>ONZH01005674.1:2500-1268486 GCA_900303285.1 Rhinella marina
TAGAGCCATAGGGATGTTGAAATGCCCTACAACCCTGCACTGGTTATTAGCAAGAGACTACTACAGCTAAAGGTAGTGATTCTGATAATACTATAATAATAGGAAATTATTATTCATACAGTTCCCTAGCTACAAGGGTGGCATTCTCCTTTTAGTTATTAATACAGGTATGGAGACTAGTACTGGTGCACTTCTCATAACAGAAAAGATGGTGTTATGTCAATGGGTGTGGAACCACTGTGCCAACTGAACAGATTTGGTTTGGGGCTACTCCTAAGAGCAGGGGAGTAGCTAAAGGCTCATGGGCCCTGATGCAAGAGTTCAGCTTGGGCCCCGCTTCCCTCAGTGCTTTGTGGCCAGGGGCAGGGAAGCACATAGCCTTCCTGCTGCCTGAGGCAATAATTGAAACAGCACCCCCCACCCCCCAAATTCTTGATCTAACCCCTTATCTCCAGCCAGAGGTGTAATATAACCACCATGCACTTTCTATAATACCAGTGTTTTCTTATGCGGCACAAGGATCTTTGGGCCCCCTCAGGCTCCTGGGACAGGTAGCAACTGCTACCTCTGCACCCCATATAGCTACGCCCCTGCCTAAGGGCATTATCCTGACAGTCCTCTGGTATTCAACCTTTAGGGATCTGGACATCACTGCAGGGAACCAGGAGCCCACTACCTCCTGAATGGTTGACAGAAGAGCACAGAGGAATAAGGCAAAACCATAGTCAGAAACAGGCTGAAGTCAGGGCAAACCAATAAAGGTTGAGGCACAGAGTCATTACAGAGATCAGGCAGAGTTCAGGTTAGATGAAGGAAACTGGCAGAAGTCAGTACATGGGCAGGATATCTGACTCAAACCTATTGCTCAGGCGCCTTCTCATAGGGAAAGGTGTCTTAAGTAACCCAAGGTGGCCAGCCATTGGCTAGTGAAGATTAGGGTGCACACAGTTGGCCCTTTAAGAGCTGGAGGAAGCGCAACAAGAGACGCTTAGCCAGTAAGCAGGCTGCCACCTGCGTAGAGGAAAATTCCTACCCCAGTGGCTGAATCCGCCATGGAGGAGAAGAGAGAGGGAAGAGGCACCCAGAGCCGGTTATCAAAGCAGCAGCCGCCATTGTAATAGGTGGTCATGTCCACCAGCTGCCTTCCTCTTCCCAATCCTTTCTCTAAGTTGAAGACTAGGGAAAGAACTAGAGTCTCCTTGATGCCAACTTCCATCGTGACTATTACAGTTCACCACCTCGGTTAACCATTATATTATGATGGTAAAGGCTTTTTAAAGGGTCTAGGACTATAGCAAGTGCTTTAATTATACATTTGTGGACATTTTATGTGTGCTTTATGCGTAGATCTAGTTAATGTCTGATAAATGCCATAAAATACAGCACCGAGAAAGGGGCTTAGGTTTCAGCTCAGAACCATCGCTAGCGTATGTGCCAGGGTGATTCAATCCACAAAAATGGTGAGATTTGACACAAAAGGCCGGAGGATTGAAGACATTATTACCTGTAAGAGATACAGACAGTGCAGTGTTTGTAGCTCAGCAGGTTTTAATGAAACACAGAGCTGAGGAGGAGATGAAAACCCGGTCTACACTCTCTTCTGTCAGCAATGCTCATAAACCAAAATGTTCTTTCTTGAGATGGTTTTTTGAGAAATAATTTTGTGAGGATACAAAAAATATCTAGGAGATTAACCCTCACACACGGCGGAGAGCAATGGAATACATTATCGCTTGAACTAAATGTATAGGCAGAGTAGGCAGCTGCCTAGGGTACCAGTGAGAGTGTGGCTTAATATATAGATTAAAAAAAAAACTCCCATCAGATGAGATGATAGCAGTGGCCGTGAGGATATGACATCATGTCACCTGCACTGGCAGCTGGTTCTGTTACACTGACAGTTCTCTACAGCCTTGTTCAGACCAGGCCACGTCTGAAAATTGCCATGGCTACGCCGGTCTACTTCCCTTCCTTGTATGATAAGAATGTCTTCGATTCTCCAGAGAGTTCTTTTAATATCTGGAAGAAATTAGGAATCCACTTGACCGAAGATCCTAGCCACAGAGGAGAGGTCTCACGCTGGCCCCCTGGATTAGCAGATCTCAGCTATATCCCAATCTGGTTCTTCTCAACGCCCTTCCAGGAAGACCTAAGACCCAAGACGAGCCTCCAGGACAAGCTGTGTGAGCTGGAGATCCACATCAAGGAGATAGAGCTCCTTGTTATAACAGGAGATTGGTTTGATGTTCAAAATTGTGAGTGATCCTCATGGGTTGTCTAATTTTAGGGGGCGTTTCTCTAAGGGGTACTATTTTTAGTAGAACCATTGCCGGTTATCTGACTCCTTATCGCGGTGCTTGGATAACCCATTCTAAATTACTGCATAAAGCCCATTGGGGCTAAGAGTAATTATGATGATTAGTCCTTTGTATTGGTATGGGGTATTTTTTAGCGTAAAACATACCTGCGCTCTGTACCTTTAAATCCATGGGGTTGACTTTCCCCCACCGGCAGTTATTGGTCGGGTGGAGGACTTGTCAGTTGGAGCATTTCCAGTCGTAAGTATAAAACTGAAGATATACTTTTATATCATTTTACATACATATTTGAGACTTGGCAGAAGATGCCATCTAGGAGGGTCTGTTGGTTCCAAGAAAGACCACTTTTTGGTTTTAGCTAAGGCATTCCTGTACCTCTGAGCTACAGTACGTTGGTGGCAGTTTACTTCAATGCTGGGTTTACATTTACAGATATTGGTCCAAATCAGAAGATTATCTTAATAATTTAAATTTAGGATCATACCCAACTTGCTCCTTGAATATTTTGGTAGAATTTGAACTAAATTGCTCTTTCTTAATGCCTCAAGCACATGGCATGTAATAGGGCACCCAGGTCCATTGGGCTTTATTCAGTGGCATACATAGAGAAGTAAGGGCCCCATAGCAGGGATCAAACCAGGTTCCCCACACAGGACAGAAGGGTTTCTGCCTAAACCCCTTTCAATGACCCTTGGGCCCATTTTTCCACTGCCTCATTTGCTAAAAGTTGTTCCTTTAGAGGGTAGAGTCCTGACCAAGTTTTCACCTCCAGTAGAAGAGGAGATGATCCCAACTAAGACTGGGCCCCCTCTTGCCCTGGTCCCCATAGAAGTCGCATGATCTGCTGCTATGGTAGTTACACCCCTGGCTTTACTACTCTTCTATATCATGGTCGTAACTACCAATTATCAGCTGGCATAAGGTGCAGTTAGTGAACCAAGGAAGGAAGCATGAAAAAGTGAATGAGACTCCATTCTTAGTTTTACTGTAAAGACCCATAGTTAAAGGGGTTGTCTCACTTCAAAAAATAGTATCTATCATGGAAAGCCACTTACTAATGTATTGTGATTGTCCATATTGTCTCCTTTGGCTGGATTCATTTTTCCATCACATTATACACTGCTCGTATCCAGGGGAGCAGATACAAGGTGGCCAGGACGGGATCTGCTGCACATGCATGCCTGTGTGCGCTCTCACAGTCCCGCCACCAGAGAGGCTGGTGCTTTTCCCTATAGCACGACCACCGCTGCTGGATTGCAGGGTGGTCATAACCCCTGGAGAAGAACAGTGTGTAATGTGATGGTAAAATGAATCAATCCAGCCAGCAAAGGAAGCAATATGGACAATTACAATATATTAGTAAGGGTCTTGTTTTAAATGCAAGAGCTATAATGCCTCCCCCCTATAAACCTGGGCCCCGCACACAGATAACACTTACCTCGCTGCCCAGCACCTGCGTCTATTCTGATGCTGGCACGGCAGCCAATAGCAGGCTTCAATGGGAACAAGCCTCCTTAGCGTCACCCGAGATGCAGCGGCGGCTGTGCCAGCATCAGAAGCGACACAGGTGCCAGGAAGCAAGGTACTATCTGTGTGAGGGGCTCGGGCACATGGGGGGGCATTATAGTTCTTGGATAAACCCTTTAACTTCCTCTACATGAAGTGAGACTACCCATTTAGCACTGCTGTGTATATTGTGTGCTATGCTATGATATCACACGTGTATTATACCTCCATGCAGAGGCAGATTTGGCATTTCTGAGGTCCCATGCAAAGTTATGTTTGGGGGGCCCCCATTGCACTGCTAAGCCCCACCCATTGTACCACTTAACTCCACCCTGGTTGCATGCTAAGCTCCACCCCTGTCAGTCTCTGAGCTTAGTAGTGCAGCCTGGGCACTTTTGCTACTGCAGTACAGCTGGGCAGAGCCCCCTTCCTCCCCTGGACCCCTGTACAGCCACCAGCCTTTATTCAGTTTTTTCAGCCAACCACTTGTGGACAGCAAGGGGGCCCCTTAATCTCTAGGGCCCCAAACATTGGCTTGGTTTGGATGGTGGTAAAGTCCACCAATGCCTCCATGTGACATCATTAGGTGTTTTTCCTATGTTCTGATATTGGTGTACATGGTGGCCTTTTTGTATGTGTTCTCCTGACAGCAAGGGGGGGGAGTCTGGGCAGCGTTATTTCCATTTTATGGCAAGTTGGGGCTGTGTATAGGTTGCAGTAAAATATAATTTTTTTATTCTGATTGAGCATTCAACTATAAGTCAAAGGGGTCCATCAGGTAACACTGGTATCATATGAAAGATCCAGCACCATGACAGATTGATACCTCCCAACCGTCCCAGATCCAGCGGGACAGTGAGGGGCATAATGTGGGCATATTACTTGGGGCACAATGTAGGCATATTACTTGGGGCACAGCTGGGCATATTATTGGGGGGCACGGCTGGGCATATTACTGGGGGCACAGCTGGGCATATTATTGGGTGGCACGGCTGGGCATATTACTGGGGGCACAATGTAGGCATATTACTAGGGGCACAGCTGGGCATATTACCAGGGGCACAATGTGGACATATTACTGGGGGCACAATGTAGGCATATTACTTGGGGCACAGCTGGGCATATTACTGGGGGCCACGGCTGTGCATATTACTGGGGGAACAGCTGGGCATATTACTGGGGGACACAGCTGGGCATATTACTGGGGGCACAATGTGGGCGTATTACTGGGGGCACAATGTAGGCATATTACTTGGGGCACAGCTGGGCATATTACTGGGGGACACAGCTGGGCATATTACTGGGGGCACAATGTAGGCATATTACTGGGGGCACAGCTGCTCATATTACTGGGGGCACAATGTAGGCATATTACTAGGGGCACAGCTGGGCATATTACTGGGGGGCACAATGTAGGCATATTACTGGGAGCACAGCTAGGCATAATTCTGTGAACACACAATGTGGGCATAAATACTGTGCGGTGGCATGAAGGGGGAATAATTACTATGTGTGGGCATTAAGGGGACTTGGTGGGATTAGGAGTATAGTTAGGTTTTGGGGCGGAGTTAGAGGCGTGGCCTAGTGCAGAAAAAAATTGCCACAGCGTGGAAAGCGCCGCACAATGTGTCCCTCTTTGCTGGTTTAAAAAGTTGAGAGGTATGCAGATGCTGTATGCGATCAGAGCCTAAGAGAAAAATCTCACCCAGGCTTCCATGGAACTTGACTAAGGGTTCCCCAGAAGACAGGAACCCGAAGAGTTGTCACTTTTACAGTAGAGATGAGATAGCTGCTGTCCCGGGGTTCCACTATAATAGAAATGTTGGGAACTACTGCTGTCCACCGTAAGCAATGTCATGTATCGGGCTGTATATTCTGACCTTGCAGCCTAACGAAATCAAAAATTGCTGGCAGCTTTTTTGTGAACCTCCGATGGAAAAATAAGATGAAAAATTGGCCTCCTATTTTAAAATGCTCTGCTAAGTAAGAAAAAACTGGAAACATACTTACATTTCTTTAGTTCCCGCTAATGTCCTCCTGTCCACCATCGAGAAACTGGGTTAACAAGTAGTCTTTGTCTCAGAAGAAAGACGATCTCTGGACACGTCAAGAAGGATTTCCGAGTATCTGGCCCAGCATATTACATTGTACAATAGGCAGTAGTTACAGGAAGATTAAGCAATTGAGGTATAATTTGTTAAATGACATAACAAGGCCTTTGTACTAAAAGTACCATTTCCATTTTATTTTTTCAGATCACTTTCTGAGGGCTGTAAAGGAGAAGATGATCCAGGATATAAAGGCCATGGAGGCTCAAGGGAGATCTAAACAGGCTTCTTTAAGAAGAAAACTTTTTTAATATATTATACAAAAATAGATTTTTTTTTTGTTATTTTCTGTTTGTAGACTATGAAATAAAACTGAATTTATTGAATTCAACATTTATTGAGTTACTTCTTGGGTTACTATAAACCTACTGTACATTTGCAATGAGTAAGATGAAGGAAGTGTAAGGGCCCATTCAGATGGCCGTATGTTGTCCATAAAAATGCAGATCCCTTTTTTTGCGGATTACGTACTGACCCATTCACTTCTATGGGTCCTTTTTCCATTACATGGCTCCGCAAAACAAATGAAACATGTCCTATACTTGTCAGTGAAAATCAGGACATAGCCCCATTGAAGTCTATGGTTCCACAAAAAAACAGAATGCTATCCGAATGCTATCAGTTCAACATGTCCGCAAAAAAACGGATCCGTATTTTTGCGGACATCATACGGCCGTCTGAATGAGCCCTAAAGGTCACTTGCCCAGCACACAACAGAGGAAATTATTCTTGAGGCCCAAGCCCGATATCATCAATAATGAAATAGACCCTAAGGCTGGTTTCAGACGAGCGAGCTCCCATCCTGAACTTCCAGCACTGCCAGGGTCGCATAGCATTATATTGATTTATGATGCTATGTAACCTTACAGTTCTGGAATGTATTGGATAACACTGTCAGCATTATGTCAGTGTTATCCAATACATTCTAGACTTTTAAGGGTTACATAGCCTCATAAATCAATATAATGCTATGTGACCCCTGCAGTGCTGGAAGTTCAGGACGGGAGCTGCTCTGCGAGTCCAGAGCGTGACACTCATTCGTGTGAAACCAGCCTAAAAGTGAGTGATTGGCTCCAAAGGCAACCAAATATATATTTTTTTCCTGGATCTTTGGGGCTCATTAGGGTATCACTGCCTGGGTACTCCAGTACAACCTGTGACACAGATTAGGGGGGTAGGGTAATTTACGAGTTGAAGCCATTTTCATTGCTAAAGATGTTTCTTTTTGAACTATATTGTAAAATCCCAGTGCCCCTACAACTTCAATAGATGTCAGATACACATGTCATTCCTCCCTCATACACATGCATACATGGTCAGGTATGCATGTGTCGTAAGGTTACTTTCAAACGTGCGGTAGCAGGGTCCGGTGGGGGAACAGCCTGCCGGATCCGTGCTAACGCTAGCCCACCATGCCACCGGAGGCAGTGGTTTTTGTCCGTCCGTCTCTCAGCTTGTTTGCTGTGCTGCAGCCGGACGTCCAGCCCGCCCCCATTGCAGTTAATAGAGCCGGAGCCAACTTCTGGTGGCATAGTGGGCTAGCATTAGCACGGATCCAGCAGGCTGTTCCCCCGCAGGACCCTGCTACCGCAAGTGTGAAAGTAGCCTAAAAGAGGTGTACAATAGGTTGTTGCCAGACACCTCAGGTAGTTGCTTATTCACTTTAATAAATGAAACACTGACATGGTATACTTCACCTTTTGGGCTCATGCACACAAACGTATTTTCTTTCCGTGTCCGTTCCGGGGTTTTTTTGTGGACCGTATGCAGAACCTTTCATTTCAATGGGTCCGGAAAAAAGACGGAAGTTACTCTGTGTGCATTCTGTTTCTGCATTTCCGTTCCGCAAAAAAATAGAACGTGTCCTATTATTGTCCACATTACAGACAAGGATAGGACTGTTCTATTAGGGGCCGGCTGTTCTGTTCTGCAAAATACGGAATGCACGCGGATGTCATCTGTATTTTTGGCGAATTCCTTTTCTTACCGACCGCAAAATACATACAGTCGTGTGCATGAGGCCTTGTCCGAGCCTCACAGATCTGGCAGCTTCTCATCTCCAGTTTCTCCTTTACATCTGATGCCAGTAAGAGATTTGCAGACCAGAAATGGACTGTCGGGTTGGGCAATTGTCTTACTTTCACTTGTATTTCAGCACTTTTAATCTCTTTTAAAATTGTCTTAATAAAGTACTTTTTTAAATTAGTTTGCAAACTGATAACTGATTAGTTTGCAACCCTGGATCAGGCTGCAAGAAGACGGCAGATAATATGCTCTGATAACGCCTGACCACGGCATTCCTTCCAGACGTTATACAATATACCACACAAGGCCACGTCCCCGCGTCCAGAGAAACGTCCTGGTGAAAAAGGGATTGATATCTCATTAAAAGTTCCGATGTTTTTACGCAGATGTCCGGTCAGTGCTCTGGGATTTGGACTTGTGGTGGAGTTGAGAACAGAGAGGCAATCCTTCCGAACAATCCCAGCTTTGATTAACAAAAAGGGCTGATGATAGAAAATGCACTTAGGCATCGCTAAGGTTCCCTGATCATGGCACGCTGAGAAATACAACTTGGAAAGACAACCGTTTAATCTCTATGCAATTAATTAGCTACAAATATTTTGCAGAGGTGAAAAGGAGAGTACGTGCCGAACTAACAGAGCGGGCTCTGAGTCTTATGTGTGGTATTTGTCAAGGGTACAGCTAGGGGTGAGCTGGTACAGAATGTACCCCAGGTGCTGCGCAGACAAGGGGGCACCAACAAGCCGCTCTGTCTCGGCCCGATCATTTAGATACAGGATTAGAAGGAAAGCCTTGCCATACATCTGCTGTGATTGTTTGACTCCTGTCCCTGCTAAGACCCTTTCATATATTATAGCACATGGATGACTATTCCTTTCAATGACCAGTATATGATGCTACGTCCTCTGCAGCATCCACTAAAGGGAAAAATAATGGGTAGCTAGTGCTAATGGACTTCAGAGAGAGCACTGGATTCATTAGACAAGCCCTAATAGCATAGTGGCTCAGTGATTAACACTGATTCCTTGGAGCGCTGGGGTCCTAGGTTTGAATCTGACCATGGACACTTATGGTATTTTCAAACAATGGTCTTCCGAAAGATAGAACACATCTGTTAGTCCATGTTTTGGGGTTCTTGACCCTCATCAGTAATATTAACCATATAAAGGTCTGTTATTAATATTATAAACATCTGTGTTTGTTTGTTTATTTTTCATTAAGTTTCACCTGTCATTGCCAGTATGTCTGATTTCATTCTTTTTGTTACATAAATCTTCTGCAACATCACAGCAGTGATCCATCTATACTGCATATCATGGATGATAAATAGTGTGATGTCACAGCACAGAGATTGTTAAACATGATGATGTCACAGTATAGAGATAAACACAGTTACATAGTTAAAGAAGAACTCCTGCAAAAAATGGTTATTCTCTGACCTGTTAGAAAGGTGCATGATATAATCTATAGTGAATGTCATCTTCTTATCAGAGACTGTAATTGAGAGTAATCCCCTCTCTTCTTATTGTAGCTGGGTCATGTGACCAACTGACCAAGGACAGGAAGCCAGTCACTGCTCTATTCATTCCTATGAGACTGAAAGTGAGGCTCCCATAGGAATGCATAGAGAATTAGACTTCCTGTCCACACATAAGATGCTGTGTGAGTTGGTGAGTCTGATTCTTAGTCACATGACACACTTGAGAAACATCATTGAGATATAACTCAAAAATACAGCCACTGGTAAGAAAATGACATTCACTACAGATTACATCATGTACATCTCTGCAGGGCATGGAATACATTTTTTTTGCGGGAGTTCCTCTTTAATACGGTTGAAAAAAGACATAAGTCCTTCAAGTTCAAACAAGGGGTGGGGACAGTGATGTCACAATACAGTGATAATAAACAGTGACATCACAGTACAGACATAATAAACACAGTGATGTCACAGTACAGGGATAATAAACACAGTGATGTCACAGTACAGAGATAACAAACGCAGTGATGTCACAGTACAGGATAACAAGCGCAGTGATGGCACAGTACATAGATAATAAACACAGTGATGTCACAGTACTGGGATAATAAACACAGTGATGTCACAGTACAGGGATAATAAACACAGTGATGTCACAGTACAGGGATAATAAACACAGTGATGTCACAGTACAGGATAATAAACACAGTGATGTCACAGTACAGAGATAATAAACACAGTGATGTCACAGTACAGGGATAATAAACACAGTGATGTCACAGTACAGGGATAATAAACACAGTGATGTCACAGTACAGAGATAATAAACACAGTGATGTCACAGTACAGGGATAATAAACACAGTGATGTCACAGTACAGGGATAATAAACACAGTGATGTCACAGTACAGAGATAATAACACAGTGAATGTCACAGTACAGGAAAACCAGTGATGTCACAGACAGGGATAATAAACACAGTGATGTCACAGTACAGAGATAATAAACACAGTGATGTCACAGTACAGGGATAATAAACACAGTGATGTCACAGTACAGGGATAATAACACAGTGATGTCACAGTACAGGGATAATAAACACAGTGATGTCACAGAACAGAGATAATAAACACAGTGATGTCACAGTACAGGGATAATAACCACAGTGATGTCCCAGTACAGGGATAATAAACATAGTGATGTCACAGAACAGGGATAATAAACACAATGATGTCACAGTACAGAGATAATAAACACAGTGATGTCACAGTACAGGGATAATAAACACAGTGATGTCACAGTACAGGGATAATAAACACAGTGATGTATACCATTTTATGGGTACAGCTCCTATACAGACATATGGGTCTCCATGGTTACACTACAAATTTACCCTATGTAGTCGAATCCTGCATTCATGTTCTCTTACATATGTCCCCTAATCCTTGAACACACATTCAGCAGGTTTTGTAAAGTTCCTTCATTTTTTTGTTTTTATGTTTTTGCAGGAATAAACCTTTGTTCTCTTTTGATCAGTGATCAGATTTTGCCATCTGCCGTCTTCGTGTTGTTCTTCTATATCTGAAAAAAAAAGAATACAGACACAATTTAAAATAGAACATTTCTCTAAACTTTGTTGCCGACATGCGCTGTGTTCCAGTTGGTTACCAGGCAACACTACACAGAAGAAGTAGATTTCCAGACAGGTTACTAACCTTTTGTTACTCATCTGATAGGATCTAATTGCTCTACCGATGTGTCATGCCCGTTCACATCTTACGAAGAGTGAAACACATAAACTAAGCACCTTAATTATCACTGATTAAGTATAAATATGCCAGTGTGAAACAGTGCAGGCCCTCCATGGTTGTTTTCCTTTTTTTTATTTTTTATTTTTTTAATACTATATTACATTGAGGAAAAATATGCAATTTTCATGCAATGGATAAAAAGTCAATGAGTTCTGTTATGGCTTCTTTTGTAACCAAGACACTTTGCATTTATTAAAGTATTTGAATAATAATTATACACTGTATCTTTTGGACTATAAGACTCACCTTTTTCAGCCAAAAGTGGGGGGAAGTGGCAGTGCATCTTATAGTCTGAATGCTAATGACCGTTTCCATCATGCAAGTGGTCATCAGCATGCAGAAGGTACAGGTATCGATGAGGGAAGTGCTGCGCTGGCTGTACTCATCCTCCCTGGTCTACTTCCAGGCCTTGCTCTGCACTCTGCCCTGGCTGCCTACAGCATCCGGATGTAGTGCATGTAGGAGTGCACTACGACCTGACGTTGTGCGACCTCAGGTCACAGTGCAGTGCGGGCAAGAAGAAGACCAGGGAGGGTGAGTACGTCTGCTGAGTGGCAGCGCCGTCCGGAGCAGGAGAGGTACATTTATTTATCTATTTTAATGTCTAATCTGAGGTTTGATGGGGGTCCGATCTGAGGCTGATAGAGGCGTCCAATCTGAGGCTAATGAGGTTCTAAACTCAGGCCGATGGCTGTCTGAGCTGAGGCTAATTGGTGTCTGAACTGAGGCTGATGGAGGTCTGAGCTGAGGATTATGGGGGTCTGATCTGAGGCCGATGGAGGGGTCCGATCTGAGGCTGATGGAGGGATCCAATCTGAGGCTAATACGGGTCTGAACTCAGTCTTATGGCGGTCTGAGCTGAGGCTAATGGAGGGTTCTTATCTGAGGTCTGATGGGGGGTCTGATCTGAGGCTGATAGATGGGTCCAATCTGAGGCTAATACGGGTCTGAACTCAGGCTGATGGCGGTCTGAGCTGAGGCTAATGGAGGGGTCCGATCTGAGGCTAATGGAGGGGTCTTATCTGAGGTCTGATGGGGGTCCGATCTGAGGCTGATAGATGGGTCCAATCTGAGGCTAATATGGGTCTGAACTCAGGCTGATGGCAGTCTGAGCTGAGGCTAATGGGGGTCTGATCTGAGGCTGATGGGGGTCTGATCTGAGGCTGATGGAAGCTGGGAGGGTCTGATGGGGGTCTGAGCTAAGGCTGATGGAGCTTGGGGGGTCTTATCTGAGTTCTGATGAAAGATACTTTTTTCTTATTTTCCTCCTCTAAATTCTGGGTGCGTCTTATAGTCTGAAAAATACAGTAATTAAAAAAAAAATCAGTATGCCTGGAATATGGCTTGTATAAACGCAATTTAGTAAAGCATGCAAAAAAATACCATGAACAGCTAGGTCAAACTCCCATAGTTTGTTCAATTGACTTAAAGGAAATGTGTCATCAAAATGTTATCTGCCAGTTAAAACCAGATAGCGACACACCTCCTTTTTTATGTAATCTATTTTTATTTTCTGACTGTAGATTTTTTTATACTCCTGAACATAATTATGGGGGCGGCAATCTTGCCTCAACATTTATAAAGCATTAAGAAAATTGCTTTATGGCAGCCACATGGGCCATAGACACAATGGTCAGGAGGGGACCTCAATGAGTTCTATTGAAGTGAATGGAGCTGAGCACAATACCAAGCACAAGCCCTATACAAAGTATGGTGCTGTGCTTGGAAAGCTGCGAGAAGGCAGCGATGCTCACAGGAGTGCCGCTGCCTTCTCAAAACAGCTGATCGGTTGGGGTCCCGAGTGTGAGACCCCCACCGATCAGAGAGGATATCCAGAGGATAGGTCATCAGTAATAAACTCTCAGAAAACCCTTTCAACTAAAACCCCCCTTTCCTAAAAGGTAACTTAACATGCATGCATCTATAACGCACACATAGTACCACCATACCACACAAATCCATAGTACTGCTATACCCATACATAGAAATGTCATTTTACACACACATTACACACACACACATTACACACACACATACAGTATATACATTACAAACACAGAAGTTACAAAAACATTACAAACACCTTTTGCAGTAATTGTTGAATTTCCTTGGTGTACAAAACCATCATGTATTGAGCCCTAGGGGTAACACAAATAGACCATCTTTATAACCAGATATTAACCTCTTATGGACTACTGCTCCCACAACTTTTGCAAAATGGTACAGTAATGGTCAGTGTCTGCAGACACATTCAACTTCACAGTCTAATTCACTGTAGAGATTTGCCGTGCTGTCTCAATATTTTGCAGGTGCATGCAGCTTGCACTCCTTCCGCTTAGGCTGAGTTCACACTTCAGTTATTTGGTGAGTTATTTCCATCAGTTATTGTGAGCCAAAACTAGTACTGAAGCCTGGTCAGATAAGGTATAATGGAAAGATCTGCACCTGTTCAGTGTTTTTGACCCGCACCTTGGTTTTGGCTCACAATAACTGATGGAAATAACTGACCAAATAACTGAATGTGAACTTGGCCTTAGGGGTACGCTCTGAAATCTACCAATGCTATGGGCTACATCCCTAGCACCACTATATAGTACTTTGTCTGACGAGTGCTCTACCAGATTAGGCCTATGCTCTTCTTAACACTCTCCCTCTGTCTCACATGTGCACCAACACACACAGCCCTCTACCCCTTCTCTTATATGGCCTAGGCCCTACTACTTGTCTTGTGTAAACAGGCAGTGTCCGTGTGTCCCTGTGCAGAATTGTCCCCTGCCATGCCAACTTTGATGAGTAGGTGGCAAGGAAACAGTGTTGCATGCTGTGAACTGAACAACAAAGGTTTCCATGACAACCAGCAGCAAAGCTGTTGCTGAAAGTCTTGCTTCCCACACTGATGCAGAAAGGGGTGTCCCTTCTTATATACATATTACACACATATGTACCCATTATACACACATATATCACACACACCACACTCAGCAGTGGAGATGGAGCTGTGCTGGGCAGAAGACAGAGCCACTCTGCAGACTTCTTCTCTCTTCTTCTGTCCCTCACCAAACAGGTTCTCCAGACATCCTAATCTTGTGTTCCCCTCCACATCCATACCTAAATGCATCCCCCACATCACCAGTTACACTTCTGACTTAGCTCCCCTAAATCAAATTTGTTAGGATTCAGTAAACTGACATCTATGCTGATGTTTGCAAGTTGGACATTGTTTAGTCAGATAAAAAAAAACATTTACCAATAGCAACCTTTTTCCATTGATGTCAGTGCTACAGGCCCAGAGGCAGCTAAGGCCTTGTTCACATCTGTATTGGAGGCTTTGTTCAGGGTCTCCGTCGGAGATTCCATCAAAAAGACCAGACAAAAAAGTCTTGTACGCAGGACCTTTTTGTCCAGTAGAAAAACAGATTTCCGAACTGTAGTCGACGGAGGTCTGTTCAGCTCCAGTCATCTCATTTCATCTTCCATTATTTTCATTGTTCTACAGAGCAGAACAACTGAAGTAACTAGCGGTGATGTGAACTAGTGGGGCACCGACCGTGGGGCTGCAGCATGTGGATCGCAGACCCATTCACTTTAATGGGGTCCGCGATCTGCATCCGACTGCACCGTAAAAAAATGTACCATGTTCTTTTTTTTTTGCGGTGCGGAGGCATGGACAGAAACTCCACGGAAGCTTCTGATCCGTGCCTCCGTTCCGCACCACATTTTCCCAAATTGCGGACCCATTCAACTGAAAGGGTCCGCATCCGTGATGAGAGGTGCACACGGCCAGTGCCCGTGTATTGCGGACCCGCCCGTATGCGGGCCGCAATGCGGCAACGGCCGTGTGCATGAGGCCTAAAGTAGCTTTTCGGTATAAGAACTCTCCAAACAGCAGCATAGATGTCAGTTTACTGCATTCTTTGAGTATGACTTCAATAGATTTAGGCTTTAGAAAAAGAGGACAATAATAAATACAGTATATATTTAAATGACACTTAATGATCTTGAGCAAATTTCTTAAAATTTGTTTCATTCTGATTTATTCAAATCACCAAAGATATTCGATTCAGGTATTAATCAATACTACCCAAATCTAAAGTACTTTTGATGGCTGGAAACGAGAGAGAGAGAGAGAGAGAGAGAGGTGGGAAAATCCTCCCACGCTCTCTCTTTCTTTGTCTCTTACTGGAAAAATCCTATCTAAACAAATCTGAAGAAATTTTGATTCTACCTAATCAGAATTTTTTAAAAAGTTTGGGTCGAATTTTGTTTTGTAAGGAATCGATTCGCTCATTTCTAATCTGAATGTCTATCTGTAATACTGAAAAAATATCACTTAAAGAGGACCTTTCTCCACTCCTGACATGCCCCTTTTAATAGCTTCTTGCATTCCCCATGTAATAACAATTCTGGAGCATCTATTCTTATGGCTCTATGTTGTACCATTCCTTTATTATTTCTACTAGAAGTTATGAATGAATTGCCAGCAGTCTGCAGTAAGGGCACAAATGGGTGGTAACAAGTTGGGGGTGTGTCCCTGCACAGTCTGAAAATGGCAGCACTGATTGAATAGCGTGAGTCTGTGCAGGGACACCGCCCCCCCCAACTGGTTACCCCCCTCTGTACCCTTACTGCAGACTGCTAGCAATTCATTCATAACTTCTAGTAGAAATAATAAAGGAATAGCACAACATACAGACATAAGAATAGAGGCTCCATAATTGTTATTACATGGGGAATGCATGAAGCTATTAAAACAGACATGTCAGGAGAGGTGAAAGGTCCTCTTTAACAATCTCAGAGCTATTCCACTGTAGCAATGACCCTGATTTGATGTTATCATGAATCAAGTTTTAATTGTGTTTCAGCAACGAGCCTGAAAACAGCAATTGCTGTAATAAATAGTAAAGTCTGGAAGGTTCAGGCAATTAAATCTTATCAGAGCCGGAGGTCACTTCATCTAATTATACCACCGGGGGCATAAGAAGACACAGCAGCATTTTTATCCCGTCTAATCCCATTAATCGTTGGTGTATAACATCATGTGTCACGTGTTCTGACCAGTCAGTGAATCATGCCATACAATACCAGAGTGGCCACTAGAACTACATACAGGTTTATGTGTATGTGCAGTTCCTCACCTTCATTTCTATCACCTGCCTCAGAGCATACCATATATAAGGCTGGCTCACTGTATTACAGAATTTCCAAAAGAAAAACATTTTAGTGCTAGTTGACGTCCCCTTACACTAAATTCCTAAATCTGAATACTATCTAGGAGGGGGTCCATAAATAAATGCAAAACGTAATGCAGATTAGTCTTCTGCAGGAGCTTAATTTACATGCTACAAACTCCAGGTTCCTTGCATAGAGACAGAGATAAATGAAATAATTCTGCCTTGCAGCCACCACTAGGGGGAGCTTAAGAGCTTACTGCATACAATAATAGAATAGTATTCTTTGAACTTCTATGCTCCCCCTAGTGGTGGCTGCAAGCAGGCAGAATTGTATCATTTACATGTATGTCTATGCAGGGTATTTGGAACTTTGGACAAGAAAAATTAAATTCTAGTTAGACCAAGCTTTTGCCTATCTACGTATAGGGAATAATTGCTAAATTAGTGGGGCTCTGACCAATGGGAAGCCCACCAATCACCAAAATGCTCCATTCAGATAGAGGAACAGGGCCATCTCTAGGCACCACCAATCCGTAGAACAGAGCTCCCATGCCCCCCACTCCTGTTCACTGTACATCTGTGGCGAGGAGGAGTTTGAATGGCGGTCCATTCAGTGATACGGGGCTGAAGGATACAGCAGAACACTCAGGGGACCCAATGATCCATTAGGTTCCTCCCTGTAGGTGAAACAAGTATACAGCTCTCCAACTTCACAAGATCAGCCCAAGGATTATGATGCCCCTTTCTCTTACAATTTTGGGGAAAATGTTGGTCCAGTGCCAGGAGGGGCTCTGTTTTCCATTCCCCACATCTCCTGTATAGATAGATTACATAGATTAGATAGATAGATAGATAGATAGATAGATAGATAGATAGATAGATGTACTGCAGGCCACGAGTACTATAATAAAAACATCTGAATGGATTTGAAAAACGTGTACACAATAATTGTTTTAATATATAGATAAATCAGATCATTATCACAAGCAACACAGCATGACAAATAAAAGAAAACAATAATTACTAATGTATCAAGGCAGCTAATACAGAAAGCATCTTCATATTGTGGGTGGACATTCATCCTCTTGTGGTAACTTCAAGGTAATTGTCTTTGTGGCTTCTATTCTTTGCCGGGAACGACTCTTTATTCAAGTTAATCATTGGATCAATCCATTGCAGCCTGACAGTTTGCATATATCTGTAACGTATGTACAATATATACTGTATAGATATTTACAAGGATTACAAAAATACATTTCAGGTATGTACATATATAAGACTTGTTTACATGACCAAATATGTCATAAAGGAAAAAGAAAATTCATACTGAAGAGACAAAGAAGATACATTTTAAATCATCGATACCCCAAATTCTGTTTGTAGTCAGTTGGGAATATTGTGTCAAATGAAAATTTACAATGTTGCAAGTTGGAAACTCTAGACTGAAAACAGACTGAAGGAGGCAAAATAATGCCATTTTATGTCAGTAGTACAAACCGTAGCGTTACAGGTAGAAAAACCCCTATAATGACACCCTCCCCCCCAGTGCCCAGGCCCCTCATATAGGTTATACTTACCCCGTTCCCCGAAACCTGCAATCCTTCGGATCCCCGGTGGCCACTGAATCTCCCTGTTGTGTGGATCAAAACATTCACCGAGGGTGGGGAGGGGCAGCCAATAGCAGGTCGTGACGGTGACAAATCTCCCTAGCATCGTGGATGATACTAGGGAGACTCATCCCTGTCGCTGCCTGCAATTGGCTGTTTTGATCCGCGTGACGTGGAGATGCAGCGGCGGCCATGCAGGAATCAGGAGCGATGCGAGTGCCGGGAAGTGGGCTAAGTATAATCTATATGAGGGGCCCGGGCATTGGGTGGGGAGTAATTCTAGGGGTTGAATATTCCCTTTAAAGTGACCCTCTGGTTCAAGAAACTGAAAAACTAATAGAACACTTACCTGGTGCCCTCCTTTTCATCTTTTAAGCTGTAGATCTACCAATTTCTCTGTCATTCAAGATGGCTGCACTGCTTCTCAGACTAGCTGGTGCATACTCTGCACTCGGTAGTCCAAGACACTTCCTGCTGCCCTCTGATTGGCAAGCACCACTCATGTGAGCAGTGCAGGCCAACCAGAGCACAGGGCTGGAAAAACAGAAAGCTTCTTGGACTACTGATGCACAGTACGAAGCAGTGCGATAATCTTGGATGGCGAAATAGGAGCCTGAAAATCGAAGGATCTTCCATTGAAAAGATGCATAGGTCAACAGGCAAGTGTTCCTCTCCAGTTAGTGTGAATTTATTTTTGGCTTGAACCATTGTGTCACTTTAAGGATTTTATACAGACGTGCAGTCAATGTGGGTATCATGCTACGGAAGGTGCATGACCGGATGGACCCATGTGGTAAAACTCTGTAATATGGCATCTCTAGACTGCCATGAGCCCATACTGTACCTCCATGTGCCTTGGATTTTGCATGACAGTACACTTTCTCATGGGTAAAAAAAAATTGCAGCCTGCACCATTGCAGAAGCTCCCGTAAAATGAATGTGTCCCTTCCCCCAGTGCCTACAGGTCTGCAATATGGACCCAAGTAACTACTTGTGCCATTGTATTGTGTCCCAGACCTAAAAGAAATTCCAAGTTCTCTGCCTCAAGGGACTCAGCTAAATTTTTAGAAGAGTTAAAAAAAGATTCCTTTTTATAATAAAAAAAAATGGCAAAATTTCAAAAACAATGAGTTAAGATTAGAAACAGTATTTATGTCTTTTACCTTAGGAAACATACGTTCTTTCATGCAGCGTCAGACTGGGGTGCCTAGGGCCCACGAGTAAAATTTATGTTGGGGGCCCACCGTAAAGATACATTGAAATACAACCTGCTCACACAGCAGCAATATGCTACCAGAAGACTGATATGGGGGTCCCTGCAGAAACTTTGAAAAGGTAGGTCCTGGGGAGACGAGGACACTGGTGGCTTTCCTCTATACCTAGAAGTCGTCTCAGCTCTGATCGTGTCTATAATAATAAACTGGGGAGTTTCTTTAATAATCTATCAAGTTTTTTTATATGAACATAGGCTGGTCGAGGTGCTGTACATTGAATGTATGTATGTAGTGCAGTACGTCTACCGTGTTATGTGCCACTTGTGCAGGGGGTGGGAGACTAGGGGCCCACCTTGCTCAGGGGCCCACCAGGGGATTCACCTGTAAGAGTCTTCTTCCATGGTTCTCAAGTTCTTACAATAATTAGGTTTAAATCGTTAGGACAGTAACTATATGGGGTGCAGAGGTTGTGGTCAAACTCAGGAGGTCCTTTTGTCCTACATAAGGAGTCCATTACTAAAAAGGAAGTGTGATAATTGGGGACCAGTTGGTGACCTCAGAAAAATCCAGAGGTTCCAGTCCTGGTAGAAAAAATGGCTTCAGGGTTACTGTCAGACAGATATATCTTTGATAGATATGCCAACCCTAGAAATAATAGCCATAGAATCTGGGAATGGAAAATAAGCCATAAATCCAGTTTTAGAAGGTATTAGCATCGGACCATATATATATGTGGCACATCTTCCGGAGGCTGAACCAGGAAATGGTCATTTATACAAACCACGATATTGTATTTCATTGCACATAACGTATCGGGGTTGAATAATCGCTGTTTTGCATGACCAAAGGGGCTCTTTAAAAAGTCCTTACTGTATGTACATCCTAAATTAAGACTCCAAAGCTTTAATAGGATTCTATCTCCAAGCATTCCTAGGCTGGAAAGTAGACGTTCATTAGTTTCAGGGGCTCTTTGGCTCTCTGTTTCATGGCTTAGCATTATTTCTTACTAAATAATAGAAATCTCAAGCAGACAGAGACTTGTTTGTACAGCCGGCCAGAGATCGTGTTCGAAGCCAAATTTACTCAAGGTTCTCAGTTTACCTGCTTCGGACCAGCGCCAACCTGAGAAACCTTTCAATGTTGAGAGGAATGAGTGCTCGCTTAATGAAACTTTTCACCAACTAGACCTCAAGTTAGGATTGTATTGCAATGTGTGTATTATACTGTATATTTTGAGGGAGTGTTGGATAGTTTTTATGTTCTTGCTTACAGCCTTATATAACCTCAGAACTTGTAGAACAGGGGTGCACAACCTTTGACCCGGGGACCACATGCGGCTGGCAATGTCATTCTGTGCGGCACCAGCCATCTGGTCACAGATATGCTTGTCTTGTGCCCTCCTCACGACTGGCCAGTGAAAGTTTTAGGGGATGCATTTTGTACTTCTGTCAGTATTTTGTGATGGACTGTGGTATTTGGCTCTGTTGGGGCGGTATAATGTGCCACAATATGGTATTGCTGGCCCTGCCTTCCATCACTTTGGACCCAACTACAAAACGGGGCCACTTTTAGTATTTTTTCCAGGGCCACTTTAAGTTCCCAGTCTGCCCCTGCCAGCACCACTGTGTATCGCTCTCTGGGTCTCCCATAGATAAGCAGAATCAGGGTCTCCTGACCTTTGCGTGGATCTTCATGAAGGAGTAAAATGAGATGGAGAGTTAGCTATGTAAGATTACAGTTGCTAACAAAGAGCGGCTCTCACTCTGGTGGACCTGGATCCAAGTATTCAATGGTTGGCCATCAATTTGAAGCTGTAGGCCAGACCAGTGGTGGTCATAAGATGATTCCTTTCAAATAAAATAATATTTTTAGATAAGGGACAGAATGTGTTTATAAAATAAAAGAAGCATTACTCACCTCACGGGTTCCCCACCACTGCCGTTTTGACGTCTACTGGTCTCCCCTCAGTGATTGACTGTGTAGGCATCTCCTGCCACTTCACAAGTGTTCAGCCTGGACCAGGAAATGGAGACCAGTAGGGACCCACTAAGCATCAGAACGGTGGGGTGGGGAATCAGTAAGGTGATTAATGCCTCTTTTATTTTTTTTCAAAAAATATCTACAAATATGTATTCCACCAGATGACCCACTGAAATTTCTGTGTTGCTCATTAATGTGATACTACAAGTGTAGGCCTGTGTGTAGGAATGTGTTTCTAAAATAAAATCATTACTCACCTCACTGGTTCCCAACCACTGCCGTTCTGACATCTACTGGTCTCCCCTAGGTGCTTGACTGTGCAGGCATCTCCTGCCGCTTCATAAGTGTTCAGCCTGGACCAGGAGATGGAGACCAGTAGAGACCTGCTAATTATCAGAACGGCAGTGGTGAGGAATCAGTAAGGTGAGTAATAACTCTTATTTTTTTCAATCCATTCTTCTCCATATACAAAAATGTATTCCACCAAATGACCCACTGAAATTTCTGTATTGCTCATGAAAGTGATACTACAAGTGTAGGCCTGTGGTATTAATAAAAATGATGGCATCTGTGTTAAAAATGGTCCTCAAGTCAATAATGTTTAATGGACAGCAAACATAAAGATGAAAAAGTAATAATGTACATTATCCAGATACGCATCCATGGATTCGGTAAACATTACTGGAAAGATAGAACAGATTTGAGATTGTTTCATACTTGCGTTATATTAGTATATTCATTGCTGTGTGTGTCAGAAGATAACTGCACATCAGCATTGTAGAACCGTGCGTCTATAAATGATGCATTGGCAACTGGACATCAAAGACCATCATCAGCAGGGACTGTAAAGACATGGGAGGACTGTCAGGAACCATTACTGGAATACAGTCCGGCCCACAATGGGTTGCTCTGAAGTGTAAACAATGGAAGCAACACATCTGTAGCCAACTACACAGTTGCCCCTCCTGTCTTGAATAATCCACACTGACATGGCCGAAGGTTTGATTACGAGTAATACTGATATATTTTACCACCATAACAAAAAGTAATTCATCAGTTTGGTCTTGAGGTCAATAGAAAAATGATTTAATAATTTACATATATAAATAAAAATCAAAGTCTTAGTAACCAAACGTCATTCGGCTTCATCCATTTGAATAAAAATATCATAAAATTCCGTGTAGGTTCTTATTCATTTAGGCACTGTTACCATAACTGAACAGCAAAGCACGGCCTCCTCACACCTGGAACTCAAACATGTCTGTCTGTTTTTTGGCCAGTTTAGCAACTTCTTCCCTTATGGCTTTAACCAGTGCGGCTGTGGATAGATTTGTGATGGAGGCGTCCGGAGTGTCAGTGTCTGCTAGACTTTGTTGAGAAGCTCCAATGGATGGTCCGGTAGCATGGTCTAGGCTTGGATGTAAATTCACTGGCTGGCCAAACTGCCTGGGAAGTCGAGAAGGAGAGTTCTGTGGGTATCTTGACCTGGGATACGCTTCAATGTATCCTGGGAGTGGAACCTACAGCAACAAGAAATATCTAGATATTTAGCATTTTTAAGACAAAGTAATAAAAAAAGGCTATGGACATCTTCGGGGCAATTTCTGAATGATTAGATTTTACTCATTTTGGGCTAAAAATCATTTTTTCAATTGGTCTTTATTAAAAAAAAAAAAAAAGCCGTTTCGGAGAAATAAGAGTTAAAAAATCAATCTGTTTTCTTTTAATCCAATCATCTGACGGCTCATGTGTAGCTCTTCTCTCTGATCTCCTGATGTTATAAATACTGTTTGCCCAAATTCACATCTCCACGTGAAAATTATCAAATTAGTCTTTTTCAGAAGAAAGAAATATCTATACCTTAGACCATGGGTAGGCAACCTCCGGCACTCCAGCTGTTGTGAAACTACAACTCCCAGCATGCATTTTTGCTTTGCTCCTCTCAGAACTCTCATAAAAATGAATGAAGCATGCTGGGAATTGTAGCTGGAGTGCTGAAGGTTGCCGATTCCTGCCTTAGACCATAACTTTCTGTTGGGTGTGGGACAAAGTATGGATCTAATAGAAAAGATCAGTAAGACTTAGATTTCTCCATATTTTTTTGATTTGAGTGTTACCAGAATCTACCGACCACACAACAAACCAGCGAGCTGGGGTGGGTTAGGTTAGTGTTGGAGTCTTTTTACTCAGTGGGCATAGGAGTTGTTCTTGTCATGTGTCCAAAATTGAAAATCTAATTTTTGTAGGGGTGATTAGATGATGTATGGACCTTGCCATGCAGAGTTATGACCCACCTATAGCTTCTGTGGCCCCAAGGGTAATAAAAGAAAAGACTTACCGAGTCTGCCCACTGTCCCGGCAAATCATTCTCTCCTGAGTACGACATCCAGGCCTGGTTCCGGTAGGAAGCTGGTGGCTGTGGAATGTAATAACCGGAGTATCCAGCCCTGTTCCCTGGTATGGCGAATACAGCAGGCAATGAGTTACCTGACAAAGCAATGCATTGATTGAGATGGAGTATGTCCTGGAACCACCATAAAATTACAGTGACAAATGGATCTACTGGGACAGTGATTTGTCACTAGTCATTAATTGGGTTTCTGTAAGTTCAATATTCATAGCCAATCCTCAATATCTCCTGTGTGAAGCCATATTACAAAGATATTCTCCCCTAGATGAGCACTTCTTTAATAACAGTCTGATGGAGCATACCGTATATGAAACGCAGACCAAAAATACAGGGGTATAGAATGGCCTTATAGACTGCTATGGGTACTATATGCCATGGTTGACGTTATATGTAGCCATAATGGTGGCAGTGATGTACATAGAGAAGTAAGGGCCCCATAGCAAGGATCAAACCAGGCCCCCACACAGGACAGAAGGGTTTCCACCTAAACCCCTATCAATGACCCTTGGACCATTTCTCCTCTGCTTCATTTGCTAAAAGTTGTTCCTTTAGAGAGTAGAGTCCTGACCAAGTTTTCACCTCCAGTAGAAGAGGAGATGATCCCAACTAAGACTGGGCCCCCTCTTGCCTTGGGCCCCATAGCAGTCGCGTGGTCTGCAGCTATGGTAGTTACGCCCCCTTATGGTGGTGCTCATATAGCCTTATTAGATACTTGCCAACTCTTCCTGAACTTCCAGTAGAAGGGAGGACTTCCTGGCAAAGCATGGAGCACTGCTTTCTTGGAGTACGCACCCTCACATAAAAAGTTAGCAAGTATACCCTAGTAACAAGGCTGTCCTAAATGAATTACCCGTTCATCTCAATATAAAATTGGCACTAACCTGAAAGAAGCAGACTTTTAGCAGTTACCATCCCCCATCTTAAGCCTAATCTGCACTAATAATCAGATTTTTGGTAATCACTACTGCGAAGTATATGTGATTATTGGGTATATAGAAAACATAGTATTCTGCACATTGGAGACTTTCAGCAATGGATTGCCCTTGGTTACACACAGTTGACTGTGGCTTTATTTATGGATAAACACGACATTGTGGCATATGGGTCACGCCGTCATTGTGTCATGTACGTTATTATTATCATCTGCTACAAATGCTAACACAGCTAATGAGCGGCTGTCTCTTGCAGAGAGAAGGAATAGAGCAGAATGTGTACATATCTCTTGGGGAGGAAACATGGGAACGGTACAAACATAAAATTAACATAACAGGCATGCCTTAGAGGCCTCGGCACAATACAATTATCCGCCTGATACAGTGTGCATGTGTCCAAATGCTATAGGCATCGCTAACAGGTTAAAAATGGCCAAGGTGACCTTTAGTGCACGTGAACTACAAATGGATGGAAGGTCCTGCGCTCTTGACAATGTTGATGGCATCATTCTATAAAAATGTTAGTACTTTAGGGCTAAAACGTTCTAGCAAAGGTAACCTTGGACATGCTGGTACATGAAGTTAGCTAATAACTTTATCTGATCATAGTAGTGGTTGCCCACCCAGTCTACAGTAACCAAGACATGGATTGTCAAGAGCTTGGAGTAGTGATTGTTTGTCAAACTTTTTGATGCCCATAAGAAGGAAGTTTGGGATATTACTCAGAACTCTTGGTTGAACCTTCTCTCATTTGTCAATTTTTCAACCGGAATAAAGGCAAGATGGATGCAATGCTACCAGACATCTACAGCATTGGACATCCATGGGAAAGTAATAGGCCAACATGGCCATTCCGATTTTCCTCCCAAGAAAGACCAACCCTCAGGTCTACCGAAAGCCACATACATTCAATTTGCCATCTTCAGTGTGATCAGCAGACAAACCTTACGTCTATACCTTTAGGCTATTGGGATAAATTTTGACCCCATGCTGCAAATACATACAGGTGGCTCTTTAGGCAAGATATCTCCATGGTTCTCTACTGTCGTGTATCAGGGTGGACATATCATATGTGCAATGTGTTTAGGTGCACAGGGGCACTGCGTGCAAAAACAAGCCTCTATTGCTACTGTAGAAAACTAATACTATAAGAGTCCATTCACACGTCTGTAGTTCTGGGTCCGCAATTTTGCGGAACGGATGCGGACCCATTCATTTCAATGGGGCCACAGAAGATGCGGACAGCACACCGTGTGCTGTCCTCATCCGTAGTTTAGTTCTGCATTCCACAAAAAAAGATAGAGCTTGTCCTATTCTTGTCCGCAATTGCGGACAAGAACAGGCATTTCTATCACAGCGCTGGACCCTTAATCTTACTAGATTGCAGTACATGTTCGGGACAATTACTGTCTAGACTGGCACACCAGTGAGGTTTTTTCTGCAGAGCCATGAATAAGGAGCGCTATGGCTAGCATCCTGCTGTCATCTAGTATACTGCTCTTGACCAAGGACTTTCTGTTGTCAGTGCCCATCACTGCAGGCATACAATGAAACCTCTTTAAGAAGACCACCCAAAATTGCATTGATAAGCATTCTTCTTCTGCAAAAAACAGATGGCCATTATGGTAGAACTGAATATCTGTCATAGGAAATCTGGTCTGGGTGAGGAGGTTGTCTTCTCAAAGAGATGGTTTATTACATTATTTCATATCTATGTATATTAAGCCATAGAGACATTTCAGAAATAGTCTATCACCGTATTGCCATAGGCATTCCACAAAACCTGAGCAGACTCATGACCCATACGCCTCCCACGTGGTTGTTAATAAGTTCTAATGGTAATGATGAATATTATAATGAAGCAGTATAACAGGTGATAACATTTCAGTAACTGGTTGCCCTTAGCGCATATTCAAGGTGACGTGGCCTCACCTGAATAATTTGATACGGACTGATTTGTTTGGGCCACAGGGACAGGCACCCTTGAAACGGCTGGAAACCTCACATGCTCACCTGGACCTTGGTCATTTCCACCAGGCTCTGGTACTCTGTTCTTGTTTACCATATCTGATGTAGACCTATATAGGATAACACAATACTGGTTGCTGCATAGGATAACATACATGCCAAATTAATAAAAATATTATTAATGCAATTCTAAAAATATCTCATTACATTTTCGTGCATTACGAGGACCTTTACATTTTTAACATGCAATGTCACTAATAGCCACTAGGTGTCACTATATAGAATACTACAATGTTATTGTCTATACTACCTGGGTAATTTTTACTATGCAACAAAGCATTTTCTGTTGATGCAATGAGTCAATAATAATATATAGTTATAGGGTATGCTAAAAGTGCACACGTAGAAGACCATTATTACATGGGGTATGATACTATCAATCTATCTATCTATTCACATGGCTGCTTGAGAAAAGTCCCATTGAGAGGACTGAAACGTCGCTGCTCTGGTAAAATAAACTACTTTTTTTAGCACAAATTTTGGTGGTGCTGTGGAATTTACCATTTTTATCTATCTATCTATCTATCTATCTATCTATCTATCTATCTTATACCTATCTGTCTATCTATTTCTCAATCTACCTAACTACATACTCCTCTGAACATAATTACTCCTGCAATACAAACTTACAATTGTTCCAGTGTCCATTATACTGCACAATAATAAGAGTGACATATATCTAGAAAAATACTTCCCACTTGAAGCCATACAGTGCTCAGACCAATAGAGCAATACAATACCCAGATAGAAGCCATACATTGTCCAGATCAATAGTGCAATACAATACCCAGATAGAAGCCATACATTGTCCAGATCAATAGTGCAATACAATACCCAGATAGAAGCCATACATTGTCCAGATCAATACAGTAAAAGAGTACAGAGATAGAAACCATACATTTTCCAGATCAATAGTGCAATAACTAGATAAAAACCATACAATGCCCAGAGCAATAGTGCAATACCCAGATAGAAGCCATAATAAGTCCAGATCAATAGTGCAATACAATATCCAGAGAGAAGTCATGCAATGTCCAGATCAAAAGTGCAATACAATATGGAGATAGAAGCCATACAATGCCCAGATCAACAGTGCAATACTCAGATAGAACCCATACAATGCCCAGGGCAATAGTGCAATACAATATGGAGATAGAAGCCATACAATGCCCAGATCAATAGTGCAATACTCAGATAGAAACCATACAATGCCCAGAGCAATAGTGCAATACAATACCCAGAGCCAGACAGAAGCCATATAGTGCTCAGCCCAATAGTGCAATACAATACCCAGATAGACCCCCCATACTATGCCCAGATCAACAGTGCAATACAATACCCAGATAAAAGCCACACAATGTCCAGATCAATTGTGAAACAGTACTCAGGTAGAAGCTATACAATTTCCAGATAAATAGGGTAATGCAATACAATACCCAGATAGAAGCCATACCATGTCCAGAACAATAGTGCAGTACAATACCCAGATGGAAGCTATACAATGCCCAGAGCAATAGTGCAATACAACATGCAGATAGTACCCATACAATGCCCAGATCAATAGTGCAATACTCAGAGAGAAACTATACAGAGTGTCCAGATCAATAGTGCAATACAATACCCAGATAGAGGCCATACAGTGCCCAGATCAACAGTGCAATACTCAGATAGTAACTATACAGTTCCCAGATCCATAGTGCAATACAATACCCAGATAAAAGCCACACAATGTCCAGATCAACAGTGAAATACAGTACTCAGATAGAAGCTATACAATTTCCAGATCAATAGTGCAATACAATACACAGATAAAAGCCACACAATGTCCAGATCCAGATCAATAGTGAAATACTGTACTCAGATAGAACCCATACAATGCCCAGATCAACAGTGCAATACTCAGATAGTAACTATACAGTACCCAGATCAATAGTGCAATACAATACCCAGATAAAGGCCACACAATGTCCAGATCAACAGTGAAATACAGTACTCAGATAGAAGCTATACAATTTCCAGATCAATAGTGCAATGCAATACAATACCCAGACAGAAGCTATACAATACCCAAATCCATAGTGGAATACCCATATAGACGCTATGCTGTGCCCAGATTAGTAGTACTCACTGGTTCAGGCTGTACAGTTCACTGCTTGCATTATGTGCATCTATACTGGCTGCAGGCCAAAAGAGGGTAACGCCCCGTGCAGTCAAAAATATTTAAAAAAAAAAAATTTTGTACAAATTCTGGGATTTCAGTAATCAAAGAAATATGACCATCGCTGTTCAACCAAAATATGGAGGATCCAGTCAATTATTGTTGGGATCCGCTAACGATCTGATGTGTTTGGACACTATCAATACATATTAGCTGCTCATTCCCAGGACAAATATTGGCTGGTCATGTTGGAATTTTTTTGCCTGTCCCCCTTTTCCTGATGAGGCAGCTCTCAGGTTTTTATAGACATCAGATATGACTGTTCAGCTATGTTCCACTTCTTATGGGCTAAAAAAAAGCAGCCTGATAGTAAGCCCATCAACCACTAGGTGGCAGGATTTACCAGGAAAAGAGGAGTATTGATTTGCAGCTGGCGGAACCGTCAATTAAAATGCAGAAACCTCCTGTCACTATTACTGCAGTGATTCGCTCGAATCGCACAGCAACTAATGCAGATGTTCCCAGTTTAATGTACGGCACGTGAGAATATCTCTGTCAAGTCATTTGGAGGTCATTAAAAAATGATTTTCACATCCTGCAGCACCAGCAAACGTTATGGAGAATTATCCTAATTTTGGGATGGGTTTTAGATGATCTATAGAGCCTTCTTCACTTGGTTCTCAAATGGTGGGATCAGTGCAGGAGGCCGCACCACTACATTAAAAAACATGGCAAGAGCCACAAGGATATATATTTGGTGTTTCACTGCTGCACTACTGAGATTTCTGGAGGAAGCAGCTCTAGGAAATGTTACCGGTAGCCTCTATAGGACATTGCACTAATCACTGTGTATGACTCCTTTTTGACCCATAGAAAAGAGTGGAAAATGTGGCAAAAACACAAAATAACAAGGCATGCTAAACATTAACAAAAATCCTTACGAAAATGTAATGATCACTCATTTTGGGGCAGAGCGGTTGACCATCTATTGTGTGTGGGCGTCTCTCAAGTCTTCCCTCATAGTAGATGTTGAGGGAGATAAGGATCGTGCTAACTCTTTTTGTTTTTGGGGAGGTAATTCATTGCCAGAGGTACCTGGGAGGATTTTTCTTTTCTTTCTCAGTTCAGGACACATGCATGCTCAGCTGACACAAGTGAGTGGCACCATTATATCGGTACTGTTATGGGCCATGGAGGTGGAATCACTGAGTCAACCAACCGGTTTGACTTTGGGTTAGACCTAAGAGCATTACCCTGGCATACCCCTGGTTTTCGCCTTTTAACTTGTATACAGGGATATAGAATTTTCTGCAGGGGACCCAACAGGATGCTATCTCTTGGAACAGTCCTGGTGTCTTTGGCTACTGACCCACGGGAGTTTGAGACAACAGTGCGTAGCACCAAGGGGTCAGGCAATACTCCTAGTCATAAAACAGGCAGAGGTCAGGGCTGGCAGAGTTGGTGCCAATCCGTGAAACTAGTCCGAGGTCATGTCAAGCTGCAAAGGGTCAATATGGTAAATAGGGTAGTCAGTAGGTCACAATCGGTAAACAGGCAAAGGTTGGTACATGGGCAGAGAGACAGAACTGCACATCTTCACTAGCAACTAGCAAGCCTAGAGAACTGAAAGTTCAGGCATCTTCCCTTAGGGAATGGACCAGTCATTGGCTGGATGAGACGAGGATGCATGTGCTCTGGCCCTTTATGAGTAGAAGAGAATGTGTGCACCTCAGGAACAGACCAGGGGACATTACATGGACGTGCATGGTAGTCGGTGGTAGTCCCGCTGCTGCTGGAAAGAGGAGGGCAAGCGGGTCTGGACCATCGGCTCAGCAGAGTGACGCACTGCCCATGTACGCACGTAGGGACAGGACAGCATTGGGAACAGGCCATCAGTGCAACAGGTACTATAGTGTCATTATATTGGCACTATGCTATTGCTTGCACTATGGCTAATACTAGACTTTTAGCACTACAGGCTCTGTTCACACAGTTATTCTTCTCTACTGCTCACAGTTGAAAATAAAGACCAGACCCTGAAGTATCTGATAAAAGTTCACGTGATCGGTAACAATCCCTTATGCTTCCTTTTTGCTGGATTTCCACTATATTTGGTCAAGTTGTCTAAAGAAAAACAAAAACTAATGGGAGCAGCACTGTGGTTGGCAATGGTAACGACAGTACTAGACAGGTACATGGTGAGCAGTGGGGACACTGCATACACTGCTTGCCCATGTTGTAGGGTTTGTCTTTGTCACATTCAAGGGTTACCAGTTCTACCTGTATGAAAAACGATAAGGTTTTCCAAATGGAGATTTATAATACCGCTGCCTGCTGGGCAATGAATGAACAGAAAGCAGCTGGCAATTTTTGCACAACTAATAAGCTTTCTACGCTGCCCTCTGACATTGGCAAATGTAGTCTCCAAGAAAGAACTCAGCGGGAAACAGAAATGTCAGCCGTTATTACATTCACGGGGGAGTTTTGAATGGAAATGCCCTTTTAGTACCTAAAATAAGCAAAACAAATCAGGACTTAAGAAGATGTCCTGTAATGAGTCCCTTGAAATACAACAGCCACTGATGAGTAACTGGTAGATGAGTGATAAAGCAATTATGTCAGCATTTACTACAGCACAGCAAACCATTTAACTGAGTAGTTATTAAAGGGGTAGTCCATGTTATTTCTGTATAACAAAAAGTTCTACAATTTTCCAATATAGTTTCTGTATCAACCGCACCATTGATAACTGTACTGTAAATGCAACAAGCCATGTAACTGTGTCTACCAAATGACCAGGATGGATCAGTATCATAATTCCTAGTAAATAGCAGCAAGCAGAGATCTTGAAAACCATAAGGAATCAATACAGAAAAGGTATTGGAAAGACGGACATTTAATTGCCAAAAACAGAATTACCCTTTAAATGGGTCATCCCCCCCGAAAGGTATCTATCACCTATCCACAGCATAGGTTATACATGATAGTAGTATAAATATGCGGCACATGGAATTCTGGATATCCATTCATCTCTGACCACAGAAACCCCTAGCCGCTGAAGAAGGTCCCAATGGACTGAAACGTCCGGCTCATATATGGATAGTGGTTACGCTGGATTTAATTTCTTATGAACTGGATCATGAACCTCTTATTGTGAAAGTCACTAAATAAAATTACCTTTAAACTGCAAAGAATATTCCGTGTGCCGCATATTTCTACTACTGTTGGATGACTGTCGGGTGTTTGCTGGCACCGGGAAGACCAAAACAGTGTGCGGTACTCCATTCTCTAATGTAGGTTATACATGATGGCTTGTGGAGGGTTTGACCACTGGAACATCCTTCAATCTTGAGAAAGAGGGTTCCCCAAGTTCCCTCTCTGAATGGAGCAGTAGTGCGTATGTCTGTCAGTAGACAGCGCTCCTTCAGTTTTTACAAAAGTGAATGGAGTGGAGGACCAATGCACGCAATACTGTTCCAGTGGATAAGTGATACATAACTCTAGTGTGATAGCCCCTTTAATGTAGAAACAGAACATAAAATCAGCTTTACCTCCTTAGAGAGGGGACAGCAACAGGACCTGTCCGAGGGGGTACCGGTGGTGGAGGAGAACCTACGACCATTTCAGGTAGTTGAGAAAATCGGTAATTCTGTTGGAGAAGAAAAATATTTAGGAAATCGCCTCACATATGTGGGTTGTTTCTCTGGTCAAACCAACACTAATGAACAAAACGTTTTGTGCATGAATGGAAGAAAATTAAAGGGGTTTTCCAACTCTTTTTATACTGATGATCTATCCTCTTTGATAGGTCTTCAGTATCTGATCAGTGGGAGTCAGTCATCCAGGACCACTGCCAATCACCTATTTGAGAAGGCCACAGCACTCACAGGAGTTCGGCGGCCATCTTGAAGCTTTGCCTGGGCCAGTGACATAACTTTCATCGGTCAACTGGCCTAGATGCAGCTCAGCACCATTCAAGTGAATGGGTGTGAGCTGCAATACCAAGTACAGCCGCTATACAATGTACGGCACTGTGCTTGGCAAGCTGTGAGGAGACTGCAGAGCTCCACTGAGTGATTGGTGGGGGTCCCAGGTGTCTGATCCCCACCGATCAGATACTGATTAAAAACAGTCAAAAAACGCCTTTAAACTTACTTTTTCAAACATAAATTTGGAGTATATTGCATCTTATGGCAGAAATTTTGCTGAACAGGGGACCCATTATAGGCCAGTTTATTTTGATCAATCATTTGCAAGATTGATGAGTTACATGAAACAGTAGTATACAAATCTCTCTCCCATCCTGATAGATTGCTACAATGTATCAGTGCCAGTATAATGTAGAAGTTTAGCAACATGCTGTTTGATTTATGGAGGATTTCCTAGATTTGATACAATTGTAGCAAGCCCTTTTTTTTTTTAAAAGTTCTGTACAAGGGTGACATGTCAAGGTGTCAATAAGGGCTGGCAGACCATGTGCATTGTGAGATAGGTGCCGGGAATGGGGAGAGTGCCAAACAGCAATAATGTGTTTGTTAGCGTATTTAGCTAGTGCAGCAAAATTAATATTTGCCCCAGGGCTTATGCGCACGACCGTATGTATTTTGCAGTCCGCAAAAAACGGACACGCAAAAAAATATGGATGACGTCCGTGTGCATTCAGTATTTTGCAGAACAGAACAGCTGACTCCTAATAGAACAGTACTATAGGACATGTTCTAATTTTTTGCAGAACGGAAATACGGGCATACGGAAACGGAATGCACACGGAGCACCTTTCTGTTTTTTTGCAGACCCATTGAAATGAATAGTTTTGCATACGGTCCACAAAAAAAACGGAACGGACACGGAAAGAAAATACGTTCACGTACATGAGCCCCCAAGTGAAGGAAAGCTTCTGTTTTTGTTTTTCGTTTTTTTTTTGTTATACTGAGCAGCTTTACTACTTTGGCGTCAGTGTGTGGATCATGGAATGGTCTGCTGTGTGATAGGCAGAGAAAGTCTCTCTACCAGGTGGCAATGTACATATGGGTCATATACTGGCTTCACCTTTCTCCTTATCTGACTGCTCTGGTGTCTCCTCATCACTTACTTTTGCTAACAGTAGCAACAAGTCAGGGGATTTAACCCTAAAACTGCCTTCTTGAAGAGATTACTATTAAATTAGCAATAGGTAAGCAGTGTAAGGGTTAACTCTCCTAACTTGTGGCCACAATAAACAAAAGAAAGTGATAAGGAGACTTGAGAAGCAGCATCACTAAGGTGAAAGTGTCAACATAAATCATTAGTTTTCTCTGTGAAGTGCTGCCGTCATCCTTCCTGACACCCTAGGCACATGCCCTTATGTGCCTGGCTGTAAATACGAACCTGGGTAGGTACCAAAGAAAACTTTCCCATTGTCACCAATATAAATCTACATAAAAAGCATAGACATGGTTCAGGCTGTAGCTATGAAGGAGGGGGGGGATGACAACTGTTACTGCAATGCACATAATCTACAGCACCATTGTCACTGTTCTGTGACCTTGGAGCATTGTAGTGCTAGGAAATATCAAAAGGGGTATTCTGATGGGATAAATAACATAGCAGCTCCGTTACATCGATCAATAGCTTGATTGTGATCTTTAACCGTTTCAAAGAAAAGATCAATTCTTTGATTTAGAGGAAAATGTTCGGTTCAAAAATGTTATATTATTATATATTGTACAAAGCAGTAAGGGGTTAGTCTGGAAGTAGAATTTTTCAGTGCCTTTCAATATGCAGACCTATATATCTAAAACACAGCATTCTGCAATGTAGATTATATGCAAGAACAGAGCAGGCTGGGCAATTTCTGTAACGTATCCAGACAAGCTTACTGAAACGGCTCTAATTAGCTCTGGGCTATAAGTCACTTGTCACCCATTCTGTGACTCTCACGGCATCTCCGCAATCATCTTATTCTGTCATCATTCATTTATTCTCTTTTCGTAAGTGATTTATATCCCTGGACGCTGAGTAAACAGATATGACGAGTCCGATCATCACCACAGAATATACTCTCCATGATATATTTTACCTATATGTATATTATTTATTACATTTGTGTCTGTTTCTGTGTTTCCTCACATTCATTTTATATATAAGTTCAGCTTGTACTTCTATATAAAGTGACGCAGACAACCTATAATCCGTACAGTGTTTGCGCCGTAATGTGGTACTTTTTCCCGCTCACCCAAGGTCTAAAAGTGGGCGTGGCCAGGGAAGGGGGCAGACCGCCAGGCCCATCTCATTTATCATTTTCTACGCCTGTTTTAGGTGTAGAAAACTTTCTAAATCTATACCAGCAAGGAAGCTGGCGTACATTTAGACTGGTGGTGGATGCGCTGAAGTTATGTAGAGGCCGGCGCCTGTACATAACTTCAGCGGATCCACCGCAAGCTCAGGGGTTATTAAGATCGAGCGGTTTCGAAAATAGCAGTCTTAATAAGTGATCCCCAGAATCTTGAATATAAACTTATTTTAGGCTGATTATTCCATAAATGTTTGATAGTTGTGTGTCCGACATTTTGAGAATGGGGGTCTTCAACCCCTGGTCCTCCCCTACTACCTTCAGGCTGGAATGAATACAGAGGTTCTCTTCTTTCACTGCTATGGGAGTCGTGGAAGCTTCATGGTCTCCGTAACTCCGAGACAGGTGTAAATCTCTGAAGTCTTATCAGATATTTATTGAGTATCCTGTAACTACCTGGGAATACCCCTTTAAACGGTTAAGGAACATTATACATAAATTACATTCAATGCGCTGATCCTGAGTGACAGCCTGAGCTGCATTCTTGAGCTCTTATATACAGTGGGACAGTTAGGCCCCTTTCACACAACCGAGTTTTCCCGCGCGGGTTCAATACGTGACGTGAACGCATAGCCCTCATTGAATCCGGACGCATTCATTTCAATGGGTCTGTGTACATGAGCATTTTTTTTTTTACGCATCAGTTCTGCGTTGCGTGAGAATCGCAGCATGTTCTATATTCTGCGTTTTTCACGCAGCCCTGGTCCCATAGAAGTGAATGGGGTTTCAGTGAAAATCACATTGCATCCGAAAGCAGTTTTTTATCACGCGCGTCAAAAATGCGAGTTTCCATGAACGCACCCTGAACGGACCTAATCGGTGACGCTTGTGTGAAAGGGGCCTTAGTGTTTCCTACATTCTTGGGTAAAGGTGAAAGCTCCCACAATGTACATAAACAAAGTAAATTCTGTGCATGCACTGAGCAGGCAAGAAATGCTGAAAGATTTCAGCTCTGAAGCTCCCAAATTGTGAATTCAGCACTGGAGTATAACACTGTATAGATGGGAAGTGCCTCACTCAATAGCAGATCTGCCACTCAACAGTCTGTGAGAGCTGGGTGACAACCCTTGTACCAGTGGTCACTTTAACCACTGACAACCCAGTAAAAAAGTAAAAGTTGGCTGGATATGGTAAACTATCTTCTATAGTTTGATGTTTTATCTCCTTTTGATATTTTTTAACATATTACATGACAGGTGGCAACTAAACTGTAAGTTGAAAATAACTTACTGGTCTGGGCAGACTGTACTGATACACCTCTGGCCCATAAGTCGGTACCCACTGCATGCGAGGTCGTGACATTGTGCCAGGGGCACTGGTGACAACTTCTGAATATGGCATATGTTGAACGGAGGCATAAGGATCTGCTTGTCGCTTGGCTCCACCATGCCCTGCGGATGCCAAGCTAAAAGCTTCCTCCAGCAACATGTGCATCTGCTGCCGCACTTCATCAATAGATGGCTGGGAGCTCAGGGTGGATGTCTCTGAGTGGCCTTTAGCTTGACGAGGTTTGATATACGTTCTGGCTTGTTTTATCCGATCGATATTTGTTTCTTCAATGACTTCAGGTTCCGTCTAAGAGAAAAGAATCAAAAAGCGTAATGTAATACATATCACAATGCTCAATACCTACTGTCATTAAAAAATGCTATATAACATTATAAATCTAAGAGAATAAAGCTCCTCATAGACATGAGTCAAGAGTCAAAAGATGAACTTCACAAGTTGTGAGCAAATCTCAGGTGAAATTTCTAGAGGACCACACATTCTCAAGTCCAACACCAAACATGTATCTGCTGAAAACTGGATCCCAAGAGTTGGATTTTCCTTGGCTGCTTGTCATTCATCATCTTGTGTCCTTTGGCTTTCCACCAATGAGACATGAGGAGAACACCTACGTGTACTGGCCATTTTTTTGAAGGCATCGATTTCTCTTCATGTGACTTCAGTAGCCATCAACTCAAAGCTTAGACATCCATGAAATGGTCTGTTTATGGCCACATAGAACTAAGTAAAAGTTTCCTTCCAGATGGCAACTAGACACAATGCTAAAGACTTGGTTCCTCTCATGGTTAATCTGTTCAGTTTCCCATAGAACCTCATTCTTTGCTCTACCTGTATACCAGTGACCTTACTTGGATAAAAGTGCAAAATTTTCATTATTCCAAGTGTCATCAGGCTTAAAGGGCTTGTCCAGAATTCGAAAGGCAAGTCTGCTTTTTGCCATCGATCATGCCTGGTATTCCTGTTGAGCTCCATTAAAATAAAAGGGGTTAAGCCACAGTCTGTGGACACATGTGGTGCTGTTTGTAGAAGAAGGCAGCCATGTTTTCCTAATTCTAGAAAATCCCTTAATTTTTTTTTTTAATGTTACAGAGATTGCTTGACCTTAGAGAAGCAAATGAGATCTAGCCATTTTTAGAGTCAACTACAACCATTAATATCTAAAATGAGCAGAGCTCAGGGTATCGATGATATTTTTACTAGATGCTCTAAATATCACATAAACCTTTTTTGACCAGTAGTCCTTCATCAGGCTGTGGGATTTGGGAAATTGGAGAGATCAAGCAAGAAAGGCATTCAAAGGAGGTTTCATGGAAAGTAAACCCTACTTTCCTGTAGCATAAGGAGTGTAACTACCGTAGCGGCAGACCAGGCGACTGCTATGGGGCCCAGGGCAAGAGGGGGCCCAGTCTTAGTTGGGATCATCTCCTCTTCTACTGGAGGTGAAAACTTGGCCAGGACTCAACAACTTTTAGCAAATGAGGCAGTGGAAAAATAGCCCAAGGTTCATTGAAAAGGGTCTAGGCGAAACCCTTCTGTCCTGTGTGTGTGTGTGGGAGGGGGGGGGCTGGTTCGATCCTTGCTATGGGGCCCTTACTTCTCTATGTACGCCGCTGATAAGGAGTATAGCAAATTACTGGAGTGTAGTCCATCAGTGAGATCATCAGAATGTACTCAACTTGATCATGATTAGATACTAGGAGTGCTCCCAGCAATCAAAAATGATAACCAAGTGGTCCATGGAAGCAGGTTCAGATGAGTATGCTGATATGTGAGAGCCAAAGCCCTGTCCTTCGCAGAGCTGTATGTGTCAGGAGTAGTGTCAAGATGTGGCATCACTATGAAAATGTATGACAAACTGTATGCCATTTATCATACAGCAAGTCACCCATAGGGGGCACTGGAGAGAGGTTTCTTTTACATATGAGGTAGAGCTATTTTGCTTTACTTGTATGTGATATGGTAGTGTCAGTCAAACACACGTTATTTAGCATTTTTTATGATCAGTCCATACACCTGCCATTAAAAAAGTGACAGTATGTGTGATTACAGTTGGTTTGCCAATAGAAGCAGTAAAATGATGTCTCCCAAATGGCGCTGTATTAAGAAAAGAATTTCCACGTAGCTTTTTAGGTGCGGTAGTGCAGCTCAGTTCTGCACCACTACCCACAAGGTGCAAAGAAAACGTTAGCAGACTGGTACCAGACTGCAGTTAATGAGTTAAACGTTTTCCCTTTCCAAGTTCTCTGCGGCTGTTTTCTCAGCCACACATTGATTTTCTTTTGCCCACAGGGAAATTATTAAGTGTCCGTTTAAACAGTCCCAGCTTCCTAGGAGGATTTACTGTTCTGCAGAACTCTCACCAGTGACCGCAGCAATACACAGGACCGCATTACCATAAGTGATCCCAGAGGAAACATCAGAATACTGAGCACCTACATCTTCTGTTATACACAAGGGAAAACATATCTGATAGGTAGGTGGATAGATAGATAGATAGATAGATAGATAGATAGATAGATAGATAGATAGATAGATAGGAGATAGATAGATAATAGATAGATAGATATAAGATAGATAGATAGATAGATAGATAGATAGATAGATAGATAGATAGATAGATATGGGTTAGATAGATATGGGTTAGATAGATAGATAGATAGATAGATAGATAGATAGAAGAAAGATAGATAGATAGACGATAGATAGATAGATAGATAGATAGATAGATAGATATGGGTTAGATAGATAGATAGATAGATAGATAGATAGATAGATAGATAGATAGATATAGATAGATAGATAGATAGATATGAGATAGATAGATAGATAGTAGATAGATAGATAGATAGATAGATAGATAGAAGATAGATAGATAATAGATAGATAGATAGATAGATAGATAGATAGATAGATATGAGATAGATAGATAGATAGATAGATAGATAGATAGATAGATAGATAGATAGATAGATAGATAGATAGATAGATAGATAGATAGATAGATTTAATACTCAATACAGGATGCTCCCTATGTATTCAGGCTCTAATGTTATGCAGTGTCAGTTGATAATAACCAAGACAAGGTCAAGGTTAGGGACAAGCACCGGATTCAGATTGGTAGATAAAGACTATTTTTGCCCCCGTTTTAGATGGAATAGCCATAATTTACAGTTCTTTCTTCTGTAGATCTATAGAAGGAGCAGTGGGGTCTAACACAGACAGAATACAATGTAAGACCGGCGCACAGGTAGATAAATAACCTGGAGATATACTGCATAGCGCAGAAGATGGTTTAATGATACAAGATCGATGTTGTTTACTGCCTGCATCTCCAACATATAAATTCTCCCATTTCTGCAGTTCCCGGGTTTCTAAGATTAATAAGCATCGGCCTGACCTAGTTCCTGTGGAAGGTGAAGTGTAAATGGCTGGAACCACGCACAACGGAAAAGAAGTGGAAAAATTCACAATGTGAAGGATTATTGGACAACTATATAAAAGTATTATAAATGTACCCTGTAGTGGAAGCCCTAGCACCATTTACTATGGGGTCCATTGCCTAAAGTTTACCAAACCCTAGAGCCATTGGTAGTATCTGAGCTAAGAGACTAAGAGATTGTGGCATTTACTTTAGCTGGTATAGGGAAAGAGTAGGGGCTGGGACAGTAACTTTACTAGCACTTATAAATGCTTAAAGGGTTTTTTCACCCCTGGGAGCCTTTCAGACAGAACTCCCCCCCAACCAGTGTGGCCGGACCTGTAGATGGAATCATACCCACTTGATCTCCGTGGCTGTGTTCCTGGTCCTTTTTCTCCAGCAGTGTTACTGCAGCTCTCAGATCTCCCTGCGTCAACATCCACTTTGATGTGGGTCAGGTGGCCACTGCAGCCAAAGACTAGCCGCAGCGGTGACGTGTCCCCCATGTATCACATGACCAGTGGAGACACGTCACCATTACAGCAGCCACGTAATTTGCATCAAATCAAATGTCGACACAGGGAGATCTGAGGCCTGCTGCGGCGCCAGGGGAGCAAAGGAACCAAAACCCAGAAGCGGGGATCAAGTAAGTATGATTCTTCCCCAGGTTTGGCCACAAACATCCTGAATGGCATCCTGATAATAGTTGGCGCCTATACGGCGGGGGTTCACCTAGCCTTTCTGCTGCCTGAGGCAAAAACTGAAACGGCGCCCCCCCCCCCAATGCTAATTTCTTGACTTAACCTCTTTGCCACAATGAAAGTGTTCACTGCCCATGGCCCTTACGCTGCTCCCCTCTTGCCCCTACCTGGTGCTGCCTGAGGCGATCACCTCCCCTGGCCTCATTGGTGGTGCACCCCTGCTATACGGATGTGTGCCCAAAGAACCACCTTTAAATATTTGCTGTTGGAGCAATTGTCTGTTATGCATGTAGTATTCATTCGGGAGATGTTTTTTTTTTTTTATTTCCTAGAATAGCTCTCACTTGGCATGTTACACCCATTTCCCTTCCTTATACCGCCTCACTGTTGTCGTAAATGTATATCAATAATATCCATCACAAAATGGGGCACATTTTTGACTCCCCTTAGGGATACCTGTTTTTCTAGACAGCTTTTTTTTATTTATCTTTAGGATATGCCATGAATGCCCAATAGGTGCGGGTCCCACCTCTGAGACCTGCTCCCAACTCAAGAAAGGGGCCCCAAAGTGAATGGAGAGGATGCAGCGCTCAGTAAAACATGATAGGGTTTGGTTAGAAAACTCAGCAGGAAGTTGATGAAAACAGGAAGTTCTGCATGTAAACATCCTGCCAGGATGCAGTGATGCTGAGAACAGGGGAAGGAAAGGGATGACATAAAAATCAGGTCTATGGGGCAAATATATTCAGATGAAACGAGGCCGGAGAAACCCTTTAAATGAGAAAAATCGATTAAAATACCAATTCTCTCTGCATAGCATAGCCACTATATGGGTACATCTGATGTCAAGTATGAATCTTTAATATGTACAGCGCTGTGTAATGAATGGCGCTTTAATAATAAATAATAAAAATAATGTTGTGAGTACTGTCATGTCCTCTATTGCACAGTATGGTTTTTGACCATCATTTCATCCAACATAGCTCCCAATTATCTTGTGTGCGTCACTAATCTGAGGCTATTTTCACCCCTCCCCCACATCCACAAGAATATAAATGTCAGCTCTGGTCTGCAGCCATTAACATGTGTAAATCTTGTTCTTCTGGTCTCATCCATGGTGGGGAGATGTGAATGGCCACCTCCATTGATTTTTTTGCATAGGGCATAAAATACAGATAATAGAGACACATTATCATCATGAAAGGAGCTGATGCCTGCACACGTCCCACCATCAGCTACAATGACTGCATTGGAGAGTCCAGAAACCCCTGTGGTGCTAAATGAGTCTCTAGTCGTCCATGTAGTGGATGGCTGGATACGGGGCTGTAATATGGCAAAAAAGGGGAATTCCGCACAATTTTTGATGCTCTTGAGCCAAATTCAAAGTCTGCAACCCCCTTATTATCACTCCTTTTATAGCACTGGTCTCCTAACATGGGGCAGAGGGACCTACTGACCCCTCTGAGGGTCTAAGAATGGAAATAAGAAGGGCCACAAAATAAAAGGCTGAGCTGTAATACCACACACAACCTGTGGACCGGGGTGGTGCTATTTTTGGGAGAAAGCAGCCATCTTTTTTCTAGTCCTGAACAACCCCTTTAACTTTTTCTCCTACAAAAGAAAAAAAATTCTTATATCAGCCAAACCAGAGACTCCTTCAGAAAGAAACAACACACAAAGGATTCTTTAGATTGTCTGTTTCTTCCTTCTGGAGGAGAGCTAATTTGCATACTTTTTCCCATGAAGCATTGCCTGTAAGTAAGTCTCTATATACCAAATTGGGTCTTTTCAATGAGAACCGGTACCCCAACCAGCGCTCCTCAGAGGGAACATGCTCCTCATTAGTGACCACAGATTAGTCCCACAGGTTTCCACAATCCCTGAAGGACAGATGAGTCTGCATGTTATAGAATGTAATATACTAAATATGCCAAACAGGGACTTTGGAAAGCTGAGCGACAACCTATAGGGACACAATAACATTATTGTTAGTTGTCACAGCCTCTGTGGTATGTAAAGTACATTAAAAAAAACCTACTTCATATGAATGATACAAAATTTATATTTTAGATTTATGTATATTTTTATTGCTTCAATGCATCGAAAATGCAAAAAAATGGAAGCAAATTAGCATATAGTCTTACTTTAAAATATCCTGTTTTGTGTCTTCAGCTCCTCTGCAGATCTATGCTTCTCCAAGGTTACAGACTACAAACAAACCCTGTGCAGTCTGATAATGCAGTCATACTAAATGGTAGCAAGAAGTACATGATAGCAGGTCCAGACTACACATGGTTTTTTGGTAGTCTGTAACCATGGAAACACATACGTTTGCATAATTATCAAGTCTGTTTGCAAATTTGCTTCATTTTTTTTAGTGTAGATACATTTAATATACTATATTTACTTAATGGGAGTAAAAGATCTTCAGTCTCATACTCACATCATAACCGCTGTTCCTTATTCCACGTCTTGGTCTTTCCCGAGTCACAAGAAGATCCATTTCAGTTTCTCCTGGGCTTGGGCTATTAAGAGATTGTCGACTTCTGTATGGATGGTTCTTTATGGAGGTTTGCCTGTAAACATATGGTAAACTGTGTCACAGAAGTACGATTCACATCCGGTATGTAGGAAAAGTGTCCATTATAGGATTGTTTAGAACCATCACAGTCATCCATAAAATTCCAAAGTTAAATACCCCATTCTTTCATCTATAACATCAGCTGTTCGGAGCCTCTATCACATATTCCTTCCTATTTGCCAGAAAAATATAGCGAAGCATGCAGCACTACTGTTTCCACTACAATGACTTATAGCATTCGAGAACCCAACAGACTTAAGTCAACGCAGATGAATACAACTTTAGAAATCTAGTGCCAAGTGTCTAGTTATTCAATGTATGAACAGTATACCATAGGTTAGTAAGCTCCCTCTAGTGGTGGTTGCAAGTATTAACAGTTTTTCACTATAAAGATATATTAAAGGGGTTATCCTATGATTTGAGAATCAGACATCATATAGTACATGATAATCTCTTTCCAACAAAACTAGAACCATCCATGTACCTCACATTAATCCTTTGATTTGTTCATTCATTGCTTAATTTGCTCTGCTAGATATCAAGCTGGCAGCTCAAAGGGTGTGTCCTTTCTGGTGCAGCTCTCTACCAAGCACAGCTCAGGAGGTGTGGCCTTTTTGGTGCAGCTCTCTACCTAGCACAGCTCAGGAGGTGTGGCCTTTTTGGTGCAGCTCTCTACCTAGCACAGCTCAGGAGGTGTGGCCTTTTTGGTGCAGCTCTCTACCTAGCGCAGCTCAGGAGGTGTGGCCTTTTTGGTGCAGCTCTCTACCTAGCGCAGCTCAGGAGGTGTGGCCTTTTTGGTGCAGCTCTCTACCTAGTGCAGCTCAGGAGGTGGGGCCTTTCTAATGAAGCTCTCTTCTTGTAAGAGCCATATATTTGGTTCCACAACCGTTGGGCATTTTTGTGGCAGGACCCCCCCAGTGTGGCAGGACCTGCACAGGGAATCATACTTACCTAATGCCCGCTGCTCGGTTCTAGTTCCTTCACTCTCCAGCTGCCTCTACAGATTGCTGGCCTCCTGGCACCAACATCTGGTCTGATACGGCTCATGTGGGTGCTGCAGCCACATGACGTGGGTGCTGTGGAGCGGGGTACGTATGATCCATGCATTCATGTATAGTCTATGAAGTATTGATTCTCTCCATTTTAATCTCCTTGACATGTTAGGTAACTGCGCCATTACGCCTTTACATAACCTCGCTGCAGTTTGGGAACAGCGTCACATTGTTCTCTCTCTATGTGAGTATGTTAATTCCTATTGACAGGTTAATGAGCTATATTTCACTCCACACTGGCAGCTATATGGCTCTCAGACAGCCGCCTGCCTTTTGTCAAAGCAACTGAAATCTGGACAATGGAAAGTGCAACATTATAGGGAACAACAAAGGAGAGAAGCCATTAGTGTACGGATCATGCGTCTACCTGTAGATAATCCTACAATATACAACTATTGTTCAACCTATGGAATTTACTGTATAGTTTTACATCTCTGGCAGAAAAGAAATCCTAAAAATAACACGAAGGCACCTTGCAGTGATTTTCCTCATTTGCATTGTTGGCATTTTGCTGACAGGACATTTTTCCTATTAAGGGGATATTTCTGTAATAATGATTTTTAAGCAAATGCCTGCAGCCTGCCTCCTGAACCACCATATTTCTCAGATGGGAAGAGGTTTTTATGCTGGAATGCAGTGCTCTCCCCTCTCCAAACATAACGCTCCTATTCTGGTCTCACCCATCTACAAAACATTGTTCCAATAGCCTTCTGACTTGTCCAGGTGACTTAGCAAACTGCAGATGCGCAGCAATGTTCTTTTTAGAGAGTAGCAGCTTTCTTCTTGCAACCTTGCCATGCACACCATTGTTGTTCAGTGTCTTCCTGATGGTGGACTCTTGAGCACGACCATTAGCTAATTACACGACCATTAGCGTTATTACATGCCTGGTTCTTGTTGTGATCTTTGTTAGTTGACCACTCCTGGAGAGGTTAATAATCAGGGGCGTAACTACCTTAGCGGAAGATCATGTGAATGCTATGGGGCTCAGGGCAAGAGGGGCCCCTGTCTAAGTTGGGATTATCTCCTCTTCTACTGGAGGTGAAAACTTGGTCAGGACTCTACCCTCTAAAGGAACAACTTTTAACAAATGAAGCAGTGGAAAAATGGCCCAAGGGTCATTGAAAAGGGTTTAGGCTGAAACCCTTCTGTTCTGTGTGGGGGCCTGGTTTGATTCTTGCTATGAGGCCCTTACTTCTCTATGTACGCCACTGGTTATAATGATCTTGAATTTCCTTCACACAGTCTGTCTGAGGGTGGATTAGTGGAGTCCAAACTCTCTACAGATGGTTTTGTAACCTTTTCCATCCTGATGAGCATCAATAACTCTTCTTCTGAGGTCCTCAGAAATCTCAGTTGTTTGTGCCATAATACACATATCTAGCATATGACTGCATATGAGGGGGGCAATGTAATTTTGGGAGGGAAACAATGAAGGCAGACAGCAAGCAGCAAGGAGAACATTACAATTCTACTAGTTATTTCATTTATCGGAGTATTTTCTGTTATGAAACCATGTGTGCTACATATATGAAGACAGAGGCAGAAATCCATATTTAGATCCATATTTCAACATTTCTGCCTCCATTGACTTATAAATGGGAAATATAGCTCTGTGAAGGGGTTTTCCCATCTTAGGATTTGTGGCATATTGCTAGGATATGCCACAAATGTCCGGTATGTCCAGGTCCTATCTCCACAATGGGGCTTCCCAAGTGAAGAAGAGCACACCATGCATACACTGCATCCTCTCCATTCACTACTATGGAACTCCTAAAAACAGCTGAGCGAGCACGCCAGGCTATCTTTCAGGCAGCGAAAAAGTCATCGTGCTTTGCCCTGTCAAAAGTTGCAGAGAGAGCAGAGCCTCTAGGTGTAATGGTAACGCCCCCGTTGCTCCTAGAGGCTCATTTGCATATAATAAAACATCATATTTCTCAGCAATGCGGGCACATATGAACATGGGACCAACACAGATGTCTTCAGCTGCCAAGTGCACATGTAACAGGTCAGCCAGTGTCATAGGTACAAATCTGCTGACACATTCCCTTTAAGGCTCATGCACACGACCGTATGTATTTTGTCTGCAAAACTCGGATCCGCAAAACAAAAGATGACATCCGTGTGACATCCCTATTGCATCCGTTTTTTTGGAGATCCATTGCAAAACGGACAAGAATAGGAAATGTTCTATATTTTTTGGCGTAACAGACATGCAGGCATACAGAAACGGAATGCAAATGGAGTCATTTCCTTTTTTTGCTGACCCATTGAAGTGAATGGTTCCGCATACAGTCCGCAAAAAAAATGGAACAGACAAAGAAAGAAAATACGTTCGTGTGCATGAGGCCTTAAAATAATTCATGACATAAACCAAGCTCAACATCAGCCTAGAAATAAGAAATGACTTGCATAAAAAATCGTACCTTTATTCGAAACGCACCACAAAGCTTTGATGTAAGCTGCATGATAACATGGGCAATCCACTACTATTTAGCAGTCCCCTGTGTTCATCGCTGACCTAATTGCAGATGACTGAAAAAGGAAGTAAAGCAACTTCCATCGCTATCTCTAGGAGGTTTCTCATTAGCCCAGTTACACGTTGCGAGTTACTCGCCGGGCTTTGTGCAAGATTCTGAATGAAGATATGAAGTTCTACAGACCCAAGGGATACGGTGCACCATGGAATAATTGTGCCACATGCCTCTTCATCTTTCCCATCCCTGTCATACACATTTCACTAACCCTGCTACTGGCATTGAGTGATTCACACGTTCTAATAGCCTCTCATTAGCTTCCATAGCGGCTGCAGAGCCGCAGTGGGTGAATAATACAATTCCATCCGGAGTAGAAGTATTCTGCTAATTCATTACACGTTCTGTTCTGCCACTGACTCTAATTCTTAGTCATCGGTCAACCCGGAGAAAATGTGTTTACGTACCATTAAATAACCACCAGCTTTTAATTCATTTTATTGCCTGTGACATACTTAATACTGTACATACTGGCGCGGAGATGATTTGTTTCAATGTACTAGGGGAATATTAGGGCTTATCAGGACATTGATACATTTACGGTGCATTTTTATAATTTTTGCACTGTAATGTCTTCCTTTCGTAATCAAATAATGTATAAACTATTCCTGTCTGCTTTCTCTTAAAGGGGTTTTCCAGCATTTTACTACTGATCATCTATCCTCAGGATAGGTCATCAGTATCTGATCGGTGGGGGTCCGACACCCAGGACCCCCCGCCGATCAGCTGTTTAAGAAGGTACCGGCGCTCCTGTGAGCTCCGCTACCTTGTCCCCGCTCCTCAATCACAGCGCCGTACATTGTATGGCGGCTGTCCTTGGTATCGTGCTCATCCCTTTTCACTTGAATGGGGCTGAGCTGCTCCTAGGCCACATGACCGATGAACGTGACGTCTCTGGCCTAGGAAAAGCTAAGAGAAGGCCGCGGTGCTTACAGGAGCGCCGGTACCTTCTCAAACGGCTGATCGGCGGGGGTCCCGGGTCAGATACTGAGGATAGGTCATCAGTAGTAAAATCCCGGAAAACCCCTTTAGAGGTGTTATCCCATAGAGTGTGGGAGGTTAAAAGAAGTATCGGGTCCCAGTCAAACATTTGCTGACTTTCCATTCAATCCCATATCTGCCTGGAAATGTGTAGAATTTCAAACCTTTTGTCCTGCAAAAATTTCACTCATGCAGGGTTCATGCACGCAAATGTATTTTTTGTCCCATGTCCGTTCAGTTTTTTTTTTGCAGTGGACCCATTCACTTCAATGGGTCTGCAAAAAAAACGGAAATGACTCTGTGTGCCTTCCGTTTCCGTACGTCCGCACGGCCGTTCCGCAAAAAAGATAGTTTTGAGGACAAGGACAGGCATTGTTACAATGGATCTGCAATACAGATGTCACAGGGACGTCATCCGTATTTCCTACAGATCCGTGTTTTGCGGACCGCAAAATACATACAGTCGTGTGCATGAGCCCTAAGACATTATGAAAGCAGCCATATGGTCAACTAATCCAGTATTTTTGAGAAATGGCCCTATGAGTGGTCTCAGGAGAGGTGACATGGCTAAAATTCATGATATAAGCCAGTAGTGTAACTAGAAGTGACTGGGTCCCACAGCAAATTTTTGAAAGAGGCCCCCCATGGTCCCCTTAATGCAGACCTCACACCGAACCAATGGGCGCCTCCGCCCTTCATGCAGCAGTGTGCCTACACTGTGACCTGACGTCGCACAGCATCAGGCCGTAGTGCGTTCCTACGTACACGCCCGGAGAAGAAGACCAAGGATCGGTGAGTAATACCAGTGCTAGGACTAGGAGAATCATGCTCCCTGGGCCCTCAAAATAAATTCATTTGTCCTCCTGAGTTCGGGCCCCATAGCAGCTGCTTCCCCTGCTTCCATGGTATCCCTGATTTAAGCCATGAAATGTCATTGTCAGATGTCCTACCTGTTCTTAGGCTCCGCAAACGGAGAGGAGGTATCTGTTCCGGCATCCAGCACGTTGTCGATCTCCATCTGAGTTTTTTCATAGACCTTCCTCTTCCTCTCATTGAGTGACTTGCTTTCTATGGGAGGGAAATCATAGTAGCCCTTCCTCTTCGCTTTTAGACGTAGTTTGTTGCGATAGTGTTCGATGTCCGATTTCTGTTTAAGTGCTTTATTAACCTAGTGAGAGATACGTAACTTTAAGAACAGGAAGTCCTGACATATTTTAGAACTGGTGGCCCGTGTGAAAATTGCAGGATTTTAGGATCATTTTTGAAATATAGATAGGGAAATACATTTTTCGTTAAAAAATAGCGAACATTTGTAAAAAAAAAAAATAGATATATGTTTAAGGGCTCATGCACACACAAACGTATTTTCTTTCCGTGTCCGTTCCATTTTTTTTGCCGACAGTATACGGAACTATTCATTTCAATCGGTCCACAAAATAAAAAAAGAAGTTACTCCGTGTGCATTCCATTTCCGTAAGTCCGTATTTCGGTTCCGAAAAAAAAAATAGAACATGTCCTATTATTGTCCGCATCACGGACAAGTATAGGACTGTTCTATTAGGGGCCAGCTGTTCCGTTCTGCAAAATACGTAATGCACACGGACGTCATCCGTATTTTTTGCAGGTCCGTTTTTTGCGGACCGCAAAATACATACGGTCGTGTACATGAACCCTAACATAGAAACCTTATTTAAAGAATAGGTCATTTTCTGATGACACATTCGCTTTAAACCGGGCCAGATTTTAGAATGGGCAAAAGGGAGATTTGCCCTAGGTCCTCCAACACCCAGTTTCCTCCGTCTCTTCCTTCCTTAGTCACGACATATATAATGTTGCCACCTTTTTTTTTAATTTTGCGTAGTGGCCACCACCCTGCTTGGTCCAACCCATTCCAAAAGGGCACTACGATGATATCCAGCATTTTGCTGTATATATATATATATATATATATATATAGCATATATATATATATATATATATATATATATATATATATACAGTGATCCCTCAAGATACAATAATAATTGGTTCTAGGACGACCATTATATGTTGAAACCATTGTAAGCTGAGTAATCGGTTTCATCCAAAATAAGAGAAAATGAAGATTTAAGAAAAATAAGCAGATAACTAAGACAGATACAACAAGTCCTTACATATTATAGTCAGGAATAGCTGATAACTAGTAACTAATACAGATATTGTACAGAGAAGTGACCTGGATTGGTTGGATCTCAGGCTGAGACATTGTATGTTGAGTCTGGTTTCTACTTACGATGGGTCAGAAAAGACCATTGTATGTTGAAAATATTGTATCCTGAGGCCAATGTATCTTGAGGGATCACTAGATATATATATATATATATCCAGTATATATAATGGATAGGAAATACACATGCAGTGTTTTTTCCTTTCATGACAGTGTTAGAATGAGACATCTGCCGCACAATGTGTAATGAGCTATTTTAAGGATTACTCCACTAATTAGAGAGTCGGGCAGCGCTGGCGTGCTGCTTGTTGTTGGGTAGACAAGGGGAATATACAAACATGAAGCAAACCGTACCCACAATCTGTATTCACTGCAGGGGTGAAAACTATATGTCTGCTGGCTGTGACATCTCCTGAAGAATGGGTTTGGGGACAGAGACTCATGTGAGTGATGACAACCTGTGTACAGCGCCGTGGAACACGTAAGCGCTATATAAATGACTAGAATAAATATGGTATGGGGGTGGCCATGTTATGGGTCTGTACAGCCAGTTCTCAAATCCCATAGACCTCTAAGGAGCCAAATTTCATATGGAGGCATATATACAATGCTGTAAAATACAATACCGTACAACGCACCATATGGTGGAACTCTTCATCATCATGGTTTTATTTATTTATGTTATGCACTTATATAGCGCTACTATATTCCGCAGCGCTTTACAGACAGTAGCATCAAGCTGTCCCCAATGGGGCTCACAATCTAAGTTCCCTATTAGGATGTCTTTGGAGTGTGAGAGGAAACCGGAGAACCCAGAGGAAACCCATGCAAACTCCATGTAGATGTTGTCCTTGGTCAGATTCAAGCACAGGACCCCAGCGTTGCAAAGCACCAGTGCTAACCACTGAGCCACCATGCTGCCTAGATCTGTTTTGAGGGGATCCAAGACCTAATCCTTTAGATTAAGATGAGTTCATGGTAGCCATGAAGGCAGCCCTTCTAGCTGAGCTCCTGACGAAGTGAACCCACGGTATTTCTGGCTCCATTCCCTATAGTCTTTGTGGACCTGGACAGCACTTTCCATGATGTCCTCAGCCGCGGCCACAACATAGGAGAGAAAAGTGTATAATAACATGTAAAAAATATTTCTTACCTCTCCATTAATGATGGACATCTCCTGATTTCGTTCCGATAAGTTAAGAGCGGGCGGGAGAGACACCGGTTTTATTGCAATAAGTTGCACAGAGCCAGAAGATGAGTCAAAGGGGTCGGACAACATTTTATTTTTGTCATAGTGAATGTTCCCCTCCTCTTCATCGCTTATAGGCACTAGGGAACAATGATTCCAAATTAGTGATCACTTCATCCATCCAAAAATCCAACCCAGCCACAATGTACCGCTACATGATGCCCTGTGACCAGCCTGAGATTTTTCAGCTTTTGTGAGATCACAAGACCCATCACCCTCCGATTCCTCCACTGAAAAATGCTATAAATATTTAACAAAAAATTGGAGTAGAAAGAAAGTAACCTTTTAGAAAGATGTATATGATGTAAGGGAAATGTTATATAGAGAGAGTCACTGCCGCTGTCAGTGTGAGCATTTTTAATAGGCAGAGAAGAAAGATCAGAATACAATACGGCACAGCAGTGGTGCAGCGCTAGGCCAAGCCATCTCCATCCTCAGTCTGCTGGTTCCCATCAAAGGTCATAGCAATTTAAACGTAATTTTATGAGGCACCATCCCTCTCTCACTTGTGGGGGTGATATTTAAAGGGGTTCTCCGGGAATTAAGGAAATGAAAATATTTAAATATTACTTTATTATAAATATATTCTAAAAACCTTTCATTAGTTATAATGACTCATTTTGTCTGGGGAGCAATCATTAGGAGAAATAAAATGGCCGCTGTCCTATTAGTACACACAGAACCTGTCCTAATCACACAGGAGGACAAGTTACTTCACATCACTGAGGTAAAGAGCTGCCACATCCTCCTCTCTGCTTGTCAGGGATTATGATCCTGAATACAGTTTAATATGATATTCAGCTGAATCTTTGTGGGAATGGAGTCCAGGAGGAGACATGAAGTACAGAGAGGAAGGACAGGACGGACTGTGGTAATGGAGACAAGAGCTGCTGCTTATTATCCACATCTCCTCATGAACTCCATTCCTACAGAGATTAAGCTGAAGATCTTATTATCTGTATTGAGGATCATAATCCCTGACGAGCAGAGAGGAGGATGAGGCAGATCTTTACCTCAGTGTTGTGAAGTAACTTGTCCTCCTGTGTGATTAGGACAGGTTCTGTGTCCACTAATAGGACGCCGGCCATTTTATTTCTCCTAATGATTGCTCCCCAGACAAAATGAGTCATTATAACTAATGAAAGGTATTTGGGAATATATTTATAATAAAGTAATATTTAAATATTTTCATTTTCTTAATTCCTGGAGAACCCCTTTAAGTCATCAGTCTATTCATTGTCCACTAAGAAAAGCAAGGTACAGTATGCAACGACCGGAGGACAGGTAGACCATTAAAGTGATGCTCTAATTTTGGGCACTAGACCAAAGAAGGACTAAGGCTCCTGGGAATATATCATCAGCATGATCGGAGCTGAGCTGATTCATTTCTTATATATCTTTGCAGCATTCAGAGCTCCTTTTTTCTGATACAGAGCCATAAGATTCTGACTGCCTGTAGCCACCACTAGGGGGCGCTTAGGGACTTATTATTGAGTTCAATGTATACAGTCTGTAGTTGGCGCTAAAGCTCCTCCTAGTGGTGGCTGTGGGCAGCCAGAATTGTATCATTTGAAGGGATAATCCGGTAACGGGTTGACTGTCAGTGGGGGTCTGGCCACTGAGACCACAGGGGTCCTGTGTCACCCCCATATGAATAGAGCACAGGCTGAGTATGCGCGCTGACGCTCCACTCATCTTGATGTGACTGCTGTAGATACTGTAGCAAGTACATCCTACATCTCCATGTGGATTGGATAAAGTGACAGCATATATGCTAGACCACCACCCCATCCAAACAGGGGACATGGGACTCCCTTCTCATGACTGGTGGAGGACCCAGAGACCAGATTCCAACTGATCTAAGAGTTATCCCTTATTCGATGTATAGGGTGTAACTTGTTGTAAGCAGAATACTCCTTTAAAAGGAATCTGTCACCTCTCCTGACATGGTTTAGTAATTTATTGTATTCCTCATGTAATATCAATTCTGCAACATATTTTCTTATGACTCTATGTTGTGCCTTTTATCTAGTATCCCTACTAGAATTTATGAATTAATTACTAGCAGTTTGCAATGAAGGTCCAGATGAGTGTTACCAGTTGAGAGTGTGCCCCTGCACAGTATAACACTATCCAATTGGTGCTGCCAGTATCAGACTGTGCAAGGACACACACCCCAACTGGTAACACCCAGCTTGACCTTTAGTGCAGGCTACTAACAATTCATTCATGGACTTCTAACAAGAATAACAGAGGAACGGCATAAGAATAGGTGCTCCAGAATTGTTATTACATGGGGAATGCAAGTAGTTACTAAAACAAGCATGTCAGGAGAGGGGACGGCTCCTCTTTAAGGCCTCATGCACACAGCCATTGCTCGGCCGTGCCCGTACTGCAGCAGCTCACCTCATCACGGATGCGGACCCGTTCACTTGAATGGATCCGCAATCCGGATCGAGCAGTGCAAAACTGAGCCACGGAAACCCATGGAAGCAGTATCGAATGCTATTTTATATGTTCTATTTTTTTGTGGTGCGGATGGATCACGGACCCATTAAATTTGAATGGGTCTGGATCCATCTACGGAATCCACACAGATGTTGCCCGCGCACTGGGGAACGGCCAAGCGACGGCCATGTGCATGTGGTCTAACTCTATGTCTATGATAGGGATTCGTTTTTAAATGTGGTCCAAGAGTGAACAGTCCCAGTTTCTTTTATACTCTTTTATTCTCTTTCACATCAGTGACTAAAGATGCAGTGGGCCATAGGTGTAATATGTAGCACACCTAATACTACAGTACATTCATATTCATTCTCTAAACCAATGTAGATGGTAATACCACTGTAAGTGAACAAATTCCCTGCTTTACCGCATTAGTCAGGTCAAACTATTCTGGACATGCGGCATGATTATTTACTGCTATTGTTGAAGGCCAAGTCATTTCTAGACGCTACGATCGTATTTTCTCACTAACCTTGACGGCCTAAAGCAGGTTATAGCTCATAATCTGAACTGCTTCACTGCCAATAAACTGTGCACAATTGCTGCCAACAGACTGATAAAATCTTAGTTATCGTAGTCCGAAGCCAATAATGCACTCAAAAGGCGCAGGTACTGACCCAACGTATTAGGACATTTTCCTCTTCTGACATGCGCTCTCTTGGGTTTCAACATATATTTCCAAGGAGCATCTTAATTTCAGCCATTACCATCCTATGATACTATTATCTGCATCTGATTTGGAGGAAATCGAAGACTCAAACCCTTGAAGGTTTCTGCTTGGAGTCAAGCAGAATCCACTGCATAGTCCCACAAACAGTGACATACTTTCACCTAAATATCTGATTTTGTACCATGTTCCCTATAATACTGAACCTGGCACTTGTGAATAAAGCCCTAAAAAGCTTTCATTCCGTCTCAGACGGACCAGCTCTGCTTAAGTATCATATTACCATGTCAATACAAGTCTATGGAGAGGGGCAGGGGGAAGAGTGAGCAGCAGTGAGATAAAATGATTGCACAGCTACATAGACCACTTTAAGTTCACAGTCCACCCCTGTACATGGCACTAGTTGCTGTGTGGCCTGGGTCTTAAAGTGAAAATTCACTCTAGAACACCATTTTGTTTCTGCATAGATTGACCTCTCAATATATCTTTATAGTGGTCACAGCTAATAAAAAGCTCCAAATTCCCTCCAAAGACATAGAGATCAATGATAATATCCTGAACGCCTCACCTTACAGTATAATGGTAACAAACTAAATGCAATAATAAAGCAGTATGGGGTCTATCAGTCGCTGCAAGCAGCCAGAATATCACATGGGACAATGATTAGGAACAAACTTTTGAAGGAAAATTCATTCAGCTCATCATTGGTTTGTCTACACACCCCACCAATAGACAAGCCAACCGCACGATTGTCTGCAGATCAGATCTATAATGCAGCCAAAAATAATCAATGCTGCCAACAATATGCAAATATGCAAATACTATTGGACCCTTTAAATGAGCAGCAATCTAGTAGTCAATCAGTGATCATTATGGCCACGCATCGGCACATGTCAAGGACCCCTAGCAGGGGATTTGGTGCTATGTTTTGGAACATAAAGAGCTGATTCTGGAGATGGCATTAACCATGTCTTAAAGGGGTATTCCCATTGTATAAATGTATGGCATATCTGTAGGATATGCTATCACTTTATAATCGGTGGGGGTAAGACTCTGAGAAGTTTTCATTGCACAGCAGTGATTCCTGCCACGTACTGTGCAGGGAAAAACTGTGAAAGGGATGCAGAACTACACCAGCAATGCAACCCCCTCATTCTCCGGTCAGTGGGGGGTCACAGAGGTCAAACCCCCAAAAATCATTAATTTTTCAATATGCCATTTTTGAGATGGGAATACCCCTTTAAAGAGGAGCTGTCACCTAACCAGACATGTCTGTTGTACTAAGTAGTTGCATTCCACATGTAATAACAATTCTGGAATATCTATTGCTAAGATTCTGTGTTGTACCATTATTCCTGCTAGAATTTATGAATGAATTACTAGCAGTTTACAATAAAGGTCCAACTGGATGTTACCAGTTAGGGGTGTGTCCCTGCACAGTCTGACACTATCTATTCAGTCCTGCCAGTGTCAGAAGGTGCAGGGGAACACCCACAACTTGTAACTTCTGTCTGGACATTCATTAAAAACCGTTGAGTAATCCATCCGTAACTTCTAGCAGGAATACTAAAGGAATGGCGCAACATAGAGTCATAAGAATAGAGGCTCTAGAATTATTATTACATGGGGAATGCAAGTAGTTACTAAACCAGACATGTCAGGAGAGGGGACGGGTCCTCTTTCAGTGAAGTCACAGATCTCTCCAAAGAATTAGAAAGCCTTTTAATATGTTAGTGACAGGAGATCAGTACATGGAAGATCTTACCAATTTTTTTGTTTCTTTTTTGTTTAGGTACACCTAAATATTAAAGAAATTGAAATAAAAAAACCTTAATACTAAACTGTGCTGGAAAATAAAACAAGGTTATATAATATAAAGTAATATGTGTACAGATGAAATGCAAAACTGGTTGTTTCTGGACGGGGTTGGGACATTCCCAGGGTGAGGGTTTCGATGCCCCGATTTTACCAACCTAAACATTGGTAAGTATGAACATGTAACATGGCCCCCCACCTATCAAGTGCCATTTGTAATACTGGTGGTGGCAGAGGGGTCTTTAGGCACCGCGTATCAGAGTAGATCATAGAAACCAATGACATTCAGCTTCAACCTTGCCATAAGAACAAAAAGGTAGAATAAAATGTGGCTTCTGTCTTCTACAACTTCCTAAAGGAATCCATAAATTGATAATGATGAGCTATCCGTAGGATAGGTCATCATTATCACATCAGCAGGGTCCGAGCCCCGACACCGCAGCCGATCAGCTTTTGAGGGAGCCATTGCTCACCAGAGCTCTGGTGAGTGCAGCCGGCTCCCCGCAGCTTTCCAAGCACAGCGCCGTACGTTGTATAATGGCCGTGCTTGGTATTGCAGCTCAGCCCCATTGACTTCAATGAGGCTGAGCTGTAACTAGGCCATGTGACCGATGTACGGTGACGTCACTGGCCTAGGAAAAGACCGTGGAGCTCATGGAGCACCGGCCTCTTCTAACAGCTGATCTGTGGGTCCCCTGCCGATCTGATATTGATGACCAGGATTAGAAAAACATAGCTGCCTTCTTCCAAAAACAGGGCCACACCTGTCCACAGCTTGTGTGTGGTATTGCCTGTCAGTCCTGTTCACTTCAGTGCAACACCAGACTCAAACCATGAACAGGTGTGGCACCATATTTTGAAGAAAGAAGCCATGGGCCGCTTTTATCAAAACTGTCCAGCAGCAAGGTTGCCTTTGTTGCCCATAGCAACCAATCAGATGTCAGGTTTCATTTTTCCAGGACAGGCTAAGCCATGAAAGCTGTGCTCTGATTGGTTGCCAGGGGCAACAAAGGCAGCCTTGCTGCTAGAGAGCTTTGAGTAACGAGGCCTATGGAATTTTTCTCATCCTGCATCACCCCTTCACATCATTTCCAGAAAATAAAAAAATCACATTAAATTTTATGGCCCTGTTAAGACATGTGCAGTGTAAATTTTATCGATGCCACAGAACGCAGTGGGGGGGGGTCTGTAACTATTTCTGTGCCATCCTTCTGCAAGACAAAGGAACACGTGCAGGAGGATGCATGAGGAAAAATAAAAATGTAAAAAAATGTAAAAAAAAAGAGGCAATATCTGATTGGTTATTCAAAAAATTTACACAGGGGTGTAATAATATAACTGTAATAAAATTTTACTTCATGGCGCGAGCATGGCGCCGCGGATGATGTACAGTGCGGGCTGCAGAGCTATTAGCGGGGCGCCCTCCTCACCGTTCCGCTTGCAAGCCTCTTCCTTTGTCACTCTGTGCTGAGCCATTACTTTCTGCGGCGTGCTCCTGTCTGAACTGGCCTCCTCCGATTCGTTGCTGATGACGGAACCATTCTCACAAGGCGACCGGCTGCGGGTTACCATGGCAACAGAGACAAGTGTTAGGCGTCATTTCTGCAACTCACATAATGAAAATGTCAAGAGCTTTTGGGAAGAGCGGGGGCTTCTGTGACCGTGCTGTGTCTTTCCTATTGTAGAGGTTTCCTTTCCGTAAATGCAGCAGAGCCGAGTTAGTCAACAGTACTTCAATGGGTTTGTTTGTCATTCAGTACAACTCATTACATGGGGGAGATTTATTAAGACTGACGTTTTATACCCTGTTCTTAATCCAAAATACGCCAGAGTAAAATGCGCCAGATTGATAAAGATTAATAAATTTGGTGCATCTTTTCGTAGGCAGTGCACTAGAAAAGCAAATGTAGGCCTCTATCAGCAGGCGCACATTTGCGTCATAGTTTATACCGTTTTCTGGTGGTGTGTGGGAGGCTCTGATGTAAACACTGCCCACTTTTGTAAAAAGTTGACATTTTTTGCACAAATGTGGCATGCTCCACAATTTTCGACTTTTTATTAATGGTGCAAAACTGGCATAAATCAATTAAATTTTGGCAAAATGTGCAAAAATGTGGCAATTTCTTGTGAATGCATGCTGTTCTTGGCGCGTTGGGAAAATGAGCGTGGTTAGCTATGCTAATTAGGTGCCCCCCAGATTTATCAATTTTACAAAAACTATCTCCCTGCGCCACCACAAGACGCGCTATAATTTATGACAAGGTGCAGGGCTCTTCATAAATTAAGTGCATCTTCCAGCAAACTGTGTGCATAGAATGAAATCTACGCTTTGATTTCAGTTATCACTTACGCCAGAACACTGCCGGAGATGATGATAAATAGGCCCACACCCTGCCCATGCCACACTTCTTTCTCAGAAAGTGGCAAGGATGGTGTAAAAAGGCCATTTGCACATGTATTATTTCATAACTGGCATGTGTAAAGTCGCTGTTTGTGACTTTTTTATGCTTTTTTGGAATATGGGGGTTGATAAATCTCCCCTAGAGAGTTCTAGAGCAAACTGACCAATTTTAGCCTGCTACATCTACATCTTTTATAGCTCACCTGTGCCTAGTGCACAATGAAACATAATAATGTCTACCTAAGGGCTCATTCACATGAACTGATCCTTTTTTGCGGACCATAAATTGTGGATTCGCAAAACGCGGATACCGGCCTTGTGCCTTCCGCATTTTCCGCAACAGAACATCCTTCTCCCTGATAGAAATGCCTATTCTTGTCCACGGGCCCGCGGAACAGACATACGAATAAGGACAGCCCCATTGAAATGAATGGGTCCATATAAGCTGGTCATGCAGATACAGCTGAGTTTGTCATTTGGCACAAGTGATTGTAAAATCAAGATGTTTCATCAGCACTGCCCTAAACTGACAAAAGTACATTTCCAAAAACACCATTCAGTGGTAGGACCACATTCAAAGGGGTCCTGAGCGGCAATGATACGGGAGCGGGAGAGGTATGACTGCATGACTAGATAGATTTGCCATTCTGTAGTCTGAGAAAGCTGGCTGAACACTCTAGTTGCCATTGTGACTTGTCACCCAGCTTTCCCAGACACGGATATAACTAAGAAACAACAGAATGGGCGACTCGAGAGAAATCCAACCTACCACGTGGAGGGAAGGTACACACATGGCTACACATGGTACGACCTATCCAACCTACGTGGAGGGGAGGGAAGGGAAAGGAGGGAAGGGAAGGAACACATGGCTAAATACTATACAAATACTATACAATGACTTTTGAGGTCACACCTCTTTCTGTTATCTGAAGACTTGAGCATCTTCTCCGTGCTGCCGTCCTTTGTGCTGTCTCTTTCTTGGGACAAGTTGAGTGATGGCACCACAGTCTCTTGGGTAACGGGGAGCATCTCCTCATCTCCTCCTTGCTGTCCAAGGTGCTGCTTCGCGTAATCAAAACCTTGCACCGGCTGTAAAAGGAAATGTGATATTTCTGAACTCTGTGCATAAGTAATGGCAATGACATCACTCGTGGGATACATATGTTAATGGGGGTGCCCCGATAGAGCAGCGGGTGAGCCCCATCTTGGCAGACTAAGACTTATAGCTTCTGCTCATGCCTGCGGTAGAGTCGACTGCACTCAGTAGTCTGCTAATATGATTAGACATGTAAAGCCTGTATTACACAGGCCAATTGAGCAAGCGATTGTCGGGAGAGCATGGTTCCTTCCTGGCAATCGCTGGTCACTAGTGAAGGAGACCGCCGCTGTTACACGCAGCAATTTCCTCCGCAACATGGAGAGGAGCGATTACTATGCCATCGCTTGTCCTCATGCTGTACAGTAGTGGTTTGCCAGCAGCAGATCGCTATTAGACAGCACAATCTGCCATTGGCAAGCACTGATTTTTAAGCATGCTTAAAAATCTGAATCGGTGGCAGTATTACACTGCCAGATGATCGTTAACGAGCGTTCATGCGAAAGTCGGCCAAAAAATCATCCAGTGTAATACAGCCTTAAAGGGGTATTCCCATCTTAGACAATGGGGGCATATTGCTAGGACCTGTATTGAGAATGGAGCGGGGAGCACTACACCTGGAGGACCCCAAGTTTCCCGGGGTCCGGCCACCACCAGGCTCAGCATCCCGGTGCTCCCATGGAAATTAATGGGAGAGCACCGCGCATGTGCGGCCACTGCTCCCATTCATTTCTATGTAGCCGACAGAAATAGCCAAGCCAGTGCTCTGCTATTTTCGAAAGCCCCATAGAGATGAATGGAGGGCAGCTGGGCATGCGCAGTGCACCCTCCTTCACTTTGGGGGTTCCGTTCTCAATATAGGTGCGGGTCCCAGCAGTGGGACCCACACCTGTAAGACAATGGGGGCATATCCTAGCAATATGCCCCATTGTCTAAGATGGGGAAAAACCCTTTAAGGTTCTCCTGTCTGACAGAATGAACGAATAGATTGACTTTTTGCTGTGACATTTTCCAAAGGCTACCACGAAAACAATGAAAATAGAAGTTTGGAAATGGAAGAGATGAAATATAGGAAGGGTGTCCATGAGAGTGGTGGAGTTCAAGGGCGAACATTGCATTGAAATTGTCAAAGTATCTGTCGTGGGACCGCTGAAGGAAAAGGGCTCAATGAGGTTGCCCCAACAAGAAGGTTGAAGATTGTCCTATCATGAGGTGACCCATGAACCACCACCAAAGGAGTGTTCCATTTTGCTCATGCTATGGGTCCCACTCACCTCTATGTCCTCCCCTGGTAAGGGGATACACTCACTACTTTATACTTGAAGATTTTTTCTAAAAGACATTACTACTAGTACTACTGACTATAGGTCTACCCTCAAAAAAACTTGACCATATATTTCTGAGAGCGTGAATGCGACTGGGATGCAATACCATACACATCCCATGAACAAGAGACTAGTACTTGCTCCAAGTGGGTACTTGTGATTACACTATGCTGCTGCTCCACAGGAGACAACAAATAGTGTAAAGACCAGGAAGTGTCGCTTGCACTGCCTCCTCACCAAACAGCTGGTTGGTGGGGGTCCTGGATGTTGGACTCCCGCCGAACAGATACTGATGATCTATCCTGAGGATACGTCATCAATATAAATTGATAGACAACCCCTTTAAGTCCTAAAAAAAACATTTCACTCAGCCATGAGGTTTCCTTGTGGTGGAACCTACTCTACTCTGAGAAACGGACAAACACCTTTATGGAGAGACTACAAAAATGGCCGCTTATCATAAAACAGATCAAATCTAATTCTGTATCCGTATGTCAGGTCTCAGAAGACTACGCTTGGAAATAAATCAAGCCTTTTTGGCAGTAATAGTCCATAACCCAACAATAACATTCTGTCTGTCAAATTACATTCCATTAATAAGCTCTGCGGATCTGTAAACAAGAGACGGTCAAAGCTTCACTTGAGGAGAAGGAAGCATTAAACTCTGCCAAATCAAAGATCCCTGAATGCGTTATGAAAATGAATTGCGGGATGTTGTAATATAACCTTGAAATCAATGTCGCAAACATAACGTTAAAGCTCAGAACGTTCACTGGCCGAAATGAGGCAACCAAAACATGATCAGACGACAGATGGCCGCCCCGTCGAGTTATCCTCTCCTCTTCATCATGCGCTTTTTTCAATTCTATTTGCACAGAATTGACCAATATTTCACGTAATACGAAGATGTCTATCCTTCATTGGGTTTAAGCAAAATATACAACCAACAGGGCAAAGCTGTGGCTCCTTGTGTCCACCAAAGACCATGATTCTGAGGTCTACCATCCATATATGAGATGTCCACATCGTTTTCATTGGACACACAGGACTAAGGTTATTTGTGAATCATCCCATTAGAAATTGACCCTAGTAACAAGTGATTGTCTCCGAGTCAGCTCTAAATGGGGTTGTCTTCTGCTGGATCTTTAAGAACCTATCAGAGAACCACCTGGTATTCTAATGGGCCAATCTAACCCTGCAACCAAATCTCCAGCCAAGCTTTACATGTCAGCAAAAATGTATAATTGACTATATCCAAACACAATAACAGATTGAGAAAATGTCTACTATATTTTTCTTGGCATTACTGGTGGGACTCCTGATACCTGAGATACATCATCTACCATGTAAAACATTTTGCAACTTACCTCCCCAGTGATTGTCAGGCTAGGGCTTCATAGAGATAAGACTTGAGGTATAAATCATGGAATTACAATGACTTAGCCTAATTGTTTTCCTGGGAGGTAAAAAGTTTTGCCCATGTAGACCATGTGTTTCAGCTAGTTGTGTGCCCAGGTTACAGTAATTTCGACTAAATGACCAAATGTCATTGTGGATCCCTAATATTATTCCTGAAGCAATAGATCCAGATGATTTTACCTGCCACACTTTCTGAACATGGTTTAGTGTTGTATCAAACTTTATTGCCACTTAAAGGGGTATTCAGGTAGGTAAATTGGTGGGGGTCCCAATGGTAGGACATAAGAACGTGGTCCCCATACTCCCTGCTGCTCCCCTGAAATGACCGGAGCGGCCAGTCGTACACGCGCGCAACCGCTCCATTTATTTCTATGGGAGTTCCAGAGATAGTTGAGAGCTGTACTCGGCTATCTCTGGAACTCCTATAGAAATGAATGGAGCGCCCAGGCGCATGTGCGAACGGCCGCTCCGGTCATTTCAGGGAAGCAGCAGGAGTCCTGCAGGGAGTACAGGGCCCACGTTCTCGTGATCAGTGGGGTTTCCAGTGGTAGGACCCCCACTGATCTAATAGTTATTCCCTATCCTGTGGAAGTAGGGGGTCAAAGCCATGGAGCCATATTCCTAAAAAACCTCTTTCCTTGCAAGCCGATTGATTGGAACTCTGTATCTCAGAAACAGCAGAACATTTTTAATGAAGCCCTATTGAAAAAAAAATTTTTTAGCCCAAAATGAAAAATATACAATTCTAAAAAAAATTTGCCTTGAAGGTGTCCATAGCCTTTGAGGAGGCAACACAATTTACCTTGGTCCTGGGAGGGAGGTTGCTGATGTTGTCTGACTTGAAGTCACTTTTGTTCTTTCGGCAGAGGACGGCGGTGATGATAATAATGATGACCGTGACTACGGCTATTGGAGCCAGGACTGCTGCTATTATCCACAGATTGTTCGGTGGTTTTTGCACAACAGCTAAGTAATGGAAGAGAAGAACACATTCATAATAAGAAGTCTAGGACCAAAGAAGGAGTCTTCCAGGTAGCTTCACTCAAACTACATATATGGGGGAGATGTCCGAGGCTCTTCACTAAAGAAGAGCAGCAACCTGACTGGTTGCTCTGGAGAACTGCTCCACTTTTCTTCTGCAAATTTCTCCCATAATCATTCAAGTTCTTTTGAGGTGAAAGCGGTCGTCTGCATTGGGTCAATATTCACAGAGTAACCTGCTGCTAGGACCTCTAGCTATAGGAAAGAATATGAGAAAGTGTACATTTCCCCTGCAGCACCACCGCAGGGGAAATTAAGTACTACACACTGCCCACTGAAATCAATGGTATTCCACTAACATGCTTGGTCCTCCAGAGTGAGAGACACTCTTTGTAACTCATCTGTGCTCTGGCTGATAGATAAGGCCCCTCACACAATTGCGGACAAGAATAGGACATGTTCTATATTTTTTGGGGGAGCTGCAGCACGGAGCCACGGCTCTCCGTGATCTCATGCCACCCATTGAAAGGAATGGGGCAGCATCGATTCCGCAAAATTGCGGAATAGATGCGGCCCCATTCACACGGTCGTGTGAATGGGCCCTAAGAGTCTTGCAGGGAGAGTCCTCTCCTTAGAATTCCCTGCTAGGATATTTTAATTACAAAAAATAAATTTAAAAAAAAAAAAAAAAGAAAAATACTTTAGAAACTGAAAAATGCATGTTTTAAGAGCCTCTTCAGTATTACAATAATAATAGTTTCAGGATCCCTTTGGTTTCCGAATTTAAGGACTTTTACTCAACCAATAGACTAATATCTAATTTAAATCCTTAGCTTTGACCGCAATACCACTGATTAAAGTAAAATCTGCTTACAATTGGCTTGTACTCTAACGATATATCCAAGGGTCAGAGCCATGGTTTGAGGGTCGACAGTACTCAGTTGTTTGGCAGCAACTGTGCCCAGTAGTGGCTGCCCGTCTTTCAAAGCATAGTAAGTCAGTTCTGCCAGGTTATTAGGACCATCCAAACGCTGCATCTTCACCATCTGTAACACAAGTCATACAAACAGTGACAAGTGGCGTAATATCAGGTGTTCTGAATTTATAATAGTGAAGTCAGACTCCTGACATTTAAAGGGGGTGTATAAAACTACAAAAAGGGTCTGCAGATGTTCTCCTACTCTGGTCTACGGGCTATGTCTAGTATTGCAGTTCAGCTTGCAATACCAGATTAAGCCTACGGACAAGGGTGGTGCTGTTTCAGAGGTGGAGAAAATAAGAACAGCCCTTTTTTTATAGTTTTTCAACTTAATGACCTAATGACACTTGGGTGGTTGATTTTGGATGAGAACAGTTTTACCCACCTGAACTGTGTAGCTTCCCACCGTGGTCGCCCTTCTAAATCTCCTCGATTGTTGGCTGGAGATCTGAAACAGGGTGGCCAATCTCCCTTCCATCTGTTGTGCAAAGCTTTGGTTGTTGGCTCCCAATAACTGACTGTCAACCCCTTGTATCACTGGGGGGAAAAAAGCATAGTCTCCAATATCGAAATACTTCCATGTGTACATTTTATATTATACATTGCCATTGAATTACAATGATTTGATGTATTTGTAAAATTTTAGCTTCACTTGTAACGAAGACTTGTTCCCTTTACTGGAGTATTCTAGTTTTAGCAAATAAAGTTTACTCATTAGACAATGAAATGTACCATTTTTCCAATATATTTTCAGTATCAATTCCTTACAGCTTGCAGGATTTCTGCTTGCATTCATTGAATGGAAATCCTCATTGTTTATGTCTAGAGGTTGAAAACCTTTCCTGGTGATGACACTGACAAGTGACCACAGCACCCAAGTGGTAAGTGGAAAGGAGCTTTCCATCAGTACCACCAGGATGCAACACCAGTGAAAAGCCATAGCAGCCCATGGGCTAACAAAGATCTTCTAGCCTAGGTACCACAAATGGTGCAATGCAAAAGGGACCTCGATGATACAAAACTCCTACTAGTGTAATAATATGGGTATTATGAACAGTACCTCCAACTGAGGTCTTCATATTAGAGTGTCTATTGTCTACAGCTACAAGTTAACCTCTCGTTAGCCATTAGTCATCCTTTGGTCCCCAAGACAACAGAACGTAATCATAGCGCTGACTTTGTTCCAGGGCATTTTGAAATATTGTTTCCTCTTGTAAAGTGTGGAGAGATTCTTGAGTATGGACAGGAATGCTTGCAGGTAGGGGCCAAGGTTTTTCATGTGATTGCTGTTTGTTTAGGGCTCCTGTATAGTGACTTAGGTATTACACTCGTGTAGCAGGAGGCACAGGAGACAAACACACTGATTGCTCTTTGTCAGTTTTGCTTCATGTGAAGAGAGCAGTTAATCTATGATTTCAATCGGGTTTAACAGTATAATAAATACATTTCTATTTCCTCTAGATGCAAAAAAAAAATAGGCGCCACCTGCCATACTACAAGACTATTAAATTCTGTCTGCCTTCAGCCACCACTAGAGGGAGCTTATTGCATGCACTGACCTCAATGATAAACCAGTACACAATAAACTTCTTCTATCCTTAGGACAGGTCATTAACCTGATCGGTGGGGGGTCTTGGTGCTTGGACCAGTGCTGCTGCCTCTTCATATCAAGCACAGTGCTGTACACTGCATAGTGGCTGTCCTTGGTATTGCAGCTCAGCTCCATTCACTTGAATGGGACTGAGCAGTGCAAAGTCCATATGACCAATGGACATGACGCCACTGGCCGAGGAAAAGTCCATAGCACTTATTCAAGCACTTCTGCTCCTTCCAACATCCTGAAAATAGGCCAATAATATGTATATATATATATATATATATATATATATATATATATATAATCTATGTAGAGGTTTTGGAGCTTTATCTCAAAAAATGAAAGCTGCAGCAACAATTTACTGTAATCAATGATTCATTTTTAGATTTAGCCTACACATGCATTTGGCCGACACAGATCTTTCAACATATGAACAAATATCTGCCATATAGAGACAGTTCAGAGGCCCCCGAGCACTTTAAATCATTGGGTAACTTTTCTCTAATGTGTACGAACAGCTTAAAGGGAATCAGTCAGCAGTTTTGTCCATGTTAAACTGCTGACAGCTGAAGCAGTGGCTGGGGAGAGCAGTACAAACATGCCTTTTGTGATACTTTTTATTCCCAGGAGCAGTGAGAATATGAACTTTTATTCTGCCAGATTCTGCTCCTCAGGTGCAATGGAGGCGGAGCTTTACTGGAAAGTGATAGCTGCTTTCTGCATTGAGGTGCTTCACAGCTCCTTCCCTCTGCTCTGAGTGACAGCTGTAATGATCTCCTGGTTGGTCGTTACAGCTGTCACTGAAAAGCAGAGGGGAGGGGTTGTTAAGCAGCTCAATGCGAAGAGCACTTGACTTTGAAACTCCGTCTCCAGGGCACTACTTGCTACTCCTTGCTACTCCTGATAATAAAACCTCCACAAAATATATGTTTGCATTTTTCTCCCCAGCCCCTACCTACTGATACCAGCATGGCCAAAACTGCTGACAGACTCCTTTAAAGGGCTCATGCACACGAACGGGTGCCAGCAGTGCCCGTATTGTGGTCCACAAATAGCCTGTCCACAATATACAGGCACTGGCCGCGTGTGCACCATATCACGGATGCGGACCCATTCACTTGAATGGGTCTGCAATCCGTAATATATGGAATATATGGAGTGAAGGCACTGAGCAGAAGGACACGGAAGCACTACGATGTACTTCCGTGGCATTTTGGTCCGTGCCTCTGCACCGTAACAAGATAGAACATGTTTTATTTTGTTTTAATGGGTCTGCATCCATCAGCACAGACCACACGGACAGTGCCCGTGCATTAGTCATTCAAATGTGACCAAGGGCGCCATTTGCATGGAGTTTGTAAAGTCTCCCTACTTTTGAGGGAGTTTCCTCCAAGAAACATACAGAACAGATAGGTTAATCTGGAATTTTAGACTGTAAGCCCCAATGGGGACATCTGTGAGCAATGACAATCTCAGCTGCAGAATGGTAGTGCTATATAAATGAATACAAATACTTAAGAACCATCAAATTGTCTGTTTTGTGGATTTTCTATAACATATTTTTCTACAAAAGTTTTATAGAATGTAATATAATATATGGGCGCTGCTCCCATCAGCATCGTGGCTTCTGTATATATTGGAAGCAACAGCTCTGCCGGATTTGCCGCATGATGGGCACCAGCTTTGCCCAACATGCCCTCTTGACTTATAACTCAGGGCCTGATGGGCTCCGCTGAGGTCTCCGTCACCTTGACAGAATCTGAACAGAGCCTTTCATGCAGGTGTGAACACAGCCCAATGAAAACAATGAAAAAGGTGTTGACAAGAAAGGAATCTAGTAATAATCCCACTATAAATGCTATGAAATACATAACTCAAGTTACCTGTGTACACCCAGTAGTTCACCGTGGCACCTGACGTATCAATGTTTGGATAGTACAGAGCTAAAGAATAAACAGAAACAAAGAGAAAATGTTAGTGTTTTAATTTACTGCATTATAAAGTTGTGTTTGTCGCTTTAAACCGCAGTGCTGAAATATGTCAATTTTACAGACATAAAACTAGGACTCGGATCCTGTCCCCTTTCCTGTCTGTTTTAGTAAATACTGGAATATGAATATGTGCTGTTCCTCTTTAATTCCTCCTGGAAATGTATGAATAAATTGAGTACTGAGTGTTACCATTGCCTTTGTCGGTGCACAGTGTCCTTACATGGTCTGACACTGTCTAATCAGAACTGTTAGCATAATACTATGTAGGGACACACCCCACTGACAAGGGATTCAAAGTTCGGGTTCGGGACCGGAATTTGACCCTGAACCGGAACTCCGCTGAAGTCAATGGGGACCTGAATTTCACTTTATTATTTTCCGTTATAACATGGTTATATAGGAAAATAGTAGCATTATTAAGAGCGAATGAAAAACAATATGGCCATTTAGGGGTTAAAAAAAAAAAACAACTCACCTCATCCACTTGATCGCACTGCAGAAGCTTCTTCTATCTTCACTGACCAGGATCTGCCAAAGGACCTGCGATGTGCGCAATGATATCACCACGTGGGAGAGCGCGGTGACGTCATAGCGCACATCACAGGTCCTTTGGCAGATCCTGGTCAGTGAAGATAGAAGAAGCTTCTGCAGCGTGATCAAGTGGATGAGGTGAGTTGTTGGTTTTTTTTAACCCCTAAATGGCCATATTGTTTTGCAATCCCTACTTACCATGACTGGTGGCCATGGGGAGGCCTCGGCCCATCGGGAAGTTTCCCTGTGGAGTCTAACACCAGTCTGCTCCTGATTGATGGCCTGTGCTAAGAATAAGTCATCAATTGTTAATTCCTGTATAACCCCTTTAAGGGTTCCTGGCAATAAACGTATGAACCTGGATTTCCCCCGGGCTCTGAAGTTCCATAGATAAGGACCCAAATGTTCATGTTCAAGCATAAAGGAGGAGTCCATTGTAATCAATACACAGCCACTGGGGGAAGCCAATAAGAATAGGGTGTGCACTACTTACGTTCTGCAATAATGGAGGGAGGGTCTCCCAGGTAGTATCCCACTACTTCTCCGGACAGGACATTGAGCAGGCTGCTGGCTGTTGTACCATTTAATGGAACACTATTATTCTTCACGACATAGATCAGAGTCAGACTGTGGGTATCCTTGGATGTGCTCAAAATCTATTGAAAGACAGAAAACCTATTTATAGGCGATTGTAAAGGTAACGTGTGATTATAAAGTAACACAACCATGGCTGCTGATTATGTTCCCAATTACATGACTTAAAGGGTTATTCTCATTTTAGACAATGGGGGCATATCGCTAGGATATGCCCCCATTGTCTTATAGGTGCGGGTCCCACCGCTGGGACCTGCACCTATTTCCAGAACGGAGCCCCCGAAGTGAATGAGGGGCGCACTGCGCATGTGCAGCCGCCTCCATTCATTTCTATGGGGCCGCCGAAAATAGCCAAGCGCTGAGCGCTACTTCCGTCGGCTCCATAGAAATGAATGGGAGCGCACCGCGCATGCACGGCCCGGCTCCCATTCATTTCTATGAGCGGCGCGGGGAGCTGCGCCTGGTGGTGGCCGGACCCCCGGAAACCTGGGGTCCTCCAGGCGCAGCGCTCCCCGCTCCGTTCTGGATATAGGTGCGGGTCCCAGCGGTGGGACCCCCACCTATAAGACAATGGGGGCATATCCTAGCGATATGCCCCCATTGTCTAAGATGAGAATACCCCTTTAAAAGGAATCTGTCACCAGCGACCTCCCTATCCCAATGTAGTTCACCTGAGGCTCCATTCTCGAGTTATGATACTTTTTTGTAATATACAAATTAAGCTTTTGGTGCAATGAGAGCATCACCATTGCTCCTGTTGCACCCAAGCTGCTCTCCTTTCTGTGGCTAGCCCCTCCCTGGATGATTTGATTTCCAGGGCCAGGCAGCTTGGGTGCTCTGTGAATTTGCTGTTTTCTGATCTAGCCACAATGTGTGAACCAGTGGTGGAAGCAGATTGCATGGTTCCTAGGGGCTTTGGGGAAGGAAGATCCCCAAACTAGTCGCCCCAAACTACTTTTCCTCTTCCTGAAATAGATTTACTGAATTTTGCATCAGTTGCCACTAGGGGAGCTCATTACAAAGGAACTTATAGCTTCCATTCAAGTCAAAGGCAACTGTATAAATTCCTATACACTGAGCTCCCCCTAGTGGTGGCTGCTGGCAGACAGTTTTATAACATGCTGTGTAAAGGGAGGTAGGAGCTTAATTAATGTACATGGTGTAAATACATTGAGAAACATGGTGTTCCTAATAAGCCTCATATTTTTGAAGCACCAGTTCCACTTTTTCCTTAATAGAAGTTGGATAAAAAAGGGAAAGGGATTGAGATTTTTTTTAAATTTAATTCTTTTAAATTTCTTCCACTTAATATAAAAAATAGTAAACTCATCCAAAGTCTGAAGAGTCACACTTTGCGTACTGCATTGCCTGTGAGTGTTTGATGCACACATACTGGTGGAGGGCCCATATTAAGCTTTGCCCTGTGAGACCTGTGTATGGCGTGAACCCAGCTATAGTGTCCTTCCCTATGACTACTTGATGCTTTAGAATATTTGATAATCCAGCACCGTAGTGAAGGAATTTTACTATAGAGCAGGGATGTTCAACCTGTAGCCCTCCAGGTGTTGCAAAATTACAACTCCCAGCAGGCTCTAATAGCTGTAGGAAGTCCAGGCATGCTGGGAGTTGTGGTTTTGCAACAGCTGGAGGGCCGCAGGTTGGGCATCCCTGCTATAGAGAAACTTTATTAAAGCAAATGATTCAATCAACAAAACATTCATGGTTAAAGCTCAAAATTGGCAAGCAAAGGGTTAAGTTGACAATTGCTGTAGACATTACAGAGCAGAATCTCCTGCCGGCCCGTGCACCTGTGCATGGTATAATCATGAATAGTAACACGCGTTCTGACAGGTGCAGCACCGCCGTGACTAGATCTGTGCCAAAACCCTACCGTTGTATGCGGAATATTGTGCCAAGGTGTACTCTGATTAACCAGTATAGGGAGAAAAGTCGCCTGAACACGTGTAATATACAGCACTTTTCCATCATACATGATATTGTTGCAAGTCATTAGTCATTCCATAGAATGGTTGGTTAAATATATTTGGTTCTATGCAATAAAGTGGTCGTGGATTTTTGGAAGACCATGGACTTCATGGGCCTCAATCCAGTTTAGAGATCCAGGGGTGTTAGGATTGCGGAGATTGTGGTTGCATCTGACATCTTGGCCCTGGAGCTTGAGTCGGCCCCTATGAGCAGGCCGGTACCATAAATGGAGCATCATAGTCAGGGGTCCTGATCAGCAATTCTATAATAAAGAATAGGCTAAAAAATTATCCTGATCCTTCACCAGTTGTTGGAGATGGTGTGAGGGCTGTGAAGACGCTTTTGCACACTCAGATTATCAAGGCAATTATCAGGAACGAACATTCTCGATAATCGGTCCATGCAAAGGTGCCACTGATCACACAATGAACGAGCAAACACTCAATCATCGGGTGAAAGCAGCGCTGATGTGGACACCTAAATTATTGTTTCTGGGCAGCAGATTGATTATTTATGAGCAGCAGGACAATCTGTATAGGGATGAGTGATCGCAGAAGTACAGAGGCAATGACTGGTAAAATGCGCCCCTCGCCTCAGCTCATAATCAAGCAAATATGGGAAACATTTGGTCAGCAGGCCTATGTAAAGGGGTCTTCATGGTACTTTTATACAGAACAATGTAACAGGCAATTACTGAAAGCAAACCAAACATTCCCAATAATTGCCTGACCATCAGAGGAGGGGAGCGCTGCTCTGTATGGGAACCAGTGATCGTTGCATCAACGCTCGTCCCCATACAGATTCATTGTTTCTGGGGAGCAGATCCCTGCAGGGGCGGACTGGGAACTTAAAGTGGCCCTGGAAAAAATACTAAAACTGGCCCCATTTTGTAGTCGAATCCAAACTGATGGAAGGAAGGGCCAGTAATATCATATTGTGGCACATTATACGACCCCAACAGAGCCCAATACCACAGTTCATCACAAAATACTGCCAGCAGCACAAAACACATCCCCAAAATCTTCCACTGGCCGGCGGTGAGGAAGGCTCAGGCGGTCCCTGGGCATGAGCTCACCGGGAAATTTCCCTGTAAGGTCTATGGCCAATCCACCCCTGGATCCCTGGTTACACAGGACGGTATGCTGCAGGCTGAAAGACACGATCATCACAACCCCATTCATCAGGTAACTGACAGCTCCTTTACACAGGTCAATTATTGGGAAAGAGTGTTTATCCCCGATAATTGCCCTAATCCGACAACTCAAAAAAAGGGAAGTGAGGTCAATTTGTAGCAGTAGGTTTGCCTGCAGTCCCATGTAAATACAGATAATCTTAGCATGATCCTGTGATGAGCAGTCCAAATGAAAATGTGTTGTTGTATGTGTATATTAGATAGATAGATAGATAGATAGATAGATAGATAGATAGATAGATAGATAGATAGATAGATAATGGACAGTGATGACTGCTTTCTTACCTGAACTGACAGATTGCTCCTGCTTATCCCAGTACTGGTCAGTTCTGCCCTCTCATACGCCGTCTGCAGCCTTTGTTCCATGTTTTGGACGTACACACAGGTATGGACATTAGGGCCTGCCCCCATCAACTTCAGTACTGCAGGACATCGAACATTGAAAATTACCATATGGAACATTTTTAAAGCTCTGTCCACACAAGTGTACCATAGCCATGACGACTAGCAAATCCTGACAGATCCCATTAAATTCATAGGATTTGCGCCAGTTTCTGGAAATGTTGATAGCAGGTGCAGTCTGTGCTATTGTCAAAAATATTGGAAAGCCGATGGAAACAAGAGTCTATTACATTATAAAAGGAGTTTCCATGATTGGAAAAATATGGCTACTTTCTTCATGAAACAGTTCCTTGCATGTCCCTGAGGAGCCGGAGCAGAGAATAGGAGTGGTAGTGATATGTCATGGTGTTACCCCTCAGGCAGTAGCTCCCTGGGGTCGGTAAAATGAAGGAGGGGCACCCTGTGTTCCCCAAGGGCACTCCCTGTAGCTGAGGGCTCCCTGCCTGATGGTGGTTTGGGGATGCACATGGTGTTAATGTCCATGTGGGTGCTAGGCAGGGCACGTGTAGGAGATGCAATGGCCAGCATGTGGTATTAAGAGAGTAAGAGACCAGGCCAGATGAAACTTAACAAGAGTCTCTCTGTATACAGGATTGAAGTTGTAGTACATCCAGCAGTAGTTTGCAGACAGTGCAAAGTCCTTCCAGATGTCCCAGCATGAGCTAAACAGATGAATAAGGCATTGGCCCTAAGAATACTCTGACTGAAATATCTACTATAGGAATGTCTGGCTAATACCTGTGCTCTGGCAACAGTGGCTGTAGTGTCCACTAATCCAGGGTGCATAGGGTGTCTTAAGTTGTTATCCCTCTACAGCAGCATGTTTTGGATCACCTTAAGCTGGGTTAACTTGCTGTCTCTCTCACTGTAGCCATGAAAATCCTCCTCCTTTAGTTCTTGGTTGCATCTCCCGAACCTTGTGGAGGCGACCAAGGCTACAGGACTTACAGTTGGAGCAGTGGTGTACATAGAGAAGTAAGGGCCCCATAGCAAGGATTAAACCAGGCCCCCACACAGGACAGAAGGGTTTCTCCCTAAACCCTTTTTAATGACCCTTGGGCCATTTTTCCACTGCCTCATTTGCTAAAAGTTGTTCCTTTAGAGGGTAGAATCCTGACCAAGTTTTCACCCCTGGTAGAAGCGGAGATTATCCCAACTAAGACTGGGCCCCCTCTTGCCCTGGGCCCCATAGCAGTCACACGGTCTGCCGCTATGGTAGTTATGCCCCTGAGTTGGAGTATATGGGAGATGAACACATGGAGACTGCTCCTTCTTCCTCCATCTCTACAGCTACTCTCCTAGATTCTTCTGGAACTAGGATGTGGATCCAGCCCACACCCTGAGCTCCAGAGAGGGCTGGGTCAGGATTGTTAACTCTGGCCTTGCCTGGATCATGCTGGACAACTGAGGGTGCAGTACACAGCATTAACATTACAAACATTATATAACAGACATAACTTCTAGACATAACTGCAGATAACCCCAGGTCTGGGATACTGCACATCTGGTATTACAGCTCAGCTCCGTTAAAGTCAACAAGACTGAGCTCCAACACCACACACCCACTTTGGATGGGAAGGGTGCTGTTTTTGGAGAAAGCGGCCATGTCTTTTTAATGTTGCAGTCTGGGAGAGGATGAGGATTCATGATCTTCCATGTGAACAGGTCCCCAAACTCAGATGATATGAAAAGGTCCATTATGTTGGATGATATTCATGACACCTGCATTATACTATAACCCACTGTGACACAGAACAAATTACAGGAGGATTACATTTTTTGATGATAGCTGGCTTTGCACATGCCTTTCCAGAATAGAAACCAATAAACTAAAAGTTTGCTGGGAAAAAAAGGGGAAACTGGCCCTGTCAAGGGTAGGCCTCCGATTTTTGCGAGGCAGGGAGGTTGACCAGTTTTCCACTGAAAAGGGTTAATAAACACATAAAGAAGAGACAGACAACATTCATTTAACAGCTATTGGTCATTATTCACTCCGGTCAGTTGCACATTTGGCTCTGTTGAGCATATTCACCCAAACGTTATGCCTCCCTCCCAATGGTGCCCTAGCTGACGGCCTACTCTGCCTACCCCCGGTCCTGGCTCTGCTTATCATGCAGAACCTCATGACAATGGCACCCAATCATTTTGCTGCATTTGAGATTTTCCATTGTGGACATATTTCTCTACAATTTATGCAACGAAGTTGTAGAGCCCGAGAAGCTGGTTCCAAAGCACAGCAAGAAAACATAAGCTCAAGATCCATCATTGCGCCCAGCGTCTTAACTGGGCCAGATCCAACACAACCCAAAACAATGGCAGGTGTTCCCAGCACTCCAGCACCATTGTGCACCTGCCGCCCTGGCAGCACTTGGCATTGTCGCCTGTGAGGTTCTAGTGCGAAAATGCTGTGCAAAAATCTGCAGCAAAGTATTTGAAAAAGCACAAACAGCAACAACATAAATGGTAATCCTGGCCGCCTGCCAAATGAGAAAAGAAAAGAAGGCGAAGCCAGAGCCCAGACATTCTCTGCTAATTGAATTGACACGTCAGCTTCAGCCTAATCTATAGATTACAGGGCGCAGATCATCTAATAACAATACATTACTATTCATTTCATCACCAATATAGGTTATTAATGACTGCCTTCAGTGGAAAGATCATTCTCCGAAATGCACAGGGATAATGCACAAAGAAATGTAATAATATATACATAATGAAGACTGTTATGTCACAGTATAGGGATAACATACTAGTACACACAGTAATGTGACAGAAGAAAGATAATCCACACAGTAGTGTCACACTAAAGGGATTGATAATAATGGACATAATAGAGTCACAGGAATCATGCACACAGCAATGTTACAGTAGTGATACTGTGATACAATATACACTTAAAGTGTAACTGTCATTCTTCATTCTATTAGAAAAATAGCTGTAAAGTGTCCCATTTTGAGCCTTAGAAACGCTCCTCTGTCTTCTGTTTACATAACACAGTCAGTGTTCAGCAAGTCTCCACTGTTATGTAAACAGAAGACAGAGGAGCGTTTCTAAGGCTCAAAATGGGACACTTTACAGCTATTTTTCTAATAGAAATATACGATTTCAGTAATTAAAGTATATTACAAAAATGGTCAGTATCACTGCCTCTATACATTACACAAATAAAAAAAAGAATGACAATTACACTTTAAATGTCACAATACAGGGCTAATGCACACCATGATGTCATATTAAATGGATAATGCACACAGAGGTGTTATGTTACAGGAGTAATAAACACAGTGATGTCACATTACAAGGATAATGAACACAAAAATCCCAGCAGTTCCTCCCTTAACCTCTTCACTTTGATCTTATTCTACTTTATATTGCAATGTTATCTGTGAGAACTTCTTCTATATATTTTCCAGGAAATTAGACATTTTTCCACTCTCCAAAAAGACCAGGCTCATCTCTGGGTGTAAGGTAACTGGCTGCAATATCTACCCATTGTCTGGGTTTAGTGTTCCTTTAACATATGTAAAACTTGACAACATTACCAATTTGTATCATTCCAAACATGTAAAACATTCTACTTTCAATCTTTACGTCTGAAAAAATGATCTCACCTGTTTTTACCCTATAGCTGATGTCAGGCTCAGGTTCCCAAGTTTCAGCTATTATCGGCACAGAATGCAGGACTGGAATAAGAACCTTGAGCTCAGTAATGCTGAAGACGTCTTTGCCTGTAAGAACCTCTACAATGGCTGATGGGATGTACACTGAAGCATTGACTGCCACTGAATATCCCACTGTCACGTTACCCGGCTGGCTCGCCAACTGTAAAAAGATGACATATATCAGAATCATTTTATCAACAGATTATAGGTTGCCACAGAAACAATGTGTGGGAAAAACATACAGACAATATGTAACAAAAGAAAGTGAAGAAAAATAAACTGTTGAATTTATAAGACTGGCAAATACTGTGTACAGAAAGGTGGATCAATTCCTTTTTGTAACAATATTTTAATAATTTCTAGTAAAATTACTATGAGTCTTATTTTTTATATTTATTATTTTATATTCTATCGTTTTCTTGCATCTTTTTGTATCCAACAGCAAAAAAATGAGGAAAAATACATCAAATTATTCCACTATTTGGTACTCTAATTGAAACACCTTCACCCCCATGATCTGTGCACAGTAGTCTGTTCCAAAAAAATCACACAGAATATCTCACCCAGCTGTCTGGAACAGACCATTGTTCACAGATAATGTGGGGTTTATGGCTATGAAGAAGGTGCAATATCAGACTGAGTCCATGGTACAAGAGGGACACTGGAATAAAACAGACCCTTTCCTCTAATCCCATACAACCCTGCCAGTTATGCTATCCCGTTGAAGTGAGAATACATGGGATATTACATACTTACATTTAATGAAGTTCTATTCACAAATATTTGGATGGACTGGTTTATAGCTTGGTAGAGGGTGAGATTGAGAAACTCTTCAAATTTCTGCACAATGGCCTCTTTTGATGTGGTAAGTGACTGATTACTCAAGGTAAGAACTAAAAACGAGATACAATCAACAGTTAGGTCATATATGTTATGTATAACATAAATTTACAATAACAAATTTCACCAAAATAAAAATCACTATTAAATATAAGGGCTTTTTCAGGGGAAGGATGTTCTGGCCGGTAAACACCGATGTGTCCGTGTGCTGTCAGTTTTTCTTGCAGATCCATTCACTTGTGGAAAATTGGAGCTGGAAAGTGAAAGCTGCCACCCATTAAGCCTCATTTTAATATTTTTTTATCTAAACTAGTTAAATATTCTGTGCTGATTAATCTCTTAATGCATTTTTATAACAGTAAGAATTCTGTTTCTGGTACAGAGCTCCAAATCCCCTGCATTTACAAAGATTTAAAAGATAAAACACTAGATGCCTGCAGCCACCACTAGATGGAGCCAACAGGCTTAAAAAATACCATTTACACATTGACCTCTATAGTAAGAAAGTATTCAGGAAGCTAATATTATAGGATTACAACTCTACATCTTTGTAGGGGATTGGAGCTCTGTGTCCCAAAAATGATACTCTGATCTCAGTCTACAAACAATTATGATTCAATGGTTCAAAGAATACAAGAATAAATGTCAACATAGGAATTGTGGGTAGGAATATGGTGGTTGAGCTTTACCCTGTTGAGCAACTTTGCTCCCAGTACCATCTGTACCACCTAAAAAGACAAAATTCGGATCTATTCCTTTTGTCAGTCTTTTGCTATAAAACCTTGACATGGTGGTTTTTAAGGGATTCTCTGGTTTGGAAAAAACATTTATCTCAGACATGACTTCCATCAATAAGCCAGCAACAGCATCAAAGACTATCTCTGTCTCTGGAGGACCTACAACTTCCACCCATCACACAACATCATCAATGAACATCACGCAATTCTTCATTTCTCCTACGCTGGTGCCGCAGGAGTTATACCAGCATATTTTAACTTTTCAGAGTTTATCATTTGGGACCTTTCATTCAATAACAGTATAACAGGTTTCAGTTTCAGAGGAGCTAAGATGCCCCAGGTGGAGATATTTCTCCCTCTTCCATCTCACAAACTTGTCTAGCTGTATAGCAACTGGCTGCAGCATGAGCCTCCCCCCTCTGGTCTGTCTTCAGCTGTCTGTCTGTAAATGTAAAGAGGTACTTCTCAGTGATGGAGAACCGTCTCACTAGCAGCAGACTTGGTCCACCTATTGAAAGTGGTTCCCTATAAGTCAATGTTTCACTTTTCAACAAACATAGGAAAACAGCTAAGCCACACATCCATCCACACGAGTATTTTTCCTTGTCATGACTTTTTGAAAAGTTAAACATTGACTCTTAAAGGGGTATTCCGGTTTCCATAAATATAACTTATGTTTTAGACTAATTCATCATCAATAATTACCTAATATAATGTCAGTTTCACATATTTACCGTTTTGTAGTTATAAAGTAGTTTCTTCCTTACTACCCACTGTGTTTCCTCATGAGTTACCATGGCACCGACCTGTAGATTCTGAGCCTTTGTCAGGTCAGGCATGCTCAGTGTGTTGCTATCAGCTCTCTAGCTAAATGTTAGTGTGCTGCTGATTACTGAGTAGAGGAGGCGTGTCTGCACTGTGATAGGCAGCCAATCAGTAAACATCAACACTCATGAACGAGCAGAAACTCACAGCAGAAAAGCTAAGGATTGTGGGGATTGTAGTTTTGTGAGGGAAGATCAGGAGCCATGATACTCTCAGTGTGTTGCAGGCACACACAGGAGCTAGACAAATGGACTGCAGGGTAAATTGAAGCTCTGATCATATGTAAAGGTATGGGTTCTGGTTGGGGCACAGCTTGCAGCCTTAATGCGGTTTTTCAAAAGTTACTTTACCGGAATACACCTTTTAGAAGCCACTTCCAATAGGTGGCAGTAATCAGACAGATCTCCTTCACTGGAAGATTCATTTTTGCATATTATTTTCCCATGGAGCATTGCCACTAAGTCTCGATACACAGTTGTTCTCCTCAAGGAGAGGCAGAACCTTCCCAAAGATGCCTGTCTATGGAAAGGATCAGCAGGAAATTAACCCCTATGTTCTCTGCAAGACTGTTAGGGTAGGTTCACATATGCAGCATGAACTCCAGTACTCTGTTCCTACAGAGGAACAGACTACTGGAGTTGACCGTATCCAGCATAGTCGGATCTCCGTTGACTATAATACGATGGGCGGTTCCTGGCATAAATGTCAGCTGCAGCATTTATGGCGGAAACCCATTGGATCCCATTATATTTAATGAAGTTCCGCCAGTGAGCAGCGCTGTCCGGCTATGCTGGATACGGTAAATTCGGGTAGTCTGTTCCTCTGCCAGAGGCTGTGGGAGCAAGATTATCTTCTGTTTACTCTTATCAATCTGTTCTAGGTTTAGCGTTCCCTGAAGACATATAACAATGTCAGAAGCTGTTGTCTGTATGCTGATGGAGACTCTGTAGCCCTGCTGAAGTTCTTATAGAATAACCACATTAAAAATGCAAGCAGCCTTAGGCTTAAAGCAAACTTTGCATTGCAGTCTTGCTATAGCCGAGAGGCATGATTACTTGTTGATGTATTTTACATGGCAAAGAAACTTCACAACCTGTTTGTTCTTAGAAGTAGACCCAGAATTCTTACATTTTCATGAAATTTCAAAGTCCGCCAGAGCACAAGTCAGAATCCTTTCCTGTTATTAAAAAGATCAAAACAGCAGACTTGGTCCATGAAGAGGAACCATCTCATCACTGATCGAGAGCAGCATTACAGTGCAAGCTCATAGACAACTTGGCTGCTCAGATATATACCATCAATTGCAGCAAATATTCAGGTTACAGCTTTTTTGGACCATGCAATATTGGTATGCAAAATATTGCCCAAACAACTGAGCAAAAACGTTCAAAAACAAGGAACTTACCGGTTTTCACCATGGTTTTGGTGGATAGCTTGCACTCGAATATAGACGGTATTGTAGATGTACTCTGCATGGTCGCCAGAGTTGTGTGATTAAGAACAGTTGTACTTGTCGCTGGTGTCACAGATGCCACGGGTGTCTTCGGGGATGTTGTAGTAGATGCCACGGTTGATGAAGTAATGGTGTGAGGAAGAACAGTTGACACTTTGGTGGTATCTGACACTGTTGTGACTGTATCTGTTGTAGATGTATGGGTAGTACTTGAAGGGGTTGGTGTCAGGGTCATGGTTTGTAATCCGGTGGAAGAACTACTGTGGTAGGTGTGTGTACAGTGTGGTTTGTTGGCGTGAAATGTGTGCTACCTGTAGTAATGACGCCTAATGTTGGTGTCGAAGCACTCCTGGTGAAGTGAGTGGACAACAATGTATAGATAATAGATGGGGACACATGAGTTGTGGGGGTTGTGAGAGTCACAGAAGAAGAAGGAGATGGCCTTTCTGGAGAAGTAACGTTTTGTGTTGCATTTCCAGTAGTTGGAACAGTTGACAGTTCATCAGGAGATACCTCAGAAGAGACTGTAGAGAGAGAATCAGATATGCTTGTTGGAAAGTTTGTAGTTGTGAGAGGTGAGAAAGATGAGGGATGAATAGATGTTATGGTTGTGGATGAAACATGGGATGTAGTGTGAAGCATGGTCATTGTGGTGTCCTGTCTGTGAGTGGTACTTTTACTAGAATTTACTATATCTACACTGGTGGCAACTAAGGATTCAGTTTGTGTTGTCAGCTGAGATAGCGAAGATGTGACTGTAGAAGAACTAATTGGTAGTAGGGCTTTGAAGACCCTCTGAACCTGTCTGAGTTTCAGAATTTCTGCTCGATGATTGCACTGTGGATGGCACTGAAGAATCAGTAGACTGTTCACTTGATAACATTATGGTACTATGACTTCTGGTATTGTCTGAAGCAGTGGTAATCTCCGTCGTAGAGATCATATTGCCCGTAGCACCGTCACTAGGTTGTATTAATGTGGAAAGGAATAGTGTTGTTTCACCACTGAATAGAGACTGAGGACCACTTGATGACACTATGGTACTATGACTTCCAGTATTATCTGAAGCAGTGGTAATCTCTGTGGTAGAGGTGATATTGTCGGTAGCACTAACTATAGGCTGCGTTAATGTGGAAAGGAATGGCGTTGTTACTCCACTCGATAGAGGCTGAGGAGCACTTGATATCATTATGGTACTATGACTTCTGGTATTGTCTGAAGCAGTGGTAATCTCTGTAGTAGGGGTCATGTCTGTAGCACTGTCACTAGGTTGTATTAAAGTGGAAAGGAATGGCGTTGTTACTCCACTCGATAGAGGCTGAGGAGCACTTGATATCATTATGGTACTATGACTTCTGGTATTGTCTGAAGCAGTGGTAGCATTTGTGGTAGAGCTCATATTATTCATTGCACCAAAAGTGGTTTGTGTTAATGTGGAAAGGAATGGCGTTGTTACACTACTCGATGTAGGCTGAGGACCACTTGACGACACTATGGTACTATGACTTCTGGTATTGTCTGTAGCAGTGGTAATCTCTGTGGTAGAGATGATATTGTCAGTAGCACTAACCATAGGTTGTGTTAACGTGGAAAGGAATGGCGTTGTTACTCCACTCGATAGAGGCTGAGGAGCACTTGATAACGTTATGGTACCATCACTTCTGGTATTGTCTGAAGCAGTGGTAATCTCTGTAGTAGGGGTCATGTCCGTAGCACTGTCACTAGGTTGTATTAAAGTGGAAAGGAATGGTGTTGTTACACCACTTGATAGAGGTTCTTGTCCACTTGATGACACTACAGTACTATGACTTCTGGTATTGTCTGAAGCAGTGGTAATCTCTGTGGCAGAGGTCATGTCTGTAGCCCTGTCACTAGGTTGTGTTAATGTGGAAAGGAATGGTGTTGTTACTCCACTCGATGTAGGCTGAGGACCACTTGATAACGTTATGGTACCATCACTTCTGGTAATGTCTGAAGCAGTGGTAATCTCTGTGGTAGAAGTCATGTCCGTAGCTCTGTCACTAGGTTGTATTAATGTGGAAAGGAATGGCGTTGTTACTCACTCGATAGAGGCTGAGGACCACTTGATATCATTATGCGTAACTATGACTTCTGGTATTATCTGAAGAAGTGGTAACATTTGTGGTAGAGCTCATATTATTCGTTGCACCAAAAGTGGTTTGTGTTAATGTGGAAAGGAATGGCGTTGTTACTCCACTCGATAGAGGCTGAGGAGCACTTGATAACGTTATGGTACCATCACTTCTGGTATTGTCTGAAGCAGTGGTAATCTCTGTAGTAGGGGTCATGTCCGTAGCACTGTCACTAGGTTGTATTAAAGTGGAAAGGAATGGTGTTGTTACACCACTTGATAGAGGTTCTTGTCCACTTGATGACACTACAGTACTATGACTTCTGGTATTGTCTGAAGCAGTGGTAATCTCTGTGGCAGAGGTCATGTCTGTAGCCCTGTCACTAGGTTGTGTTAATGTGGAAAGGAATGGTGTTGTTACTCCACTCGATGTAGGCTGAGGACCACTTGATAACGTTATGGTACCATCACTTCTGGTAATGTCTGAAGCAGTGGTAATCTCTGTGGTAGAAGTCATGTCCGTAGCTCTGTCACTAGGTTGTATTAATGTGGAAAGGAATGGCGTTGTTACTCCACTCGATAGAGGCTGAGGACCACTTGATATCATTATGGTACTATGACTTCTGGTATTATCTGAAGCAGTGGTAACATTTGTGGTAGAGCTCATATTATTCGTTGCACCAAAAGTGGTTTGTGTTAATGTGGAAAGGAATGGCGTTGTTACTCCACTCGATAGAGGCTGAGGAGCACTTGATAACGTTATGGTACCATCACTTCTGGTATTGTCTGAAGCAGTGGTAATCTCTGTAGTAGGGGTCATGTCCGTAGCACTGTCACTAGGTTGTATTAAAGTGGAAAGGAATGGTGTTGTTACACCACTTGATAGAGGTTCTTGTCCACTTGATGACACTACGGTACTATGACTTCTGGTATTGTCTGAAGCAGTGGTAATCTCTGTGGTAGAAGTCATGTCCGTAGCTCTGTCACTAGGTTGTATTAATGTGGAAAGGAATGGCGTTGTTACACCACTTGATAGAGTCTGAGGACCATTTGATAACATTATGGTACTATGACTTCTGGTATTGTCTAGGGCAGTGGTAATCTCTGTGGTAGGGCTCATACTGTCCATAGCACTGGCACTAGGTTGTGTTGATGTGGAAAGGGTTGGCATTGTTACACTACTCGATAGAGGCTGAAGACTTGTAGTAGTAGTAGAGTTCAGTAGAGTTTCTGTTTTTGTATCAATACTTGTGGACTGGGAAAACAATAATGTTGTGGATATGCCTAACGTAACTGGAAATGTATCAGTTGCTTCTTCATTAGTATTATCAGTAATGGTCCATGGGGTAACTGCATGGGAAGGGGTCACTGTTGTTGACTCCAGTGGTGACGTTACTTTTGAATCTACGCCTATGTTCAATGTACTTTGTCCACTGCTAGTCTTAAAATCAGTTCTCAACTCATCAAAATTAGATGTGGGGAATAAAGAGGATTGATACGTAGTTGAAGATTCGAGTTCTGTTGGCCTGGATGGTGTTGTGACGTCAGTCTTACTTGTGGTTGTATAACTGGAATATGGAGTAGAATTAACATCCATGCCATTTGTACTTGTACTGACTTCTTGCATAGTGGAGGAAACCCAGCTAAATGTAAGAGTTTCAGATCCAGTTGTGACCACTGACAGGGAAGGAACTGTTACTACAGATGTGTTGCCTTCAGGTTGTGACGTGACATCAAACATAACAGAGCTATTTTTAGTCACAGTCTGGGTGGTTGAAGTTAGGGGTTCTGGTTCTGTTGAGGTAAAATTGGAATCTTCTTGACCGCTTGTGCCTATATGGGTGGTTTCTCCTGTGGAGTATGCCTGTTGGGTATCAGTGTTTGCGCTGGTGTCAATTATTGAGGAGATTTCCGGTGTTGTTTCAGAAGCTAATGTTGCACCTGAATGTGAATAGGACGTCATAGACGTGCTTGTTTCCACTGGGGATGTACTAATCACAATTTCATTAGAAGTCCACAATGACATTTCACTTGTTTTGTCTAGTGATATAGGCAATGTTGTGGTCTTCATTGATGATGCTTCTTCTCTGGTGCTTGATTCCTTGTTTACAGCATGATCAGAGGTTGAGTACTCAAAAGTTGAGAATGTAAAGCTAGTAGATGTGAAATTTGTGTTCTCCTCACTTCGGTGGGCTGTGGAGACTTGACTGGTGCCTACTGTATGATCTGTCTTCTGCGTTTCTGTCATTATACTAGTACTAGATGTTACAGTGGATGGCTCAGAAGAGAGAGAAACTTTTGTTTGAGCTTCTGAAGGATCCATTGAAGTCCATGAGGTCATGTCATCATTTATACTTTCAGTGTGTTTTTCTTCTGTAATGGTTGATGCTCTATTGGTACTTGCTACTACACTTTTAGTAAGATGAGAAGTCATTTCCTCAGAATATGAGGTAGACTGCGTTGCATTAAAACTGGTGTCTATTTCAGTCACATTTTGAGCCTGTAAAGTACTGGTCGAGAGATCTATAAGACTGGACACTGTGACATCAGTGCTTGTATCAGCATTGTATATCTTGGTGGATAAACCATCAGTCAAAGAAAATCCTATTGTATGTTCAGCATTGGTATTGTCAGTAGGTTGAACAGAAATGAATGCTGTTGATGGGATAAGTGGAGCTGATGTGGTGACAGACATGGTGGACATCATGGTATTAGGAGATAAACTTAATTCGGATGAAGTTGCCTTCACAGATGTTTCTTCTGAACTTGGTATTGTTGAAGTGCCTGTGAAGTGATGGGAGTTGGACTCTATGAATCCAGTTGATGGCTGCTCTGTTGACAATGTGAGCGAGATGCACTTTCCTCTTGTGTCACAGAAACGTATGGAGATGTGTTAAAATTACTACCACTTTCTACTGTTGTATGGGTCTCTTCCTGACGTGATTCTAAAGTGCTAACATCTACTGTGTCTAGAGGTATCATAAATGTTGTGCCAAATGGAGTGGATGGCTTGTATGATGTAGAAAAAGAGTCAGTGTTGGATGTTGAGATGACAGTGGTTTCATATGGGAGGGTAGAGACTGTTTGTAGGGCAGATGTTTCTGATGATAAGGATGACGTAACAGCTACAGTTGAAGAATCTGCTTCGTTCTTGGTTTGTCCTAAGGAGTTTCCAATTGTTGCATCTACAGCCGAGTCTGTACTCCACGTTGATTGAGTACCTTTTACCAAATCAGTGGTACTATTTTCAGTTCTCTCCAATGAACTGGTGAAATTATTAGTTACCTTAGAACTAGAATTTACAACATCTGTAGCTGTGTATTGAGTTAACCCTTCCCCCTCAGTAACTTCATCAATGTAAGGCACAGTGGTAGAGGAGGCTACACCCGAAGAAGTCTGGTGAGATGGTGGCAATGATGATGATGGTAATGAAGATGAAGGTGATGGCAATGATGAAGAAATAAAACCATTTTGGTCATATGGATGCAGAGTCAATAAAGGCAATATGCTGGTATCACTTAGACCTTGGTTTGTAGGCTGGAATGGAGATGTGGTCGGAGATTCAGAAGGACCGAGTTCTTCAAATTGCACATTCAAAGTGTCTTGAATAAAGGGTTAGGGCTTGTATCGTTGAGTTCCTTGCTGGTGGGTGTAGTACTGGAAAACAAAGTAGTATTTTCTGTCTTTTCTTGGCCATATAAAGCAAGTATTTCACTGGCTGCAGAAGACGATAATTCATCAGGAGGCCATGATTCACCTACTGAGATGCTTGCATCTGGCTGAACTGTTAAAAACCTGAAACAACAGACCCAAATCGTTATGTTAGCTGACATATTTTGTTAAATTTACATTAAACTGTAAGAGCAACGGAAAGTCAACAGGGATCAGAAAAGCAATTATGACATAGGCCTAATGGACTTTCCATAACATCATCAGTTGATGCACAATTATAACATTTACAATGAAATCTAGGCCTTCATATTTATAGGGGTTGGCCAAACATTAAATGTTATTTTTATACATGTATAATTCAGTATGAAAAACTAGGTACTTTTGTAATTTACTTTGTCTTACAAAAATGATCCAGTTGAAAAATATTCCATTTACTTTGTTATAATGGCGCCCCCTGGTGTTCAATCTTTATAGTAACTTGCTCGTTCTGCTACAGAGCTGAATGAGCAGGACGCACATGCTCAGGTCCATCCTTTAAAGGGATTTTCCGGGAGTTTACTACTGATGACCTATCCTCAGGATATCTGATCGGTGGGGTCTGACACCTGAGACCCCCGCCGATCAGCTGTTTGAGAAGGTACCGGTGCTCCTGTGAGCGCCGGTACCTTCTCACAGCTCACCAAGCACAGTGCTGTACATTGTATAGTGGTTGTGCTTGGTATCGCGCTCAGCCCCATTCACTTGAATGGGACTGAGCCATTCCTAGGCCACGTGACTGATGAACGTGACGTCACTGGCCTAGGAAAAGCTGAGAGAAGGACTCGGCACTCATGGGAGCGCCGGTGCCTTCTCAAACAGCTGATCGGTAGGGGTCCCGAGTGTCAGATCCCCACTGATCAGAAACTAGTAGTTAAATCACGAAAAAACCCTTTAACTGCCACCAGATGGATCTAATGTTAGAAGAGAGATGCAGCAGAAAGGACAAAACCCTTGAGCTGTGATAGGAAGAGAGCTTCATCAGAAAGGGTACACCCCCTGAGCTGTAATAGGGAGAGAGCTGCAGCAGAAAGGACAAAACCCTTGAGCTGTGATAGGAAGAGAGCTTCATCAGAAAGGGTACACCCCCTGAGCTGTAATAGGGAGAGAGCAGCAGCAGGAAGGACAAAACCCTTGAGCTATGATAAGAAGAAAGCTTCATCAGAAAGGATACACCCCCTGAGCCGTAATAGGGAGAGAGCATCAGCAGGAAGAACACATCCTCATTAAATGGAGATAAACCGTGAGCAGACACCTGCCGTGGTTTCCAGCTACGGCCATCCATTAAGAAGCCTGATCTTCATTCTGCTTAGTTTCTTTGGTGGGGGTGACAATAATCCTAGCTGAGTGTATATTATCATATGCTGTATATCTATCTATACGTTTTTTCACAATGATTCATACACCTCTGTTAGCCTGACCATGAATAACACAATTGCAAGAGGTCCACAGGATAACAGAGACGTTATATCCAGATGGAGGGTGAGAGAGATCCAAGCTCTGTGATAAATTAGGTGGTTGACCTCCAAGCAGCATAAATAATCAAACCTGCCACTCTCAATGCATAGCAATAACTGTACTACCATTGCTTCGGTGAGTCATAGAGCGCCAGCTCCGCTGTAGTTTGTAAACTTGACGCTTCTTTGAGTCATAGACAGGCGGCTTCAATTGTGTTCATTTATCGAGGGCTCAGCCGACAGAGTCATTATTCACCAGTTGTCATGGAAATGAGGAGCGATATCCCTCAAAAGCCACAAATCAGACAATAGGCGGTTTATATCTTAATTAGAACCGTCAGGATGCAGACGATTCCTTGTAATGTCCTGCGCGGCAATTTAAAGAGGAAATATCACATTCTTTTAGTTATATTCTGATAGATCATCTAGACGTGAGCTGGAGCCCTCCCAGGTTTCCAAAAAAGTGCATGCGATACCAATTCTGAAGGAGAAGGGGGCTGTAGAGGTCAAATCAGGATGGGGGTATGGTGGGGGAAACAAGGTCAACCCTCCCTCTCCTAACTCTTCTGATGTATATGGGGGGCCTCTTGACTCAGCCATGATGGCAGATAAAGAAGGATCAGGCTGTTGGATTTCAACATGCCCGATCCTTTTGATCTCAGAAGAGATAAGCCACTGAGACACAAAGGTGTGGGCAGCATACATAAGCGTACATGTGTATGGGGGGTCAGGAGACATACAGCAGCTGACGGCCAAGTGAGCATTTGACCAACAGCTATCTAATGTGCATGGTTGGCCTGTGATATGGCCTTTCTCTGTGCAGACACAACAAAGGAAACTTAAAGGGGTTTTCCCAAGATTTAAAATGATCCCGACAGGATAGGGGATATGTTGGTGGGCGGGTCTGACCAAGGGTGCACCTAGCTTTTCTGCTGCCTGAGGCGAAAACTGAAACGGCGCCCCTCCCCCCCCATGCCAATTTCTTAACCTAACCCTTTGCCACAATGAAAGCGCTCATTGCCTATGGCCCTTCCGCTGCCCCCCCCCACCTTCTTGCCCCTAACTGGTGCTGCCTGAGGCGAACTCCTCACCTGGTCTCATTGGTGGTGCACCCCTGGGTCTGACCAGTGATCATGAGAATGGGTGCCTGTGTACACATATGTATGCAGAGGTGGTTGAGCATGTACACTGCCATTCCATTCATCTCTATCCACAAAAGATGACTCCATTCAAACAAGGAGGTGGGGGCACAGGACCCCTGTTCTCATGATCATTGGGGTCCCAATGATCGATTATACCCTCTCCTGTGGATAGGCAACCACCCATTTTAAGAAGGCAATCTGTATACACCTGAATTTGGTAAACTCCACTGCTGCACAAAAAGAAGAATGGAAACAGGGGCTCTGCATCAAAAAACGGATCTCTGATCCCCAGAATATATTAGGAAATTGATTCACACAGTTATGTGTTCAGTATAGCAGCATAATGTATGTTAACTGTATGACTACATTCAGGGATGGACTGGGAACTTAAAGTGGCTCTGGAAATAATACTAAAAGTGGCTTAATTTTGTTGTCGGATTCAAACTGATGGAAGGCAGGTCCAGCAATATCATATTATGGCACATTATACGACCCCAACAGAGCCAAATACCACCATCCATCACAAAATACTGCTAGCAGCATAAAACGCATCCCCAAAAACTTACACTGGCCAGCTGTGAGGAGGGCTCAGGTGGCCCCCCTGGGCATTGGCCCACAGGGAAATTGGCCAATCCACCCCTGAGGACATTCCATTGTCTGTGTCACATCCACGTATCTTTCAACGACGCTAGACAAAACCCTCAGTAAGGTCCTGGTAAGGGGCTCATCCTGAAACGCGCTGTGATAATATATATATATATATATAATCTAAACCGAGAGCATAAACTTATCTACCATCAGTGTTTTTCCCTTTCTTTCTTGAAGTCTTGCCTCTGCACATACACATGTCTGCATCTAGCATTGGAAATAAAGACTGTTCATAAACCACAAGTCATGCTATAGACAAGTGACACGCGCATTTTAATTTGCACCATCTACAAGTCACAGCAGAGAAAACAATCTGAAATAGACGTGTACGGTATTTCCAGTGTCTGGATTATTTGAGGCTGATGTACGCAGTAAATAATTGTTTCTTGACTAGGTGTTTTTTCGCCATCTGTTCTGTATAATCATCCCGGTAATTTACAGATGGATCTTCTGCCAATTTATTCCAGACAGCAGCAAAGCATATTCATCAAAGTCTGTTGGCTAGGAAATGTGCGCAATTTATACCGGAAAAAAAAAGTCACAGATTTAGGTACCTCTCTTTATCATGGCAGGTGGGCAATGAAGTGACAGAATCACTGAACCCCTAAAATTACCATGGTGAAGTAAAACCTCCCCCAAGCATCGAGAACCTCATGCTATCCATCTATAGCTACCTACCATCCACAACCTACATTATTGCACAGGAGGCCTGACAAATCATCGCTCGCTCCAGGCAAGATAATGGATTCATGTAAGGCTACTTTCGAACTAGCGTTTTCTCTGGATCCGGCAGGGCTCAGCAAAAACGCTTCCGTTACTGATAATACAATCGTCTGCATCCGTTATGAACAGATCCGGTTGTATTATCTTTAACATAGCCAAGACGGATCCGTCATGAACTCCACTGAAAGTCAATGGGGGATGGATCCAATTTCTATTGTGTCAGATTGTGTAATAGAAAACGGATCCGTCCCCATTCACTTACATTGTGGGTCATGACGGATCTGTCTTGCTCCGCATCCCAGGACGGAAAGAAAACCACAGCATGCTGCTCTACGGTATGAGAACGCAACCAAATGGAACGGAATACATTTTGGAGCGCTCCGTTCTGTTCAGATACATTTTGTCCCTATTGACAATGAATGGGGACAAAATGGAAGCGGTTTTCTCCGGTATTGAGCCCCTATGACGGATCTTAATACCAGAAAATAGAAACGCTAGTGTGAAAGGGGCCTAAGACTACTTCCACACTTGTGTTGTTAATTTCAGTATTGAGATCCAGCAGAGGATCTCAATACCGGAATCAAACGGATCCATTTTGATTTTGCATATCAGGACGCATCCGTTCCATTAGGATGCAGTTGTGTGAAATCAAAACGTCACTAAACACATTGAAAGGGAACGGGTGACGGGTGACGGATCCGTTTTTTAAGCTCCTAAAAAAAATGGATCCGTCACCATTGACTTACATTGTTTTTAGTGCCAGATGCATTTTTTTTCCATTTTTATGACCGGACACAAAACTGAATGATGCTGGAAGAGAAGACGTCCTGATGCATCCTGAACAGATCTCTTTCCATTCAGAATGCATGAGGACTAAACAGAACGTTTTTTTTCCAGGATTGAGATTCTCTGCCGGATTTCAATAACAGAAAACAACAACGCAAGTGTGAAAGTAGCCTATGGCACATGATGATTGAAGCTGGTTTCTTCCAGAAAGAGCGCCTCTCTGGTTTATGGGTTATATTTGGTATTGCAGCCCAGTTTCCTTCAGAAATAAAAAGGATGGTTCATGTGAACTATCTATGCAATAATGTTTGCAGAGTTTGTTAGAAGTAGGTCAGTTCTTCCAAAACACTCATGGCGAAACTTGCGCTGCTCTCCTCCAATAGAGAAGTCCAAAATGTCCATTTATCCAATACTTGTAAGCAACATTTTTTTCCATTGTTTCCCTGCTGCTGTCAATCAGATCATGCTGTTGGCAATGGTAACAGCCAAACACCTTTCGCTCACATCTCCAGAAGCGGGGATGTTGCGAAACTTGAGTTGGGCACGATCCGCCACATGTTGACGGTGTCAGCGTGAGCTGCAGTTCACCTGCTTTTAATACTTACAAATTTAACCTGTTGCAGTTGTGTTTCACTATTGGAGGTGCACATCTCTTACTTTCTCTACAGGAGATGTCAGCGAAGGGTGTTAAGCTGTTACCATTGGTAATAGCATTATCTGACTGATGGCGGCAGAGAAAGAAGACAAGCTGACCATGAGTTTGCAAGTATTGGATAGACTGTGATTCTTTATGAACATCTCTGACTGCTCTTTTGGAGGAGAGTAGTGCCCATCCACACACGAGAGTGCCTCTGTTTCTAGTATGAAGGTGTGTTTTATTAATGTCATACAACCCTTTTAGTCCACACATGACGCAAAAAACTGCAAAAAAAGGAGTTGCGGATTTTGGGCATGGTCTAAGGCACCACTCCAGGCAATGACTGGTTTCAGCGGTGATGTGGCCACTAGCAGCACGTTACTGCTGAAACCCGTCCAGACCAGACCAGATATAACCAGTGCGGGGAACGTAAAATGGAGGCAGGCTGGAAAACCGGATGAATCTTCTGTTTCAGGGGACAGACGGCGAGCATTTGCTTAAAAATCTTAAATGGGTTTTCTGAGATTCTTTAAATGATGATGACCTATCCTGAAAATAGGTCATCAGCATCTGATCAGTGGGGGTCCATCACTCGGTACCTCCGCTGATCAGCTGTTTGAGAAGGCAGCAGTGCTCACAGTAGTGCCGCTGCCTTCTCTCTGCTCACCAAGCACCGCACCGTCCATTTGATAGCGGTTGTGCATGGTGTCACAGCTCAGCCCCATTCACTTCTATAGGGCCGACCTGCACCGTGGCCATGTGACCTGTGTATGTGATGTCACATGGCCTAGGAAAAACTACAAGAAGGCTGTGGCGCTACTGCGAGTGCTGCTGCCTTCTCAAACAGATTAATGGTGGGGGGCAGGGGTGTCAGACCCCCCCACTCCAAATCAGATACTGATGACCTACCCAGAGGATAGGTCATCAGTTAAATAATCTCGGAAGCCCCCTTTAATTACCGGAAAACCCCTTTAGGATATTGAAGCGGTTCCTGACTTGTGATTCCCCTAGGGTGTAGTATTCATGCCAATGCAAAGTCTCTGAGCCCAGGCTGATTGCACACAGCAATACGTACTCATAAGAAGAAACCTACGGGTGATATTGCTTCACCACATAATCCACAGGTGAACTGAACTGAACCACCAACTTCACTGTATATATAATTTATAGTTTATTTTGTCTTCCTTTGTACCGTGTCGTGGTATATTCCTGTACCTGTACATCTACAATTATGTGTAATTCTGCTTATATCTGCCAGTGCCTACTGTCACTCCAGCTGACATATTGACGGCAGTCAGGGGGAAAACAACAAGCAATGAGAAAGATGAGTCATGTGCCTAGCATCTATTTACTACAGAGTACAATATGTATGTATATACAGTACAAAAATGCAAAAATTTTAAACATGCGTGGGGGAAAATGCTGCAAAGTAAAAATGCTTTAAAAAATAAAAGTGTTAACAGTTTAAATTTAAATGTATTCTGCAGCAGGAACCCAAATTACCCCAAATAGTATTCATCATGTAGTCCCATCAGGGAGAAGCCTACAGCCAATGTCCTTAAGGACTATCTTCAGCATAAAGAAGAACAAAGCGTGATGATAAGTTCTCCACAGAGCCCTGATATCAACATCATGGAGTCTGTTTGGGATTACATGAAGAGACAGAAGGATCTGAGCAAGCCTACATCCACAGAAGATCTGTGGTTAGTTCTCCAAGATGTTTGGAAAACTCCTCTGGCCCTCCATTTCCCAGGCCCTAAGTAACCACTATTGCCATGATACACTTGATTTGGGTTAACAAATTTGATTTGAGGAGCATGTACCACTTGCATTTGATCTTGTAGGCCCTGCACTTCAACTATAATAGAAGTCTGGGATGGTGAACCACAAAAAGGGGGGGTCTTTGTGCAGTCAGATTTTCCCACAGATCCATTCTCTTGTATCAGTGGGTCTTAAGAGAAAGTCAGACCAGAACAGACCATGAAGTGATATCTCTGCAAGGACTGATGGTCTATAAGAACACTCATAGATGTGAGTATGGCTGAGCTTTTGGTGCTGTGATGCTGTGCTGTGGTTGGTGCTGTGGTTTGGTGTGGCTCGGTGTAAAGCAGGTTTGGTTTGCCATCAGGGGTGCTGTTGGGCTGCTGGGTCTTGCTAGCTGTTAGGTCGGCAATGGTCGACCTGTGATGCAAATTAGTGACAAACGTGCAGGGGCGGACTGGCCATAGACTCCCAAGGAAAATTTAATGGTGAGCCAATGCCCAGGGGGGTACCAGCCAGTTACACAGAGATCTAATACTGTCAGCAGTAATTAATGTAGGAGTATCGGGCACTTATGCACCCGACCAGCAGCCAAAGGTGCCCTGCTGAATTCAACCGTATCTTCAGGATAATGATATAGTTTCATACTGTGGCACAGGTGGCAGTATATTGTGTTGCAATGTGGTATTTGGTTCTGCTGGGGCGGTATTTTGCCCTTTACTGTTTTATTTGGTTCTGCTGAGGCGGTATTTTGTGCTTCACTGTGGTGTTTGGTTCTGCTGGGGTGGTATTTTGCCCTTTACTGTTTTATTTGGTTCTGCTGAGGCGGTATTTTGTGCTTCACTGTGGTGTTTGGTTCTGCTGGGTCAGTATATTGTGCTGCACTGTGGTATCTGGTTCTGCTGGGTCAGTATATTGTGCTGCACTGTGGTATTTGGTTCTGCTGGGGCAGTATATTGTGCTGCACTGTGGTATTTGGTTCTGCTGGGGCAGTATATTGTGCTGCACTGTGGTATTTGGTTCTGCTGGGGCAGTATATTGTGCTGCACTGTGGTATTTGGTTCTGCTAGCACCATATTTTATCCTGCACTATGGTATTTGGTTCTGCTGGGGCGGTATTTTGTTCTGCACTATGGTAATGCTGACCCTGCCTACTTGTGTTGTCCCTGCCTACCTGTGTTCCTACAACATGGGGCCACTTTTAGGTTTTATTCCGCAGCCACTTTAAGTTCCCAGTCCATCCCTGCCCACGTGAAAGGCGCCACCATAATGTCCAAGTCCAAGTAACTAAACTGCTGATGGCTACCTGGTGAACAGCTTCTAAATACTTTAACATCGCGATTTCCCTGATGCCTAGAAAATATAATTTCTTGTTAATTTCAGGCTGATTTCACCCTCCGTCGGCTCTCGTGTTCTGATTTTCATGCCAGGACTACACTGCATTTAGTGGAACTAAAATAACACATTTATGTTAATGAACGGTTTCTGTCCCCAAACCTGTAAATAAGCTAAATACATCGTATCACTCATCCGATCACTCCTGTGCTGATTCTATCACAACTGATTTGGATAGAGAGATATTCCAAACAGGTGTCAGAGCTGGAACCCTCTCGGCACCTTGGCATAATCCGGTTATTTAGTGATGAAAATCAGGACGAGTCCAAGAAGCGTCTAATGACATGTCAGCTTGGTGATCGAGTGGATGTAAAATGACAGCAAAACTGTGTGGCGTCAGATGAATATGGAGGATCTGACTCTTCCCCAAGGTCCCCTTCTCATTTACCCTAGGAGAGTTGGGTGACATCAGTGGTGGACTATGGTAACCTACTGCCCCTTCACGGCGGCAGTGACAGTTGCGGGTTACCAATCTCCACTGATGGATCAGACGGTGTAGACACATCCTATCGACACCCAGATGTCAATTATATTCCCTTTTTGTGGAACACAAAGATTTACTATAAGAAGAGGTGACGAAGAGGTTCTCCTCTAAAATCCATGGACTGATAAGCAGAGGTTGTGCAGTTTCCCATTGCTCGGTCGAGCCAAGCATGCATGTATTCTAAATGGGGGGAAAATGGGAATATACTGCTACCGGGTAGCAGTGGTTATCTCCCCCACAAAGAAATGATCCACCATGTTAGAATCCAAGAGCTTAATACTTATTTTCTCCTGAATCTGCCATGTCATGACGCCCCCTCACAATGAGGCCAGGTGAGGCAATCCCCTCAGGCAGCACCAGGTAGGGGCAAGAGAGGGGCAGCGGAAGGGACATGGGCTGAATGGAAGGGGTTAGGTTAAGAAATTGGCATTTGGGAGGGACTGGTGCTGTTTCAGTTTCAGAAAGGCTAGGTGCACCCCCTACACATGAGATGGTCAGCTGGCCCCCATCGAAATCAGCCATTTTTGTGCTAATGTGTAAATTAAAACTATTCATCTGTTTCACTAAGCATGAAATCAAATATTTCACACAATCAACCATTATCCTCCCACTTTCACCATCCCAAAAAATTGGGAGTTATGCAGACGTCATAGAGCCCCGAAGAAATGTCAAGAATGAAGCCTCGCATCACCAGACCCTATCCCATCCATCACAGGCACTCCAGAGGTCATTGTTAATTAACCCCTTGTGATCTTTCACTCGATGGATTTTTTTTTTTTTACCACCTAGTTCAGCCAGTTATGTTATTAAGATATGCAAATGATCTTCTTGATGTCTCAGCTTATCCAGAGGCAGCCTTGATTTCCCTCCTTGATTGCCAGGCTGATAATTAAAAAACATTTTGCAAGCTAGAAGACGAGAGGCCCGAGTCTCATTTCGAACAGAACGTCAAGGATCAGGGTGAAAAACGAGCATCCATTATTAAAGTGAAGCTCTAACCAAAGCCACCTTGTAATATAATGTAATCATATGCACTGATTGATCTCTTTAAAAGTCTTCAGAATTGCTGAGAAAATTCAGAATCCCAACCTTAAAGGGGTTTTCCAGGAACAGAATATCGATGACCTATCCTCAGGACAGGTCATCAGTATCTGATTGGTGGGGGTCCAAGTCCTGGAACCCAGCCAATCAGCTATTCGGACAGGCAGCAGCCAAATCCCTACTTCAGTGCACTTAGAAGGGTTAAATAGCACTATGATTTATGCCATTTCTTACACTGTTTACACTGTTTTATATAGTTGTACTGTATTTTATATGTTCATTGCACTGTATTTACACAATGGAAAGGGTTAATGCACAGCCAGCTAAAACAGGATATTTGGGGGCTTTCTACCTATGCACTGAGAAGTTAGAAATCTTCCATTTACTATAAGACACTATGAAAAGTTTTGGAGGGAAATAGACACACTGAACTTTTGACAGTCTGGTTTAGTTCTGTTGTTTACGTGTTAAGACTTGTTTATATCTAGAAAAACTGCTTCATCATTCCCATAGACTTGTAATGAAACTCTATATAAGTCTATGACAGACTAAAATTGCAACATTGTTTTTGTTTATGTTGTGCTTCTCCATTCCACCCCTACAACTAGAAGGTTCTACTTCAGTTAGAAACTGTATATATGAGTCGTTAGAGTCCCAAGTTGTCTACAGATAGGGACCAGTGTTTAGTAGAAGAGGCTTGGCCAGACTGTACGTGCTAACATGCAGTTCTCCTAGCACCCATGTACTATACCAGGAGTTAGTACTCCTCTGGGGAGCATGGGCAGGAGACGGAGGAAAACACTAAGAAAAATAAAAAATTAATAAATAAAGTATATTGGAAAAAGGGTTTTTAGGGCATTAGGGACAACATATTAATATTTCAGCTTACTCTTTAAAGTGTATTTTCAGAGCTCTTTTATGTAGTTATGTCCCAGGTTTACAGATATATTGATTTACACTGAGTCCACAGGGGGCAGAACATAACACGATGTGAAGGTCCTAGTATGTGTGACGGATCCCACATTCCACAGGTATTGATTCATTCACACAGGTCTATACAGAGGAACGGATAGAGAGAGAGACCTCTTGACTGCCAGGAAGAACTAAGGGAGGGAGGAGGGGGAGCATCTACGCAACCAGGACATAAAAAGCACATGTGTTAAAAAGTCAGGACAGAAAGTAGAATAAATGGAGTGACTTCAAAAAACGATATGCTGATAATAATCAACCCATTTTTTGTAAAAAATAAAGAAAGAAAAAATAAAAATATACAGAATAGTCACATATAGGCTGGTATTATGTGCTAAAAAATGTGTTGATTGTAGTGTCCCTTTAATATGTTAAATGAGGGACTAACACTCAGACAGCGCGGCTATAGATGGTTGTGGAAGCTCAGCACACATTTTTATTTAAAGGATATTTCCTACACAGTTTTGTTACTTTTTTCAACTTCTGTTGCCATGGCAACTGCCAGGAAATTTATTAGACAATGTAGAAACATCTGCACGCTATCACTTTTGTGCTAGAAGGATGTTAACGAATCAGTTGCCACACAAGACAGTTTGACTTTTCTCTTTCCAAAAGTATGCATGCAAAGATTTTTGGTAAAATTAAAGGGCATCTGTCAGCAGTTTTGTACCTAAGACACTGGATGACCTGTTACATGTGCACTTGGCAGCTGAAGGCATCTGTGTTGGTCCCATGTTCATATGTGCCTGCATTGCTGAGAAATATGATGTTATAGTATATGCAAATGAGCATCTAGGAGCAACGGGGGCGTTGCTGTTACACCTAGAGGCTCTGCTCTCTCTGCAACTGCCGCGCCCTCTGCACTTTGATTAACAGAGCCAGGCATTGTAAACATGATCATGCCGTATGCTGTCAATCGAAGTGGAGAGGATATGGAAGTTGCAGAAAGAGCAGAGTGTAACGGCAACGCCCCCATTGCTCCTTGAGGCTCATTTGCATATATTAAAACATCATTTTTCTCAGCAATGTGGTCACATATGAACATGGGACCAACACAGTTGCCTTTAGCTGTCAAGCGCACATGCAACAGGTCAGCCATAATATAGGTTTCCTACTTGTCAAGTCACTCAGAACCTCCAGGGGGCTTCCAAAAAAACAGATAAGACCTCCTGAACTCCTAGAAGAGCTGGCAAATCTCCATGAGAGCTAACTGTATGTGGCACCAGGAAGCTGCATTTCCAGCACCAACACGTACATTGCGGGGAGATAGACATGCCCACACATAGGAGTGGATAAGCCACATTTAAATACTGACATCCCGAATTGTAAGCTTTTCACAAAAGACATCTCCAATAAGTGAACACTAATAGAATATGAATGGAGAAATTCCCCACTTGAACTGAACATGGAGCCAAAGTAGCTCTGAAACGCATTGGAAAGTGTATAATTTATCTCCTATGTGATCTTTATGACTGCATGAAAGAAAGAAATACTCATTATATAACACTATGTGTCCAAGCGCTCTGGACGTACGGCTGTTACAGGAGAAAACTAAGAACACCGCTATGAGAAATAAAATACAGCTCCCCCCCACCCCCATCATCATCATCACATCTGGGATAGTCGGCTTGATTATTCGCCCATAGTTCCTCATAAACCCCATGATAAAATTCTGCAGGGATAATAAGGATTTTCCACTATAAGACGTGACTATAACCTGTTTTTTTTTTACATAAGCCTCTCTTTTTTTCCAGTGCTGCCACTTTGAAAGTCTTAGCGTGAAAAGAATGGTGATAATGATATGTAAATCACAGGCTTAGTCACTCCGACTAATTCTCCTTGGGTCAATATCAGATTATCAGATTGGGAAATACTCCAGGTTGGAGTTCCCTGAATTGCCAATCATGGGTTTGTCAAAAGGAAGTATTGACATTATATAAACATGTTCACCCACTAAACTAATGGGGAGTATCCAGAAAAATTAAATCAGCAAATATAAGCCCTTAAAGGGGTCGTCCAACCCCCAACCTAAAATGAATTGTGAGTAAAATAAGCCGGGATTGTGAGTAAAATAAAGAAAAAATAGGCACTCTTGTATGTGTATGTGAGGGTCGCGAGGGGAGTCCTGAGAGATAGCTGTTGGCCAGGGGCGTAACTACCATAGCGGCAGACCAAGTGACTGCTATGGGGCCCAGGGCAAGAGGGGGCCCAGTCTTAGTTGGGATCATCTCCTCTTCTACTAAGGTGAAGACTTGGTCAGAACTCTACCCTCTAAAGGAACAACTTTTATCAAATGAGGCAGTGGAAAAATGGCCCAAGGTTCACTGATAGGGTTTAGGCAGAAACCCTTCTGTCCTGTGTGGGGGGCCTGGTTTGATCCTTGCTATGGGGCTCTTACTTCTCTATGTACACCAGTGCCGTTGGCCAAACAATAATTTGGTTGACAGTTATAGACTATGTATGCCAGCCTTAAAGAGGACCTATCACTACTCCTGACATGTCTGTTTTCACCTTTCCTGACACGGCAGTTCTAGGAACTACCTGCATTCCCCAGGTAATAACAATTCTGGAGCATCTATCCTTATGACTCTATGTTGTGCTGTTCCTTTATTATTCCTGTTGGAAGTTACAAATGAATTCTAGAGATTTGCAATGAAGGTCCAGATGGGTTTTACCAGTCAAAACACAGTCTGACACTGGTGACACTGATTGGATAGTGTCAGACTGTGCAGGGACACACCCCCAACTGGTAACACCCACGTGGACCTTCATTGCAAACTGCTAGCAATTCATTCATAACTTCTAGCAGGAATAATAAAGGAATGGCACAACATAGAATCATAAGAACAGAGGCTCTGGAATTGTTATTACATGGAGAATACAAGTAGTTACTAAATAAGACATGTCAGGAGAGGGGACGGGTCCTCTTTAAGATCCCTTTTACTTCCATTATCTATGATATTTATAGGCCCTGAAAGGACATATAGAAAGAAGTGGTCTAGATAACACAAGCCCTTTGTGCAATAATGGATTGCAGGAAGGACAATCAGAAATAGATTATTTTTGAAGGTTTATTGAACACGTTTTGGCATTGAACTGGTGCCTTCATCAGGTCTCCGGTCAAGAAGCTGCTGTTTCGTTCCGGCCGCCTCTCAGCAGGGTTGCCGTGCTGCGGCCGGATCCGCGGCCCGCCCTCATTACAGCCTGCCGGAGCCCCGCGCCTCTGGTGTGAAAGTAGCCTTAGTGGATCCACTGTTCACATGATGTGTCTGAGTGCAATGATTCTCAGTTGTAGACAAGTTTTACACCTATGCTGTGAATTCACTGGATCTGGCACTGCCAGATGCAGACAGAATGGCGGCGGCACCATTAAAGGGATGAAAACATCCGGTGTCGGGGGGGGGGGGGAGAAGGGCAGCCAATGGCAGACAGTGATGGTGACGAGCCTCCCTAGCACCACGGGTAACGCTAGGGAGGCTCATCCCTGTCACCGCCTGCCATTGGCTGCCCCCGGACACCGGATGTTTTCATCTGCAGACAGGGAGAAGCTGCGGCGGTCGTGCGGGGACCAGGAACGACACTGGTGCCGGGGAGCAATGTAAGTACACTGTGTGTGAGGGGTCAGATAACCTCTTTAAATACAATGGGGTCCGGGAGAGATCCGGCTACATTCCGGCAGATAACGCAGAGAATCGGCCGGACTCAAACCTCTTGTCTGCCGGAAAAGCCTGCCAGAATTCACAGCGCAGGTGCAAGACTAAAAGTCCACGTGGCACCCGCAGGGAGGTAGTGTGCCTCTTGCAAACTGCATAGTGTTCTGATGCATTTTGCACAGTCCCTTCGCAGGTACGGGTAAAGCATTGACTTTTTATGTGTCTCACCTGAACTTGCCAAGAAACCATTGGAGTTTTGCCACATAGTTCTCCGAAGCACAGCACACTACTGCCCCCCCAATGACTGCCCAGCCTCTCTGACACATGGACACTTGTAGGGTCAGACTGGTCCACCAGAGGATCCGCGGTGTGGTCTGGTTCTGATACTATAGTGGGCTCCAAAGGACTAAGAGAAACAAAAAACATTCAGAGCTTCCTCTGTAGCCAATCATTTGCCACTAGGGTCTATTTCTTTGATTCAAAACCTATTAGACATTATTGATTATACGGGGGTTGGGCCCCGAGTTGTGGCGTACATAGAGAAATAAGGGCCCCATAGCAAGGATCATACCAGGCCCCCCACATTCTGCCTAAACCCTTTTCAGTGACCCTTGGGCCATTTTTCCGGTGCCTCATTTGCTAAAGTTGTTCCTTTAGAGGGTGGAGTCCTGACCAAGTTTTCAGATGATCCCAACCTAGACCGGGCCCCCTCTTGCCCTGGGCCCCATAATAGTTGCATGGTCTAGCACCCCTGGCCCCGAGAATAAGTTCCTCTGGTGGACCAACGTAACCCCAGTCCGACCCTGGTGTCCAGCACATGAATGGGATGATGCATTGATATGTTACCTGAAATGAGTAAGCTGCCATGGATATTTATACAAGCCATAATGAGATTAAAAGTAAATTCATACTGAGATCCATCAGAAGCAACTGCGCTACCTTTTGACTGTTTCCAGGTAGCAAAAAAATGTTCATTGCACAGAGCAAAAAGGAAGCATTCTTCTCTATAAGCAAATGGAATCCCAAATCCGTTTATAAAGTGGATGTGCAGGACGATCGCGTGGCCGGCGAGGGCGAATTCTAAACTGCAGTAGGAAAGTCATGCTTTTTATAGATACATTTTGGGCCATATAATGATAGAGCTGTCCACCGCTAAACACAGCTGACGTCTCCGCTGGGTCATTTCCTCCTTGCTGTGGAGGAAAATAACAAATCTGACGGCAAAATGTCACTGTGTACATGTAAAGCTTTATTTTTTAACTGTTTAATGTGTAAAGCCTTTATTGGGGTTTTTACAGAAGTTCAATATTGATGGCCAATATTCAGGATAGGGCATCAATATTTGATCGGTGGGGCTCCGACTCCCAGCACTCCTGCCAATCAGCTGTTTGAAGAGGCCCCTTCTTAGGCCACTGACATTGGTCACCCAGCCTATGCGCATCTCAGTCCCCGGGCCTGAGCTGCAATACCAATCACTGCCACTATACAGTGAAAGGCTTAGCATGCTGTGCAGAGGACGCAGAGTGGCCACTGTGGGGTGTGGTCCTTTAAAAAGGGACGTGAGACCCTTATGCCCCTTTCACACGAGCGGGAGACTCGCAAGTCTCCCGCAACGCATCTACAGGGCTGGACTCGGCACGGACAGGGATCGCAGAGCATTATATGCGATCCCTGTCAGTGCCGAGTCCAGCCCTGTAGATGCGTTGCGGAAGACATGCGAGTCTCCCGCTCATGTGAAAGGGGCATTAGTCTTAGTTAAACTGCTGTGAAGTACATAACCAGTTTGGAGCATTTTCCACATGACCCGGACACAAACAGTCTTGTAGGATGGCTGAGGGGTGGATCTTAGAAAGAGGGCTCCTGCACCAGCCAGTTATCTTACTGCCAGACACATAACAGTGAGAAGGTGGAGAAGAGACATAGCTGAGCACACACAGAAGATCTATTCTGAAACAGAATAAAGCCTCATTCAAAACATCAGTGTTCGGTCAGTGTTTTCCATGAGTGATTTTGAGCCAAAACCAGGTGTGGCTCTAAACACAGAACAGGGAAAGATTTTTCCCTTATACCTCATGTGTGTGTGGAGGCTCTGATCCTGGTTTTGGCTCACAATCACTGATGGAAATCACTGACCAAAACACTGACGTGCGAATGAGGCTTAAAAGGAAGGCAGGAAGGGCTCAGCTATTTTTGTGCTGATTATATCATTATGCATGATGTCAAAATATTACATAAGAACAGATAATAAGGGTTACGGACAGTGGATGTGGACCCACTGTGCCAAGCGACCGATGTGGTAGGCTGCTGATACAGAGGGGTCAGAGACACTGGTGTAAAACACTGAGGGATCAGGGAAGGTCGTTGGTAGGCTGAGGTCAGGGCAGTCATTGTTCGTGTGAATCTGAAAATCAGTCCAAGGGTCAGGACAGGCAAAACAGGGTCAGAATGAAGAACTGGCATGGGTCAGGTCAGGCAGCAGAGAGTCAGAGAGTCTGGGAATCGGGCAGCAGTCAGTACACAGGCAGACAAACGGATTAAACATCTTTCACAGGGTTTAGCGAGCTAGAAAGACCTACTGCTCACGCTAGGCATAGCGCAAACAGCCTAGCACAGGAATGCCCAACCTGCGGCCCTCCAGCTGTTGCAAAACTACAACTCCCAGCATTCCTGGACAGCCTACTGCTATCTGCCTGCAGCAGGGCATGGTGGGAGTTGTAGTTTTACAACAGCTGGAGGGCTGCAGGTTGAGCATCCCTGGCCTAGCATATATAGGAGAGCTGATGAGCTCATTAGTCAAGCAGCTGAGCACAGGATCGGAAAGGGGAATTAACCCTTCTAGTGCTGCAGGGAAAAGTCTCCCTAAGGACGAGGCCTTGAAGCCAGGCTGCGGGAGTCTGGCGGACAGACAGAAGCTAGGTGCAGTGAAGTGGCACCCATGCCCACCTTGGATAGTGACACGGTGGTGGGAACAGAGCATCACCATGACAATAAGGATAATAGATCTGTCACCAGCAGCTCGTTGATAGTTTCCGGATAGTTAAAAAGTCACTCACTGGGTCAGATTTAAATGGTCAAAAGAAAAATATATATCAATAAAGGACTGCTTTATATAACTGATTTATATAACTATTAGCTACGCTGTTTGCTCCTGGTGTATATCTTCGCCTTCTTGTAGACACGACTTATTTTAAATCATGATTACGCAATGTGTAACACTCCACCGCCCGTCAGATTTACACGTTGAGCTGTGATTTCTCTATGCCGAAGAAGTTCACCCTGTCAGGGACATCTTCCAGTCACTTCTTGCTGCCTTATAAGATCTATGATCTGGGTTTCTCTCAGTCTATTGTAATATATTCCGCCATGAAGAGGCCACCAGGGTTACAAGGGACCCTGATGTGTATCTGCTTTGTCTGGATAAGTATACTGGGTGAACACAGACAGAAAGCTCACGTTGATATAAGACAGTCAGCATAAGGTAAATCAGGGATGCTCAACCTGTGGCCCTCCAGCTGTTGCAAAACTAGAATCCCAAGCATGCCCTAATAGCTGTAGACTGTCCAGGCATGCTGGGAGTTGTAGTTTAGCAACAGCTGGAGGGTCGCAGGTTAGGCATCCCTGAGGTAAATGAAGATGTTCTGAGGGGTTGTCTACTTTGGAAGACATTGTCACTGGAAGGATTACCAGATGATAAGCTGATGATGAGATGTCCTTCTACTGAGGCCCCCTAGAAAACAGCTGCAATCTGTGAGAGACCTTGGAAATATTAGTTATATTTTTCTGCAGTGCCAGTGGAAATGAAGGGACGGCCTGTGTAATGCACAGATGTGTTGGATCCTCCAGGAGAAGAGACACCTACTTCCACTATGGTATCAAGTTTGCGAATAACAGATAGAGGTGTCATGATCATAGGCAAGGGTTAAATATCCCGCTATAAATGACAATGTATAGACATACAGCTGGGTCACAGCACTCCACCTAGCAGACATTATGCATGGTTAGCAGACTTTCTACACTGGGTTTCTTGGTTTATCTACCTATTACTTTAATCTCCAATTTCAATAAGGATCTTTTTTATTTTGAGACAACCATTACACAAAGAGAATTGCAAAACCACATAATTCCTGTACGTTGTGTAGAAATCATTAGTACATATTTATATATATGACTATATGAAACTTTGTAATATATCTTAGTGGAGAAGTCAGCATATTCCTCACCTCTCAGAAACCTGGAGTACATTTTTCTGTCTTCAGGCACTCTATAAATGTTCAGAAACCTCCTCAGTCCATAAACTATCTGTCTAGTGTCCACCAGTAAGTAGTAGACACAGAAGAGGGAAGGAGGGGGATGCAGCTGCAGAGAATACAGCACAGTTCTTACATTATGCCAGGAAGAGCATGCCCACTCAATAAGTATAGAGGAAGGAAAAGCATGTAGGTTTGCACACTTCCAGCTTCACAACATCTAATACCCATCTACAGTTGCCTTAGGAGGGACCGGGGGTTCAAGATTATCTCATCGGGACTCTGCAAAAGCTGTGATTTCTTCCTATAAAATTAATGTGAGATATGTGATGCCATTCCTGTATGTTCTTCAGAAATCATTAGTACATATTTATATATATGACAATATGAAACTTTGTAATATATCTTAGTGGAGAAGTCAGCATCTTCCTCATCTTCTAGAAACTCGGAAAACATTTCTGTCTTCAGGCTCTCTATAAATGTTCAGAAACCTCTGAAGTTCATAATATATCTGTCTAGTCGCCACCAGTAAATAGCAGACACAGAAGAGGGGAGGAAGGGGATGCAGCTGCAGAGAACGCAGCACAGTTCTTACATCATACCATGAAAAGCATGCCCACTCAATAAGCATGGAGGTTTCACACAACACTTCCAGCTGCACAACATCTAATATACATCTACCGGGGACCAGGGTTTCAAGATTATCTCATAAGGATTCAGAAAAAGCTGTGATTTCTTCCTACAAAATTAATGTGAGATATATGATGCCATTGCTGTATTTTTTTCTGAAATCATTAATACATATTTATATATATGACAATATGAAACTTTGTAATATATCTTAGTGGAGAAGTCAGCATCTTCCTCATCTTCCAATAACTCAGACTACATTTCTCTGTCTTCAGGCTCTCTATAAATGTTCAGAAACCACCAAGGTTCATAATATATCTGTCTTGTGGCCACCAGTAAATAGCAGACACAGAAGAGGGGAGGAGGGGGATGCAGCTGCAGAGAACGCAGCACAGATCTTACATCATACCAGGAAGAGCATGCCCACTCAATAAGCATGAAGGTTGCACACAACACTTCCAGCTGTACGACATCTAATATACATCTACCAGGGACCAGGGTTCAAGATTATCTCATGAGGATTCTGCAAAGGCTGAAATTTCTTCCTACAAAATTAATGTGAGATATGTGATGCAATTCAGAAGTAAATCTAAAGTGACAGCTCCTTCCCGCTGGAACATTCTCCGCACATTACAGCGGGATACATGGTTATGTTTGCTGCATGGTGCAGTGCACGCAGTGGGGACACTGACCATGCGGATGGGAATCCTTATCTCTCCAGCAGCCTGAGATTGTGCGATCAGTGGGAAGAAAATCTCTGTCTTGCAAACAACAGTAACTTGTGCACCACATTCCTGATGTCCCCAGAGGCAGGCTCCATTACCAATCACAATGCAAGGTGTTACGTGACCTCACTGCAGTGCGGTAAAGAGGGAAGGGGCTCTACACACACATGCCAGGGACATTCATCGCATCCCTCTCAGCTGCACACAGTATCCCTTCATCACCACTGGAACAACCAGGGCTGCTTTATGATGCTGCACGCTCAGTTCCTGCAACGTAATTTTCGTGCCGGGGTCTGCACAGTAGAAACTTCAAAGCTTAATTATTAACTAAATGCAATTATTATTATATAATGCATAAATTGGGCATAACGTGCACGTTTTTTCAAGACTGGGTGGACGTACACAACATACAGGACCTATACTGAGGCAGCACCGGCTAGCCGCCAACCTATCCATATTCCATATGTCGGGGGTGACAGCAAGGACAAACTTTTTCTCTTCGTTATTGGATTTACCATTTTGGGGGCACTCTGGATGTTTTAATCAGATCACACTGTTAGGGCCCTTGCACACGACCGTATGCGCTCCGAGACATGCGATCCGTGAGCGGGACATATGTCCCGGAGCAAGACTGATCGTATGCACGGGAGCGCACAGCATCATAGATTACAATGATGCTGTGCATGTCGGGCCGCCCAGGGGACTATTGTCCCGCACTCACAAGATCATATGAGTGCGGAACAGTAGTCTCGCGGACGGCCCGACGTGCACAGCATCATTGTAATCTATGATGCTGTGCGCTCCGTGCGCACAATCAATGCCGCTCCGGGACATATGTCCTGCTCATGGATCGTATGTCTCGGAGGGCATACGGTCATGTGCAAGGGCCCTTAGAGGGGAACTCGGCTCAGTTGTCTGATTTTTATTAATAGGGTTCATCTGACCTTCATTATGGGATATCCAGGGGTGCACCACCAATAAGGCCAGGTGAGGCGACTGCCTCAGGCAGCACCAGGTAGGGGCAAGAGGGGGGCAGCGGAAAGGCCATGGGCAAAGAGAGCTTTCATTGTGGCAAAGGGGTTAGGTTAAGAAATTGGGAGGGGGGGGCGCCGTTTTAGTTTTCGCCTCAGGCAGCAGAAAGGCTAGGTGCACCCCTGGGGATATCCTAGCATCATGCGTATAAAGAACGGCTCGGCACTACCTAAATCAATAAACAGGGAGCAACACAGCCAAACCAAACACACACAAGGCGTATAAAGACCAAGGAATGTGGCTGTAAAACGTAAGCAAACCTAGAAATCGATAAAAATATAAGCTTTATTACCTGGTGACCGTATACAAAGAAGAACGTAACATTACAAACATGTGAAGCACACTAAAGGGGCGCCCTGATAAGCCTATTCCTAACACCCCCTTGCAATAAAACAGTGTATTTCCAAGCCTACAAAGGGTGAACAAGTACACATCAGCACATAAACAATAAATGAATATAAATATAAAGTACCATAAATCCAACATATAGCAGCTCAAATTCCAAAACATTAAACCAAAAGGCATAAGGAAACAACCAAATTAATTAGAAATAAGAAGATACCCACACCTCAACTTCACACCACCCCCTATCTGGCCATATTTCTTATTTATTTTGTTGTTTCTTTATGTCTTTTGGTTTATTTTTATTTTTTTTATTTTGAGCTGCTATATGTTACATTTATGGTACTTTATATTTAGTAATCACTTATTGTTTGTAAAGGTATGTTCTTGTTTGAATAAGCTCACCATGTAATAAAGCTTATATTTTTTATAGATCTCTAGGTGTGCTTACTTTTTATAGCCACACTTCTTGGCCTTTATACCCTGGCATTAACTATGGGAACACTCTGTTACTGTCCATGGGCACATTAGTACTATTTATGGGGGCACTCTGGTATTACCATAGAAGACTGGCAGCAGAAAAATACCACATGGCCTATCTTGTCTGCAACTATATTATTTCTCTTAGGATAGACATCTGTTTATTCCACACATGTTTAAAGGAGATATCCAAGACTAAACTTTTTGACAGATCACTCTGTAGAAGTTAAGTCTTGGATAACCCCTTTAAATTCATTTCAAAACTACTTCTGATGGGAGGCTGGTTCAAGCCTTCAGTGTAATAATATATGTCTCCATAAATGATACCAGGAGAACCTTGGAGACACCTTGGCACTGTTTATAGGTGCAATCTATATAAGAGCTTCTCCAGCACTGTTAATGAGGTTGCCCTGGTATTGTTTTGGAGAACACTCTGGTACTATTTATGGAGGCACTGTGGTACTGTTTTGTAGGGACCATGGTCCTGCTTATGGGAGCACTCTGGTACTGTTTTAGGACACTCTTGTACTATTTATGGGAAAACTCTGGCACTGTTTATGGTGGCACTCCAGTACTGTTTTAGGGAACATGATACTGCTTAGGGGGACCACTCTGGTAATGTTTCTGAGGACTCTCTAGCACTATGTTTTTATGTATACATTTATGAGGACCCTAGAACTGTTGATGTGGACAGTGGATACTATTTTGGGGCACTCTGGTAATGTTTCTGAGGACACTTTAGCTCTATTTATTTATGTATATATTTATGAGGACACTAGTACTATTCATGTGGACAGTAGATAGTATATTCTTGGGGCACTCTGGTACTGTTTCTGATACTCTGGCATTTCTTATGGGGACACTATAGTACTGCTTTTGAGAACACTCTGTCACTGTTTATGGGGACACTCTAATGCTATTTATGGGGACACTTTGATGCCTTTCATGAGGACATTCAGACACTATTTATGGAGACACTCCAGTAGTATTTATGAGTACACCATGGAACTATGTATGGAAGCACTCTAATACTGTTTGTGGGGACACCGCTTATGGGGATACTCTAATACTGTATTGGAGGACACTCTGGTTTGGTTAAAGTGGAAAATCTGGTACTATAGCTGGAGATACTATTTATGGAAGCACTCTGATACAGTTTATCAAGAGATTGGTGCTGTTTATAGGGCCACTCTAGAACAGTTATGGGGACACTTTGGTGCCTTTCATGAGGACATTCAGCCACTATTTATAGACAGAATCCAGTACTATTCATGGCGACACCATGAAACGATGTATGGAAGCACTCTAATACTGTTTGTGGGGACACTGGTACCACTTATTGGGGTACTCTGAATCTGTACTGTGAAAAATCTGGTACTATATATGGAGACACTATTTATGGAGGCACTCCGATACAGTTTATTGAGAGATTGGTACTGTTTATGGGGAAACTTTGATACTCTTTTCATTTCTTTGACACAATCCTCAATTTTTATTTAACTGAGGCATAACTCTCTAACGAATGTGATGAAATTACAAAACTCATATTTAAAAAAAATGATAATTTAAAAAGAACAAGAAGGCAAAAAAACATCAGCAATCAATGAAGAGTAATTTAAAAATAACATTTTCTTAACACACAAATGTCACTAAGAAAGAAAAAATGACCGTCCTGCTCTCATCACTCATTACGGAAACCAGACACCTCCTGCAGTTATTGATCTTGAGAAGAAATCTCTGCTCCCGACAGCGCGGCTCACACTCCAGAACAACCCATGTAACAACAGGCACAGGGAGCCCATATCACAGAACCAAGGCTCCAGGACGCAGAAAGGTCAGGACAAAAATCATATAATGGGACTATCTCAGCAAATCCAGGACTGGAAGCAAGTAGGAAATAAGGGGGAGGCAAAATGTGACTCCAAGGTGAGGAGAAGTAAGGCTTCTGTAGAAGAAATAAGGATGGGACTGTCCTGCTTAGGCTGGTGTCACACACAGCTTTATGAGCTAAAGCCAGAGGAGCATCCATCAGGAAGGAGAAGTGTGAGTCCTTCCCTTAAATTTCTTTTTCCTTCCCATCCCTCTTTTGGCTTTGGCTCAAAAAACTGCTGCAAAAACAGTCTGATGCCACCCTAAGGCAATTTTTCAACTGCCTGAGCCTTTGTTTAAAAGAGTTAAAGGGACGCTCCAGGTAAAACTAGCAAAGCTACACAACTTAAAGGGGTTGTTCATAATCTTAGTATTGTTGGTCTATCCTCTGGATAGGCTATCAATATCTGAACGGTGGTGGTCTAATACACTGCACACCGCCTATCAGATGTTCTGCAGAAGCTCTGGCACGGGGCAACTTCCATTGTGTAGTGGATGGAGCTGGCTACTACAGTATTTGTCCCATTAAAGGGTATGGGAGCAACTCTGCCCACTGCACAATGGATGGAACTATGTAGGTTCGGCTCTGGAGCTACCCAAAAACTGCTAATTAATGGGGGTTGCGTAGTGTTAGATCTCCATCGATCAGATATTGATGGCCTATCCCGAGGATAAGTCATCAATAGGAAACAACCCCTTTAAGTGAGTGGGGCAAGAGGGGTTCTCTCTTTGTTGTATGCCCTTCTGACTAGACCAGGGATCAGCAACCTCTGGCATTCCAGCTGTTCTGAAACTGCAACTCCCAGCATGTATACCTACTCTGCCATTCTCTGAACTCCCATAGAAATGAATGGAGCATGCTGGGAATTGTAGTTTCACAACAGCTGGAGCGCCGAAGGTTACTGATCCCTGGACTAGACACACACAATGCATTGGACTCCACCGCCGACGTAACGTTCATTACCTGTTGGTAAGCTCTAGCTATATACCATCACTTCCTATTCTGGGGAATAGCCCTTTAATAATTTAAAACCTTGACACAAATGTTGCCTTTTTATAAACCACTGTTTAAAAGCTATAATCAACCATCTACAATGTAACAATTTTTATTTATTTTCTGTAGCTCTCTTTAGAAGTGGATGCTGCTACAATCCGCACGACTGAAGGTTTGTAAAGTGTTCACACTGAGGAAGAATGAAACTCTCACCTGAGCAATAAAACAAACAGGATAACCGATAGGAGAAAGTATCTGAAAGTATCCCACTGTATATGAATACCGCCTGTTCATTTAGCAAAAGCATTCATCGGAAACAATGGCACGTGAAGAAAATCCTGTGCCCCGATAAAGATCACATTTTCTAATTACTGCTTTCCTATGTAATGCTATATGTCCTCCCTGGCTTTTCACATTCGCTTTGCATTGTGTAAATTTAACAATTGAACTTCTTACACAATGCTGTCTTATACCGTTACATCCATGGAGGGGTCTAAGTACCCTGGACCTATAGGGACCGATGAAAAGGTTATCTCCTCTCAAAAGCTAAAAAATGGTTCCGGTAATGTTAGGTGAGTGCAGTACAATAGTAAAGTACGTGGGGGGACGCTCTACTGTCACTGCTTGTGAAGGCACGTAGGTTGTCATCATGGGGACATGGCACGTTTGCATTAAAAAGATCTCAACAGGTAAAATAAGCCACATCGCTAGTCTCCCTGAAAATGGCTCTTAAAGGGGATGTCACCACCCCTGATATGTATTCCCCTTAAAATAGTGGAAGCTCCTACGTTCCATGAGATATTGATGACACTGCTGCCTTCTTATGTGGCAGATGGGTCTTCGATGCTCCCTAGGCACAACTGCTGCCTCTGCACCCCTATAAGTACACCCTACACCCCTTTCATTAGTAAAGATAACCATGAACAGGTACGACCATGCTCAATTGCGGTCACATGCAGTAGTAGAGGACCCCTAGACCCAAGGAACCAGAAGAGGACATTATTTTTATTTCAGCAATGATTAACAACGCATTTTGGAGGCTAACCCCCCCCCCCCCTCCTTCATCAGGTTATAAATTGCCTATGCTCAATGGGACATCTTCAGCTCTGTGAATTCCCATTGGGCCAAAATATAGCCACTTTAAAGGGACACTTGGAGCAAAACTAATTCAATCAGGGGAATTTACTAGAAAAATCCTACTGAATTCAGGCAGAAATTGTGCTAAAAAAAAGTGAAGAACATGGTGTGCTGCAAATTTGGTAAGTCAAATTTGAAAAATGTCAAATAAAAGGGACATGGCTGAGGGGTCGTAAAATGCTCCAGACCGCTGCACAAAACTGGTATAAAGTATGGAATCCAAGTGGTCGCATAAAGAAGAGGACACTACAGTAGTATGTCCAGCGAGTGGCATTGTATTTAGCATTATGATAAATTATGTGGAATTTGTGCCATTTCATAAAATTTTCAAGAAAATTTAGACTAGCACATCCAAAGTCACAGGTGCACATCCATAAAGCTAACATGGAGACAGCAAACAACACATTATATGGCAGCACATTGTTATACAAGCAAACAACAGAACTAGGGATTAGGGATTATCCTGGATTACCGTAGTACTATACCTAATATACATGAAGAATTGAAGCTCTTTGCGCAAATTTGTGATCAAACGTGTGTCGGGCCCATCTACCAACGTCAAGGTGGCTTCTACAGATGAATGACGTGTTATACTTAGTGCAGGGACACATATGGAGAGAAAATTCTGCAGTTACTTTTTGTTTCAATTTACTATGATAGATTAGTGGTTGTGTGCCGGCGCATCTGCCCCTGGACATAGGTTTCCAATATGAAGACAGAACGGACTAATCATATATTAACACAGGATTAATGATCTGTCTCTGCTATTTAATTCCCATTACAGAATGAGCGAAAAATAGATTGACCTTGGATGATTAATTGATAGTCTGCCACAAACTTTGGCATTTCCAACGGTCATTTATTGTCGCTATGTATTGTTATTTATGTAGAGAGCAAGGTTTAGGGACTCATTCAGACAAATGAGCACCAACTGTGCAAAAACCTATGCCGTCCATTTTTCTCCAGACCTAAATGCTGCAAGCTGTGATGTTCTCTGCACGGACTGATGTGCAAATTCTTCATCTGCAGACACCTTGTGCCGAAAAAAATCGTAGCAATAATCATTCATTCCCATACAGGAGTGATCATTGATCCTCATTCCCAGTCACAGTATATGAAGTTGCCTGGAGCATCGTTAAGGTGAGCAAAATTTAAATATGGCTTTATGAGCATGGTGCAGATGCCTAACCTAGGAGACAGAAAGATCATTCCTGCATTATAGCCATAGGTTTACCTCTGCTGGGTCACATATCGCCATATTGTCAGAAAGCATGGATTTATACATTTCTGGAGTCACCAATAACAATATATGTGCATACCCTCAGGGGCATGTAACCTTGAGGCCCTATAGCGAAACATAAAGTGGACCCCCAATTCACCTCGATCAGCTGAGAGTTCAAGGGATTAAAAAACATAGGGGTCATTTATCAAACTGGTGTGAAGTAGAACTGGCTTAGTTGCCCATAGCATTTTCCATAGGAGCTGTGCAAAATGAAAGGTGGTAGCTGATTGGTTGCCATGGGCAACAAGGCCTGTACTGCTTTACACCAGTTTGATAAATGACCCCCATAATTACATTAAAGGGAACCTGTCATCTCCAAAACACCCCCTGAACTAGAGTAAGTGGTGTATAGTGTAAGTGATGCCGAATCCGAATATGTAAGTTTTATCTTCATACTCACTTCCATTCTGACGCTGTGCTCCCACAAACCTGCAGTAAAATACATTGAGAGGACTCTTCTTTAAGTCCTCTCCATTATGTGAGTGAGCACCGGAGTCCAGTGAGTGCATTTTACTGCAGGTTTGTCACAGCACAGCGACAGAATGGAAGTGAGTATGAAGATAAAAATTACATAACCGGACTCAATGTCACTTACACTATACACCGCTTACTGTAGTTTGGAGGGTGTTTCAGAGCCGACAGGTTCCCTTTAAGTCTCCTTCATGTCCTACGCGTCTCTTCCATCTTTCTTTGGTCTCCCAGTAATCTGCATTCAAGTTTCCACTGCTCCTTTTACTCTCCCAGAATACCCCACCTCAACTGGAGCTATGGGTTCTAGCTGCTGGGCCCCATACCAACAATTATACCTCTTTCTGTGTATTGAGAAAAAAAAAAATCACAAAATTTGGCCACAACATCTACATGGGGCTTCAATTTACCAAACCTTCAAAACTACTGCTACAAAACAGGGGTTTCCTGGGACCTCATGGCTGTATACATGCATTCGGGGCACAGTTAAAGGGGTTGTCCCAGATAAGTCAAAATTGTACCAATGCCCCTGAATTCTGTAAAAGAAATTATATACTTGTCTCTTTTTCCCGGGCGTCGCCGGTCCAGTCCTTCTCCCATTGCAGGAATACGGTATATGACCTCTGAAGTCAATTGCTGTTTTTTGCATTACCGGAGAGAGAGGGGGTATATATATATATATATATATATACTTATACTATACTTATACTGTACTTTTTTTTTTTTTGCACAATTTCAGATTATCTTCGACTACCCCTTTATGATCACTCTATATACATAGAAGGACACTCAAGACTTTACGGCCCCGGGCACCTCTTTGTCACCATGGCACATGACCAATAGAAACTAAACCCTCATCCCTTGGTATCCGGCTGTCACTGTAAGTCAGCATGGGCTGGACCTCTTGTATTGTCCTGCGGTCTGAGCTATGCCGTAGTACAGGTTTGATGTGTTTTCTCTAATCATGAAGACACTGGCCTGTCACTAAGCTTGTGTATTATCATGTCCAAACCCGTAAAAAAGATGCTTATCAATCCCACGTCAATGGAAATCCCCACATCCTCCAAGAACTAAATCGCTAAATCTGGCTATGGGCAAGGCATGACGGTTGCCAAAGACTCAGTCCAGACCATCCGCTCAAAGCTGGACATACACAGTAGATGAGTGGTGACCAAAGCTACTGATCTGATGTGTATGGGGGAGGAGGTGGTCGCCCGACTCTCCCTTGACAGCACAGGGAGAATTAGACAGCTGGATTAAAACTTGCCTTGTGTTTGTTCTTAAAGGGGTTGTCCGGGATTAGAAGAACATGGCTGCTTTCTTCCAGAAACAGCACCACCTCTGTCCATGAGTCCCACTCCTGCCATGAGTTGAGACAAGTATCTTACAGCAGTATAATACAGGAGGCACTACAGGGGGTCTTTATAACAGAGGACACTGCAGCAGGGACTTATAAATACTAGAAACACTATAGGGTGCCTTATTACTACTGGGGACACTATAGGGGACCTTATTACTACTGGGGACATTATAGGGGACCTTATTACTACTGGGGACTCTATAGGGGGCCTTATTACTACTGGGGACACTATAGGGGGCCTTATTACTACTGGAAACACTATAGGGTGCCTCATTACTACTGGGGACACTATAGGGGACATTATTACTACTGGGGACTTTATAGGGGGCCTTATTACTACTGGGGACACTATAGGGGCCTTATTACTACTAGAAACACTATAGGGTGCCTCCTTACTACTGGGGACACTATAGGGGACATTATTACTACTAGGGACACTATAGGGGGCCTTATTACTACTGGGGACACTATAGGGGGCCTCTACTGGGGCTTTAAAGAGTTGCCTTAGAAATCAAGTTTAATACTACTGGTGGCACCAAAAGGAGGACTTATTTCTACCAGGGGCCCTATGAAGGCATTGTTAATAATGTTGGCACTGTAGGGGCATTATTATTGGGCACAATATGTATGACATTACTACTAATGGGGGTTCTATTTGTGATCTATTATTATTTAGGGCAGTCTGGAGCACTGTTACTATGGGGGGGACTATGTGTATGGCACTGTTAATTCTGCAATATAGTATTTGGGGGCATTGGGGAGCACAGGGGGCACAGTATTGGGGGTAGCAGCAGGATGACAATGTTGGGGCACCAGGAGGGGGAGGATGATCAAAAAGTGAGGAATCTATGATGTCTGTGTGTTTATCTCAGCAGAGACAAGACATGGCTGAAAGAAGCCATCATGGCGGTCTGGTCCAAATGGAGAAGATGAGGAAAGAGAACATCTATATCAGAACAGACGTCACCTGATGTAAGAGGTATGTGGAGCTGTGTTACCATTCATGTTGTGTAGCACTGTATGTAATATCCATCCAAATATGTCCGTATATACTGTAGGGATGGGGGGAGGGGGGGATTGAGAAACTGGCACTAGAAGGTGGAGGGGCGCCATTTCAATTTTCGCTTTGGGCAGCAGAAAGGCTAGAACCGGCCCTGGTTGTGTCTGCTATTGCAATTCCTCTCCACTGCAGTGAATGTGGCTGGGCTGCAATACCACGCACAACCAAAAGCATCCAATACTGGACGACCCTTTAAACATCTTAGGTATCTGGCAGGGAGTTACTCCCCTATCTATTTAGAGAATGCATGCATACTCAGCCGAGCGTGCATGTGTACAAGATGAGTGTGTTGGAAGAAATAGCTGTTGGCCAAATAAGTGTTGGACAACTGCCATCTACTGTGTATGTTCATCCCAACTGTGCCGCCATTCCAATCCTTCTGGCCACTGAAGCTATGATGTCATCTTTTTGGCTGCAGCAATGACTGTCGCCCTTTTCGGCTGACCTTTTTCTTACATTTATGGCCAGCTTTGAGGCATTGGGCGTATGGTTGTGCGTCTGTTTTGTTTTTTTTTCAGTTGCCATAGACAGCATAAACGCTACAGACATCTCTATAAGCCCCTATAGTTATGAGGACACATGACTTGTGTGCACCCATCAATTGACATACCTTAAACACATCGGAGAAAATTTATAGCACCAACCGTTGTGTGACAACCGTCCATTACTCCTGTGACACTCAGTAAAAATAATGCGACATAGGGGACTATAAGGACAAGGTCACATGCCGATTCGTGGTGGACCAAACCCACAGAGTGGAGTTTCCATAGTGGAAATTTTGCAGCAGATTTGACTCGGATTTTACATTGTGCATTGCAAAGGGTAAAATCCGTGGGGGACATCTGCAACATAAATTGACACGCTGCAATTCATTTTTTGGAAATGATCTGCTGAGATGAGAGGATGAGATTTTGTATTTTATTTTCAATGGCATAGAACTGTCAAAATGAAAAGGACCCAAAAACTCTTAAAAAACAAAAATTATGAAAATTTAATTCAGGATGAGTTCACATCAGCGTTCAGCCTTTCCGTTATAGGAGCAGGAGAATGGAAAGGACGGATTCGGGACATAACTGAGCCAAATGAAGCCTATGGAACCTATGGACCCCATAGACCTGAGGTCAGCAACCTTTGGCACTCCAGCGGTTGTGAAACTACAATTCCCATCTCATTTCTATGAGAGTTCTGAGAAGAGCTGAGGAAGTATGCATGCTGGGAGTGTCACAATAGCTGGAGTGCCAGAAATTGCCTTCCCTTGCCGTAGACTATAATGGGGTCCGTTAAGTTTACACTCAGAGGAAGATTTTTAAATGCGGAGACAAAAGTCGTGAATGCATTATAGTCTATGAGGTCCGTATGTGCCGAATCCGTCCTTTCCATTCTTCTGTTCCTATAATGGAGCAAGAGAGAGGAAAGGTTGAACGCTGATATGAACTCAGCCTTAAAGGGGTTGTCCGGACATATAAATTATCAAGATAGGTCATCAATATCAGATCAGCGGGGTTCCGAAACCTGGCACTCCTGCCGATCAGCTGTTTTAAGAGGAGGCTGCGATCCATGTGAGCGCCACCTCCCGCTCATTACACTGCACTTCGTCTTCATTACTTGAATAGAGCGAGTACTTGTAATTACGCTACGCCGCCACTACACAGGAGACGATGCATAGTGTAATGACAAGGATGCAGCCTACGCATGCAACACCTCCTCTTTGTCAAACAGCTGATCAGCGGAGGTGCTGGGTATCGGACCCCCGCCAATCAGATACTGCTGACCTATCCTGATGATAGGTCATCAATATATATGGCCGGACAACCCTTTAACAAAATTCCCCTTTCCAATGGGGGTATACCTTTAAGATAATCATTAGATAGAAGCTGGATTTTTCTCTTTAAGGCCAGGACTGCTAATTTTTTTTTGTAGCTTCAGTTTCAGCTGAACTCTGCCTAGTCTGTAATCTGAGTAATCTCAGTCCCCAGCACGAGTGATGACAATAAGACTCCGCGGTGTCTTGTCTGGGAGGGTGCTCAGTAACTGACAATGGGAGAATTTACCCGGTCCTGTTGCTATGGTTACAGACTTTTTAAGTAAACTGATTTACTCCTCTTGGCAATCTTTGCTGAGGAGCACATGCTTGATGGGTTTTACCGAAATACTACCCTCCTGCCTGATGAACACGGGTGCCTGACCCCAGGAACGAGCCGCTATGTCATTGTCCGTATAGTGACACAATGCTCGGAGCATAAAACCATCGAAGAATGCAACACCAAAATGTTGTGCGCCATAGAGATCGCTGATACTGACAATGAAGAGCACTGCCCAAATTTAAAGGGAATTTCCAGGCAGGTACAAATAAAGGTATATGTTTCTAAATACATGAGTAACTGGAAGCTCTTGGGCCCCAATACAAATCTGTAATTGGGCTCTCAACTAATGTGTCATCTACTGTATTGGTCTCCTCCTTCCCCTGCGGGACCTGTGGGCGGTGCTCAGGTTCTTGATGATAGTTTACGTGTGCTTCCAATGTTATTTGCAGCTACAGTTCTATTGAACAGCTCCATGACTACTACGCACGCCTTGGAGCTGTACCGTACACCTGAGCCGAGCCGCAGACAGGTGGCAGGAAGGGAATCCACCGCTCCTGGAAACCTGCCTACCACAAATACAAAATATGAAGTAGAAATGGCGCAAGTGCAGCCAATGCTGCCGGATGGACAATGAGCTATAAACAAAGAGGGTGGCAAGGGAACCAGAGCAAGAAAGGAGGTACTCTAGAAAAATAATTGTATTTGATAAGTACCATATTTTAAAGTACTCAGAGTACCCCAAACACTGCAGAGTAACCCAAACACCGCATATTTGTGCCCCATATACCTCATTTACATGGCAGCACTCTCCTTCCCCTGTTCTCAGCATCACTTCATCCTGGCAAGATGTTTACATCCAGAACTTCCTGTTTTTCTCAGCTTCCTGATGGGTTTTGTAACCAGTCCCATCGTACTTGGGTCTGTAATGATCCTCAGAGCTTCTACCACCTGCTACACTGCTCTCTACAGTAGTCACTCCCCCTGTGTCTCCCCTCTATATGCTATGTTGAGCAAGCCTGTGAAACTTTAAGCATGCTGGGATTGGTTACAAAACCCAACAGGAGGCTGATGAAAACAGGAAGTTCTGCATGTAAACATCCTGCCAGGATGCAGTGATGCCAAGAAAACCCGAAAGAACAGATAAACGTTTCACAAATGGGCACGAACTCTGGGCAGATAAAAAATAATAATTCTAAGACTGGAGAACCCTGTCAATTTAAATATAAGACAGTTATCATAGAAAATCATTGTTCAAAAGCGCAAGGAAAAACAGGTATATGGGGCAAGGCTATGCAGTATTTTGGGGTATTCTAGGCAGATAAAAATAATAATTTTAAAACCAGACAGCCTCTGGATGATGCAAATTCTTTAGCAAGCACTTTCTAAAGTAAGGCAACCCAGTATGATACTGAAAATACAGACCTGCTCTAGAATTACCAGCCCAGAAGAACCCCCGAAATCTTCTCTTTATGGGACCACTAGTGAATCAATGGAGAATTGTCAGTCTCCTTGTGTTTAATATTCCAGGTTTCCTGCACAGGAGCCATAGGGTCACAGTAATTTCCAAATTCGATGCGCAATGTCACGCTACATGCAAAGCCTGAATCCCAAACACCATCATTAGGGTCGGATATTCTTATCTTTATATTATATTACTAATCTTTATTACCACAGTACATGGGATTTAGCTCCCAAAGGCTATGTACACCATTGAAAGCAATTTTTATCATTGAATTGTACTCATTTTGAGCTAACAATCATTTTTTCAATTTGTCTTAATTAAAAATTTTGAACTCCTGTCTCTATACAGTTTCTCTAGTAGCAGGCTCTGAATTTTCACTCTGTTCCGTCAGGCAGATCAGCTGAAGCCTCCTTATCTCCGATCTCTGACCTCCTAAACACTCATCATAGCTCAATTCTTATCTTACTGATAAGAATGTGGCTTATGCTTACATTACACACGCAGATTTTGCAGGCGGTTGTCAGGAAGGAAGTGTCATTGGAGGAGACCTGCTTATTCACATGCAGCGATCTCCTCCACAGTATGGGGAGGAGTGAACACTAATGGTATCACTCGTCCCCATACTGAATCATTGTTTGCTGGCAGCAGATCTAGACAACTAGACAACGAGCTCATTCATCGGGTAATTGGAGGCAGTATTACACTGCCAGATCATTGCTATCGGAAAGCTCATTAGCAATGATCTAGCTGACAATTGGCCAGTGTAATATCAGCTTTAAATACATTTTTATGACCTTTTGGTAATTTAGAGATAAGGTTTATTAGATGACCAGCACACATTGAAAGTACCATTCACACACCTAGAAAAACAGTTAACCCTTTGTGACAGAAGGGCTCAATATTTTTTAATAAAGATCAGTTGAAAAAAATTATTTTTAGTCCAAAATGAGTATAATGCTGCTTCAAAGCCTTGTGATTTTAGCATGCCACGTGACCCTGTGACATCACAAGGTCCTTACAGTGCATGGGATTTAGACAGTACCAGAGTGTACCATCAATGGAGGCAGGCCATGTGACTGTTATGGGGCCCATGGGGAGGTGGGCCTGGAGCTTAACTTCCCTCCTTGGTTCCCAACATGAAAGCACTGAATTTTTAGCAGGTGCCACTAAGGGGAGCTCTGTGCAAAGGGATTACAGTAACTGTATAAATTCCAATGCACAGAGCTCCCTCTAGTGGTGGCTGCAGGTGGCCAGTTTTGTAATAAATTACATGATGGGAAACAATGATTTGGAGCTGTATGGGGGAGATGTATCAATCTATTTATGCCAGTTATCTTATGTGAATACATTGAGAAATGAAACACCTGCGACTTCTTATTATTAGAATTTTTTAAATAAAAATTTCTTCAGCACAATAAATAAAAGCCAAATTTGGCAGAAATCTGGGGCGTCGTGCTATATGTTCTATGTTGCTGGAAATGTATGATGCACATATACTGGGAAACTGGAGCACATGCTAAATGTTGCTATGGGGCCCTTCAATATTTGTGTGCGCCCCTGCATAGGGTACTTTGTGAGGTGTTTCTGTATGACCCGTGTATTCCTCAGTGACTCATCCAGTGGACATTATGATATTAGCCGTGACAAATGTACTGAGATGTAGCGTGTTTGTCCACTTAACGTGATTAGTCATCCTTATCAATGCAACCCAAGAATCCAGAGTCATCATCATCATCTACATGGACGGCAGAGGGAAGGCGACATCCTAGGAGAGGCTGCGAGGTGGATCAGAGGGGACAGTATGTCTTATTAGAAATGAATGGGAATCTTTATATGTAGAAACAGCACCACTCTAGCCTAGGGGTTGATAGTGGTACTGCAGCTCAGCCCCATTCACCTGAGGTTTGGGGGAAATCTGCAGTAGATCTGTTAAATGTAGAATATGCTCACGTCCATCTGACCTATTGATAAGTAGCCAATAACAATCCAAGACAGACCCAGTTTTGTAAAGAGGATAGGAGGAAAGGAGACAGCTGGGTTAATACTCACCTATCCCTCGGGCCGCCATTACCGCTGCACTCACACAGGCTGCAGACTCTTCCCCACCAAAAGTTCTTCCTTGTGATCCTGTTCAGCTGCACAATAGTAAATGCAGCTGCACAGGAAGAGAAGGGCACACATGAGGTCAGAACCTGAGCGGATGAGCCCACAGCCCATGTGAGTGCAGCGGAGATGGCGGCCCGACAGGATGAGTGAGTATTAACCAAGCTGTCTTTCTTCCACAGAGCTGAAGAAAGCATCAGGTTCTTGAAAAGCCCGGAGAACCCATTTAAACTACTGTCACCACTCCGACCAATGGATCAAGCTCAGCTGTATTGACTCCCTTATACCTGTTCCACTTAGCTCCATCTGCTCAAATACATATTTAAAGGGTATAAACGTATCTGTTACCCACAGGATAGAGGATAAGTGTCTGATCGGTGGCAGGATAAGGGATAAGTGTCTGATCAGTGGCAGGATAGGGGATAAGTGTCTGATCGGTGGCAGGATAGGGGATAAGTGTCTGATCGGTGGCAGGATAGGGGATAAGTGTCTGATCGGTGGCAGGATAGGGGATAAGTGTCTGATCGGTGGCAGGATAGGGGATAAGTGTCTGATCGGTGCAGGATAGGGGATAAGTGTCTGATCGGTGGCAGGATAGGGGATAAGTGTCTGATCGGTGGCAGGATAGGGGATAAGTGTCTGATCGGTGGCAGGATAGGGGATAAGTGTCTGATCGGTGGCAGGATAGGGGATAAGTGTCTGATCGGTGGCAGGATAGGGGATAAGTGTCTGATCGGTGGCAGGATAGGGGATAAGTGTCTGATCGGTGGCAGGATAGGGAATAAGTGTCTGATCGGTGGGGATCTGCCTGCTGGGACCAATACCGATCATGAGAATGGGAGCCCCTGAATGAATGGAGCAGCAGATGCGCAACAGCAGTGCCATACCTTTCATTCCCTATGGGAATGCTGGGGATAGTCGAGGACTGCACTTAGATATCTATGGCAGTTCTATAGAGAATGAATGGAGTGGTAGCAGACATGCTCAACTGTCGCTGGGGAACTCAGGACCAACATTCCTGTGAAGTTTATACCTTGGGACGACCCCTTTAAAGGGCTGTGCAGGATTTTATAATACGCAGCTGTTTTCTTCCAGTGGTATTGCAGCTCTTCTCCATTAAAGTCATCTGTATATTATATACATGTATCTACAGCTCAAAACTACTTATTTATCTATCTCCATCTCTCCAATATTATCCAACTACCAATCTATTTATCAATATAATATCTGTCTATCCAATATTATCTATATATCTTAAATCTATCTGTCTAACATCTACCTACTTCATATCTTAATATCTCATATTATCTATCCAGTATTATCTAATACCTACCTATCTATATAATTTTCTGCCTATGTACCTACCTAATATCTACATATCTCATATTATCTATTCAATATAATTTATCTATATTACATTATCCATTCATCCAATATCTTTTTATTCAATATCATCTATCCAATATGTTTCTATCCAATATCTATCTATCTATACAATATCAATGTCTATATGCATCTATCAATCCCATATCTATCTATCTCATATCTATCTATTTATCTATCTCTCTATCCAATATCTATCTATCTATCTATCTTCCATCCAATATCTGTCCTCTATCTATCTATCTATCTATCTATCCATCCAATATCTATGTATATCTATGTATCTATCTATTCAATATCTATCTAATATCTATCTATCTATCTATCTATCTATCTAATATTATCTAACTAAAATCTATCAGTTCAATCTGAGAAGAGCTTGCATTTGAGAATTTAGGCCAACATGATACCCAGTGTAACAGTCTCTGACACGCAAGGACCCACAAATGACTGATGTAGTATAGGAGGCTGGTGCTCTGCTGCCATCACCTGCATACAGGGGCACAGCCAGGTAACCCCCACAATGATGGAATCTCCATGTACACAGGGCACAGCCTGCTCCTTCCTATAGGCTCTGTGTCATGAAGCCCAGGTGGATGGTGCAGTATGCCATGGCCATTCGGTTTTTAGCACTGCACCCCTGTGTCCTCCCCTTCTTACCTTGCACTGGGTGCTGCAGAGCTGAAATCAGGGCCACCAGCAGCAGCAGGGCTGAACATCTGGTCCATGTTCTTCCTCCAGGCTGGCTCCTGCATACAGTCCATTGCTGTGCCACCATGGAGAAGAAGCCTTGACCTGCTCCACCAGGCCACCTCTCAGCAGGAGACATTAGTGGGGGTTGAGCAGGAATCCGAAATGCATGAGAAGCAATCAGCCCCTGAGTCCCCAGATGTCATTGGTGCATCTCACTGGAAGAGGTCCCTTGGGTGGCTCGGCGGCTGGTGCAGTGCTAGGTGCTCATCATGGGTGCTCCAGGTGCAGGATCTGGTGACAGGATGACCCAGGTGGACCTGCTCTGGCCAGCTGGAGGTGTGGTCATTCAGTGTTTCTGTTGCTCTGGGGATGCAACTGTTACCGCAGCTTGGAAACGTCTTTTCATTGAGAAAGAGATCACGTAGCAACCAGCTGAAAAATCGCATTCACACCAGCGGGCACTGGCAGGAGCCTGGCGACCTCTGCTGGCGAAACTGGGGAAGTGCGGAGCAGGAGATCACACAGAGCAGAGCATATGACACCTACAGACTGAAGGACCCAAACCTGAGCTGGGAGACAGTGGAAGAGCCATTGACTTGTACAGACTGAGGTTGTTGCCATCTAGTGGCAGTACTGGAACATGACATTCTATGTGCAATGTCAGGCTAGTAGGTTGTGCAATGTAAATGGCCATAGACATAGCTCCCAGTCAAAGAGGTACACTTAAAAGGGTTTTCCAAGACTTTAATACTGGATAGGTCATCAGTAGAGATGAGCGAACGTGCTCGTAACGAGCATTGTACCGCTCGGCTCCCCTGCGCTCGCATGGGCGCAGGCAGCCGCCTCCGTCCTCCTCACCCGACGGAAGCGGCTGCCTGCGCCCATGCGAGCACACATTACGAGCACGTTTGCTCATCTCTAGTCATCAGTTTCTGATCGTTGGTGGTCTGACACCCGGGACCCCCGCTGATCAGCCGTTTGAGAAGGCACCTACGGTCCTGTGAGTGCCACGGCCTTCTCTCAGCTCACAAAGCCATACATTGTATAGCGGTTGTGCTTGGTAACGAGCTCAGACCCATTCACTTTAATAGAGCTGAGCCTAAGTCATGTGACCGTTGAATGGGAGGTCACATGGCCTAGGAAAAGGTGAAAAAAGGCTGTGGCGCTACTGCGAGTGCCAATGCCTTCCCAAACAGCTGATAGGCGGAGATCTTGGGTGTCACACCCCCAACCAATCAGATACTGATGACCTATCCAGAGGTCTTCACGACCTCACCTACACATTGTGAAGTGAGGTCGCCGCAAAACCTATTTTTTAGTAAACCCTACAGATGTGATTGGATTTGGAGGCCAAATCACCACTTAGAAATCTTTCTTTGTCATGTTCCTCAAAAACATTCTGGAACAACAGTGGCATAGCTATAGGGGGTGCAGAGGTAGCAGTCGCTACCAGGCCCAGGAGCTTGGGGGGCCCAAAGACACTTGTGCCATATAAGAAGACACCGGCTCTATCATAGATTTTGCACTGGGGCCCAGAATCTTCAAGTTAAATTTGGCATGGGGGGCAGGTGCCGTTTCAATTTTTGCCTGTATTACATGTCACATCCCAGACATACCTTTGTGCACTGTGTGTCTGTATTACATGTCACATCCCAGACATACCTGTGTGCTCTGTGTGTCTGTATTACATGTCACATCCCAGACATACCTGTGTGCACTGTGTGTCTGTATTATATGTCCAGGAAAAGCACTTTTATTCTGCAGGAAAACAGCTCCCAAGTCCCAAGTAAAAACAGCTTTCTCTCCCGACTCGATTTCTAACAGCTATATCTTCATCATATAATGGTATCATCTGAAAGCTTGGAATGCCAGCTTTCAAAGAAGGTCAGAACCATTTTTCTACCTGGTACCAATCCCAAGATATGAGCAGCTAAAGCTGCCCTCCCCTCTTCAGTCTGGTTTGCTTTGGGCACTTGCAGCAGCAGAGCCGGGCACTTGGGAGCTGTTTTCCTGCAGAATAAAAGTGCTTTTCCGGGACATTTAATACAGACACACAGTGCACACAGGTATGTCTGGGATGTGACATGTAATACACACTCAGTGCACAAAGGTATGTCTGGGATGTGACATGTAATACAGACACAGTGCACACAGGTATGTCTGGGATGTGACATGTAATACAGACACAGTGCACACAGGTATGTCTGGGATATGACATGTAATACAGACACACAGTGCACACAGGTATGTCTGGGATGTGACATGTAATACAGACACACAGTGCACACAGGTATGTCTGGGATGTGACATGTAATACAGACACACAGTGCACACAGGTATGTCTGGGATGTGACATGTAATACAGACACAGTGCACACAGGTATGTCTGGGATGTGACATGTAATACACACACACAGTACACACAGGTATGTCTGGGATGTGACATGTAATACAGACACACAGTGCACACAGGTATGTCTGGGATGTGACATGTAATACAGACACACAGTGCACACAGGTATGTCTGGGATGTGACATGTAATACACACACAGTGCACACAGGTATGTCTGGGATGTGACATGTAATACAGACACACAGTGCACACAGGTATGTCTGGGATGTGACATGTAATACAGACACACAGTGCACACAGGTATGTCTGGGATGTGACATGTAATACACACACAGTGCACACAGGTATGTCTGGGATGTGACATGTAATACAGACACACAGTGCACACAGGGATGTCTGGGATGTCTGCAATCTTCTGTGGGGCACTGCTCTTAGTTATATTGGTGAAAAACAGGTGAAAGGCTCCCTTTATTACACAATCATATAAAAATGTGATAAAATCCTCATCTCCTCTTTTGATTCTATCTGGAATATTCTTTCAGAAATATGTAAAGAATTCTTCCATATGTGTCTCCCTCCTCTTCGCCGTCCTGTGTCTGTAAGGCAACCATCTCTGCCAGGAGCTCTCCCCCACTGCTCTGCTGCAATAATAGACCAGGTGCTGCAGGCACTGCCTCCTTGGCCAAGCGTTATTCCCTTCTATTGTCTGCACCCAACCCTGAAAATATAAGGGATCAGGAGGAAATTAAAGTTTGTGTTCTTGCCAAGACTTCGACAAGACTGTTTCATCCGTTTCCTGTTGCTAATGACCGTTTCAGAAGCATACAGAAAACCCTGCCAACTTCCTGTAGTCCAGCTTCTTGACTCTGAAGATCTTGCCCTGATTTTTCTTCTTCCTCTTTGCTATGCTCCCAATTTCACAATGCCTTCATACATCCAGTTCCATCTTTGCCTGTTGGTGATGATTAGGGTGAGAACTTGGCTATAGAGCCAGGGAGGCTGAACCGTGATCTGCGTACTGAATCTGTCCTATCTTTTGTGACCATGATAGGAGGTGGTGTGGCACCCCACCCTGCGAGGAACAGTCCATGTAGTCACATCATACAGGACGTTCTGGTGCTTGGGAGAATGAGTGACTATTTTACTCCCTCTAGACTTATGGATGCAAATGGTGGTACCGAGGCCCGATTCACACGGTTGCTAGGCAACGGCATCAGAATGGTGAATCTTTATTCCCAAGCAGAGTTAAAGGGGTTGTCTCATCATGGACAATGGGATATGCCCCCATTGTCTTATTGGTGCGGGTCCCACACCTATATTGAGAACGGAGCCCTGAAAGTGAAGGAGGGCGCACGCGCATGTGCAGCGGTGCTCCATTCATTTTCTATGGGGCCAGCGAAAATAGTCAGCCCCATAGAAATGAATGGGAGCAGGGGTCGCGCATGCACGGTATGCTCACATTCATTTCTATGGGGAGCTGGCTTGGTGGTGGCCAGACCGGAGTCCTCCAGCCACCACCTTCCGGGGTCCGTTCTGGATATAGGTGCGGGTCCCTATAAGACAATATCCTAGCAATATGCCCCCATTGTCCATCACAAGACAACCCCTTTAATTTAACAAAAAAAAAAAAACTCTGCTTCCATTTGCAAATACTAATTATGGAGACCTCCATACACCCCATGAATATATTTTTGCAGGTGCTTGTACTAAGCAAGGTCCAAAGATGTTCTACTTATTCTCTAGCCTTGATAAACTGCTGACATGGTCACAGCTGTATACGGGGATCTGGCGTGTCCGCCGCCATACAAAGCAAACCATGGCCTTGCTATATGTCACCAGCCCTTTGGCTCCTGCCAAGAAGATGGCTCCAAGTACCCCAGTAGGCGAGCGACATATTGGCTCCTGGCCAGATGTACACACAAATCAAATCCGAATTATCATTATACTGACTGAAGAATAAACGACACAGAGAACGATTGGAATTGCTGCAATATATATTTTAATTCAAAGTGAATTTAGACAATAATACACCATAAATTCATATTTTTGACACTCACCAAAATAGTTACCTGGAAAACCCGCTTTTTGTGACAAAGTACAGAAGCCTTGGTCACATTGAAAATCACTGAGAACTAGAGAGAAATACTATCGCAAACTGTAACAAGACATACATCCATAAAAATGTTTCCCAGTCCTCATATTAGAATATTGCACAGTGCAACTGCTACATGGCAAACTAGTGTAGCATAGAAATCAAAAAAAGCCCAAAAGTAAAAAGGAAATAAAATCAAAGAAACAACAAAAAGAAATCAAAGCCACAAAAACTACCATCTGTTAAACAGGAACGATTCAAACGTCTGTAATCAAATGGAAACTAAAGCTGGATTCCTAAACAGTCCTACAACTTGCAGCATGAGTTAACTTTTACTTGTCGCAAGCCTAAGAAAAATCACAAGTAGAGCAGTAAATACGGAGTTAATTCAAAACCCAAACCAAAATCAGTTAGTACAGTAGCAAACGTAGTAACACCCTGAACGAGTAATCCTCGAAATACGATGAACCTGGAGAAAGGAAACAGCAGACTGGTTGTGGAGAGAAAGCACCTCTGCGGCCACACAGTGTTTTATTCAAAGAGGTCAGAGGAGAGGGAAAGATGGATATGAGATAGAGAGATAGAGGATAGATAGATAGATAGATAGATAGATAGATAGATAGATAGATAGATATAGAGAGATAGATAGATAGATAGATAGATAGATATGAGATCGATAGATATGAGATCGATAGATATGAGATCGATAGATATGAGATCGATAGATATGAGATCGATAGATAGATAGATAAATAGATAATAGATAGGAGATAGATCAATAGATATTAGAAAGATCGATAGATAGATATTAGATAGATATATTACATAGGCAGAAGGATTAGACAGCAAGAAATGGATTAGATAGAAGGATAAAATAGATGAAGAAAATTTGATAAATTGATTAGACTGAAAGATTAGACAGCTAGATAGATTGACAGATCGATAGACACAGATTAGGTAGACAGGTAGAAGGATTAGACAGCTAGAAAGATGGATTAGATAGACATACGTATAATGATGATAGGTAAGGAAGTAGATTACACAGATTAGATATACTGATTAGATTAAAGGATTAGACAGCCGGATTCGAGAGATGGATTAGACAGACAAGAGAAATTATGATGTAGTTAGAACGGTTAGACAGATGGATTAGATGGCTAGATTAGATATATGAATTGGATACAGTCAGGGCCCGTTCATACGACCGTGTGAATGGGTCCGCATCTATGCCGCAATTTTGCGGAATAGACGCGGCCCCTTTCATTTCAATGGGCGGCATTAGATCACGGAGAGCCGCGGCTATGCGAAAAAAGATAGAACATGTCCTATTCTTGTCCGCAATTGCAGACAAGAATAGGCATTTTGTATGGGGTGCTGGTCAGTGTGTGTTCTGCAATTTGCTGTGTTTTTGCGGATCAGCATTTTTGCGGACACGGCCTTCTGAACGGGGCCTTAGAGAGAGACAAAGCACAGCACATAAACTGATTAGACAGGCAGGATGATTAGACAGCTAGAAAAACGTATGGATTAGATAGTAGGATAACAATAAATTATGAATCAGATTAGACAGATTAGATAGATGGATTAGGGAGCATTCACATCAATGTTTAGCGTTCCGTTCTTCTGATCCGTCAGAAGATGAGAGAGAGAGAGGAAAAAAACCAGGACCCTGTGGCATCAGTTGACATCCATTCGAGCCATTTCCATCTGAGATCTGAGGTTTTTTAGACAGGCAGAAAAAGTACTGCATGCAGGACTTTTTTCCTGTCTAAAAAAAAACGGATCTCAGACGGAAATGGCTCAAATGGATGTCAATCCATCTACTCTGCAACCTTAGCTAGACAGAAGGATAAATAGTGGATAAATAATAGATAAATAGACAGGGCGAGATAGAATAGGAAGTAGATTAGACAGATGGATTAGATAGAGAGACAGATCTGTGTGTCTGCACCACAATGGCAACCAAAAAAAAAGAGTGACCACCAACAATCCACTAATCTGCGGGAGAACGGGAGGCTCTTCTCTAACTCAGATTGGAAAACGGTGGCAAGATCTATGGATATTTCCCTTAGGGAACAAAGTTTTGAATGTACTTTTATTTGAGCACAAGTTGACACGTGTACGCTATTCATAAGGCATGAGGGGCCTCCATATTGCTTATTACATACACATGTTCTGGGGCTCTGATGGAAAAGATGGAATATGCACAGTTGGGTCGTGACGTAGGTGATCAGAGCTGTGTTACTACAAATACCTAAAGCTGTGTCCAATCCTTTCATCACAATAATGCATGGCTATCCAGGGAAAGAAGGGGCGTCTGACGGATGAAATAAAAGACAATAGCTCCCTCTGGTGGAGGAAGATGTTAACATGGAATTGTGAAAAATGATTGATGTCGCAACTTTATCCCATTACAATCAACTGGCTGAAGCTGCAATACTATGCAATGCTTCTACTATTCAAATGGGGGGCATGGGACCCTGTTGTTGTGATTGACGGGGTCAAACCCCATCATCTATGTATGGTGAACGCTATATACGACATATGACTATACAAAATGAGACAATATGGCAGGACACCATCAGAGATGGCGAACCCAACGGTAGATCTAAGGGTCCCAGTAAGTATGAATGACTGGACCGTACAAGACGCCACATATACAGACCTGTAGTCACATTTTGCTTTTTGGTTGCCAATAGGGTCAGCACACGTTTGAGAAGACAATGAAGACAGAATGAAAGATAAAACTCCAGTGGACCAGCTATACGCCCGCACCAGTCTAGGACAAGATCCTCAGTGACCTCACCTTCTTTTTACATGGTCTGGCACCCTTGGAGTGCTATAATGACATCACAATAATAATATAAACCAGCTGTCGAAGTAAAATACCCATCGGTATAAAGCAATGTAGGACCGCAACGTCACCCTCTTCTACACTCTCTCCACCACCACACACAGCACGATGGTGAAGCCATGCAACAGACACAGGCTCAGCGGGAGACCAGTAGAAAACCAAAGACATTATGTTGTGGCAGGACACTGTAAATGAAGTATACCCTGGGAGAGCCTTCACTCCAAGCCAAGCTCCTTCCATTAGATGCCTATCCTTGGCACTACATCTAAGACCTCTGCATGGAGCGGTAATACGTGTGCACAGAGCCTTGTCGTGTGATTGACGCCATGTGCATGTTCTCTGGGCACGCTCCAGCCAAAAAGAAAGATTCATATCAAGGAAAGGAAGGTCTTATCTTTAAAGGGCTTGTCTAGTTTCAGGGGGAAGCAGAACACCATACGCGATCCACCAACGACACAGAATAGATTACTTATCTGACTAGTTGTCCTGGCAGGGCTCTGTTTACCCGGCTGTCAACATCATGTGACCGCTGCGGCCAATCACTTGCCTCGGCAGTGCTCCAAAGTGGTCAGTGATTGGCTGCAGTGGTCACATGTGCTTGAGGTGAAATCACTGCTGCAGGCGGTTAAACAGAGCTCTGCCAGAAGCACCTGTGCAAGATCTGTAGGGCAAGTAATGGATCAGGTATATCGCATGTTGGATTTCCTCCTGAAACAGGACAACCCCTTTAACAGATGCATAACAAGGGACCTTGACGAGGTCCTTTGCTGTCCAAGGAAGCATGCTGGATTCCTACAGGCTGGACGATCCAGCAAGGATCAGCATTGCTCAGGCACCACCTGTTGATTCCAACAAAGCTTTTAACAGCAAATCAAGTTTCTGCCAAGTCATTATTAACATGGAGGAACAGGCTAAAAGAGCAGGTACAACAACATGACACCCCTGATCATTGGGACCTTGTGGCTTCCCTGACCTATGCCGTGGACAAAGAGGAGGCAGCCATGAAGAGGCACAGACTACGTGCTGTATCTTGGCTCAGCTTTTGTTAATGACAATCTTACGAACAGAAGCTGTAACTGCTTTGCGTTAAACATGTAAAGTGCCGTGTACACGATCAGAGCTATACAAATTATACACATAATACATATATACATTTTAGTCGGGTTACATTAACTCAGGGGGTGAAGCCTGTTAACATAAATAGAAGCACAGCAGTTTGTTCAGTTTTATTAACACAGCACACGGCTACAGCCAGGGGGCGCAATACTCCATGTCTTAAAGGGACGCTAAACATACACAGCTGCAGCCAGAAACGGCGATGGGATAGACTTTAGGTTCAGCGTCCCTTTAATTCAGTTGTTCATGACTGTTCCTCTTTATCACACGCAGCGTTGGGTCGGATCCCTTCTGGCATCAACGCATTTACAACAATTCACACACTATCAGAATCCCTAAACGCGCCAAGAGTAGAGCTGGCACCGACAACCGTAACACCAGACGTCATCCATCAGATTCTCACAAAGAATGTCGAGATGCTGCGGTCCTCTTCGCTTCCCAATGTGTGGGCTCGGGGCCGCAAAGGCTTCATCGAACCTCCCAACGGGCCCGACAATGGGAAACCGCAAACCAGGCCCTTCCACAAGCAACAGAGACTACTCCTTCAAAACCTGCATGAAAACACTTTGTGGAGTCAAGGTAAACTTGTCGTGACCAATCTTGGTTGTCAGAGGTCAGACGACCAAACGCAACAGACTGCCAATAACAGCACAACCTTCCATATCATGGCTACCACGTTACGGCAATTAGAGGTCCACTGTTCGTGCCAGGTGAATCAACTGAACTGGTAAACCCAAACCCCCCCCCCCCATCAACTATTCGGCGGTATTTATAATACTAAAGATGTTGCAAATATTGTCTTATCGGACGACAAACTACACATTCTGTGCATCTGTCCTGAGCCAGATTCCTCTATTCTTCCTTCTGTAAAGCTGCATGATGGATATGTCCATACTGATTAGTGGGCAATACATGGAGGTAATAGCAGATGTCCTCTAGTATCCCGAATCTACGTGCTCCAGACCAAGACTCTGTCCACTGACACTGTTTCGGACGCATGTGACAGTCAGGGCATATAAACCAGGCTGCAGCAGAATGGGCGCTATGTAAGTCTCTAGCCCTTCTTGAGGGGTTCCCCCAGTGAGAACACTTCATCTTGAAGGGTGCCAACAAAACCACCTATACACAGGGGAACCAAGGGGTTTGCAACATGGACCACTAACACAACACCTCCCTATCTACTCAAAGAGAATTTCCAAATTTCCCAGAACCAGTGAAGGGACTACTCCCACTGGAGGACACTGCCCCATAGATCAAACGCTTGGTCAGCAAAACAACAAGAATATCCCAAGAACTAATGAGGCATTGACCAACAATATCCCAAGAACTAATGAGGCATTGACCAACAATATCCCAAGAACTAATGAGGCATTGACCAACAATATCCCAAGAACTAATGAGGCATTGACCAACAATATCCCAAGAACTAATGAGGCATTGACCAACAATATCCCAAGAACTAATGAGGCATTGACCAACAATATCCCAAGAACTGGTGAGGCATTGACCAAGACTATCCCAAGAACTAATGAGGCACTGACCAAGAATATCCCAAGATTTACACAATTATCTGTGTGATTATCTCATCTATGGCGAATAGTTCAGGAGCCCTTTAAATAAAATTATGCATGAACCTAAAAGGATATTGGGAGTGACAACCTAGAGAGCTATGCCGATCATGAGAAACGTCACCTCTCCTGACATGTCCATTTACTAACTCTGCATTGTATCACTCCTCTGTTACTCCTTCTGGAAATGATGTTCACACTCCACTAGGATATAGGACTGCCCAATGAATTGACAGTGCCCTACTGACAAAAGGAATGGGTTTGATCTAGTCTGCTGCTCCTGAGGACTTCCATTGACCTTCATCCAGTCAGAGCAGGTCATACATGCACATGACCGCCACAGCCAATCAAGCATCACTACTGAGCTGATGATTGGCTGCAGCGGTCATGGGCATGTATGGTGGCGCATCATGGAACCGCAGGGGATTGTATGTTTTTTTTTTTTTTAATTCCACCACATGTCCTGCTCTTGGCCAAAGTTTTGAAAATCCCACACAACCCCTTTAATGACACCGTCCCCTTTGTATAGAGGGTGTGTCCCTAACGCTGTCTAAGGGCTCATGCACACGAATGTTGTTTGGTTCTGCATCCGAGCCGCACTTTTTGCAGCTCAGATGCGGACCCATTCACTTCAACGGGGCTGCAAAAGATGTGAAGAGCACTTTGGGTGCTGTCTGTATGTATTGCTCCCCTCTGTGGGGCTGCAAAAAAAAAAAAAATATATAGAACATGTCCCTTTCTTGTCCGTTTTGCGGACGACCCATTCCGTAAATTGCGGAACGTACACGGACAGCATCCTACAACTTGCGAACCACAAAACACGGCACGGTTGTGTGCATAAGCCCCAACACCGCCAACTGACTGGACATAGTCAGACTGCAGGGACACACCCTAAGCAGAAGGTCAACACCCAGCTGTCAATTCATACACTTCCAGGGGGAATAACAGAGCATCAGTACAATGCATAGTTTAAAGGCAAGCGCTCTAGAACCGATATTTCGTGGGGAAAGAAGCAAGTACAAAATGGACATGAGAGGCCCTCTTAACACATGCACAATATTTGCAACATCTGTAAGGTCACAATACAGACAAGGGTGCGATATCTGTACCGAAAATTACCGGATCCGACAGTGAAGTCCATTATGCATAGTGAGTCTTGTTTTTTTGCAGGGAAACACGTCCAGTATAGAAAGATAAAACTGGTTTTTCACCCCCCTGCTTTTCAGAATTTTCTTATTAACACTGCTGTAATTTTTAGGAAATTTTTGCTATTTTATAAAATTTTCTTATAGGCACATTTCTTTTAGTTTTTTGCTGAAACATTCATTAAATACAAACACTGCTTTGTGTTAACGCCACCCAGGACTGGCGGAGGAGACCTGCAAGGGTTAACGGAGTCGAGACAGAGAGCGATCGATCGATGATAGCTTACGGACGAGCCAGGGCAAGTGCCGTATACATATAGTGGTGTTAATGGGTTACACGACATAATAAAACTGCCTTCCGGCCGGCAAACGTTTCATGATTCCAGTCACTGGCTAATTATCTTTCTATAGATACAGATTTAAAGCAAAAAAAATAAAATAAAATCGATTATAAAAAGTTAAATCAAGCCTGCAAGGTACGTCGTCTTTTTTTTTTCTTCTTTAAAAGTATACACAACAGCAATATGAAAACATTCAAAAAAAAATTAACTTACATTAATACACCCCACTTTATATGCAGTAATGAGCTTAAAATTTATGGAGATAAAATACTGATGCATAAAACACCCTCCCCTCCAAAAAAAAAAAAAAAATAATAATAATAACATATGCCATTAGGATTCCATAATTTACAATACAGTAGTTACAAAGGACACGCCAAACATGAAAGTAAATTGAAATACAAAATAATAATAATCAGAAAACCCCACTACACTTTCATATAGAATTAGACTCAAAAACAGAAGTAAGGCGACTATGTATAAACGGGATATGAAGCTAAAGTTCACAGCTATCAAAAAGTGGCGTCTGTTATATATAGCAGCTTATCTATGATACATTCAAGATAAATGATAGAATTATTACTTGCTCAAAGCTAAAAACATTAGTCTTAATACCATTTTTCTTAAAGCCCACCACTATACTACAGTATAATTTAGGTCTATGCAAAAAAAAAAAAAAAAATGTAGCTACCATTTATTTTATATATATATATATCTTTTTTTCTCTTTTTTTTTTTTTTTTTAACATTTCATTTTAAGAAATGGATGATTTATTTTTTTTTTCAAAGTCTTTGGTGCTGGATAAATTAACTTGATATGGACAATGCAGAAACTGGTAAAAATTTAAAAAAAAAAAAAAAAATCGTTGAAATACGCACATCATTTCATGTCCCTGACGGAATGTATTAAATAAGCAGTCACCACTCAGAAAAAAAAAAAGAATAATAATAATAACAATAAAATATAATGTAAAATGAGACTCAAAAAAACCAACACATGCATAAAAGGAAAGCTAAAATTGCACACGCGAAGGAGCAAAAAAAAAAAAAAAAAAACGTAAAAACCTCACATCTCATTAAAACCTCTAGAGTAAATATTTCTTGATACACTATATTCGAATACTGTGCGGTCTGTCCAACGGGGGAAGGGTCACGTGCTGTAGTGTTAACCTCCTTCAGTGCTGAAAGCGCCTGCAAGACATTGCCCAGCAAGATGCCGCGGCTTCAGATGAGCCCGAAAAAGGTCCAAAAAAAAAAGGGTTTTTTTAAATGTTATCTTCCCATAAACCCGACCACATGCCTTACTACACCGCTAAATAGAGACTACAAAAAACAAATCCAGCCCGTTGGACAAACGCAGTGACCATAAAAAGTGAAGAATCCACTTAAAGTAGACAATATTGCAGTTTCCGTCGACGGTGTGATTACCGAGAAAAAAATTAAAATAAAAAAAACGTGCAGTCAGCGTTTAAATCTAAGAAACCAAAAATCAAATCTTCAAAATAGCGCTTTAGGTTACGCGACGCTTGCTAAATATCTACGCCATCCCCTCCCAAAAAAAAATTAAAAATTTAAAAATAAAAACACAGTAAAATCTACAGCAACACCGATTAAAATAAAAAAAAAAAAGGAAAAAAAAAAATACCGTACATGCTGTTCTGTTGGTAAGTCAAACACCTTAACCCAAAAATCATAGCACACGACCAAACAAAAAGGAACAAACCCCTAGACTGATCAAATACTCAAGTTATTCGAAAAAATAGATATTTATATATCAGCAGATTAGAAGATTAAGTGCTGAAATTGACATTAATATATTAAGTAATAACATTAACAACCTCAAATATTTAAGGCACTATGTGTGGGAACAGTTTACAATGCAGCGGATTATTAGGACGACAACACGGAATAGCAAGGTCTAGGCAACTTTTTTTTTGTTTTTGTTTTTTTTTTCTTCAATTCTTCTGCCCATGCAAAAGACACATGCAGTGTGAACATCAAACTCAGTAGCCATGTGACCCGACACAAACACCAAGACATACGAGAACGGAAAACGACGCACACGACGTACACCGTACTACTGACATTATGTGCATTTGTCGCGCTAAACCTGTATGCTGAATGGCTTCCCAAAGACGTGTCTTGCACTAGTTTAGAAGGCAATTGTATAAAAAAATAGCAGGAGAGAAAGTGAACTTCTGGCTCCCGTAAGTCACCTGTCTAAAGAGTTACTATAGAAGAGAACAGGACCAGAGACGATTTTATACCAAATGTGCAAAAAAAACACATTAAAAGTGAATTTTTATCTTTTTCAATTTTTTTTTCTTAAAGCTCAAGATTGTTTTAAATTGCACCCAAGTCTTACATGATTCAAAAAATATTTTGTTTTGTTTTTTGTTTTTGTTTTCTTGTGCCATGGCCAAATTATTTTTGATCTTTTTTTTTTGTTTCCGTTATCAAAAAGCCATGTTTGTTTTATGTTTTGTTTTCATTCCGCGAGTTGTTTGAATCTTTGAGCTTCCGTCGCGGGGGTTTCTCACATGTACGGATACTGGTTGAGTTTCGTGGGGCTCATCGGAAATCCTGTGTAGGCCGGGGAGGCAGCAATGTATGAGTGGGATGGGAAAATCGGTTTGTATTGAGTCTGGTGGATGGTGGGAGAAGGTAAAAGCCTGGGGTTGATACCCACCGCCACCTGATGAACGATGCCGCTGGGGTGAGAGAGATTGTAAGCCGGGTGTTGTAAAATCGGCCTTGAGGTACACGGCGACGCGAGGAGGTGGGCCACGGGTGCTATTGTGGTCACTGGAGCGGAAGGTGGATATGAAAGGATGGCGGGCTGACCGCCAAGATGAGCATGCACAGCGCTGTGATTCGGGCTTCCATGTTGAAGGGTGAAAGGATGACTGGCAACAGTAGGTGCGATAAAGGCCTGCTGTCTCCTGTGCCCATAGTTTCCATTCCATTCTTGGTGTCCCGTTCCAAAGTGTTGCATCTGGGGATACAGGGGTGAAAACTATGTTAGGTCATTTGCACAGGAGCCTAATGAATACGCAACCAAATTAGTACAGAAATTATAAACCAGACTTTAAAGGGTTTGTCTTATCAAAATGACCACTGAGAATGCGGCCCTCAGGTCACCATCCCGGCACCCCCATCAAATAGCTGATTGCTCGTAGGACATGTGGACAGGGGAGCCTTCACGAGACAATCCTATTGAAGAGGGCCTGTTTTCCGAGACTTGGATACATCACCAGTATCTAATCGGTGGGGCTCCCACACCCGGGACCCCCGCCAATCAGCCAATCACATGGTCTAGACGCACTCCGGCCCCATTGAAGTGAATAGGGCTGAGCTGTGATCCCAGGCACAGCCACTATATAATGTACGGCGCTGTGCTTGGTAAGCAGTAGAGCCGCAGCCTGCTCAAACAGCTGCTCGATGGGGGTCCCGGATGTCAGACCCCTATTAATCAGATACTGATGACCTATCCAGAGGGTAGGTCTTCAGTATTTAAAATCTCAGAAAACACTTTTAAGTAATAGCAGACCAAAGCATAAAACCTACCCTTTCTAATTTAGTAATAAAAGTCCTGGCCCTTTAACTCCCTAACTGTTTTGCTAGAGTGGAGCTCCAGCAGTGAGAAAAGAAGTCAACTGGAGGGGGGAGGGCTGTTTTAGATGCTAGAAACATGTAACTGATCTTGTTTGAAAGCAGACATTCCAAGCTTTCATACAAGACCAAAATGACAGCAATATGTGCAGGAAAAAGAAAGATATCACTGATAGAGATCGGGATGCTGTGAATGCAGCTGAAAGTGAAACTAAAAACTGGTTTTACCCATGATTATTCTCAACTTGATTTCTAATAGTGATTTCTCCTCTATTGCTTCGACTTTAGCATTGGTCTTGTATGAAAGCCTGGACTGTCAGCTTTCAAACAAGACCAGTTGCATGTTTCTAGCTGCTACCGTTCAGGAGATAGCAGCATCTAAATCAGCCCTCCCCCCTCAAGTTAGCTACTTTTCCCACTGGCGAAACAGTTAGGTGGTTAAGAAACTGCAATTAAAACAAAGGAAACACTGTCTCGATTTGTAAGACATGACAAACTCACTTGACTGTAACTCAGAGGCTGCTGTTGGAATGCTGATGTAAGTTTCTGCTGGCGATTCCCAAGGCCTGCCGGATGGTTTTTTCTCCCGGGACCTGAACGTCCTTTTATTAAGGGATGGCAAGCCGGATCTGGGGGGGGAAATAAAATCAAGTTTAAACCCAGTTGTACTTACCTGAAGAGAGATTTGCAAATTCCTACCAGGTGAATAGGACCACGCTGCCAGTTCCCTGCACAGATGGGCGGCTGGGGCACCATTATGCAGGGATCACTTAGGCCACACAGGCTCAAAATTAGTGGTGATCCCAGGCGTCAGACCTCCCCCAATCATAAACAGATGGCATCACGTCATAAGATGGCAATGACCCCTTAATGCTGTGGACAACCTCAGAGTAGTCTATGGGGCTAAACTTTACTTCCATATACCTCAGATCACCGGCAACCCCCCTATCCAACTGCAGCGGTGATTCACCTGATTAAAACGCTATTTATCTTTTATTTTCTTTCGTTGATGCGAGGCTCCGTTCCGGAGTACTGATACTTTTTCTTAATATGCAAATTTTCCTTTGGTGCAATGAGTGTGTCACTGTTGCTCTTGTTGCACCCAAACTCCATTTCTGTGGCCAAGAGCAAGGGTGACGCCCTCATTGCACCAAATGTCTAATTCGCGTATTAAGAAAAAGTATCGTAACTGGGGAACAGAGACTCAGATCGATAAAAGAAAAACAGCGTTTTAAGCAGGTGAACCACAGCTATGTGTCTATGCAGACAGTATCCTCAGGATAGGTCATCAGTACCTGATAGGTGGGGGTCCGACACACGGGACCCCCGCCATTCAGCTGTTTGAGAAGGCGCCGGCTCTCCCGTGAGCGCCGCGGCCTTCTCTTAGCTTTTCATAGGCCAGTGACGTCGCGTTCATCGGTCACGTGGCCTAGGAGCGGCTCAGCCCCATTCAAGTGAATAGGGCTGAGCGCGATACCAAGCACGACCACTATACTATGTATGGAGCTGTGCTTGGTGAGCTGAGAGAAGTGTGAGCGTCGATACCTTCTCAAACAGCTGATCGCCAGGGTCCTGGGTGTCGGACCCCCACCGATCAGATACTGATGACCTATCCTGAGGATAGGTCATCAGTAGTAAAATCCTGGAAAACCCCTTTAACAGGGAGGTCACTGGTGACAGACTCCATTTAACACAGGACTGTGTGCCGTGGTGCAGGCTCCATGCACACAACTCCACCTAATATTAAATAGTCATGTTGAATTTTCAATTTTGACGTCAGGATGGAGATATTTACCTTTGTTGTTAGCCCGATGGGAATTGAATTTACGGTTTTCGATCCGGATAGGTGGGACCACTAACGTGCACACTGCTGGTTTACTCTCAGTTTTCTCTGATGTCCGTTTTTCTGCATTCTGGTTGGTATCCGTCACAAAGCTGCTCTTGACAAATGGGCTGTCGTGACCAGATGAATCGGAGCTTGGGGATCCATCCACAGTATCACAGCCGCTCTCAGGCTCATCATCTGACATGCTGCAAACGCAAGGACAAGAGTTAGAATCATAATATACTACAACCCAGAGGCTAAAGAGGATCTGAGCGTTCCTATCACGACAGAAGACGATCTGTAATGTGTGTCCCTTACAAAGGAGAGCATACAGTGTAGGATGATGTATTGTAGGAAAACACATTGAAAATAAGGTTTACAGGTGCTGTCCCATGACTTATTTTGGATTCATCTGAAGCCCCCATTCAAGCTTAAAGGGGTTGTCTGAACCCGGACATACCCATATTTTCACCCAGGCACCCTGCCTTACAACAGCTTCGGAGCATGTGTTCCCTTGCTCTGCGCTGGATCGCACAGGTTAAGGGCTCTTTTGTTTACAACAACACACTGCCGGGTGGAGGCTTCCGCCCAGCAGTGTGTTCGGTGACGTCACCGGCTCTGATGGGCCGGCTTTAGTGTTGCCCTAGCTGTTTTACTGGGTAAGGCAGCGCTAAAGCCCGCCCATCAGTGCAGGTGACGTCACCGGGCTGACTGCTGCGCTGAAGCCTCCGCCTGGTTCGTCACTGGAACTGGGCTAAATGCCTTTGCCCTGCGCGATTTAGTGGAGGGCAAGGGAGAAAATCAGAGCATAAAATGCTCCAATGCTCCTGTCAGGCAGGCTGCCTGGGTGAAATTATGGGTATGTCCGGGTTCAGCTCTGATATAGACAAGGTACAGCAGAGACTAAGGACACTGCCTTCTCCGTACTGGTGGAGGGGCTTCCAGAAATCAGATACTCATCTAACTTACTTTTGGAACCAGAGGCTATAAAAGTAAAAAATAGGAGTCGTTGGACTCAACTGCTTTAATGAGGGAACCTAATAAGTTGACTATAAAGGCAAAATGATCCATACATCACCGATAATTGCCTTCTCATCAGAAGAGGTGAGAGCTGCATTCATGTGCAGCAATCACTACTCCTCTGTGAGGACCAAGGATTGCTATTGTGATTGCTTATCTCGATACAGATTCAATGTTCTGGGCAGCAGATCCTTGGTCACACAGGACAATTTGTTGACCAGAAACAAAGCTTTAGGTGACCGTTTTGGCAATGCTTTCACCTTTGCTCATTCATCGAGTGATCAGCGGCACCCTTCATACAGGATGAGTAATGGGAACAGGCATTCCCAGGAACGTTCCTTCCCAATGATTGCCCCGATCACTGGACTATGGGCTTTAAGCAATGCTGCTTCACTAAATTAGAAATCACAATGCTCCCTCAAATCTCTTTTCAGCTCGATGCCAACTAAGTGGAGATGTTAGGACCCATCAGTTTAACCACAGAGTCAACAGAATATTTCCTGTAAGGACATGTCCACTGAACACACATTCCAAGCAGCGTACATGACGTGACGTTTATATTTAACTGGATGCAGGGTTAATATCTTACCTGTTGGGTCTTTTGCAGGGAGAGGGGCTGGATTGCCCTGAGGAGCTGGTGCTTAGGGTGCTGTCTGGACTACTCAAGGAACAGACCCGATCAATATTCAGAGTACTCTGACAGGCCTCACAGTCCAGGCTGCCTTTACATCTGGGTAATAAATAACAGGAAGCATTTAATCCACTGGACTATAGATCTAGAGAGATCAACAAACTAAGTACGTCTTTTCACAAAAAATAAAATGGCATCTGTCAGCAGTTTTGTCCCTATGACACTGGCTGACCTGATACATGTGCACTTGGCAGCTGAAGACATCTGTGTTGGTCCCATGTTCATATGTGGCCGCATTGCTGAGAAAAATGATGTTTTATTATATGGAAATGAGCCTCTAGGAGCAACGGGGGCGTTACCATTACACCTAGAGGCTCTGCTCTCTCTGCAACTGCTGCGCCCTCTGCACTTTCACACGGCCAGGCAGCGTAAATGACATCACACCTGTCTGACCCTGTTAGAGTGCAGAGGGCGGGCAGTTGCAGAGAGAGCAGAGCCTTTAGGTGTAATGGCAACGCCCCCGTTGCTCCTAAAGGCTCATTTGCATTTATTAAAACATTGTTTTTCTCAGCAACGCGGACACATATGAACATGGGACCAACACAGATGCCTTCAGCTGCCAAGAACAGTGATAGGTCAGCTAGTGTCATAGTTTCATTTAATCTTTTATTCCAATTACATTCAAAAACTTACTCTCTTAGCGAGTGAGTCTGTGCTGAATCCTCCTCATCCGTGTCGCTGCTAATCGTAATGACACTGGCTGTGGGGCTTGGGGAATCTGCTATGACAATCTCCTGCCTCTGCTGACTTGAGACATCTGGGGCCGGCTCCTCAGACGCCTTACAAGATCCTTCCTCCGGTGCCTCCAGGTTCTGATTGTCCTGTGGTAATGCACAACTTTCAGACTCGGTGGTCTTTGCGCTGTTTGATATCTTTGGAGAGGTAAGTGCTTTACTGTGGACACTGGCGTCCTGTATTGTGTTACTCCTGCAAAGACAAGCCAAGAGGTGATCAGAGCGAATAATAAAAGGTGGGGTTATCAGAAGGTACACGGCCTCAGATGGGTGGAGGTTATACCTGTTTTGACAGATCTTATTTCTTTTAGTAGCAGCAGGCTGAGGCCACACCACATGTGCGATGCCTAAACTGATAGGCTGAGGGGCTGACAGCGCCATTTGGTTGGTTAGGAGAGGCTGAAGAATCATGGAACTGTAATGGTTTCCGTGCTGAATAATTTTCCTGAAACAAATAAAGGAAGAGAGAGAGACATAAGAAAATTGGGTATAATTCAGATGTTTTACAGAGCTGCCGGATACCATGAAAGTCTCCAGGTGCAGATTACAGGTCAGCAACAGCTAACAATAGTAAAACCCAATAATAATGTCGTTCTTTAACAAATAATAGATTTTGTGTAATACTATTTAAAGGGGCTATCCGGGAATTATATATTCCAGTCAACTGGGACCCCCACCGATCAGCTGAGGCTTCTACCTAGGAGAGTGACATCACCGTACATCCGTCACATGGCCTGGTTACAGCTCTGCCCCATTAAAGTGAATGGCGCTGAGCTGCAATACCTATGTTCAGCGCTGTGCTTGGAAACATGCTGGGAGCCGGATGCACTTACCAGCGCTCCGGTGACTCCATGAAACAGTAGATCGGCGGAGATGTCAGGACTCGGACCCCCACTGATGTGATACTGATGACCTATCCTTAGGAAAGCTCATCTTTATCAATTCCTGGATAACCCATTTAACGTTCAGTTTATCCTCTGAACACTGTGGAGGTGCAGAAACAACCTTAGGCCCCCATGCACACATCCGTGAAAACCCGGACTGCCCTCCTGCTGAGTGCACAAGTGCACGGCGTCACTGGTTGCTATGACGCTGTAAGCTTCGTGCCGCTGTACAGTAATACACTCAGATGATCTATACGAGTGTGTTACTGTATAGCAGCGGCACAAAGCACATAGCGTCATAGCAGTTAATGACGCCATGCACTCGTGCACTCAGCAGGAGGGCAGTCTGGGTTTTTACGGATGTGTGCATGGGGCCTTACCCTTCACCGCAATGCCTGGGCACCTGCTGGACAGGGAGACTTCAGCACAGTCCCATTTAAGATCAAGTATGGCCCCACAGGTCGGATTATAAAGTAAGAAGATAGCAACATGTCATCAATTTATATTGACTTCTAGTTCCTAATAAAAGGTTGGAAAATGCACTGAAGACATGACCGGAAAAAAACCGAATGGGCACAACCTAAAAGTTGGTCATGACCAGTCACCTGCACTAAAAAAAGTTAAAAGACAAATCTCAAATTATTAGTAATGGTATGGGTAGCTTAACATGTTGCAACGGCCAGGACGGTGCATGATTCCAACCTACCCCCAGTCTCCCAGCCTCTGTGGTCCAGCCATGGTATCGGAGGCAAAGGTTGTTGTCGTTGGCGCCACAGTTGTCACCTGCTGCCAGGCGGGAACCAATATTGGCTGTGTTCCATTTGACCACGTGTGCTGAAAAGGTAGTGGACATAGATTTTAATGAAAGTTTAAGCAAAAAAAAAAAAAACTTTCAGCAGCGTACAAAAAAAATAAATAAAATAATGCTAATTTATGATACTTTTCACAAGAAAGACTCACCTGTGAGAGGACACCTGGTCGTATCTGTAGGGGCTGAATGGCCGGAGCCTGGCTAACTAGGGGTAAAGCGTTATCTACTCTCACAGAGTAACTTGTGGGCTTGCCATGATTTGGTGGGATTCCTGCAAGAAATGAATAGCATGACTCTATTATTACAAAACGATTTACCATATTGATGACCGTTCCTCAGGATAGGTCACAAATATCAGATTGGTAGGGGTTCGGCTCCCGTCACCTCCGCCGATCAGCTGTTTGAAGAGACCACAGCTCTTGTACGTTATACTCCGTCCTAATCAAGTCAATGGGACAGAGCTGTAATTACACTGTCAACGGAGAGCAGGTAAACAGTGAAGAGGCCGAGGCACTCATACGAATGCTGCGTCTCTTCAAATAGCCAATCAGCAGGCGTTTGACTCCCGGCAGTGATAAGTCATCACTATGGGAAACTGGACAACCCATCTAAATGCTAGGCGAACATCCAACTAATTATTTATATGCTGATTTCAACACTTTATTAATAGCTGTTAACGTACCTTGTAGGGTTGGGGGACAAAGTATCAGGGTCTGTTGAAAAGCATCATTACAACCAAAAGGAGCAGTTCCTGCCTGCACTGGGATCCCATGGTGTATAACTGTATGCCCCGAAGTTGTTAAAGCCTGAAATACAGAACACATTGAATTTATTTCATATAAAATGCAAGGCCATAAGATAATATCTGCAGTAAACATGAGCAAGGATCACTGGCCTATGTCAGCGCTTTTAACACATAAATTGCCAGCAGTCTGGAATAAAGGTCCAACTGGGGGGTGTCCCTGCACAGCCTGACAGTGTACATTCAGTGTTGCTAATGTCAGACTGTGTAGGGAAACGACCACTGGGTCTTTATTGCAGATTGCTGATAATTCATTTATAAACTTCTAGTAGGAATAAAACAGGAATGGCACAACACAGGAATAGATGCTCCAGAATTATGACATGTCAGGAGAGGCATAATTCTGTTTTGAGAAGGTCTCATTAGATTATGCCTGGTGATTTGGCAGTAAATTATATCATCTCTTTAACACTGGTATAGGGGATGCCTTACTATACTCTAACAATGTGAACACACCCCCTGTCACATTACAGTGAGCGTGCAATGTGCTCATCCACCACTAGATGGCAGCATTCATACATCCTGCTGGGTGGATTAAGAACAGAACTGCTGTTGACAACAAAGTAAATGACGTCTGGAGCCCAACAAGAAAAAACAGGCTATGGCTTCATTTTACAAGGTAAAGGCAGCCCGTCACTAGGATACAACCGCAGAGAACCGTGTTGTCACTTGCATCGGCCGTTCCGCTAAACGGGACTAGACTCCATGTAACAATAGCATGCTCCCAGCAGAATAAACCTGTAGAAATATGCATTCATATTCAAGCAGAAATTTACCACACACCTGACTCCTGACGTTGCCAATTTTGGTGAACCCAGCGGAGAGGTTAGCTGCATTGCCTGAGGCAACCGGTCTCATGACTGATGTTTTATTGCGGTTCGCTGCGTCGCATGGGTTGGGACGAGACTTGCAAACATCCATGATATGGAAACAGGACTTCACACTGAAAAAGGAAAAAAATTACCATTTTGTTTAGTCTTTATGATAAATAGGATTTAAAACCACAAAGAGAAATTACAGGCGGTAACTGCAGTCAGTCCCATTGACTTGAATAGAGCTGTGCTGCAGTTCCCCTGCAGAGCGGGTGGCTGGGGTAACGCTCTGCACTAAATTAGTACAGCAGCCCCTTCATTATCAGGATTGATGGTGGTGGTTCCCTAACGTCCTAGCGTCACAAGATGGGAATATCCAGTAAAAATTCACAGGCATACACAATAGATTTCCAATCGATCTGTAACCCCTGCTTGTTCAGTGTCTGCATGCAGCCATGTCTAAGACTAAAGGAGGTAATCATGAACCTCAGGGCAGGTCATCATTATCACATCTGCAGGGATCAGAGTCCTGGCACCCCCACAATCAGCTGTTTCAGGGAGCCAAAGCTCTGGTGAGCGCAGCACCGTACTTAGTACCGCAGCTGTGCTTGGTATTGCAGCTCAGCCCCATTCACTTCAATGGAACGGAGCTGCAGCAAGGCCACGTGACTGATGTACGTCGACGTCACATGGCCTAGGGAGAGAACGTGGTGCTCATGGAGCGTTGGCCTCTTCTAACAACTGATCGACAGCGGTCCCGGATGTCAGACCGACACCAATCTGATATTGACAACCTACCAAATAACCCCTTTAAGAATGGATTCACACTACATTTTTGGCTGCCCCCTTTTTACAAAAAAAAAAAAAAAAACATGAGATCCATGTGTTTTTAGCGTTGGCTTTTTTTTTTTTTTTTAATGTTTTACGTGCATTTTTCAGATTTCCTCAAAGAGATGTCTATGGGAAAACACTAGAGATGAGCGAGCAGTGCTCGTTACGAGCACTGTAACGCTTGGGTCCCGTGTGAAATGCCCGCAGGCAATGCGGATCCGTCCTCATCTGCATGTAAGTCAATGAGGACGGATCGTTTGGTATGACACTCATACCAAACGGTTCCATCCCCACTGACTATAAGACGGGTGAGGACGGAACCGTTTGGTATGAGTGTCATACCAAACGATCCGTCCTCATTGACTTACATGCAGATGAGGACGGATCCGCAATGCCTGCGGGCATTTCACACGGGACCCGAGCGTTACAGTGCTCGTAACGAGCATTGCTCGCTCATCTCTAGAAAACACCTAAAAAAAAGAGAAAAAAAAAAAAACACCAAACCCAGAGCATGCTGCGATCTGAAAAAAAAACATCAGGGGAAAAAAAAAAAAAAAAAAAAAAGCCAGGAAATAGTCTTAAAGGGGTCGTTCAAGTGTTTAATACTGACGACCTAGCCTCAGGATAGGTCATCAGTACGTGATGGGTGGGGGTCTGAAGTCTGGTACAGCTACTTGAAGAGGCTGTGGCGCTCCTAGCAGTATACCGAGCAGAGCGCCATCCACTGGATCTCAGGGCCATTTACTAGAATGGGACTAAGCTGCACCTATGACCGATGAACAGGACTTCACTGGCCTCGCCTAGAGGGTGACAGGAGTCGGACCCCCATCATTCATCTACTGATAACCTACCCTTAGAAGACATATATATATATATATATACACATACACACACACACCACCCTTATCCCACTCTCCCAGCATGATGGTGATGTATAGTTCCCTTTAAACACTGTGACATATATTTTTTGGAGGCAGCCATACATCCACTACCAGTAATACCAGTAAACAGGATGTGGGGAGCGCACCGCACTGGGCAGTGTAATATTATAGCAGTACAGAATGGTATTCCTGCATGTTCGGTGGCAGCACACAGGAGACGTATCAGTGCTGCCATCAGTCTGGACGGTTTAATCTATAGTTCAGTTTCGACCTATTTAAGAATGCTTCCGTGCGCCAACCCTTCGGTAAATATTTCCCTGCCGTCATATTTTCCGTGTCCTATCTGTGGGTGCATGCTCCAACTGGCATATTCTGTAAATACTGGCTTTCTTTCTGGTCGAGGAATTCACAGCGCAAAGAGAAGAGATTTGGCGAATGCAGCAATGACGGCGAGTTTCCAGTCTTCAATTACTACTTTCGTGCGCTTTCTTCCTGCGGTAATCAGTCGTAGGACTAAACACAGATGGGAATCCAGCTCGGTCTCCAATATTAAAGCAACACTACATCTAGAAATGAATGATCATAGGACACACGAAATATAGCTGTCCTCGCTGCCGGTCAGGCTGCTGCATGTACTGTACAATCCTGGACATGGACTTGTAACAATCCTGCAGAGAACAAATGGGTTTTGCTCCAGGTTCAGCTGCTGGATGAGGGGCTGGGCTTAGCAAAGGGGAGGGGCATAATTATCTTTCCTAAAGCAGACGGCGAAAACGGGGGGTGGGGAAGCTCCTGCTGCAGTCATTTGTCTTACAATCAGACACTGGACAATAAGAAGGGGGAGGGGACGCAATTCCAGTCTGGGGTGTGGCAACCTTGCGCTGCAGGTTGTAATACCAGACTGGGATCACGTGCCGAAAATACGTCACGTTATCCCAGAAGTGGCAGCCACAGGGGTTTGCGGCACATCTTGGATAATCCCTTTAACGTCCTCTTCTGTTTGGGCTTTTAGCGTGGCAAACACTCATTTGACTCTCTCAGACCATCACTATGGCCAAAGAGAGAGAGAAGAGGGTAGGCAACTCAACAAGAGCATCACACATCAGACTGATCAAGGCAGTGATCTTCTGTGGACATCTTTATTTAGGCCTATCAACAGAACCATAGAGCCGTCATGCTGTCATCCAAAGTCTACACCTACTATTATACAAGCAGATAACATTTCCTTCGCAGCAGCAGGAAACTAAACAATGGGCTCCCCATCTATAGCTACAGGAGAACGAACAATATTCTGTATTTCATTTTTAATGGCACAGTACTGCCAAATATATATATATTTTTATTATTATTATTTTTTTCTATGTAAATGGAGTTTAAAAATAAAACACCCTGTTCTGAAGGAAGTGTCCCTTTAAATCAGCTGAACCGAGCACGCTTTGCAAGCCAATTTTCAACACTGGAGTGATCTAAGGTCACAAAAATTTTGCTCAAATAAGCCCAAGAAGTTGCATAATCCCTATTTTGCAATTTTTTGGAGCCACAGTTCTGGAAAGCGGGACTTGGTCAACTACCCACATAAATGTACTTGCTTTTCTGTGCACTCTTAAAATCTGCAAGGCATTGCCACAAAAGCAAAACTAAGCAAACTGCATGCCGATAGGAGGTTATTGACAAAAACCCAAGAAAGTAAAAAAAAAAAAAAAAAAAATTCCCCTAGAAATCAGATAAAGGTCCGTTCAGCCGAGGGCTCTTCAAAAGATGTAAAATGTACAAGTGCACGAGAGCTGGAGCAACAGGTCAGGCTCATCTGGGTCTCCACCAAACATCGGGCTGAATGGCTAAACCTCTGCCTCTGTCGCCCTTTAAATCCCTGCCACGCTCTGAACGCCACGGGAACAAATCCCCATTGTGTGAGAAGACTGCGAGAGGCTCTTTTAATTCTATAAGGCAGAAGATTAGACCTTTACAGAGAAATCTCATTACCACTACACGGAGCGTGCTGTCCACCAGCTGTGGCGCTCCGACGTCTCCTGGAGCCATAAAGGGCGGCACAGGCCTGTGTGAGATTTACGCTGCAGCTCAGAAAAGCAAACCCGCAGACCCTCAAGCAGGACGTGCCGGGCAGCGACTTACTGGTTGCTGTGGGGAAAATCGAGGAGGTGCTTCATGGTAACAAAGGAGTGGCTCAGGGTGTCAGCCGGACTGATCCTCGCGTCAGCATCGATCATCAACATCTTCTTCAACAGGCCCACGAATTCTCTTCTATCTGCTTTCTCCGCCACTAAGTCACTACCATCCAGATCCATCACCATGTTCACCTGGGATTGAAGAACAGGCGTTAATGTCTTTCACTTCATACAAAAAGGTCGCCATGTCAAAAAAAATTGTCTGCAGGATCAACCCTATCAAACCAGGCATACTACCTGGTGGGGCTGATCCTGCTGACGGGGTTGGCCCATCTCACACACAAGTCAGATACGTGCAGGTCCCAGACCCGTACCTACCATATGTCTAGAATAGGGCCCACAAAGTAAATGAGGGCACATCTTACAAGCGTGGCCACTAGAGATGAATGAACGTGCTCGTAACGAGCACTGTAGCGCTCGGCTCCCCTGCGCTCGCATGGGTGCAGGCATCCGCTTCAGTCCTCCTCACCCGACGGAAGCGGATGCCTGCGCCCATGCAAGCGCAGGGGAGCTGAGCGCTACAGTGCTCGTTATGAGCACGTTCGCTCATCTCTAGTGGCCACCCTAAAAAAAACTTTGATGGGAGTGCCGAAAATAGACAATCACCAGCTCGACTATTTCCGAAACTCTCATAGAGGTGAATGGAGAGGTGGCCGCACTTGCGCTGTGTGCTCTCCATTCATTTCTATGACAGGTCTGGAAATAGCTGAACATGCTCAACTGTCTCTTTTTGGAACTCCCATAGAAGTAAATTGAGAGTGCAGTGTGCTCTCCTTCTCTTTGAGGGGCCCCGTTCTAGAGATAGCAGCAGGTCCCACCCGGGACCCCCGCCGATCAGCTGTTTGAGCAGGTACCGGTGTTCCTGTAAGCGCCGCTACCTTCTCGCAGCTCACCAAGCACAGCGCCGTACATTGCATAGTGGTTGTGCTTGGTATCACACTCAGCTCCATTCACATGAATGGGGCTCAGCTGCTCCTAGGCCACGTGACTGATGAGCGTGACGTCACTGGCCTAGGAAAAGCTAAGAGAAGGCTGCGGCGCTCACGGGAGAGCTGGTGCCTTCTCAAACAGCTGACCGGCGGAGGTCCCGGGTGTCGGACCCCCACCGACCAGATACTGATGAGCTATCCTGAGGATAGTAAAATCTTGGAAAACCCCTTTAAATACTGTCCAATAAGAAGAGTGTGGGAGAGAGATCCATAAAACGTCAAGTGTCTAGCCTCTTGAATATGATCCAATTTTCTGGGTTCAAATAACGGGGTGTGACGAGGCGACGCGTATGTTGTAATATTACGGCTGTGTAGCAGGAAATACTTGGTGGTGACATACAGGCGACCAGAACCTATCCTTTGGGCTTTATTAAATTGGTTTTATTCTCTTCTAATCTCAGTAGATCCCATCAATGACTTCTTAAGGCTTTAGAGAACCATATCAAATTCACAAATGATATATAAATGTAGATTTTCCAACGTGAAGCCAAAGAAATATAAAAAAATAACGGCAATGTTATGAACGTAGAAGGTTTGGTAGAGGGCGGCCGCCTACTTACTATCTCGGAAAAGAAGGTAAAACAGAAGCATAAAAGTCACAGAAAGGTTAATACGCACTGGAAGACGCTTTGCTGAAAATGTCACATAGTCTACAAATAGTAACACGGCACATGCATGTTTGTGTGGGTTTCCTCCTTGGGCCAAAAAAACATACTGCTAGATACATGAGCTTCTAAGCATGCCAGACAGAGAAGCTAGACGGCAAGCTGCAGCGGTCACTGTAAATGAATGCGGCGCTGCAGAATACGTTGGAGCTACACAAAGCGTCGGTGCGGCCTCATCTGGAATATACAGGTCAGTTCTGGGCACCAGTCCATAGAAAGGATGCCCTGGAGCTGGAGAGAGTACAGAGGAGAGCGACTAAACTGATAAGGGGCCTGGAGCGTCTTAGTTATGAAGAAAGATTAAAAGAATTACATTTAATTAGTCTTGAGAAGAGACGTCTAAGGGGGGACATGAATATCCTATACAAATATATAAATGGGCCATACAAAAAATACAGAGAAAAACTGTTCCATGTAAAATGCCCTCAAAAGACAAGAAGGCACTGGAGGAAAAGTTCAGTCTCCAGAAGCATCAAAGCTTCTTTACTGTAAGAACAGTGAATCTGTGGAATAGACACCACTGGACGTGGTCACAGCAGGAAGAGTGGACAGTTTTAAAAAAAAGCTGAGATGAATTCTTAAAAGTAAATGACATTAATGCTTCTGAAAATGTGTAGAAATCCGAGTCTCACTTCCGTCTGGGATTCACGTCTCACCTATCCCTTGGTTGAACTTGATGGACTTATGTCTTTGTTCAACCGTAATTACTATGTAACTATAGGAATAAGAAATAACGAATAGGAAACAATGTACGGAATGGCATAAGACGTCAATTACTAATAGTGAAGCAGCGGACATCGTGACGTCAGAGACTCCTCTATGTGTACAGGGCAGATGTAGGTCACTTTATAATACGTACAAAGCTGTGGCCTCTAATGAGGCGTTAATTGATGGCTCCTACTGACACAGATTCCAACCGCGTTCATTAAGTGACTGTCAGGCCAGATATTGGGACAATTAATTGTCACCTTCATTTGTTGCTTTCACAACATGCTTCAATTTAATCTACTGAAGGTCTGGATTAAAGGGGTTCTCCGGGAATTAAGAAAATTAAAATACTTAAATATTACTTTATGATAAATATATTCCCAAATACCTTTCATTAGTTATAATGGCTCGTTTTATCTACAGAGCTATCATCAGGAGAAATAAAATGGCCGCCGTCCTATTAGTACACACAGATCCTGTCCTAATCACACAGCAGGACAAGTTACTTCACAACACTGAGGTAAAGAGCTGCCTCATCCTCCTCTCTGCTTGTCAGGGATTATGATCCTGAATACAGATGATAAGATCTTCAGCTGAATCTCTGTAGGAATGGCGTTCATGAGGAGACATGAAGTACAGAGAGGACGAACAGGACAGACTGTGGCAGGGGCGGACTGGGAACTTAAAGTGGCCCTGGAAAAATATTAAAAGTGGCCCCATTTTGTAGTTGGGTCCAAACTGATGGAAGGCAAGGCCAGAAATACCATATTGTGGTACATTATACCGCCCAACAGAGCCCAATACCACAGTCCATCACAAAATACTGCCAACAGCACAAAATACACCCCCAAAAACTTCTACTTGTCGGCTGTGAAAAGGCCCCAGATGGCCCCCTGAGCATCGGCCCACCTGGAAATTTAGCTGTAAGGTCTATGGCCAATCCGGCCCTGGACTGTGGTCATGGAGACTGCATACAAGAGCTGCTGCTGCTCATTACCCACACCTCCTCTCTGTACTTCATGTCTCCTCGTGAACTCCATTCCTACAGAGATTCAGCTGAAGATCTTATCCGCTGTATTCAGGATCATAATCCCTGACAAGCAGAACAGAGAAGAGGATGAGGCAGCTCCTTACCTCAGTGTTGTGAAGTAACTTGTCCTCCTGTGTGATTAGGACAGGTTTTGTATGTACTAATAGGACAGCGGCCATTTTGTTTCTCCTAATAATTGCTCCCTAGACAAAATGAGCCATTATAACTAATGAAAGGTATTTGGGAATATATTTATAAGAAAGTAATATTTAACTATTTTTATTTTCTTCATTCCCGGATGAACCCCTTTAAAGGGAACCCATTCACTAGGCCATATGATAAATTAATGTGACAGGCAGAGTATTGGCTGCAGTGCTCACCCTTCCAACAGATGATTGCAGGGGGGACCAGGAGTTAGACCTCCACCCCCAGGAGGGGTCATCACTGTTTAAAGGAGTTGTCCAGGACTTAAAAAAAACACGACTACTTTCTTCCTAAAACAGCACCACACCTGTCCACAGGTTCTATGTGGTATTACAGCTCAACCCCATTCGCTTCAATGAAGACGAGCTGCAACCCATGGACAGGTGTCACCTGTCACCAGGAGCACAAGGGGGCGAGCATCCTGTTATTTAGTCTCCAGCTACTTACATGCACTATATCATCCAAACTGTTGAAAATATACTTCCTGGCTTCTTTAGACTTCATTCCTGTTTCAGCTTCGTGCTCCTCCAAGGTCTGTCAGAGAAAGGATAGAGACGTTGAACACAAGCCATGACACGTTACATTCTGCAGGCAGCGCTGGAATAAACAGCCGTACGGCTAGAGCGACCGTCAGGACGTCAGAGGGGCCCTTTAATTATTCTTTGTGAGTTCGTCCTGCCCTGCGAATTACACCGCCACTGTTTGCCGACTGCATGGCATCAGAGGACGACTTACGATGACTGGGAATCGGAGATAGATACTGACTGACTGCTACTACCCCTACTCAATAGGGGAGACGGAGACCCCCATACATCAATATCTAATGTCTATGGGCTATTTGCCTCCAGGTTATAACCCTCCATCTAGTCATGATATGTCCTATTAGCTGTAAAGCGAACCCACCAAGAATGGCTGACAGCAACACATGGACCGACACTCCAGCTGTGCTGACGCTACAACTCCCAGAATCCTCCTTTCAACTCTATGGTAGTTACAAGAGAAGTCAAGAAACTGTGCATGCTGGGAGTCATAGTTTCACAGCAGCTGGAGTGCCAAAGGTTGCTGATCCCAGGTCTGATGTGTGTGGGGGACTCCCGACTCTACGGAGAGAGAGGGATTGGGTAAAGTGAATATTTTCGCCAGATCCTTTTGTTCTCCTGGGAGATAAGCCACCGCCTGAGCCGTTTGGCAGCAGCTTTCTCTCCCCTCCTCGCTGAATACACATACATGAGTCAGGAGAGATAGAATAGGTATGGAAGCCTTAAAGGGCATCTGTCAGCAGTTTTGTATCTATGACACTGGCTGACCTGTTACATGTGCACTTGGCAGCTGAAGACATCTGTGTTGGTCCCATGTTCATATGTGTCCACATTGCTGAGAAAGATTATGTTTTAATATATGCAAATGAGCCTCTAGGAGCAACGGGGGCGTTATCATTACACCTAGAGGTTCTGCTTTCTCCGCAACTGCTGCGCCCTCTGCACTTTGATTGACAGGGTCAGGTGTGATTATGTTTATACTGCCTGGTCCTGTCAATCAAAGTACAGAGGGCGCAGCAGTTGCAGAGAGAGCAGAGCCTCTAGGTGTAATGGTAACGCCCCCGTTGCTCCTAGAGGCTCATTTGCATATATTAAAACATCATATTTCTCAGCAATGCGGGCACATATGAACATGAGACCAACACAGATGTCTTCAGCTGCCAAGAGCACATGTAACAGGTCAGCCAGTGTCATAGGTACAAAACTGCTGACAGATGCACTTTAAGTAAGTCAAATCTTTTTTTTTTTTTCTAGTTCTAAAAAAATTCCTATTTCCGACCATCTGCTGTACGTTAATCTACGTCAAACAGAACATGATGCGCAGTCACTGCAAATGTTAAAAAAAAATCATTACTCACTTTTAACCTCCAACTGGGGTATTGGGATTCAGGGTCGCGGCAGAAGAATCTGGATGTCTTTGTACCCACGTTTAACAGATGTTCTCCAGGAAACCCTTGAGTTTGGGAAATGTATCGGATCTAAAGACAAGACGGGTAACAATTAGTCCCTTAAAGAGTCACTAAACTTTCGGCTTTCATTTGGTTTTTCCAGCATGTGGCGGACAGATCCATAGAGGATATTCCAGATGCTGGAAAAGCGGATGGTACACAACGCTCTGAGCGGCGCTTCTGCCCCTTTAAGGGTTAGATATCCTTTAAAAAGAGGATCTACAAGTTCTTACAAACCCAGGCATAGGAGCTCAAGCAACGGCTGAAGGCTGGCGAGGATGTATTAACATTTTACGTAGTAATTCTGTAATGCAATAATTCATGGACGTCCACCTGGAACGTAAACTGCAGCAGTAGCAAAAAACACAATACCGTATTTGTCACTTTATAAGACGCGCTTTTCCCACCCAAAAGTAGGGGGAAATGGCTGTGCGTCTTATAAAGCGAATACTAGTGAGCGCTTCTATTATGGAAGCACCCACTAGTATGCATTAGGTGCTGGCAGCGCTTCGGATACTCACCCTCCTGTGCCACAGCTCCGCTCCACTCCAGAGCTCCCCGGTCTTCGCCTGCCGGCGCTGCCCCGTCTAGTCCCCGTACAGCGTCAGGACTTAGTGAGAGCACTATGACCTGACGCAGCACACAGTCAGGTGACAGTGTAGTGCTGGCAGGAGAAAACAGGGGAGCGCCGGATCCGGAGTGGAGCCGCGGAACAGGAGAGGTAAGAGAAGTTTTTTATTTTAGTCTGATGGGGGTCTGAAAGGGCTGATCTGAGGTCTGAAAGGGCTGATCTGAGGTCTGAAAGGGCTGATCTGAGGTCTGAAAAGGGCTGATCTGAGGTCTGAAAGGGCTGATCTGAGGTCTGAAAGGGCTGATCTGAGGTCTGAAAGGGCTGATCTGAGGTCTGAAAGGGCTCTGAAAAGGGCTGATCTGAGATCTGAAAGGGCTGATCTGAGGTCTGAAAGGGCTGATCTGAGGTCTGAAAGGGTGATCTGATCTGAAAGGTCTGAAAAGGGCTGATCTGAGGTCTGAAAGGGCTGATCTGAGGTCTGAAAGGGCTGATCTGAGGTCTGAAAGGGCTGAAAGGGCTGATCTGAGGTCTGATGGGGGTCTGAAAAGGGCTGATCTGAGGTCTGATGGGGGTCTGAAAGGGCTGATCTGAGGTCTGATGGGGGTCTGAAAGGGCTGATCTGAGGTCTGATGGGGGTCTGGACTGAAAGGGCTGATCTGAGGTCTGATGGGGATCTGAAAAGGCTGATCTGAGGTCTGATGGGGATCTGAAAAGGCTGATCTGAGGTCTGATGGGGGTCTGAAAGGGCTAATCTGAGGTCTGATGGGGGTCTGAAAGGGCTAATCTGAGGTCTGATGGGGGTCTGAAAGGGCTGATCTGAGGTCTGATGGGGGTCTGACAAAGGGCTGATGTGATGTCCTGATATCTATGGGGGGTCTGATGTGATGTCCTGATATTAAGTCTGATGAAAAATATTTTTGTCTTATTTTCCTACTCTAAAATCTGGGGGGCGTCTTATCATTGGGTGCTTCTTATAAAGCAAAAAAATGTAGTAAATATGCAGTAAAATGCACACGAGTTACAAGCAGATCTTGTCATGGAGTTTGCTGTCTGCAAAATCCGTGATGGAAACCCGCAACATAAACTGACACGCTGCAGATTTTCCACTCTGGTAAATCTATGGTGGAAAATCTTGGGCGCAGACACCTGCGTATGATATATAATTCTTTATTATAGTTTCAATGTAGACCCAGGGTTTCATACAGCAGGTGCTTTACATTACAAAAACCTCCAGGACCCGCCAGCAAGGCTTTGTACCGCGGCTCTGGACTTGAGTAATAAAGGAAGTGAGAGTTTCTGCGGCTCTTGTAAACTATAGGTGACCAGGAAATGTGCTCGCAACTTCTGCTTTTCACATAATGCGCAATTATTCTAGAAGACGGCTGCGTTCAGGGACATGACGCCTGGAAAAAAAAAAAACATAGCCGGCGCTACTTCTCTCCCAATGGTTTACTGTATGAATTATTTTCTTAATATTCTACTATTGGCACAATGCTACTCCGTATGCAGCCTCTGAAGCCAAATACACGTGACCGTTGTCCTTACCATACGGTCTGAAAAAGGCTTAGTGCTCATTCAAAAGGCCGCAAATTGCAGATCCGCAAAACACGTATACAGATTGCGCGTGTTCCGCATTTTGCGGACCGCAAATGGCCGGCCCTATGATAGAAATGCCTATTCTTGATTGGGCATGCTCTATCTCGGCAATTCAGCTGCTATAAAACTACAACTCCCAGCATGCACACTTGCTCAGCTGTTCTTGTAACTTCCATAGAGGTGAAAAGAGGATTCTGGGAGTTGTAGTTTCAGAACAGCTGGAGTGCCAGAGGTTGCTGATCCCTGCGGGGCAGCCATTGATACGATTGACGGGGGCCATTGACACGGTCACCTGAATGAGCCCTTAGAGTGAAGTCGAAAGGCCGATCGTCTGTGTTTTATGGGGTATGTGAAGGCAACCCGTCAGCAGGAATTAACATGGAAAACTGGCCCCTAATCCAGGAGGGTCACAGGTCTCCAATAATCTTAGTTAAAGAAGAACTCCTGCAAAAAATGTTATTCCATGTTCTGCTAGAAATGTACATGATATAATCTGTAGTGAATGTCATTTTCTTACCAGTGTCTGTATTTTTGACTTATATCATCCTGAAGTTTCTTATCTGTGTCATGTGACTAGGAATTAGACCCACCAACTCACACAGCACCTTATGTGTGGACAGGAAGTCTAATTCTCTATGTATTCCTATGGGAGCCTCAGTTTCAGTCTCATAGGAATGAATAGAGCAGTGACTGGCTTCATGTCCTGGGTCAGTTGGAGGTCAGGGAGTTGGTCACGTGACCCAGCTACAATAAGAAGAGAGGGGATAACTCACAATTACATTCTTTGATAAGAAGATAACATTCACTATAGATAATATCATGCACCTTTCTAACAGGTCAGAGAATAAAAATTTTTGCGGGAGTTCTTCTTTAATTTTCCAGCAGGGCGCATTTAGATCACGCCTTCCAGAGCCTATAGAGCCACACAGTTGGAGCCTCTCCTCCCGCCGGGCCCCCTCATGGAATGATGGATGTCCGTCAGGCCGGATATGTAATCACCAGACTCCTCCAGCGGCATCCAGCGTATGCCAAGGTGGTCACTTCTCGCTTCACTGCGCATGCGCCACATGTGGCTTGTGAAGACTGGACATCAATGACGCCACAGCAGTAGCCTGACTCCTCTAGAGAACGGCTCTACCCTCGTGACTCTCTATAGCCATGGGCTATTTGCACCGTGTCAACAGCACGTCCAATGCCGAAGTAGACGCACGTCCCTCGTGATGCCCTTCTGCAGCGGGATCTCGGTATGCAATACATTCAGACAGGACAGCACTCGTTACTTCACTGCAACTAAAGGAAATTTTACTGAAAATTCGCCAGAATTCAAAATTTAAGGTATGGCAGATTTTCAATCAAACTTGCATTAATTGCAGTAAAGTAACGAGCGCTGTCCTATCTCGTTGAGCATATTCTATATTCTATGGAAAATACTGCTTTAAAGGGGTATTCCCATCATAGACAATGGGGGCCTATTGCTAGGATATGCCCCAATCGTCTGATCCAGAGGTGGGACCCGCACCTACGATGAGAACGGAGCGGGGAAATGAATGGATTGGGGGTGCACTGCACATGCGCAGCCGCCCTCCATTCATTTCAATGGGGCCGCCGAAAATAGCAGAGCACTGGCTCGGTTATTTCCGCCTGCCCCATAGAAATGAATGGGAGCCAGGGTCGCGCATGTGCGGTGCGCTCCCATTCACTTCTATGGGAGCAGTGATTGGTGGGGACGGACCCCGGGAAATCCTCCAGCCACAGCGCTCCCTGCTCCGTTCTCGTTGTAGGTGTGGGTCCCAGAGGTGGGACCCGCACCTATCAGACAATGGGGGCATATCCTAGCGATATGCCCCCATTTTCTGTGAGGGGAATAACCCCTTTAAACTTCTAAAAATATACTGAAGTCACACGTGGCTTTCTTGCATGGAGATGACAGAATTGACCTCACGTTAGGTTCGCATTTGCGTTTTTGGGGTCCGTTAATCAGATGGAGGACAAAAGAGTTGTGGCTACAGCAGTGACGTCCTGTACACCGCTCCATCCTCTCCCCCGGTAGGCACTGGTGTGACTTTGGCGGTGACATCCCATACACAGTGACTGGCTGCAGCCGCATACAGGACGACACCAGCCCAGAAATAAGAGTACGTCATTGGCTGCAGCGGCGATGGACCGGAGTGGGCAGATTATTATTTTGATGGACTCCCGACAGTTTCGTGAAATTAAAAAAAAAAAAAAAAAAAGGAATATTTTGAAAAACCCCTGTAAGGCATGTGACTGTCACAGAGGGAAAAGGCCGTGCAGTTTTCAAATTTGGGTCTGAATAAGTCTACAGTGTGGAGCGTGCAGTCACGTGGCGGGCCGGTCAGCCGTCAGGAAGCTTCTACATAATGTAGTCTGAGAAAGCTGCACTTGCTGAGCAGCTGAATCACATCTATTGTTCCCAGAAATCAACCATTTCAGGCTGGTTTGTCCCAGTTAAAAGGGGGTTGTCCAAACTGGAAAGCACCTTTTCAAAATTAAAGGGGTATTCCGGTTACAGAAAGTCCTCCCTTATCGACAGGATAGGCGATAACTATTAGATCAGTGGGGGTTCTACGACTGGGAATCAGAATGGGAATCCCGTACTCCGGTGAAGTCCCCCTGAAATGGACAGAGCGTCTGGTGGGAAATGTGCTCCGCTGCTCCATTCATTTTTATGGTAGCACCAGAGATAGAGGGGCTTTGTTCTCGACTGTCTAAGGTGCTCCCACAGAAATTAAAAGAGCAGCGGCACACATTTGCGACCAGCCACTCTGTCCATTTCAGTTGGGCTCCATGGGGTATGCGGTTCGCGGGACTGTGGGGGTCCAGGCGATAAAAAATGAGAATCAGACATCATATAGTCCATGACAACCTCTTTCTAACAAAGCTAGAACCAGCCCTGTACCTCACATGGATCCAGAGATCTCCACATTCATTGCTCTGCTAGATTTAGATCAAGCTGACAGCTCAAGGGGAGTGTCCTTTCTGCTGCAGCTCAGGAGGCGTGTCTCAGCTCTCCCTATCACAGCTCAGGAGGCGTGTCTCAGCTCTCCCTATCACAGCTCAGGAGGCGTGTTTCAGCTCTCCCTATGACAGCTCAGGGGGGTGTCTCTACTCTCCCTATCACAGCTCAGGGGGCGTGTCTCAGCTCTCCCTATCACAGCTCAGGGGGCGTGTCTCAGCTCTCCCTATCACAGCTCAGGGGCCGTGTCTCAGCTCTCCCTATCACAGCTCAGGGGCCGTGTCTCAGCTCTCCCTATCACAGCTCAGGGGCCGTGTCTCAGCTCTCCCTATCACAGCTCAGGGGCCGTGTCTCAGCTCTCCCTATCACAGCTCAGGGGGCGTGTCTCAGCTCTCCCTATCACAGCTCAGGGGGCGTGTCTCAGCTCTCCCTATCACAGCTCAGGGGGCGTGTCTCAGCTCTCCCTATCACAGCTCAGGGGGCGTGTCTCAGCTCTCCCTATCACAGCTCAGGGGGCAGTTGAAGGATGAAACTGAGCATGTGCGGCCATCTCCGTGAGCTGGACAAAGAAATAAGAGAAAAAAAAAACAAACAGCAGGTGGCGCTATACAGATACATTTTATTGAATAACTCACTGGCTATACAGAATTTTTAATTACATGCAATTACAAAAGGATTCAGATCCAGGTGCTGGTTTGAAAACTGTAGAATATTTTTTGTGGGGCAACCCCTTTAATTCTGTCTTGGTGACACCACATGTCATCTATGCCCTTTAAACATTTGGTAACTGAGGCGCACGCAGTCACTGCCTATGGCTTTATTTAGTACAGAAAGTTTGCCAGCTCTCCGGGGGAGCAAAGTCTTCTCTTGAGAGTCCTATTTACAGGTTGTTTATTACATGGTCATGCAAAGTAGTGCACAAACAGGACTGCTGAGGCCACGTACCTCGAGGCATACAAATAGAGCACTCTGCCTCATTACTCGGGGATTAGCTCTGAAGACATCGCCTGATGGGCTTCACCGAAGACACTAAACAACTGTGCCTTTAGAAACTGCCCAATGATCAGGCAGATCATCACTGACAAGCGTTTCCGATAATCTGCCGATGTAAAAATGCCGCTCATAGAAAGGCTCGTTCATCAGGTAAGATCGTTGGTGCGGAAACCGAAATCATTGTTTGCCTGCAGCAGATAGCGCCATCTAAACAGCACAATGATTCTGTACGGTGGACAAGCAACAGCATTAGTGATCATTCCTCCCCATACTGGGGAGGAGATCGTTACATATAACTGCACCACTGATGAGCAAGCGACTGGAAGCGTTCCTTCCCGAAAATCGTCTGCTCCAACGGGTCATGTAAAGCAGCCTTAACCACCTAACTGTTCTGCCCGAGTCCAGGTCGGGCAGTGTGGAAACTAGCTAACTGGAGGGGGGAGGGCTGTTCTAAATGGTGATATCTCTTCAATGGTAGCAGCTAGAAACATGCAACTGGTCTTGTCTGAAAGCTTGACAGTCCAGGCTTTAATACAATACCAAAATGGTAGAAATCAAGTCAGGAATAATGGCGAGTGAAACCCGTTTTTACTTTACTTTTCAGCTGCATTCACAGCATCTTGATTTCTATCAGTTCTAAACATATTGCTTTCGGCGCTCCTATAGGAATTAATGGAGGGCTACGCATTCACAGTGCACCGTGTGGGACTTTGCAGGCTCCGTTCTAAGTATAGGTGTGGGACCTGCACCTATCAGACATTGGAGCCACATCCTAGCGATGTGACCCCAATGGCTGAGATGGTACAAGTCTGTCCGAATGCGATGGTAAGGTATAAAAGGGAGATGTTAGTGACCAGGTTGTCACTTGATCTATATAAGTCAGACCTTACTAGTGGCTACGTTTTTCCTTACCTGGTCATACTCCAGCGCTCCTGGGTACAGCGGCCATCCTAGGAACAGCTCCGCAATCACGCAGCCCAGCGACCACATGTCTATGGCTTCACAGAACGGTAACCCCAAAATAATCTCAGGAGCTCTGGAGACAGAATAGAAAGACAGTAGTCAGTAAAACACATACACGTCCAAAGAGGGGGCATCAACACCCCCAATACAAGGTCAAACAATAATAAAAGGGGATATCCAACCCCTATAATGACCCCTCCCAATGCCGGGGCCCCTCGTATACGTACCTGCATCGCTGCTAGAGAAGTGGGTGCCGGGGAGCAGGTAAGTATAATGTATACGATGGGCCCGAGCATTGGGGAAGGGGGGTCATTATAGGGGGTTGGATAACCCCTTTAACACTATAAATTATACATCTCACTCCAGATAAGTACAAACAGCAGAGACCCCCGTAAACAATACGAGGCTCCAGAATAAAGGGCCCACTGAGACAAGGCAATTCCATTCCCCGGGAATAATATCTGATTGCCAAGTAATGAAGAGAAGACGTCTGTTCATACATGTTCAGGGCGCGCACGTGCAATGTGCGACTCGCCCCTCAAGAGTCCTCGGGCAAAGTCTCACGAAGTCCCGCGCACCCCTCCTTCCTGCCTCCACTGAGGTCCCACAGGCGGGATAAGTCATCCACAGCCAGCTCTGGCAGAATCCACTGACTGCAGCGTCATTTACGTATCCGCCAGAGCGGACTCTGAACGACGTAACTTAGTAGAAAACGCGGCACGCTTATAGGTAGATAGCTAATCGCTCTTTTATTACAGTGCTTCGATAAGCAGAATCAAAGGGCAGGCGCTAATGTTTCAGGCCATCCCGGACAGTGGTCACGGCCAGAGAAGGAATGGCGCGGTGGTAAAGTGGTCAGCGGCGCTAGAGCGCCTGTCAGCATCTCAAGATCTGGTCCGAGGGCGACTTTTCAATTTACCACTGCTCCATTCCTACTCTGGCCACGATCACGGTCCAGGACAGACCAAAATACTGCTGTCTGCCCTGTGATTATACTTATCGGAGCACTGTAATAAAGAGCTATTTGCAGTCTGTCTATAAGTGTCCTGTGGTTTCTACTTAAAGGGGTCCTCTCGCTTCAGCAAGTGGCATTTATCATGTAGAGAAAGTTAATACAAGGCACTTACTAATGTATTATGATTGTCCATATTGCTTCCTTTGCTGGTTGGATTCATCTTTCCATCACATTATACACTGCTCGTTTCCATGGTACGACCACCTCCACATCCGGCAGTGGTGGCCGTGCTTGCACACTATAGGAAGAAGCACTAGCCTATGCACACTCCTTCTGTCCCAGCCATCAGAGAGGCTGTTGCTTTTTCTTACAGTGTACAAGCACGACCACCTCTGCTGTATTGCGGGGTGGTCGCAACCATGGAAACAAGCCGTTTATAATGCGATGGAAAAATGAATCACAATACATTAGTAAGTGTCTTGTATTAACTGTCTCTACATGATAAAAGTGAGACAACCCCTTTAAGGCCTCATGCACCCGGCCGTATCCGCAAATCGCGGATCCCGGCCTTCTGCATCCCAAATTTTCCTCTCCTGCATGTCCGGCACTACATTAAAAATGCCTAATCATGCCTGCCAAACGGACAAGAAGGGGACATGTTTTATCTTTTTAGTGGGGCCGCAGAACAGACCTACAGATGCGGACAGCACACTATGCGGATGAGATGCGAACCAAAAATACAGTTGTGCGCATGAGGCCTAAAGTTGCGACCATTCTTCTATGACTGAGCACCTGTGGAGTGCTGACCATCACTGGTATCCTGGCCTGTAACAAGAAGGGCATGAAACGCCACAACTTTGCCCATGTTGACTCTCGAGGGGCAATTAAGATATGGAGTATGCCGTATGTACAATGTAAAAATGCACGGCTACTGCGATGCGGTATAATGTGGTGGTAGAGGTTTAGGGAGGTGCAGTCAAGTCACAGGTTACTTAAAGGGGTTTTCTGAGATTCTTTTTTTAGGTCATCAGTATCTGATCGGTGGGGGGGTCTGACATCTGGACCCCCCCGCCAATCAGCTGTTTGAGAAGGTAGCGGCGCTCATAGTAGCTTTTTCTAGGCTAGTGATGTCACGTTCATCGGTCACGTGGCCTAGGAGCAGCTCAGCCCCGTTCAAGTGAATAGAGCTGAGCTGCAATACCAAGTACAGCCACTATACAATGGACGGCGCTGTGCTTGGTGAGCTGAGAGAAGGTAGCAGCGATCACAAGTGCGCCTATGCCTTCTCAAACAGCTGATCGGCGGGGGTCCCGGGCGTCGGACCCCCACTGATCACCTATCCTGAGGATAGGTCATCAGTAAAAAAATAAAAAATAAAAAAAATCCTGGAATACCCTTTTAAAGACTTAATGCAAACAACGGATCCGTAAAATATGAACACTTTCCGTGTGCGCTTTATATTATACTTCAGTTTCATCAATAGGGAGCGTTATTATTGCCCCCAATATGGAGTATAATATGGAGCCACACAAATCCGCAAAAAAAATTAAAAAAATATACAGTGTGCGTGACCCCATAGAAATAAATGGACGAAAGATACGGTTGTGTAACCTGCGTAACAGCCACGTCAATCTGCAAAAAAAACAGCGGTGCGCCCCCCCACCATAGAAATAAATGGGTCAGCGCACAGATGAAAAGTGCACAAGGCATGACCTGAAATCGTACAATTTTAACCCATTACCACCATACTGGAGCGGCACGGAATAAGCACACGGCGTGCACGCTCCCGAGCTGGAAGCATTGTTTCCACTCTACAATAGGAGTTCTGGGAAGCCTGGAATTCGCAGGCGGCCGAGCAACGCAGGGTGTGCAAGCAGCGACATGGCGAAAAGTACAACGGGGAAAGGCGCGGAGAGCAGGGAGCGGGCGGCCTCAGGTAGGCCCAGGGCGTGGAGTGACGGATTCTGTAACCATAGCAGGCCGCGCTGTTTGTGTAATGTAACCAGATCATTAATAAAACACAGGGAAGGTTTCTTCCTTCGTCGCGATATCAGACCCCGGTAACATGCAAGTCATCTGCTCGGGGTGTCGGCTTACAGCCAAGGGCCAGAAGTTGTCAGCACTGATAAGTCCTTCTTTGTTCGGCTGATGAGATGCTTCAGGTTATTTGATTAAAAGGGTTATCCGGTTTTACGTAAGAAAAGGTTATTGTGGAGTGAACAGACGATGTAACTGCGGTGTTCTTCTTAAAGCCCTCAGGCACATAGTGGCTAAAGGAACGCTCAAGGCAAAACAGATACAATGTGCCTATGGGGCGGGGCATGACACGAGATCGCTCCAATTTTTATTTTTTTGAATCACTGTGTCATGTGCCTCCATAGCAATCTCTTCTATGTCATGAGCATTTTATGCATTACCCCTGCTCTGTGACATCACTGTGCGCATTACCCCTGCTCTGCGACATCACTGTGTTTATTACCCCTGTACTGTGGCATCACTGTGAGCATTATCCCTGCTCTGTGACATCACTGTGAGCATTATCCCTGCTCTATGACATCACTGTGCACATTTCCCCTGCTCTGTGTCATCACTGTGCTCATTACCCCTGCTCTGTGACATCACTGTGCTCATTACCCTGCTCTGTGTCATCACTGTGCACATTACCCCTGCTCTGTGACATCACTGTGCGCATTACCCCTGCTCTGCGACATCACTGTGTTTATTATCTCTGTACTGTGACATCACTGTGTTTATTATCTCTGTACTGTGACATCACTGTGCTCATTACCCCTGTACTGTGGCATCACTGTGAGCATTATCCCTGCTCTGTGACATCACTGTGAGCCTTATCCCTGCTCTGTGTCATCACTGTGCACATTACCCCTGCTCTGTGACATCACTGTGCTCATTACCCCTGCTCTGTGACATCACTGTGCACATTACCCCTGCTCTGTGACATCACTGTGCTCATTACCCTGCTCTGTGTCATCACTGTGCTCATTACCCCTGCTCTGTGACATCACTGTGCACATTACCCCTGCTCTGTGACATCACTGTGCTCATTAACCCTGCTCTGTGACATCACTGTGCTCATTACCCCTGCTCTGTGACATCACTGTGTGCATTATCTCTGCTCTATGACATCACTGTGCACATAATCCCTACTCTGTGACATCACTGTGCTCATTATCTCTGCTCTGTGACATCACTGTGCTCATTACCCCTGCTCTGTGACAACACTGTGTGCATGATTCCTGTCTGACTTCACTGAGTTAACTATCCCATAATTTTACATGCAGAAAGAAATTATTTTTCTGACCCCTGTTCTAGGAACACTTCCTAAACATTTTGCTTTGCCTTTTTTCTTTATGACGCTTTCGCCTCACTACGTCTGAATACGCTCTCCAGCCTACAACTACAACACCCAGCAAGCCTTCGCAGCCAACTGTAGTATTTGCCAATGGCAAACGATACTCGCAGCTCTTTTATTAGCTTAACTTCTATCAACTTTGTTTTTTACGTTTAGAGTTTGTTTAACGTAGATATCTCCTCGGGGAGTAGACTGGCCACGGGGAGCTCTCACATAAGAGACAGCTGAATGTAGCAAAAGTGACTGATGGGTGACAGCTGTATTGTGACAGCTGTGAGCGGAGAAGACAGCTGCGCCGCCCGACGCTCCTGCAGTTTTGGGCTGCGGTGTGACCCGTATAACGGAGAACACGCCGCCTACATGTCCCACGTGTGCGAGTGAGACGGCAAGTGGCAAAACACAAGCAACTGGTGTCAACAATAAGGTGACCGGAGAGACCTCATAAGAAGAGCACTATTGTAGAGACACCAGATCCTAGATATGATACCTACTAAAGGTTCTCATATAGTCCCGACAGCTGCCGGCTGAAAAGCTATTCAGAGGGTCCAGGGTGAGAGAGACAAGTGCCTCAAGTCAACTCCAGAAGTGGCTTATCTCCTGCAGCAACAAAGGATCGGGCATGTTGAAATTGAACATGCCTGATCCTTCTTTCCCCAGAGCGAGAGCCTGGCGACCTCGGTACACAATAGATGGTGGAACAATCCCACAAAAAGCTGCACCTTCAGGGAAATCGCCAAAAATATGGTCACGTATTTTAAAGGGGTTGTCCGCCTTTTCAGAACCCTTCCCCCGCATTAAGGCTGGACCATTAGCGGGGATCAGGTAAGCCACCACAGGTCTGGCCATGCTGGGGGAAGGGGGCTAAAAAAAAAAATAAATAAGGCACAACAAAAGTGGACGACCCCTTAAATAAAGATGGTGCATGGCAAGATAACCAGAGTATAAAACCATGAGGGAGGTTTCCGTTCTTGTCCTTTTATAGCCCTTCCCCCTCCCGTGTACTATTTATTTGGTCATTTCTGCGCTGATTACATGTTCTTGCGCGCTGCCCATTTCCGTGTGGGCTGAATTGTACGTGCGGTCGCTGTTTACGTGTTCCACAACCCTCTCCAGGCATAAAGGTTGTGTTTTCTCTACATACACATCTGACTCCCAGGACTTGGCGTGTCGTCTTACATGTGCAAAGTCCACAGTCAGCCACCGCAGGCCAGAGCAATCGAGCGCAGCACGCATTCACCTCTGAGGAGGATCCCCCCGACATACTGCACAAAACATACAAACAAGGCAGCAAATTTATTAGCTGTAGTCTTAGTCAAGCACCCGAATCCTCTACTTCAAGGGTGTCAAACACGTGGTCCTCCGGCTGTTGCAAAACTACAGCTTTCATCATGCCTGGACAGCCTACGGCGATCAGAGCATGCTGGGTGTTGTGGTTTTGCAACAGCCGGAGGGCTGTGAGTTTTGACATCCCTGCTCTACATGTTGTGCATCCAGATATTGATGAGCTGCGGCTCCCCCATGGCTGACAGCCTTCTCCCTATGCACAGTATAGGGAGAAAGCAGTCAATCAACGATGGGTGGGAGGCGTCAGACAGCTGAATACGAGGAATCCGCAACTTATAAGGCAGGGGTCAGCAACCTCCGGCACTCCAGATGTTATGAAACTACAACTCCCAGCATTTTCCAGTCACTTCTATGGGAGTTTTGAGAGCAGCCAAGCAAGTGTGCGTGCTGGGAGTTGTAGTTTTACCACTCCTGGAGGGCCGATGGTTGCTGATCCCTGTGACTTTTAGGGGGTGGTCCCAGTGTTTTAATACTGATTACCCCGCCGATCAGGTCTTCGACGTGGCCATGCTCCGACCTCCTCGTAGCTTTCCAAGAACAGCGCCGTCCATTGGATAGTGGTTGTGCTTGGTATTGCACTTCAGCCTCATTCACTTGAATGGGACAGAGCTATGTCTTGACCATGTAACCAATGAACGTCGGCCTAGGAAGAGGTCGCAGCGCTCACCGGGGTGCCATAATCTCTTCGACGGCCACTGGGCAGGAGGTGCGGGGAGTCGGACCTCCCCAGATCAGATACTGATGACCTATCCTGAGGATAGGTCATCGGTATTGAACACTAGGAACCCCCCTTTAAAAAAAATACTGCAGAAAAAAATAATACTCAGGGTCGCCGTCAGTACGTTATGCTGCCCTCAGATAGGGGGCAGCATAAACCCCGTGATAGATCCCCTTTAAAATCATCAAGAATTTGATTTTTATTTTCCAAGACAAATGGATTATGGAAGGCAGCAGCTAAAAGGTGACCGGCAGACAAAAAAAGGTCTAAAAACAGATAAAAGTCTACACGAGCGGCGAGCACAGGGGCGATCTCTCCTCTCATCCCAGAACCTGATCGCTGTTTACCGGGTCGCCGCTCCAGGTCTTCACTGTGAAGATCACCGTTTAATTTTAGACTGTTTACAAGGGGTCGGATGAAGGGGAGTCTCTGATCTCTGCCGGCCTAAAAATACGTTTGCTGGGGGGGGGGGATGAGTGCGCGTTAAGGTCATGCAAAGAGTTAAACGTGCTTCTCTGCAAAGGGTTATTTGTTAACCAGTTGTGATAAGGCTGGGAGGGTTCTGGGCCATAGCAAGGTCAGGACAAGTGGAAAAGTGAAAAGTGCCTCCTCCTTCTCTGCCGGCGTTGTATTCTGCATAAGTGGCGGTAATGAGAGGTTAGAGAGCGGGAGAACATACCGTACGTAGTGCGGCACACCCCAGGAAGCTCGCACTCTCTTACTCATACTAAGGTATAGAAGGGCCTAGAAACACACCTGAGGGCTCATGCACACAAACGTATTTTCTTTCCGTGTCCGTTCCAATTTTTTTGCCCATTCATTTCAATGGGCCCTCAAGAAAGACGGAAATGGATGTGTGCATTCCGTTTACGTATGTCCGTACTTCTCTTCCGCAAAAAAAATAGATCATGTCCTGTTACTGTCCGCATTACAGACAAGAATAGGACTGTTCTATTAGGGGCCAGCTGTTCCGTTCCGCAAAATACGGAATGTACAAGGACGTCATCCGTATTTTTTGCAGATCCGTTTTGTCACGGACCGTAAAATATATACGGTCGTGTGCATGAGCCCTAATACATAGCATATACTACATATCTATTATCTATCTATAATCCCTAAAGATGTATAACGGAGTGCAGTCTATTACCACACATTGCCCATGAGCAGGTGACGGCCTCCATGACCTCATCTGCAGCTTGTCCACAAGTCCACGTCCACCTGCAGACCTTCTTCAGGTCGCCTGGACTTGTAAATCCTCCCTGAGAAGCCACCACTATATCCAGCCATACAGGTGGTAAATGTCGGTCAAACACTCATGTAGTCGACAGCATAGAAAAGAGCAAAGGATCAGGCATAGTGAAATCCAACATGCCCAATCTCGGACCCCCACAGAACAAATACCGATGGCCTATCCTAAAAAGAGGCCATCAAATACCAAAATCTCAGACACTCCCTTTAAAGGGGTATTCTCATCTTAGACAATGGGGGCATATCGCTAGGATATGCCCCCATTGTCTTATAGGTGCGGGTCCCAACGCTGAGACCCGCACCTATATCCAGAACGGAGCCCCAAAATGAAGGAGTACCCTCTATTCATTTCTATGGGCGCAGCGGGGAGCTGCACCTGGTGTTGGCCGGAGCCCGGGAAACCTGGGGTCCTCCAGGCGCAGCGCTCCCCCCACCGCTGGGACCAGCACCTATAAGACAATGGGGCATATCTTAGAGATATGCCCCATTGTCTAAGATGAAAATACCACTTTAAAGAAGAACTCCCGCAAAAATTATTATTCCATGTCCTGCTAGAAATGTACATGATGTAATCTGTAGTGAATGTCATTTTCTTACCAATGGCTGTATTTGGGAGTTATATCTCCCTGATGTTTCTCATCTGTGTCATGTGACCAGCAATCAGACTCACCAACTCACACAGAGACTTATGTGTGGACAGGAAGTCTAATTCTCTATGTATTCCTATGGGAGCCTCACTTTCAGTCTCATAGGAATGAATAGAGCAGTGACTGGCTTCCTGTCCTGGGTCAGTTGGAGGTCAGGGAGTTGGTCACATGACCAAGCTACAATAAGAAGAGAAGTTATTACTCACAATTACAGTCTCTGAGAAGAAGTTTACATTCACTACAGATTATATCATGCAGCTTTCTAACAGGTCAGAGAATAAAAAATCTTCTTTAAGCACACAAACCTCAGAGAGACTTTTTAGGGGGCATGTTTTAACACAGAGCTGTGATGCCTAACCTCCGGCACTGCAGCTGCGGTAAAACTACAACTCTCAACATGTACACTTGCGTGGCAGTTCTCAGAATTCCATAGAAATGAATGGAGCATGCTGGGAGTCGTAGTTTCTCCACAGCCGGAGTACGATCACTGACACTGAGCAAAAATATCCATATTTAGTACAGATTATTCTGAGGCTAAATATTGACTGTGTTGTGAATACGAAGACATTCCCGTGTTGTGACACGCGCTTACACACTCATCCACTCAATGAAATACACCCGGATCCTGCTTAACTGGGAACGCTCACGTGGGATCCGTGTCACATGATCCTGTGACACAGGCCGATGGCGGGACAAAGCTGATGTTATCAGCAGTGGTATACGGGCCTGTAATGTCACATTCCTGCGAAGACTGCACTCCAGCGCCAAAATATTTACAGATGAGGCCCTGAACGGTCACGTACGGGTACAGCACAGCACATGGAGGTACACCCAAAACAGGACTGCAATTAAAGGGACACACTGTTTCCCCGGGGCCGAGTCACAACCCTCCTCTTCACACTCCTGTGTCTGGCTGTGAGATAACTGACTGCAGCAGGATCCTCCCCTCACTGAGAGAAAAAACTAAAATTGTGTTTTCTGCAGATTTTATGTTAGGATCCGTCTGCACCGCAATATGTGGTGCCCACATATTGCTGACCCGCTGGTCGCAATACGGGCACAGCCGAACAACGGCGTCTACACACGCCACAGATTTGGTTGCAGAAATTTCCGCGAATGAAAATCCGTTCCATTCACCTGACTGGGGCTTGAAGACATCCGTGTGCTTGCCGCCCAATTCAAATGAACGCAACCGATTTTCAGTCGCGGAAATTTTTGAATTGACATCCGCAGGGTGTGAAGACTCCCTAAGGGTTAATGCACACGATCGCGGGATGTTTTGCAGCCCGCAAACTGCGGTTCCCGCAAAACACGGATACAGGCCGTGTACATTGCGCGTTTTTGCGGAACAGAACGTACGGCCCCTAAAAGAACAGCCCTATCCTAGTCCATAATGCGGGGGACGGCCATGAGGACACAGAACGCACACAGAGCCATGTCCGTTTTTTGCCGCCCTATTGAAGTGAATGGTTCCGCAAAAGAAACAGAACAGACGTGGAAAAAAAAATACACTTGTGTGCACGAGCCCTAATAGGGATTTTTTTTTGGCTATTTTGCTGATTGGACTTATCACCTCACCCATCGAAAGTCAGCAGAGAAAGAGCTGCTAATGTAGTTTTTGGAATACACTAATGGCGAGCGCCCCAGACCGGCGGACTGGCAGAGAAACGCTTTCATTAGCTTGTTCTAGAATTTGTGAGATAAACAATGGCCGGCGTTAATGGAACTTAGTTATCAATGGCTGCGCTAATCTGACATGTAGAGAGATGGGGAAATGCAGTGCAGCCTGCCCGGCGGGCGCACCGACGAGTAATCAAATGGCTTATCGACACAGGCGCTCTGATCGCAGTGTTTAAACGGCGGCCAGCAGAGGAAAAAGTGGCTTAAATGGAAATATGTGTCCTCCGCCTTGTTGATTTTAAAAGCTGCTGCAGCCTGCTTCCCCCCTTGGATTGTAGATGAAAAGAAGGGCGTTCTGTGATTAATCCAACGCAGGGGGACACGTCTAACAAAATCAGAACCCCTTTAAGCTCGGATGTCCCAATGGCACCATAACCCCCTAACTGATTTGCCGGAGTGGAGCTAAAAGTAGCTACCTGGAGGGGGAAGGGCTGTTTAGATGCTGCTACCACCTGAATGGTGGAAGCTAGAAAGATGCAACTGGTTTTGCTTGAAAGCAGACATTCCAAGCTTTCAGACAATACCAAAATGACACCAATATGTTCAGGACAGAGAAAGCCGTCACTGATAGAAATCGGGATGCTGTGAATGCAGCTGAAAGTAAAAGTAAAAACTCGCGATTATTCCCGACTCGATTTCTAACAGTGATTTCTCCTCTGCGGCTTCGACTTTAGCTGTTTAGCTGTATTGTATGAAAGCCCGGACTGTCAGCTTTCAAACAAGACCAATTGCATGTTTCTAGCTGCTACCATTAAGGAGATATCAGCATCTAAAGCAGCCCTCCCCCCTCCAGTTAGCTACTTTTCACACTGCCCGAGCTGGACTCGGGCAAAACAGTTAGGTGGTTAAAGGGGTTGTCAGGAACTGAAGTACTGATGAACTATCCTTAGGACAGGTCATCACTATCAGGCCTGTGGGGGCAGCGCTCCAGGAACCAGTCCCGGTCACTACGCAGTAGATGGAGAGGTGTGGTCCCGGTGCCCGATTCCAGGACTTGGAGCTGCTGCAAACAACTGATTGCTGAGTCGAGAGTCGGATATTCCAGGGTTGCGGGTCGTATTAATCACCTAGGCAGGATAACGATGCAACGATCTTCATTCTTTCAACCACAGTAATACAGCAAATGGCTCAGACAAGCTGCACCCCTGGGCACTCAGGGGGGACACCCTCCGAGACCCAGCCTACAATATCCCAAGCTGGGACCTGTAGGCCCACTGCCCCGTACCAGGCTCTACCCACGTTTTAAGTTTGCCCATAGCTTTAGTATCACCCCCCCCCGTCACTGCCAATGCTTATCCAGATCACGGACACCACGCCTGAAGCGTATGGATCCGACTCCAACCAGCAACAACCACCTCATCCCCTAGTCACTGTCCTCATTAGTCCTGAACAACAGTCCTGTGACGGGCTGTCCCGAAGCGGAGGATGCTCCCCACAGATGACACAGCCGGACATCTGAGCCCTGACAACTCTGCACCCGCACTGCTACTTCCAGTAGCTGCGCAAGAGAAGAGGTTCTGCTTCCACAAGCGCTGCTACACTTCCGGGTAATGCTGCAGGAACTTTGGGGACACCCATTGCAGCTCTCTGCTTGATGAGATGAATCGATTCGGATGATTCTCACACGTGAACGTGTTTCTAGATGCTGAAGCAGAGCCGTCAGGCGGTCGAGACTGCGGCTCTATAGTTTCTTCCAAGAGTTGAGTCTTTACAATTACATAACCTCAGGCCTGAGCACATTTTTCCTATGTGGGTTTACACGACGCACGCCAAAAACAGAAACGATGCGGCTGTAACACCGGTAACATACATTTGGTAGAAGTTTAGCAAGAAATAACGGACGGATGATGGGGTATGGCTGCAGGATCAGACTGCACAGGGCAGGTTTGTATTCTGTAACTGCAGAGCGGCTGTAGACATAAGACGCTCAGGGTTTTCAGGAAAGACAATCTACAAACTTGATTCTTTTTTTTTTTGGATGCACTGGAGCAATTAAAGAACGTCTGCAAAGGGGGATATTGTCTCAAAAAAATGTAAAAAAAATATCACATAAAACGCTTCTTTCTCCACTTATCAGACTTCTCTCCCAGCCAACGCTTCTTTCTCCACTCATCAGACTTCTCTCCCAGTCAACGCTTCTTTCTCCGCTTATCAGACTTCTCTCCCAGCCAACGCTTCTTTCTCCACTTATCAGACTTCTCTCCCAGCCAATGCTTCTTTCTCCACTTATCAGACTTCTCTCCCAGCCAACGCTTCTTTCTCCGCTTATCAGACTTCTCTCCCAGCCAACGCTTCTTTCTCCACTTATCAGACTTCTCTCCCAGCCAACGCTTCTTTCTCCACTTATCAGACTTCTCTCCCAGCCAACGCTTCTTTCTCCACTTATCAGACTTCTCGCCCGCCCATCAGCACTGATTACTCACTCTGAATTTACTGATAAAACCTGTACACAGCAGTCCATACACTGAGAGATCCAGTTACAGCTGCTGCCGATAGAAGTCTATAGAGGAAGAGGAGGAAGCTGTATTTTGGCATAAAAGGCACAGACACACAGACTCTGCTTCCTGTAGGTTTTCTATCCCACCCTAGTGCTGGATTCACAGCTACACTACTCAGTACAGTTATATAATGTCCTTTATGCTGCTACTGACAGAAGATATATAGCGGTACCGAACACCTACGTGAAAAGAACTTGCGGGGGATGTCTCGGAAGGATTCTGCAATCCACATTAAATAAATATAAAGACCTTTGCACTCAATTGGCTGATGCAGATAAGTAGAAAAAGTAAGGCTACTCTCAAACCGGCGGCACTACGATCAGACCGCCTGATCTGGCAGACAATGCCAGGAATCGGCAGGACCCAAACTGCAGCAGTTTGTGTCCAACCGATTCTACGTATTTTTGCCGGAACGTGGCCAGAGTATACTTAATGGGGCCGGCGGGCATTCCAGTTGCATCCGGCAGTGTTGGACCTGGAGAATTCTAGCAGTCTGTTCTCTGCCGGAATCCACGCCGCAGGTGTGAAAGTAGCCTTAGGCTGGGTTCTGGGCATTTAATTCTGGCAGTGTGTTCCAGAGGAGGCCGGAAACAGCCGGCAATCCTTCCGGCCCCACTGACTATCATTGGGGCCGGCGGAGATCCAGCCGCATCCCCGCAAATACGTAGTACATACCAGTATGTAGCATGCAAATTCGGACAAGCTACTGTATGTACGAGAACATAAAAGGACTGCCGACAGAATAAAACGCGGGCCGGGAAAAACGTGGCGCTCGGAGGTTTGGGCTGCATCTCCATGAAAGGCTCTATCCACGGAAAAGCGAGCACATTTCTAAACTGGCGCTGTTACGCGGGGAGGAATTAGAACAGAATGTGAAGTAGCTTAGGCTAAATACGAGGTCGAGCCCGCGTTAACCCCTCACTGGCCGGGGCCGCAGCACGCTGGTGCTCTTTGTACCTGGCGTAAATATGTTTTTGTACCATGTCAAGGACTCTGCTCTGTATAAACAGGAGGGAGGAGGGTGTTATTTTTTCCGCTCGGAGCCAGAACGCCGGAGGAATAACAACTGTCAGCCAGTAAACTTGCGGACGGCTTCAATTCTTCTTTGAGCGCCATCGGATCCGTCCAAAAGATTGAGAGTGGTGTCAGCGTTCATGGAAACCGCAGCGACGTGACTGATCTGCCCTCCCTAAGGGTTCGGTCCAGGCATAGCGACGGTTAATGACATTTTTCGCCATGGACCGGCACATCGTGCTCGGGTTCGAGAACAGAATACGGTTGGGCAGTGCAGTTATCGGTATTAGGTTACAGGTAGGGGCCTCAGCTGTTAGCCGGGGCCTCAATCCGATTAATTAAAGCTGCTCAGGACGTGTTCCGAAATAAAAAAAATAAAAAAAAAATCCCAAAGAATGCGTTTTAAGAGAACAAATACAAAATGTATCTGAGCATGTAGCGCTCCCTTTACTGGCAGTTATTAGTCACCGCCAAATAGTGATTACAAAGCAAGCAGAAATGAGACAATATGCGCTGCGCCTATAAGAAGGGAGCCCTGTCTGAACAGGTCCACGCTCCATCTGGCCTATTTAGACTCGGTGACACACAATCCCCATTGTGAACGTCTCTGAACTGTTAATGCAGCTCCTGGTAAACCTGCCAGTCTGGACCAGTAATCTGCTTTTATCCACAAGGCAACCTATCACTGGAATTTATTCACAATTTAAAGGGATGCTCCGCAGAGACAAGGTATTCCCCTTCATAAAATTGTAGGAAGCCTCTTCAGACTCCGTAATGAATACGATCTTCTGGTAAAGCCCTTCAGGAAGGGACGGGTTCTTATTGAAGAGAGGTTTTAAGGAGAGAGGGTTATTTCAGTAAAAACACAAACATGGAGGATGTCCATCATACAGTTAGAGCTCCTATTCCCCTCTCCGATCCCCCGCTCAGGGTGCCCAGTGCTCTCTACTTCCTGATGACGTCTCGACGCGGCCAGTGGGTGAGGCAGGTCATTGCTGAAGCCAATGATTTCCTATCGTGTTGAGATAGGAACAGGAAGAGGAGCACGGTGTGGACCTGGTCGCCAGCTGCTGCAGAGAGAGCAGAGCCTCTAGGTGTAATGGTAACGCCCCCGTTGCTCCTAGAGGCTCATTTGCATATATTAAAACATCATTTTTCTCAGCAATGCAGACACATAGGAACATGGGACCAACACAGATGCCTTCAGCTAAATTGCAACAGGCAATTGCGGACAAGAATAGGACACGGAGTGCTGTTCACACCTTTTCGCGCCTCATTGAAGTGAATGGGTCCGCATCCGAGCCATAAAAAAATGCAACTCGGATGCGGACCCAAACAACGCTCGTGTGCATGAGGCCTGAGGAAGGTGACTACGTTGCATCTACATGTCGTTCTGAAGACCACCAAGAATTCCTAACCCTGCAGGATGAGAGTCCAGAGCGCTGGAGTGAGGAGCATCATCTGTTGCTTTAAAAAGGTCTCATCCCTTTAATCTGAGAGACGCCCCTGGGTAACAGCTGATCACCACAGGACGGACCCCCAGGAACCCAACAACTGGTTTGCAGTAGTAAAACTCAACCAGTGATGCGTTTACCCTGCAGCAGCTGCTAACGGAGACAGCCTAAGATAGAATAAGCCCTCAAAGACAAAGCTTGAAGGATCACAGCAAATGTGAGGGCCATGGCGTGACTCAACATCAACCAATATCCTGAAGCTGCATGACGTCTTATTTGTCTTTAACGAAACAAGTCTTTGCAGCCTGAAGAAGGAGTTTCTTGTATAGTGGAGGAAACGTCTACTGACCACTTCAGTGCTTGCTAGGTAATCTTAAAGGGGTTATCCCATGATTAATGTAAAAAATGAAAATCAGACATCATATAGTACATGGCGACCTCTTTCTAACAAAGCTAGAACCAGCCCTGTACCTCACATGGATCCAGAGATCTCCACATTCATTGCTCTGCTAGATTTATATTAAGCCGACAGCTCAGGGGGAGTGTCTTTTCTGCTGCAGCTCAGGGGGCGTGTCCATGGTCTCCCTATCACAGCTCAGGAGGCATGTCTCAGCTCTCCCTATCACAGCTCAAGGGGTGTGTCCATGCTCTCCCAATCACAGCTCAGGGGGCGTGTCTCAGCTCTCCCCATCACAGCACAGGAGACCGTTGGATGAAACGGAGCATGTGCGGCCTTCTCAGTGAGCAGGACAAAGAAATAAGTTCAAAAATAAACAGCAGGTGGCGCTATACAGATACATTTTGTTGAATAACCCACTGGCTATGCTAAATTTTTAATTACATGTAGTTACAAAAGTATTCAGATCCAGGTGCTGGTTTGAAAACTGTAGAATATTTTTCGTGGGACAACCCCTTTAAGTGACACACTTAAAAAACACGCTTAAGGGAGGATGCAAGAATAGCAATTAAAGAGGTTTTCCGAGATTTTTTTTTTTTTTTTTTACTGATGACCTATCCTCAGGACAGGTCATCAGTATCTGATTGGTGGGGGGACGATAACCAGGACCCCCGCCAATCAGCTGTTTTAAGAAGGCAATGGCTCCAAGCACAGCGCTATCCATTGTATAGTGGCTGTGCTTGGTATTGCAGCTCAGCTCCATTCACTTGAGGAGCCGTTCCTAGGCCATGTGACCAATGAATGTGTCGTCACTTGGCCTAGGAAAAGCAGAGAGAAAGCCACGGCACTCACAGAAGTGGCCCTGCCTTCTCAAACAGCTGATCGGTTGGGGTCAGGGGTGTCGGACCCCCACCCATCAGATACTGATGACCTATCCTGAGGATCGGTCATCAGTAAAAAGTCTTGGAAATCCCTTTTAACATAGTATTACATACCTTTTCAGAACCTAATTACACTGCGAGTATACAGTACGGTTCGCTGCACGAAGAAAGTCAGCAGATTTAATTCTGCGGACCAGCGGGATACCAACAGCATTTAAACTTTTTTCATTTTAACAGGTATTGTGAAAAGTCATTTGCCAGAGCACGCCTCATTACATGCACCTTCAAAATAATGGCTAGCACAGCAAGGAACCGTAGACGGTGTCCTGCGCATAGACCGGTGTCCACGCTGAGAAACATGGCAGGGGATGAGGTGGATCCGTAATGCGGAACGGCGCGCAGCTCATGGCTTCATATCACAAGACGCCGCCGTTTCCTCCTACAATGGAACATTTTATCAGATAAGACGGCTTCCTCCAAACTCAATTACAGGACATTTCCAAGCACTGGAGATCTGCTGTGTGCAGGCCATGCTATCCGACTGCCCAAGAACCACTCTCCAGTTTAAAGGGGTTATCTGGTAAATTATACTGATGACCTATTGTATGGATCAGTCATCAATATCAGATCACCCGGGACCCGCTGTGATCTGTGAGTACTGAAGCCTCTTCCTAGGCCATGTGACATCACCGTACACCAGTCACGTGGCCTAGGAGGAGCTCAGCCCTGTAGAAGTGAATGGAGCTGAGCTGCAATACCAAGCACAGCCACTATACAATGTACGGCGCTGTGCTTGGAAAGCTCACCAGAGCTCTGGTAAATGCGGCGGCTCCCTGAAACGGCTGATCGGTAGGGGTTCCGTGAATCGGACCCCCGGCCATGTGGTAATGATGACCTCTTTCTCCTGAGGATAGGTCATAATTATCTTTACCTGGTAACCCCTTTAAGGGCGGTCATACATATGCAATAGTTGTCAGCCGACTGACTGACTGACTGACTGACAGCTATCTCTCCTGACTCCCCAATAGACATACACTTTCAGCTCAGCCCAAAGTGTATGCGTATTCAAAGGGTAGAGGGGAGAAAGTTGATTATCTCCATGGAGAACAAAAGGACTGGGCGTAAAAAAATTTACTTCCCCCAGTCGGAGGGTCAGGAGCTCCGCACACACATTAGACCGACGGCTGAACCCGGTTATGGGGGCTTTAAGACAGCCGGGCATTCGACCAATAGCTCACTCTCCTAACTCCTACATGTACACTCAGTTCGGCCGAGTGTGCATGTTTCCTGAATGGAGAGGGGAGACAGCTGCTGCCAGAGAACTCTAGAGAAGGCTTATCTCTCTGAGGACCAAATGATAAGGCTTGTTTAATCAACTTCCCAACCCGTCTCCCCCCAAAACATCTGCCATTCGGAGGGGTAGGGGTGTCAGGAGGTCCCCATACATGAAATCAGCATTTGGAAGAGGACCCGTCCCCTCTCCTGACAGGTCTGATTTAGTAACTACTTGCATCTCCCATGTAATAACAATTCTGGAGCATCTATTCTTGATCTATGACTATGTCGTGCCGTTCCTTTATTATTCCTGCTAGAAGTTTATGTCAGCAGCTTGCAGTAAAGGTACAGATGGGTGTTACCAGTTGGGGGGGTGTCCCGGCACAGTCTGACACCAGCAGCACTGATTGGACAGAGTCAGACACACTGCTACTGGTAACCAGTACCGTTACTGCAGACTATTTTCACATCGCCGGCAGGCTGTTCCGGAACAGAATGCCGGGAATCGGCCTGACAAAAACTACTGTGTGCGGCCGTTTCTTGGCATTTTTGCCGGATCAATGCTGGACCCCATTATAGTTAGCAGCCTGCCAGATTGGCAAACACAAGCCTAAACTTCTAGCAGGAATAATAGAGGAATGGCACAACATACAGTCATAAGAATAGATGCTCCAGAATTGTTATTCCATGGGGGATGCAAGTAGTTACTAAAACGGACAGTTTTTTCTAACTATAGTGAATGACACACACGCCAAGGAGGGAGACAAAGACTGGACATCATCTTCCTGTGTCCCCAGCCCCGTCTCCCATCGGTTTACAATAGAGTGCATGCTCCAACGACCAGGAAAGCTGGTGCACTACCTGGAGTAGAAATATTAGATCCTATTCAAGAGTCGCTCAATACGTTTATCAATGGAATCTGATGATCAGATATTTTGGATTATCAGACGACATTGAAAAAAAAAAAAAAAAAAGAACATAAAACTATTTTGTAGGAGTGGAAATCCTTCAAACAGGAAGCTTAAAAAAAAATAAATAAATAAAGTTAAAGATTACACGCGGTCACGCTAGAACTTCATTTTCTAAGTGAATAAAGGAATTTCCTAATCGCCTCTCCGCTCCGTTTTCCGCTTTTAGTCTTGTGAGATTCCACATTTTATTAGCGTTCTGTGCGGGGAAACATGCGCCAGACTTTATGGATTATCAAGTGCCAGATATTAAAGGAATTTTTTTAATATATAAAATGTATTTGTCTGAACCGCTGCAGTAATAAAGGAATAAAAGAAACGCCGGCCTGAACGCCGCTCCCCCAGAGGGAAGGAATCCGCTTTATTGGCTATTTATAAAATGGGGGGAAAAAGGAAAAAAATACTATAGTGTCAACCCAAGGGCAGAAATGAGTTTATTACATGGAACAGACAATTGGAGCTTCTTTAAAGGGGTTATCCCATAAATAATGTAGAAAATGAAAATCAGACATCATATAGTACATGACAATACCTTTCTAACAAAGCTAGAACCAGCCCTGTACCTCATATAGATCCAGAGATCTCCCCATTCATTGCTCTGCTAGATTTATATCAAGTTGGCAGCTTAAGGGGAGTGTCTTTTCTGCTGCAGCTCAGGAGGCGTGTCTCAGCTCTCCCTATCACAGCTCAGGAGGCGTGTCTCAGCTCTCCCTATCACAGCTCAGGAGGCGTGTCTCAGCTCTCCCTATCACAGCTCAGGAGGCAGTTGAAAGATGAAACTGAGCATGTGCGGCCTTCTCAGTGAGCAGGTCAAAGAAATAAGAAATTAAGTGGCACTATACAGATACATTTTATTGAATAACTCAGTAGCTGTACATCATTTTTAATTACATGCAATTACAAAAGTATTCAGATCCAGGTGCTGGTTTGAAAACTGTAGAATATTTTTCGTGGGACAACCCCTTTAAGGATTGCAACTGATCTTCTCTCGTGAATCCGGCGTAATCCCAGGCTTTAGCTCCAGGCTGCCCATCAGGCGCGCTACCTCCGTGGCTGCCCCATATTGCAATTAAATACAATGGCATGTGAGATTACGGAATGGTGGGATTGTGGGGCCGGGGCACCTGGACATTTCCGAAATTCCTTTTAAACCTACTTCTGGATTTTATATAAAAAAAGGGTTAAAAAAAAAAAAAAAAAAAAAAAAAAGAGAAAAGGTGACTCCGCCCTGAGGCCTCATGCACACGACCGTAGGCGGCCCACAAACAGTGGTTTTGCAATATACCGTCCCGGCCGTGTGTGTGTTCCATATCACGGATGCGGACTCGTTCACTTGAATGGGTCCGCAATCCGCAAGATGCGGTGCAGTGCAGAACGGAGGCACGGATCAGAAGCCCGCGGAGAGCTTCCATGGGTTTTGTGACCGCACTTAAAAAAATAACGTATGCGCTATGCAGTGCGGACTGTCAGATGTGGATTGCAGACTCCATTCAGACGGTGGGCGCGCGGTCAGTGCCTGTGCATCGTGGACCGCTATTTACAGCCTGCAGCACAAGGACACAGCTGACAAGCGGTCGTCCCCCGTTCACACGACATTTCGATCGTTTTTCCACATGTTTTGCGCACCAAAAAAACAGCTCTAAAAAGCCTCATTCGCTTCAATGGGAGACAGCACGCTCTATCTTGGAGCAGAATCCGCACCAATTCTCTCATTGAGACAAATGTGAAGCTGGAAAAAAAAAAAAACACGCACCAAAACTGCGCAGAAAATCAGTGTGGATTCCGCACTTATTTTTTTCAGCGTTTTCAACATCTGTCGAGTGAACACACCCTTAGGGCTCATGCACACGAATGTATTGTCTTTCCGTGTCCGTTTTGTCTTTTTTTGCGGACAGTATGAGGAACCTTTCTTTTCAAAAACTGAAGTTACTCCGTGTGCATTTCGTTTCCGTATGTCCGTATTTCCGTTCCACAAAAACATAGAACATGTCCTATTATTGTCCGCATTACGGACAAGGATAGGGCTGCTCTATTAGGGGCCAAAATACGGAATGCACACGGACGTCATCTGTATTTTTTGCGGATCCATTTTATGCGGACCGCAAAATACATACGGTCGTGTGCATGAGCCCCAAAGGAGAATCTTAGAAGGCAGAGAAGTCATAAACATGGACATTAACAGGCCTCGTGCACAGGCCGTATCCGTTTTGCTGTCCGCAAACCTCACATTCGCAAAATACGGATACCGTCTGTGGCGTCTGTCTTTTTGGGTTTTTTTTTTGCTGACCTTTTGACTTCAATAGGTCTGTGCGGTCCTACATTTTGGGACTAAGTATAGGAGGACATGTTCTATCTTTTATTTCATATGTTTTCCGTATCCGTATGTAAGAGACAGAACATGCCGTATTCATGGCTGCAAAAGGTGGTTCACAGATCCATTGAGGACGCACAAAAACGGATGCGACGCGGACCGCAAAATACACAAAGCCGTGCGCATGAGGCCTACTGGGAAAAAAAAAAAAAGTCTCCATACATGTAATGCTAGACGACTCCAAATATAATCTGAATTCGGAGCATTTCAGTTGACGGCTTTGTACGTATCTCAGGAATTCAGGAAGAGATAAAAATGTACGCGGTGGACGACGGCGGATGGAGGAATCCGGCCTGTGTATTTCGGGGGATAACATGGGGGCCGCCTGCATTCCATTGGGATAAAAAAGAAAGAGAGAAAAGGGTCCGGGCCCGATGCTCGCTGCACATTCCTGCTGGTGCCGCAGCTCCGCAGCCTTGGTTATTCTTGGTGCCAACGGAGGAGACAACAGGAAAGAATAGAGCCATGTAAATAAAGCTTTCGGCCGCCGTGGCGGGTACGGGGAGCGGCACATGTTGTCTATTTGAGTAGAATGGATTATTTACACGATGAGAGAACAGATTACACCCGACACAGAGACTTCCTCAGCTTCACAGGAGACGTTACATTGCTGCGTTGTTTGCAACATAAAGATAATACAAAATGTGTTTTACGTATAAAAAAAAAAAAAAAAAAAAAAAAAAAGACACTGACGCCAACTTGGCGTTCTGTCCAAAACAGTGGCGGGACCTCTCCCGAAATATCCTTTCAGTAACAGAGAGGAGAGAATGATTCCTGACGGGAACAACAAACTATTTTTACCAGAGACTGAAAAGTGAAGATGGGGGGGGGGGGGAGGATGAAGACGCGGCCAAGATCTCACATGAGATATCTGAATGTTCTTCTATAAACCATGGACACACAGGAATGGCTGGCTACAACAACCGAGATTTTTTATTTTTTTTTCCCATGGGAATATTTTTCTGATCATAACAAAGTAATTTGAGATTGAAGAAGTTTTCCAGAGTCAGAATATTGATGTTTTGTCCCCAGGACAGTAATATCAGATCAGAGCAGGGTCCGACACCCAGGTGGGTCCCACCACAGATCAGATGTTACCAGGGACCGTCATGTTCTTTATTGGTGACGTAGCGGCAGCGTCATAGGACACTGCGGGGGAGGATGATGGGCTATCACAGGGGTAGGCAACCTTCAGCACTCCAGCTTTTGGGAAACTACAACTCTCAGCATGCATACTTGCTGTGCTCTTCTCAGAACTGCCATAGAAATGAAGGGAGCATGCTGGGAATTGTAGTTTCACAACAGCTGGAGTGCCGAAGGTGGCTGACCGCTGGTCTATCAGGACGATAGGTCATCAATATTGTGAAAGAGGACGACCCCTTTAAGTACCCCTTGGCCAGAAAAAAAAAAAAAGTTGCAAGAAGTAATGTAAGGTCACAAAGCAGGTAAAATACAGCAGAAAAGCGCACTGTGAATTTTGCGCGGAACAGGTACGGACCCATTCATTTCAATGGGGCCGCAAAAGATGCGGACAGCACACCGTGAGTTGTCCTCATCTGTAGTTCTGTTCCGCAGCCCCGCAAAAAAAAGATATAGAATATGTCCTATTCACAAGAATAGGCATTTTCTTTCATATAGCCGGTCGTGGTCTTCTCCCAAAACGCGGAACGTACACGGCCGATATCAGTATTTCACGGATCCGCAATTTGCAGAACACTTGCGGTTGTTTGAATGTAGCCTTAGGCCCCATTCACACGACCGTATGAATAGGGGCCGCATCTATTCCGCAATATTGCGTAATAGATGCGGCCCCATTCACCTCTATGGGAGCGCGCAGCCGTAGTATTGCGGACCCACAATAATAAGGCCGTCTGAATGGGCCTTTACATGCAGTTTTTGCTGTGGAAACGGCTGTGAACGTCACCCTTTCCGCAGCGTAAATTAAAGGGGGTCTGCCACTTTTTGGCTACTGTTGACCAATGTGTATATAAGATGACTATATGACACTCACTAGCATAGCCATTGTTGATATTACGTGCAGTTTGCTATATTTCATCTTCCGTAATGTCCGCATAGAGGTCCCGTCCATAAGAGGGCTGCTGACGGAGGGTCATGTGACCACACATCACTTGGCCTCCTCCAGTCAAACAGACTACACCTGTACTAAACTGGAATGGAGGAGACATCACATGGAGATTTGCCTGGTCACATGACCCCCCATCAGCGGCCATTATATGGACAAGACCACTGTGTGGACAGGACAACTGCTCACGTGATGCAAAGAGAGGCCTGTGATTGGCTGTAGCGTTCACATGTTTCCCTGTCGACTTAGAGATATACTTTATAGCAGCCACTATGGCCCATTAACACAATGGTCAGGAGTTTACCCCCCATGGACTTCGATGGGAGAGTTTTCTAGGCGTGCTCTGTGACCTGTGCAGAGGTCACTGTACAGGGAGGGAGTAAGGTAAGCTGTGACAATATATCTATGTTAGCTATATACAGGTATTATCTGTCATTGTCATCTCATCTGTGATGATAATGAGATGACTGCTGAAAAGTGATCTTTACAGACCAGAAAGTACCTGCAGGGTATTAGGATTAATTTCAGTTTGGATAATGACATTGAAACTTACAAATAAACATCAAAAATGTAAAAATCTGTTACTTGATATAAACAGGTCACTTTTTGACACACTCCCTTTAACTTTCCAGGAAAGGATGTGACCAGGAGCCGTTATTCCCCCACCGCCAGCTATCTGCAGTGTGAAAAGCGGGAACTTTCTGTGTAAAACACAAGAAATTTGTGTCATGGAAAATTCCTTTGCACCAGAGTCAGGAAATGTTCCTGGCAATGGACTTTCTCCTCCACACAACACAGAGTCCAGAATCTGACAAATGGGGGGCGAGAGCGAAGCGAGCGGATATACACGGGGAGGGAAGCACGCTGGAAAGTCTTCTGCAGGTATCTCTATGAGCATCAGGACCAGAACAGAGGCCAAAGTATTCTGCTGATCTGAGGTTTACAGACCGCAATACGGACACGGTCGTGTGCATGAGCCCTTAAAGGGGTCCTCTCACTTCAGTAAGCGGCATGTATCATGTAGAGGAAGTGGATACCAGGCACTTACTAATGTATTGTGATTCTCCATATTGCTTCCTTTGCTGGCTGGATTCATTTTTCCATCACATTATACACTGCTTGTTTCCATGGTTACGACCACCCTGCAATCCATCAGTGGTGGTCGTGCTTGCACACTATAGGAAAAAGTGTCAGCTTCTCTGGTGGCCGTGGGAGTGCACATTTTCTAGTGCTTATTCCTATCCTATTGGATAACCCCTTTAAGGGTGTCACAGCAGTATAATGTCTAGGTTACCCATATGATGGGCAAACTTCATAGTAAGAAGAGTAAAGGCTGTATTAGACTCCCCGATTGTCAGGAGGGCAGCGTTTCTTCCTGGCAATCGCCTGCTCGCTAGCGGAAGAGACCGCTGCTATTACATGCAGCGATCTCCTCCACAGTATGGGGAGGAGCGATCGCTATGCCGTCGCTCGTCCCCATGATGTACAGTGGCTTACCGGCGGCAGATCTGCGGCCTGCAAATCCCAATCTTTCAGCGTGCTTTATCGGGCAATCGGCAGTAGTATTACACTGCAAGATGAACGCTCGGTAGCGATCATTGGGCAGAAAATCTACCCATGTAATACACCCCCTATGGACAATGATGCAAACAGTCTACACCAGGCATGGCCAACCTGTGGCTCTCCAGCTGTTGTAAAACTACAATTCCCACCATGCCCTGCTGTAGGCTGATAGCTGAAGGCAGTCCGGGCATGCTGGGAGTTGTAGTTTTGCAACAGCTGGAGAGCCTCAGGTTGGCCATCCCTGGTCTATACCAAAAGGGCTGAAAAGCTCCCCCACCCCCCATATCTGATCACCTCCAAATGCCAAGAGGAGGACCTCCAGGGCAGCATGGGAATACGTGACCACAAGATGTGAGTCAATGGCTCCCTTCAGAGCTGCGATCAGCTGGTGACGCAGACACGATGCAGTGGTGTGTGAAGAGATAATGAGGGGGTCCTCTTTAACGTGATCACTCGCCCCTCACCCAATCCTTTGATCAAGGGCTAGCACTGACCATATGTGGCCAGTCAGACGTTTAATGCTTGGACCTACACAAAGGTCTTATTCACTACCCTGCGAGTTCCCACTGATCACTAGAAAACCGAGGCTGGAACTGATGATGTCACCCCACATGTCATGAAATGTGATGGGACCCCGACCCGCAGGTTATCCAGTCCACGGACGTTCCCGTAGAAATTAGTGAAGCTCATGCAAAATTGTGCACAGTCTGCAATATCACTCATGTACCCCCCCCAACCAAGCTGATAACTCATAGGTATAGGATATGTCCACACGACTGAATGCCCAGACACCCGCTGCATGCCCGCAGCGCTGTACAGTACCAGCAAAGTGGATGGGATTTTAAAGGGGTATTCCACAGGACAGGGGATAACTATTAGATCGGTGGAGGACATACCACTGGGATCCCCCCCAATCACGAGAACGGGGGGCCCAGTACCTCCTGCAGCGCCCCTGAAATGAACGGAGCGGTTGGTCAGTCGAGCGCTGTACTTTGCCATCTCCGGAACTCCCATAGAAATGAATGGAGCGGTCACTTGCATGTGCGACCGCAGCTCTGGTCATTTCAGGGGGGGACTGCAGACAGTACAGGGCCCCTGTTCTCGTAATTGGTAGGGCACCCACCCATGTAATAATTAGGCTACATTCACATGAACAGATTTTGTTTCCCTTTTTTTTGTGAATTGGATGAGGACCCATTCATTTCAATGGGTCCGCAAAAAACACGGACAGCACACAGCGAGCTATCCGCATCCACAAGTAAAAATATAGTGCGTGTCCTATTCTTGTCCGTTTTGCGGATGAGCATAGGCATTGTGACAATGGATGCGCAAAGAAAGAAAAAAAATGCATCATCCATATTTTTTGCGGACCGCAAAACACATGCGGTCATCCGCGGATGACGTCCGCGTGCATTCAGTACTTTGTGGAACAGAACAGCTGGCCCTTAACAGAACAGTCCTATCCTTGTCCGTAATGCGGATAATAATAGGACAAGTTCTACTTTTTTGCGGAACGGAAATACGGACATACGGAAATAGAATGCATACGTAGTAACTTGCTTTTTTTTGCGGACCCATTGAAATGAATGGTTCCGCATACGGTCCACAAAAAAACGGAACAGACACGGAAAGAAAATAAATTTGTGTGCATGAGCCCTTATCCTGTGGATAGGGGATAACGTCTAACATCCATAATATCCCTTTAAGAAAAACATAAAATCTGCCGCCGGTCGATTTATGCTACGGATTTATGATGCGGATGGCACCCTTTGCAATGGAGAGGGTGAAGTCCGCCGCCATAAAGGGTTTGTTCACATTTCGGTTTTACTGCACGTTCAGAATGTACCCAGCACTGCCCCGGGCTCTGTGTGATCACTTACCAGCAATGTACCGTACTACGGCATTACATAAGTGCATTAGCGGTAAGTGGACAGGTCACACACACACAATCATGAGTGTCATGAAATAATCCCCCGTCCTGTGACCAGGCTGCTAATCTAATTTACTCCAGGGCCATTCTGTGCTTATCCGATTCAAAACCGGTTACACACGCACATTCAGAAAAACCAGGCGAAGGGGGGGCTCTGGCCTGAGGACGGCACTAAATTACACGTAAACGGTTTTACCTTTGTCCTACAAAACCCAAGAGACGCTGAATGAAAAAACACTAAGGCTGGGGCTGCGCGACGACATTTGTTGAGCAACATGTTGATTTATAATGCCGCGTGTCTCTGCCTGACCCATATTCATAAAACTGTGTCAGGGCAAATCATTACAGAGCAAGACGGACAGAGACACACAGCATTATAAATCAGCGTAATGCCGTGCGGTCCTGTCACAGGAAATCATGGTCCCAAGCGGAGCACCTTTCACTCACTGGACCCGCTCAGATGAAATTAGCCCCAGCGATTCCACATCAAGCCCCAGCAGATCACCCACTGGATTTGGCTAGTTTCACACTAGCGCTAAAATGTTTCGGAGGGCAGCGCGGAAACTTCCGCAGCACCACCAGAACCCACTGACTATGACGGGATCCGGCTGGACAAATACTGCTGCCGAATCCCGGCACGAAGGCTGGAAACAGGCCGGATCCTTGCCGGGGTACCATTATATTCAAGGGGTCCCAGCGGGGAAAGGAAGTATCTGGCTGTGCCAGATACGACAGACTCCAGCAGGCTGTTCCGGCAGAGAACATTTTAGCGCAAGTGTGAAACAAGCCTTAACCGCTGCCACCATACCAAAACTGCCCGGTAGCCCATCGTTCTCTGCTACCTGGGCTAACGATGACATTTCAAAAGGCGCGACCGCTACAGCTGGCGGTGACTGGCAGCAGTGGTCACACGCCCGTGTCAAAGCTTTACTAGGCAGGGGATCCGTGAGGCAACTACTGCTTTTTACTAAACAGTGCCCTCAGCGGATTACATTTCTTAAAGGGGTTGTGTCATCTCAGACAATGGGGGGATATGCCACCTCTGGGACCCGCACCCATCTGATAAACAGGGCCTTGAAAGCCACGGAGGGCGCACTGCGCATTCACAGCCAGCGCTTTCTTTAATTTCTATGGGGCCAGCGTACATAGTAGAGCTAGTGCTTAAAGGGGGTTGTCTCATCTTGGACAATGGGGGCATATTGCTAGGATACGCCCCCATTGTCTTATAGGTGCGGATCCCACCTATATCCAGAGTGGAGCCCCACAAGGCGGTGGCTGGAGGACTCCGGTCCGGCCACCACCAAGCCGACTCCCCATAGAAATTAATGGGAGCATACCCGGCCCCTGCTCCCATTCATTTCTATGGAGCCAACAGAAATAGCCAAGCCAGCGCTTGTTTTTTTTGCCGGCCCCCATAGAAAATGAACGGAGAGTGGCTGTGCATGCGCAGTGCGTCCTCCTTCACTTTTGGGGCTCCATTCTGCAATATGCCCCCATTGTCCAAGATGACACAAACCCTTTAAAGGCTTTAGGTGGTTTCCTTATTTTTTGGGGGGTGGAGTAGTGAAAAGCACGCATATGGCAAAAGTGGTGTGTGAATGTAATCTAAGACCCCTAATAAATAAAGCATGGTGTATTAACCAAATGAAATATTGCTTTGCAGGTCCCTACATCAAGTGCGTCCTCTCCTGCGTCTTCCTGCGGACCCGCGCAATCAAGTGCCACACGCGTAATGTACCGCCATGTACGATATTATCCAAACTACAGGGCTCCTATGAAAATCCTTGTCAAAATAAGACATGTTATCAGCCCCGGCCCCTGTAATAGAAGCTAGACACCCCAGCTGCCATGTGAATTATTTACTGACCAACGCCTTGGCAGGCGGCCAGGCGTGCCTGAAAGACTCGTTCAGCTAATGGAATCATGGGAGCCCGAATCTCTGCCAATATCTAAATGAAAATGCTGAAGTGCGGGGAATAATATGGCCAACAACACCGGCCTGCACGGGGCCAGGAATCTCAGGCAATCCCAGTTGCAAAAGCGTTTAATCTGCCCTGTAAAGCACTAGATGGTACGGTACATTGAGTTACGCCGACGGGTTTTTTCGAGAGGAATCGGCCTGGATTGTGACCCGGCTGCTCATCAAAAAACAGACCCGTCTGGTCTCAGGGGATGCATCACGTCTGAATCATGCATTTTTAATCTCTGCTATGTGGAGAATGGAAGGAGGTTCACCATTACTCGCCGCTCACCAGGAAGAAGGAAGTGTCGGAGGCCTACTTAACGCGGACGTAATTAACTGACTCGCGGGTGCTCCGCTTTCATCAGTACACCGCTAGGTGTGTCCTGCTTATCCCTCATCTTACGTCTCTTTTACAAGTTCTTTTTATTACTCATAATAGTCCAATGGCGTGCGACGGCCATCATGGTTAAAGGGGTATTCCACTTAGTAGGATTTCTCATATCCAAAGCATAGGGAATAAGTGTTAGATCGGTGCGGGTTTGACCATTGGGACCGCAACCAATCACAAGATTGAATGGAGGTGTTGGTCAAGAATGCGCTCTGCCACTCCATACAGCACACCGCTATCCCCGGCAGTCTCATGGAGAATGGTGACCCCTGGCTTACAAATCAATGGAGGTGTTGGTCCAGCATGCGCTCTGCCACTCCGTACAGCACACCGCTATCCCCGGCAGTCTCATGGAGAATGGTGACCCCTGGCTTACAAATCAATGGAGGTGTTGGTCAAGCATACGCTCTGCCACTCCGTACAGCACACCGCTATCCCCGGCAGTCTCATCGAGAATGGTGACCCCTGGCTTACAAATCAATGGAGGTGTTGGTCAAGCATGCGCTCTGCCACGCCGTACAGCACACCGCTATCCCCGGCAGTCTCATAGAAAATGGTGACCCCTGGCTTACAAATCAATGGAGGTGTTGGTCAAGCATGCGCTCTGCCACTCCGTACAGCACACCGCTATCCTCGGCAGTCTCATAGAAAATGGTGACCCCTGGCTTACAAATCAATGGAGGTGTTGGTCAAGCATGCGCTCTGCCACTCCGTACAGCACACCGCTATCCCCGGCAGTCTCATGGAGAATGGTGACCCCTGGCTTACAAATCAATGGAGGTGTTGGTCAAGCATGCGCTCTGCCGCTGTGTTCACTGTGGGTGGGATGGGTGGAGTACAGCACTGCGCTATCTCCGGCACTTTCTAAGAGAATGGGGAACTTTAACTAAGACTGGCTTTTTACGTTGGTCTTTGTTTCCCCCCCCATTGTGCAGCCGTTAGATTCGCCTAATTCATGACGAGGGGTGCAGTCCTTGCGCATGGCGTATAAAACATTTACACCTGTTGGTAAATTTGCCAGGGCTGGAGTCCCAATCCTGGAACGTCCCCCCAGACACGCCCCCGCCCAACTGGCGGACACAATGTAAAACCACCGCACGAACGGTTGAAAAAAAGAGGACTTAAATAGTTAGCAAATGTGCCCCAGTGAATCTAACAGGTGTCGCTTATCCTGTGGCTACGGGACAAGTTCTTTTACCTTGGAGTAACCCTTTAAACATAGCTATACATTGCATCAACTGCTTCAATATGGACCACGTCATTTACGTGGCCTCGTGTGTGACATGCCGGTCTAGACAAGACTATAAGTCACAGTACCTAGATTAAAGACCTTCCTAAAATGTATTTAGCAGAAGTGGGACCCGCATCTATTGGACATTTATGGCATATCATGGGGAGTATGGACTATGACTAAAGGATCTGACAACACAGGGTTTGTTTGTAGTCTGTAACCATGGAAACACATTGGTCTGCCCAGAAGCTGTACACACAAAACAATAACGCTACCTGCACACGGGTGAATTTCCATGCAGATTTCTGTGCGTTTCCGCACCACGAATAGTATGTGTCACTTGTGGTATTTGATGCGGACCTCACCCCTGCATTGAAAAAAAAAAAAAGAGCGAAATCCGAACGAAAGAAACATCCAAAGAACGGACATGCTGAGGACCCTGCAGATCAATTTTCGCATGGAAGGAAGAAGCAAATGTACATGAGATTTGTCTATATGCTGGTACTGTATTACGCTGCAGTTTTTCCACCTGGGAATCCATGCGTAATCCACAACATCTCCAGGACGGGCGCTCAAGATAAGTTCAAACACGCCAAGCTGCTTAATTCCTTATCTTAGATAAAGTCAGACATCAAACATCTGAGAGATGTCCCTCAGGGACCCACATCTATTTCAAATAGGTTCCTGAACCCTTCTGCAACCAGCACCGAGGTGGCCGTGAACACAGCGGGATGTGACGGCCGGTCACCGCCTGGACAAGGGTGGGCACCTCCGATCACGACATGGGTGTCCGTCCCAGATATCGTTACAAACACAGTTTTAATAAATGCCCCCCACACAATATATATATATATAGTTGTATCGGTGACTTTGGGCTCTTGCGTAAACTTATTTATTTTTATGCGTCTTCACTTGAGAACTATTCTCCTGAACCACACAGGGGCACAGAACACGCTTACGATAATTTTAGCGTGGACAATTTACCAGCGCCCTAATGACGTCAAACCCACGAGGGTGAAATCTATGAAATCCCCGACTTCCTTGAGATTACCGCAGCGCTCGCGGTAACAAACAAGGGTTTAAGTCGGAATGAAAGAAAATGGGTTTGGTTTTAAAAGGCCCAGGGTGTCAGACGTGCGACTAAAGGGGATGATGACCAAGCGTAGGATAACTAATCTGCAATTAGGCGTTTGATCATGAGGCGCGAGAAGGCTTTATTACGATGCAAAATTAGTAATCAGGATAGGTCATCAGTACCTGCTCGGTGCAGGTCCGACACCCGCGAGTGCCACGGCCTTCTCTTAGCTTTTTCTAGGCCAGTGATGTCACGTTCATCAGTCACGTGGCCTAGGAGCCGCTCAGCCTCATTCAAGTGAAAAGGGCTGAGAGCGATACCAAGCACAACCACTGTACAATGTACGGCGCTGTGCTTAGTGAGTGGTGAGAAGGTAGCGGAGCTCACAGGAGCGCCAGTACCTTCTCAAGCAGCTGATCGGCGGGCGTTCCAGGTGTCAGACCCCCACCGATCAGATACTGATGACCCATCCTGAGGATAGGTCATCGGTAATAAAATCCTGGAAAAACCCCTTTAATATTGATGAGCTATGCTCAGGCCATCAAAATCTGACCGGTGTCGTCCGACTTCTGGGACCCCCACAGATCAGCTATCTGAAGGGGCCGCTGCGTTTTGCAGCCTCTTCCTAGGCCACGGACATCACGATCATCAGTCACATGGCCTAGGCGCCTCTCAAGTGAGTTGCAATACCAAGCACAGCCACTATCCAACAGATGGCGCTGTGCTCGGTAAGCTACGAGGAGGAGCGGTGCGGCGTCTTAATACATCTGATCAGCGGGTGTGATGGGTGTCAGTGACCCAAAGATTAGGTTAAGATAGGACATCAATATACGATAGGACTTTAAATGGGAGCAGCACCCCATATGCGATACCGCTGTGCTCCATTCAATGGGGGGGGGACACCAGGCCTCCTTTCTTGCAATTTGTGGGGGGCTCCAGCAGTAACACATCCAGCAAATAGAGGATAGCTGCTTGTAAGTGGACAATCCCTTTAAGCCCCCGTAAACATTTGGCAATACATATGAAGCTATGCTGGTGGACACAGAGCTGTAATCAGCAATTTGCCGTTGCCCATCTCCAAGGCTTCCAGGAGCTCAGGGGTTAATTAGCTGATCACCGGCTGCGAAGGAATCTTAGGTACAGACCATTTACAGGCAACAACACATTCCCGGCATTCCTCCAGACACCAATATACAGAAACGCTTCAGCTCCATCTATTACAACACGGGCGGCTCACATTGCAGGACACATTAGGCAACCAACTATTTTTTCTTAACGGTCGTGTTCGGAAGTTCTGCCAAAGGAAACAGTAAAAAACCGTGCTATGGCATCACTGGAAAATGTGCCGTCTGAGGCGCCCAAAGGTAATCAATCAGAAATGGTTTCCTTACTGTAAGTGATGCAAGAAAACACAGGACCAACGTACCGCCCGGGGTCCATAAAGCGGGGGTCGTACGTCCTGTGAAAAGGTGGACAGTGATGGATCCACGAGTCCGTTTTTTGCTGTCTGTGTGTCATCCGTGTTTCACGGACACTGTGCAGCTGAAAAGTCATTTTCAAAGCATCTCTTCCTAATGATTCGTGAAACACAGAAGGTATCCGTGCTGCATCCGTGGTTTTAACGGGCCCATAGACTATGATGGGCGTCACGGACGATGGGCGTCGCGGCCCTGCAAAAAAAATAGAACATGTCCTATTGTTGTCCGCACCCACAGACAAGAAAAGGCATTTCTATTATAGAGCAGTCCATGTGCGGCCCGCAAAATGCAAAACGAACATGGCCGGTATCCGTGTTTTGCGGATCTGAAATTTGCAGACCGCAAAACACTTGCGGACGTGTGAATGGACCCTAAAGGGTTTGTTTCCCCCACTACTACTAAGCAGTATGTGACCCAGCAGTGACGTTACTGTTAGGGCCCACGCACACGACCGTATCTGTTTTGCGGTCGGAAAATCAGAGGTCTGCACAGTGCGGATGCGGTCAGTGTTGCATCTGCGTTTTTTTGCGGACCCAATGACTTGAATGGGTCCACGATCCGGATTTGACCCTGTCAGTGCAGATGGGAAATCCAGTGAGGGCATCCCAGGGGCGGGGACGTAGAGAAGTGAGCAGGTAGGGGGAGGGGGGAACACTTTAAAGGGAACGTGTCATCAGAAAATATTGTTTAAATCATGTTTTTATATTTTTTATATTTTTGGTGAGGTTTTTTTTTTCACTTTTCACTATATTTAATGGGGCCTAGCCCCGCCCAGGCCAGTGATACCAGCCGTGACGTCACTGGGCCTGCGGTAAACCGCGAGAAGGCCGTGGTGCTACTTCCAGTGCCGCTCCCTTCTCAAACAGCTGATCAGCGGGGGTCGGACCACCACCGGTCAGATGCTGATGATCTATGCAGAAAAAAAAAAAAGGGTCCCTTTAGAGGGGATGAACAAGAAGGCGATTTTTAGGAGGGAAGCGTTCCTTACTGACAAGCGCCTGCTCATTAATGGAGTACGCAGCGTATATTACATGCAGGGATCTCCTCCACAGTATGGGGAGCAGCCATTTCTCGCCCCCATACAGACACGTGATTACACAGCACGATCTGCTGCCGGCAAATGACAATTTAGAGGTCTACACAAATAATCAATTACCTGATGAACCAGCTTTTCGCTCGTTCACCGGCGGCACCTTTATACCGCTAACGAGCGTTCACAGGGGAAGTCCGGCGGACTCTCCCCCAACAGATGACGTCAACGGAGATAAGGATCCAGCACTATGAATTTCAACGCCCGATCCTTTTTGCTCACCACCACTCTCTCACTGAATACACATGCACACTCGGCCGAGCCGAGCATGCAGAAGAGATAGCCGTCAGCAAACAAGCATTTGGCCAACAGCTACTGCATCTTCAGGGCCAGAGAGGACGTGGGACTGCTCCAATTATAACTTCTGAAGGTGTTTTTTATAAAAATGCTCTTATTTTGCAGGAATTATGCAAATAAAACCTCCTGATACGGGTTGTAGGAGCCCGTGCAGCGCGGGGAGGCTGGCCCCCTACTACTACAGCCGCTCGCTTTAGATCATGCTGACCTTGAGCAAACGAACCACTTAGCGACGTACTTCTGTCTTTTTTCAACCCCGCAGTCAGACAGCCTCACCATCTATAGTAGTCAACATGCCTTGGCGAGGCTCGGGGGCCTATTTTAAGCAAAGCTGCTACATTACAGTGATCTGCGGTTCAGAGTGATAGAATAACATTTGTCCGTGTGATGCCAGAGCAGAACCCAGGCTCGGAGACGGCCTTCAGAAAGTAGCTCAAAAGGATAATCCGTCGTGCAACATTACATAAATTTCCAGATGCTTCCTTCACATACACTGTAATCAAGAAGTACGGACAGAAAAAGACGTTACGGCCACGCTACAGTTGAAGGGGTTCTCCGGGAATTTGATTTTCATGGCGTATCCTCAGGATAGGTTTTTTTAATATCAGATCAGCGGGTGTCCGACACCCAGCAACCTATTGGGAAGAGGCCTTGGCCTTCCGTTAGCACTTAGGCCTTATCCCAGGCCAGTGACGTCATCGGTCATGTGACCTAGGCGCAGCTCAGTCCTATTCAAGTGAACAGGACTGAGCTGTGCTATCAAGCACGGCTCTGATAAGCTGATCAGCGGGGGTCCCAGGAGTCAGGCCCCCGCTGATCTCATATCCTCAGGATAGACCGTCAATATCAAATTCCGGAAAACCCCTTTAATACATAATGTGGCTAACCCTGGAACCTGCCAGTACACTGTGCATAAGCACAGCTTTACGGCTCCTGCACACAGCCCCCTCATATAGGTTATACTTACCCCACTACCCAGCACCCGCTTCGCTTCTGATCCCCGCACGGCTGCTGCTGCATCTCCCGGTCGCAGAGATCAAAACACACGGCAACGGGGGGAGCAGCCAAAAGCAGGCCGCAACAGGGCGAGCCTCTCTAGCATCATGGGTGACAGCGGTGGGAGATGCAGCGGTCGTCGTGCAGGGATCAGAAGCAACATGGGTGCCGGGGGGCAGGTAAGTATAATGTACTTGTATACAAGGGGCCCAGGCATTGGGAAGGGGTTGGATAACCCCCTTTAACTGGACGGTTGCTTTAAAGGGGGTTGTCCGGGCTTTTTAATGTTGATGATCTATCCTCGGGATAGGTCATCAACATCAGATTGGCGGGGGTCTGACACTTGGCACCCCTGCCGATCAGTTGTACGGGAAGGTGCGGCGCGCGCAGTGCGCATGTACCATCTCCCTTCTCTCTTCCTGCCCGCTGCTGTATGTCTATGGGACTTTAGCAGGACCCAACTTGTCCTAGGTCCTACCTGTCCAAGTGACCGCTGTCAAAGGAGAGGTGGGCAGGATTACGGAAGCCGCACTACACTGCTTCCGGCCAACCACGTTCAGAATACCGAGGTCCCGTGCAGCGATGACCTGTTTATTACTATATTCCGTGGCAGTGACTAAGCGCTGGATGGCGAGCCGAGGTCATGACGTTAGGGGGGGGGTGTAGAACGTGTTATTTTCAGCAGTGGGTTAGAGAAGCGGTTATTTGAGGAAATCTGACTCTTGTTCCTCACTCGCTTACTAAGATGATTCACCTAAATTAACCATTTTCACAGGACGCTTCATATTCCAACCTGTAACATGAGTAACATGGGAACACCTCGGCCTTAAAAAGGAGAAGAACGCCTGTCTGCGGCACGGACGTTATGCACTAAAAATAAAAAACATTAAAAAAGCGCAAAAATAGAAAGACGACATCGGAGTCAGACTTGTAAAACGCCGATGATCTGATCTGTTCTGAGTCGGAATTTAAACGTTTCGATGAAGTGATTGCAAACGGCTTAGAATTTTTACAACCGAAAGGACGCCCATTTATACGATCAGATTAATAATCTACGTTTCCGCCTATGGACACGCTTCTAACTGCAATATCACAGCACGTACAGGCGTTAAACCTCTCCAAGGTATACAGGGCCGCAATATGGCGCCCACTGACTTTTATGGCGCCCTACTAAACTTGTATATGCCTCCGGTTTCAAAAAAAAAGGAGGATCCCATCAGATTTCACACTGGTGGTACGCTCCACTGGATGCTGTATTGCGGTTATTAGCCGTCATATGGCGTACTGCACACGGCTGCGCTGAATCAGCAAACTTTGGATTATCAGTCTAGTGACAAACATTTGTGTTTACAGGAGAACGCCGCCATTAAAGGGGCATCCCGGGGATAAACGGAACCAAGCAATTTTCACCTATCCACTAGAAAGGAGATGATTGCTAGATAGGTGGGGTCCGACCACGGATCACCAAAATAGGGACGCCATGCCCGCACGTTTGAATAGAGTGGTCAAGCATTAGCTCTGCCGTTCACTGAAAGTCTATAGGACTAATGGAGACAAAACCACTTTAACATCTAACTGTTCTGCCCGAGTCCAGCTCGGGCAGTGTGAAAAGTAGCTAAATGGAGGGGGGAGGGCTGCTTTAGATGGTGATATTTCCTCAATGGTAGCAGCTAGAAACATGCAACTGGTCTGGTCTGAAAGCTGACAGTCCAGGCTTTCATATAAGACCAAGAGCTGAAGTCCAAAAAACAGAGGAGAAATCACTGTTAGAAATCAAATCGGGAATAATCACGAGTGAAACCTGTTTTTACTTTCATTTTCAGCTGCATTCACAGCATCCCGATTTCTATCAGTGATATCTTTCTCTGTCCGGAACATATTGCTGTCATTTTGGTATTGTCTGAAAGCTTTGAGTGCCTGCTTTCAAACAACATCAGTTGCATGTTTCTAGCTACCATTCAGCAGCATCTAAAGCAGCCCTCCTTCCTCCAGGTAGCTACTTTTCCCACTGCTGGAGCTGGACTCTGGGAAAACAGTTAGGGGGTTAAAGGGGTTCTCTGGGCATTTAGTCTAATGAGTGACTGGTGCTAACCTGTGGAGGGAAGCTCTTTTACATAGGACTGATCATTGCTCCACTGATGCTGCCCTACACAGGCTCTTCCGCCCAGCTCCCGATCGGATATGGCCGCTTCTTTTCCTGTTCGGCTGCGTTATAATCAATGCAGTCAAACAGGAAAAGAAATGGCCCCATCCAGTCAGGAGCCGGGAATAAGAACCCGCAGCCCAGAGGGCAGCATCGGGGAAGGATCAATCCTATGGAAAAGAAGTTCCCTCCACAGGTTAGCACCAGTCACTAATTAGACTAAATGCCTGGAGGACCCCTTTAACAATAAGACATTTTATAATGACTTTATAACGCACTGCAGACATTCACCAGGTATTTCAGAAGCCTTCAAGTCTGCCCAGAGGTCCGGCACCGTCCATAGCACACTTCTAGGGCCACACTTTCTACCTAATTCGACGTAGGTGGACAATCACATGGTGTCCAGATTACACAGAACAGGATTGGGTGAAACGCACTGAGCGCACTGCGGGCACTGAGGCCTACAATCAATCGTATGGCAGCGTTCTCCTTTAACGATCACTAGACAGCACTGGCGCCAGACAGTCATCCAAACCCTAAACACGACCCTCATAGTAGTAGACGAGAACATGTGGGCCTGAAACTACTGAATCAGATACTGATAGCGACTGAAAACGTGAAAGCCGATAATAACTGAGTAAAACGTAGAATAAAGACCCTTTAAATTCCACCATGTGTAGATTTACTAATTACACTGCAGGCATACGGAGAGGAGAACACGGCACTTGTACAAGCACCGCCTCCTCTACAAACAGTTGACTGGCGGGGTGGCGGTAGTCGGGCCCCCGCCGATCTGATATTGATGGCCCCCGGCACTCCGGCTGCGGTGAAGCTACGACTCCCGGCATGTTCCAATCATTTCTATGGAGTTCTGAGAACAGTCAAGCAAGTGTACATCTTGGGAGTTGTAGTTTTACCACAGCGTGAGTGCCGGAGGTCAGCCATCACTGAGGAGAATAGGTCATCAATACAGCAAAAGCGGACAATCCCTTTAACCATCCCTTTGTTTTGCCCGAGTCCAGCTCGGGCAGTGTGAAAAGTAGCCAACTGGAGGGGGGAGGGCTGCTATTTCCAGAATGGTAACACCTAGAAACTTACAACTGGTCTTGTTTGAAAGTTGACAGTCCAAGCTTTCATACAAGACCAAAATGACAGTTAAAGTCCAAGCAACAGAGGAGAAATCACTGTTAGAAATCAAGTCAGGAATAATCACCAGTAAAACCTATTTTACTTTTACTTTCAGCTGCATTCACAGCATCCCGATTTCTATCAGTGATATCTTTCTCTGTCTGGAACATATTGCTGTCATTTTGGTATTGTCTAAAAGCTTGGAATGTCTGCTTTCAAACAAGACCAGTTGCTGCTACCATTCAGGAGATGGCAGCATCTAAAGCAGCCCTCCCCGCTCCAGTTAGCTACTTTTCCCACTGCTGGAGCTGGACTCGGGAAAAACATTTAGGTGGTTAAACAAGGGGCATCCTCCGTCAGTGCAGGAGATATCAAGAAAGTCAATCTTGATACATCTCCCCCAATAAACTCAACCCATCAGATTTTTTTTTTGTCAAAACAAAACAAGCTTTACCTGTAGTAACGAGACTGCAAGTATGTTGAGCAAACAGTCTTTGATATATGGCTAGCAGAGCCAAAGTCTATGACTTTCACCCTGTAGGGTTGCCGTACAGGATCCACCAGCATGATGTTCTCCGGTTTGAGGTCAGCGTGAATTAAACCAAGACTCTTGAGCTTTTTCAGTGCAGTGGCCACCTGCTGGAGGATGGCCCGGATAACTTTCAGGGGTAATGGGCTAAATTTATTTTGCTTTAAAAAGTCATATAAATTCTGTTCCAACATTTCAAAAACCAAGCAGGTGTGGTTCCGATGCTGAAAGCACTCGTACGCCCGCACAAAGTTAAACTCGTCGGCGTTCTCGCTGCTCAGCCTGGCAAGGATGCCCACCTCAATCTGCCCTTGGCGTGCGTACGAAGGATGGTTTTTAAGGATTTTCACCGCCACCACCTCATTTGTCCCCCTTTTCCAGCACTTCACCACCTGTCCAAAGGTCCCCCGACCCAAAAAATCCAGTACTTCATAAGTATTTTTAACCGAGCACAACACTTCATGCTGTACCAACTGATAGTCACCGTCCACGCCAGCCCCGTTCTGCTTCGAAGCACCCGTGGTCGCCACAACAGTTACAGGGTTCGCCGCGTTGCCCGGCAGCATGGCCGGCAGTACAGACAATTCATCGACGATCTGCATGGTGCCGCCTTGGTTTTCCAGCTCTTCGCTCTTACGCTTCAATCCACATCGCTGATGCGTTTCCAGCAAATCTGATGCACAATCCGGTGTCTCTGCTGTGGGTGCCTCTGTCGGATCTGGCTGCGCCTGCGCTGCTGGGTCCTCGGGAGCACCTGGGTTGGGTTTGGATGCGACTGCACTGGTCTGGGATGCAGCGGTCTGCTGGCGAGGTTTGTCGATCGGATTCTTTGTCTGGAAAGGAGCCCTACTCTTGTTGGATGGGTGTGCAAATCCAAGGTGTCTAGCATTCAGGTCGGCGCGGGGGTAGCTCCTCTTGCTGTACACACAACTACTTGGCTCTATTTTCAGTTTCTTCACACTACAAAAGGCACTTGACTGAGTTTGATAAACGTATGGTGGGTACACCAAGACTTGTGAGGCCATACCTGAAAATCCAAAAAGAGAGAGAGAACGTTAGTACGTCAAGTAGTCATTAAAAGTAACTGTCATTGCATAAGAAACTATAGAAAAGCATTCAGGTCAAATCACCACAGTAGACTACGGCAAAACCAATCACCAGTGCTGGAATTGCCTCCATCTATCTCATATACGCCTGATCCGGACCGGTCACCTCTCCCGACATCTCTGTTTTGGGAAATAATCAAATTCCCCATGAAATAACTCCACTTTACGCTGTTCCTCCATTAATCCTCCTAGAAATACGACTAAATAGATAATTGGGCGTTACCTACAAGGCCTCACAATGTCCAATCAGTGTAGTGCTGTGTAGGGACACACCCCTTTGACTAGGCAGTTGTCAATCAACAGGGTTTTCCAAGATTTTTTTTTAACCGATGACCTATCCTCATCAGGTCATCGGTATCTGATTATTGGGGGTCCGACACCCGGGACCCCTGCCGATCAACTGTTTAAAAAGGCAGCGGTGCTCACAGTAGTGCCACGGATTCTCTCAGCTCACCAAGCACAGCGCCGTACATTGTATAGTGGCCGTGCTTGGTATCGCAGCTCCGCCCCATTCACTTCTACGGTGCTGCCCAGGCCACGTGACTTCACATGGCCACGGGCTACTGCGAGCGATGGTGCGTTCTCAAACAGCTGATCGTGGGGGTCCTGGGTGTTGGCCGATTAGATACTAATGAGTGGTCACATCTTGGGGTGGAATTGGTATTCCAGTCAGATTAAGTTATCCCCTATCCTGTGGATAGGGGATAACTAGTAGATTAGTGGGGGTCCTAATGTTGGGGCCCCCACTGATAACGAGAACGGACGTCCTGTATGCCCTGCAGCCCCCCTGAAATGAATGGAGCAGTAAATGGCCGTTCATTTCAGGGGGGCTGCAGGAGGTACGGGGAACCCAGTTCTCGTTGGGAGACCCCCACTTATCTAATAGTTATCCCCTATCCTGTGGGTGGGGATAACTTAATGGGGTATTCCCATCTCCGACAATAAGGATATGCCCCCATTGTCTGATAGGTGCGGGTCCCACTGCTGGGACGCGCACCTATATCAAGAATGGAGCAGGGAGCGCTGCGCCTGGAGGACCCCGGGTTTCCCGGGGTCCGGCCACCACCAGGCGCAGCTCCCATAGAAATGAATGGGAGCGCACTGCGCATGCATGGACACCGCTCCCATTCATTTCTATGAAGCCGACGGAAATAGACGACTTGGCTATTTTCAGCTGCCCCACAGAAATGAAAGGAGGGCGGCCGCGCATGCGCAGTGCACCCTCCTTCACTTTGGGGGCTCCGTTCGATATAGGCGCGGGTCCCACACCTATAAGACAATGGGGGCATATCCTCGCGATATGCCCCCATTGTCCGAGATGGGACAACCCCTTTAATCTAACCGAAATATCTTTAACGCCAGGAAGCAAACTGAAAAAGGGCAGGTCAGCGACATTTCAGATGATTTGTGAGAGATTAGCCATTAACTGGAGCTGCCCAGCGACACCAGGTTTCTGTTGTCAGAGTCAAACATGCATGTTAACTGGGAGGAAACCGGAATGGACAGACGTCAGCCGCGCTACGCAGAAGATGCTCGAAGGAAACGACGCCACTTAGGACGGACTCCATTAACTCCTCGCTTGCAGGAGGAGGAAGAAACGTTTCTCAACCTTTTTCCTGAACGCACGTCTTCACACTTGCCCTGACATCTAATCGCTGCGGCGAGTAATTAGACGAGCGCTATATTTAGCAGCAAACAGTAAGGCGGTATGTGTCATTTTAGCGTCATTTGCAGGTTTCGGGAAAAAAAAAAAAAAAAAAAAAAAAAAAGAGAGAGATCGTCTATTAGCGACTATGGCTGTACGTGTGCACCTCTGAAACCGGAAGACAAGAGAAGAACGCTGCGGACCAGGGAGTCACATCAATCCCGGAGAAAATCTGGATTTTTTTAAGTACCTAAACCTAAAAACCTAGGTTCTTCAAGTAAAATTCTCCTGCAGATGAATGGCCGTCCATGTCTGCAAGGATGGAAGCTGCTCTCATATGGCGGCACTCCGCTCTGACTCATGGAGGGGGTCGGGAGACACCGCTCTATGACATCCATATCCCCAAGGCAGACTTTGCATGTGGATCTTGGCTCCACCGAAATCCACTCGTATTCCACCTCCCATTGGGAATAGCATTTAGCACTCCAGCTGCTGTGAAACTACAACTCCCAGCATTCAAACATGCTCGGCAGTTCCTATAACTCCTCTAAAAGTGAATGGAGAATCCTGGGAGTTGTAGTTTCAGGACACCCGGAGGGGCGGAGATTGCTGATCCATGATGTACAACATCCCATAGAAATCAATGGAGCAGCAGTTCACATGCCCGACCAGCTGCTCGGGTCACTTTAAAGACACTCCGAAGGGTAAGGGTCCATTCACACGTCCGTATGAATGGGTCCGCATCTGTTCTGCAATTGAAAGGACCCATTCATTTCAATGGGGCCGCAAAAGATGCAGACAGTTGTCCGTATCCGTAGTTACGTTCCGCGGCCCCGCAAAAAAGATAGAGCATGTCCTATACTTGTCGGCAGCCACGGACAAGAACAGGCAATTCAATCATAGTGCCGGCCATGTGCGGACGGTAAAACACTTGCAGACGTGTAAACAGTAAGAGCCCCACTGGTTTAATAGTTATCCCCTACCCTGCTGATAGGGGGCGACAACCAGAAAACCCCCTTAAATCCACAGCCAGACCCATGTAATAGACATCAGAAATCTGAGGGTCAGCGTTGGATTACAGTCACGGAAACATCAGCCACTAGAATACACACTTACGTTTTTTGGGAATATATTCTATGTTTTATGCTCGGGTCTGTGCCTACACGAGGTCTTCTCCGTCCCCTCCATCACCACGATATCAGATGCCATGTATTACACAACGCGCCGCACGTACTCGACCTGGACTCATATTGGGCAACAATGTGTTCTCCGCTTACTGGAAAGGTTTTTCCCCCGAGTCTATTACGTCCCAGCATCTGTCATTTTACCTCAATATCCTTAGATGTTGATTAAAGGGGTTGTCTCACTTCAGCAAATATTTATCATGTAGGGAAAGTTAATACCAGGCACTTACTAATGTATTGTGATTCTCCATATTGCCTCCTTTGCTGGCTGGATTCATTTTTCCATCACATTAAACGCTGCTCGTTTCCATGGTTACTAATCCAGCAGCGGTGGTCGTGCTTGCACACTATGGGAAACCGCGCCGGCCTCTCTGGTGGAGTAGTTCGAATAGACCAGCATTTTTTCCTAAGCACGACCACCGCTGCTGGATTAGTAACCATGGAAACAAGCAGTGTATAATGTGATGGAAAAATGAATCCAGCCAGCAAAGGAGGCAATATGGAGAATCACAATACATTAGTAAGTGGCTTGTATTACTTTTCTCTACATGATAAATGCCACTTGCTGAAGTGAGACAACCCCAGAGCAGTTAACTGGAAAAAGCGATGCTCACAGGCACCGACTGAAAGCAGAGAAACAGCAAAAATAGCTTATGGGGGGGTAAAAAGAGTCAAAACATGACTGTCTGAGGTGAGAAACGTGTGCAGGACTGCAGTAGTGAAACAGCCCACACAAGAGGGAAGGTCCCAGTTTGGGAGTTTCCAGTCACATCTTTAAAAGGGTTTTCCAAGATTTAAATACTGATGACGTTTCCCCAGGATAGTTCGTCAGTATCTGATCGGTGGGGGTCTGACATCCGTGAACCCCAACCAATCAACTGTTTTGAGACACAGGTGTTCCTGTGAGCGCCACAGTCTTCTCTCAGATCACCAAGCACAGCGCCGTACATTGTATAGTGGCCGTGCTTGGTATTGCAGCGCCATTCACTTCTATGAGCTGAGCGGAGTCTTGGTCATGTGACCGATGAACGTGACATCACTGGCCTAGGAAAAGCTGGGAGAAGGCCGCAGCGCTACTGCGAGAGCCGGTGCCTTCTCAAACGGCTGATGAGACCCCCACCAATCAGATTTTAAAGGATTTTGATGGAATCCAGAAAACCCCCTTTAAGCCAAGGTCACTCCTTGGAACCGCAGTGACCTACCACTCCATACATTTTGGGGCACTCCAGGAGGTGCGGGGTACCCATTCTCATGAACCATAGAGGTCCCAGTGCTAGGACCCCCACCAATCTACTAGTTATCCCCTATCCACAGGACTGGAGATAACTTAAAGAAGAACTCCCACAAAAAAAATTATTCTCTGACCTGTTAGAAAGGTGCATGATATAATCTGTAGTGATTGTCATTTTCTTATCAGTGACTGTTTCTGTGAGTAAAAACCTCTCTTCTTATTGTAGCTGGGTCATGTGACCAACTCCCTGACCTCCAACTGACCCAGGACAGGAAGCCAGTAACTGCTCTATTCATTCCTATGGGAGCCTCACTTTCAGTCTCATAGGAATACATAGAGAATTAGACTTCCTGTCCACACATAAGTCTGTGTGTGAGTTGGTGGGTCTGATTGCTGGTCACATGACACAGATAAGAAACTTCAGGATGATATAAGTCAAAAATTCAGACACTGGTAAGAAAATGACATTCACTACAGATTACATCATGTACATTTCTGGCAGGACATGGAATAACATTTTTGTCGGGAGTTCTTCTTTAAGGAACCAGAATACCCCTTTAAGTGTATGTTTTTTGTATCTTCTTCGTTTTTTTCTCGCTCGCCATCAGAGCGCAACGGAAACCAGAACGGAGCCTCAACAAAATGTTTTCCATCCACTGGTTACAATAAAAGATCAATCAGAAAACTACAACTGCCGGCATGACGCACTCACGGCCATGCTGAGAGTTGTAGTTTCACCAAAGCTTGACATTGCGACCTTTTATTGAATACATTTGCCCAAAATGACATACTATTTTACACAACTGCTATAACCTGCAGGTAACGTAATAAGATCGCAGCCCTGGAAAGCAAAACTGGAAAAAAAAAAAAAAAAGGGATACTCCAGAGATTTACGAAAACGTTACAATACGAAAGGTTAAACGGTTGTCAGTAAACAGCGCTCTTATTGAGTTGACTGCACCCACTGCTAATAGTAAAAGGCCGTTTCATGTGGAGCGCGGCAGTATTTGTACAAGTCAGGACAATGTGCGAGCACACTGAAAGTTACACTATAACCAAGAGTCTCCTCTCGCTGGCAGAATATTTTTTCCACCGCGCTTCGCAGAACTGACGAGGACTGAAATTAACTGTGACTTTCCTGGAAGCCTCGGCTGCTGCCGCCACAAGACCATATAGTTTCCAAGAGCGCGCGAAGCCGCCGTACATCGTGTCCCTTGGTGCAACAGCTAATTTTTTAGAGAGTAAAGGGCACCTTTCATCCTGTGCTGTTGACACACTACAGTCGGTGTGATTTTTTTTTTGTTTTTTACAGTTCGTCTTAGAATAAAATTTTATGATGCCTCTCCCCACCCCCGGCATACCTGCCCTAGCCGGATAATAAAGCCTTTCTTTGACATGACAGCGAGCGTTTGCCGCAGTCTCATGATGGCGAAGAAGTTCTACATTACGCTAAGGACACCCAACGCAGTTCAATAAAAAAATTTAAAAAAAACACAGGAAGGGGGGGCGTGCCCTGCCGTATGCAGTAAAAGGAGCCCTTCTCTCCCTAGAAAGCACGACTTGCACAGCAGGACACCACACCACGATGCACAGCAGGGCACCACACCACGATGCACAGCAGGTCACCACACCACGATGCACAGCAGGACACCACACCACGATGCACAGCAGGACACCACACCACGATGCACAGCAGGACACCACACCACGATGCACAGCAGGACACCACACCACGATGCACAGCAGGTCACCACACCACGATGCACAGCAGGTCACCACACCACGATGCACAGCAGGTCACCACACCACGATGCACAGCAGGTCACCACACCACGATGCACAGCAGGTCACCACACCACGATGCACAGCAGGTCACCACACCACGATGCACAGCAGGTCACCACACCACGATGCACAGCAGGTCACCACACCACGATGCACAGCAGGTCACCACACCACGATGCACAGCAGGTCACCACACCACGATGCACAGCAGGTCACCACACCACGATGCACAGCAGGTCACCACACCACGATGCACAGCAGGTCACCACACCACGATGCACAGCAGGTCACCACACCACGATGCACAGCAGGTCACCACACCACGATGCACAGCAGGACACCATACCACGATGCACGGGCTCCACGTGCCACCGCAAAGAGTCCTGCGCGCGGCTCTGCTGACTAACAAAGAGCCGGTCAGTCTGCCCCGTCCCGTGTCACGTATTCTGTCATTTAGCTAGGAATAACAACTCCCAGCAGCCAAAATACTCCGGGGCATGCGCGGGACGGGCGGAGGGAAGCAGGCAAACACGCTGCTGCTTGCATTAGCAGAAATGTACTCATTCCAGCAGAACATATTGAAATCAAGTTTCTGATGCCAGCCCCCTAAGGTTGAATAGGTCCAAAAATGGGTTAGGCTACACGCACACGACCGCGCCGTGGTGTGGATTTTAAAACCCGCAGCATGTCACTGTTTGTGTCGGAGGCTGGTATATCGTGGTTTTCCCCACAGAGTTCAATGGGATTGTTAAAGGGGTTTTCCGGGATTTTACTACTGATGACCTATCCTCAGGATAGGTCATCAGTATCTGATCGGTGGGGGTCCAACACCCCCATACATTGTACAGCGGCTGTGCTTGGTATCGTGCTCATCCCCATTCACTTGAATGGAGCCGAGCTGCTCCTAGGCTACGTGACCGATGAACGGGACGTCACTGGCCCAGGAAAAGCTAGGAGAAGGCCGCAACACTTACAGGAGCACCGATGCCTTCTCAAACAGCTGATCGGTGGGGGTCCCGGGAGTCGGACCCCCACCGATCAGTAGTAAAACCCTGAAAAAACCCTCTAAAATACATCCGCACCGTAAACCAACATAAATAGTGCAGATTTATGTGCTGTGTTCATCATGCTGCTTTCAGGCGGGTTTTCTGCATAGAAATCTGCACCGTGTGCACTTATCCTTAAAAAACATTCTCGTGACGGATTTTGATGCCGTCACCATCTGCCGCGGTCGTTCACTCTGAATGCTCCGGACCTGCTCGTAGCTTAGCATCATCAAAATGATCTAGACTGCAAATGGACACCCGCTGCGGCCAGAACGGATACGCCGTCCAGCTAAACTGCATCAAGACCCCACACCGAGAAGGGACGTGACCATTCATGATGCGGTCGTGGCTTTAACCTGCCAGCCATGAGAACTGCATGCTGCCTCCCACTGAAAATAATGGGGGGGAAGACACCACGCAGCTACCGTTAGAATATTGGTGCGGAGTCCGATCTAAAATTCCAGCAACGTAAACCACCGTGTGAACGTCCCCTAAGGGTATAGTCACACAGGTCACATTCAATCAGTTTCATGGAGAGGCTACGGCAGCATGTCTGTGGATTTCCACAAGGCCCATTCAGAAATTACTGCAACAAGTGGGAAAGAACGCCAACAGAGCCAGCAATGCGAATCTATGATAAAAATATTAGGGAGGGACATGCAACTTAAAGGGGTTATCCCATGACTAATATAAAAAATAAAAATCAGACGTCATATAGAACATGACAATCTCTTTCTAACAAAGCTAGAACCAGCCCTGTACCTCCATGGATCCAGAGATCTCCCATTCATTGTTCTACTAGATTTATATCAAGGGGAGTGTCTTCTCTAGCACAGCTCAGGGGGCGTGTCTCATCTCTCCCTATCACAGCTCAGGAGGCGTGTCTCAGCTCTCCCTATCACAGCTCAGGAGGCGTGTCTCAGCTCTCCCTATCACAGCTCAGGAGGCGTGTCTCAGCTCTCCCTATCAGAGCTCAGGGGGTGTGTCCCAGCTCTCCCTATCACAGCTCAGGAGGCGTGTCTCAGCTCTCCCTATCACAGCTCAGGAGGCGTGTCTCAGCTCTCCCTATCACAGCTCAGGGGGTGTGTACCAGCTCTCCCTATCACAGCTCAGATGGCGTGTCTCAGCGCTCCCTATGACAGCTCAGGGGGTGTGTCCCAGTGCTGCCTATCACAGCTCAGGAGGCGTGTCTCAGCTCTCCCTATCACAGCTCAGGAGGCAGTTGAAGGATGAAACTGAGCATGTGCGGCCTTCTCAGTGAGCCGGAAAAAGAAAAAAGAAAAAGAACAAACAGCAGGTGGTGCTATACATATATTTTATTGAATAACTCAGTGGCTATGCTAAACTTTTAATTACAAGCAATTGCAAAAGTATTCAGATGGAGGTGCTGGTTTGAAAACTGTAGAATATGTTTCATGGGACAACCCCTTTAAATTAAAAAAAAAAAAAAGGTGCCCCTTGAGGATAAGGGCTGTCCCCTGCCTGCACAAGTTCAAGATAGCGAGATGGAATATCACTGTACTCTATATCTGATATACTGTAGTCCTACCCACCACAGACAAGAGAGTCTTCATAGGAACTTCAATGTCACTGCAGCCAAAACACCTTATCAGTACAGCGCACGCAGGCCCGCACGACAATAATAGCACTTACACCATGAACGACAGAGCACTTATACGTGTACCAAATATAGCTCTGTATATAGAGGGGTTGATGACTATACAGTAATGGAGGCGCAAATAAAAGTGATGGCACTCTTAAAGGGAAACTACTGAGGACAGTTGTGCAACGGCACATAGCAGTGTCAAATGTTATTTCAGTAGTGGGAGCTGCTCAAGTCCAAGAAAACCTGGCAAACGCTTGGTTCCTCCTAAGGCCTTATTCACACATCCATGATGAAATCAGTGTTAAGATGGTCAGTAATTCATTCGTGAAGTATCTGAGTCTGATCCGTTTTTTGCTCTGTGTCTCATCTGTGTTCCACGGACAACGTACAGCAAAGATCTCAAACTCGTGGCCTTACAGCTGTTGTAAAACTACAACTTCCATCATGCCAGGAGAGCCTACAGCTATTGGGGCATGCTGGGAGTTGTAGTTTTGCAACAGCTGGAGGGCCACGAGTTTGAGATCCCTGACGTAGAGCATCTCCTATAAATGGTCCGTGAAACACAGATGAAAAACGGATGGCGTCCGTGTTGGGTCCATGTTTTTCACACGTGATGAATGCCTAAACGCAGACAAAAAAAGGGGCGTGCTTCCGTGCTAAAACGCGGATGGCTGAATACACCCGACCGTATGTTCGGTCTGCATCATACGCATTTTCTGCGGATCGGATGGGACCTATTCATTTCAAGAGGGCCACAACAGTCCATTCCGCCCCACAAAAAAGATTGAACATGTCCCATTCTTGTCCGTTTTGTGGTAAAGGGATAAGAGATAGGACATTTCTGCAGGAGTTCAAAAAGAAATGGCGGCATGCACTCGGCCCCGATCTGTGTTTTGCGGACTGCAAAAAGAACACAGACATGTGCAGGCGGCCTAAAATTACTGGGTATGTGTGCCGTCCACGGAGAATACGGACAGCACATATCCGTGAATCGCTGAGGTGTGAACGAGGCCTAAGAGGGGCCTCGGAAATCACCAAAATACGCCAACAAGTATTCAAAAAGTAAGGTTGGAATTGCAAGCAAGGGCTCATGCACACGACCGTGTGTATTTTGCAGTCCGCAAAACACGGATCCATTGTAGCAATGCCTTTCCTTGTCCGCAAAACGGACAATAGGACACGTTCTATTTTTTTTGCGGAACGGACCTGCGGACATACGGAAACTGAGTCATTTCCGTTTTTTATGGACCCATTGAAGTGAATGGTTCTGCGTAAGGGCTGCAAAAAAATGGAGTGGGCACGGAAAGAAAATACGGTCGTGTGGCGAACCTTTATTCGGACTGGTGGGCTGATGTCGTGACGTCACTCCCCGGGATCTAGGGAACCATGGGCACCTGGTTGGGGACTGGAGATCAAACCACCGACCTCACATAAATTGACGCCTAAGGAGTCACCCCGGCAGTAGTGGATGAGGCACCTTGACTACCTGATATGTCACGTACCTGAGTAAGACCATAATTGGCAAGGAAATACGTGACAAAGCAATCTATAGTCGCCCGTGGCGGAAACAGTCATGCCCGCGTCACAATGACACAATACTTCTGTGAGTACCAGCTGATGATGCCCAGGCCGCAGAGTGTATACTGACCTACATATAGACACGTCCCAGGGTGACTGGTTATATCATGAGCTCATACCCCAAGAATCTACACGACCATATCACGTACCGCCATAAACACGTACAACACGGATCCAGCCACAGAAGTCAATGTTAAGACTTCATATTCCCACATCTCCATGTTTCCATGAAGGACGGACAACAGAGGTTCATTGTGAGGGATTCATCACATGAACGAGGCTGTGGAAACGTCACACGTGACCGTCTATCATGTTATACCTAGAGGGGATCCCAGGCCGCACGCCTAACATTTACAATAGAAATAGGGACGCCATGACGGCTGGCACCATTAAAGAGCTTGATGTACTACGCAGCATTTCTCGCTCTAAGGCTACACTGGTGCCTATATTACAAATAGAAAACGTGCAAAGATTTCCGTGCATTTCCACACCAAAAGCCGCATGTGTTACTTTTGTTTTTTTGGTGTGGATTTGATGCGGTTTCGCAGCAGATCTCACCCTTGCATTGCACTGACATGCTGTGGATATCAAAATCTGCATGGTGGGAGAATTTCTGCACAGATGTAAAAAAGGAAAGTGTACATGAGACGTGTCTAATCTCTAACACGGCGCTGGCACTGCATGCACGACGCTGCTGCGGTTTTTCCACATGAGAATCCACAAGGAAAAAAAACACACAGGTAATCTGCAACGTGCGCAGGAGGCCTAAAGTAGCAGCTCATCAGCTTTTGCAAAAAACTACAACTCCCTGCGGCTGTCGAGGCAGGATAGGGGAACTACAACTCCCTGCGGCTGTTGAGGCAGGATAGGGGAACTACAACTCCCTGCGGCTGTCGAGGCAGGATAGGGGAACTACAACTCCCTGCGGCTGTCGAGGCAGGATAGGGGAACTACAACTCCCTGAGGCTGTCGAGGCAGGATAGGGGAACTACAACTCCCTGAGGCTGTCGAGGCAGGATAGGGGAACTACAACTCCCTGCGGCTGTCGAGGCAGGATAGGGGAACTACAACTCCCTGCGGCTGTCGAGGCAGGATAGGGGAACTACAACTCCCTGCGGCTGTCGAGGCAGGATAGGGGAACTACAACTCCCTGCGGCTGTCGAGGCAGGATAGGGGAACTACAACTCCCTGCGGCTGTCGAGGCAGGATAGGGGAACTACAACTCCCTGCGGCTGTCGAGGCAGGATAGGGGAACTACAACTCCCTGCGGCTGTCGAGGCAGGATAGGGGAACTACAACTCCCTGCGGCTGTCAAGGCAGGATAGGGGAACTACAACTCCCTGCGGCTGTCGAGGCAGGATAGGGGAACTACAACTCCCTGCGGCTGTCGAGGCAGGATAGGGGAACTACAACTCCCTGCGGCTGTCGAGGCAGGATAGGGGAACTACAACTCCCTGCGGCTGTCGAGGCAGGATAGGGGAACTACAACTCCCTGCGACTGTCGAGGCATGCTGCGGAAACTACAACTCCTGCGACTGTCGAGGCATGCTGCGGAAACTACAACTCCCTGCGGCTGTTGAGGCATGCTGCGGAAACTACAACTCCCTGCGGCTGTCGAGGCAGGATAGGGGAACTACAACTCCCTGCGGCTGTCGAGGCATGCTGCGGAAACTACAACTCCCTGCGGCTGTCAAGGCAGGATGGGGAACTACAACTCCCTGCGGCTGTCAAGGCAGAATAGGGGAACTACAACTCCGTGCGGCTGTCAAGGCAGGATAGGGGAACTACAACTCCCTGCGGCTGTCAAGGCATGCGGATGAAACTACAACTCCCTGCAGAACCCCGCACCAAGTGTTCACCGCAGAGAAATGAAGCCTTACAAAGTTCCCATTGCTTTTCCTGTCCTGTACATTCCCCCTCCCCCAGCAATACACTACGAGGAAAGTTTCCAGTTACTTCTGTAGGACTCTCACACGACAATACCACTCCCCAAAAAGTCGTTGTTTGCTGAAACTTGTCACAGCTGCATTAGGTCACACACAGTCTACAAGTATGGGAAATACAAAGCAAAAAAAAAAATCCTAAGTAAAGCAATATATGAAGATTGTGCGTGACAAGGTTTAGCTGATTGCACACAACCAGTGATCAGAAAGCTGTGGCAGTGCGGTTTTCCACTGACTAAAAGGGAAATGACATCAAGGATGTTTACTCATGTTACAGATCAGCGTTGTGGGTGTAATAACAAGAAAATATAAAATATAACCAAATACAACAAAACAGATAAATATAAAATAAATAAATAAATACTGCTGTTGTTTACTGCAGCCAACTGTCATTGTAAAAATTGCCGACTGACTCATTTATCACAGATCGTCATTTTTATGTCAGTCTTTGATATCCTGCACTGCTGGAAGATTAGCTTAAAGGCACTGATGGGCGGGCTTTAGCGCTGCCCTAGCCAGTAAAACGGCAAGGACAGCGGTAAAGCCAGCCCATTAGAGCCGGTGACGTCACCGAACACACTGCCAGCCGGAGGCCTCCGCCCGGGAATATGTGTTTGCAAATAATAGTGCCCCTGCCCTGCGCGATTCAGCACAGGGCAAGGGAGCGCATCGGAGCATGAGATGGCGGCAGGCCCCCGCCATTACCTAGGGGGGGGGCAGGCCCCCGCCATTACCTGGGGGGGGGCAGGCCCCCGCCATCACCTAGGGGGGGGCAGGCCCCCGCCATTACCTAGGGGGGGGGCAGGCCCCCGCCATTACCTAGGGGGGGGGGGCAGGCCCCCGCCCTTACCTAGGGGGGGGGGGCAGGCCCCCGCCCTTACCTAGGGGGGGGGCAGGCCCCCGCCCTTACCTAGGGGGGGGGCAGGCCCCCGCCCTTACCTAGGGGGGGGGCAGGCCCCCGCCATTAACTAGGGGGGGGCAGGCCCCCGCCATTACCTAGGGGGGCAGGCCCCGCCATAACCTAGTGGGCGCAGGCCTCACCATGTTATACTTACCTGCTCCCCGGCACCTGCTTTGCTCTGGATCCCTGCATGGCGGCTGCTGCTGCATCTCCTTCGGCGGCCGAGCAGGGACCCAGAGCCAGAGAGCAGGTAAGTATACTGTATACGAGGGGCCTGGTTATTGGGGGGGGGGATCTTTTAGACTTTGAATAACCAGTTTAAGACTGATTAATGTGATTATCGTTAACATCCTGCATCTAAAACTTTTACAAAACCCCTGCCGTCCTCCTCGGAGTAAACCTGCAGCCATTTTCAGGCCTTTCATAACATTCAGAGCTGACTGAACACGTTACTACCGCTCCCAACACAACATAAAGGGTTTGCAGGTGGCCTTTTGTAAACCAGAACAAGGAGAGCATTAAACCCTGACTGACAGTCGCCAGCCAGTAACTCCGCTCATCTATCCAGGGCAGTGGCTACCAGGCGGCTTTATTCCTTAAAAGTGGTTTCACTGGTCACGTAAGTCACCTACACCCTGAAGAGAGCAATCAACGTCCATCATAATGATGGGAGGCTCTCAGGTTTAGGCCTTGTGCACACGACCGTATTTTTTATCCATGTGCTATGCGCATTTTTTCCAGACAGCAAAATGATCTGTTCATTTCTATGGGACCGGGCACGCATCCGTATTTTTCATCTCTAGTGTCGAGCATTGATTTACAGGATAGCTACCTTAAATCTGGTGACATCAGAGGTTTAGCTTTCTTTTCCTTTTGGAAGGAAAGCTAATTTGCATACTTCTTTTCCCAGAAACCCTGAGAAGCGTTGTCTGACCTATAAGACTCCTCAGGCCTATTAGCACTCTCTATAAGGAGAAATAGTATCCCCCAGATCGTGACCAAGGCCTCTCAGTCTGCCTGAATTTTTCTTGAAGAAATGAAAATTTGGAGTCGAATTTTGATTCAATTTACTCATCTCTGGTCTAGTCAGTCAAAAAAAGTGGAACAAATTGTGCTCATAAAGGGGGAAGGGGCGTAGTGGGGGAGGAGAGCGGCCTCAGATGCAAAGATTGCGAGCAAAATTGCGCCAGAATTATGGCTTCAAATACGGTCTCAAAGTAAGGCAACTGACACATTACACTGCCCGATTTTTCGGCAGATGATCGCTAACGAGCGTACATAACATGGGGCAATCCAAGTCTTTTGACGTGTTAAAAAAATTATCATTTGCCATACCCCTATACAACATGGGGATGAGCGATGGCATAGCGATCCGTACTGTGGAGGAGATCACTGCATGTAATAGCACCTCCGCTAGCGAGCAGGTGATTGCCCAGAGGGCCTTAGGACTCATTCACACGACCATACACCGTGTGCTGTCCTTATCCGTAGTTTCCGTTCCTCAGCCCCACAAAAAAAATATAGAGCATGTCCTATTCTTGTCCGCAATTGCGGAATGCACAAGGGCCAGTATCCATGTTTTGCGGATCCACAAAACTCTATGGTCGTGTGAATGCGCCCTTAAGTTTACCCCATCTACGGCCTTAGTAAATCTCTCCCCCCGTATGAGAAATTATTGTGCGCCACCATACTGGAAAATAGGATCACTATAAAAATACGGAAGCAGATAAGTGCAGACAGAAGCTTCTTCCATACAGACACGACAAGGAAGCGGCTCCCAGGGATCAAACACAACCAAGACCTCATTCAGGCGGCCCCCAGCAGTCAAGTCCGAGACATGCGGCCATAATACAGATGCAGATATATTTCCACATTACGGCTTTCTGGATGAGGCCCCAAGGACATAATGTCACATATTCTATCAGGACAGCCCGATTATCTGTCCCTTGGTTATAAAAACGTCGGAGGAAGTGTACTTTTTTTTTTTTTTCTTACTGACAACCTAAACACTGCATTCCCCACTTTGCCCCTGCTTGTACGTGAACTGACACAAACCCAAACAATGCTCATTGTGACTGTAATTAAGTCAGTAATTGAGAACTCGGGGCACTCCCATCCTTCTTTCACAATATCCTCCTCTTTGTCGTTGCACATTCCTGAAAGGCGGACGAGACCAAGCGAGACTGGGCCGGGATTACAGCCTTCAACCCGTCACCTGTCGCTGACTCTGCGGACTCCTCTGCCTGGACGCCTGCAGACTGGACTGTTTTTTCGTCTCTGCAGCATCACGCCGGAACGGCCCTCAGTTTGGCTGGGTCACTTATCTGGACTTTTAACTAGAAAAATCTAATAAAAGGCACAAAAGATTCGGGTATAAAAGGGGTTGTCCCATCATGAGAACTTAACCCCTACCCACAGGGCATGGAATCGGTGGCGGTCACACGATCACATTGCCACCAGCCTGGTAGAGTTGAATTGGAGGAGAATGATGCGTGACTGCCACTCTGATCACCTCGTCTTGTTATGGGTGGGGGTCCCTGCTGTCTGGATAAGGCCTCACGCTCATGCCCAGCCATGCCCGTACCGGCCGCGTGCAAACCGTATTACGGATGCAGACCCATTCACTTGAACGGGTCCGCAATCCGGAAGGAGTGGTGCGGAACGGAGGCAGCGACCCACAATGTTTTTGCAGTGCGGATGGATCATAGACCCATTCAAGTTAAACGGGTCTGGATCCACCTGTGGCAGCTGCATGGATGGTCCCCGTGCATTGGGGACCGCAAATTGCCCTAAAGGATACGTTCTGAAGGCGGGACAACCCCTTTAAAAGCGTTGAGTCACCAAGACAAACCCATAACGCCCTTTTTTACTCTACCAAACTGCTCACAGGGCTATACAAGTCACATTAAAGGGGATGTCCCATCTTTACGCTTAGACGAGACTAATCGCAGGCCCCTTGTGGGCCGGGCTTACAGAACTAGCCGAGGTGCATGCGCTCTGCTCTTTCTGTAATTCCCATTGTAGTAAATGGGACCTATGCAAACAGGAGAATAAGCCGTGCTGCGCCTGTAACTTCAGGAGATACGGAAGCAGCGACGCTTGTTCTACTCCCAATGGAAGTTACGGGAACAGTGCCGCGCCGGAGCGCTCGGCCCGTGGAAACGGCAAGATAGAACAACCCCTTTAAAGTAAGTTTAAACTTGCCTTTCATCCACAAGCGTGGAATCTTTTAACCACCGTATCACCATTTTTCCGTCACATTATACACAGCTCATTTCAAGGGGTTATGACCACCCTGCAATCCCGCAGCGGTGGTCGTGCATGCTCACTACTTAAAAAAGACCCAGCCTTTAGTGCCCGGGAATGAATACGCACCAGCTCCCATCCCGACCACTTGGTGGTCATAACCCCTGGACACGAGATGGGGAAAAATAAATCCAGCCAACAAAGGAAGCAATATGGACAATCACAATACATTAGTAAGTGCCTTGTATTCACTTTCTCTACATAATAAATGCCACTTACTGAAGTGAGATAACCACTTTAAGAACGGACTTTCCACATCCCGGTGTCCTACACCACAGTATACAGGGTGCGCTTACCACTGACAACCTTCGGGCCCCCCCCCCCAAAAAAAAAAAAGCCAAAACAAACCAACCAACGTACAAGCTGGAAAACCTTTGCCTTCTGTCAGATCCTCTCTCTCTTCAGATCTCGTGAAGTATAATAGAAAATGCTTGTGATACGTCCGCGTGTTTATGTGAGGTGTCGGGCGGATTTATGGCGTGTGGGACCTCTACGTGAGAAGTATAAAGGATAAAATCTGTGCACAAGATGCAAAAAAAAGAAGGGGGGAAAGGCTGATAAAACGCAACCGCACATCCAAAAAAATTCTTAGAACTTTTTTTTTTTTCTTTGCAACAGGAAAACGTTGCGATGTGTTTAGAGGCTGGAGGAAGAGCGACAGGACTCACAATGAGAAGGGGGGATATGCAAAGTGAAGGAGAACAGGATGCAATGGAGGGGGGCTAGGAAAACTGATGAGTGCATGTCTGTATGGGGGCAGCTCCCCCGTCTGCTATCCTCTCTGGAAGCTTGTGGAATGTGATGGGCTCAGCAGTCCTGTGCTGACACCTCGATCACGCCCTCCCCGTCCCCACCCTCCGTGAACGCACCAGGCCACAACATGTTGACACAGTTCCAGTGATGTGCACAAAAATCAAAAAACGCACCATCATCACAACCCCCGGATTCATGGACCTGGCAATCTCTTATCCGGGGGGTGCAGACAGGAGCGGCCGCTCAGTCTGGACCAGAATTTAATTTTAAAATTAAAAAAATATATATAATAATTTAAACCTAAACTGGGAAACTTAATATCACCGCTCACTCGTGCGAAAGTCTCTGGAAGTTCCCAGAACTGGAGACGTAAGAGATAAAGCAGAGGTCGCGGGGGCAGGGATTTTCGGGACTTCCTGTCCCTGGTCGGTACAGTCAGCCTTTCATGGATGATAAAGGGGAACAGTAGTTTGTATTAAAGGGTCACTGGGCGTTCAGAAGACGTTCGATGTGTCAGAGACACAGGTGGGGGTCTGAGTGATGAGGCGCCCGCTGATCCCTAGAACGAGGAGAGAGAAGCAGGACACGGAAACACGTCAGGCCCATAGACTTCTACTGAATTAAGGCTTGTTCACACGACCGTATGTACTTTGTGGTCCGTAAAAAATACCGATGACGTCCATGTGCGTTCCGGATTTTGCAGAACTGAACAGCCGGCCCCTAAGAGAACAGTCCTATCCTTGTCCGTAACGTGGACAATAATAGGACATGTTCTGTTTTTTGCGGAACCAACATACGGAAACGGAATGCACATGGAGCACCTTCCGTTTTTTTGCGGACCCATTGAAATGAATGGCTCTGCATACGGCCCGCAAAAAAAAAAAAAACGGAACGGAAACTAAAATACGTTCGTGTGAACAAGACTAGTCTTGCTTCCTCTCTTCGTTCTGGAACAGATCTGGGTCAAAATCCACAAGTAACACAAGTAGATTTTGGCGCGGGAATGCAGCAAAATCTGTACGAAAAACACTCTGAAAATCTGTAAAAATTGCACTACCGCGTGTATGTAGCATAGAGGTTCCTTCAGCCCTTGTGCACACAACCATGGTTTTGGTCCATATCCGCTAAAGTTTTTTTGCGGATCGATGCGGATCCGTTCATTTCTAAAGGGCCACAAAAAAATTATGACAGCACAAGTGTACTGTCCACGTACATTATAACACATTCCCTATTCTTGTCCGCAAAACGCTTCTACAATGGGGCCCGCAAAAAGTGCGGGATGCACACGGACTGCATTCATATTTTGCGGATCCACGATTTGCGGACCGCAAACCGGATATGGGCATGTGCTGGAGGCCTTATACTGACGACCTAGCCTCCATGATAGGTCGTCAGTATATGATCTGTGGGAGTCTGACTCCCGGCACCCCTGACGATCTGAGGCCACGACCCCCCAGTGAGCGCTGCAGCCTCCTCACAGCATAGCCTAGGCCAGTGATGGCTAACCTCCGGCACTGTGGTAAAACTAGGACTCCCAAGATGTACACTTGCTTGGCTGTTCTCAGAACGTCCATAGAAATGAATGGAGCATGCTGGGAGTTGTAGTTTCACCACAGCTGGAGTGCTGGAGGTTAGTCACGCGAATGGGGCTGAGCTGTGATACCAGGTACAGCCACTAGCCAATGGACGGCGCTATGCTTGGTGAGCTGAGAGGAGGCTGCAGCTCTCGCCAAAGCGCCACAGCCTCTTCAAAAAAATTGATTAGGTGTCGGAGCCGCGCCAATCTGAGGACAGGTCATCACTGTAAAAGTCTCGGAAAACCCCCTTAAAAAGTTCCTGTGACTCATGGAAGTTTCAGAAAACTTGACACATATCACTAAGCGAAGTGTCCCGTGCGGCTGATCCTCTGAGAGGCAAAGTTAACGGCATACGGATCACAGCCGAAGGTCCGGAACGCTCCGCTAAGCGCTTCAGCAATGGGGGGAGGGGAGGTCTCCCCATCTGGACCCCCCGTCAATCAAAACTTTTGACACGTAACTACGACATCTCAGAAGTTTTCTGGAACTAAAGGGAGGTTTTTTTTCCTCATTGTGAACACAGCCCTGGGTGACGGCCGTACGTACGATCCCCGTCCCATCTGCCTATTTCTCGCTGAAAAACAGGAACTGATCCCCGGAGGGAGAAGTCGGACTGAAATGCTTTTCTTACTTCCGCAGCAATCCGATTCTCGTTTTTTTGGCAAGGAGCGGGCAGATGGAACGTGAAAAGCAAACACGAGGCTCCCTGAAATGTACTGGATCCAGCCCATCCCATACTGAAACCTGGAAGAGACGTGAAAGCTGCGCGGCCCTGTACTACGTACGTCACGGGCGCTTTCCCATCTCGAAGATCAGTAAGACACGGTGCGTTTTCTGGACTCCAAAATCCACGCCCATTAGAGTCTATGGAGGTGCATCAGAAGTGCAGGAAGGAATATGCGTGTAAATCCGGATCAGTCACTGACGACGCGGACGGATTTCGATACGCTCGTGTGAACGCGGCCTGCCCTCACATTCCAGCTCTGCTGCTACATGAACGCACGGATGCAGAAGGGAACATGGCGTCCCATGGAAGAACAACAAAAAGCCGACCCCCCCTCGTTCCCATGCAGACCCCCAAGCTCATTCCTGTTTCTACAACCAACCGGAGCTTCCTTATCTCTTCTACTTTCCAAAAAGTTCCCAGTTACCCTCCCCAGCGCGTTCCTTTCTCTATTCCCCTCCCCCGTCAGCTGTGGCCGGCCTAGCCCCCCCCCCAGAGTCTTCTATTACACCTTCAATATATCGTTGGAGATTTACGGTCAACGGGTCACGTGGACGCACGTCCTAGTCATTCAAAAACCCGATGAGAAATGGAAGGGTCCAACGGACATCAACCCCCGACACTCGGCCCAAATCTCCCCTCCTCCACCCCACTCACCTTCAGCAATCCCTAAAATACGAAGGCGCTTCCATACTACGTTTTATAAGGCTTGTAAAAAAACGCCATGAAATTGATGCATTTTTTACAATCTTTTTTAGGGTATTTTTTTTTTTGTGTATTTTAGTTTATTTTTTCCTATAGAAGTCTATGGGGGAAAAAAAAAAAAAAACCACACCCTGAGGACGCTGCGGTTTCAATAAAAAGAGCAAGGGGCGGAAAAATGCTAAAATAAAACACAATGGGGGTCATTTATCAAAGTCTGGCATTTTACACCAGTCTTTCATAGCCCCTGCGCTACCAGAGGATGCGCCTAATTTATAAAGGGGGCGTGCTCCTCTTTTTGAATTAGGGGCGTCCTCCAGCAGCCCGAGCTCCTAGTTTGGGACCTGCTCCAAACGTAATTTACGCCTGGAAACAGAAGTGAATATTAGCGGATTTGCCGGGGCCGATGCCCCCGATTAACAAAATATTGTCACATGGGCGTTCAAAAAGTCGCAAAACTTGTAACTTTTTCTATGCCAAAAACTGGCGGAGCGATCTTAGTAAATGACCCCCTTTGTTTGTAGGACGTTGTATTTTCTATTAGTCAACATGTAACATTTGACTTTGGCGTTGTTTTTTTTTTTTTGCGGATCTGCAAAACATGGATACCGGTCGCGGAACACGGCCGGCCCCTACTAGAACAGTCTTATCCTTGTCCGTAATTTGGGCAATAACAGGACATTTCTATAATTTTGCAGACGGAACACACGGTGTGCTGTCCGCGTTTCTGCAGCCCTATGAAGCGAATGGATCTGCCTCCAACCCCCAAAAAATGCGGATCGGATGCGGACCCAAACCGCGTCGTGTTCATGAGCCCTTAAAATGGAAATCTGTCATTTATGGGTGAGGGGGGCGATTTTACCGTTTGTATATTTAAAAACTGGACCTCTACACAGAAACCACAGCAGGTGGTCAGACGTGGTTTACCCCCTACTGGGACTACATCCACGTACCGATCCACGGCGCACACAACTGCAAACCTCGGATTTCCGCCGCAGATTCCATAGCAGATTTTTCCGAAAAAATAACCCGGGGGTCTCTTTTAGCACCTTCCGCATTACTGGAATTAGGGTCCGGTTACACGGTGGCAGGTGTCACGCGACAAGAAAGTCACACGACATTTCACATAATGAATTTCAATGCTGTCACTAGAGGACAGGCTACATCCTGCGTCCACCCGAGTCGGATTTTTCTGCCACTGTCTCGGTCTATACGTGTGGCATCAGGACACCACTGAAACACATTACCTCTTAAGTCATGTGACACGTCGCCATGTAGCCACACCCCTATATATCACGCAACACATTGCGCCATGTAGCCGGACCCTAACAGCGAGCGGGGGGGGGGATGGTGGTTTTTTTCTACTATACCTTAGTTACAGTGCTTTTTTTCAGGCAGTTTTCCATATGATTTTTTTTTAGCACTGGAAAACCGCCTAGAAAAAAAACAAAAAAAAACAAGTACAAAAAGTATAAAATTAAAGAAACGTCACCAAAAAGGAGTGAAATTCAAGGTGTTTTTTACAAGCCAATATAAATGCTAGTGTTTTGTGTTTTTTTTTTTAAATCAAATTGACTAGTGGGGGGGGGGGGCAGTCATCCAGAGACCCTCCATAATCTAAAGCAGAGTCTTCGGAGGGTCCCAGGTATCACTGCGAAAAAAATACATTCTGGGTACAGGAAGCTATCTCCACCACAATATGGGGGGCCAGGACCTTTTCTGGGTGACACAGCCGCCCATCTCCAGGCAGAGTGCCATCTCAAGGCTCCCCTATACGAATTACTAAGAAAGTGGAGTTCCCCTTTAAGTCTCCGGACACAACCAGACCCTCTCCCCCTGTTTCAGCCCCCCGATCGCCTCTCCTCCCCCCATTTACCTTCATAGAGCAGGAGGAGGTGCAGCGTGCAGGGCTGTGCCGGACATGTCAGGCAGTGAGCGGGGCCCCTCTGCATACTCAGCTCGCTGCGGCCGCGGCTGCTGCTGCCATCTTGTCCCGGCCCTGAGCTCCGTCACTGTCCTTTTCACCGGCCCCGTGCTGTGGCTTCTTTCTCCTCAGTGAGAGCCCATACTAGTCCTGTAAGCGCGGGCTGCTCGTCTCGCTCGGTCCCGCCGCGCACACACCGCCACCGCCGCCGCCGCCCGCTCCCCTCCTAACATGTCGCTCGGGCAGCCTGAGGGAAACAGGCAGCAACAGCCGATCGCCGAGTGAATCCGACTCGGGAGGGGGGGGGGGAGACGCCACCTGGCGTCCACGGCGAGGAACGTCTCCATGACAACCCATGAGAGGTTGTTTACATCGGTGACGTCATTGGTTTTATTAACCCTTAGGAGGGATTTTATGCCCGTGTGGTACTAATATTACAGAGCGTGCAGGGCGTAGGCGCCATATCCCTGTCCCTATAATGGCTCCTGTATGATTTATGTGGGACCATACCCTAAACAAGTAAAAACTGCTACACAAGAACACTTCAGATACAGAAGTCGTCAGATATCGTCCTCAATCAGTAATAGTGCCCCAAAAATGCCCACAGAATAATTTAACCAGTCACCGTGCTCCCATAGTGATATCACAAAACAGGCCACAAAACACGGATCGGCAAAAAAAAAAAAAAATACGGATGACGTCTGTGTGCATTCTGTATTTTGCGGAATGGAACAGCTGGCCCCTAATAGAACAGTCCTATCCTTGTCCATAATTCGGAGAATAATTGGACGTGTTCTAATGTTTTGCGGACCAGACATACAGAAACGGAATGCACACTGTGTAACTTCCGTTTTCTTTGCTGACCCATTGAAATAAATGGTTCCATATATGGTCAACAAAAAAAAAGCGTAACGGTTGCGGAAAGAAAATACGTTCGTGTGCATGAGCTCTTATGGAAAGAATGATGCATTAAGTGGCACTTTGTGTACGCCACAGGTTGTTTTTGGTTAAGCCACACCCAGGATCCGCCCAAGTGCGGTTAATCACACCCAGTACGCTAGCGCCAAAAAGATGTTACAGAGGGCCACCCCTGTCCATACTTGTCAACTCCTCCTAAACAACCGGGAGACTCCGGGAAAAAGTCCAAGATCTCTCGGACTTGTCCCACGGTCCCGGGACGGCTGAAATATGTCCCAATTTCAACCATATCTGCATCCTTTGCTGCACCATTCACCGGCCTGTGCACTCCCCAGCTGCCAACGCAATGTGGTGACGTCATGACACCTGCTCGGCTGTCCAGGAGAGCACACAGGCCAAGGATGATCCCACAGCCTGTATACTCTCCTGCTCAGCCCAGCAGGTGTGATGATTTCATGTGCTCTGTTCATTGGGCGAATGGGGCTAGGGGAGTATTACTTTATTATTTTATTAACACTAAGGAGCAAAATTATTGTACGGGGGCAGCACTACTGTAAGAGGGGCATAACTACTGTGCGAAGGTACTAAGGGGACATAACTACTGTGTGGAGGTACTAAGGGGGCATAAATACTGTGTGGAGGTACTAAGCGGGCATAACTACTATAAGGGAACACTAAGGGGACATAACTACTGTGTGGAGGTACTAAGGGGGCATTACTACTGTGTGGGGCACTAAAGGGGCATAACTACTGTGTGGGGGCACTAAGGGGGCATAACTACTGTATGGAGGCACTAAGGGGGCATAACTACTGTGTGGGGGCACTAAGGGGGCATAACTACTGTTTTCCAGGGTTCGGCCACCACCAAGCACTCTCCCCATAGAAATGAATGGGAGCGCACCATGTTTGCGCGGCCACCGCTCCCATTCATTTCTATGGGGCCGATGGAAATAGCCGAATCAGTGCTCGGCTATTTTCGGCGGACCCATAGAAATGAATGGGGGGCGGCTGCGCATGTTCTCCGTGCGGGGACCGGCACCTATCAGACAATGGGGGGCATATGGCATATCCTAGCAATATGCCCCCATTGTCGGAGATGGGAATAACCCTTTAACATGATGCTACAGGTAGGAATCGGAAGTTGTCTTTACTGAAATCTCACCATCCTGTCTCCTTCACAATAAATGACGCTTTCCCCCCTTATGTCCAGTTCTGCATGTATTTTTCTCATCCCTGAATGAAGATGAGATCATTCGTCTATGATTTATAAGAGATGATTAAAACTTCCTGGCAGTGAAAATTCACAACGTATTGGTCTGGATCCCCGCAGCGGTTAATACAGGGCGAGCGCATAACTGAGGATAAGTATTGAAATTCCGAAGAGGCAGCACAATAAAATTCCTTCACGTCAGAAGACAATGATGCAGAATTCTTGTTAATTAGTCATGCAACAAAAATGACTTCAATGTTGGTTTAATAGGAATTCCTTCGGCTCAGGCTTTGTCCAGGTCTCATCCCAGAATTCTAACCAAGGTCCATGAACCAGGGGCCCAACTACTTGGGGTTCATTGGTTACAGTCGCGCCCGGGATCTGGTGCTTGTGGGGGTATAGAATTAGCATGTAAGCTGACCATACACTTTAGATACTGAACCTGCTAGGCAAATAATAATTCCACATGCCCCCCCCCCATATACATGTGCAGTACCCCAGACCTCAGGGTATCTGCAATGTTTTATATGTATTGTATTCAGGGGTGCACCTAGCTTTTCTGCTGCCTGAGGCAAAAACTGAAAGACCCCCCCATCCCCCTTGTCCCCAATGCCAATTTCTTAACCTAACCCTATTACCACAATGAAAGCACTCATTGCCCATGGCCCTTCTGCTGCCCCCCTCTTGCCCCTACCTGGTGCTGCCTGAGGCGATCGCCTCACCTGGCCTCATTGGTGGTGCACCCCTGATTGTATTATGCTTTATGTTATGCCATTAATTCCAAGATAAGAGGTATGGTTGTCAGGAACAGGGTTAACCACCCTGTCCCTTCCCTCTTGGTAGGAGTGGGCTGGCCCTGCTTCCTGACAGGAGGGGGAGTTCGAGTTCAGACAGTGTGAGGGAAGGAAGCACATGCCTGAGCTCCTTCAAGGGACCCTACACACTTCTCCTGTGAGACCACTACTTCAGAAAGATTGAGTCACAGAGTCAAGATTACTTCCATCATAGAAGCTTCAGTATGCTTCATCAGCAGAGTTATCAGCTAAACCACAGCTTCACAGACCCTTCTGCGGGTGAGGGAAAACAGGTCAGACACCCATCATTTAGAAAAACCATCAGGCCAGACTAACTTCAAGGCTGTATCTCACAGTGGACAGCTATATCCACAAGTGTCTGCTAGTCTTGCCACAATGAAAGCGCTCATTGCCCATGGCCCTTCCGCTGCCCCCCACTTGCCCCTACCTGGTGCTGCCTGAGGTGATCACCTCACCTGGCCTCATTGGTGCTGCACCCCTGATTGTATTATGCTTTATGTTATGCCATTCATTCCAAGAGAAGAGGTATGGTTGTGAGGTATGGTTGTCAGGAACAGGGTTAACCACCCTGTTCCTTCCTTCTTGATAGGAGTGGTCTGGTCCTGCTTCCTGACAGGAGGGGGAGGTCGAGTTCAGACAGTGTGAGCGAAGGAAGCACATGCCTGAGCTCCTTCTTCAAGGGACCCTACACACTTCTCCTATGAGACCACTACTTCAGAAAGATTCACAGAGTCAAGATTTCTTCCATCATAAAAGCTTCAGTATGCTTCATCAGCAGAGTTATCAGCTAAACCACAGCTTCACAGACCCTGCTGCCGGTGAGGGAAAACAGGTCAGACACCCATCATTTAGAAAAACCACCAGGCCAGACTAACTCCAAGGCTGTATCTTACAGTGGACAACTATATATTCTACCTGCAGAAAACACTTTTCCATTGATACATCTAAGAGGTACACACAAAAAGGAGAAACGTAATGAAAGTCCACAGGTCCTCAAGGATAGGAGATATGTGGGCTGCCTTGGCTGCATATTCCCGGCTCTGTCTAGAGATTAGGTCGAAATAAATAGCTGACCTCTTGTGCAATTCAGCTATTTCATAGTAAGCTTTGACCTGCGCCATCCAAATGCAGAAGCAGAGGAATGAAGATTGTATAATGTGATTCACATCTCCGAGCAGGTGCAATCTCATCTTGTCAAGCCCCAATCGTGGGCGGCATTCTTTCTTAATTCTGTAAACATTTCTTAATGCCAAATTGTAGGCAAAATAATTGCAGGTGATAATTAGTAAAGCAGCGGAGAGGCGGCGAGCAGTTTCTAAGTGAATGTCAAGATAATTTTATTATGTTATATTTAGTTGCACTTTGTTGTTACTGTTAGAACAACAACTGAAAACAAAGGTACAACAAAGAAAAGCTCAGTAATTGAAGTAGTCTTAGAAAACAAGGACAATTTAGACCTGAAAGCAGTCAGAAACCTATGAAATATTAGGGTACGGTCACATGGTCAGGTTTCCTGATGCAGTTTTGGAAGCCTACACCAGGAGTAGATCATAAAAGGGGAGAAAGTATAAAGAACAGATACAACTTCTCCTCTTTTTTTGAGTTCACTTCTGGTTTTGGCCTCTAAAACTGCATCAGAAAACCTGGCCGTGTGACTGCAGCTGGAGCGGAGCATGGGAGTGGTAATGGTTCTGGCTTTAACAGTCAATCACAGTGGCTGCCCTTAAACTATCGCTCCCTAGGGGCATGCAGTGAAAGGAGGGGCACCCTTTCTTCCCTTGGGTCACACTCTGGTTCTGGGGCTCCTGTCTGATGGTAGTCAAGATGCTCATGATGTTAAAGGGGTATTCCCCTCACATACAATCAGGGCATATCACTAGGATATGCCCTCATTGTCTGCTAGGTGCGGGTCCTCATCTTATCTCCTGCAAGGGCTGAGCCAGGATTTTTAACCCTGACTGATCCATCCATACATAGCTATACTGGGTACAATACATAACATAACAATATATAACATTATATAACAAACCATTTGCAGATACCCCTTGCTCTGGGGCACAGCATGTCCGTAGCCTTAGTGCATTAGGCTGGCCATACAGTTGACACCTGTAGAACTAAGCTAGCTCTCCTAACCCCCCCCCCCCATACACAGGCATGACTTACTGAGCTGAACATACATGACCCAAGGATTGTCCATGTCGATCTCCAAAAGCCTGATCCTTATCTCCCACAACAGTTGTCATAGTGGAAAGAGGTAGGAGGCCCATACTATCCTCCCATACTATCTTTAATGGTCGGCTGTAAAGCGGGTATACATTGTGTACAGTATTACAATACATTGGAATTAATAACATAAGAGTGTATGGGGGATATATTAGGTAGGTAGATACATGAAGTTTTGGTTTGAGCTGTTTAGTCAGAGAGACTATTACTATGTCTTTTATGCCCCTCACACCTCCTGGGGTTTACGCAGTTGTCTTCACTTTGACATTTCTGACACTTCATCTAGTCACCTGGACAGACGTGCAGTCCATCAGCAGCAGGGCTACACGGAGGTGATATATGCTCCACCGTCTATACCACAAATCAGGACCTTGTATTTCTATCTACAATTCCATACAATGTAGTGGAGGAGCTCAGGTGGAGCTTGTTGAGTTGAGAACGTAGTTTACGAGGTGGCCTTATCTGGTTGCCATGGATATAGTAATAGGACTGGGACTGGTGTAGTGTTCCGAATGACATCTATATATGCATGTAACGTACGTGCGCCAACCCACACTCCACAGCCTGTGCCAATGTGCCGCCTTATACTGGAAACCTCATGGCTGCATTACTGCAACCAACAAAACACATAGTTAAAGAGAGAGAAAATAGATATGAGATAATAGATAGATAGATAGATAGATAGATAGATAGATAGATAGATAGACGATAGATAGATAGATAGATAGATAGATAGATAGATAGATAGATAGATTTTAGAATAATGGCTCTATGATGCGCCATTCCTTAATTATTCCTTCTAGAATATGAATTGCTAGCAGTCTGCACTAAATGTCCAGATGTATGTAACCAGTTTGGGAAAGGGGGGGGTCCATGCGTTGTCTGACGCTGTCCAATTAGTGCTGCCAGTGTCAGACTGTGCAGGGATACACACCCCAACTGGTGACACCCATCTGGACCTTCATTGCAAACTGTTAGCACTTAATTGAACTTTTAGTAGGAATAATAAAGGAATGGCACATCATAGAGTTACAAGAATGGAGACTCCAGAATGGTCATTACATGGGGGATGCAATTGGTTACTAAAACAGACATGTCAGGAGAGGCTCTCTGTAAGGATCCTGACTGCTTCTAAACTTATATGAGCAAGCAGAGCTGTAACGATAAGAGGGAGCAGATCAGCCCAATAGGTCCCACCAGGGGCGTACCTATAGGGGGTGCAGAGGCAGCAGTCACTACCGGGCCCAGGAGCCTGAGGGGGCCCAGAGACCCTTGTGCCATATAAGAAGACACCGGTATTATAGAAAGTGCATGCTGGTCAAGTTACACATCTAGAAGGAGGGAAGGGGTTAGGTCAAGAATTTGGCATGGGGGCGGGGGAGTCTGTTTCAATTTTTGACTCAGGCTATAAAACACTGAGGGAACGTGGGGCCCAAGCTTAAATATTGCACCAGGGCCCATGAGCCTTCAGCTACACCCCTGTCATAGTTGGAGGCCTTCTTATAGATTTTGCGGTGTAATTCCTGGAGCCAGAACTTCTTATATATGATTTATCAGGAATGCTATTCACTTGCAGTCAGTGTCCCAGCAGAACAGACATCACTCCGGTCATTGACGGCTGCTTTGCTTGCACATATGTCTAATCCTCTTTTAGGCTTATTACTCGAATTAGTTCCTACAACATCCATTCACGCTCAGATTGTGCGTGTGTTAATTCACTGTGAAGAAGGACAGGGATTTGGTTTTATATCCTCATCTTGTTGGATATGGAATTGAACTAAAGGTTGTAGGCAATATTCTTCCTTTTTCACGCACTATGCTCTATCTCTACGCTCTATTATTTTACAATGAGATTTTCAAGGTATAACTTAGCTTCCCTTGATCACAAGTATGAACAAGGATTTATCTTTGCCCATTCATTCCCCAGACTTACCTGTACACACAGTAGGCATATACAGGACTTGACCCAATTCCATAATTCCCTGGTGCACAAATCCTAAACTGTGCATGGCTCATTTTTCAGGAAGCAATATGACATAGGTGACCTGAACTGGCCTCTGACCAGAGGCATTACTTGAAGCTTCTTAGCCCCAATGCAAACTTTGTAACATGTGCAGTACCCCCAGAGCAGGGGGTATCTGTAAATGGTTTGTTATGTAATGTATTGTATTGTCAAGTTATGTATTGCACCCAGCATAGCCGTGTATGGATGGCACAGCCATGATTAACAATTCATGGTTCAGCCATTTGCAGGAGGTTGGGTGGGGAACCAAGATCAGCCCCCAGCTCAGCTCAGTTGGAGAGTTCTGGAGTTTGTTAGAGGAAGGAAGCTGCACCTTATGCTCCTTCATCTTAGGCCCAGAAAGCTTCAGAGACTAACAGATCTCTATAAGATCTACAGAAAGAGAAGGAGAGAAAGAGAGGAAGATAAAGGAGAACTTAGAATCTGCATGGCCAAGCATAGGAATCAGCGAGGTAATCTGCGACTACAGCTATTCAAACTTTGCTGCAGTGGAGGGACACTGTTAACACACCCTTCATACTTGCCTTGGAAAACCCTGTATCCAGCAGTAGACATTACAGCCATCATTTCAAGTACTATTGACATAGATTCTACTGAGAGAGACTTGAGAAGGATAGTATACAAAGAGGGCCATAATACCCATCCTTGCCCAGATCCATACACTGTTATCTGGGAGAGAATTGCACTGTGTAATGTTGGAACTGTGACTGCTATAGTTGGATGTACTACAGCTCCCATTTTGCACTACAGTAAAGAAAGACGTTTATACTTCTACCTCTGGCCTGGGTTCCTGACTCCTACACCATACTCAGGCCATAGCACTCCACATGCCCTGCCTTGCACCCATCCAAACACCTAATATCAAGGGCCCCCCTCGTCACCCCAGAATCAAGGTGTGCCCTGAGGAAAGAAAGGGTGCCCCTCCTTTCAATGCATGGCCCTAGGGAGCAATGGTGTGGGGACAGCCGCCGTGATTAACTCAGACAGCCAGAGCCACTACCACTCCCATCCTCCACTCCAGCTTCTCCTAGGTCGCTGCACATGGCCTCTATCTACTACTTATAATACTGGTGTCTAGTCATGTGGCAAAATGGCCTTTGGGTACTTTCAGGCACCTGGGTTGCAGACATTGATGACCTAACCTCAGAATTAATCATGAATGTCAGATTGACGGGGTTCCGACACCTAGCATCCATCTGAAAACATGTGCCAAGTGACAGGGGTGTATCTAAAGGCTCAAGGGCCCTGGTGAAAGATTTCAGCTTAGGCCCCCCTTCCCTCAATGCTTTGTGGCCAGGTGCCAAATTCTTGACCTAACCCCTTCCCTCCAGCCAGAGGTGTAACTTAACAGCAGATACTTTCTATAAGGTGTCTTGTTATGTGGCACAAGGGTCTTTGGGCCCCTTCAGTCTCCTGGGCCTGGTAGTGACTGCTACCTCTGCACCCCCTATAGCTACGCCCCTGCCAAGTGAGAACGCATTCCTTCTAGAAGAGATGGAAATGATTGTGATGACTCTAGCTGTGGGGGGTCGCATGTGGACTGAATGTTACAGGCTGGTAGGACATGGTGAAATTGAAGACCAACAACAGATGGGAAGCCATAGGTTAACAAGTCTAAGCCTAAAGCTTGTCTCTGTCATTTCACCAGTCCTCCACAAAGTCAACAACGTGTTCTTACATTTCTAGGACAATGCGTTTTTTGTTGTAAGAGGATCTACAGCTGTGGTTCTTCTCATATATATGACCAAGGACAGATTTTTATATGGGCAACTTAAGCAGCCACCTGGGGCCCAACGCTCTAGAGGGCCCAAAGCAACACTAATACTTTATGCAAATTGCAAATAACGTAAAAAAAAAAAACACAACAAAACTGCTTTGTACAGACTTCTGGAGGACCAGCAGGAGGACCTGCAAATGATCAGATGAACTCTGAGTAGCTAGGAGGCAGAAGAGGGGCTGCTGGAAGTGTATGGGGTCTGGTGTCTGGGATCTGAATTAGTTAGAGGTTTTGCCCCGGATTTTTTTTTTTTTTTTGGGGGGGGGAGGGGGGTGTCTCTATTTAGGTGACCTGGGTCTTTCATTTAGTGGGTCTTGTTTGGAGGGTTCTGCATTTACTTAGGGGGTCTGGTCTGGGTCTGTATTTAGGGGGATCTGGTTTTGGCTCTGTATTAGTTTAGAGAACCTGGATCTTTATTGGGAGGGTCTTGTTTGAGGTTCTGTATTTATTTAGGGGGTCTTACCTGGGTCTGTATTTAGAGGATATAGTTATTTATGGGTCTTGTCTGAATCTATATTTAGAGAGTCTTATTTTGATTCTTTATTTCTTCTGGGGTCTGGTTGTGGGTCTGTATTTATTTAGCTGGTCTGATTGGGGGTCTGTTCTTAGGCCTGTATTTGTTAAAGGGGAGTCTGGTCTGGGTACATACACACAGGGCATATGTTTTTCGTTTTCGGCCTTCTTTCAAGGCTTCTTCAAACACCTGATTTGTGGTGGTGGCAAGTGTTGGGCGCCCACCAATCAGATATATATTAATGACCCATCCTAAAGATAGGTCATCAATAAGAAGCCCTTTAAAATTGTTATTAATTGTGCTAATTAAAGGGGTTATCTATCCTCTATAATGCCCCCAAAATGCATGAGCACCTCATACAGGTTATACTTACCCCACTCCCCAGCACCCACATCCCTTCTGATGCCCGCATGGCTGCCGCTTCATCTCCCTGTCATGCAGATCAAAATATCCGGTGACAGGCAGCCAATAGCAGACCGCCACAGGAACGAGCCTCCCTACCGTCACCCACGATGCTAAGGAGGCTCATCCCTGTCGCGGTCTGCTATTGGCTGCTCCCCCGTCGGCAGATATTTTGATCTGCACGGCAGCTGTGTGGGCATCAGAAGGGACGCAGGTGTCGGGGAGCAGGGTAAGTATAACCTGTATGAAGTGCTCAGGCATTTGGAGGGGCATTATAGGGGTTGGATAACCCCTTTAATGAGCAGAATTAATAGCAACTTTTTCTGGGCATCTGTTGGCAGATTTGACACTGGCTGACCTGTTCCATGTGCGCTTGGCAGCTGAAGGCATCTGTGCTGGTCCCATGTTCATATGTGTCCACATTGCTGAGAAAAATTATGTTTAATATATGCAAATGAGCCTCTAGGAGCAACGGGGGCGTTACCATTACACCTAGAGGCTCTGTTCTCTCTGCAACTGCTGTGTCCTCTCTTCTTTAATTGCCAGGACCAGGCAGTGTAAATGACATCACACCTGGTCCTGTCAATCATAGTGCGGAGGGCGTGGCAGTTGCAGAGAAAGCAGAGCCTCTAGGTGTAATGGTAACGCCCCCGTTGCTCCTAGAGGCTCATTTGCATATATTAAAACATATTTTGAACATGGGACCAACACAGATGTCTTCTGCTGCCAAGTGCACATGTAACAGGTCAGCCAGTGTCATAGGGACAAAACTGCTGACAGATGCCCTTTAATTAATATTACATATTATTGCCTCCCCCCATATTAATAAGCAGCTTCTTCTTCCCGAACACATTAATACCCCATGCTTCTACATAAAGCACTAGGTTTAACAATTCTTCTAAACATTTCCTCCCTGCACAATGTACACTGCAGGAGAAGCAATTTTCACATTGAGATTTTGCTTTTTTTTTTCCTCAACAGCCCAAAAATCCCTTCACCCAGGGCTCCAAATTATTTGTGCATTGTCGACATAAAGCAAACATAGAAAGAGATTAGAAAAATAGATTAAGTGTTTCTTAAGACACAGTCTGCCCGGGATGGCCATCTAAAGATTTAAAGTAACATAATCCCCGCAGCAACTGGCAGGCCCAGCTGGAACCTGCAAACAAGGCTTGAATTCAGCATAAAACAGGTGCAGACCAGGCGGAGCAGCAGACCGCAGATACCGTATTCCACCGCTTACATATCACTGGTGTCAATGGAAAGAAAATAAAGCATAGGCGTCACCTCTAAAGTAAAAAACTCACCTTCCTCAGCCACTTACATAGGTTTATTGAGAGTTGTGCTGCTTTGAAGGGGTTTATACAGTTTAAATCCTGGGAGCTCAGCTTCAGAGCTGAAATCTCCCAGCATTCCTTGCTGGCTCGGCATTGAACTTGCACTGGTGATTTACATTTTAGGAAGTGTTGCCTATATATCAGGCTCAGTAGTGTTATCTGGTGTAGGAAGAACTAACCGACTCCCTACAGCTAAGCTCATCTTAGATAATAGGGGCCCGTCTGTCGACAAGCTTGTTGACTGTTTCCAGTGAAATCCAGGCCAAGCATAGAGGAGAAAGCCAAAGGCAGGAGGTAGGTGGTGCAGCAGCACTGACATGGCTGAAAGGATAGGTAGGAGATAGACATGAGATAGATAGATACTGTAGATAGATAGGAGATAGATAGATAGAAGATAGATAATAGATAGATAGATAGATAGATAGATAGATAGATAGATAGATAGATAGATATGAGAGATAGATAGATAGATAGATAGATAGATAGATAGATAGATAGATAGATAGATAGATAGATAGATATGAGATAGATAGATAGATAGATAGATAATGAGATAGATAGATAGATAGATAGATAGATAGATAGATAGATAGATAGATAATAGATAGATAATAGATAGATAATGAGATAGATATGAGAGATAGATATGAGATATAGATAGATAGACTTTTTTAGGCCTGGAGTGAGCGGGGAGGAGTCACAGATTTCTGCGCAAATAACTGTTGCACCGCAATCTGCGCCTGAAATATGCATAATATAGGCGTATTTCAGCTTGATAAATGACCCCCTATGTGTATATCCAACATCTGCACTGTATGGTTCTGCATTTGGGATTTAGCTTCGTATCTTGTTATTTCAGTAATAGGGAAGTGAATGTTTCAGTTCTCTGTCTGTAACAAGAAGTATTGAGGTTCCAACAGAAAGCAGTGTATGCTGGTAAAATATGAAGCATATTATTGAGAGGAAAAGGGTTAAGCAGGTCTTTCCAGGAAGGGAATATAGAAATCCCAGCTGAATCTAGAACTCCATGTAAATGCTGCTTTGGCCAACTGGTGCCAGGTATGGATAGCAGCTAAAAACTAAGGCACCATATCACCTATATGGTAGATCTCAACGTATGTCCTAAGCTTAGTCTGAATGGACCAACATGTAATATTAGAACAACACGTGACAGCAGGATTTGACTACACACATAGGAACCATCTACACAAAACTGAAGAATCTACAGTACCCCAGTATCTGCAAACGATTTGTTATATACTGTTATGTAATGTTATGTCATGTATTGTAATATTATGTTATGCATTCCAACCAGTATAGCCGTGAAAGGATGTCACAGCCAGGGTTAACAATCCTGGCTCAGCCATTGTATGAGTCTAGGCAGTGGCTGGGTCCACCCCTAGCTTGCCAATGTAGAAGAAGGGTCTTGGAATGAGGAAGCTGTTCCCTCATGCTCCCTCTCCTTAGGCCCAGAAATCTTCAAAGACTGTCAGATCTGTGCAAGATCTACAAAAAGAGAGGAAGAGGAGAACGTAGAAGCTACATGGCCAAGCTTAGGCGTCAGCAAGGTAATCTGCAGCTACAGCCATTCAGACTTTGCTGCAGTGAGGGACACCGCTAAGACAACCTTATTGTCCTGTCAAAACCCTGTGTCCCGCAGTGGACACTGCAGCCATTATTGCAAAGGTACTATTGCCCACTATAGAGAGTCTTTAGCAAAATAGAAAGGAAAAAGGGCCATAACGCCCATCCTTGCCTAAACCCATACATCGCAGTCTGGGAGAGAATTGTACTGTGTACAGTTGAAACTGTGACTGCTTTAGTTGGATGTACTACAACTCCCATTTTGCACTTGAGTAAAGAGAGATGTTTATCCTTCTGCCTCCTGCCTGGTTACTGACTCCTGCACCATACGTCGGCCATTGCACTCCCCACTCCCCGCCTTGTACCCGTACAGACACTTAAAGGGGTTGTCCCGGTTTTCCCCATTTTCACCCAGACGCTGAATCGCGGAGGGCAAAAGCAATTTATCGAGTTCCAGTGACGTTTTGGGCTCTCCATAGGGCTGCCAGGCGGAGGCTTCCGCCAAGCAGTGAGTCCGGTGACGTCACCGGCACTGATGGGCGGGCTTTAGTCCTGCCCTAGCCAGTGATGTCACCGATTACACTGCTGGGCAGAAGCCTCTGCTTTGCAGTGTGCCAAAGTAAACAAACAAGCCCTTGCCCTGCGTGATCCAGCTCAGGGCAAGGGAGAGCATCGGAGCATGAAATCACAGGGGCCGGAGGGGTGAAAATGTGGGTATGTCCGGGTTCAGCTCTGAACCTGGACAACCCCTTTAACATCATGGGCACCCCAACTACCATCAGGCAGGACTATATGCAAAATTAATTTTCTATTAATTCAGGACAGTGGAAGTTGGATGCAGTGGAAGCTAGATACAAGGGAAGTTGGATACGTCATCTTATAGTCATGTAGCAGTTTCATTACACTGCCACTTTAAATGGTTTCTGTCACCAGTTTTTTCGGTATGAATCAGGCTGACATTAGAGATGTGCTAATGTGACCTGATTCCAAATATATATCTGCTTTATTTACTGGTGCCCCCATTTTTATATAAAATGAACTTTTATTTTAATGTAATAAGGCCTCTAGGTGCAAGGGGCGTTATCCCTGCTCCTAGAGGCTCTGTTGATTGACAGGACCAGGCAGAGAAGAAACACTCCATTCACCATAGCTTGCAAGGACCTTCAATGATGTCATGACCATGTGATCAGTCACATGGTTTAGGAGGAGACAGGCTGTTTGCGTGATCCTAACCATGTGACTGATCACATGGTCATGACATCATTGAAGGTCCTTGCAAGCTATGGTGAATGGAGTGTTTCTTCTCTGCCTGGTCCTGTCAATCAACAGAGCCTCTAGGAGCAGGGGTAACGGCTCTTGCACCTAGAGGCCTTATTAGCATAAAATAAATGTTCATTTTATATAAAAATGGGGGCACCAGTAAATAAAACACATATATATTTGGAATCAGGTGACATTAGCACATCTCTAATGTCAGCCTGATTCATACCGAAAAAACTGGTGACAGAAACCCTTTAAATCCTGTTGATATTAGAGACCTTCCTATTGTTCATTTTCGGTTAACACACCGACACTGAGTTCTATCAGAAGGGAGACGTATAACTGAGAGGCTGATGATACTGTAATTGTATTCCTATCGGTGACGGTTTTGACTTTCTTCCTGTTCAGACAGCTCGCCACCATCACTGAGCACATTCTTTCCGGTCAGATTTTCATACCTCAGGCTATAAATAAGCAGCGCTCGCATGCACACCTAAAGCCAAAACTGTTCTCAAGGTCAAGGGTATCGCTCAGACCAATGGCCAAATCTCAATTCCTGTATAATCCACTGAACCATTGCACTTCAGCACTTTATAGGCTTCATACAGCACCGACCACAACAATGTCAAGGTTTAAAGGGGTCAGTCAATCCCGCCGAAAATCAGCAGGTTCACTCATCATACTTTAATGCATATGGTCAGTTTAAAGGGGTTTTCCAACAGTTTTTTTTATTGATGATCTATCATCATCAGGTCATCAGTATCTGATCAGTGGGGTTCAGACACCCGGGACCCCCTCCGATCAGCTGTTTTAGAAGGCAGCTGTGCTCGCAGTCTTCTCCAGCTTTTCCTAGGCCATGTGACACACCCTGTCTTGCATCCATACAGTTAACATACAGTTAACCCATACACTTAAAGGGGTTCTCCAGGAATTAAGAAAATGAAAATACTTAAATATTAATTCATGATAAATATATTCCCAAATACCTTTCATTAGTTATAATGGCTCGTTTTGTCTGGGGAGCAATCATTAGGAGAAATAAAATGGCCACCGTCCTATTAGTACACACAAAACCTGTCCTAATCACACAGGAAGACAAGTTACTTCACAACACTGAGGTAAAGAGCTGCCTCATCCTTCTCTCTGCTCTGCTTGTCAGGGATTATGATCCTGAATACAGATGATAAGATCTTCAGCTGAATCTCTGTAGGAATGGAGTTCATGAGGAGACATGAAGTACAGAGAGGAGGTGGGGATGTGGATAATAAGCAGTAGCTCTTGTCTGCAGTCTCCATTGCCACAGTCCGTCCTCTCTGTACTTCATGTCTCCTCATGAACTCTGTTCCTTCAGAGATTCAGCTGAAGATCTTATCACCTGTATTAAGGACCATAATCCCTGACATGCAGAGCCAAGAGAAGGATGAGGCAGCTCTTTACCTCAGTGTTGTGAAGTAACTTGTCCTGCTGTGTAATTAGGACAGGTTTTGTGTGTACTAATAGGACGGCGGCCATTTTGTTTCCCCTGATGATTGCTCTCCAGACAAAACGAGCCATTATAACTAATGAAAAGTATTTGGGAACATATTTATTATAAAGTAATATTTATGTATTTCCATTTTCTTAATTCCCAGAGAACCCCTTTAACATCATGGGCACCCCAACTATCATCAGTCATGTGGCCTAGGATCTGCTCAGCCCCATTGAACTGAATGGGGCTGAGCTGCAATACTAAGCACTGCCACTATACAATGGACGGTGCTGTGCTTGATGAGCAGAGAAAAGGCTACAGCACTGCTGCGAGTGCCGATACCTTCTCAAACAGCTGATCGGTGGGGGTCCTAGGTGTTGGACCCCCACCGATCAGATACTTACGACCTATCCTGAGGATAGGTGATCAATAAAAAAAACTCTCGGTAAACCCCTTTAAGCTGACCATATGCATAGAGGTATATAGGGTGAACCTGCTGATTTCTGGCAGGATTGTTTGACCCCTTTAAGCCTTGACTTTGTTGTGGTCATCAGTAAAAAAAACTTTTGGAAAACCCTTTTAAAAGGGTTTTCCTAGTTATATATATTGATGACCTATCCTCAGGATAGGTCATCAATATCAGATCGTAGAGTGTGGGCACTGCCGCTCTATTCCTTCTCTAGTACAGTGCTCAGTCCCACAGAGGTGAAGCCTTGTCTCCACTGCGACATTTTCTCATGTGCAAGTCATTGTAAAATTGCAAGATTATAGTGACTGCGACACGATTTCCATGTCTTCCTAAGGGCTCGTGCACACAACGTGGTTTGGCTGCGCATTTTTTGTGGCTCGGATGCGGGCCCATTCACTTCAATGGGGCCGCAAAAGATGCGGACAGCACTCCATGTGCTGTCCGCATCCGTCGCTCTGTCCAGTGGCCCCGCAAAAAAGGTAGAATACGTCCTACTCTTGTCCGTTTTGCGAACAAGAAGAGGTATTTATATAATGGGCCGCCCATTCCATTCCGCAAATTGCAGAACGCACACAATTTGTGGACCGCAAAACACGGCACATTCGTGTACATGAGCCCTAAGGGAGGAAAATGAGCAAATGGTCTTGTAACCATCTCAGAATTTTGACCAAACATCGAGTGTAGTTGGGCTTTTCACGTCTGTATGAATCTTCACACTGACACATTAAAGTCAATGGAGAACATATCAAAACTGGTATAAAGGAAACCGGCTTAGTCTCCCATAGCAGCTGCCCTTTATGAACCGGCAAACACCGTGTATGTGACACCCACAGTACTCCCCGGTGTCCTGCTGTTCCGTTCAGTGAACAGGTGGGATTGTTGGTTTTTGGATAAAGTGTCACTTGCACACATGTGACCAAGACAACGTGTTCACACCTGGTGGAGCTGCAGCTGTTGTTGGTCTTCACATGTTCTCAAGAACAAATGCTCAAGTGAGCCACACGAAAAACAGCTCTGTAGAGGAAACGCATTCAGCCGCGTGGTGCTGTCAAATATTGTAGTAGTTTTTGGTGAAACCTTTCAATTTTGCTGTTGTTTTCTGGTAATGGCAGCAACAATCCGCCATATGACTGTCCTTAGGTTGGTTTCATACTCAGTTTTGCTGCATTTTTTTAGGCAAAAAGTGCCACCTGTAAGTCTATGGGGTTTATTAAAGGGGTATTTCCTCCTGGGAAATTGATGACATATCGCTAGGATATGCCATCAGTGTCAGATAGGTGTGGGCCTCACATCTGGGACCTGCTCCTATCTCCAAAATGGGAGCTCTGAAGTGAACAAGGAGCAGCTGTGTAAGTGTGGCCATCCTCCGTTCACTGCTATGGGAGTTCCAAAAATATTTCCGTGGCCGTGCATACATCATGTGCGCTCCTTTCACTGCAAATGGGACCTTTTAAAATAGCTAGCTCAGCTATTTTACAAACTTCCATAGTGATGAATGGAGGGCAGGTCACATATGTGCGGTATGTACTCATGCACTTCAGGTGCCCTGCTTTCTAGATAGGAGTGGACCCCCCTCTGGGACTCGCACCTATAAGACATTGATGGCATATCCTAGAACTGTCTTTTGTCAATCTGAACCTACCTACAATATGGGACCACTTTTAGTTTTTTTAGGTTCCCAGTCCGCCCCTGTTAACCGCTAAAAATCTACCAAAAAATGGCGCTAAAACTGCAAACGAGCACAAAAACACCATTAAAAACCTAAGTGTGAGCCCATTGTAAGGAGCGACTAATTACAATCGTATTCTTTCTTCAGTCTTCATTGGTAATGGCCATACTGTAGCCCGAATAATCGTGCAGTCATTACGCGTTTTGCATTTAGTTTATAGGATGCTGCTGAGGTTCGTATGGCCGTACCATATACGGCCCCAGACGGCCACATCCCATACGCAGCACGGCCCCTTAGTGTGGTCATACCCTAAAAATGACATGCAGTTTTTATCCTTTGGATGCGTTTTTTCCTTCTGCGTTTTCTGAATGAGTTTTCAGTATGTCGCCTTTGACCCTTTTGTTGGAACTGAAAGTGTTGTAGATGCTCAAATTGGAAGCAGGATGGGGACCAATGGATCCACTTTTCCTCTTAGAAATGAGAGAGGAGTGTGGTTACTTGTAGCACCTGATCGACCGAAAAGTGGACCTCTATATTTCTAAAAAAAAGTTTGTACCCATAGCACCACCTAGTGGTTAGTGTTGAAATTTGCACTTTCTTTTTTTAAAGCCATAGCTGTTTATAGGTATTATAGGTATATATTGTGATTGAAGGGAGTCATCTGACAACCTCAATGGTACTAACCTGGGCCCAATAAAAAAAAAATGTAAATAAAATAAAAAAAACAACCAGTCCTAGCATTTCTGCACTGCTGCCTGTTTCCCCACCAAACACAGTGTCTTGGACCCGTATCCTCTGCAGCCAGTCACTTGCCTCAGAACAATACATTATTAACAGGTAAGTGCCATTCTAGCACATGTGACCGCTGAGGCCAGTGATTAGCGTGTGCCCTCTCCGAGAGGTGGAAGCCAATGCTCATTGCCTCAGTCTCAGAAAACCGTCTTATGTCCATGAGTGACAAAGCCATCCTTGAGTGGACCACACCTATATGACACCTACAAGACAACTGGGGTACTACCATGACAGCAACAGTGCCCTATGACTGCCACTGCATCCCCATGACAACCGTAGTGCCCCCATGACTGCCACTGTATCCCCATGACAACCATACTGCCCCATGACTGCCATTTTATCCCCATGGGAACCTGAGTGACCCCATGTCTGTCAATTTATCCCCATGACAACGGTAGTGCCCCCATGACTGCCACGGCATCCCCATGACAACCGTAGTGCCCCCATGACTGCACTGTATTCCCATGACAACCGTAGTGCCCCCATGACTGCCACTGCATCCCCATGACAATTGTAGAGCCCCCGTGACTGCTACTGTATCCCCATGGCAACCATACTGCCCCATGACTGCCACTTTATCCCCATGGCAACCAGAGTGCCCCCATGCCTGTCACTTTATCTCCATGACAACCATAGTGCACCCATGACTACTGTTTATCTCCATGACAACCATAGTGCCCCCATGACTGCCACTTTATCCCCATGACAACCATACTGCCCCCATGACTGCCACTTTATCCCCATAACAACCACTGTGACTATTTACATTATGCATGCAGCCTTTCATTTGGCTGACATTTGTGTCTAACAACAATATTTTTTTAATTGAATACAGATCAATTTTCCTTCAAAAATCGAATAAATAAATAAAAAACATTGCTAGGAACTGTTACGCTTGTCCTCCAGTCTTCCACACCTGTGATCTACCTTGTTACCACACGGTGGCGCTGTGGCAAATGGACTTAGCAGACACAATGCGGCGTAGCGCAGCACAACGGTTTTTTTTTTATTCCTCCTGTCGCCATTTTGTGTGTAAGTGACTGAGGTCGGGCTCGGAGGACGGAGCCCGGTGTGTTCGGATAGCTCGTAGGGCGTGCTCGGGTACGATTTTCGGCGGAGAAATGATGTCAAGCGGGGAAGGTCCTTCTGAGCAAGTGAGTATTGGAGGCAGCGGTAGCTGGTGTGGAGCGGGCCGCGGCTAGGCCTCAGTGTGACGGGGCACCACGGTGTGTGGGCGGGATAGCTGAGGGGGCCTCATGCTCCCTGTGGTAACTGCGAGGTCGTGGACGTAGGCCTGGTGGAAGTATGTAGTCCTAGGTGTCTCTGCGCCATTACAGCCTATGTGAGCTCCGTGACCAGTGAGGAGGCTGGGGGGCCCCAGCAGATGTAGGGCCACAGGCTGCCAATATGTGTATACAGCCTATGTGAGCTCCGTGACCAGTGAGGAGGCTGGGGGGCCCCAGCAGATGTAGGGCCACAGGCTGCCAATATGTGTATACAGCCTATGTGAGCTCCGTGACCAGTGAGGAGACTGGGGGGCCCCAGCAGATGTAGGGCCACAGGCTGCCAATATGTGTATACAGCCTATGTGAGCTCTGTGACCAGTGAGGAGACTGGGGGGCCCCAGCAGATGTAGGGCCACTGGCTGCCTATATGTATGTGTATACGGCCTATATGAGTGCTGTGACCAGTGAGGAGGCTGGGGGGCCCCAGCAGATGTAGGGCCACAGGCTGCCTGTATATGTACATATGTATGCATAAGACAATGGCACAGCAGGTCAAACAGAAGATTTTGAATGAATGGACTTTTAATCTATGATCTGAGGCTTAAGTTGCTAAAAGGGGTTTTCCCGTCTTAGACAAAGGTATGGCCACGCACACGTGTTGCGCTCCCACTCATTTCTACAGGGCTGGTGGAAATAGTTGAGCCAATGCTCTGCTATTTTCAGTGGCCCTGTAGTAATGAATGGAGAGGCGCAGCTTGTGATTTTCAAGGCTCTGTCTACGAGATAGATGCGGGTCCCAGACTTGCATTCTTGTAAACAGTACTTAGTGGTGGTCTGGGTCCAGAGCTGAACCCGGACATACCCTTAATTTCACCCAGGCAGCCTGCCTGATGTCAGCATCGGAGCGTCTCATACTCTGATGCCCTCCTTGCCCTGCGCTGGATCGGGCAAGGGCACTTTTGTTTGTAAACACACATTGCCGGGAGGATGCTTCCGCCCGGCAGTGTGTTCAGTGACGTCACCGGCTCTAATGGGCCGGCTTTAGCGCTGCCCTAGCCGTTTTAATGGCTAGGGCAGCACTAAATCCATCCTATCAGTGCCGGTGACGTCACCGGGCTCACTGCTGGCCAGAAGCCTCCGCCTGGCAGAGCCCGGTACGTCACAGGAACCGGGCTAAATGCCTTTGCACTGCACGATTTAGTGCAGGGCAAAGGAGGGCATCGGAGCATGAGATGCTCCGATGCTAACATCAGGCGGGCTGCCTGGGTGAAATTAAGGGTCTGTCCGGGTTCAGCTCTGAACCAAGACAACCCCTTTCTAAAGAGTTTGTCTAACTTTAGCAAATGGCATTTATCATGTAGAGAAAGTTAATACAAGGCACTTACTAATGTACTGTGATTGTCCATATTGGCTCCGTTGCTGGCTTCATTATACACTTTGCGTTTCCATAGTTACGACCAGCCTGCCATCTAGCAACGGTGGTCGTGCTTGCGCACTATAGGAAAAAGTGTCGACCATGGAAGCACATATAGGCTGGTGCATTTTACTATCGTGTGCAGGCACGACCACCGTTGCTAGATTGCAGGGTGGTCGTAACCATGGAAACGTATGGGGGAATATGGATAAAAACAATACTTTTTTCTACATGATAAATGCCCCTTGTGGAAGTGAGACAACCCCTTTAGTGGATCCGCAGGTGTGAAAGTAGCCTTACCTGGTTGAATTGTACCTTCCCCCGCTGCCGGGCCTTCTGGTAATGATGTGATGGTCATCTGGCATGAGGTAACATGGACAGCTTGTTTTTACCAGAAGAACGGTGAGCGCAGCACAGTAAGAGCTCAGTCTGTTAGGTAAACATAGCACAGTTTTATTTTCAGTATAAAAATACTTTGTTTCATCCTGAAGAATAGAAACAGTTGAATAGAGTTTGTAACAACTCGGTGACTGGAGTTATGTCCAGTGCTTGTCCTGCTGGTTAGTCATAGATATAGATGTGGATGGTTCAGGGTAGAGAAGGTGGGTGTGCGGATTGATGTGGCTAGGACATAGATGGCAGGGTGTATCTAAGGCTTCTTTCACACTAGCGTTTACGTTTTCCGTTATTGAGTTCATTCATAGGGGCTCAATACCGGGAAAAAACGCTTCAGTTTTGTCCCCATTCATTGTCAATGTGGACCAAACTGAACTTAAGAGAATGGAACGGAGTCACCAGAATGTATTCCGTTCCTATACCGGAGAGCAGCATGTTGCGGTTTGCTTTCAGTCCTGGGATGCGGAGCAAGAAGGATCCATCATGACCCACAATGCAAGTCAATGTGGACTGATCCGTTTTCTCTGACACAATAGAAAACGGATCCGTCCCCCATTGACTTTCAGTGGAGTTCATCATGGATCTGTCTTGGCGATGTTACAGATAACACATCCGGATCTGTTCATAACTGATGCAGACGGTTGTATTATCAGTTACAGAAGCGTTTTTACTGAACCCTGCCGGATCCAGCAATAACGCTGGTGTGAACGTAGCCTTAGTGCTTGCATTTTGTGTTATGCTCTGTCATAAGATTTTATTCAGGTTTCATTTGACAGATTTTTGACTTTTTTTCACCTGAGATCTGTAAAAGAAGTGACTTTCTACATAAGATAAAGCCGGCTCTGCCTCCCCACCTTCCAGCAGTGCAGATCTCCTGTGTTGGCTTTCGGCATATCGGATTTTTTCCCACCGTGGTTGATTAGTTTATTTCCTTTAATATAAACCTGCTTAGGTGAACACTCTTTTTTTTATGGTGATGAGGGAATAGATAGCCCTTGGTTGTCAGTGAGCATCTTGTACATGGCGAGCTGTGTACTTGGTATAACCCTGTCATCTCACATGTGTATCTGTGTAATGATTGGCAGGTTCATAAAATGTCTTCTGATTATAAGGCTATGGCGTCTCTGCTGTTGGAGGCTGCCAGTTCCATCAGGTTTCACGAGAAGAATGGCACTAGATGCAGTGCTAATTATTTCTAAAACCATAGTTATGACATGAAACCACATTGTAAGTGTGAACGTACCCTTAATGGGTTGTCATCTACTTAAATATTGAAGGTAGAAATTGGCAAATTGTTTGTATTGAATCAGTTTAGCATTAGGCCTAATTCAGACATCCGTGGAGCACGGTCCGTGAAAACCTGGACTGTGCTCCTTCTGAGGGCAGGAGTGCACGGCGTCATTGGTTGCTATGACGCCGTGCGCTTTGCGAGGCCACCGCTGTACAGTGATACACTGTACACACTTGATACGAGCGTATCACTGTACAGCGGCGGCCTCCACGGATGTCTGAATTAGGCCTTAGGCCTCTTTCACATTAGCGGCAGCACGGATCCAGCAGGTGAAGGTTGCAGCCAGATCCGTGCTGCCGCAGGGACATGTGTGGGGCCGGAACACACATACAGTACATACATACACACAGACATACTTACATGCTCCCGGCAGGTCTCCACCACGCAGAAACAGGACAGCGCACACATAGGACGATTCCCCACAGCGCCCTCTGCTGGGTGCCAGGTGGAATCGTCCTATGTGTGCGCCCTCCTGCTCCTCCTGCGCTGTGGAGACCTGCCGGGAGCATGTAAGTATGTATGTGTATTTGTATGTGTATATGTCTGTATGTGTGCAGGTGACGGATCCGTTCACCATTGTGTCACACCAAACGGATCCGTCCCCATTGACTTTCATTGGGGGTCATGACGGATCTATCTTGGTGCGGATGCCTGGACCGGAGAGCAAACCGCAGCATGCTGCATTTTTCTCTTCGGTCTGAAGACGGAACAGAATGCTTTTAGGAGCCTGACAATGAATGGGGACAAAACTGAAGCGTTTTATTCCGGTATTGAGCCCCTATGATGGAATTATTAAAAGCACGTGTGAAAGTAGCCTTAGCCAGACTTGACCTGAAGGGGGCCGTCCCCACAGGTGAAGAAGCCCCACCTGTCGTACAATTGATGGTGACATACATCCACCCCGACCCTGTCAATCTCCTGCCTGCACTGCTGCTGAAGATCAAATTCGGCTTCAGGAGCAGGAATTGTAGAGGCGCGTGCGCAGTAGCTGCCTCTGAAGCCAAATTTCATCTTCGACAGCGGCGCAGGCAGCGGATTGACAGGTCAGGGCTCATTCAGACGACTGTATGAATGGGTCCACATCCGTTGGGTTCCGCATCCATAGTTCAGTTCTGCAGATAGAGCAATTGCGGACCAGAATAGTCATTTCTATCATAGTGCCGTACATGTCTGGTATCCGTGTTTTGCGGATCAGCGATTTGTAGACCGCAAAACACTACGGCTGTCTGAATGAGCCCTCAATCATACAGATCATAGATGCGTCTTCACCTGTGGGGACAGTCCCCTTCAGATGAAGTCTGGCTAATGAGAGAAATTGATTAGTTCATCTCTAATTGATGGCCAATCCAAAGATACAGGCGATATCACATTGACATTGGTCTAACATGAGGCAGCGCTGCCGATCAGCTGTTACCTTGTAGTTCAGGTGCCGGAGGTCGGAGCTGGAACTACTCAGCGCTGACCCTTCTGTGGTGGATGAAGCCGATTACTGCTGCTCACATTGAAGTGAAAGGGAGCAGCGCTGCAGATACCAGCTACGTGGCTGGAGCTGTACAAGGTAACAACTGATTGATAGAGGTGCAGGGTGTCGGACCCCCACTAGGCCTATACTCAGGATAAGGCCCCATTTACACGACCGTATGAATGGGGCCGTATGTATTCCGCAAAATTGCGGAATACATGCAGCCCCATTCACCTCTATGGGAGCGCACAGCCGCGGCACGGAGACGGCTCCGTGCCGCGGCTCCACATAAAAAGATAGAACATGTCCTATACTTGTCCGTACGCACGGACAAGTATAGGCATTTTCAATGGGGCCGCACGGCGTGTGTTCCGAGCGCTGCGGAACACACGTCGGGTGGTCCCCGTATATATACGGTCGTCTGAATGAGGCCTCAGGGTTCACACGCGCAAGCATATTTTCTTTCTGCGTCCGTTCTGTGTTTTTGCTGTTTTTTTTTTTTTTTTTTTGTGGCTCGTATGCAGAACCATTTGTTTCAATGGGTCTGCAAAAAAAAAAAAAAACGGAAGTTACGCCGTGTGCATTCCATTTCCGTTCCGCAAAAAAAAAAAAGATCATGTTCTCTTATTGTCCGCATTACAGACAAGATAGGACTGTTCTATTAGGGGCCGGCTGTTCTGTTCTGCAACATACAGAATGCACACGGACGTCATCTGTATTTATTGCGGACTGCAAAATGCATACAGTCATGTGCATGAGGCCTAAGTCCTAGTTCACACGTCAGTGTTTGGTCAGTGTTTGGTCAGTGATTGGTCAGTGATTTGTGAGCCAAAACCAGAAGCACAGAACAGGTGCAGATCTTTCCATTGTACTTTATCTCTGTGTATGGTTCACTATTGGTTTTGTTCAAAAATCACTGAAGTGTGAACGAGGCCTAAGACCTCATGTATACAGATAGCCCTAAGACTGTGCTGTCAGAGTATAAAATAAGCTGTGTCCTTGGGAAAGAGACAATCCTGGAAATCATGATGCAAGGTTTGCTGGACTTTCACACCTTTGTTTGCTGTTCTGAACCTTAGTTTTTCCTGCTTCAGGAAAGAGATATAAACAGAAGGCAGGGTGGCCACCGTAAATCAGTTCTGGTGCACCTGGTATATTAGGGAGTGCACTCCTGATATGTTATTAAGGCCCCATTCACCTCTATGGAGCGGGGATGAAGCAGGTCCTATACTTGTCCGCACGCACGGACAAGTATAGGCATTGTGAATGGGGCCACCCGGCGTGTGTTCGGAGCGCTGCGGGTCCGCAATAATGCGGTCGTGTGAATGGGGCCTTACACTTAGATTTTTAAACCTGTGGTTTTGACCTGCCTTCTAATAGGTCACACTCCTGGTGTTCGTGTATGGTGGCGGTGCTCTGTATACTGACACTACCACTGGGTTATATTATGATAGATATTTACTGCATGGTGGTTAATATATAATGTCCAGGACTGCATGGGAGCAATAAAGGGGTTTCCCGGTTATAGATAATGATCTATCCTTAGGGTAGGTTGTCTGTACTAACCACAGAGAACAGAGCCAGAAGCACAGCGCCGTCCTCTTTGTGGTGGTCAGGCCAGGTTACTGCAGCTCTGGTAAAGGTATAGCCGTGCTTTCTGGCATGATTAGGGAGTTTGGAAAATCACTGATACCTATGTCCTAGAGCTGTGACAGCTAACCTCCGGCCCTCCAGCTGTGGTAAAACTACAACTCCCAAGATGTACACTTGCTTGGCTGTTCTCACAACTCCATAGAAATGAATGGAGCATGCTGGGAGTCGTAGTTTCACCACAGCCGGAGTGCAGGAGGTTAGCCATCACGGTCCTAGTGAATGGGAGCTGAGCGGCAGTAGCGTGGCCACTGATCAGTGTACGGTGCTGTCTTCTTCTGGCTCCATACACTGGTCCACGTTCACCAATGTGAGCGTCTATTGATTCTGGTGGCAATTGTGCCAAAATGTGGCGTATTTTAGGTTTAGAGAAATGATTTGCCCTGATCTCATCACCTGTTTCAGGAGAAATGTGATCCACCTGCAAAAAAGAATAGATTACTTGCCTTACAGCTCCCGTCCTCCCTGCAGGCCTCTGTTTACCTGTCTGCAACATTGACATCATGTCAGCAGCATGTGACAGCTGCAGCCAATCACTGGCCTCAGCAGTGCACCGAAGATGCCAGTGATTGGCTGCAGCTGTTGACATGATGTCACTGTTGCAGACAGGTAAACAGGGCCCTGCTGGGAGAACAGAGAGTTGGCGCAGGATATGTTGCATAAATAACAATTCCTTACTGCCGGTGGAGCAGATGAAACAGGACAACCCCTTTAATGTGGCTCTGGCACCAGAGTACGCTGCTCCATGGAAGAGCAACATAGCACAGGGACAGATCTCTCTGCTGTTTGGGTAATAGGAGTAAAAGGACACTATAAGGGGCTTATTTTGGAGTCCTCTGTATTCATGATGGGAGCGCTCCCTCCACCCTTCTCAGCAGGTACACTGCCGCCATCAGTCACTGGTGAGAAGGGGGAGGGCAGACCCTGTAATCTTCCATTATATAGTGCAGCATATTCAAGTCACATCCATTTGCACACAGGCCATTTTAGTCTTACTATTATCTGTTTTAGGCCACATTCACACAGTCCCCTTCAATTGTATAGGGGCTGATGTGAAGGTTTTGTTTTTTATTTCTATGGCCCATCAAAAAAACTGATTAACCCCATACGCTACCATCATTCTTAAAGCAATTGTGTGAATGTAGCCTTTGTGCAGATTTTGCAGTATTAATGAATAGAGGCTGACATTTTTATATGCCAGTCTTGATCTAGCTTTGCGCTTGAGTGAGATGCACCTAATGTGTTTAAGGGAGCCTGTCACGTTGAACATGATGTCTGAGCTGAAGGCAGCATGTTATAGAGCAGGAAGAGCTGAGCAGATTGATATATAGTTTTATGGGAAAAGATTCAGTGTATCTTGTATTTCATTCCTTTGTTTCTGGTCATTCCAGGCTTAGAGGTCCAGGAGGCAGTCCTATCAGTGATTGACAGCCTTCCCTCTATGAGGAGGAGGTCCTATCAGTGATTGACAGCCTTCCCTCTATGAGGAGGAGGTCCTATCAGTGATTGACAGCCTTCCCTCTATGAGGAGACGGTCCTATCAGTGATTGACAGCCTTCCCTCTATGAGGAGGAGGTCCTATCAGTGATTGACAGCCTTCCCTCTATGAGGAGGAGGTCCTATCAGTGACTGACAGCCTTCCCTCTATGAGGAGGAGGTCCTATCAGTGACTGACAGCCTTCCCTCTATGAGGAGGAGGTCCTATCAGTGATTGACAGCCTTCCCTCTATGAGGAGGAGGTCCTATCAGTGATTGACAGCCTTCCCTCTATGAGGAGGAGGTCCTATCAGTGATTGACAGCCTTCCCTCTATGAGGAGACGGTCCTATCAGTGATTGACAGCCTTCCCTCTATGAGGAGGCGGTCCTATCAGTGATTGACAGCCTTCTCTCTATGAGGAGACGGTCCTATCAGTTATTGACAGCCTTCTCTCTATGAGGAGGCGGTCCTATCAGTGATTGACAGCCTTCCCTCTATGGCTGTGTATACAGAGAGAGCTGTCAGTCACTGATAGGAAAGCCCAGAATGAGCAGGAATTTAAATATAGGAATTACAAGTTTTATTGAATCTTTTCCCATAAATCTATACATCAATCTGCTCAGCTCTTGGTGACAGGTTCCCTTTAAGAAGCGCAGGCTTTGCTGCCCCAGAATACTGTATTCCAGCTATGAGCTGAGCTGTAATCCCAGTTTCTGGTATATGTATAGTACATTTGCAGTGGCTGTGGGAGGCCTCATTGTGCTATACTCTTACATCTATTCTACAACACCCCCTCCCTTTCCTTAAACCCACACACTCTGTGTAATTCTACGAAAATTAGTGTGCAAAGTAAAACCCCAAAAAGTTGTCATTTTTTGGGCAAATTGTGCTTGTTCAAAAATTTGCAGCTTTTACTTCACTGGTGCACAGGGGTTGATGGATTCTTCCTATTGTTTCTTTTCTTTTGTGCTGATGAAAAGTTGGATCCTTTGTTTGGGGCTGTACAGGTGAGAATTAAAAAATAGGCGATTTTATTTTAAGATGTGGATTTAAAATAGTAAAAATAAGTTTTTTGTTTTTTTTTATTCCTGCATTGTGGTGTGACTCTGTCTATACACATTAATGCCCCATACACACAACTGTTTGTGCGGATCGGACGAGGACCCTTTCATTTCAATGGGGCCGCAAAAGATACGGACAGAACAATGTATGTTGTCCGATCCATGGCCCCGCAGAAATATAGATTGTCCTATTCTTGTCCATTTGGCAGACAAGAATAGGCATTTGTAACACAGTCCAGGACCTGCAGAAGGGGATAAGGAGGGCGCACACAGCGGTCCGCAAAAAGGATGTGGTTGTGTGAATGGGGCCTAAATGTCAGTAGTCTCATCCAGAAGGTGTTTGATTCATATTTCTTGTTGAAGGTACGGTCCAGGGATCAGACCTTCGGGGTTTTTGATGCGAACGCCGTGTCTTAGGAGCCGTTGCTTTTGTGATGCATTTTTTCAGCCATTGAAAAGAACTGCATGCTTTTTTTATTGCCTCGTTACTAGATGATGCGTTCTCAACCGATCAGTCACCACCTGCACATCAGATTGTGGCTAGTAAGGCCTCTTTCACACCAGCGTCGCGGATTTGTTCAGCATGCGTTGCATTAAAAACGCGCGGATTGCATGCGGATGCAATGTGTTGCGTTGCGTTTTTAACGCACCCCCATTCATTTCTATGGAGCCTGGGCTGCGTGAAAAACGCAGAATATAGAACATGCTGCGTTTTTCACGCAACGCAGAAGTGATGCGTGAAAAAAAAACGCTCATGCGAAAAGCCCCATTAAAATGAATGGGTCAGGATTCAGTGCGGATGCAATGCGTTCGCATCACGCATTGCACCCGCGCGGAAATCTCGCCCGTGTGAAAGGGGCCTAAAGCACCGAGAAAAATGCATGTGGTTTTCGGAAACTGCTTGTGGTTTTTCGAATAGCTTAAAAATATCCTGTAGAAACCTAGCCTAAAGAGGTTTAGGGGTTTTCCAGGACTTTAAGGCCTCGTGCACACGGCTGTAGCTGTTTTTTGCTGTCCACAAACTGAGGATCTGAAAAACACTGACACCGGCCTTGTGCGTTCTGCATTATGAGTAGCGGAATGTCCTGCCCTCTGTAAGAACTACCTATTCTTGTTTACAACACGGACTAGAATAGGACACGGTCTCATTTTTTTTTATTTTTTATGCTGGGCAGTGAAACTGACATGCTGATGTGGACGGCGTGCGGTGTACTGTCTGCATCTTTTATGGCTCCTTTGAAATGAATTAATCCTCGAAAAATGCAGTTCACATGTGGACCAAAACTACGACCGTGTGCATGAGACCTAAAGCGTGTATTACACCTGCCGGTTTTTCGGAGATGATCGCTAACGAATGTTAGTAATGCTCATTAGTGATCATCTGGCAGTGTAATGCCCCTTTCACACGAGCGGGAGACTCGCATGTCTCCCGCAACGCATCTACAAGTCTGGACTCCGGCACTGACTGGGATCGCATATAATGCTCTGCGATCCCTGTCCGTGCCGAGTCCAGCCCTGTAGATGCGTTGCGGGAGACATGCGAGTCTCCCGCTCGTGTGAAAGGGGCATAATACTGCCACCGATTACCCAATGAACGAGCAAACTCATTCATCAGGCAATACAAATTTTTTGACAGGTTAAAGGGTTATTCCCATCTTAGACAATGGGGGCATATCACTAGGATATGCCCCCATTGTCTTATAGGTGCGGGTCCCACCGCTGGGAGAATGGAGCCTCGAAAGTGAAGAAGGGAGCACTGCACATGCGCAGCCGCCCTCCATTCATTTCTATGGAGCCGCCGAAAATAGCCTATTCCGTCGGCTCCATAGAAATGAATGGGAGCGGTGGCCGCACATGCGCAGTGCGCTCCCATTCATTTCTATGGGAGCAGTGGGGGAGCTGCGCCTGGTGGTGGCCGGACCCTGGGAAACCCAGTGTCCTCCAGGCGCAGCGCTCCACGCTCCGTTCTGGATGTACGTGTGGGTTCCAGCGGTGGGACCCGCGCCTATAAGATAATGGGGGCATATCCTAGCGATGTGCCCCGATTATCTAAGATGGGAATAACCCTTTAAACAATTGCTGACAGCAGATGGTGATTATAGACCACAAACAATGATTCGGCATTGGGAAGAGTGATGGCATAACGATCGCTCCTCCCTATACTGAGGAGGAGATCGCGGCATGTAATAGCAGTGGTCTCCTCCGCTAGTGAGCCGACGATTGTCAGGAAGGAACACGGCCCTCCCGACAATTGCCTGTTAAATCGGGCTGTGTAATACTTAATACTGACGGCCAGTAAAGCAGAAACCAAGTGTCCAGTCCTCAGCCTCGTCTGCACATGCACCAGATGCTGGTTTTTCTATGGCAGTTTTGAAGCGCTAAACTGCATCTGCATAATGACAATTGTGGTTTAGTGGCCCCCAAGCTAGAGAAATGTTGTTGACTATACAATGTGATAAAGGGGTTGTGTAGGGGGTCATCAATGAGATTGGCGGGGGTCTGACTCCCAGCACCCTGTGCCAACTAGCTGTTTGAGGAGAGTCCCTTTTGCGAGCGCTGCCTTTTCTTCACGACCGTGAAGATGTGCCGTCTCCTTTTAGAAATGGCCTGCTGTAATTACAGCGAGACGACATACAGTTAATCTTAGGATTACAGCGCCACCCCCTCGTCAAACAGGTAATTAGCGGGGGTGCCGGTAGTCAGACCCCCCCGCACATCCCCTTTAAGGTTGTTTATGTAGAGCCCAAAAGAAGTGTGTGTAATTGTTCTCTTCTCTTTTTGTTCTTCCTTTTTTCCTTGTTTCTCGTTTGCGTTATAAAGGCTGCCGAATATGTACCTGAAAAGGTGAAGAAAGCGGAAAAGAAGTTGGAAGACAACCCATACGACCTCGACGCCTGGAGCATTCTCATTCGCGAGGCACAGGTTTAGTGACATAGGATTACATTACATTCTCTCTCGGCCCCGATAGTGGCTTTCAATGCATTTCACATTTTTTTTCTCTATATACCTCCGTAATGTTGTCAACGCTGTTTATTCAAATTGTAGAATCAGCCTATAGACAAAGCACGGAAGACATATGAACGGCTTGTGGCCCAGTTCCCAAGTTCTGGCAGATTCTGGAAACTTTACATTGAAGCAGAGGTTAATATTTTAACTTTTTTTTTCTTTCTTTTATGGGTATTTCCAAATTTATTACATATGGCAGATAGCAAAGGTGGGGACAATATAGCGAGGACCATTAACTCAGGTTTATATATATATACATCTCGTTAACCATGTAAAGTAGGGGTAAATGATAACCGATGAGTTCTCTAAAGTGTTACCGCACTGATGATTGTTGCATAGTGATACTGCAACAACATTAAAACATTTTAATGGTATGGAGTGCTTTAGACTTTTATTTATTTGTCGTGTCAATTTATTGCCTCCTGTGTCATTTCTTTAGATCACGTTCTTTCCAGTGACAATGGCAAACTAATCTGAATGGTATCTGCAAATCCATAGCCTTACGATTATAATAAAATGTTTTTTTTTTTTAATGTTTCCTGTGGGTAATCCAGTAGTCTATACCATACATTCATTTTAATCTCCCAGATATATCAATCTATTGCATGACAGAATTTGTTGAGTAACCCCATGTTCCTTTTGCAGCATTCATTCAATTGTGCAAATGTTGATCTCCCTTGATAAGTTATTTTTGCATATCGAAGCACATTTAATAGTGTACATGTTGGTACCATACAGTTGATAACCAAACCTACCTGACGCATAAGCGGAGGTTCCTAAGTAAGTGTGATATAAGTGCCTTACTGTATTCAGTTTTTCATTGCAGGCTGTATGTATTCACTTCCACAGTGGTTTTTTTTTTTTTTTTTTTTACTGTATCGATACATAAAATGTGGTAATCAAATATACATTAATATGTGGTTTTCTTCAATTATTATCTACTAAAGTAAGTTATATGCTCAGGAACTTTTCACAGGACTTTGCATAAATCAATAGTACAAGCAACCACAAAAAAAACCTAAATATGTCTGAAATATCAGTCAGGAATGTCTAGTTTTCATGTTATCAGCTGTTTACCTCACCCCCTTGCTAATTGCAATTTCACTTGAAAAATGCCTTATGGTCCGTTTACACAGGACGATATTACAGCAGATTGTCGGTAAATGATCATTTTTGCTTTGCTCACAAGGATTGGGTTTCCCGCAAAACGCTCGTACATTTACACCGCCTGATCTGTGTGGTTCTTGGCCTGTGCAAGGTGATTGTCAGGACGGAAGCGTTCCTTCCCAAAAAGGATCGGTTGTCAGTGAAGGAGACTGCTGCATTTACATGCAGCGATCTCCTCCACAGTATAGGGAGAAGTGATCACTAATGCCGTCGCTCACTCCCATGTACGGGGAGACGGCATGCGCATTGCGCACGTGGCATCTCCCTTCTCTCTTCCTGTCCACTGCTGTATGTCTATGGGACTTCAGCAGTGGGCGGGAAGTGAGAAGGCAGACAGCACGTGCGCACGCCGTCTTCCCGTACAGCTGATCCTGAGGATAGGTCATCAGTATTGAAAAGCCCGGACAACCCCCTTTAAGTGCTTTATTCACACCTATACAGGTCAGCAAAGGTCATCCATGATTTGAGTGCATAAAAGGTTAGGAAGCAGATTCTCCTCTACTTTCTGTGTGCAGTAGATGGCAGCTCGTCTTCACGCACCATGTCTGAGAATAGGGCTGCAGTAAACGATTATTTTAGTAATCAAGTAATCTATCGATTATTCCGACGATTAATCGAGTACTCTAATAAGAAAAAACATCTTAAAATAACGTATTGCTTTATAAAAACAATATTTATTATTACTTACAGTGGTACACAGTGTTTTGAATGCACATAAGGCTTCTTTCACAGATGCAATATACATTCTGTCAGAAGAACAGCCTGAATGTACCGTATCAGGTATAACTGGATACTGCCGGCTGCTGCAGTGATTGACTGTAATGGGGTCCGGCCTTGTTACAGCGTTCAAGCTGGGTTTTGGCTGGATACTACAAAAAATATGCTTCAAGTAGCGTTTTTTGTTTGGACCATACCCATCGTGTAAGCTAGAACATGGACAGATGGCCTGCCCTGGACCACATTATAGTCAATGAGAGCATATAGCAGCTGGAGTATACGGCTATACCCAATATGGTATATACAGCAGGCTGCTCTTTTGCCAGTCTGTGTATCTATTATACACCAAGGCCATCAAATTAACCCCTCCATGTCCCCCAGCACCATCATTAGCCCTTCCATGTCCCCCAGCACCATCATTAGCCCCTCCATGTCCCCCAAGGCCATCAAATTATCCCCTCCATGTCCCCCAGCACCATAATTAGCCCCTCCATGTCCCCCAGCACCATAATTAGCCCCTCCATGTCCCCCAAGGCCATCAAATTAACCCCTCCATGTCCCCCAGCACCATCATTAGCCCCTCCATGTCCCCCAAGGCCATCAAATTAACCCCTCCATGTCCCCCAGCACCATCATTAGCCCCTCCATGTCCCCCAAGGCCATCAAATTATCCCCTCCATGTCCCCAGCACCATAATTAGCCCCTCCATGTCCCCCAGCACCATAATTAGCCCCTCCATGTCCCCCAAGGCCATCAAATTAACCCCTCCATGCCCCCAGCACCATCATTAGCCCCTCCATGTCCCCCAAGGCCATCAAATTATCCCCTCCATGTCCCCCAGCACCATAATTAGCCCCTCCATGTCCCCCAGCACCATCATTAGCCCCTCCATGTCCCCCAAGGCCATCAAATTAACCCCTCCATGTCCCCCAGCACCATCATTAGCCCCTCCATGTCCCCCAGTGCCATGAGCCAGCCCCCCTACTCTTTTAACAATACTTACCTTACCAGACAGGGTCCGCTCACCACGCTGCTGGGCGACATGGAGTCCGCAGGAGACGACCGCTGCTTCTTCCCAGCATGCAGTGGGAGGGGCCTGACGTCACACACAGCGCCAGGCAGCGCGCGCGCTGACACTGTGTGTGAAGCCAGGCAGCGCGGTGCCAACAGGAGGCCACGGAGCGGTGAGTGAAAGCCTTTTTTCACTCACCCTCTGTTGCCACGTGACTTAAACGAATCCTCGATGCAGGAAAACTGCATCGAGGATTTTTTTTGTGTCGATTTCATCGAGTACCTCGATGAATCGTTTCAGCCCTATCTGAGAACTACAAACTAGACATTCGCAATGCACAGAGCAAAGCTGCTTAAAAAAACCAAGATACAAGCAATATAATGGACAAAAATTGTCACTCCTACACACACTGTACTATTGATTAATGGAAAGTTTGCTGAAAGGTTAGTGAAGCTTTATAGTTCTGATGTTTCTATTCTTTAGTGCAGGTTTCCATTGAGAGAACACAAACTTTAGCTTATGAAGTCTGTTTTTGTCTGGATCAGATTTGCACTTAATAAATGTAATTCTTCCTTCCGCAAATGTAAAATGACAGCACTCATCAATTGTAATTCAGTTATACTATGGTTATCTAGGTTTTGCGTTCTTTGCACAGAGGAGGGCTTCCATAAAGCCATTTATTTTCCTTTTCAGCCAAAATGATATTGTGCATCTCAAATGATATCTGAATATTTTACACTGTATATATGAGAAGTCATGGAAAAATGTTAGTGCTGGTGTTCACAATACTTTATCATTGGTGGGATGCAAATATTACAAATCAGCTGCTAAGCTTATAAAGTATGCCTGTCCTCTCTGGATGTATTATAAAGATTAGTCCCCTTCAATACATTATGATAGCAGGGCCAGAGAGTCACTGCAACAATTGTCTCCATTCCAGAGTACATACCGTGTTGATGCATTACATGGACAGGCCATTTTTCATTGCTCTTCAGTGCTCTAATTTCTTCTGTGAGAATAGCTTTGACAGTCCCATATTTAATCTTTGTATTGGTGCTTATAGACATTAAATTATCAGTAGAGATGAGCAAGCATGCTCGAGTGCCATTTTTGCGTATTTGCGTACGCATTTTAAAATTCCTACGCTATTCATACGCATATTTTAATCTGTACGCAAATGCTCACGAATAGCGTACAAATTGAATTTGTACACTATTCGTACGCATTTGCGTATAGATTAAAATATGCGTATGAATAGCGTAGGAATTTTAAAATGCGTACGCAAATACGCAAAAATGGCACTCGAGCATGCTCGCTCATCTCGAATTATTAGCCAAACCTGTAATTTTCAGTTGCTTTGGCTAACCATCTAAGAGTGCCTGCACACAAAGCAGATTATGTTGGTTTTTCCCGTGTGGAAAAACTTTAGCGTAATACTGTGTCGGCAAAGTGTATGAGATTGGACAAATCTCATGTATACTTACTTTTTCCTTGGGTATGGAAATTGACGTGCTGTGCAGATTTTGAAATCTGAAGCTTGCCAATTTTCATTGGAAGGGTGAGATCTGTGAAAAATCTGCATCAAATCCGCACGAAAACATGATTAACCACCTAACTGTTTTACCAGAGTCCAGCTCCAGCAGTGAGAAAAGTAGCTAACTGGAGAGGACTTTAGCTGTCAGTTGTCTTGTGTGAAAGCCTGGACTGTCAGCTTTCAGACAAGACCAGTTGCATGTTTCTAGCTGCTACCATTGAGGAGATATCACCATCTAAAGCAGCCCTCCGCCTCACAATGCAAAACAGTTAGCTTCTTTTCACACTGCCCGAGCTGGACTCCGGCAAAACAGTTAGGTGATTAATAGTACTGATTTATGTGCATTTGCTTAGGCAGATTTTATGTGGATTTTCTGCACATAAATCTGCACCATGTGCAGCCACCCTGAGGGTAGGTTCACACCCCTGTTTATCGGATATGACAGGCTGTTCTGGTAGCCCCTAGCCTTATACTGCTGTCAATCCCTGGACCCCATTGACTATAATGGGATGGGACTGGGCTCAGCCACTTTCCTGCATGAGTGCTATGTTTCAGCTGGTGCATGCAGCTTTATTTGTCCAGCTGAAACCCAGTACTCATGAGGGAAACCATCCAGTTCCCATTATAGTCAATGGGATCGAGCAGTATCAGGCTAGGCCGGATCCAGTGAACTTTGGCAGGCTGCTCATTGCTGGAGCTGATAGCGGGAGATGCGAACCTACCCTTGTGTATGGGGGGAATAGGAACTGGGCATAGATTTCAGCATACCCAGCTTTTTCATCTATCTCACAGTAGATGGGCAGCTGCCAGGAAAATCTTTCAGCTGTTCCTGTGTGTGAGGGGACAAATATACAAGTTATATAGTATTAGGTCTCATTCAGAAAGTTGTGTTCAATTCTGCACTTAAAGGGAACCTGTCATCTCCGAAACACCCCCTGAACTAGAGTAAGTGTTGTATAGTGTAAGTGATGCTGAATCCGAATATGTAATTTTTATCTTCGTACTCACTTGCATTCCAACGCTGTGCTCCCACAAACCTGCAGTAAAATGCACTCACTGGACTCCAGTGCTCACTCACATAATGGAGAGGACTCAAAGAAGAGTCCAGTGAGTGCATTTTACTGCAGGTTTGTGGGAGCACAGCGTCAGAATGGAAGTGAGTATGAAGATAAAACTTACATATTCGGATTCAGCATCACTTACACTATACACCGCTTACTCTAGTTCAGGGGGTGTTTCGGAGATGACAGGTTCCCTTTAAAACTATGTAAACAAAAAGCTTTACGGCCCCCATACACATAATTGTATTGTTGGCCGGGCCCGCTGACTGTTTAAAGGGCACCTGTGAGACTATTTGCACCTATGACACTAGCTGACCTGTTACGTGTGCACTGGAAGACATCTGTGTTGGTCCCATGTTCATATGTGCCCACATTGCTGAGAAAAATGTTTTATTATATGCACATGAGCCTCTAGGAGCAACAGGGGCGTTACCACTACACCTAGAGGCTGTGCTCTCTCTGCAACTGCCGTAGAATTTGAGAGGAGCAGGCGTGATGATGTTATCCCCTGTCAATCAACGCCCCCGTTGCTCCTACAGGCTCATTTGCATATAATAAAACCTCATTTTTCTCAGTAATGTGGGCACATATGAACATGGGACCAACACAGATGTCTTCAGCTGCCAAGTGCACATGTAACAGGTCAGCAAACCCGCACATTTGTGTGGGTTTTATGTGCGTTCACACGCTCGTGTGCAGAAAAGAGCAACACAAACGCGTACAATTCCTTACCTATAGTCCACTCATCTAAACAGATTTTTAATGCTTTCACACTGGAAATAATTTGAAGGGGCGATCACCCAATGGGTATATTGCTCTCAAAGCTGATGTCGTGCTGTGTTGTAAATATCACACAGGGGTTTTTTTTGTCTAAATTGAGTGATTTTTTAAAATTATACTTGTTTAGTTCTTTAGCTGTGTGAATGGGGCCGATCATAGAACAATACAAAATATATTTTCGTGCTGTAATTTCTTTGTGATCACTTAGTATCGTCTACCTGATTGAATAAACTTTTCTGCCTTATTTACTCTTACTATACATCTTATCTCTGACTATTAAGTAACTAAGGAATATTAATGTAATTATATTAAACACAACCTGCTCCCTTCAGTCTGTGTCTTACTGACCTGTGTAAATGTGTCTGGATTTCTTGTCAGTCTAGTAAAATTCAGCTAAACAATCTTATTCTACAAACCTCAGACGTGTAAGTGTTAAAGCACCTTGTGCATACCCTCTCTAACTGGTGGTTTTGGGCAGTTTCAGCATCCAGTCTGTTAGTTAATAAGTGTACAGCCTGCTACTGCTGATAAACGGACAAATGAGTTTTACAGGAGAGCTTAGCGATGATCATGGTCTGTCATAGGGTGGCACTTGTAAGAAGTCATCTCTGTCCTGCATTGTAAAGGGAACCGACAACATCTCGACAACAAAGCAGTAGATGGCAAAAGTTCCAGGAAATCATCTGCAAAGTGCATGGGATGTGCAAACCGTCTGTCCTCAGATACATCACTCATGTGATATCCTTCCTGCATGTGGAAACCAAGTCGATACAGGGAGATGGGACAAGCCTGAAATCGCCTTCTGGAGTCCTGATATTTGAGAAGCACCACTGCCCCTAAACCCTGGAATGAAATCTCCTCTACCATCTGGCTGTCTGGTGGATATCCTACTGAAATATATACAGTACTTTATGGGCACTTTAGTTGCAAAGGGGCTGACTTAATTCCAGCAAAGGAATATCTTAATACCAAGGCATACAATGACATTGTACAGAATTGGGTGCCGGCAACGTTCTGGTAACAGTTCAAGGATGTTTCCTTTGTGCACGTAAGCACGGTCATGGTCCAAAGTCAGATTATACAAGGATTGAAAACATTGACTGTTCTTCTCTGAAGCCCATACTACACCTTTTGGAGGTCTTCAAACACTGCATGCCCGGCCTTATCGCTCTCCCTGTGTGCCCGGCCTTATCGCTCTCCCTGTGTGCCCGGCCTTATCGCTCTCCCTGTGTGCCCGGCCTGTATTGCTGTGTAGCACAATCTAGCTGGCAGCTTATTAATGCCAATGATTTTGCAATGAATGAATACGGTGTCTTTGAGTTCACACACCTATGGCTATGTAATTGAGCTGTGTATAATTTTGTATTTCACTCTTTGCACTTTTGCTCTGTATGCTTTTATGTGCTGAATGTTAGACTACAGCCTTAACACAGTACATTATGTTTATATTAGACTTTTCACCCAAACCTAGAAATTCATACATTACATGTGGATTTGAGTGCAAATGCTGCTTTCACCCGCTGCAGTTGATCATCAGACAGTGTTCCCCTATTTGAATGCTGTGGTGGACATGACTATGTACACTGATGCCTCGTTTAACTCTGTGAAGCTGCCGGATATAGTGGAGCGCTTGTCCTTGGCTATCCTAGCAGTCCCATAGAGTTAAATGGAGCAGTGGAGACCCCAGCTGTCAGATCCATGCAGATGAGTTTTAATGGGACAACCTCTTTAGGCCTCCCACATGAGACTGTGATTGGTCAAACTAAAAACGATCAACCGTTCATACGAATGATCCTACCTGCAACATGCCAGATTAAACTGACTGACCAGGCATTTGGTGTTCCTAGTGTAGTTAAAAAAATTAAAAAAAATAATTTTTTTGTGGTTACAATAGCAAATGATTGGCCAGTTCGGCCGGTCCTGCCATCGCACATGTCATTTCAGCTGACTACAGCAGAAATTTTCCCACCTGGCTTACCCACATAGCCGATGTTAGACCTGTCTGGTTATGGCCTTATCTCCAGTAAGAACAAAGGATCAGATGTGTTGATCTTTACCAAACGCAGAAGGATGGGGCTTGTTGAAGTTGGTGCAGTTCTGTATCTATAGATACTTGCCCAGTCCCACTGAAGTAAAAAATCTGATTTGCCTACACTATACGTGGTTGTGGACGTTCAGTACACTATACGTGGTTGTGGACGTTCAGTACACCATACGTGGTTGTGGACGTTCAGTACACCATACGTGGTTGTGGACGTTCAGTACACCATACGTGGTTGTGGACGTTCAGTACACCATACGTTGTTGTGGACATTCAGTACACCATACGTGGTTGTGGACGTTCAGTACACCATACGTGGTTGTGGACGTTCAGTACACCATACGTGGTTGTGGCCGTTCAGTCCACCATACGTGGTTGTGGCCGTTCAGTCCACCATACGTGGTTGTGGCCGTTCAGTCCACCATACGTGGTTGTGGACGTTCAGTCCACCATACGTGGTTGTGGACGTTCAGTCCACCATACGTGGTTGTGGACGTTCAGTCCACCATACGTGGTTGTGGCCGTTCAGTCCACCATACGTGGTTGTGGCCGTTCAGTCCACCATACGTGGTTGTGGCCGTTCAGTCCACCATACGTGGTTGTGGCCGTTCAGTCCACCATACGTGGTTGTGGACGTTCTCAAATATGCTGCGTATGAGTTGGCCTGAAAGGAAGTGGCCCAAGACTGACATTTGTAGCCTACCTACAGCATAGGTGATAAGTTTCTGATTGGTGGGCGCTGGATAGTGGAATCAGTGGTCCAGTGGAAATATAAAGGAAGGCCTTGTGTTTCCCTTCTTTGGATCCCCTCCTCTGTTTGGCTTCAATAACTGTAGCTGTGACTACACCCTTAGGCTACATTCACACGACTGTAGTGTTTTGCCGATCCACAAAACACGGATACCGGCTGCGTGCGTCTCGCAACTATGATAGAAAATGCCTATTCTTGTCTGCAATTACGGACAAGAATAGGGCATGCTTTATCTTTTTTTGCGGGGCCACAGAACGGAACCACAGATGTGGACAGCACACAGTCTTTAGTGGTCCCGTCCGCACCCGTTATGCACGATTGCAGAGCAGATGCAGACTCATACGGCCGTCTGAATGAGCCCTTAGACGTCATACAGCAATACTTTTCATCCATGTGCTATCTACATATTTTGGTTAGCACATGGATTTATTCATTTCTATAGGTCCTTGTTTGTCCTTTACATTTGTTATACTGTCATTTTTATGGTGCTCCACGAACAAGAATAGGAGTGAGAAAATACAGAATGCACACGGCAGGTATCCATATTTTGCAGATGCGTGGTTAGCAGACTGAAATACGGACACAGCCGTGTGCATGAGTCTAATTCAGTCTTTTCCTTTGTCTGTTTGTTGGGAAATATGTGGCGTGTTTAACTTCTGTTCTTTATCTCCATGAGTTCAGTTAAGGTCCCTATGGGCTCCTGATTAACTGAGCATCGTGCTACTATGTCTTAATGTGTGGATCTGTACATACAGCTCATGACCTTTACCTGAACACCATGAATCCTTACCTACTTCACACCAATGATACCCACTGCCCTGTCCAAACCTGAGCCTGCAGCGGACTGTAGTTACGTAATATCCCTGTTCCTGCGTGTTTGACAAGTGGTGACGTGTTGTACTGAAGTCCCGACGTGTGCGTGGGAGAAGACTTTCTCAATAGTTCAGACAGATGAAGGTCACTTTTGTGAGTCATGACGTTCTATAAAGGCATGTAATACACAAGTCATGGAATTCAGCCTAGTGATTACATGTGTCGATGGTTAAAACTCTGAATTACAGACAAAAGTACAATGTACAATTTGTTAAAGGGGTTGTCACTTCAGTAAATGGCATTTATCATGTAGAGAAAGTTAATACAAGGCACTTACTAATGTATTGTGATTGTCCATATTGCTTCCTTTGCTGGCTTCATTCATTTTTCCATCACATTATACACTGCTCGTTTCCAGGGATTACGACCACCCAGCAGCGGTGGTCGTGCTTGAACACCAGGAAAAAGCTCCGGCCTCTGGTGGCTGGCACTGTGGGAGAAGGCATAGACACTCATGCACAGCAGCTCCATTCCTGGCCACCTTTTGTCTGCTCTGCATCGGTGGCCGTAGCCTCTGGATACGAGCCGTGTGTAATGTGAGGGAAAAATGGATTAAGCCACCAAAGGAAGCAACATGGACGATCACATTTTAGGCTTTCTTTGCAAAGACTATTTTTCATCCTTGTGCTAGTTGCATTTTTATGCGGATAGCACATTGAGCCTTTCATTTCTTTGGGGCCATGCACATATCAGTATTTCTTGGGGATTCTTCTGACCGTTCTGAAAATGATAGAACATGGCCCAGTCTGGGCTGTATTACGGGCGACAATAGTCATTTGTATTGGTGGGAGCGAGAAAAATGCAGATTGCACACAGAAGATTTCTGTAGTTTGCAGACCAAAATACGGTCACGTGCATGAAGCCCTATTCTCTGTACGAAGGTTTCCATACACTGACAGCAAGCAGAAGTTAGAAACCTTCCATTATTCAGTAAGTAGGGAGTGGATTCTAATTAACTCTTTCCTTGCTGGGGGTTTGTAATAATTTTGTCACTTGACATAAACAAAAAGAAAACCTGAGTTCTGCGATACCCACCCAATGGAGTAGATTTCAGTCGTCATTTACACCAGGAAACTGATGTAAAGGTAGTGAATTTTCTGGGGCTATTGACCCTGTCTCCACCAGTCCCCGGTATTGTGGATGGAGTAAAAACCAACACGTGCGCCTAAAAATTAGCAAAATGGGCTGTGATTTTATTTTTTTTTTAAACTCATGAATTGGTGTAGGGAGTCGCGTCAAATGGCCCCCACTGTGCACAAGGCAAACATCCGTAAGCTTAATGAAATTCATTTTTCACGGATGGCAAAATGTGTGTATGGGGTGTCTCACATGAATGTCAAGGGTTAGTAGAACCTCTACCTTTCATAAGATGTTACCACTCCTGACAGGCCTGTTTTAATAGCTTCATGCATTCCCCATGTAATAACAATTCTGGAACATCTCTTCTTATGTCTCTATGTTGTGCCATTCCTTTATTATTTCTACTAGAAGTTATGAATGAATTGCTATTAGCCTTCAGTAAGGGAACAGAGGGGAGGTGACAAGTTGGAGGTGTGTACCTGCAGAGACTGAACATGGCAGCACTGATTGGCTAGAGTCAGTATGTACAGTGACACACCCCCAGCTGGTTACCTCCCCTCTGTTCCTTTACTTAAGGCAAATAGCAATTCATTCATCACTTCTAGTGCAAAAAATAAAGGAATAGCACAACATAGAGCCATAAGAATAGATGTTCCAGAATTGTTATTACATGGGGAATGCATGAAGCTATTAAAACAGGCATGTCAGGAGAGGTTCTCTATAAAGGCTGTGTCCACTCTTTGCAACAATTTAGTGCTTCAGTGCATTTAACAGAAAAAAAATGGAGCAACTTTGTGCATCGGATCCTGAAGTCATACATTTTGGTAGGTGACGGGTGGACGTCTAGATGACCAAAAATATGGTTACTCAGGATTTGTCTGTCATCGTCGAGCCTCCTAGATGGGAGTCTTACACTGTGCTTTTGTACTTACCACTGTTTGCAGTGTTTTGCATGTTTTTGAAGCAATAGAAAACCGGTTTGCAAAAGCTGGACGTGCCTTTTAGATTGTCTGAAGTCTTGTATTTTCGATTGTAACTTGAAAGTTTAGATAATCCTTGATCTCTGCAGTTGTACGTGATGTGATCTCTTCTTCCCTCACTATTCCTGCTGTCTGAAACTTAGTAAAACTTATAGGTTTGACTTACAAACTAAAGAACTTTGATTGGAAGGCCAGCTTGACGAAGACATTGAAAACAAGGCCAAAAGAGAGAAGAACAAAGAGGTCACCCAAGGAAGATACTTGGTCATATTGACCCCTACAATCGGCAGCGCTTTGAACATACTGAAGATTTCCAGAAGAATGTGAAAGGAAATAAGAAAGACCTGGTGTCTCAGATCTCCTCTCTCTAAACTAAAGGCAATGTATGGAATATCTCTCTGAGCACCCTACTCAACAGATAGCTGGAGATGTTGTCGGAACACCTTGGAATTCTGAAGACGTGGCAGCAAACTTATGAATGCTTCTGTAGGAAGGCGTCCAGGGAAAAGAAATTCCTCACAAGGGATCTAAAGAATGGCCGAGGCTTTGCAATTTCTGCCTGTACCCAAAAATTAGCGGACTGAGTGTACCATGACTGCCCCAATTCAAAAATCCCATCAATTCTCTCATGCTGTAGGTGATTATGTACCGAATTATGTGGCGTCAAGAATCGAAGGTGATTTTGCACTATTGTAATCTTGACTTCCTTTTTTCTTTTATTTGCTAATTGGAAGCAAAAATCTCATTGCTGTACCTTATATTTTTAGGAACGCCTACATTAAGGTAAGTTCCATCAGAAGTTGTATGTCAGTACACTCTTTGTGCATTAATATTAGAAACAGCTAGTTCACGTATAGTTAAAAAAAAAAAAAATTATATATATATATATATGTGACTGCATTGTCACTTGTTTGTCAGCTGGTAGGATTTCTTATTCAGGCTGATGTTGGGAGCACATAGCGTCCTGTAAATGGGATGCTCAAACAGTCTGATCGTCCCTGCGGCTGTTCATTTGGTCAGTGATCTGCCCATGTAAAGGTCCTTAAGGGCCTTTCCATACATTGGGGACCACAGATTGCAGACAGATGCAGGCCCATTCAACTTGAATGGGTCCGTGTATCCGTCAACACAGCAAGAAGAATAAGTTCTAGGTTTTTGCGGTGCGGAGGCATGGATCGAATTGCCATAGAAGCGCACTGTAGAGCTTCTGTGGCCTTCTGCTCCATTAGCATTAAAGGGATTCTCTGGGAAAGAGAAAAAATACTGGGAAAAAAAAAAGTAGTAACATATTTTTTAGGGGACAATCAGTGGAGTTAAAATGGCCGCTATCAGATTCCTGGACATGGAATCCATCCTCATGATGACACTGCAGGACGGCCTTTATGAGAAAACTGAGCAGAGTTCACCTCACCTCCTACTCGTAAGCTGAAGTGTAGGGATGTGGACCAGACGTGCTGCTGCGGGGGAGGGGTCGCATTAGAAAACACTTCACCTTGTGTGATCGAGGTAAGATGACTCTTTCTGAGGCAGACAGATAAGCGCTTATCTCGGCTGTCATCTGAACATCATTTTGTGCTTCTCAGTGCTCACATAGGCAGACAACTGAGCCTGCAAAGGGATCCTGCAGTGTCATTAGGAGGATGGATTCCATGCCCAGAAATCTGAGTGGCCATTTTAACTCCACTCATTGTCCCCTAGACAAAATGAGCCACTATAAGTAATCAAAGGCATTTTAAGGGAGTCTGTCACCACTATGACCATATGATGGCTCTGTAGCACACCTACACATGAATGTAGTGGTACCTTTGTTATTTTCTGTAGACTTGCAGATGCAGGAAAAACGCTGTTTAGTTCATATGCAAACGAGGGGGCGGTGTTCAGTGTGTAGGAGCTGAGGCTGCTCTGCCTTCTTTCATGGTTACTCCTCCCCAGACTCTGCCCGCCCTCCTTGTATGACACAAGGGAATAGGAAGGCAGGCAGAGTCTGGGGAGCAGTAACCATGAAAGAAGGCGGAGCAGCCTCGGCTCCTACACACTGGACACCGCCCCTGGGCACTTGTGAGTGCTCATTTGCATATGAACTAAACAGCGTTTTTCCTGCATCTGCAAGTCTACAGAAAATAAAGGTACCACTCCATTCATGTGTAGGTGTGCTACAGAGCCGTCATATGGTCATATAGTGGTGACAGACTCCCTTTAAGAACTTGTTTTTATGTATTTTCATATTTATTTTTTTTCTTTCCTGGAGAATATTGGTATAAGGAAGAAGTGATAATTAGTTCAAACCTCTATTGCCTTGGCTTTTATTGGCTAATGCTATCCTGCAGGTGTAGGAGATATGCCGTGGCTGAATAGAGCACTTCAGCCCTGAAATATCAAATGATTGACAAGCAGCCATTACCATGTCCTTGGTGCCCTCTCTGCACAGTCTGAGGTGAAAACAATGTTTCGTTTTGATACAATGGTCAATCTTGCAGGAAGCATTGGCGTCCAGTTATGTTTTACTTCCAGGCAATAATTTTTGCCTTGTAGCTTTGACAGGAGGTGTGTGCTGACTGAGCTTCATAGGCAAATGTGTAAAAGGGGTGTTACAGGGTAAAGTGTCCCCATGGGCTGCACATGATATAACAATCAGTGGCATAGTTTCAGATGATATCTCTGGCATTTATGTGGATGGGCACTTTTACTGGGATACTATATCACAAAGGAAGTGAGTCTATAATGAAGTTAGCCATAAAGATTAGGTAACGGCAGTGCAAACATCATTCCATTGTCTATGCTAAACTGGTTATTCAGTTCAGGTCAATAGTTTCCCACTGGAGAACCTGTTCTGTCCTGTGTTACATAACCCATTGACTTGAATGGGTGCTGTGTATTGCATAGTTTTCAGTGTTGGCCATTGCCTTTTACACAGATGGAGAAAAGGATGTGGGGGTGGGGAAGCAGATGCCATTAGTGCTCTTTATCATGGAGGGGAAAAAAATCTACAACCCTGGTTGATGCAGTCACCCCCAGGCTAGACTAAATTTGGCATTTCTCCTCCTCAAAAAGACTACCATAATGAAAATATATTTACTATTAATAAAAATACTATTTTTTAGTATTTATCACAATCTTAAACAAATCCTCAGTATACCTGATGCGAATAGTCGAGGACCTAAAGAAACTGCAAACAAATTAAATCTACCCTTTTAACAGAATGGCAGCAAATTTCTAAGCTGTAATATTCATAAATCTTAAGTGCCTGACCAAATACTCAAAATCCTGGATGGGCATTTAGCTGAATGATAAAATTGTAGTTGCTTGCAGCCACCACTAGGAGACGCCCTGAAGCTTAACCCTTTCAGCCCCGGAGGTTTTTTCGGTTTTGCGCTCCCTGCCTTGATACAGCCATAACTTTTTATTTTTTATTTTTCTGTTCACATAGCTGTATGAGGGCTTGTGTTTTGTTGTACTTTCCAACGCCACCATTTAATATTGCGTATGGTGTAGTGGGAAGCGGGGGAAAAAAATTCCAAATCAGGTGAAATTGCAAAAAAAAAACGCAATTCCGCCACACTTTTATGGGTTTTTTATTTACGGCGTTTGATGTTCATTAAAACTGACCAGTTACTTTCATTCTACTTGTCAGTACGAATCCGGCGATACCAAATATGTATAGTTTTTCTTGCGTTTTCATAAAAATGATAAAATAATTATAAAGTTGGAATTTTTTTTTTGTCATATCTTGACCCCAATAACTTTTTGGTATTTATGTGTACGGAGCTGTAGGGGGGCTAATTTTTTGCGGGGCGATCTGAACTTTTTATTGATACCATTCTTTTGATCGCTTTTAATTTAATTTTTTAGAAAAAAAAAGCGTAAAAACAGCGAATCGGCCATTTTGATGCTTTTTTTTCCGTCACGCAATTCGCCATATTGGAAATTTTTTTTTTTATATTTTAAAAGTACGGGCATTTTCGGTCGCATTGATACCAATGATGTCTATTGTTAGATATTTATTTTTTAATTATACGGAAAGGGGGGTGATTTAAACTTTTATATTTAATTTTTTATATAAACTTTTTTTGTGATTATTTTAAGGCTCATAAATGAGCAAATATATAATGTTTCTTTTTGAGCAATCAGGGATTTTAAATATTGAATTTAAAGGCCCTTTTGCTCATTTCTTATCCTGGCCTGCCATCTAGTGGCCAGAATAAGAATTGTAGTTTGAAAGCTGTAACCCTCATGTGCAGACACCCCGATTGGCCACGTGATCACGGCATCTAAGGCCTTCACAAAGACATCGCTGATGGCGGTAAGTAGCGGCAAGTCTCTGCTGTTTGACTTGCTGGCCATGACGCCCGCTGCATGTGCTGAAAGGGTTAAAGGGTTTTCCGGTTTCCTAAATTGATGACCTGTCCTCAGGATCTGACTACTGACACCTCTGCTGATCAGCTGTTTAACCCTTTCATGACCGGACCTATAAAAGGCCTGAATGTCCAGGCAACTTTTTGTGATTTGGGCACATGGTGGTTTAGTGACCCTAATTTTTTTGTTTGTTTGAATACGAATAATATTTTAATATATGGTGACTGTTTTCATTGGCGACTGCGTGTTTAATTTTTTTTTTCACACTTCTTTGTTTGTTTTTTATTTTTTTTTACTTATATATTAATTTATTTTTGACAAATATGTCCCCAAGGAGGTCATTAACCCTTTCATGACCGGGCCTAAAAATGGCCTGAATGTCCAGGCAACTTTTTGTGATTTTGTGTACGTGTTGGTTTAGTGACCCGAATTTTTTTATTTGTTTGACTACCAAAATAATTTTTGCAATTTTTTTTTACTTGACACTTAGGACTTTTTATTAGACTGTTTTTTTTAGAGATTTTTTTTATATTTTAGGTTTTTTATTTTGAGGCAAACTGCTAATTCTTATTAAAAAAAAGTACATTTTTTTTTAATTATAGCTTTTTTTTTTCTTAAATATTAAAACTGACACAAAAATTAATTATTTCAATAGGTTCCCTATTTGGTGACGATCGTTTTGATATATAACATGTATATGTTTTATTGAACGGGGCGAATATGGTGACGGTTTCCGTTGGCGACTGCATTTGTAATTTTGTTTTTTTTTACATTTTTTATTTGTATTTTTATTATAATTTTTTTAACTTTATATTAAATTTATTTTGGCACATAATATGTCCCCCAGGAGGTCATTAAAAGACCTCTGGAGGACATAGATTTTTTTTTTTTTTTTTATGACTTTTTCCACTATTTCCACTGTAACTGGGGCATCCACAGGAGCCCCAGTTACAGGGGAAAACAGCCCCCTGGGGGCTCATTACACACAGGCAGAGCTGATCAGGGTCTCCTTAGACCCTGCAGCTCTGCTCTTAGACCGAGACACCCGGCGGTCACGTGACCCGCCGGGACTAACACAGGAAGAGGCTCTGCCGCTTCCTGCTCCCTCCGGCATGCCTTCAGGTAAGGCTCTCCTCCAGCACAGGAGAAGGCAGAAGCGGTAATAAACCGCTCCTGTCTTCTCCCCAGGGTCCCCGCTCTGTCTGTGAGCCGGGACCTGACCTGCTCCTGCTAGATTGCAGGAGCTTTAATCCCAGCGCTGGGATTAAAGCGCTGCCTGCACGTGTATATACGTGCTATCTGCACGGGGCATGTGCAGATAGGACGTATATAGCCGTATGGCAGTCGGGAAGGGGTTAAAAGACCTCTGGAGGACATTGACTTTTTTTCCCCACTGTTTCCACTGTAACTGGGGCATCCACAGGAGCCCCAGTTACAGGGGAAAACAGCCCCCTGGGGGCTCATTAGACACAGGCAGAGCTGATCAGGGTCTCCTTAGACCCTGCAGCACAGCTTCTTTCCTGCTGCTCCTCCGGCTTAGGTAAGGCTGTCCTCCAGCTTAGGAGAAGACCGAAGCGGTAATAAACCGCTCCTGTCTTCTCCTCAGGGTCTCCGCTCTGTCTGTGAGCCGGGACCCGACCTGCTCCTGCTAGATTGCAGGAGCTTTAATCCCAGCGCTGATCAGCGCTAGGATTAAAGGGCTACCTGCACGTGTATATACGTGCTATCTGCACGGGGCATGTGCAGATATAACGTATATACACAGATGGCGGTCGTCAAGGGGTTAAAGAGAACACAGCGCTCTTCACAGTTTGCCTGCTCAGCGTCAACATTGCAGAGTCGAGCAGTGTAATTACAGCTCCTTCGTTTCATTCAAGTGAATTAGACATAAAAGCTTTGATTACACTGCTCGCCACTTACATCGGCATTGAGCAGGCAAACGGTGAAAAGAATGCAGCTCTGACAGAAGCGCTGCGTTCTCTTCAAACAGCTGATCGACAGGGGTGTCGGGAGTCAGACCACCACTGATCTTATAGATGACCTATATTCTATTAAAATATATATATATACACACAGGCATTTCATCCTTGTGACTGCAGGCAACAGAACTTTATTTAACCCTTTTGTCCCTTCAGGGTTTTTAGAGTATCAGCAGCGTTCTAAGGCTAGCTTCACACTAGTGTCTGAGACCACACTAAGCTGCATTTCACTGATTAAAAAAAAAAATCATTGTCAATTAGTACTGTAGGTGCAGGTTATAGTTGACATTTATTATGTTAACGAAGAGACCAGAGGGCCATTGATCTGACAGATGAACCATCCTGGGGATAGGTCAGCTATAGCCTAGACAACACCTATAGATGGTGTGAACTAAGGCTACTTTCACACTAGCGGCAGCACGGATCCGGCATCTAAAGGGTGCCGACGGATCCGTACTGCCGCTATACATGTGTGGAGCCGGAGCAGCGCTCCGGCCCCCACACATGGGAACAAGACACAGACAGACATACATACACACATACATACTCCAGGGACGCCGGCAGAACGTCTTCACGCGCCTCCTGCGCGCAGTGATGACGATTCCCCACAGAGCCCTCTTCTGGGCGCAGTGGGGAAACGTCATAGCTGCGCGCAGGAGGCGCGTGAAGACGTTCTGCCGGCGTCCCTGGAGTATGTGTGTATGTATGTCTGTCTGTATGTATGTATCTATGTATGTAGCCGGATCCGGAATGATCCCCCATTGCAAATCAATGGAGGACAGATCCGGATTACTGGTGTGTCCACACCAAACGGATCCGTCCCCATTGACTTGCATTGGGGGTCATTCCGGATCCGTCTTGGTGCCTGGAGCACACTGCGGTTTGTTCTCCGGTCTGAAGACGGAACAGAATGCTTTCAGGAGCATTCCGTTGTCTTCAGTTCAGTTTTGTCCCCATTGACAATGAATGGGGACAAAACTGAAGCGTTTTTTTCCGGTATTGAGCCCCTATAACGGAACTCAATACCGGAATTTAAAAACGCTAGTGTGAAAGTAGCCTAAGGCTGTCTAGACCTGCATCCGATTCATCACACAGGCTCACACTGGATGATGAATGTGATACCTGGCAAGACCAATCTATACCAACTATTAGCGGGCTTGCCATGAGACAGAATTGTATTCCAGAATTGTGGTGCCATGTTGGTGCAGAATGACCCATCTTAGGCCACATGCCCTTTTCAAACAAGTCAGGAAAAGGTGTGCACACCCTAGTTGCACCACTTTGTAGACAGATTTAAAGGACTGACACATTAGTAAATCTGGATCTTTATGTTTTGAATTCTATTTTTTGTGGATCACGTTGCTTTACTTGTATGGTCTACCAAAAGTAGTTTGGGAAGTGGAGCCAAATTTCAAGAAAAGTGGTCATCAGTTCTCAGACACTTTTCCCTATTGAACACTAAACTTAGGAATGCATTATAATCGGAAACGGCTGATCATTTTGCACCCACTGTTTGTCAGTTTGTGGGCTTTTTTTTTTCTATATTCCAGAAACAAAGTTAATTCTGCGCTAATCTGTTCCATTTTTGGTTGAGAGATATGGAAGGTCAAAGTAGGGAGGCTGCTGCTCCGGCCAGTTGTATTACTGGCGGACGCAGTTAGTGAGGAGGAGGGTAGGTGTGGCTGATCTCCTGGGACATATAGAGATTTCTTTTTCTCAGTTTTAGCTGTAGTATGAAACGAAATGGTATCAAAGGAAATGAAGGAATTGCTGTGACATTTTTTATTCTTACTATTTAATTTACATTAGTGTTTGGAGAAATGAAGGATTGGGCTTGTTGGACTTCAACATGTACAATACTTTGTTCTCAAAAGCTGCTGCCGCCGCAGACCAGACAAACCTGCACATGCCAATACTCAGTAGGATGTTCTGCTGCTCCACAATTACTTACTTTCTCCCTGATTTAAAGGGGTTATCCCACGAATAATGTAAAAAATGAAAATCATCATACAGTACATGACAATCTCTTTCTAATAAAGCTAGAACCAGTCCTGTACCTCACATGGATCCAGAGATCTCGCCATTCATTGCTCTGCTAGATTTATATCAAGCTGACAGCTCAAGGGCAGTGTTTTTTCTACTGCAGCTCAAGGGGAGTGTCTTTTCTGCTGTAGCTCTGGAGGCGTGCCTTAGCTCTCCCTGTCACAGCTCAGGGGGCGTGTCTCAGCTCTCCCTATCACAGCTCAGGAGACAGTTAAAGGATGAAACTGAGCATGTGCGGCCTACTCAGTGTATAGGTCGAAGAAATAAGAAATTAAGTGGCACTATACAGATACATTTTACTGAATAACTCAGTAGCTATAAAAAAAATGTAATTACATGCAATTACAAAAGAATTCAGATCCAGGTGCTGGTTTGAAAACTGTAGAATATTTTTCGTGGGACAATCCCTTTAAGAGGTGGAGCTTTGTGTAACTTTGTAGACAATGTAAGGATACGGCTACTGTAGCTGTTGTCTTTTACAGAAGTTTAGTGGGTTTTTTTTTAATACAGTAGAAAAGCATTACTTAAAGGGCTACTCCAATTCAAAATGAGTCAAGAACAAGGAGTTATGATGAAATAAAGTTGTGAATGTCTTGATTACAATGAAACACTGCAACATTAAAAACTGTGAATGTCATTTTTAACCACTTGAGGATTCTGTGACAAAATATATACACTTGTAAGTAATAAAATAAAAAATGCTAAACCCTAACAGCCACAATAGCTGCCCTGTCCACTTGAGATTCTACATATTATGGACCAAAGTGACCAAAATACTTTATCAGTTTGTAAATATAAAGAATTAGAAATTGATACATATAACTTTTTTTACACTATGGATCCTGTCTTCAAGACGGGATCCAATCAATATCCAGATACTTGAAAACCCCTTTATTAGGAAGATCTGATTCTTAAACTAACTAAATGTCTGAATAATTATTTGTTAAAATGTCCCTAATTTCATAATAACACTTTTTGTAATATTCTTTATTAATGTCACACTGCTGCCCGTGTTTCCCTGGAAATTTAGCGGAGCAGGCAGAAGCAGGAGCCTGCGCCCCCCTCAGCTAATCCTGGCATAGCACATGGTTACAGGGCACCCATGTGCTATGCCAGCATTTAGTAAACCTCCTGGCAGCATTGTGCAATCCTGCCCATACTCCATGTGCTGCGGCAGCATTGATAGTCAACGCCGTACAACGCTGAGAAGTCAGTTTTAAGTGCGCTTTGGGGGGTAGTTTATTTAAAATACAAAATACATTAAAAAAGTATATTACAAAGTGTTATGACACTTTAGCAAATGTTTATTCAAAAGTTTAGTTACTTAAAAAAAAAAAAACAACTAAGGGGTAACTTTAGTGGAAATATTTAAACCAGGTAAGTATCCCCAAGTCTATCCAACCCTACTTGGGCTTAGTGCTTTTTACCAAACTTTGCATGCAGCCATAGTACAGGCAAATATAATAACTGTTGTAATATATCTTATTAACGAAAAATGTATCTCTGCTTGTCTCTCCCCGTCACACTGTTCACTCTGTATTCTCTGACAAATCTGTCTGTTTCCCAAAACTGTCAGCTCATTGAGGGTCAAATTGAGTGTTGCAAATAGACGTCTATTAGGAGCAGGGAGGAGCTGCACAGAGACGCATACAATGCTTCTGATTGAAGTCTATTGGGTGAGGGGGGGCAGTTAAACAAAAGAGCCATATAGGCTGTTTTGTATCTCACAACAAGTAATTTATTCACATTCGCACAGTTCATTACTTGTCTATTGTCCTATATGGTGTTGGTAAAGTGAGAGCGCAGAATCTCCTTTTTCAATTTGCAGTCTATGTGAGACTTAAGAGCAGCTAGTCTTCAACCAGGAGCTCAGGGGTCTGAAGAGTAGAAAACTGATTAAAAAAAAAAAAAGTGTCAAATACAAGTCATAGAATAGAAAGTGTTATACCTCATGTGTACACAGTGTATCTGAAAGTGCTCCGTGATCAGGGGCTATGGGATAGCATAGTATTGGAAGTCCGCCTCCAAAATTCCAATGGGAATTCATGGGACAACTCCTTTAAGCCGTTGTTCATACACGTTAGCTGGTGGATGAAGACGCAATCGACCAACAGCTATTCCTCCCATCTCAACCATATATCCCAGTCAGGTTGTGCATGTGTTCTCAACAAGGATAAGGCCCCTTTCACACGAGCGGGAGACTCGGACGTCTCCCGCATCATGTGCAGTGTACTGAACTCCCGATGATGCTATGTAACCCTTACAGTTCTGGAATGTGTTGGATAATGCTGACAGTGTTATCCAACACATTCCAGAACTGTAAGGGTTACATAGCATCATAAATCAGTATAATGCTATGTAACCCCCGTTCAGTGTCGGGAGTTCAGTACACTGCACACGATGCGGGAGACGTCTGAGGCTGCCGCTCATGTGAAAGGGGCCTAAGGGAGTAAGCCAATTCTAAACACCACAGATGGCGGGTCATATTGTCTGAGAGCAAAATGATGGGGCATGTTGAAATCTTACTGCCCAACATCACCATACACATTAGTGGATGTTTATCTGATCCTCCCAAAATAAAAAAAAATCAAGTGTGTATGGCCACCTTAATTATTTAAGGAAGCACTCCATGCTAAACTGTTACTTTATTAGGTAGTGCAGGGCCTATGCATTACATAGAGGTAGAAAGGTATAATCCCTGGGCTATGCACTGACCTCCCAGGTCCTGCACTATGTATAACATGGACTATCCGTTTTTCCCACAGGGTTCCTTAAAGGCTGTGGAAACCTTCAGGGCAATTTTATTTTTATAGTTGCATTTTGCCGCGTCCGTAACAAACTGCTCTATAAAAATATCAAATGATTTGCCCCTTCGGGTGAAGCTGTAAAAAATAATTAAAAAAAAAAAAAAAAACTATCAAAACAGCTATTTTTTTTTCACCTTGCTTTACAAAAAGTGTAATACCAAGCAACCAAAAAGTCTTATGTACCCCAAAATGGTACCAATGAAAACGTCTCCTCATCCAGCAAAAGATGAGCCCCCACATAAGACAATAACTCAAAAAAATAAAAATCAATGGCTCCCGCAAACCAATCCTGCCATGTGGCCCCACAGCAGTTTACCACCACATATGGGGTGTTGCCATATTCAGGAGAAAATGGGTAAGAAATTATGGGGTGCTTTTCTCCTGTTACCACAAAATTTGGGACTAAAGCAACATTTTATTGGAAGAAATGAAACTTTTCGTTTTCACAGCCAAGTGATTCTGTAAAACGCTTAGGGGGTCAAAGTGGTCAGTACCCCCTTAATATATTCTTTAAGGGGTGTTGTTTCCAAAATGGGGTCACTTTTTGAGGGTTTCCACTCTAGGGGTACGTCAGGGTCTCTTAAAATACAAAATGGTGCCTAAAAACCATTCTAGCAAAATCTGCCTCCAAAATCCATATGGCGCTCCTTTCCTTCTGACCACTGCCATGTGCCCATAGAGCAGTTTACTGCCACATATGGGGTATTTCTGTAAACTGCAGAATCAGAGTAATGTATATTGAGGTTTAGTTTGCTGTTAACCCTTGCTGTGTTGCAAGAAAAAAATTAACTTGAATAATCTACCAAAAAAAGTGAAATTTTTAAATATCACCTCCATTTTATTTAATTCTTGTGGAACACCTCAAGGGTTAACAAAGTTTGTAACATCAGTTTTTTTTATATATATTTTTAATAATTTGAGGGGTGTAGTTTCTAAAATGGGTCATTTATGGGTGGTTTCCATTAGGTAAGCCCTCAAAATCACTTTATAACTGAATTGGTGCTTAAAAAAATGGTTTGGGAAATTTTGTTGAAAATTGGAAAAATTGCTTCTAAACTCCTAAGCCCTCTAACTTCCTAAAAAAATAAAATGACATTTACAAAATGATGCCAGCATAAAGTAGACATATGGGGAATGTTAAGTAATATTTTATGAGGTATCACTTTCTGTTTTAAAAGCAGAGAAAGTGACATTTTGAAAATTGAAAATTTTTCAAAATTTTTGGTAAATTTTAGATTTTTTTCATAAATAAAGGTAAAATATATTGATACAAATTTATGACTTTCATGAAGTACAATCTCAGAATGGCCTGGATAAGTAAAAGCGTTCTAAAGTTATTACCACATAAAGTGACATATGTCAGATTTGCAAAAACCGGCCTGGGATTTAAGGTGAAAAGTGGCTCGGTACTGAAAGGGTTAATGAACTTCTCTTAGGAATAACAAAAGAATGGCACAACATAGTCATAAGAATAGATGCTCCTGAATTGGCATTAGGTGAGGAATGTACGTAGTAACTTAGACACAGGAGAAGTGAGAGTTCCTCCTTAACTTTGTCAGACAGGCCATTGTCATTCAGGACAGAAAGGAAGTTGGAGGGTTGTGACTCAATTAGAGCATCTTACATTACAGTAATCCATGCAATGCTCTTCCATAGTCATCGTTATCTAAGTCTTTTGGGAGAAGATGTGAGCTGACATACTGTTGTCCCAATTCTGCTCCTACTAGTATGACTGCAGATAACGCCTTCCCCTTACAGCAGCAGTAAACTGACAATGGATAACCTATGTATTGAAGAGTGTTTTATCCTCTGTGCTGACTTCTACAGAAGGACAATATTTTGTATTTGATTTTCAGTGGCACGGTACTGCCGAAATGAAAGAAAAACAGCCAAAAATGTTCTTTTTAAATACCCCTTTCTGATGGAAAAACCGCAAACATAATTGACACGCTTCAGATTTGAAAATCCGAACATCAGATCAATTTAAAATAATAAAAAAAAGAAAAATCTGCAAAGGGTACATGAGATGAGTTATCTCATACACTTTGCTGTTACTGTAATACGTTGTGGTTTTTCCGCAAATATTCCACAACGTGTGTTCTCTCACTTATAGGGGTTCTCCGGGAATTTAGAAAATAAAAAATACTTAAATATTACTTCATTAAAAATCTATTCCCTAATACCTTTCATTAGTTATAATGGCTCATTTTGTCTGGGGTGCAATGATTAGGAGAAATAAAATGGCTGCTGTCCTATTAGTCCACACAGAACCTGTCCTAATCACACAGGAGGACAAGTTACTTCACAACACTGAGGTAAAGAGCTGCCTCATCCTCCTCTCTGCTCGTCAGGGATTATGATCCTGAATACATAAAATCTTTAGCTGAATCTCTGTAGGAATGTTGTGGCTAATGAGCAGCAGCTCTTGCAAGCAGTTTCCATTACCACAGTCTGTCCTCTCTGTACTTCATGTCTCCTGATGATCACCATTCCCACAAAGATTCAGCTAAATATCATATTAAACTGTAGTCAGAATCATAATTCCTGACAGGCTGCCTCATCCTCCTCTCTGCTCTGCTTGTCAGGGATTATGAGCCTGAATACAGCTGATAAGCAGAGACATGAAGTACAGAGAGAAGAGTGGGGTAATGAGCAGCAGCTCTCAGTCTCCTTACCACTGTCTGTCCTCTCTGTACTTCAGGTCTCCTCATGAGCTCCATTCCTACAGAGAGTCATCTGAAGATCTTATCTGTATTCATGATCATAGTCCCTGACGAGCAGAGAGGAGGACGAGGCAGTACTTTACCTTAGTGCTGTGAAGTAACTTATCCTCCTGTGTGATTAGGACGGCGGCCATTTTATTTCACCTAATGATTGCTTAAATATATTACTTAAATATTACATTATTATAAATATATTCCCAAATACCTTTCATTAGTTATAATGGCTCGTTTTGTATAGGGAGCAATTATGAGGAGAAACAAAATGGCCGCCATCCTGTTAGTCCACGCAAATCCTGTCCTGTCCTCTACTTCATGTCTCTTCATGATCTCCATTCCTACAGAGATTCATCTGAAGATCTTATCACCTGTATTTAAGACCATAATCCCTGACGAGCAGAGAGGAGGATGAGGCAGCTCTTTACCTCAGTGTTGTGAAGTAACTTGTCCTCCTGTGTGATTAGGACAGGTTTTGTGTGTACTAATAGGACGGCGGCCATTTTATTTCTCCTAATGATTGCTCCATAGACAGAACGAGCCATTATAACTAATGAAAGGTATTTGGGAATATATTTATAATAAAGTAATATTTGCATATTTCCATTTTCTTAATTCCAGGAGAACCCCTTTAAGCAAATTGCATTTATCATGTAGAGGCAAGACACTTACTAATGTATTGTTCATATTGCCTCCTTTGCTGGCTTCATTCATTTTTCCATCACATTATACACTGCTCGTTTCCATGGTTACGACCACCCTGCAATCCATCAGTGATGGTCGTGCTTGCACACTATAGGAAAAGGCACCAGCATATGTGCGCTCCCATGGTCCTGGCCAACCGAGAGGCCCACACTTTTTCCTATAGTGTGCAAACACGACAACCACTAATGGACTGCAGTGTGGTCGTAACCATGGAAACAAGCAATGGAAAATGTGATTTTTTTTATTTATTTTTTTTAAAATAAACTTTATTAAGCTTTTAATTTTATTTTACTCTCTATATACACTAATATGCCTTGTATAGCAATGCATTATAGCCTATCAACTCAATAGTGACAAGCTTCCTATTGGGCTGTTCCTGTGGCACAGTTTAATAGGCATACAGTAGTAACAGGCCTAGGGGTTTTTATTAGGCCCCCGGCTGCCATTTGAATGCATTGGCACCCTGCGATTGTGTAACTGGAGGGAGGATGGTGACAGGGAGCACCCTCCCTTGGTTGCTGTTGACTGTGGAGTCTAGGGACTTATACATCCGGAGTTGGAATTCTCTCCAGTCCGGCCATTACTCGGGCATCCCCAACCATCAACTGGAAACTATAGAGGTTACCCAGCTTGAAGCGTTGTTATTGTATACTCAGCTTCCATTCAAGTGAGTGGTCATTCTCATGCTCACTTGAGCACTTTGTGGTCTCCCCCTTCCAATTCCCCTCTTTGGCATGTGTATATACATAGTGCTTCTATACATGTGTATGTCCTCTAGATTCAAGTAAAGGGGGAGCTATCGATGATGTAATACAAAAAATTTACAATGGACACTGTTTACGATAAAGTACTATTTTATGTTTTTGCCTCATGTTGATGGAAAAAGGGCAATTTCCATTTTGAATGGGTTTTCTGAGATTTTGATATTAATGGTCTATCTTCATGTGATTGGTTGGGGTCCGACTGCCAGCACCCCCCACAATGCTTCGGTGAGCACTGCAGCCTCGCACCTTACCAAGCACAGTGCCATCCATTGTATGGCAGCTCGGCCCCATTCACTATAAGAACATGGCGTCACTGGCCTAGAAGGAAGCCACAGCACTCACTAGAGTACCACAGCCTCTTCGAACAGCTGATCAGCGGGGCCGCCTGGAAATGGACCCCCACCGATCTCAAGACAGGCCATCAATATGAAAATCTTGGAAAACCCATTTTAATGTTATACCAACAAGATCACAATGTGGGAGGACTAAAGGACTAACAAACAAGGTGGAGAACAATGAATATGGGGGCAATCTCTTGAGGCCGTGGAAATTGAGACAGTAAATGTATATGGTATTTAATAAATCAATTCAGCTGAGCTAGACCATTGGAAATGGTGGAACTGATCACAGCAGCCTTACAAACTCTGTGTCTGCATTTCTTGCAGTAGGTTTGAGCTTTGAATGTCCATAAACTAAGTTTTAGTAAAAAAAAAAAAGTCAAATGCAATGTTAAATCTCAAGTGAAATTATTTGCGTTCATTCTTTTCTTTAAAATTCTTAGAATTGGTAACATTGGAATTTCACATTTCTATACCCTCGAAATTGACTTTGTAATATTGCAGTTTTTTTAAAATAATTCTGATTTCTTTAGCTATGTTTAATTAAACACATTAAAAGCAATCTGCTGTTTTCTTGTTCATGTTTCATTGTCCAGTTCTCATTAGTAGTAGGCAGCAGATACAGGAGAAGTCCACTGTGGATCACAAAAAAAAAAAAAAATGGATCTGAATTTCACCTCCATAGCAAAAGGTGAAACCTGTGGTGGAGACCCGCAGCACAAATAGATGTGTCGATTTCAGATCCACACCGCAGTTCTATTAGGCCTCATGCACACGACCGTATCTGTTTTGCGGTACGTAAATCACAGATCCACAAAACACAGATCCTGGCTGTGTGCACGCCAACAATTTTTATTTTTTCTTCCTGTAGAAATGTCCTATCCCTGTCTGCAAAATCGACACAAATATAGATAGGACACATTCTATCTGTTTTTTTTTTGTGGGGCCGCGAAACGGACATATGAATGCGGACAGCATGTTTTGTGGCCCCACTAAAGTGAATGGGTCTACATCAGATCCAGAAAAAAATTCGTACTGACCAGTAGAATGAAAGTAACGGGTCAGTTTTAATGAACATCGAACGCTGTAGATAAAAACCCCGTAGAACTGTAGCGGAATAGCGGTTTTTTTTGCAATTTCACCTGATTTGAAATTTTTTTTTCCCGCTTCCCACTACACCATATGCAATATTAAATGGTGGCGTTGGAAAATACAACTTGTCCCGCAAAAAACAAGCCCTCATACAGCTATGTGAACAGAAAAATAGAAGCGTTATGGCTGTTTGAAGGCAGGGAGCGCTAAACGAAAATGCATAACCGAAAAAACCTCCGGGAGTGAAAGGGTTAAGTAGTTCACTGCCAGGGCAGAAAACTTTTCAGCAGGGGTTAGATAGTTGTGAATTAACCCCTTTTTCCAAGACTTATTTTATTTTTTTAATCTGATCACTGGGGGTCTGACTTTCGGGACCACCTCCAGTCAGAGAAAGATGTGCCACTCGCAGTAGTGCCTCCACCTTCTCCCTGCTCACCAGGCACTGACCCTCCTATTTTATAGCGGCTCTGTCTGGTATCGCAGCTCATTTCTTTCACTTCAATGGGGGCGGAGCTACTCCTAGGCCACATAACTGATGAAGGTGAATCAAAGCTGTGAGAAAGCTGTGGCGCTACTGCAAGGGTCAATGCTTTCTTAATAAGCTGATCCTTTTTTAAATTGTTCTCTACCTATTATGTTGATACATCAGAACAGGTAAAATCCTCCCTTTCCGTTTCTTGTGTACTAAGGTATATTACTGTACTATAATCAATTTTTTGCAGTCCCACTTCCTTACCAGGATCCCGCAGTGTCCACAGGGTCTTCTAGGGATAAAACAAAAGACGGTGAGATCACCCTTGTCAGGGCATCAGTTCCGCTCTTAGGCAGGATGGAATAGGGACTTTGTAGGCTTTTTCTCCGTTTTTCTTGGTTATATTTTTGGATCCTTTTTCATTTTAGTAATAAAGGTTAATTTTTATTTATTTTTTTTCTGTGATACTTATTTGAGTACTTCTCCCAGGTCTTTGGACCCACTGAGGGTAGGGTACTCAGGTCTGTGATACACTAAATGTAGTAAGAAAAATCTATATACCTTTTACCTCATATTTAAAGAACATACCGCTACAGTCCTCTTCATAGCGGTATTGGGCAGTATTTTCAGTTATGCCGCCCATAGACTTTTGTTATGACGGAACAAATAACGGAATGCCTCTAAAGGCTTTTCCTTATGCATTCCGTCATGAAATTGCTTTGGTCCGTGGTAACGGAATCCATAACGCAATTCACAATATACCGCAACCCGAACCGAAAAACAAGTTTCAAAATATGAAATTCACTCATCCCTAGTCGTAGATCTGTTTATATGAAATTCACTCATCCCTAGTCGTAGATCTGTGTTTCTAATGGAAATGTACGATTTCAGTAATTAAAGAATATTACAAAAATGGTCAGTATCACTGCCCCTACACAGTGCAAAAAAATAGTTACACTTTAGTGGTACTGTGCATATTGTGTGCCTGCAAAAGTGGCATAACTGGCTCTACACAATTAGAGTTGATAGAAATCCGAAATATCTAATATGATCTATCACTTTTTTTTTTTTTTTTTTAACTTTCTCAATCTTTAACCGCTACTAAAAATGGTAAAATCTGCTGAAATGGTCTAAGTAGACCATTTTAGCCAAACTTTCATTTGTGTGTATGGCCAGCTTTAGAATGGGTTAACATTTGCATTGTAGAGGACATTGCAGCTTCCATCTGATGCACCAGACAGAATAGAGCATGTTGCTCTGTTTTTTTTTTTTTTATAGTAAATTGATGGAAACCCAATGGATCCTTTTATAATCCGTGCACTCTGTAGGGCATCATGTGACAGACTTTCATTCTGAATCTATATTGAGGAGAACAGAAATTGGCACTAATGTGAAACAAGCCTTAGGACGCTTTCATCCGAGCGTATGGAAATCCATGTGTATTCCGCCATCCAGACTGTCATCAGTATTGAATCAGTAATTTTATCCGGATTTACTTGCCTATTCCTTCTTTCCTTGCATTATTATGCACTTCATAGACTATAATGAGTGTATTTGGAAGCAAATACGCACAAAACTAGGACGTGCTGTGATTTCAAATGCTGATGAAAATGATACTCTTATCTGAATAGTCCTACTGTATGCATTAACATTCACTGTACATAAACACCATATATGACTTGCAAATACACTTGTGTGAACGTGGCTTTCACACAGCCACATTTCCTGGAGACTTTGAAAATGTCATCTGCTTAGCAGGTACTGTATTACACGAAAATCCATGCGCAATACATACCATGTGCATGCAGCCTTAGGCTACTTTCACACTAGCGTTTAGGTTTTCTGGTATTGAGATCCATCATAGGGGCTCAATACCGGAAAAAAAACACTTCAGTTTTCTCCCCATTCATTGTCAAACTGCACTGAACAGAACACTCCAAAATATGTTCCGTTTAGTTGCGTTCCCAGACCGCAGAGCAAACTGCAACATGTTGTATTTTGCTTTCCGTCCTGGGATGCGGAGCAAGAAGGATCCATCATGACCCACAATGCAAGTCAATGGGGACGGATCAATTTTCTCTGGCACAATAGAAAACGGATCCGTCCCCCATTGACTTTCAATGGAGTTAATGACTGATCCGTCTTGGCAGTATTAAAGAATATACAACCAGATCCGTTCATAACGGATGCAGATGGTTGTATTATCAGTAACGGAAGCGTTTTTGCTGAACCCTGCCGGATCCAGCAAAAACGCTAGTGTGAAAGTAGCCTAACGTGTCATATGTGACAAATGCCTTTTGCATGGAGATTCAGTGCTCTTGCATTAATGTTTTTTTCTTTCTCGCAGAATGAATGTTACTCCATACATGCAAAAACTATGGCCTCGTTCACATCTCCGTTTGGAGATCCAGCAGGCTGTTTCGGCACAGAGCAGCCTACCACATCCTCATTGACATAAACCGTTGCAGCGCCAGATCCCCATTGCAGTCAAAGGGGATCTGGCGGTGAAGTAGAGATTCTGGCAGGCTGTTCCAGCACAGAGCAGCTACAAACGGAGATGTGGACGAGGCCTATCCCTGGCCAACCGTCTTTGTAATGCTTCTTCACTCTACCTGTATGTGGAAATGCTGCAGAAATAGATAGGGGAAGTAATCATGTAAAAATGAAAATTATCTTCCATGTTGCTATATGATTGCTTAACATTAAAGACCCCCCCCCCCCCAAAAAGCTAAGGCTGCACTACTGAGACATCCAGGTGACAGGCCCTGTTCTCTCAGGTTCACTGCTGCTCAGATCACCATCGTCATCAATATCTACACCCCACTTGGGTGAAAGAGTAGTAATGTGCGCCCGTGTCGGGATATATGTATGTCAGCCACCAATTGTGCAAGTTCTCCCACTTAAAAAGATTAGGTCGGCCTGTAATTGACATCATAGGTAGACCTCAACTATGAGAGACAAAAATAAGAAAACAAATCCAGAAAATCACATTGTCTGATTTTTAAAGAATTTATTTGCAAATTATGGTGGAAAATAAGTATTTGGTCAATAAGAAAAGTTCATCTCAATACTTTGTTATATATCCTTTGTTGGCAATGACAGAGGTCAAACGTTTTTTGTAAGTCTTCACAAGGTTGGCACACACTGTTGCTGGTAAGTTGGCCCATTCCTCCATGCAGATCTCCTCTAGAGCAGTGATGTTTTGGGGCTGTCGCTGGGCTACACATACTTTCACCTCCCTCCAAAGGTTTTCTATGAGGTTGAGATCTGGAGATGGGCTCGGCCACTCCACGACCTTGAAATGCTTCTTACGAAGCCACTCCTTCGTTGCCCTGGCGGTGTGCTTGGGATCATTGTCATGCTGAAAGACCCAGCCATGGGATTGCTCTCAAAATCTCACGATACATGGCCCAATTCATTCTTTCATGTACACGGATCAGTCGTCCTGGTCCCTTTTGCAGAGAAACAGCCCCAAAGCATGAATTTGCCACCCCCATGCTTCACAGTAGGTGTGGTGTTCTTTGGATGCAACTCAGCATTCACTCTCCTCCAAACACGACGAGTTGTGTTTCTACCAAACAGTTCTACTTTGGTTTCATCTGACCATATGACATTCTCCCAATACTCTTCTGGAACATCCAAATGCTCTCTAGTAAACTTCAGACGAGCCCGGATATGTATTGGCTTAAGCAGGGGGACACTTCTGGCACTGCAGGATCTGAGTCCCTGGTGGTGTAGTGCGTTACTGACGGTAGCCTTTGTTATGTTGGTCCCAGCTTTCTGCAGGTCATTTACTAGGCCCCCTCGTGTGGTTCTGGGATTTTTGCTCACAGTTCTTGTGATCATTTTGACCCCACGTGAGATCTTATGTGGAGCCCCTGATTAAGGGAGATTGTCAGTGGTCTTGTATGTCTTCCATTTTCTAATTATTGCTCCTACAGTTAATTTCTTCACACCAAGCTGCTTGCCTATTGCAGATTCAGTCTTCCCAGCCTGGTGCAGGTCTACAATTTTGTTTCTGGTGTCCTTCGACATCTCTTTGGTCTTCACCATAGTGGAGTTTGGAGTGTGACTGTTTGAGGTTGTGGACAGGTGTCTTTTATACTGATAACAAACAGGAGCCATTACTACAGGTAATGAGTGGAGGACAGAGGAGTCTCTTAAAGAAGAAGTTACAGGTCTGTGAGAGCCAGAAATCTTACTTGTTTGTAGGTGACCAAATACTTATTTTCACCATAATTTGCAAATAAATTCTTTAAAAATCAGACAATGTGATTTTCTGGATTTGTTTTCTCATTTTGTCTCTCATAGTTGAGGTCTACCTATGATGTCAATTACAGGCCGACCTCATCTTTTTAAGTGGGAGAACTTGCACAATTGGTGGCTGACTAAATACTTTTTTCCCCCACTGTAGATGGTCAAGGTAGTAGAAGTCCAATTTTAAAAGTTGTGTTCATGTTGCCTCTCGCTGATATTTGCTTTTTTATTCAAGCATTCATTGATGTTGTCCAGACTCCTTAATGTGCCAGCAGCACACTCTCCAACCTGAGTGAGTCTGAGGCATAAAGGCTTGATGGAAGGTAAGTAGCAATGTATGATCTCTTATTTGTAGGTACCAGAATAGCCAAATAGTTCTCCAAAGTGCCAATAACAGATGTCTAATATACATACCCTAATTCTTCAATTTAGATCCAGCCCTCCTCCGATACACATGCACACTCATCCAAGCATGCATGTGCTCTCAGTAGTGGAGTAAGCCACTGTCCAATACTTCTGGTGGTGGCTTACCTCCTACAAGAACAAAAAATTGAGCGTGTTGAAATCCAGCATGCCTCATCCTTCTTTCCCTGGCCTGTGTTAGGGGAGTTTGAGATAACTCCATACACATCAGTCGGTCTCCATTCATCTAAAGTAGTGGGTTACTGTAGGCCTGGTGCTACATTTGCTTCTGATGTAGTTTTCAGGTACCATCATAGAACCAGGCTGTAGCGTGTGTGTGTTTAAATATGCGGTTTGGTTCCATGTTCTGCTTTCGACAGTCCCTACTTGTTATATGAGTCCCTTGATAATAACCTCATTACATCAGGAACCTCCCAGTGATCAGCAGTTATCTGTGGGGAAACCTAACGGTAAAGGTAGCCATACACATAAGATAGAAGTTGGTTGATGGCTGAATAAACATCTGGTGAACGTTCGTTTCGCAGACACGGACATGTATATTTTAGTCCATATTGGCCGTTGCGGGTTGTTCTGACTGGCCACGTTCGGTGATACCAGGAGATAGAAGAAAGATCTTTCTGGGAACGTTCGTTCAAAGAAACTATTGGAACAAAAATATTAAACACGGCCGGCTTATCTTCAAATGATAATAGTCTGTCGTCGGTCGGCTAAAACGATCATTTGTTGAATTTCACCTGACAAATGTTCATTTTGGTTGAAAAAAAAAATCCATCTTGTCCATCGAACTTCAGACTGTGTATGGCCACTTTTACAATGGCTGTCAGCTCGTCCCCCCAACTCAACTCAAATACACATGGGTGCTCGGCCGAGCATTAATGTGTTTCCCTCCTGTATTAACCCAGAATTCTCTAACATGGGATATGAAACTGGGCCTCTATTGCCCATACAATACAATGCATTACTTCTGAATGGCAGTAAATCTGACATAACGCCTATTAGGCCCTGCCAGGCTGCCAAGGTGACCACATTGTGATCACATCGCATGGGTGTTGATGGGTTGAGAGCAGGAGCTCTTTCCATCTGTCTAACCACTTTGATGCCATGGTCAGCATCGACTATCAGGATCGGAGTGACCTCTGATCCCAGCAACAAAATGCCAGCTCCAGGGAATTATGGTGTGGGTATGGCTCCTGAGCCCGCTCAGTAATAGTATATCTACAAGCATTACTACCTGCGCCAATATACTAATATGACGCTGAACAGGAAGGGGCTGTCCTAGGAATAAACATTGATTGTCTATCCTTGGACCCCACTATTTAGCAGGATGAAGGGGCTGCAGGTGCAGACAAGCCAATGTGTCTAACCTTTATTTCATCCAAACCTCTCCGATCATGCACTGATGGTCTATCCTAAGGATAAGTCATCAATGTATATTCTTTAAAAATTTTCGAAAGAGGTGAAATGAATAGATTTATTTTATTTTTATTTTTTTTTACAAACCTTGTTTTGCTCATAGTGAGCATTAGTTTATTGATTCGAGTGTAACGCCGTATTATTGGATTCTGGTAAATGTGGGAAAATCCTTTCCAACGATATAGGTTATATGGGTTGCAATGACCGCTGTCTGAAAGTGGCAGAATATGCTGCCAATCTGATGTCTATGATTGTACCAGACTTGTATTGGAAAGCAGGGACATGAATCGGGGGAGCTCAGTTTTCCTGTCCGTCTTCATCGGTTTCCCCAAGGTAAGAAACAATAAAGGTGTGTGACGGACACCTGTGCCTTCCCCGTTTGACTTAGACTGTAAGGCACACCGGCAAAAAACCACAGCATAAGGCCTCATGCACATGAACGTGTGCCGGCCGTGCCCGTGCTGCGGCCGCAAACTGTGGTCCGCAATGCACGGGCACTGACCGTGAGGCCACCGCATGTGGATCGCGGACCCATTCACTTGAATGGGGTCCGCGATCCGCATCCGAGGGTCCGCACCGCAAAAAAGTAGTGCTTCCGTGGTATTCCAATCCGTGCCTCCGCTCTGCATCTCCCGGATCGCGGACCCATTGAAGTGAATGGGTCCGTGATGCTGGCTGCACACGGCCGGTGCCCGTTTATTGCGGACCCGCCGTATGCGGCCCGCAGCACGGGCACGGCCAGCACACGTTCGCGTGCATGAGGCCTAATACAGTAATTTTTTTTTTCTTTGTGGATTTGATCCTTTAATCTGCTGAAAATCCGCCTCAAATCAACACCAAAAACTGCAAGTAACGCGTTTTTTGGTGCTGAAACGCGCAGAAATTTGCAATTCTGTATTACAACCTACACTCATGTGCAGGCAGCCTAATACAAAGCTCAAAAATTTTGACCTTTTTCACCTCCAATGTGACCATGAATTCCCATGAATAATTAAACATTTCTTCTACATTCCTAAATTATTGCAGCTGCCGTCACGTGCATAGTTTGATCTAAATGGCTTTTTGTTGAAATCATTTTCAGTCGTTCCCTTCAGATCAGCATAATTTAGGGCTGAATGGAGCCTGCAGAAATCTGTGTTCTTCCTGCAGAAGCAACCCCCTTCAGCTGGATGGCACTTCTGGGGCCCGCGGTGAATGGAGAGCAAGTCGCACATGTGGCGTTCTCAATTCATTGCAGTGGGACAGCTGTTTTCGGAAGTCGCATGGCTGTGAATGGGTGGTAGAGTTCCCAAACGTGCGACCAGCTCCTATCGAACTACAGTAGACCTCTTTGCCTCTCCAACGTAGCCTATCCCATCCTACAGGTGCACTGCTGCCCCCTATCTGCCATGCAGTGTGCTGAGTGAGTAACAGTAAACCTGCATTAGGCTTCTTTCACACGACCGTTGTGTTTTGCAGTCCGCATGGCATCCGTTTTTTTTGCGGATCCATTGTATCAATGCCTATACTTGTCCGCATAACAGATAAGCCTTAGGCAGATGACATGCAGTTTGCTGTCTCTGCATGTTCCTATTGCTTGTGATCTATGACGCTGCTTGTTGTTTGGTCCGGGGCCTCATTCGCTATATTGCACCGGTTTTGGAATCTGAAACCCTTTTGGACATTGTACAGGGCATCAAAGCCCCAAGGGCCGTTGACTTTACCTCTAAGCATTACATCAGTGGTCCAGTTTTCTACTTTTTAGTTCTCGATTGTAGTTTGGAGGTGTCTCAGAACCCCTTTCTATATGCTCTGTGCAATATGAGCCTCAGTGGAGCCACCCTTATGTCCCACGTGGATGTCAATTCATTTGAAGGACCACCATTAACACTACATTTCCCCCGCAGCAGAATCCATTCAGTTAGTCACGTACCATGTAAGACTGCAGTGCACATAAATGCTTATTTCACATCTGATTATTACTTTGCTTATCCCATGTGTTATGAATCATGGGCCTGCCCTTTAGAAATGGCAGCTAATATGCTAAATGTTAAAAGGAGCTGTCAGTAGAGGAATCATTGTCTGCACGTTATACAATGTGCTACCTTTATGGAGCAGCACCAGGGGCGGACTTGTTATAGACCCTACAGGGAAATTTTCCAGTAGACCGATGCCCAGGGGGCCACCTGAGCCCTCCTCACTGTTGTAGGCCAAGTACATAATAATCTGATGGTCTCAGCAGTAATTAATGCTGGGAGCATCAGGTACTTGTGTACCTGGCCAGCGGATGCCCCCCTGAATTCAATTGTATGGGTGACCTCAGGACGATGATGCAGTTGACTACTGCAGGGGGCATAGACGTTGAAGGCACCATATCTTAATTGGAGACAACTGAAGGAGAACAGAAAGTGCAGCTATTGATGGATGGCCACCACAGAGGGACTACTCCTGGGACTGTATCTAGTGCTGCGCTCTGGAATTTGGTTCTGCAGGGGCGGTATTTTGTGCTGCACTCTGGTATTTGGTTCCGCTGGGGCGGTATTTTGTGCTGCACTCTGGTATTTGGTTCTGCAGGTGCTGTATTTTGTGCTGCACTCTGGTATTTGGTTCTGCAGGGGCTGTATTTTGTGCTGCACTCTGGTATTTGGTTCTGCAGGGGCTGTATTTTGTGCTGCACTCTGGTATTTGGTTCTGCAGGTGCTGTATTTTGTGCTGCACTCTGGTATTTGGTTCTGCAGGGGCTGTATTTTGTGCTGCACTCTGGTATTTGGTTCTGCAGGGGCTGTATTTTGTGCTGCACTCTGGTATTTGGTTCTGCAGGGGCTGTATTTTGTGCTGCACTCTGGTATTTGGTTCCGCAGGGGCGGTATTTTGTGCTGCACTCTGGTATTTGGTTCCGCAGGGGCGGTATTTTGTGCTGCACTCTGGTATTTGGTTCCGTAGGGGCGGTATTTTGTGCTGCACTCTGGTATTTGGTTCCGCAGGGGCGGTATTTTGTGCTGCACTCTGGTATTTGGTTCCGCAGGGGCTGTATTTTGTGCTGCACTCTGGTATTTGGTTCCGCAGGGGCGGTATTTTGTGCTGCACTCTATTTGGTTCCGCAGGGGCGGTATTTTGTGCTGCACTCTGGTATTTGGTTCTGCAGGAGCTGTATTTTGTGCTGCACTCTGGTATTTGGTTCTGCAGGAGCTGTATTTTGTGCTGCACTCTGGTATTTGGTTCTGCAGGGGCGGTATTTTGTGCTGCACTCTGGTATTTGGTTCTGCAGGGGCGGTATTTTGTGCTGCACTCTGGTATTTGGTTCTGCAGGGGCGGTATTTTGTGCTGCACTATGGTATTTGGTTCTGCAGGGGCGGTATTTTGTGCTGCACTCTGGTAGTTGGTTCTGCTGGGGCGGTATTTTGTGCTGCACTCTGGTATCTGGTTCCGCAGGGGCGGTATTTTGTGCTGCACTCTGGTATTTGGTTCTGCAGGGGCGGTATTTTGTGCTGCACTCTGGTATTTGGTTCTGCAGGGGCTGTATTTTGTGCTGCACTCTGGTATTTGGTTCTGCAGGGGCGGTATTTTGTGCTGCACTCTGGTATTTGGTTCCGCAGAGGCTGTATTTTGGGCTGCACTCTGGTATTTGGTTCTGCAGGGGCGGTATTTTGTGCTGCACTCTGGTATTTGGTTCCGCAGGGGCTGTATTTTGGGCTGCACTCTGGTATTTGGTTCTGCAGGGGCGGTATTTTGGGCTGCACTCTGGTATTTGGTTCCGCAGGGGCTGTATTTTGGGCTGCACTCTGGTATTTGGTTCTGCAGGGGCGGTATTTTGTGCTGCACTCTGGTATTTGGTTCCGCAGGGGCTGTATTTTGTACTGCACTCTGGTATTTGGTTCTGCAGGGGCGGTATTTTGTGCTGCACGCTGGTATTTGGTTCCGCAGGGGCGGTATTTTGTGCTGCACTCTGGTATTTGGTTCTGCTGGGGCGGTATTTTGTGCTGCACTCTGGTATCTGGTTCTGCAGGGGCGGTATTTTGTGCTGCACTCTGGTATTTGGTTCTGCAGGGGCGGTATTTTGTGCTGCACTCTGGTATTTGGTTCTGCAGGGGCGGTATTTTGTGCTGCACTCTGGTATTTGGTTCTGCAGGGGCGGTATTTTGTGCTGCACAGTGGTATTTAGTTCCGCAGGGGCGGTATTTTGTGCACACTATGGTATTGCTGACCCTGCCTACTTTTGTTGCTCCACCTTCTATCAGTCTGGACCCACCTATAAAATGGGGGCCACTTTTAGGTTTTTCTAGGCCCGCTTTAACTTCCCAATTCACTCCTGAGTAACACGGATCTTCTAAGCACAGAGGCTGAACAATGCTCCATCACAGCCATATGTACAGAGCCACCCTCCCCTAGAAGCAACACTTCGAGGGTAGAATAACTCTGTACATAGAGCATCCGATGCAGCATGCCGCATTATTTTTTTCATGCGAAATCTGACTAAAAGGACGTTCATACGAATCCGGAGACATAAAAAGGTACGGTAGAGGCGCCATTGGGTTCTCTGTGCAAAACAGCCGTAATACGGTCACCCGCCTAGGCTTGCAAAGATGGGAACCCAAAGCAGGTCACCCCCTGACCTCATTACTACGTGGAAGGTAAACCTGGACCAAGCAAGCAGATAAAACAGAAGTGTCTGTGGCTTGTATAATGCTTCTCTCCCAAGATTGTGGGGAGAGGATAAAAAGCTCTGGGCCGTCCTGGCACGTGTCATGGCACAAACTGGGACTGAAAATGACTGCTTAATGGATGTCCCTGTCCTGTTGGGTGAATTTGGTTTATTCAGTGGGTTATTTGGAAAATTAACCAAACTCTACAAGGGTTATCACCCATTTTTTCTCAGTCGGACAGTAAATGTTTGTCGGTATGCGGTGGTCTGCCCTGATACAAAACTATACATATTGTCCCCCTTTGGCAGCTGTAATGGCCGCCATGTTGGCGGTCATTTGACTTTTCTAGAAACTGATATAAGGCTTTAATATAAGAAGTAATGTGTCTGTACTGTCATTTATAAGATTACCAGCCTCTGAAGATTTAGGTGAGGTCTAAAACTCTGAAATACTCTGCAGCTGCTGAAGAACCTCTTCATATTAATATGCGGTTGGCACAGGAGAAGGAATCTCCTACAGTCTGCGACTGGTTCCTGCAGGAGATGAGCGAATATTATTTACTGTACATTGACGTGTTTTATACATTTTATTGTTTTATGTCTTCTGCTATTTTTAAGTGAATAAGTATTGCAGTATATCAGTATGCGGTGGAATCCTTCTTATACATCTGTGGTATGACACACCAAGGCAACATGACATCGGCAGCTATTAAAAGTCTTTGCACTCCATGTCTTAGCTCTGATTACATTTCTAGATTTATATTATTATTTTAGGCTTTTTTACATTACATTGTAAGCAGTGACCGAACCTATCCTGCTTAATGGGAGGAAACTTACTTATAGGCCTAGCTCAGCTGAATGGAATGAGACCTTTCACTTAGCGATCCATTGCCTCATTTTGGAGAAAAAAAAATAGTTTTAATCCATATGCAAATGAGTAGTTAAGTGCACTAAAGACTGGTCCAAGACATTCAGTGCACCCTGGCTCCTCTGCTTCCTCCGCCAGCTCCTTCATTGATTGACAAGGCCAGGTTCCTGCATAGTCATCTCTGCTGGTTCTGCCAATCAGCAAGGAGAGGGAGGGACTAGCAGAGGAAGCAGGGAGGAGCAAGATTGCACAATGGCTTGGGCCCACCCTTGGTGCACTTAAAGAAGAAATCCCGCAAAAAAATGTATTCTCTGTCTTGTTAGAAAGGTACATGATATAATCTGTAGTGAATGTCATTTTCTTACCAGTGTCTGTATTTGTGAGTTATATCTCCCTGATGTTTCTCATCTGTGTCATGTGACCAGCAATCAGACTCACCAGATAACACAGCATCTTATGTGTGGACAGGACGTCTATTTCTCTATGTATTCCTATGGGAGCCTCACTCACATAGGAATGAATAGAGCAGTAACTGGCTTCCTGTCCTGTGTCAGTTGGAGGTCAGGGAGTTGGTCACATGACCCAGCTGCAATTAGAAGAGAGGGGATAACTCAAAGATACAGTCACTGATGAGAAGATTACATTCACTACAGATTACCTCATGAAACTTTCTAACAGGTCAGAGTATAAAATTTTTTTTGCGTGAGTTCTTCTTTAACTTTTCATTTGCATATGGATTAAAAATCACTTTTTCTCAAAATGAAAGGATCGCTAATTGAAAGATATCAATACATTCAGCTGAGCTAGACCAACAAGATGTTTTGCCTGGTTTAAAAGTGAATTTTCTAGTGACTAATTTCTTTTAAAGGCAATGTCTGAATGGAGTTTTTTTTTTTTTTTTTTAATAAGGGTTAGAGAGGCATTTAAAAAAGTAACCCCCTCCTCACTGATCCCCTGCTGCTCCCATTCTGACATTGCCTGGTTCCCTCTTGGTCTCTCTTTCGTGGCTTCTCTAAACTCAGGAAATGACCCCTCAGCCAATCAGTGGTGGAGCCAGGTCACCACAGCAGCCAGTGATTGGCTGAGCGTCCACTTCCTGTGTGTAGAGGAAGCGGCGGGGCAACGGGGAGCTTCTAAGAGCTAGGAGGGGGATCAATTGTTCTGTGGTGAGATCTGTAGCCAAAAATTCCACCACGTGTGCCCTTACCTTTGGGTAACAGTGCAGTAACACGGGTCAGGCTAGTGATTTTGATGGCGGGGGTATGTAGGAGCAAAAACTTGTAGGGGTAGTCCATTAAAGTTGGGAGTCAAGTAACTTTGATAGTGTTTTAGTAATTAATTATTGCCTCATTAGATGCAGGATACAAGAACATGCTATTTTACAATTTTCTTTTTTTTTTCGTGTGCCTGCAGGTTAAAGCTAAAAATTACGACAAGGTAGAAAAGGTAAGTTTAGTCCACTTCTTTGAGGCTTGGCAATCAAGTTCTATTAGCAATATCTATATAAAGCTGTCATACACTTACACTGGTCAGCCTTTGCATATAGGCTGGTTTTCCACAAGGGTGTAGATTGCGGCCCATGCCCTGCTCACACATGACCACCAGTGGGCGCATGAATTGAAGGTAGTACCTCTGTTAACATGCAAATTTGTGTGGCCATTGGCCATGGATGGGGAAGGGTGTCACCACATCGTGGAAACCCATTGACAAATGAAGCGAATAACATTGATTATCCCCTGACAATGGCAGCTGTCGAGGGACAGGAAATATAAAAGGAGTTTTCCGGGAGTTTTATACTGATGACCTGTCCTCTGGATACGTCATAAGTATCTGATCGTGGGGGGTCCAATATCCCAATCAGCTGTTTGCAAAGGGACCGATGCTCCCAATAGCGCCAACACCTTCTCTCAGCTTTTGTTAGGCCATGTGAAGAACGTGACACGTAGCCTGGACGCTGCTTAGCCCCATAGAAGTCAATGGGGCTGAGCTGCAATACCAAACACAGCCACTATACAATGTACAGCACTATGCTTTGTGAGCTGCAAGAAGGCCACAGCACTCCTGCCTTCTCAAACAGCTGATCGGAGGGGTCCCGGGTTTCGGACTCCCACCGATCAGATACTGATGACCTATCCAGACGAAACTCCCAGAAAACCCCTTTAACTGGCAAATGAACGGCCAGTTCTTAAAGTTGGATGTGTTGAAAGCAGGAAAATGGCCCCCATACACATTAGATTAGTATCAACTGAACCTGCTGACTAATGTGTATGGGGGTCGTCCGAATTTCCCCTGAAGATGACGATGGGCAGCTGAGAGGGATGGCTGTTGGCCGACAGCTGTTGTATGGCGCCTTAGAATCTGAGCGACTCAGAAAGGTCTTGTGGGGTGTTCCCAGTTCCTACAAAAAGTTGTCTAAGGAAGGACAGCAGCTGAACCCGCAACGGGGTCATGAATGCTCAAGGCTCATTGATGCGTGGGGGGAGAAAAAGCTAGCCCATCTGATCCAGTCCCACAGAAGAGCCGGATAAGTTACTGCTAGAACGGTGTCAGAACGCACATGCTCATACTGACCCCTGTCCACTGCCATAGGCACCTACTTCATGTGGATGGCTGGGTGCGTGTGCGTCACTTACCCAGGGACTCGAGGGCTCAGAGCCGTTCTGGTGCATATTTCAGGCTTTAAGTAAGGAATGAATTCCTACATGGCTTCAAGTCTTAGTATCCCCCCCCCAGAATGTTTAAGTCTTCCGTAAATGTCAGGGTCCACTTTTGGGTTAGGAGGCCATATGGTATTTAAATGCAAGTGTCAAATTGGTCTGAGCTTGGCACTGCGTATGCATTTTGTCATTTCACCAACCTCCATTCCATCTGCAGTTATTTCAGAGATGCCTGATGAAAGTCTTACACATAGATCTGTGGAAATGTTACGTGTCTTACGTGCGGGAGACAAAAGGGAAGCTTCCAAGTTACAAGTAGGTATCCAAAGAATCCTCACAACCTTGTAAATTTGGTAAATAGGCCCTTAGGTCAGGTATGGCTGTCAGAGCTCCCAAACGGGACATAGGACTGTAGGTGTTACATAAGTCTGTAACAGACTTCCCCCTCCCTTCTGAACAATCACATGCTCATAGCACTGCACTGGTCTTATGTTGTAGAAGGGCCATATTTAGACACCTACATAGGACTCCACTTTGGAGTATCACTTGTCAGTCTAGTATCTCTAGTTTGACTGAGTGAAAAGCAACAATTAAAGAAGCACTCCCACAAAAAATGTATTCTGTTACCTGTTAGAAAGGTACATGATGTAAACTGTAGTGAAGGTAATCTTCTTACCAGAGACTGTATTTGTGAGTTATAACATCCCTTCTGAACACTATGGGGGAGATTCATCAAAACTGGTGTAAAGGAAAACTGACTTAGTTGCCCATAGCAACCAATGAGATTCCACCTTTCACTTTTCAAAGCTTCTTTGAAAGATGGAATCTGATTGGTTGCTATGGGCATCTAAGACAGTTTTCCTTTACACCAGTTTTGACAAATCTTCCCCTATGACTTTCCAAATAACACAGCATCTTATGTGTGGACAGGAAGCCAGTTTCTCTATGTATTCCTATGGGAACCTCAATGTCAGTCTCATAGGAATGAATAGAGAAGTTATTGACTCTGTCCTGTGTCAGTTGGAGGTCAGAGTGTTGGTCACATGACACAGCTGAGGATCAGAAGGGAGGTTATAACTCACAGATACAGTCACTGGTAAGAAGATTACCTTCACTGAAACTTACATCATGTACCTTTCTAACAGGTCAGAGAGCACAAATTTTTGTGGGAGCGCTTCTCTAAAACGACAGGGCTGGCCACTAAGCTCTAGTGATTAATGATGACATTGAAGACCCGGCTATACAGCATGCAGCTATATCTGTGGGTTGTATCTTGTACTGCAGATATTCTAAAGGAGTGCAAGGATCAGCAAGCTTCGGCATTCCAGCTGCTGTGACTACAACTCCCAGCGTGCACACTTGCTCGGCTGTTCTTGTAAAGCCCATAGAAGTGAAAGGAGGATTCTGGTAGTTTCTGAAGTCAGCTACAGATTATTTAACTGCCAATGTCCACACCACAGCCTCTGTATGTCCGGAGAATATTTCCATTCTTTGCACAGAGCCTGATGGCAGCACACAGACGCGGTGCAGTATGCTATTAGGAAGCTCTATGGCCACCACTCCGCCATGTGCATACATTTTACTTCAAGCTTAGAGAAGTCAGCAAGCAGCCACTTAGTTGCATTGCATTGTTTAATATATGACCCTACATTTTGAAAAACCACCATCATGAATGCAACATCAATTTGTAAAATAATACTAGGTCCATGTTCCCGATCTTTGAGTCGCTCTGTACATAAGGGCGCCTTCACACGCTGAATATTTTCTTGCAGAATTTCCTGCGACTGTAATTCCATTCACCTAAATGGGGCTTGTGCTTGCTTCCCCATTCAAATGAATGGAAGTGATTTTCTGTCGCAGAAAATTCTGCAACAAAATCCGCAGTGTGTGAAGACGTCCTAATGAATATGGTTACCCTCCTTCATGCTGGGGTGTTGAAAGTATGCCATATGTACAGGGACAAGATGACTGCTAGACAAATCGTCAAATATAGTAACTCAATTTAAGACTTGATGACTTGTGAGGAGGTAAACCTTTCTTACTAAATTGCAGCAATGAAAATGTTTTCGCTTACGTTCTTTTTCCTTTTCTTTTAGGGAAAAAATGGCCCAGGCGTACGACTTTGCTCTTGACAAAATTGGCATGGAAATAATGTCCTACCAGGTAATTACTCCTCATTATCCAGAGACACAAATTATGTACAGATTAATTACGGTCAGGATGACACTGTTTCTCTTCTTTTGCAGATATGGGTGGATTACATCAATTTTTTGAAAGGAGTGTAAGTCTATTTTCATGTTGTTTCTAAGACTGTAGCTAAGGCTTTATTGACATCAGCCCCGGGAGCTATTCCAAAATGGATTTCACCCCTTGTTCCTGGCACCTGACAAATCGAGACTTAAAGGGTTTTTTTTGGGAATTAGTAAAATGAAAATACTTAAATATTACTTTATTATAAATATATTCCCAAATACCTTTCATTAGTTATAATGGTTTGTTTTGTCTAGGGAGCAATCATTAGGAGAAATAAAATGGCCGCTGTCCTATTAGTACACACAGAACCTGTCCTAATCACACAGGAGGACAAGTTACTTCAGAGCAATGTGCTAAAGAGCTGCCTCATCCTCCTCTTTGCTCTGCTTGTCAGGGATTATGATCCTGAATACAAGTGATAAGATCTTCAGCTGAATCTCTGTAGGAATGGAGTTCATGAGGAGACATGAAGTACAGAGAGGAGGGTGGGGATAATGAGCAGCAGCACTTTTATGTAGTCTCCATTACCACAGTCCATCCTCTCTGTACTTCATGTCTCCTCATGATCTCCATTCCCAAAGAGATTCATCTGAAGATCTGATGAATTCAGGATCATAATCCCTGACAAGCAGAGCAGAGAGGAGGATGAGGCAGCTCTTTAGATCAGTGTTGTGAAGTAACTTGTCCTCCTGAGTGATTAGGACAGGTTCTGTGTGTACTGATAGGACGGCGGCCATTTTATTTCTCCTGATGATTGCTCACTAGACAAAACAAGCCATTATAACTAATGAAAGGTATTTGGGAATATATTTATAATAAAATAATATTTAAGTATTTTCAGTTTCTTAATTCCCGGAGAACCCCTTTAAGGACCTGTGTAACCATCCAGCATTTCTCCACATTTGCAGTTTTAATAACTTTAACCCTTAGTGCTTAATAATAGGTTTAGTAGTGCAGGCATTTCCAGGTGGGACAAAAATTTTACTAACATCCAGAAGTGATTCCAGCCTCTGCTACACCCAGGGGCGGACTGGCCATAGACCCTACAGGGACGTTTCCGGTTGGGCCAATGCCCAGGGGGCCGCCTGAACCCTCCTCAGGGCCACAGGCTGGGTACATAATGATCTAATGCTCTCAGCATTAATACTAGGAGGATCAGGTACTTATGCTACTGGCCAGCATCCACTGGTGTCCTCCTTAATTCAATTGTATCACCCTCCTCAGGACAGTGATACAGTTGAATACAAGCTGGGGCAGTATTTTGTGCCGCACTAAGATACTGCTGGCCCTGCCGACTTTTCGACTTTTGTTGCCCCGCCTTTTGTCCATCTGGATCCACCTACAACATGGGGCCACTATTACATTTTTTTTTACAGGGCCACTTTAAGTTCCCAGTCCGCCCCTGGTGGACTTATCATCCATGTTCCACCTTTCACATCCCATGCATTATGCAAATGACCACCTTTGTTGGAGACTCTGTTTGGCTTCCATTGCAGATTTCATAAAAAAAGACCTGCTTGCAAGACTTTTTTTTTTTTTTTTTTGTCCAGTCAAAAAAACATGATTTGGACTGAAACGGAACAGATTCCATTGTAGGCAACAAAGTCTTGACTCCATTTGATGGCATTTAACTTGACAAAAATCCCATTAAAACCAGTGAAAGAAAGGTTTCTCTGTTTTTCTGTAAAGCTATAGAATATCGGGGAGAAATGCTCTGTCCTGATGGATTATTGCTGGAATTTCTTTCTGATCACAAATCTCGATTTCATCGTCTTTTGTGCTCGGGCTGCCCCGTGCGGAGAAGGATTAGAGGCTGTGTAGGGTCACGTCTGGGGTCATACTGAATGATACGTCTGAATACACCATGATGTTTGTTTGATTTCTCGACAATTAGGGAAGCCGTGGGATCCTACGCAGAAAATCAAAGGATCACAGCTGTCCGCAGGGTTTACCAGAGAGGTTGTGTCAATCCCATGATTAACATCGAGCAGCTTTGGAGAGATTACAACAAGTACGAGGAGGTAATGTGTGCGGCAAGAATTATCACAAGTGGCTTCCAAGAGCTTTTCACCTCCCACAAGTGTAACCCTCTGTTGTCTTATCCGCAGGGGATTAACATTCACCTAGCAAAGAAAATGATAGAAGATCGGAGCAGAGACTACATGAATGCCAGGAGGGTTGCAAAGGTAAGAACCAGTCAAGTAACTACTGGCATTTTAGTGGTGTTTGCAAAACCATAGCCTATTGCTTTATACAGAGGAGTTAAAGGGATTACAGGACATGATTTATTCCCCAGAACAGTGTCAATCTTGCCCTTGGTAGTTCAGTTCAAAACCATTCAAGTGGATGGGTCTGAGCTGCAATACCAGACACAACCCTTGGGCAACAGTGGCGCTGTTTTTTGTTTTTTTTTTATCTTGGGCAACACTTCAAAGTGCACCTGTAGCTTCAGAGAAGTACTGTATTTTTTGCCCTATAAGGCTCCATTCACACGTCCTATTTTTCTTTCCTGATTCGATCCTGATTTTTTCAGGACCCATTGAAATGAATGGATCCAGATCAGGATCGAATCAGGAAAGAAAAACAGGACGTGTGAATGGAGCCTAAGACGCACCGGCCCATAAGACGCACCTAGGTTTTAGAGGAGGACAATATTAAAAGAAAAAATATTTTTCATTAAGCCTCAGGTCAGACCACCAATCAGACCATCAATGTTAATCAGACCTCAGCTCCAATCAGACTCCCGATGTTAATAAGTCCCCAACAAGACTTCAGATCAGACCCACAATGTGAATGACCCCCAATCAGACCTGAGATAAGAGCCCCATGCCTCTTAGCAGTCCCCATTGCCTCATATCAGCCCCATTGCCTAATATCAGCCCCATTGCCTCTCATATTGGCCCCCAGCAGCCCCCATTGCCTAATTTCAGCCCACAGTAGCCCCTATTTCCCCTCATATTAGCCACCAGCAGCCCCCATATGCCCTCATTGCCTCATTTCAGCCCCCAGTAGCCCCTATTTCCACTCATATTAGCCCCTAGCACCTCAGTTCAGCCCCCCAGCAGCCCCCTTTGCCTCAGGTCAGCCGCATTGCCTCATATTTAATAAAATAAAAAAGCCACTCACCTCTCCTGCTCCTGGACGCCGCCGCTCTTCTCTTCCAGCGCGATCCTCTTCTTCCTGCTGTCGGCAGAGCTGTGACCCGGCGCGCACAGCGTGAGGACACAGAGCGCCCTCACATTGTGCACAGCCCTGCTCAGCCGACAGCCGAGGACCAGGAAGCGGTAAGTACAGAGTCTTCACCGTTTCCTTGTCCTCCGGTGCTAATAAGCGCTTCCATAATGGAAGCGCTCATTAGCATTCGCCCCATAAGATGCAGGGGCATTTCCCCCCACTTTTGGGGGGGGAAATGCGTTTTATGGAGCGAAAAATACGGTATATGATTAAGTATGTCTTCAAGGAGAGCAGAGCAAAGGTGGTCCAAGCCGAAGGGAAAAAATTTATGGCGTCTCACTGATACTTGACATATCAGAATTCTTCTGCAACACTTTAAAGGAACCTGTCCTGTAATCCAATTCATGGTGCCCTCCCTGGGGGAGGCATAAAATAGTGACAGACATGCCTATTTCAGTGATGTCATTCATGAGCGAAAAAAAAGTAAGCCAGGCCTGGAAAAGAGTCACAGTTCTTCATGGTGTCCTGCTTTCCTGACCTACTTTCTGACGATTGCCAGTTCTCTCCTAGGAAAAAAGCTAAGGAGAAAACTGCTAATCATCAGCAAGTGGCTGGGGAGAGCGGGAGATCACAGATAACCATGACTCTTTTCCAGGTCCAGGCTACGATGATATTAAAGCTGGTTCTGGGCAATAATTTTGCTCATGCATGACACACCACTGAAAAACGTCAACGCTCTATGCTGCCATTGATGCAGACAGCATATAATTGACAACAGGTTTTCTGTCCTTAAGGAGTATGAAACTGTGATGAAAGGATTGGATCGCAATGCTCCCTCCGTACCGCCACAGAATACCCCGCAGGAGGCTCAGCAGGTGGAGATGTGGAAGAAGTATATTCAGTGGGAGAAGAGCAATCCGCTCCGTACCGAAGACCAGACCCTTATAACAAAAAGAGGTGATGTCTTATAGCTATCCTGTACTAGTGATTGTTATGCAATACTCCTATGAGGTTCCTCACCAGTAGTGTTTGATATCTATGTAGTCATCACTGTTCAAATGCACAGAAAGTGTTAATACAAACCTTAGCTATCCAGTAAGACCAGTATCACTGTGTTATAATACCTCAACAATCAATGTATTCTCTTTCAGTCATGTTTGCCTATGAACAGTGTCTGCTGGTTCTGGGACATCATCCGGACATCTGGTACGAAGCTGGCCAATACCTGGAGCAGTCCAGCAAGTTGCTCGCTGAGAAAGGGGTAAGTCCAGTTGATAAAAGCAAATGCTGCCCTGGATTATTAGGATTTCATATAACCTACCTATATAAATACAGCCTGAGGACAGTGATTGGCTGCAGCAGCCACGTGCCGTATACCTGCGGGGCATAGCTCTATTTGCTAACATAGCATAGCTTTATCTATGTGTACCTGTTCCCTCTTGTCGTTACAGGATATGAACAATGCAAAACTCTTCAGTGATGAAGCTGCCAATATTTATGAACGTGCAATCAGCACTCTGCTGAAAAAGAATATGCTGCTGTATTTTGCCTACGCCGACTATGAAGAGGTTGGTGTCCAACTCAGTTTCAATCACAATGCATTACACAAATCTAATTCCACTCACAAGAACGTAAACTAACAAATCAGCCTGCGGAGACGGTTAAATCAATGGACACAGGTCGGGACTAATGAAGGCTTCAAACAGAAGAAAGTTCAGTGATGCAAAACTAACATAAATGTTCTCATTATAGAGTCGCATGAAGTATGAAAAGACGCACAGTATATATAACAGACTCCTCGCCATAGAAGACATTGACCCAACATTGGTAAGCTTCAGAGTGCCGTGTTTCATGACAGTCTATAAAAATGATGAGCTCCAAATGCATGTCTAATTTCATTCTTCTCTTATGCAAATTATTCCAGTAATTTATGATTCTGTGTATATATATATATATATATATATATATATATATATATATATATACTAAACAGAAAATGGTAGCAGCACTAGATAGGCCATGATATATAAAATGAACATATGAAAAGGTTAAAAAGCATTACTGCTATGTAGACAAGTAGATAAAGTGGAAGCTCTTGGCGCACATAGATGATCATAAATATGTCGGGCCCATCCACCAACCGTCAAGGTGGCTTCCAATCAGATGGGTCCTACACTAACACTGACCTGCATCCTACACAAACCGGCAGGCCCATATCAGGGGAACACCATACCTGATCAGAAGCTGCACCAGTGTGAACAGGAGTGCTAAATTCCCAGAGGAGGCCAGTCCTCTTCTATATATACAAAATTACAAAAAAAGAACAGCACCTCCTACAGGTGCAAGCTGGCTGATTAAATACTAAACAGAAAAGCTTGCACCTGACTCTCACCTGTAGGAGGTGCTGTTCTTTTTTTGTAATTTTGTGTGTGTGTGTGTGTGTATATATATATATATATATATATATATATATATATATATATATATATATATATATATATATATATATATATATATATATATATATATATATACACTCACACAAACACCTATACCTAATGTTTTGCTCCATAAGACACACCTAGGATATAGAGGAGGAAAATAGGCAAAAAAATGTTTCATTAGGGTGAATGCACACGATCAGGATTACGTGCGGATTTTACATGCGGAAAATCCGGTCCGTAGGTCATGTACATTATATTCTATGACAATTTGAAATTCTCGATGCACACGATGCAGATTTTTTAAGTGCGGATTTTGACCTGCGGTGCGGATTTTACAATCCGCAGCATGTCAATTTATTTTATTTTTCCTGTCCGGATTTCATGAGGATTTTCTCCATTCACTTGAAAAAAAAATCCGCACACAAATCCGCACCAATTGGTGCGGATTTACCGCACGAATTTCACTGAGAACACCTGCGGATTTCAGTGCGGATTGTCCGCAGATAAATCCTGATCGTGTGCATTTACCCTTAGACCTCAGATCAGACCCCCAAGCTCCATCAGACCTCTGTATCAAATCTCCATCAGACCTCATATCAGACCCCCATTTCTCTTCAGACCCCAAGCTTCATAAGACAAAACTCACCACTCCCTGGTGTTCTGCCAGCCTAGCACTGTGATCTGATGTCGCACAGCATCAGGTCATAGTCCGCGCATACATTCACTACGTCCTGACGATGTACGCAGTCAGGACATGCGCTGATTGGTGCCCAGAAGAAGACGAGGGGGAGTGGTAAGTACAACCAGCGCAGCCCCACACTCACTCCTGCACCTCCTGCGCACTGATGACCACTTCCATAAGCATTCGCACCATATGATGCACTGCCATTTTCCTCCACTTTTGAGAGGGGAAAAGTATGCCTTGTAGTCTGAAAAATAGTGTGTGTGTGTATATATATATATATATATATATATATAAGCAAAATTCAGAATTCTGCAGGATTCCAGATCCCAGAGCTCAGGTGACAGTGACATCTGTTTTCCGGTTTAGACATCCGCTATCCATATATCCTATTATAGTGAAACTCCATCAGTAAATGATACTATAAGTATATTGTCTGCCATTGAGTCCTCCTTTCAGAGTGGATATAAACCGCTGTCTGCTCCCAATGGCAACCAGCAAAATTATGAAAACAATGGAGAAATAGACCTCAAAATCAGTACAAATTTGCACACGTTTTTAGGTAGCTGTGAACTAAATTGTTCTTAATTTTCAAGTTAGATTTTGTTTTCTGATTAGTTTGTAAGAGGCAAGGAAATTGCAAATGGAGAACAACTTTGTCAGAGGGTTTTGAGAGCAAAACGGCAATAACAACCAATATATATAACTAACAAAAATTCTGTAGGTAAAAAGTGTGAAGCTCTTATATATATATATATATATATATATATATATATATATATATATATATATATATATATATAATAATAACGTTGTCTGATTGTGTCTTTTTTTTTGTCCTCTAGGTTTATATCCAGTACATGAAATTTGCTAGAAGGGCAGAAGGAATTAAAGCTGGAAGAATGATTTTCAAAAAAGCCAGAGAAGATGTCCGGACTCGTCACCATGTATATGTTACAGCAGCCTTAATGGAGTATTATTGTAGTAAGGTGAGAATCAGACATGTCTTATGAGCCAAGGCTAGATATGAATGAGGGCTGATTCACAAGACCGCAGTCAGTGTGTCGGCTCAGTTCACACCTCATTCTTTTACACACATTTGGCGTGTACTTGGGGAAAGCTCCCGCTGTACACACTAAACCTGTCCGTAGGCCTCCATGCACTCGGAGTATGCTGGAAGAGTGTCCTTTCAACATACCTTTCTTCACTGTGCTATGCAGAGGGGCACAGTAAAAAATAAAAATTCACACTGGGAGTCAATAGCCATTGTATGCCATGTATGCTTATATAGTGACATGACAGAGGCTTTCGTCTGAGTTATATGTTGTAGCCAAGAACTGAGATGTGAACAGAGCCTAATAGATTACCAGGACATATACATGGGTGATCTGCTTTGGATGATAGAATCCTGGTCCATCAGAGCAACAAATAAAATCCATACAGTTAAATGCTGCAATTTCCGTCCGTGTCACAGACTGTCTCAGGAGCTCCAGCAGGAAGTTCACTGAGATGATCTTGGAGACCAGGAATTTGAGTTTGTGGCCCTACATCCAGATATCGTTTAGTACTTAAATGCAGTTTTCTTATTTTAAAGCAACACATAATATTATACATATATTTTCATTTGCTTTTGTTTTTTTGTTTTTCTAGGACACATCAGTGGCCTTTAAGATTTTTGAGTTAGGTCTAAAGAAGTATGGAGACATTCCAGAATATGTTCTTGCTTATATTGATTATTTATCTCACCTCAATGGTAAGTCCCATACATGGATCTTGCAATACTTTTATGGATTCTCAATGAGAAGGGCAATGGACAGGGTAGCACACACAGTTAAAGGGGTTGTCTGAGGTTTTTTTTTTTTTTTACTTTACTAAAGTGCTGAGAGCCTTGTAAAATAATTAAAATAAACCCTTTCCTTCCCTTCCTGCACCCAATCCATCACTATTGCTCTGTCATCTACCTTAAAGGGGTTCTCCGGGAATTAAGAAAATGAAAATATGCAAATATTACTTTATTATAAATATATTCCCAAATACTTTTTATTAGTTATAATGGCTCGTTTCGTCTCGGAAGCAACCATTAGGAGAAACAAAATGGCCGCCGTCCTGTTAGTACACACAAAACCTGTCCTCACACAGCAGGACAAGAAAGAGCTGCCTCATCCTCCTCTCTACTCTGACTGTCAGGGATTATGATCCTGAATACAGTTTAATATGATATTTAGCTGAATCTTTGTGGGAATGGTGATCATCAGGAGACATGAAGTACAGAGAGGACAGACTGTGGTAATGGAAACTGCTTACAAGAGCTGCTGCTCATTAGCCACAACATTCCTACAGAGATTCAGCTAAAGATCTTATGTATTCAGGATCATAATCCCTGACAAGCAGAGAGGAGGATGAGGCAGCTCTTTACCTCAGTGTTGTGAAGTAACTTGTCCTCCTGTGTGATTAGGACAGGTTCTGTGTGTACTCATAGGACGGCGGCCATTTTTTTTCTCCTAATGATTTCTCCCTAGACAAAACGAGCCATTATAACTAATGAAAGGTATTTGGAAATATATTTATAATGAAGTAATATTTAAGTATTTTCATTTTCTTTATTCCTGGAGAACCCTTTTAAGGTGCAGCCAGTGACTAATCGTCTGCAGCAGTGACTTTCCGTATACCACTACAGCCAATCACTCAGCCATCTCTCACCATATACTGCTCAAGCCAGCAGCGGTACACAGAATGTCACGGGTGCAGCTAAACAATGTGTCACTGGCTGCAGCTGGGGGAGAGGACAGAGTGGCGTCGCTGGATTGGAAAGGGCACTAGGAAACTTTTAATTATTAACTTTTTATTATTATTATACGAGGTTCATGGCAAAAAAAACTCTGACAGCCCCTTTAATTCTAAAAGGGATTTACTATGCAAGAAAAAAATTTAGAGGGAAAAGACAGAAAACCTTTATCTGGCCTTGCCCTTGTTCATATTATACAGTTTATAGTTATTAAGTTGCATTTCATTTTCTGTTTATTCGCTCTTACAGAGGACAACAACACTAGAGTATTATTTGAACGAGTTTTAACGTCAGGGAGCCTTCCCCCAGAGAAATCAGGGTAGGTATATCAGCTGAACTATGGAAATATTACTCACTGTTGCTATGGTGGGTGGAATGATCAAGCGGTGTATAAAACATTACACTTATACACACCAAAAGCACCCACTTGTTTAAAAAAGCATCTGTCAGCAGATTTGTACCTATGACACTGGCTGACCTGTTACATGTGCTCTTGGCAGCTGAAGACATCTGTGTTGGTCCCATGTTCATATGTGTCCGCATTGCTGAGAAAAATGAAGTTTTAATATATGCAAATGAGCCTCTAGGAGCAACAGGGGTTACACCTAAAGGCTCTGCTCTCTCTGCAACTGCTGCGCCCTCTGCACTTCGATTGACAGGACCAGGGAGTGAAAACGTCATCACACCTGACCCTGACTTCTGCTAAAGTCAAAGTGCAGAGGGAGCAGCAGTTGCAGAGAGAGCAGAGCCTGTAGGTGTAATGGTAACGCCCCCGTTGCACCAAGAGCCTCATTTGCATATATTAAAACTTCCTTTTTATTGGCAATGCGGGCACATATGAACATGGGACCAACACAGGTATGAAGTGCACATGCAACAAGTCAGCCAGTTTTATATGTACATAGGTAATTTGCTGACAGATGCCCTCTAAGTGCTGATCTGACCAGTCATTGTGCCCAAGTATTCTTGTCCCATTTGGCCATATATACATGACTAAGTGAGTCCAGTTTTAGCTACTATATTTGAGAATAAGGTCAAGCAGAAATAATCTGGAAGCGAAACACTAAGACCTCAATATAAATGTCTGTTATATCTTCAAGTGTTGTTCATGGTCTGTTTTATACATAGTTTCTTTGTTTCTTGCCTCTAGTGAAATCTGGGCCAGATTCTTAGCATTTGAAAGTAACATTGGTGATTTAGCAAGTATTCTGAAAGTGGAAAAGCGAAGATACACTGCCTTCAAAGAAGAGTATGAGGGGAAAGAGACCGCTCTGCTGGTGGATCGGTACAAGTTCATGGACCTCTACCCCTGCTCTGCAAGTGAACTTAAAGCTCTAGGATATAAAGTATGTCTCACAGGCTCCTTACACTCTTCTTATTCTGCTCTGTCTCCTTCTTTTTTCAGAATCTGGTTCCTTTGTTTCTTCTTTCTCCCCTTTTACTTGCGACGACGATCAGCTGAAGGAATGTTTGATCCCAATCATTGCCCCATGTAAACATGCCCATCCGTTTCAGCCATTTTCATCATTTCCGTCTAAAAAAACGGATCTCAGACGGAAATGGCTCAAACGGATGGTAAATGTGCAACAGGTTCCGTTTTTTTTTTTTTTTTTGCATGATCCTGTTTTGTTCTGTTCTTCTGATATATCAGAAGAACGGAAAATGAAATGGAGCTGTGAACTCTCCCTTACAGATATCCAATGTCCTCTTCTCAATGACTTTCTACCTTAAACTCTTTTTACCTTCTCTTTTGCAAAAACCAATCATTACCTCTTAGATGAAAGTTTTACATTCAAGTAACATATTCTTTTCAGGACGTTTCCCGAGCTAAATTAGCGTCATTGATGCCAGACCCTGTTGTAGCTCCTTCTATAGCTCCATCTCTTAAGGACGAAATTGACAGAAAGCCTGAGTATCCGAAACCAGATACCAGCCAGATGATCCCGTTCCAGCCTAGACATCTTGCTCGTAAGTCATTATTAATATCCTCTCACAGGAATGATATAGATAAAATGCCATGGGACTTATCAGCTGTAACCTGGATGGATCTGGCACAGTGTTCTGCCACAAACTTGATGTTTGTGGCTCTTTAATTACAATCGCGTAGTTTAGCACAGGTGTAAACTTAAAGAGCATCTGTCAGCAGTTTTGTACCTATGACACTGGCTGACCTGTTATATGTGCACTTGGCAGCTGAAGACATCTGTGTTGGTCCCATGTTCATATGTGTCCACATTGCTGAGAAAATAATGTTTTAATATATGCAAATGAGCCTCTAGGAGCAACGGGGGCGTTACCATTACACCTAGAGGATTTGTTGTCTCTGCAACTGCCGCTACCTCTGCACTTTGATTGACAGGGCCAGGCAGTGTAAATATCATCACACCTGGTCCTGTCAATCAAAGTGCAGAGGACATTGCAGTTGCAGAGAGAGCAGAGCCTCTAGGTGTAATGGTAACGCCCCCATTGCTCTTAGAGGAGCTTTGCTTTGCTTATATTAAAACTTCATTTTTCTCAGCAATGCGGGCACATATGAACATGGGACCAACACAGATGTCTTCAGCTGCCAAGAGCACATGTAACAGGTCAGCCAGTGTCATAGGTACATACATAGGTTGATAAGCTTCTATCAGCGGCAGCTGGTGGGTAGGATTTTGGCTGTATGTGGGTAACAGATAAGGGCCTAGTACCCTCAGAGCAAAGTCAGTGCCCTTCAGAACAGCTAATCACTTCTGCTGAGGCAGAATCATTGTGCCCCAGTGAATCTAGACCAGTGATGGCCAACCTGAGGCTCTCCAGTTGTTGCAAAACTACAACTCCCAGACTGCCTACAGCAGGGCATTGTGGGAGTTGTAGTTTCCCAACAGCTGCAGAGCCGCAGGTTGGCCATCCCTGATCTAGACCGTCCCCACTGAATCCAGGACACTCCTCTTGTAGTTTCCCTATGACCGATATGTACTGTGTTTTCTCTAGCTCCTGGACTTCACCCAGTACCCGGAGGGGTGTTCCCAGTGCCTCCCGCTGCTGTGCTATTAATGAAGCTGCTTCCACCACCATTGTGCTATCAGGTACGTGAATGTAGGCTTCTTGTCGCTGATCACACATTAGGATCTCTTTGGGACAACTTGATGACAACACATATCGCTGTCACCAGAGCTTCTAGAAAGGTTGTCACCCAGCTTTCCTAGATGGCAGGTTGCCTAGACACGTACATATATAACCACAGATGTATTTCTTTCCCTTCGGTGGGATACTGTGCACAACTTACCATGTGCTTATGTTGACAGGGTCCCTTTGTGCAGGTTGATGAACTTATGGAAATTTTCCGTTGCTGTAAGATCCCAGACAGTAAGTATACATTTTTTATATTTTAGGTTTCTATAAGTTATAATTTGTGGGGGGAGTTACAGCTGACCATACATTTCCCCTGCAGCAGTTCTCATAGGGCATATGGAAGGGGGCTTTGTCAACAGACAGCCCCCTTTAATAGAAGGCAAAAAAATGTCACAGTTTCTGGTTCACAGAGGATTGTCCGATACAAGTGGGAGAATCTGTCTCCCCCTGTTCACGCTTATCAGCAGTTTGAGAAGACACTGGCATTCCTGTGAGCGCCTCGGCCTTCTTGCATCTAACCAAGCACAGCGCTGTACATTGTGTAGTGGCTGTGCTTGGTATAGCTATCCCTATCCCATTCACTTCTATGGGCCTGAGCTGCGCTTAGGCCATGTGGCCGATGAACGTGACATCACATGGCCTACGGAAGGCTGCGGGGCTACTGCGAGTGATGGTGCCTTCTCAAACAGCTGATCAGCAGCAGTCCCAGGTGTCGGATCCCCATGGATCAGATACTGATGACCTATCATTGAGAATAGGACAACGGTATAAAAACCTCAGAATACCCCTTTAAAGGGAACCTGTCATCTCCAAAACACCCCCTGAACTAGAGTAAGCGTTGTATAGTGTAAGTGATGCTGAATCCGAATATGTAAGTTTTATCTTCATACTCACTTCTATTCCGTTGCTGTGCTCCCACAAACCAGCAGAAAAATACATTGACAGGACTCTTCTTTGAGTCCTCTCCATTATGTGAGTGAGCACCGGAGTCCAGTGAGTGCATTTTACTGCAGGTTTGTGGGAGTACAGCGTCAGAATGGGAGTGAGTATGAAGATAAAACTTACATAACCGGACTCGAAGTCACTTACACTATACAACGCTTACTCTAGTTCAGGGGGTGTTTCGGAGATGACAGGTTCCCTTTAAGGTTGATGTAACCCTCATTTTGTTCTGTACCAACACTGATCCCGCTTTCTCTCCCTGTGCAGCTGTTGAAGAGGCTGTGAGAGTAATAGCAGGAGGCCAGGCAGAGCTCTTAATGGAAGGCAACGGCCCAATTGAAGCAAACACCCTAATAAATAAATCCATTAAAAGACCCAACGAAGATTCTGATGACGATGAAGAAAAGGGAGCCATTGTGCCCCCCGTCCACGACATCTACAGGTCGCGGCAGCAGAAGAGGATTCGATGAACTGGCGTCAACCAATGTATTTCTGCCTCAAACTTTCTGCTTTAAAGACGACTTATTTTGTTACGAGCATCTTGAAAGTGAGATTGCATCGGTGGCTGTATAAAGAAAAAAAAAGTGAATGGCATCTTCTTCTGGAAGGACAGAGTCATGAGATGTACATACCCCTCGGTTTTCCTCCTGTGTTTTTATGTACAATTGGAAGACTTGCTGGTTCCAAAGGTAAATTTTTGAAAGAACTGGAAATCTGATATTTGTGACCTTTTTTTTTTTTTTTTTTTTTTTAACTGTCTGCGGCACCAGTGTCCTCTATTTTCCCCAATACCCTTTGGCTCATTCAGTTTACTAGTGGCCCAATAGCAGACACTGTAGGTTTTTTTTTCTTTTAATTTGCAGTTGAGTGGATTTCCATTCTCACACACCAGAGGGCGCTGCAGCCTTTTGCCTTGTCTTTTTTTTTTTTTAATGAACCCGCTGCTATTTTAAAAGAACACTGTAAGATGGAAAAGCAATGTACCGCCATCATAAAACACTTCATTCTGCAACCTAATCTGTCCACTGCTAGTATTGTCTGCGTTGCACTTCAAAAGACTTCAGGGAAAAAACCCCTAGAACAGGAAGGAAAAAAAAAAAGCTTAAAGTGCAAAATTAACTTTTTTTTTTTTTATTAAATAATCTCCATCTATTGTTAACAGAACTGACTGTTTTGTACATGGTCCTCCTTTTTTCACACAATAAATATTTAATACGACATGTGAGATTTGCTTTATTCTACAGTGAAAAGTGTAACGTCTGTTTAATCAGTTCCTTTGCAATGTGATTATTTTAATTTTTTTCATTCATTGTTTTGCAGAATAAAAGAATAAACCAGACACGGTCCATTTAGTTACTTTTAAACTATTGTTGGTCTCTGTATCGACATGTGGCATGGATTCACCATGGCTCAGATCTACAGAGCAGGTAGAGCGCTCGGCAGTAGAGCCCATTCATAAATAGGCCTGACCAGCAGTGCCAGACATAGCTACATTGCTGTGCATTAGAGATGAGCGAACGTGATCGTAACGAGCACTGTAGCGCTCGGCTCCCCTGCGCTCGCATGGGCGCAGGCATCCGGATCCGTCCTCCTCACCCGACGGATCCGGATGCCTGCGCCCATGCAAGCGCAGGGGAGCCGAGCGCTACAGTGCTCGTTACGAGCACGTTCGCTCATCTCTACTGTGCATCAATGGACTTCCTGTTGTCTCCAGTGAGCGTCTCTGCCCCTTCCTTCTGCTGATCCCAGAAACCTGGGTAATAACTTGGTCTCACTATTAAAGAAGAACTCCCACAAAAATGTTTATTCTCTGACCTGTTAGAAAGGTGCCTGATGTAATGTGTAGTGAATGTAATCTTCTCATCAGTGACTGTAATTGAGAGCTAGCCCCTCTCTTCTTATTGTAGCTGTGTCATGTGACCAACTTCCTGACCTCCAGCTGACCCAGGACAGAAAGCCAGTTACTGCTGTATTCATTCCTATGAGACTCAGAGTGAGGCTCCCATAGGAATACATAGAGAAATAGACTTCCTGTCCACACATAAGGTGCTGGGTGAGTTGGTGGGTCTGATTCCTAGTCACATGACACAGATAAGAAACGTCAGGGAGATATAAGTCAAAAATACAGACACTGGTAAGAAAATGACATTTACTACAGATTACATCATGTACATTTCTAGCAGGACATGGAATAATTCTTTTTTTGCAGGAGTTCTTCTTTAAGATCTAGTTGCAGAAGTTTGTGACTGCTCCATTCATTTAAATAGGGGCTGCAGAAATCCATGCACTTGCTGCCAAAACAAGCCCATCCAGATCAATGGAACGTACTACTTCAGTTGCATAAAATGTTGTGTTGGCTGCATCTCCCAAACCAACGGCAGCACTTCTGACGCGAACTCACTGCATCATAGTGATCTACGATACAGTGTGTTCCCATCTGACCACAGGTCTGTGATGTGAATACAATAGAATAGACCCTTGGTTCGATAGGAACTCACTGTATCGTGAATTATTATGATGCGGTGAGTTTGTGTCAGTGCAGCCGCCATCGGTCTAGAAGCTGCAGCTGACATACGGTTGAGTGATTCCCAGACTGCACAGAGTCATGATCCCTTATACTTACCGCTCCCGCTCTTCTGAGATCCTCACACAAACTTTGAGAGGGGGACACTTTCTCTCCAGGGTGGAAACTGCCTCACTTTAACCACCTAACTATTCTGCCCAAGTCCAGCTCGGGCAGTGTGAAAAGTAGCTAACTGGAGGGGGAAGAGCTGCTTTAGATGGTGATATCTCCTCAATGATAGCACCTAGAAACATGCAACTGGTCTTGTCTGAAAGCGGACAGTCCAGGCTTTCATACAAGACAGCTAAAGTAATCGTGAGTAAAACCTGTTTTTACTTTCATTTTCAGCTGCATTCACAGCATTCCAATTTCTATCAGTGATATTTTCCTCTGTCCTGAACATATTGCTGTCTGTTTAGTATTGTCTGAAAGCTTGGAATGTCTGCTTTCAAACAAGATCAGTTGTTACTACTCATGTTACTAGCAGCATCTAAAACAGTTAAGTGGTTAAGGTACAGTACCAGGAACGGTGTGGGTGGAGAGAGATTCGTTCACCACTTTGGGGATTTAGTTGTGATGCTTTGGTAACGTGAATAAAATTTTTGTAACATATTTAGAGCACACTCCTTTGAGCAAAGCAGCAATGGCGATTGTGAACGTTGCGGTTTTCCAAACTGGTAAACATAATTTCACTATACATATTAACTATACTGACTGCTATTTCAGCTGTAATAGATCTGATCACAAGTTGTTACTATGTAGTTGTTATCTTTATTGGACCCAATAAAATGCTACAAGGTAAGTGGCCACATACCTCACATTCCTCAATGGCATGTCCTAATAACTGCAGTAAGGTGATGTTAGGTGTTCTCCTTTAACCAATTAAAGGTTAAAATACCCATTTTAGGACTCTTTCAGACAAGTGTCCTGTGCAGAAATCACGATCCGTGTGTGATTCCCCGTTATGGACACTGCTGGTTTCTCAGGAGCACACTGATTTATAATGCTGTGTGTTCCTGCATGACCTGTATCTACTGAATTACACTGACATAATGCTGTCAGTGTAATTCTGTAGATGTAACGTCATGCACAGACACAGCATTATAAATCAATATAATGTTGTGCACTCCTGAGAAACCAGCAGTGTCCATAAGGGGGAAATCTCACACACACACACATGGATCGTAATTCCTGCACAGGACACGCTCTTCTGCTAGAGGCCTTACACTGGCCGAGAATCGACCAGGTAATCGATAATAAGCGTTCATAGGAATGCTCTTTGGCGATTATCTGTCAGTGTAAAAGTGCTGCCGATTACCCAATGAAGGTGTGAAATGCTCATTCATTGAGCAATATGATCGTTTGGGTGGTCACCAAAATCATTGTTTGCTGGCAGCAGATTGTGCTATCTAAACAGCCTTTGCTTCCGGCAAACAATGATTATGTATAAGGGATGAGCAATGGCTTTGGAGATAGCCCCTTACCATACTTTGGACGAGATTGCTGCATGTAAATGTCTCCTTCACTGACGAGCAGGCAGTTGTCGGGAAGGAACGCCTCCTTAAAGGGGTTTTCCGCGTTATATATATATTGATGACCTATCCTCAGGATAGGTCATCAATATCAGATCGGCGCCCGGCACCCCCGCCAACCAGCTATTTGAAGAGGAGGCGCTCGCCGTATCAGCGCTGCCTTCTCTTCATTGTTTACATGCTTACATAGAAATGAATGGGGCGGTGAGGTGTAATTACACCTACTCACCACTACCCTCATTACGGCCAGCATGTAAACAGTGAAGAGGAGGCAGTGCTGATACGGCGCGCGCCTCCTCTTCAAACAGCTGATCGGTGGGGGTGCCAGGTGTCGGACCCCCGCCGATCTGATATTGATGACCTATCCTGAGGATAAGTCATCAATATATATAACTCGGAAAACCCCTTTAAGGGCTCGTGCACACGAATGTGTGCCGCCGCGGGCCCCAACGCACGGGCACTGCAGCACGGATGGGTCCGCGATCCATCCACGCTGCAATAGAGCATGTTTTATTTTTTTGCAGTGCAGAAGCACAGACCAAAATACCACGGAAGCGATCCGTGAATAGGTCCGCATCCGTGATACGGTGCGCACATGGCCTGTGGCCGTATATTGCAGACCTGGCCAGCACATGTTCATGTGCATGAGCCTTAACAGTAATATCACATTTACAAGGTTACACCGGCAGAACGTGGGGCCCACAAGTTTCCAGGAGGACTCTGACTGGGGCCAATCACTAAGCCTCCTGCCATTACTATGAACTCCAATGCTTGGTGCCCATGGGTAAAAGCGGTGCTGTTTTGGGGAAAATCTTGTGACTGGGTAGATTTGTTCTCAATATAATATGTGATCATGTAATATGTGGGTATTAAATACTAAAAATAGATTCACAGTTTATCATAAATCTGTACAAGTGCTACCAATCAAAAGATCAGTCATGAAATATATATGTATCTATATATTTTTTATTTTTTAAAAACATGCTGCAAGAACAGCACCACTGTCTATGCACCTGTCATTTTACATTCGCTGAATACAAGAAGCGTCCACGATGGATATGATGAGCTTTATCTATCACATGATTGAGATCGGATTTATTGAGAAATACATTACAGGGGGAAAAAAAAAGAAATGAAATCCCAGCGTATAAACAAAGTATCGACAATTTAATTAATTGCAAAATAGTCTCTAATTAGAGATGAGCGAACGTGCTCGAAACGAGCACTCTACCGCTCGGCTCCCCTGAGGAGGACGGAAGCGGCTGCCGGCGCCCATGCGAGCGCAGGGGAGCCGAGCGGTACAGTGCTCGTTTCGAGCACGTTCGCTCATCTCTATCTCTAATAGAGAACATGTCAGGAGAGGCTTATTCTTTCTAGTATTCTAGTAAAGCAGAATCTAATTTCATTTTTTCTTTAAAGAGATATTTTGGGATTTTACTATCCTCCAGGCCATCAATATCCAATCGGCAGGGGTCTGACCCCCCAAATGCCCACCGATCAACTGTTCTGCAGTAGCTTTGGCACCGAAACTACACAGCGCCATTCACTGTGCAGTGGACAGAGCTGGTAACTGCAGCTCTGCTGCACTGAAGTGAACGGGAGCAGTGATCGGATCAGTCCACTACACAATGTGTAGAGCCAGAGCTACTTGGAAACTGCTGGTGGGTAGAGGAGCGGGGACGTAGGACTCCCACTGATCAGATATTGATGGCCATTAATAGTAAACTCCTAGAATACCCCTTTACGTATCTGCCTCTGAACCCTAGTTAATAAACCAAATTATTCTATCTAAAATATTGGGCTGCTTTATGAACATATTATTTATCCAGTACAAACCTGTATTTTACTTTGGCGCTGAAATTTCATTCTGCAAAGACTTGCCCTGGCTGATCTGTATTCTGGAAAGTAATACATTTACAGTGCAATATTTACACCATGCACTGTACAATAATATGAAAAACGAATGCCCCTGCATCATTAAAGCTCGGCCAAGCTGTGTGGGGAGCGTCTGTCAACAAGATTTTTAACAGTTTCTAATAACCGGCAGAATTGCGAGTGCAGCTCTGAAGTGTAATATGAGCTGTAACTGAAAACCAGTGCAAGAAAAGTTGAATAGTCCTATAGATAATCCATAATGGAGGAAAACAGCAGCCACTGCAATATGTAAGCCTCAAATAGCATCAGCGTCTTTATACTATGAGACTATCTGACATGGGAATCGTAAAAATCAAGTCACATCTTCACCCAAATGACCAGACTGAAGAGTTATCTGATTTGGGACATAAGGCGATCTGACTCTTTGAACATTTTAAGGAGCAAACAAGACTCAAACCAACATCACGATAGGTGGAGGCAATCGCCAGAATCATTAATATACCATAAGCCTGAAGACAAAAATGAAAGAAGTCCACCGGGTCTACAATCAGGATTTAGAGGTAAGAAGTTGTGCCCTGTCAGAGTATTTTTAAAGGGGGTTTCTGGGAGTAAAATATTGATGGCCTGTCGTTAAAGGTCATCAAAATCAGATTGTTGGGGGTCAGATTCCCAGCACCCCAACCCCCCCTCAGCCAATCAACTGTTTTAAGAGGCCAGTGATGTCACGTTCATTAGTCACATGGTCAATGTTAAAGGGGTTGTCCGGGTTCAGAGCTGAACCCGGACATACCTTTCAATTCACCCAGGCAGCCCGCCTGAACAGGGCATCGGAGCATGCTAATTAGCGCAGGGCAAAGGAATTTAGCCCGGTTCCGGTGACGTACCAGGCTCTGCCAGGCGGAGGCTTCCGCCCGGCAGTGAGCCCGGTGACGTCATCAGCGCTGATGGGCGGGCTTTAGCGCTGCCCTAGCCATTCAAACACTAGACAGATTTTTTGGTGGCTGAGCAGGTTTTTAAACATCTACAGAGAAACAGCACCTGGGGAAAGGGGAATGAAAACTAAGTTACCGTATTTTTCGCCCTATAAGACGCACTTTTTTTCCCCCAAAAGTAGGGGGAAAAATGCGGTGCGTCTTATAGGGCGAATACAAGTGAGCGCTTCCATAAGGAAGCGCTCACTTGTACGTAGGGACCCCCATCAGACCTCAAATCAGCCCACCCAGCCACTTAAAGACCATACTTACCTGTTCTGCGCTGCCGCTGCCGTCCGGTCCCACGCTCCGCGCTCCTCTCTCTTCCCTGCCGGCACGCACTATGACCTGATGCTGCAGCGTCAGGTCATAGTGCGTGCCGGCAGGGAAGAGAGAGGAGCGCGGAGCGTGGGACCGGACGGCAGCGGCAGCGCAGAACAGGTAAGTATGGTCTTTAAGTGGCTGGGTGGGCTGATCTGAGGTCTGATGGGGGCACATTCTGCTGATTTCAGGTATGATGGGGGCACAGTGAGATGGTATGGGGGCACAGGGGGCTGATATGGGGGTCTGATAAGAGGATCTGATGAAAAATATTTTTTTCTTATTTTCCTACACTAAAACCTAGGTGCGTCTTATGGGCCGGTGCGTCTTATAGGGCGAAAAATACGGTACATGGTTTTGCTAATTTAATGTGTATATAGAATAAGGTGAGGGTGGCCTGCAAGTGGAAGATGCAAGACAAACAAGTGATCTTAAGGGCTCATGCACACGAACGTATTTTCTTTCTGTGTTTGTTCCATTTTTTTTTGCGGACCATTCATTTCAATGGGTCCGCAAAAAAATGGAAGCTACTCTGTGTGCATTCCGTTTCCGTATGTCCGTATTTCCGTTCCGCAAAAAAAAAATAGAACACGTCCTATTTTTGTCTGCATTACGGACAAGGATAGGACTGTTCTATTAAGGGCCAGCTTCCGTTCCACAAAATACGGAATGCACACGGACGTCATGCGTATTATTTGCGCACCGCAAAATACATACAGTCGTGTGCATGAGCCCTTAGATGAATATATGTAATCTAGTAAAGTACATGCATTCATCTAACAAATCAGTGTTGGTAAAAAAGGCTTCTATGTAAAACCAAAAAGTGCCTCAATGATATAACTTGCAGTTGGTAAATTCATGGTTAAATTCTTAAATGGGGTTTCTTCGTGGAAATATATCTTTATAGAAACCTGAAATGTCTCTATTCTTTTTACCATTTTGGAAGTCCTCCATCTAAGGGTCCATTCACACAAACATATATTTGCGGGCCCGCATTACTGCGGACCCGCAAATATACGGGGGCCGCCCGGCGTGTGTTCCGCAGCGCTCGGAACACACGCCGTGCGGCCCCATTGAAAATGCCTATACTTGTCCGTGCGCACGGACAAGTATAGGACATGCTTCAAAAGAGCCGCAGCACGGAGCTAGCTAGATAGAGGTGAATGGGGCCGCATCTATTCCCGCAATTTTGCGGATAGATACGGCCCCATTCATACGAGCGTAAGGGTCCATTCACGCTACTGTATATTTGAGTCTGCATCCTTTGCGCAATTTTGCGGAATGGATGTGGACCCATTCATTTCAATGGGGCTGCAATATGGGGCTGTGCGCATCCGTACTTCCATTCCGCGGTCCCGCAAAAAAAGATAGAGCATGTCCTATTCTTGTCCGCAGGGGAGAACAGGAATAGACATTTCTATCATAGGGCTGGCCTTTCTGCGAAAAGCGGAACGCACATGTCGGTATCTGTGTTTTGGGGACCTGCAAAAAACACCTACAGTCTTCTGAATAAGCCCTAAGTGACATGTTCAGTAATTCTCTTAAGCTTGCCTTTTAACAGAAATAGTAAAATCTGACAATCTGATCTTGATTTGTATTTTATATACAGTCTAAAATGAATAATACTTCCCTTTTGTCGGGTTGCTACACAAACAACTGCATAGCAACCAGCATGTAAAAGCTGACAGGAGCATGCAAAAATATCGTAAGCACAGGAAAACGTCACAGCCAGCAGGCATCTGTGCAGGATCTGAAGACTGGTACATTCAGATGGAGATATCCTAGGACATGTTGGCAGTCTGCCCAGGGTCAGTGTAGGCTTCACATATCATGTTCTAGACACGACCGCACAGATCAGCTTCTGCTTTCTGCAATGTTCCCAGTGTCGCTGAGAGAACACGGCGTCCTGTACAGTGAAAGCGATGTAATGGCGAGCGGAGGAGACGGCGTTTCATCCCGATCAATAGACTGACTGCACGCTCAAGGCTGCACCTCTTGTTTGTTTAGGACCTTGCCCAGGATTGAGTCATAGTACGGACTAAACACCATTTTGTTGTAGTTGACCAGACGCACAAACCTCACGGCCATCTCTTCCAGTTCTTTTTGGATTTGGCTGAGCCCGCCCGGAAGTACGGGGACCGATCTCTGGTTAGCTGCAGACAGGTAGCTCAACAGAAACGTCTGGATCCTGGAGTCTGTGGGAGTTTAATTAAGAAAGTTATGGAAGATGCAAGAAGGGGGAGGGGAGTCCTAAACATAGTCCCACAAGTGTCTTAGAGGATGTGTGGGAAATTGTATTTTTACAGGAAGTATTGCCAGGATGTCTGATCATGTCAGTGGTCCCCAACCACCAGTCCGCGGCCCAGGACTGGGCCCTGGATGGATGTTTGCCGGGCCGCGGCAATCAGGGCCCTGGTCACAAGTGGAGGGTGGCGGTGGCAGGGGACAGGGAGATGAGCGTTTCCATTGTGTCCTCGGGACAGCGATACAGATGCCTGTGCTGCGGCGGGCAAGGGGAGGAGTCTCCCTTTCCAGTTCTTCTGATAGGCTGCATATTTGGGGGCACTTCTTACTAGCACATTATTGGGGGGCACAATGGGAGCACTTCTTATTGGTACATTATTGGGGGGTCACTGTGGGAGCACTTCTTATTGGTACATTATTGGGGGGCACTGTGGGAGCACTTCTTATTGGTACATTATTGGGGGGCACTGTGGGAGCACTTCTTATTGGTACATTATTGGGGGGCACTGTGGGGCACTTCTTACTGATACATTACTGGGGGGGCATCTATGGGGGCACTTCTTACTGGCACATTATTGAGTGGCACTATGGGGGCATCTACTGAGGCCACAAAGAAGAGGTATTTTATATGGGGGGGGGGGGGCTCTGTATAGGGGCACTTTATGTTATGTTTATATATTTTAATATGCACCTTCCCTGAATCAGTCAGAGCCAACCAGCGTCCGCACCCCCCAGTCCGTGGGGAGATTGTCTTGCGAGAAACCGGTCCTTGGTGCAAAAAAGGTTGGGGACCACTGCTGTACGTGACCCGGTGGAACCAAACGATGATGTGGGGGAAACCCGGGACCTGCAGAGCTGGCAGGGCAGTTATGGAGCTGGAACCCAGTGTCAAGGATGAGGTAAGTGTGATTACCACCGCAGGTCCGACCATGCTGTGGGGGGTCCGTTGAAAAGCTCTACAAAGGTGAACAACCCCTTTATTTTGAGATTAGAAAAAAAGGGATCTGCTGTATTCCCAGGCACAGTACCACTCTTCATGGGCTGCATCTGGTATTGCAGCTCAGCGCCATTCCCTTCACTTGAATGAAAAGATGCAATACCAGATGCAGCCTAAGGTCAAGAGTGGCGCTGTTTCTGGAGAGGAAAAAAATAAACTTTTTTCTCACTGCATATGTTCACTAAAGATTCCACATATATATTTTTATATATAAAATACCTCAGGCCTGTTTCGCACTTGCGTTAATTCCGGTTTTGAGATCCGGCAGAGGTTATCAATACCAGAATTAAACAGATCAGTTTTGATTTTGCACATCAGGATGTATCCGTTCCGTTAGGATGCAGTTGTGTGAAATCAAAACGGAACAAACCGGATCCGTCACAAAATACATTAAAAGTCCATGGGTGACGGATCCAGGTTTTTAGGATCCTAAAAAACCGGATCCATCACTATTGACTTACATTGTTTTTAGTGAGGGATCCGGTTTGTTCCGTTTCTATGACCGGACACATAACTGCAGGTTGCAGCGGATTTGTGTCTGGTCACAAAATGCTGGAATGCTGATGGAACAGTAGACGTCCTGATGCTTTCTGAACAGATCTCTTTCCATTCAGAATGCATGAGGACTAAACAAAAAGTTTTTTTTCCCCTGGTTTGGAGATCCTCTGCCGGATCTCAATACCAGAAAACAAAAATGCAATAATTTAGGTGCCTGGACAGTTCATCAGCTGATCTGCAACACCTTTAGACTTGCGGTTTACTGGGAACACGCATTCATATGAAAATTTGTCCCTAATAATCCGACCGACAATCGGACAGAGTAAACCCACCTAAACACTGCAATATGTTTTATCAGTGAGAAATATTTAGTTATCTTGTTATCAGCTGCTTACTAGAAGCTCTCCTCCTTTTCACTTTGAAAATGATTTTTTACCCACCCAGGAAGGATCAACTCTGCAGGAGGATCATACTACACATGTCAATGGAGAGGGGAGGGGGAGGAGTGAGCAGGAGCTGAGGAGACAAGCACAGCTAGCTAGGAAGGTTATAGCTTAGCACAAGTGCTTCATTCACAAGCATACAGGTCAGCTCTTCTCTGTGATGTCCTCCATTATCCAGCAGCTGCTTCTCAGTGACTGTGAGACAGTTAGGAAGGAGATTCTCCTCTACTTTCTGTGTGCAGTGAATGGCAGCCAGTCTCCGCTCACTATGTCTGAGAGAACTGCAAACTAGACATTCACTAGGCGCAGAGGAAAACGGCTAAAAAATGCCTGATAAAAGTCATACAATGGCCAGAAATAGTGTTATTCCTCATGCGCACACACTGGATTATTGATTAATGCAAAGTTTGTTGAAAGCTCAGTGACACTTTAAATAAATATCCCTTACTGACTCGTCCTCAGGAAGCGGGTCTGGACAAAACATGCTAACATGATGAATTAGGTGACTCCACAGGAGTTAATGATAAAGGCAAACACAGTTACCTATTAATCGGTAAATCTGGTTGGAGGGAGACGACGCAGTCCGGATCTGCCCTTTAAGAGATTCCTCTCTCTCTGTGGAGAAGGGGGTAGAGCCTTGCTGACCGAGGTAGCCGCTCAATTCTACGCACACCTTCTCGCTGATGGTGGCCAGGACCTCCTCTGTATTGACAGAGCTAAATGACAGGAAAAGGGAGAAGAGTGCATACAGGGAACTCAATTATTAACTAATGGTTACAATGGGTTTCCTTACATATGATTTTGTGTAAACTGTAATAACTGTATAAAAGATTCTTCCTGTAAAAGCAAACAGTTTGTATAAAACAGATAAATATATATATATATATATATATATATATATATATATATATATATATATGGAAAATTCTGTGTTATACCCTATATCAGTGATTTTCAACCAGTGTGCCTCCAGCTGTTGCAAAACTACAACTCCCATCATGCCCAGGCAGCCTACAGCTATCAGCCTACAGAAGGGCATGGTGGGAGTTGTAGTTTTGCAACAGCTGGAGGCACACTGGTTGAAAATCACTGCCCTATATCATATGAGACCTATAAGGGCTTTGTACTTTTTATATGGTCGTACCCCTCGCAGTAATGCATGCCAGATAGAAGGAATGTGTGCCCAGGATGCTGCAGTCTTCACTAGCTCTCATGTATCAGCACAGCTTCATTCCTGGACTGATTCTTTTCTTCTAATATATACCATGTGGGATCTGCTCTCTACGGTGCATATACTGATAATAATGCTGAAGGATATGTTATTTCACCCTCCCGTCAGAGCTTTCTCTTTACACAAAACACAGCCTGCAATATTCTCCCCCTCCCTCCTGCTGACTTTCTGTGTGTGCTTTCTTGCCCATCTACAACCTGTGTGATCTGATCTTCCTGGAAGCCTTAAATGCTTTCCCTCCTCTCCAGACTCTGATCTGCTGTATACAACCACCTCTCCCCTCCCTGCTGGTATCTCTAACACTGCAGGAAGGGAACAGCAAAGAGAGCCAACATAGCCAGGAGCAGTGTGCTGTCAAATCTACGTCAGGTCCAGCAGGACAGCTAGCTATGTGAAGGAATTAAAGTTTTTACTACAGTAAAATGTTAGGAAATGTTTAATGATGACTAGGGAATTTATTAATGGTGTACTCCCCCAACTGGTTACCTCCCCTCTGTACCCTTACTGCAGACTGCTAGCAATTCAGTCATAACTTCTAGCAGGAATAATAAAGGAATGGCACAACATAGAGACCTAAGAATAGTGGCTCCAGAATTGTTATTACATGGCGGATGCAGGCATGTCAGGAGCGGTTACCTATGCAAATGGCAGGGTGGACTTACAGCATCTGCACAGAGGTATGAAGCCTCTTTTATAATCAGTTTACTTACGGAGTTCCCACTCCCTCCAACAAAAGTCTGATGAGACTCTTCATTTTGTCCATAAAAGCGGTATGACTGGCGATGCCGGGAGTAGTCGAGTTCTGTATTATCAGGAGCAAAGTCCCTAATAATGTCAGCTGGGTCACTTCCACCTTCATCTCTTGAAAGCGGATCTGGTCCATCACCACAGTCTGGAGAAAGCAAAGTAGAAAAACCATCAATTATACCAATACTGTAAAAAGTAAAGGAATTATCTCACCACTATCACTGAGTGGGGTCCAATTACAGGTACCTCAACCAACCCCAAGAAGGAAGCGGCTGCCGTCTCATCCATAAACCTATGAGCCCAATCGATAGGATATGTCTCGAAGGCCTGATTGGTTGGAATTTCACTACTGCAACTGCCACTTATCTTAATTCCAGACTTATCCTTAGGCCAGTCTCCAATGCGTGCACTCCGGGAAACATGCTCCATGTGGGAGCGTTACTTCCAGCCCTGAACTTGTCTCCTGTGACAGGACCTCATGGCGTTATATATGTGTTCCTGCCTGACATTGGCTGTAATGAATTGTACTGATTGCATTAGGTCAGTACAATTCATTACAGCCGATGTCGCATAATGACACACAATCATTATAAATCATTATAATGCCATGAGATCCTGTCAGAGGAGCTGAGTTCACATCAGTGGAGACAGATCTGGTATTGATGACCCATTAAAAAGATAGGTATGAAAAGTCCCAGAAAACCCCTACACCATTTGTGTGCAGTAACGCTCCACAGTGTGTATGGGAGATCTAGGACTATTTGAACCACACTCGGGACTATAAAAGGTGAAGAATTCATACCTCTGGGAAGGCTTTACGTTCATGGTCCCATGTGAGAAGTTTCATGTAGGCGTGATTTAATACAGAGATGGGACACATGGAGCCGGAAGAAGCTGCTGCAGAGTCCTTGGCCAGAAGATCATCAGCCGATTCCTGAAGCCAACTTGTGACGAGTTCTAAAGAATCTGGACAAGATGGAGAAAATAAGGACATACCCTAGGTATAGGAACGCTGCAATCTCATCACGACTTGATACAGATCTGAGGGTCTGTGCGCTCTCCTGACATGTCTGTCTTAAGCTGGATTTACACGGGCCGACTGTCGGGAAGGAAGCGTTCCTTCCCGACAGTCGGCTCCTCGTCAAGTGAAGGGGACCTCTGAATTTACATACAGCGATCTCCTTCACAGTATGAGGACAAAGGATTGCAGAATACATCGCACAGGAGGTCGACCATACTTGGTTGCTTTTCAAAGAAGTCCTGGAATTTCTTCCTCTCGTACTCCACGGACTGCTGCATTAAATGTGGACGGATGCTGCTGATGGCAAAGTTGGCCATATCTAATTTCATCAGATCCAGGACGGAGAGGATCGCTCTGTGGAACAAGAATGACAGGTAATTAAATACAATTAACACCCGATGATGGGGTGTAAACAGTTATCACCCAGAGCAAAACTTAGTAACAACATCACCCCCCTCCCCCAAAAGTTGAGCTCCGACTCGCCCACTTTCTATAACGGAATAAGTGGAATGGGTGCCTTATAAATATGGGGCTCATTCTGAACACCATACTTCTCAATGTAGTTACACCTGGCACAAATACATTGCTAAGTCTCCCACACACTGCTCCAAATCCAGGCTTCCCTCTTCACATAGTATATTATAAAACTGGCTGCCTGCTGCCACCACTCAGTGCATAGGAATTTATACAGTTCCCACTGAACTCAATGGCAGCTGTATAAATGTCCTGCTTCCCTCTTCACATAGTATATTATAAAACTGTTGCCACCACTCAACGTACAAGAATTTATACAGTTACCGCTGAACTCAATGGAAGCTGTATAACTTTCCTTACGCTAAGCTCCCCCTAGTGGTGGCTGCAGGAAAATGCTATTATTTTATGTCGGGAAGCAGGAGAAGGGGTTCAACGCTGGGCCGAAGAAATCATGTGGTCTGCCTCCATCATGCTTAGTACACTGTACACCCACCCATAAGGACACCTATATACTAAAAGGGGGTGTCCAACCTTTTTTCAGACATCATACAGGACCTGTCCCCAACATTCAACACGTAATAGAGAGATACCGGAAAGGGCGCTTCTCGCTCTGAAAGACTCAGCTTAGGCATAGGAATTACTACAGGGACACTCATTCATTTGGATGGACATCATGTAGTACTTCACTGACGATGCCTATTCCAGCTGCCAGGTGGGACAAGCCCTTTCGGCTACATGCAGACGACCATGTAATGTTTTGAGGTCCACAAATTGCAGATCCGGAAAACACGGATGTCGCCCGTATGCGTTCCGCAATTTGTAGAACATAACATGCTGGCCATAGTAGTCCGCAAAACTGACAAGAATAGGACATGTTTGTTTGTTTTTTTTGGTCGGGCCATGGAATGGAGCAATGGATGCGGACAGCACACGGAGTACCGGCCGCATCTTTTGCGGCCCCATTGAATCTTGGGAATCAATAGACTGCTATTTCCTATAATGCCAATCGCCGAAATTTAACCCCTCTGATGCTGTGGTCAATTGTGACCAAGGTATCTAAGGTGGCTTTCCCTAGAAGCACCATGCTCCTGGGCCCCAAACGGGCTTCCCCGCACCAAGATCAGGGAAGCCGTTCCCCAAATGCCCGAACTATTACATTTATTTATCCCATACGCCATAAGAGGGGAAAAAAATCAAAATGGCCAGTTTGAGGTTTTTTTGTCCTACCAAAAAAAAAAATCTAATTAAAAATTATCAAAAAGTCACACATACCTCAAAATGGTATCAAGAAAGACTAAAGCAAAAATAGAAGTAACTATAAAAAACAGTTATAGGGGTCAAAATATGGTGATGAAAAGATTTTTTTTTACTAATTAAAACACAAGAAAAATGATATAAAAGACAAAATGAAATAACAAAGGGTTAAAGTACTCTGTCCTGGTGCATGGGAGAGCCTCCTACTAGAAGCCCCCATTCAGTTGCCAGAAGCATGCTCATAGACGTGTCCAGGGATATTCGGATCCTTGCTGTTTATTCCTCCAATTTCTTTGCCAGTAAAAGACGACAGAATAAAGAAATCTTTTTTATTTTTTACGGAAACTTCTAATTAACTTTAAAAAAAAAAAATAACCCCTTGTGTGGACTCCGTCCTTGTGCTCGGCTCTCTCCAGCCCTGGCCGCTGTTCTGTATTTCAATGCCAAAAAGTTGACATTAAACAGAAATAAAATCCTTTAATCTGCAGTGATTTATGAGCCTTTTGTCCTGAGAGTAAACCATGTCTGAATGTATACCCCGAGCCTCCATTATACCAGGTCTACTATAAATCTCCGCTCAGTCACACTCATCGAGGACTGGCCGGGTGGACGCTCCCTGTGAGTCATGTAAGACCTGCAGCCATAACTGAGCGGCTCTATAAAGCAGACACGTTTATCTTCATATACAGGCACATTAAATTTACTAAATATTAGGATGTCGAATGAAGAATTCCTTAAAATAGTCTCCTCGTCCTGACAACCCCTTCCTGTCTGCTCTGTAAGTAGCTGCATGCAGTACCACATTTCCCCTGTAGTGGCTGCTGTAGGGTAAATAATTTTGATGGGGACATGCACATGGCCGTTTCATGCATTAGGGACCGCAATTTGCTGTCCCCAGTGCTCGGGCAGCATCTGTGCAGCTGCCAAAGAGGGATCCAGACCCTCTGCATTTATCATGCAGAGAAAGTTAATACAAGGCACTTACTAATGTATTGCGATTGTCCATATTGCTTCCTTTGCTGGCTGGATTCATTTTTCCATCACATTATACACTGCTCGTTTCCATGGTTACAGACCACCCTGCAATCCATCAGTGGTGGTCATGCATGCACACTATAGGAAAAAGCATTGGCCTCTCTGGTGGCCAGGATCCATGGGACTGCACATAGGCTAGTGCTTTTTCATATAGTGTTCAAGCACAACGACCACTGCTGGGTTGCAGAGTGGTCGTAACCATGGAAACGAGCAGTGTATAATGTGATGGAAATATAAATCCAGCCAGCAAAGGAAGCAATATGGACAATCACAATACATTAGTAAGTGCCTTGTATTAACTTCCTATGCAACTTACTGAAGTGAGACAACCCCTTTAAAGGATTTTTCTGGGATTTTACTACTGATGACCTGTCCTCAGAATAGGTCATCAGTATCTGATCGGTGGGGGTCTGACACCGGCGCTCCTGTGAGCGTTGCAGCCATCTCTCAGCTTTTCCTAGGTCAGCAAGGTCACGTTCATTGGTCAAGTGGCCTAGGAGCGGCTCAGCCCCATTCAAGTGAATGGGGCTGAGCGCGATACCAAGCACAACCACTGTACAACGTATGGCGCTGTGCTTGGTGAGCTGTGAGAAGGTAGCGGTGCTCACAGGAGTGCTGGCGCCTTCTCAAACAGCTGTTCGGCAGCGGTCCCGGGTGTCAGACCCCCACTGATCAGATACCTATCCTAAGAAAAGGTCATCAGTAGTAAAATCCTGGAAAACCCCTTTAAATATACAAAAAATTAAATAGCCTTAAAGTTGTCCATACCCATAAGGCTTCCATGATTAAGGCTCCTCGAGTTCAAGGTGGCCCCCACACAGGGGTTAGATATAGTATATGAAGACCTGGCAAAAGCCTCGGCATCCAAACCAGAACACAAATAAAACTGAAGGACAGATGGTCTGCATTCACACAGTGAAACACTCCTGCCCCGAGTACAAGCTTTGAAGCCGTCTACCCAAAAAAGTACCAAGGTCGGTAATAGATGAATGTTGATTTTGAATACAGAGACGCCAAGTAATAAATCTTCTGATGTATGTCCAGAGGCGGGATGGGCGGTCATCCTTCAGCACAATCTTATTACCCGTTTCCAGCATCTTCAAAGTTTACTGGTGTTGAAAACAATTTCTAAGCAACTGAGAAGATACGTAATGCCGAGAACATGGACTCCCTGCCATGAATCCTCACAGGAGTAAATGCAGAGTGAGGCCCCATTCACACGACCGTATTGAATGGGGCGATATGCCCCCATCACCCCTAGCGATATGCCCCCATTGTCGCAGAACTTACTTATGTACTGTGATTGTCTATATTGCTGCCTTTGCTGGCTTCATTCCTTTTTCCATCGTATTATACACTGCTCGTTTCCAGGGGTTACAACCACCCTGCAATCCAGCAACTGTGGCCGTGCTTGCATAGGAAAAGTCACTGTGGGAAGGAGCATAGGCACGAATGCACAGGAGTTCCCATCCAGGTCACCTCATATCTGCGTTGCAGGTGGCCATAAAGCCAGTAAACAAGCAGTGTATAATTTGATGGAAAAATGAATCCAGCCAGCAAAGGAGGCAATATGGACAATCACAATACATTAGTAAGTGCCTTGTATTAACTTTCTCTACATGATAAATGCTATTTGCTGCAGTGAGACAACCCCTTTAAGGGAAAATAGCATAGCCACCTGTTGCTCTGCTGTGTACATGTGCAGAAAAATGTAGTAAATAGAAACTAGGGCGGAGATGGATGCAGCTGCAGTTCCTCTCTATCTCTCTGAGAATTCCTGCTGCGAGAGGGGAGGAGGAGCATCACTAACATCAGACCAGGAAGATCTCACCTACTGGGTAGGTCCGGAGAAAGAAAAACTAGGCAAAGAGCATGAACAGGGATGAAAAATAAAGATAAAGGGGGAAATTTACCAATCCTCTGCACCAGAAAAGAGCCAACTTACAGGTTCTGTAAAGATTGTATACACGTTCTACCCGTATGGGGTTTTCTTACTGGAATTATTATATCTACTAATATGGGCATTTATTTACCTGAACAAGGGTACTGGTTCCTTAATATCCCGAAGCTTCTTGACCTCCTCATCTCGAGCTGGTGCACACAGAGTCCCCATCATCCCTATGGTAAAGTTAGCCAGTTTTGGGATGTCCAGGGCGCCATTCTCTGCTTCCTGTTTGATGAGCTCTAGGTCCAGGACCTCGTTGATCTGATTCCTCAGCCGCGTATGACCAGGTAACAGGAAGGAGATGAGATTCTTTAAAAACACAAAAAAAACTTTGGGTTACATTCTTGATATTAAAAAATAAAATACAGCATTCCTGGAGTAATTAATCGGTCTGAGGGTACGGCCACAGGGGTGGATTTTGCTACATTTGCAGAGTATTTTACCCTCTGCGCTGTAAAGGGTGAACTTCATGGTGGATGGCAACAGCATAAATGAATATGCACGATGTGGACTTAAAAACAACACCGCAAATCGATTTCTGCTGTAGATTTTTTTGTGTATAGGAGGTCCTGTCTCCATATAAACTTTGTTTGCTGCTCTGTATCTCCTTCATGCTTTACACTGCAGCACTGCCTGTTCAATTTTGCAGCTTTGTGCATGTGGAGAGATGATTAGGTTACAGTAAGGACAGAAGATTATAAACTACAAGGACCCAAACCCTCAGAAAGAAGAGGATATATCAGAAAGTAGCTGCATGTAGATGGAGGGGAGGGGCATTAATAAGGGGAGGGACCTGGGGAGGAGCTTTCATCAGCCACTGATTAGTAAACTCTTGACTCCTCCTCCTGAACAGTGCAGGACGCGCTGCGGGAGGAGAGTTTTTGGGGAGTTTTCAAATTTTGTGTCTAGCTACGCCCCTTGGGTACAGTACGGCCCCTTAGACTACTTTGGGGGCTATATTATGGCTGCGTACGACTTGCATATTACTCTGGGGTCAATAGGTGGCCAAAATTAAATGGACTCTACAATTTGGACAGCCCCTTCGTTATCACCAGCATGGACACAACACAAAAACGCACATCTCATATCCTGCAAACCTTTTTATGGGAAGGAAGAGGCCTTATTCAAGCAATCAACGGTGGACAGGAATCTCTTCCTTACTTTTCAGAAGAGAAGTTCTGCAGCATCTGCATCTCAAATTCTGTAATTTTATTTAAAGAAGAACTCCCGACAAAAATGTTATTCCATGCCCTGCTAGAAATGTACATGATATAATCTGTAGTGAATGTCATTTTCTTTCCAGTGTCTGAATTTTTGACTTATATCATCCTGAAGTTTCTTATCTGTGTCATGTGACCAGCAATTAGACTCACCAACTCACACAGAGACTTATGTGTGGACAGGAAGTCTAATTCTCTATGTATTCCTATGAGACTGAAAGTGAGGCTCCCATAGGAATGAATAGAGCAGTTACTGGCTTTCTGTCCTGGGTCAGTTGGAGGTCAGGGAGTTGGTCAAAATAAATCAGCAACCAAATCAAACTAAAAATGTGAAGCAGAAAATGTACTGAAAAGGTACAAATCAGTGTATTCTGGAAAACTGAAAATCTGTATCCATTAAACAAACACTATCCATATATCTGAGTTCATTAACATATTAGATGCTCTGGCCATTAAGAGGTTAAAATAATCTGGCCTTCATCCTGTCAGAGTATTGTGATGTCACCACATTTGCATACAATGTTCTAGAACTGAACCTACAGCTGTGATGTCACTGGATGACATCACAATGATGAATTTGTGAAGGTATAACTCCATGTTGGATGCACACAACTTCAGAAAGAAGATTGGACGCCATCATGAGGATTCATAGGCGTCGGCGCTATGTTGATCGGCGGCTGCTGTTCAACACTCTCTCATCCTGCGTGTCCATTGGCTCATTCCTTCAGACCAGATTCAGGAAATGGAGAACTCTGATGAGGAACTCCAGCTTCCTGGCCAAGAAATCAACCATCTTGACACGAGCCAGGAGCTTCTTCAGGTCAGTTGTCCTAAGACGTAAAAACCACGTCATCCGCCATGACACAGCTGAGAAGACACCAACCCCTTTCATTGCTGATCCAAAAACTGCACATGAGGGGCCTCTAAAACCACAAGGCATGTCCCTGGGAGAAACACCAGAAAGTGGGGAACCCCCACAAAAAAGACCCCGGGACGCTGATGCTGTGGAGCCATTCCTTGTCCACAAAGCACCACCTGCTAAAAAAACACCAAAGAGCTGTAAACGACGATGTAATAGAAAGAATCGTCAAAAGCAGGACAAGAAAATGGCTGAGTCTGCTGAAGACCTTCTGAAGGCATCTCGTGAAGCTTCCAAAGCCAGTCTTAAAAGGAAAGCACCAACCTCCAATGTCAGTCAGCCCGGGACATTTCCACCAGCCAAAAGAGCTGCGGCAGAAAACACGTCCGCTCCATCTACCAAAGATGTAGGAAGCCCGGAGCTGGGAACACCACAAGTGGAGAAGGCCTATACCTGGAGAGCACAGAACAACTTGTCTCCAGAGCACTTATCCATCCTGAAGAGCAGCGGCCAGGACGGCATGCTGGTTGATGACATCATTAACAAGGCCCAGGATCTCCTGCAGAATCAATTTGGAGACTTTGATGGGCTGCAGCCCGCCGCTGCTATTCTCTTTCCAGGGTACAATGTGCTACAGAAGGCCGTACAAATCCACTACGACATGGACAGGGTGCACTGGCTGACCACCTGCTTCAGAAATGGCCACATCCTAGTGGCTGACAGCATCAAGACCAGCAATTTGCCTTCATCTGTTTGCGAGCAGATTAATAACATCTACAGTGTTGTGGTCAATGAGCCCCTGAAACATCTCAAATTACTCAACGTGGATCAGCAGAGAAACACCTATGACTGTGGGGTGTTCGCCATAGCATTTGCCTATGAGTTTCTGGCAGATGACGGTGAACCCACGGCGATCTTCCAGCACAACATGATGAGAGACCATCTAATATCCTGCCTGCAGAATGGCAGGATCACAGGCTTTCCCAAAAAGGTCAATTAGTGGCTCCATGTCTTTCATGACATGACGAGTCTATGATGGGCCAAGAGATCGCCCTGACCAGAAGCCTGTTATTACCGAAACAGACCTGGATCCTCTATGTCACCAAAGCTGCAGTCTTCATCCAACCCCAGATTACAACCGCTGAGCCATGGCACAAGTCAACAACCCACAGACTTGTCGGCATCGGTAAGTAACCAGTGACTTTTCTAAATTTTATCTTCACGCACTGATTGTAATAATGTCTTCTCATGTGATAATATATGCATGTGTAGTAAGTACTTAGACAACCACCATAAGTTTGGGATAATCATACCCCACAAAGATAGGCCTTTTAGCCTATAGGCCCCATAACTGCTGCATCTATAGTTATACCTATTAATGAGGGGGTAACTTATTTATTATTTTGACTCGGTCCTAGACACCTGATTATCAGGCAGTTGTGTCCCAGGATCATGTGTCAGACTATCAGATGATAGGGACTGCATCCATGAGAAGACCTTGTATCCTCATTGGGTATATTGATGATTTGTGATTTTTCTGCTTCTTTATATTTATGGTCTTTTCTGTATAATATGGACACAGCGGTATCCACACAGCCTGGGGTTAAGAAGGCAATTGCAGCAGATTGGATCACCAGAGGTCTGAGACAAAATGAGGCGCAGAGTGAACCATCTCCTGATCTTCACCAGTGACCCCTGCTAGAAGGTACTGGCCTTAAGAACCAAAAAGGGCCCTAAATAAGGTAAGATCCTTGTTACAGGAGTCATAAAATGTAATGTGATTTATGACAGGAGCTCATAATAATAACAGACATGATTTTCTTGAGACACCAAAATGATGACACAGAATCATTTAGGGTTTAGATTCTCCACTAGGTTGAGCAGAGCCGTGACCATTAGTGGAACATCATCCAAATCGCCTGATACATGGCATAAAAGTATGATAAAATTCTAACTGCCTGCAGTCACCACTAGGGGGAGCTCACATTGACCTTGATATGTAGATTACCTTGAGCAATGGCTCCCAAAATTTTAACTATGGAAGGGTGTAAGAAAGCAGGGGTTTTGGTGATTTGTGTCAGGAAAACTAACCTCAAACCCTATAAAAAAATATATGAAAATAAATCAGCCCAAGGTTATAAGGTGTATTCTATTTATGTTGGATACAGCAGTGGGTTCCAGAACAAGAATAACAATAATTTTATATATAATTGTAATTTTCCGTTGCTCCATGTTCAGTCATAATTAGTTGTATTTTTTGTATCTGCAGATCACTGTACCAGAGCGGGGGTTTCACTGTGTCCCTGCAATGAATATGGGATACAGCTGGAGGTGATGACTCTACCACAAGTCAGCGACATGGTGGCCACCGTGTCAGGATCAGATGACCTGCGCTTCAGCAAGAGGCAGATTCCGGGCTCGGTCTCTGCACTCACCCACCGGACTTTCTGCAGTCAGACGTATTCACCAAAGAAGTGAGTTTCCTGCTGCATCAAAGGCAGATTCCAGGCTTGGTCTCTGCAATAACCACTGGACTTGACATTCACCGGACTTTCCGCAGACAGATGTATTCACCAAAGAAGTGAGTTTCCTGCTGCATTCATACGCAGATTCCGGGCTCGGTCTCTGCATTGGACTTGTCATTCACCGGACGTTCCGCAGTCAGATGTATTCACAGAAGAAGTGAGTTTCCTGCTGCATCATACGCAGATTCCGGGCTCGGTCTCTGCATTGGACTTGTCATTCACCGGACGTTCCGCAGTCAGATGTATTCACAGAAGAAGTGAGTTTCCTGCTGCATCAAAAGGCAGATTCCAGGCTTGGTCTCTGCAGAAGTCAACACATTTGACATTCACCATCGATTCGAGGAAAAATCTGCCGTCCTTGTCACGTGCCATCGTTTTCCTCAACCGCCTAGGGGAAGGGCAGTCCTTCAGCCATGGTTCCCTAGAGGTTTCCTCCAACAGGGGGTTTTTCCTCTCCTGAGTGCTGAAGGCCCGACTCTTCATGAGTCAAAGGCCCATCATCAACAGGGCCACATATAAGACTAGTGCCCTGACTTCTAATGAGAACATCTACTGTATATTTGATACCTTGCAGTTAATAAAGAAGTCAGTGAATATTAAGTAGTGGTGTGTCTGAGCCTCTTTATGGATCTTCATAGTCAACTGGATGGGAGTGCAGGGTGTTGGACCCCTGATGATCAGATAGTGTTGGGCTTTCTTGGTTTTACAGCTCACCTTATTTTTTTATCCCCTACCTAAAGGGTAGGGGATAAGTATCTGACATAGCGCAGGGCAAAGGAGGGCATCGGAGCATGAGATGCTTCGATGCTAACATCAGGCAGGCTGCCTGGGCGAAATTAAGAGTATGTCCGGATTCAGCTCTGAACCTGGACAACCCCTTTAAGAAATTGGCATGGGGGGGGCCCTGTCAGTTTTTGCCTCAGGCAGCAGAAAGGCTAGGTCCATCCCTGGTTAGAGGACAATAAAACATTCTACAATCCTTATCTATAATTGCCCGAACAATTTACGGCTACAACTGTTTGTTTCCTCCTCCACTTATGCTGATCCGCTTTACATCACTTGTCTCATCTACTTCATTAATCTTCTGTATTTTGGTGTATAAATATGTGAATCTTCAGATACTGTCTTACCAGACGCCTGAGGAAGAGGCCCAAGTAGCCTCAAAAGCTTTCAACTGTGTCATCATCTTTAATTCAACCATAAAAAGTTATCAACCGCTGAGGAATCTCAATCTTTTTTTTATCTTCTATACCAGGGGTCGGCTACCTCCGACACTCCAGGTGTTGTGAAACTACATCTCCCATCATGCACATTTGCTTGGCTCTTCTCTGAAGTCCCACAGAAGTGAAAGGAGCATGCTGGGAATTGTAGTTTCACAACAGCTGGAGTGCCGAAGGTTGCCGATCCCTGTTCTACAAGAATTTCAAATTCTCATTAAATCAGTCTGACGTTTGTGGCAGCCTGTAGTGTGTACATGGGACACTGCCCCGTCATGTTCTGGTGGGACAGCACGCATGCGTCAGAGAATTCACACTACTCCAGATACCCCATAAAGTGTGCAGTTCTGATAAATCTATATTAGGGAATTGTGAGTTTCCTGTAATTGATCTTGGGAGATAGAGCAGCTCCTCTCAAGGCACTCAGATAGTCTGTTTTCTGCACACGGCTGTGGTCTAGTCTGAGCATTTATCAGCAGTCAATAAATAATGCAGGTTTAAAGACGACCAGCATCCTCTCCTGAGACGTCTCTTTTAGTAACTGCTTGCATCCCCCATGTAGTAACAATGCTGAAGGATCCATTCTTATGATGCTATGCTGTACCATTCTTTTATTATTCCAGCTAAAAGTGAATTGCTAGCGGTTTGCAGTGAAGGTCCAGAGGGGTGTTACCAGTTGAGGGTGTGTCCTTGCACAGTCTGACACTGGCAGCATTGATTGAATAATACCAGATTGTGCAGGGACAGACGCCCAACTGGTAACACCTATCTGGACCTTCACAACAAACTGCTAGTAATTCTTTCATAACTTCTAACAGGAATAATAAAGGAATGGCAGAACATGGAGTCATAAGAATAGATGCTCCAGAATTGTTATTACATGTGGAAGGCATGTAGTTATTAAAACAGACATGTCAGGAGCGGTGACAGGTCCTCTTTAAAGGGGTTTTAAAGGGAATGTGTTATCAGAAAATGACCTACAGTTCAAATCACGTTTCTATGTTTAACGTATTTTTAAATAATTTTTGATGACGTTATTTTTAATTTTTCATGTCATTATCTATATTTAAACAAAAACCATAAATTCGTGCAGTTTTCACACTGACCACTAAGTCTAACAAGAAGCTCCATTTCTTGGTCTGTACAGATCACATTACTGCAGTTATCTGCTTATCTGTCATTCTAATCCTGCCTGTAATGATATCACCTCTGTCTATAGATAAGACAGGATCCAGCATTCACAACAGGTGATTGTCAGAGCTGATCTATTCTTTACTTGTACAATGACCTCTGCACAGGTCACAGAGCATGCCCAGAAAACTATCCCATAAAAGTCAATGAGGTCTTCTACTGTCCATTGTGTCTATGGACCATGACTTTCTAAATGGTGATACAAGATTCATGTTCAAGAAATAGAATTTTAAAAAAAATCTGTAATCGGAAAATAAAACCAGATTGGAAAAAAAAAGGAGATGTGTCGCCATCTGGTTTTAACCGGCAGAAAAAAAATTTGGGTGACACAGTCCCTTTTAATTTACGCTATAAAAAAAAAAAAAAAAAAAAAAAAAAATCACAGGTTACGTCTGGTAACATGACTATTACCTCTTTAATTTCTCCCAGTAATATGATGGCATGATCGTACACAGGCGGGTCTTCCCTGAACTGCGCTTCCAGGCAATCCCAGAATGCTTTATGGACGATGTCCCGAACTGTTCTTTCTAGGCTGCAAAAAAAAAAAAAAGGGGGGAAAATATATTTTAAAATTATAGCCAGGAGGCTCTAGGTGTAACGGCAACGCCCCCGTTGCTCCTAGAGGCTCATTTGCATATATTAAAACATCCTTTTTCTCAGCAATGCGGACACATATGAACATGGGACCAACACAGATGTCTTCAGCTGCCAACTGCACATGTAACAGGTCAGCCAGTGTCATAGGTACAAAACTGCTGACAGATGCCCTTTAAAGTAGGTCGGCGATCTGCAACATGTCCCGCACCAGCTCTGGTGAATCCCGACTCCCAGCATGCTTTGGACGGAAGCAGCTGTAATGTTTTGTTTGCAAACAGACCAAGTAGACATAAGTGAAAGTGACACCATTTACAGAATGGATTGCATAATAAGGACAAACTAATTATGTGCAGGAACGTCAAGATACTCGCATTAATCATGGCCACATAAACGTACTTTCCATTTCAGCAGTACATTTTCTCGCCTGGCTCAGAACAAAGGCATCTTCATTACTGTCAATGCCATTTACTATGCAGAACGTGCCCTCCTGCTTGGCACAAAAACGGCACCAGGAAGTCGGCTGCTTACAGCTCATTCTCCTGACTGTGCACGTGGATCAGGCCTTCAGCAAGGCTGACATTTCAAGGAGCAGGCATTGTACAGAAAATGTGACAACTGCTCCATGCACCAGCATCCAGCTGTCACCCCACCGCACTCCTGCTTCAAGTTTCCTTGTCAGCAATGTTCTTTTTGTTTCTGTTGTGGTGGCATTGAGGTGGACGCAGCAGGGTGCTGGAGGACGCAGCAGGGCGCTGGTGGACGCAGCAGGGCGCTGGTGGACGCAGCAGGGCGCTGGTGGACGCAGCAGGGCGCTGGTGGACGCAGCAGAGCCTCTAGGTGTAACAGTAACCCCCCTGTGCTCTTAGAGGCTCATTTGTATTTGCAGGAGTAGCTCCATCCTTTGTGTAGTGTACAGCGCTGGTTAATGCAGCACTGCTCCCGTTCACTTCAATGGGAGCAGTGCTGCAGTAACTAGCTCCGTTCACTACACAAAGTATGGAGCTACTCCTGAAATGCTGATTGGTGGGTGTGCAAGGTGTTGGACCTCTGATAATCAGATATTGATGTTTTATCCTAAGGACAGGCCATCAATATAAAAAGAGTGGACAACCCCTTTAAAGGCTATGGACACATTTGACATAGAAAACATGATTTCTACGTATGTTAGTAGAGACTTTCAGCCTGCAATCTTCATTTGTTAATGTTCAGACCTCTAGAGATTCAGGAAGCATCATGCTCGTAGTTTCAGACAGAAAAGTCCAGACTAAATCATGCTGGATCTGTGTGTCCAGGATGCTGCTGTCTTCACTAGCAATCTTGGATGCTATCCTCCCTCTCCACTCTCTGATGTATCATACAGAATAATCAGTAGATGCCAGAAGACACAACTGAACCCCAAATATATCAAAAGTACTGAATGGTTACATATTCATAAAATTATATCAGCCTTATTTAACAGAAAACTTCATTATCAGTTTATCAGTCACAGAGATGCGTCCTCAGCCAAAGGGTAACAGTAGGGGTGAAGAGCAGCAGTGGAACCTGAATCCTGGAGTCTGAGAGGCCCCATAGAAGAAAACAGGGCGCTTGATAGTTGGTGGGGCCCTTTAATGTATTTTTCAATGAGCCCAAGAATTTCTCTGGTCCTCGGAAGCTGTATGTGTAGATAGCACCACGGTCTGATGACATCACATCTTACCTTCCCTGAGGCAACTCCATGGGTTTGATCTGAAAACCTCCATTGACCACAATCTCATGGGCCAAAGCCATGTTGGTGACCCCTTTAGCTGCGTCCATCAGTTCTTCCACCGACACAAAGCGAGGAGGGCTGGCTGCAAAACACACAAGGAAGTCAATATGGTTTCCAGGCTGACAGCCTACTGCTTGGTATACAGAACAATACAGCGATTATAAGGGCTATTTCAGTGACGTATGTTATGTGCATCCCTCTCACCCGAAAAAAAAATCCCACAATGAATTAAAAATAGTCAAGGGACAATTTCAATCTAGAAACTTCACCTGCTGGCTGACTGACTGTAGTTCCGAAGGTCGGACCCCGCTAATCAGAACGTGCTGGCCAATCCTGAGAACAGGCCATCAATACAAAAGGAGGGTCTCCCGACAATTATTTTGATAAATGCTGATATTCCACATCAAGTAACAAATCTGGAGCATCCTTTCTCTGAATACTGTGTTGAGCCACTACTCAGTTATTCCTTCTGGAAACTTTTAAATAAACAGCTAGGGGTTGTCATTCCTCTTATTATTACTATGGTGTGTCTCGACACAAGTGGACACTGTTTTCATTGGATGGACAGTGTCAGAATGTACAGTGACACTCCGCACTGAACAGGGGAATAGTAACACCCAGTTGTCAATCTATTCATACATTTTCAGGAGGAATAACAGAGGGACACAAAAATAGATGATCCAGAATTGTTGGGGGGGGGATACATATACATGTCAGGAGAGTGGGCATACCCTCTTTACCATCTTTTACAAACGGCCCTAGTTGGGAGGAAAGTGACACTCACCCTGTGGGGTGTTCCCCCTGTGTGGACTTGGGGTACTTTGTCGGATTCTCTTTCGCACCGATTCGTCCGTGACATCTGCGCTGTTGCTGTGGCTGGGTTCATCTGAAGATTCTTCTGCAGGCTGCGATTTATCAGGTTCAAAAGGCATGGTCCTGAATTATCAAGCAAAGATAACGGTAAGGCATTAAAGGGGTATTCCAATCACAGACAATGGGGGCATATCGCTAGAATATGTCAGGGAAAAAAAAAAATCCCACACAACTCCCCCACGCCAGCCGGATCGGAAGTGAAGACGTTCCTATTGCACGTCATCAATGCAGCCAATCACTGACCATGTGCAGGAACTGAGGCCGGTGAGTGGCTGTAGCAGTCACGTGAATGGGAAGAGAACGTCATCTCCCCCAGGATGGGAACTGTGGCGTTGGAATGGCGGGACTTTCTTATTACTTTATATATATATATTTTTGTTTGTTTGCTTTGTTTACAGGCGTTTTTATATTCTCAGGACAGGTCATCAATATCAGATCAGTAGGGGTGCTGGGTGTTGAACCCCCCAACGCCGGACGGAGCCGGAAGAAGAAGGGTCGTCCACTGTGTAGTGGCTGTGCCGGGTACTGCAGCTCAGCTCACACTGACGTCAATGACAGCTGATCGGCGGGGGTGCCGGACCCCCACTGATCTAATATTAATGACCTAGCCTGAGGACAGGTCAGTAATATCTGCAGACTAGAAAACCATTTTAAAGTATAATTTTGGTCGGACGACCTCTTTGAGGCTTAGTTTGTGTGGTGACGGGGCGGATACTAAGGGGTTAAGCAAACGCCATGTGATAAAGAGAACTTTATTGTCTCACTTTGGCAACAAATGAATCCAAATACGAAATTCCTGCCAGAGAGATCCCCAGAGGTACACGTGACTGTCTGCATCGCTTCCGTGTAGCTGGCATCGCACAGTCTGTACAGCCCAATACGCTGTACTCCGACATATGGATGTGCCACCGGTTAGACGGGTTTACAAAAAAATAAAAAATAAATAATTTACATATATAATAAAAAGAATATATATAAATGAATAAAAAAAATAATACATATAAATAAATAAAAAAATATATATATATTTCATTGCTTTATCCATAATTAATAAATATGTTCCATTTTCATGCAAAAAAAAAAGATATCGTCCTATGTGGCACCTCGAGAGGTCACATGACTAGTGATAACGGTTCTAGCAATGTGACCACTTAGCGCCATAATTTACCCACATTGAATTTAAAAGATTTTGCAACTAGGGGTTACAGGGGCTGAAAGAATCCCACCTATGTGGCTGTGCAGGTAAAACAAATAGCCCCCCCACCCCTGACCACATAAATCTAGATTTTTGGATAAAAATTTAGCATAAAAGGGGAGATTTATAAAACAAAAAAAAAGTGCAAAGAGGAGCACTTGCCCACGGCAAACAGAATGCTGGTTTTATTTTACAAAGATTCCCTGAACAATGAATGATGAAATCCGAATGGTTGCTATGGGCAATTCCCTCTTGTCTTCTTCCCCTTCCCAATTTCAGCAGTGACAGGCAACAACTCGGTATAAAGTAGATTCCCATACAGGAGACCAATCAAGTAAGACTTCATACCAACCAATCAGAGCTCATGTTTCATTTTACAAAAGGCTGTGGAAGAATCAAAGCTGCGATGTGATTGGTTGCTAAGGAAAAAATCTGATTTAGTTGTGTTGGTTACGCTAAACGAGGCCTAGTGATCCAGCACCACCAGGGCAGACATTGTAATTTCTGTCTGATGGAGCCGACTGAGGATTCAGTCAGATTAAAGGGGTTCTCTGACTCCCATCACCACTCACCATTCACTGGCTTTAGTGGGGGAGTGTCCTCAGTTAGCATGTGACTGCCGAGGAGGTGAATGGCTGAAGTGGTCCACATGACGATGGACGATATGTCGCGGTCCAGAGGGGACCGAAAGTGGAGGGGACAGGACCCTTAGCGTTGAAATGGAGCAGCGATGACTAGGGCAAATTATGGCATATACCCCACCCCTGCGGATCTCCACTCCAACCACTTACATATACATCCACAATACACAGGATAGGGAATAAGTTGTCTTAAAGGGAATCTGTCTCTATCCAGCGGTTTCCATAGACACATAGCTGTGGTTCGCCGGATTAAAACGCTGTTTTTCTTTTGTTGACCCGAGGCTCTGTTCCAGAGTTATCATACTTTTTCTTAATATGCAAATTAGGACTTTTTGTGCAATGAGGGCATCACCAGTGCTCCTGTTGCACCCAAGCTCCACTCCTTTCGGTGGCTAGCCCCTCCATCGCTGCTTTGATTGACAGGGCCAGGAAGTGGCAAAGCAGCGAGGGTCTAACCAGAGAAAAGAGTGGAGCTTGAGTGCAACAGGAGTCCTGGTGACGTCTTTATTGCACCAAAAGCCTAATTCGCATTTTAAGAAAAAGTATCGTAACTCAGAAAGGGAGCCTCGGATCAACAAAAGAAAAACAGTGTTTTAATCTGGTGAATCACAGCTATGGGTCAGTACAAGCAGTTTGATAGAGACAGATTCCCCTTAAAGAGGTTTTCCCTATTTGAAACATTTATGGCAGTGGTGCCCAACGTGCGGCCCTCCAGCTGTTGCAAAACTACAACTCCCAACATGTATTGATAGCTTTAAGCTGTCCAGGCATGTAAGGAGTTGTAGTTTTGTAACAGCTGGAGGGCCGCAGTTTGAGCATCCCTGATTAATGGCAAATGGCAGGAATAAATGTCTGATTGGAGAGGTCCAAAAAGGAAAAGTAGGAATTGTGCATGAGCAGAAAAACATGGCTCCTTTCTTCCAAAAACAGCGCCTTCCCTGTTCACAGGTTGTAAGTGGTATTGAATGGGGCTCAGCTGTCCCGGATTCCAGCTCTCAGAGGGTGCCAGAAGTAATACAGATGGAAGCGCTCATTGCTGCAGAGCAGGGAGCTGCAGTCCTGTCACTGACTGACCACTCAGCTCCCCGCGCTCCTTCTCTTCTTCAGGCCTTCTGCTCCCTGCTCCACCATCAAGCCTGCAGACACAGATTGTGCTGCCGGCCTGTGTGGGAGGAGCCTGCAGCTCGGAAATCTGCCTAAGCTCCTCCCACACAGGACTGAAGAGCGATTTGTGTCTGCAGGGGAGAGAGGACTATGAGCTTCAGGAACGGGACAAGGTGAGTAGTTACGGATTTTTTGTTATTATTAACACAGAGGGCATTACTACTATGAAGGGGGGCACAGAGGGCATTACTACTGTGAAGGGGGGCACAGAGGGCATTACTACTGTGAAGGGGGCACAGAGGGCATTACTACTGTGAAGGGGCATTATGGGGGCACAGTGAGGGCAAAACTACTGTGAAGGGGGCACAGAGGGCAAAACTACTGTGAAGGGGGCACAGAGGGCAAAACTACTGTGAAGGGGGCACAGAGGGCAAAACTACTGTGAAGGGGGCACAGAGGGCAAAACTACTGTGAAGGGGGCACAGAGGGCAAAACTACTGTGAAGGGGGCACAGAGGGCAAAACTACTGTGAAGGGGGCACAGAGGGCAAAACTACTGTGAAGGGGGCACAGAGGGCAAAACTACTGTGAAGGGGGCACAGAGGGCAAAACTACTGTGAAGGTAGTGGGCATAATTGTTATGGGGCACAAATTGGGCATTACTACTGTGTAGGGGGCACAGACTTGACATTACTACTGTGAAGGGGGCACAGACTCCGCATTACTACTGTAAGGGAGACACAAAAAGGGCATTACAACTTTAAAGCGGCACAGTTAGGGCCTTACTACAGTGAAGGGGGCACAATGAAAGGTTAAGTACTTTAAGGGGGCACAATGTGGGCATTACTACTGTGAAAGTGGCACAGTGAGGGCATAACTACCGTGAGGGGGCACACATCTGGAAAAAACTACTGTGAAGGTTGGACAATGAGGGCAATACTATTGTGAGGGGGTACCATTTTTACCATTCATTGGTAATACAATGCCATTCAGCATCCTGCAAAAGCTGGGTAACTACCTGTGCAGGACATGCAATGGCGCCCAGACTGGTGGTCACCCATAGGAAATAATAACAACTGAGGCTGGGCACAGGATGACCGGAAGGAGTGACTTACCTGCAGTGAGAATAGCCGGGGGGAGGCAGCTGCAGTCAGTGAGGGATGTCACCCTCTGCTCCTCATACTAGGGGGTAACCTCCGGGCGCTGGAGCCGCACGATGCTGCAAGTCACAGCCGTTAGGGAGCAGCCCATTCAGGCTCCAGCAGACGCTGTTTACGGAAGCCGCTCCCGGGGCCGCTGGGAAATGTAGTTTCACATTTTGCAAGAGAAGATGACGAAGGAGTATTGGCCCATAACGTAAGGGGGCGTGGCCTTGAGTGACTTGCTGCGGGGGCGTGGTCGAAACGAGAATAAGCGCGCATTTGAGGCGGGGCTGGAGCGGTAGGGATGAATAACTGAGGGGCGTGTCCTGCTCATGATTGACATGTGTCTCTGGAAGGATTGTTATCTCTTCCAAGTTTTGTAGCGCTTGGCGTATGTATATCATCCTGCTTCAGGACTACAGCTCCCATCATGCCCTAACAGTCAGCAAGCTGGACCAGCTGTTGTGAAACTACAGTGTCCCCCAGTAAGAATAATGCCACCATTAGTGCCCCCCCCGAATGAATAATGCCTCGATTAGTGCCCACAGTAAGAGTAATGCCCCATTAGTTGGGGGGAGATATAGGCTGCACTAATGAGCGCTACGCAATGGAAGTGCTCATTAGTAGCAGTCCGCACAGGAAAATACCAGAAATTAGTGTTGCCGGTAGAAAAAAATTACAGGGCCACTATAATACTGGCCAGGTAGCAACCCTAGCCCCTACCTAGGGTCATGGGGGCCGGCCGCTGCCATCTTGATGGAAGATCTCGCACGAAATCCTGTGCACAGTGAGGTATGACGTCACTACGCAAGGCTGACATGATGACGTCATCATGGGCCGTGTGAGATTTCGTGCCAGACCTCCAATCAAGATGGCGGCGGCCAGCACATCACGAGCAAATGGATGGGGTGTGATGTAATTTTTTTTTTTTTTTTTTTTTTTACACTGTTACTGTCAGATGCAGTGATCAGCTAGAAACGCGGCATCTGAGGGGTAAATTGACGGCGGTGGGGCAATTACCGCTCCCTGTCATTGCACCCACTACTTACAAAGAAATGCGCTTTGTGACAAAGCAATTTGTCACAAAGTACATTTTTTTTGTTAAATTTGGCGAAGCAGCCGAATCAAATTTTGGAATACTTCACTCATCACTAATTATCAATATTAATTCCCGGATAACCCCTTTAATTGTAATTATCAAGCAGACCCTGAACAACAGGGGTCAGCAACCTCCGGCACTCCAGGTGTTGTGAAACTACATCTCCCATCATGCTCACTGGCTTGGCTGTTCTCTAAACTTCCACAAGTGAAAAGAGCATGCTGGGAGTTGTAGTTTCACAACAGCTGAAGTGCCGAAGGTTGCCGATCCCTGCTATACAATGTCTTCAGTTTAAAAAAAAAAAAAAATCCACAAAAAGTTACAGGGTCACCTACCAGATTGGGAAGCAGCTCCTGCTCTGAGGACATGCTTGTTCCTAAGAGCAGACACTAGGGGGCAGACCTGACAAATCATCATTATACTTTGTTTTTTTTTTAAGGGATTTGGCACCACCGGAGATCACAGACTGAGGATTGTGTTTTGTTTTTTTTAACAGAACATGAACACATTTGAAGTGCCCATTAAATTGCGTCTTTAACCGCTTAATGACTACCGATACTCCTTTTTCATGAACGAGGTTCTGTAATAAGATATGTTGCAATAAAACCGTCTCACCTGAACATCATGGTCCTGGTCCCATCTTCCTAGGTGCCCACCGCATGCTTGACAAAATTGATGTTTTATAATATGCAAACATCTCCCTTGAAGCAACTAGGGCGTTGCCGTTGCACCCAGAGGCTCCACCCCTACCACTGGAGAGCATTGAAGGTCAAAAGCAGGAGAGCAAGCCTAGGGAATAATTCTGTGGGTCTGATGTCCACAACCAAACAGAGCTCTGAAGACAGGGGTCCCAGCCTATAGATAATGAGCACAGGAATGGGGTAGAGAGGACAGGGTTTGGGGGATTGACTTAAAATTTCATCCTCAGGCCGACACCTTTCAAGCATCACCGTTTTACAGTCTCCCACCATTGTCCTTCTGTAACCATGCATGATCATTACCTTCTTGAGGACAATGGTATCTTCAATAACGAGGATGAGCTCCCCCCGCCTCCAGCACACAACAGCACTGCTGTCATTTACTGTACACGTCCTGCATTCCTCAGACGTGTTTGTTTAGGAAGATGAAAGGTCATCACGTTGTGTGACTACATTCCAGCCGTCGCTTTGGTTGTGTGTGATCTGCTGCTACCTAGAAAGGTCAGGGACGACGGCAGCTTTGCCTACGTCCAAAGGATATAGACACTGGATGGGCCATAGATCCACTGTACATGGGGAGCCTCATTCACACGTCTGTGTTAAATCCATGATACAAGGGACAGCGATTCATCTGTGAAAATTTCCATGAAAGATCCATGTTTAGTCCGTGTCAGTTTTTTGCTCTCCATGTGTCATCTGTGTTCTGCTGACACTGCACAGCTGAAAATTAATTTTCAGAGCATCTCCTATAAATGGTCCACGAAACATAACAGGTCCTTGTTTTTCTGCTTTCATATGAATGCTCATTAGCAACCATCTGGCAGTGTAATACTGCCACTGGAATCTTTTAACCTGGTTTGCCGGCAGCAGACCATGCAGTGCAATAGGCACTCTACTGACGGCAAACAGACAGTAGACGAGCAAATCATTAGCGATCACTCATCACTATACTGAGGAGATCTCTGCATGTAATAGAAACAGTCACCTCCTCTAGTGAACAGAGGATTGACGGGAGGGAACGCTTCCCACCGGACATTCATCTGCTTTATCTGTCCGTGTAATAGGGCCTTTAGCGCAAGATCAGGCATGTAGCATTTCAACACCCGATCCTTTTGTTCTCCCAAGATGTGAGCCACTACCAGGTGTCAACCGCTTCCTCCTCCCTCACCAATGAAAACACATACTAATCACATTCATGGGGGAGACAGGAGAAACCGCTGTTGGCCGACAGCCCATTCCATGCATTGGGGAATGCAAATTGTGGTTCCCAATGCATGGGCACCATCCGTGCGGCTGCAGCAGATGGATGCAGACCCTTTCAACTTGAATGGGGCAGTGATCTGTCCGGACCGCAAAAAAAAAAAAAAAAAAAAAAAAAAAAAAAAAATATAGAACATGTTTTAGCGGTGCAAAGGCTTGGAGAGAAAACCCATGGAAGCGCTCCATAGTGCTGTACCTCCGTTCAAGTAAATGGTTCTCCATCCGCAATTCGATGCAAACAGCCGGTGCCCGTATATTGCGGACCAGCTGTTTGTGAACACAGCCGGGCAACAGCTGTGTGCACGAACCGTAGTGGAGGATTGTGTAAACCCACTTCTCATCAGGAGCCCTGATAACATTTTCAGCTATGGCTACACAGGGACATGAGTTCAGCGACAAAGGTTACAGCTACATGTGTCGCAGAAAAGTCAGGCAACATTTTTTGTAATGATAGTCAACAGTGTCGCACTGCAATGCAATCTTCTTCTGGTCTGCTACCAACATGGCACAAGTGATTGGAAAGGTTATTGCTAGGTGTGATGTCATCATGCAACCTGAGACCTGGTGATGTCAGGTGTGATGTCATCCTGCACTGTACCACTGCTTCATAGGCCTCAGGCCTAGTGGCCTTCAGCCCATGATGCCAAATGGCAGAGCACTGGAGCCAATGGCTCACATCCCTGCCATTCAACTCCGGTGCCCCCTGTAGCTCAGTCCTGGTCGGCAGCACAGTGTTGTGGGGGGGGGGGGGGGGATCTCTAACCTTTTAAATTGTTAATCCCTCAGGCTTCTCCATGAACAGTACAAACTGGTTCCCACTCGACAGCTTCACATGAACACCCTGAAAAACAGGGACATGCATCAGTCCGCAGGTGCACATCTTCCTTAGGGCCCTTGCACACAACCATATACCCTCCGAGACGTACGGTCCACAAGCGGGCCATATAGCCCGGAGCAGCATCGATTGTGCACACAGCAGGACTAATGTCCAGTACTCATATGATCAATGCCGCTCCAGGACATATGGCCCGCACAGACCGTATGTCTCGGAGGGCATACGGTCGTGTGTAAGGAAGATGTGCACCTGCGGAGTGATGCACGTCCCTGTTTTTTCAGGGTGTTCGTGTGAAGCCGTCGAGCGGGAACCAGTTTGTACTGTTCACGGAGAAGCCTGAGGGATTAACAAGTTTTCACTAATACCTCCTGGGATTTGGACTGGGAGCATTAAACCTACTGGGAGGGTCCGACCCGAGAGCTGAATAAACTTCAAACAGTAAACAGAAGTAAAAATGAAGGTATAAATAGGATTTCTGTTCGGACACGTCTGCAAAATTACATCCAGTAAGTGCTTGTGGGCTGAAGTGAAGCACTGGGAAACTTAAGAGGACGTTCATGGGCAAACTTAAAGCTTCACATATCTGCACCCCACTGTTTTACTCCAATCTGTTCTGTCTTGGAAACCATCAGCAAGGTGCTTTTGACTGATCTTTCATTGTGCATCTAGTGCATCAAATTACTTCAGCTTTGATCAGATCTGTTGTGTTCCTCCTGGGCTTTCAATATTTTTTCCAGCAAAATTAAGACTGGAACCAGTTACCCATTGGGCATGACCCAAGGGGGACAAGTCCGTGATTGGCTGCAGTGGCCATCAAACCAGATGGGGGACCAGAGTGCAGTGAAGGAGCAGGCAAGTATGCTTCCTGCCACAAGTCTGGTCACGTAGGTGGTGATCCGCCCGGAAGGCCCCTGAAGGCGATAAACCCCTTTAATGGCATCACGAGTATAGCACAAGTGTCAGCCCCCCCACCCCCTTCCCCGTTCCAGAGACATCACCAATTACTAGAGATAAGCAAAGTAGTCAAAAGTTCGATACAGCTGCTTTGCCAAATTTTACAAAAAAAATTGCTTTGTGACTAATTACTTCATCACAAAGCGCATTTCTTTGTAATTAGTGGATGCCAGAGTCACAGTGCAGGGGCACAGCCCCAACAGGTAACACCCATCAGGACTGTTATTGCAGACTACTAGTAATTTTTTCATGATTTCTAGTAGGAATAAAAGAGGAATGACACAACATAGTGATGATAGATGCTACGGAATTGTAAAATTGTAAAAATTCTAATCATACTTACCTCATACATTTGCTCGCGACAGGCCGCCATCTTGATTGAAGATCTGGCGCAAAATCTTGTGCGACCCGCGAGGATGTCAGCGTAATGTCATAAGTCACTGTGCATGGGATTTCGTGCAAGATCTTCCATCAAGATGGCGGCGACCGGCCAGTCACAAGCAAATGGATGAGGTCACCATGAATTTTTTTTGTTTGTTTTTTTATACATTATTTCTGGGAAAATCGATTAGCTACCACAAAGTGCAAGTAAATTCGGCTCAGTGGTAAATTGAATTTTCCCTGAAATTCAGGATTCGCACAACACTACCGATAACCCCACATAACCCCTATAGCTTCTGAAGTCCAGCCCATTATGAACGCCCAAACTTAAAGGGGTTGTTCATGGAGAGATGGGACCAAGTAATGTCCGGCTGGTGCTCTGCTGTAAATGGAAGCCACGCTTACAGCGTAGCAAACTACGCCGTTTCCGCATCTCCCAAGTTACAGAGCTGGCTGCTCGGCAGTTTCCTAACGCCAGCCGACGCCAAGTCCCTTTCCGCTATGGAAATGGCGAGATGGAACAACCCCTTTAAGGATCCTTTAAGCAGGATATCTGCCAATGAGCATCCAGTATTCATTCATCTAAAATGCTAAAGTCATGAAAAAACCCAAAGCCAAGATCCATAAACATCAGGTCTGAAGCTCCTGTATAAGTAGTATAAGTATTCATCAATGGGGGCTCCTCTGTCGATACTGCACCCAAGCCAAATCAGGGGGCGACCAACACATAAGAAAAGTGGACCTTTTTATTAACAAGCAAAAAATAGACTGTTAGAAACATATACAATATTAACACTTTACATTTACATCATATTAACCATTTACAAAGGTTTTTTTGTTTTTTTTACATATACACAGTGCTCACTTTGTCCCCAAAAAACTGAATGAAAATATCCGGGTGACTCTTATAGAACTGACCCAACAGGCGTTTCTTCTCTTTGGGGGAAAGTTTATTGTTCTCATAGATGGTTTTCAGTAAAGTCCAGAGTTCAGTCCGAGTCGTTTTTTGTGCAGTTCTGTCAAACTCACTTTTGTCCACCCTCTGGCAGAAGGAGTAACCTGGGAGCAGAAGGAGAATTTTACTGAAAATGCACAGATTGTCTCTGGAGGACCAGATAAGTCTGGACAGCAGACAGCCCATTGCTTTAAATGGGAAACTGCAATACTCCATCTTGCCTGTAGGGGCGCTGCAGGGGAAGTAGACACTTGCAAGTTTTTTAGAATCAGGACACCCCCCCCATCAAATATTCTTAAAAGGGATTTTGCCATCAGACAATTGGGGCATATCGATAGTATATGCCCCCATTGTCTGATAGGTGCAGGTCCCAGAGGACCTGCCACTACACAGAACGGAGCGGGGAAAGTAGTGGAGGATGCACCGCGCATGCACAGCCGCCCTCCATTCATTTCTATGGGGACGCCGAAAATAGCCGAGGACTGGCTCGCCTATTTCCGTCGGCCCCAGAGAAATGTATGGGAGCAGCACTTAGTGGTGGCCGGACCTCGGGAAACCTGGGGTCCTCCAGCCACAACTCTCTGCTCCGTTCTCGCAGGTGCAGGTCCCAGAGGTGGCGTCCTAGCGATATGCCCCCCATAGTCTGTGATGGGAATACCCCTTTAAGGCTGTAGCTCTTCAACTACTTATATTATTTTTAAAAGTAAAAATATTAAAAAGAGGACCCGTCCCCTTTCGTGACATGTCTGTTTTAGTAACTACTTGCATTCCCCATGTCATTCCAATTCTGGAGCATCTATCCTTATGACTGTAATGCACCTTTCCTCTATTATTCCTGTTAGAAGTTAGAAGATGGGCGTTAACAGTTGAGGTGTGTCCCTACACAGGCTGGCATTATCCAATCAATGCTACCAGTGTGTGACTGTGCAGGGACACACCCCCAACTGGTAACACCCATCTGGACCTTCACTGCAAACTACTAATTATTCATTCTAAACTTCTAGCAGGAATAAAAAAAAAATACATAGATAATTAAGCATTTTTATTACATAATGTCTGCTAGAACTTATGAATTGCAAGCAGCTTGCAGTAAAGGTACAGATGAGCGTTACCAGTTTGGGGGGGGGCCTACACAGTATGACACCAGCAGCACTGATTGGACAGAGTCACATCCACTACTGGTAACACCCATCTGTACTCTTACTACAGACTGCTGGCAATTATTAAACTTCTAGTAGGAATAATACAGGAATGGCACAGAGTCCTAAGAATAGAGGCTCCAGAATTATTACATGGGGGGGGGGACACATCTGCTTGAAAATGCTACACAATCGTGATACCATTTGAATAAAAACTATTCCATTTACGGTAATCCAAAGACTTTTTGCAATCTGCATTACGTACACCTATAGGACCACAAAATTGCACAAATAAACAAAATTCAATGCGACCCCCCAAAGGAATACATTAGACAAAATATTGCACTGGGCTCTAATGCAACCCCTTTAGCGGGCGTACTGATTTTTAACCCCTTTGTTCTCAGGCCAGAGAGGTACATGTAGGAATATATTTACCTGTGTCTTTGTCCGGGTCTCTCCCTTGTTGTATGGCTACAAGTTTATCGCTGACCATCTTGTGCAGGGACCCAGGAATCTAAGAAAGAAGGAAACAATGGCTGCAGTCATTACACAGCAGAGCAGTCACTGGAAAGAGCGCAGACGCGGCGGCAGAACAGTCTAAGAAGGCAGAGATCAGCAGCTACTGAGCAGTGCAATTGTGTGCCAGGAATGAATGGGTTAATAGGTTTTGCACAGACTATATCCACCCATGGACTGTAAAGCTGCAGTTTGTAGGCGGTTGTGTTCCTGATGCTCCTCCATATTAATGTATTACCAGAATATTACAGATCTGGATTACAAGGGGGGGGCGAGCCTGGGGTTAAAGGGGTTCTCTGGGAGTAAACATAAAATACTCCGCTGTCATCATTTGAGCTCCTGACACAATGAAGGATCTCTGACAACCCCGTCAAGCGATTTGTAATGCTTTATACTGCAATGAATAGTCAGAATGTAAAAGGACATTTCATATTCCAATGTAGAAGATAAACACTTAGGGCTTTCCCCCAAAAAAATTAAATCCAACTTTATTGGAAATGAAATCCAAACAAAATAAAAATGAAAGAACACAAGTAAAAGCAAGCTGTGGGCCACATGTCGGGACACTGCTCCTTCAGATATAAGACTTAAATGTGAATATATATACACATTATATCTTTAAAAATTTAAAAACTGGCATCAAGACCACTCAAATAGGGGGCGGAGACCGACAAATTGTAATCAAATAAACTAAAACAAGAATGCATTAAATCTTAATATCCATTTGGATCATAAGTGCAACTTGTCATGGAACGCAAGATGTCAAAGAAATCACAAGTTAAGGGCTCATTCAGACGACCGTATGATATCCGCAAAAATGCGGATCTGTTTTTTTGCGGATTACATACTGACCCATTCACTTCTATGGGCCCTTTTTTTCCATTCCATGTCTCCGCAAAACAAATGAAACATGTCCTATGCTTGTCCGTGAAAATCAGGACATGCCCCATTGAAGTCTATGGGTCCGCAAAAAAAACAGAATACTATCTTTTTTTGCGGACATCATACGGCCGTCTGAATGAGCCCTAATCGGCATAGAATCGCTATACGATCAAGCGCAGAGGAAGGTGGTTGAAAGGGGAAAGAAAAGAGTAACTAAAAAAGCAAAAGGCACTAGTTCTGCTCCAACGGTGCACCCTAATGTGATTAGAGTCTTCTCCAGTTGGAGGAGTGCTCCTTGTAAGACAGGTTCTGGAGGGGTTAAATTATTGCATGACAGCTACTAATCACAGTAATTATAGGGCCCTCCCTAAGGGCAAAATAACTTCTAAAAATAATAGACAAAAATAAAAAAATCTATAATATATCCATTTTGTTATCTAGGTTAATTTTTTAATTTGTTTATTTTTTATATTTACTTTTTTCTTATACTTTTCTTACCTTTCTCCCTTCCTATAACGTGCATGCACATGAGCTGTAGTGTCCTCCGTCTCCCAGACGACATATTCCAGTTCCTACAAACTCTAAGACCGCGTCCTGTTTCCCAGGCAACCACTTTCCTTTAATTTTTGATCATTTCATTGAAATTATGCGTTCAATGACTAATTTTACTTATGATCCAAATGGATATTCCGATTTAATGTATTCTTGTTTTAGTTTACTACTTCATTACAATTTGACAGTCTTTGCCCCTATTTCACAGTCTTGGCGCCAGTTTTTGAATCATCTTGCATTCACCACTCCTTGATTATTTATGTACTTTCATTTTTATTTCATTTGGATTCCCAATAAAGTTGGATTTTTTAGCGGAAGAGCTATAAAAAATTTTTATATTAATTTACATTTCACCTCTTCTCCATCTTCGGACCGTGAAGATTTCCATTCTGACACGGATGAACACGTCCAGCAAGTGAACATCCGATTATATGCTAATAAGCTTACCAGTAGTTGAGTGCCCCAACAGCGTTTAAAGGGGTTCTCCAAGTTATATTTATTAATGACCTATCCGCAGGATAGATCATCAATATCAGATCGACAGGGGTCCGACACCCGGCACCCTCACCAATCAGCTGTTTGAAGAGGAGGCGCGCGCCGTACCAGCGCTGCCTCCTCTTCACTATTTACATGCTGGCCGTAACGGGGTAGTGGTGAGTAAGTGTAATTACACCTAACCGCCCCATTCATTTCAATGGGAAGGCTCTGTAGTATACACTTGTATAGGAACGAGCCTTCCCATTGAAATGAATGGGGCGGTTAGGCGTAGTTACACTTACTCACCGCTACCCATGTTACGGCTAGGATATAAACAGTGAAGAGGAGGCAGCGCTGGTACGGCGCACGCCTCCTATTCAAACAGCTGATCGGCGGGGGTGCCGGATCCCTGCAGATCTGATATTGAAGACCTATCCTGAGGATGGTTTTCATACCAGATCCATCTTGTTCATTTTAGAGATAATACAACCAGATCTCTTCAGAAAGGATCATACAGCCAGCTGCATCCAAACAGAAGTGTTTGTACTGATCCCTGCCGGATCCAGCTAAAATGCAGATGTGAAAGCAGCCCAAGTATATATCATTTATATGTATTTTGCTATAGTTCACCCAAACCATAAAATACATATGTATCTCTAGATACCTTGAAGACGTCCTTATGGTGGTCCAAGAGGAAGAGCACCAGAAGATCACATTTCCCTTTGGAGAGGTTCTTGTTATTTACGATGGCTTTGGAGAATTTTCTTTTAACGGTCATTCTGTTGTCGCTCTAAAATTCAAGTAAAAACACACAAGTCGTTACTCACTTCACCACCGCCCTCCAGGCCCGACATCCAGCACATACATTTCTTACATATTTCAGTGACAAGCAAGCGAGTTATGTAAAGAGTCACGACCTGTCACTGCAGAGAGACGAACTATTTATTAGTCACCACATCAACCGCATACAGGTGAAGGAAAATAAGCAGTCATGTATTTGGCTGATCTTCCCATTCCTGAAAGCAATTTCAGTAATTTTGTAACCTAAATGGGTTCAGAGTTCCCCAAACTCCTGCATAGACAAATAAAACCTTCCTCAGATTGTTAGCTTAGGGCCCTCATAGCTTGTTTTCATTGTTGACCTGTTTGTTGCCATGTAAATGCATGATTTTGTTTGTATATGGACCCTCTGATTGTAAAGTGCTGCGTAATATGTTAGCGCTAGATTAAAATAAAATGACATTCTGGCTGCCTGCTGCTGCCACTAGAGGGAGCTTAGGAGCTGACTGCATACAAGGAACCAAATCACCATGCAGTAAGCTCCCTCTAGTGGTGACTGCAGGCTCAATAAATCACCATGCAGTAAGCTCCCTCTAGTGGTGACTGCAGGCTCAATAAATCACCATGCAGTAAGCTCCCTCTAGTGGTGACTGCAGGCTCAGTAAATCACCATGCAGTAAGCTCCCTCTAGTGGTAGTCACAGGTAGCCAGAATGTCAAGATTTAAAAAGATTCACAAGACCAAAGGGTAGATTTTTTTTAAACTGGTGCAAAGGAAAATATTCATTTTTAAGGCGAATCCGTTTTCCTTTAAACCATTTTGACAAATCATGCTCTCATTTCTTAAAGAGGTATTCTCATCTTGGACATCAGGGGCATATCCTAGCAATGTCTAATTGGTGCAGGTCCCAGACTTGCAGCTACCCTTAGAACAGAGCCCGCAATGTAACGAGAGCGTACCACACATGCACGGCCGCCAGGAGTGCCGTAAATAGGCGAGCGCCGGCTTGGCTATTTCCATAAGCCCCATAGAAGTACATGCATGGTGCACCCAATTTGGAGGATAGGTGTGGTCCCAGCGGTGGGACCTGCACCTATCAAACATTGGGGGCATATGCTAGTGATATTCCCCCAATGTTAAAGATGAGTATACCCCTTTAATGAATAGCAGTATATAATACACTTGAAAATTGAAAAAGAACACCTGGAAAATGTAATGCAATTGAGCACAGACAAAGTATAAACTTCTAGTGGTGCCTGGTCAATGATCACAAAAGCAAGGTGGTGCACTCTATTTTGGGTTCTGCAGCAGGATATATGATGAGGCAGGGTCACATTAATAATGGGTGGCATCTCCCCTTGCTGGGATTCAGGCCACCTCTCATGGTAATGGTCAGAAGGATGTGGAATATCCTCCTGTAGCCATTCCAAGTCCTGTAGTTCAGACAAGTTGGTTGTAGGCTGCTCTGCATGGGAGATCAGTCAACCCATCCAGACCCAGACTCTCTCAATAGGGGAAAGGTCTGATAATCAAGTTGGCCAGAGGAGCAAGTGGATACCCTGAAGAGCACATGTGAGAGGAATTCTCTTGTTGGAACACCATGCACTTTGTTTCTCATCCTGCATAACGGAAACCAGACGGATCAGTTATGCTTGGCCATAGACTTCTATTAGGACGTATCAAAATGGAATGCCTCAAAGCCTTTTGTTTTGCATTCCATCTACGAAATCCGTTATATTCTGTTATAACAGAACTCAATTTCCTCACCACCCAAGCACTAAGCACTCATCCCTAGTTGGACCACACTTAAGAGGAGACTGCCATAGTGGTGCACCTAGAGGTGGAGGCACCTCAGAAGTCACAGCAAAATCCTAAGAACACAGATAAATTTATACCAAGTTACACTTCCCATACTCCCATGTTTTACCTCTTCATGGAGTCTAAACTCAGAAGGTTCTGCAGCAACTGCCATGAAATAGAGGAGCCGGCGAAATTCTTCACGATTTTGGGAATCTAGGAGCTTCAAACACAACTGTGTGGCTTCCAGTGCTGGTTCGGTCTTCCCATTCACTACAAGCAATGAACATAATACAGTTGCTACATTGGGTTGGGTCACGCACAGTATGCTAAAGTCCATCATCACTGTACAACACATTTCAAATTATTGAACATACGTGATCAGGCCTGTTGGTTCCTGTATTACAGCCATCCCAACAGACAAGACATTGACAAACCCTAAAAGTGTCAAGACACTGATCACAAGCCCATACTTGTTACTCCGAGAAAAGCAGAAGTCCTGTTCAGGTTCATTACTACAGTCTAAAGTTTTGACCACTGGTGGTCAATCTGAAGTCTGGGCTGAAACCAGCTAAAGGACACCATGGCGGCTCAGCAATTTGCACCAATGGGACCGAATCCAACAATGGCATCTTCGTTTTTGAGGGATTTTGCTGGGTAACTATTTTCCACCCAATCTAAGAACATAATTAGGTTAGTTGCTTTGGAACGAAACTGGTCCCAGTTTGTACAGGTTTTGGAGCCCAGGAATGGAAATTGTGTGCCCCATAAGACACTGAGGCAATCAGTGCCTCCCTTCAGAATATATGTTGAGAAGATATACGTTTACATGGCTGTCAGAGGACTGGCAATATGTCAATGACCACTTGAAAACCCACTATGGGTGGTTACAAGCCTGGAAGCTCAAACCGCATTATCTCCAGCTCTTCTACAAGGAGACACCAACATTTTGGCCAAGAACAAATCTCAAATTTGTCAGATTTAACAAGGAAGTAAAAGATGCCACCATGAAAGAACGCTCAGCGAGGTCAAGAGTTACTAATGGCTTGTTCTATTTCAGGATGGCTGGAGGAGTAAATATTCACATCAAGACTTGCATACGGTAGACGTTGTATGGTCAACACAGAACTATGTTCCCTGCCGCTCTGCCTTATCGGCCGCAGCTTATCTTAGACTGGTGTTTTCTTTTGTAACTACTCCTAATGCACTGTAAACCCTTCACCTGCACGGAAAATACTTGTTCACAAATTGCTCAACTTCTAGTCACGTCAAGGTTTTGAATCTGCCGTGGTTAACTCAAAATGACTGAAGACTGAAAAAAAATGAACCCACCCCCATATTGTTTAATGGTGACCCTGACTAGGCCATGGGCACAGGCTTACTTCACATCAGGCAGGTCAGATTGGGGTTCCTTGGTCCCACCAGAGGAGATGGTCCCCTTTCATGTATACAGAACAAGTGCGAGTACAAAATTGACACATTTACTGTCACTACCTCAATTTTTATATGTCAAAAACCCCTTAAAAGTAATTAAAACCGCAGTGCTGAACGCCTGAAAAAAGCTGCTAAAATAACTTCTAGCAAAACAAGGAATTCTGCACAATCGTAACGTGGCATAGCCCAACCAGAAGAGTTAATTTGCAACGTGTCGTGCAGGTCAACTCACCTAAGAGCTCGGCAATCCCCGTGTGAATGTCGAAAAATGGGTTGGTGACCAAGGGAACCCGGGTCTGGCTGTAGTACTTGCTCAAGGTCTCAAAGAGGAGTAGTTTCCATGATCCATCTTTGCCTTGATGCTCTGGAAGATTTCTGCTCAATTCTACCACTATGTGATCGGGAAGAAACTCCAAGCAATCCACCGCTGCTGAAACCCATTCATCTGCCCTAGAACAAGTGACAAAAAAACATCAAACACTTGTGAAAAATACTGGATGATATTATGGCTGTAAATCCTCTAGTCTATGCATGGTTATTTCATATTTTTTCCTAATTTTATAGTGAAGGACAGGGAGAAGATCCATTTTTTTCCTAGTAATTGTTCTACCCATCCTAGGTACACATTATTTCACTTACTGAGAGTCACTGAACGCCTTGAGGATCTCCCTGTCCAGGTACTGACTGGTTATGATCAGCTCCTCACTCTTCGAAGACTGTGGCTTCTGTACTGAAGGGGTATTTTCCAAGAGGGAATCCAACACGGGCAGATCTACCAGCTGAAGAAGCCTACGTATTGTCTGTTCCTGCCAGACTTCTGTGAGAACTAAAAAAAAGGATAAAAACACACGTGGATCACCATGACCTAAAAGTGCAAAAAGTCCTTCATAGTGCGGCATGAACCAAGTTGCCAGATTTTAACAGGACACCATTAACGGGTCTAGATTCCGGACACATGTCCAGTCCTAACCATGGGTTTAATGAACCAAACTCACAATAAGAGCTCTACTTGTATAATCCGGCGAGTGCAGCTCATTAAAAACCATGGTCTAGTGAGAACATACTCAAAAAATTCAAACCCAGATGTCTGAATGGGTTAGATTAGGCAAATAGCCAGATTTGTGTTTGGCTGGAATGTGACTTTACTAAGGACAACTGCATGATGTTTGTATGTTCATGTGTTTGTGCAGGTTTTCAAGAGCACTGGTGGCAGCTTATCATCTGAATAAAAAGATGAGGAATGTGGAAGTCCAGATAAAAAAAAAAAAAAAAAAAAAAAAAAAAAAAAACATTCTTGCCCCAACATTCACCATCAGGGAGAATTGTGAGGCCCCTATACCCATTAGATGGTCACCAATGGTCAGGTTCAAAAGACATTGGTCTAATGTAATGTACGGCCATTATTCGATCTAAAAATTCCCAAATGTCCCATCAAAGCACAAACCTACTATAGACACCGTACAAATGAAGTGGAAAGGACAAAACAGATAGAACGGGACGATTGGGGCCTATTTATAGAAATTTAGCTGAGAACGACAGCTACAACTGAGGATCTGGTGTCCATTTACAGACGACAATTAACACCATTATTACAAAAAAGTTTTCCTTTTACAATTGTAAATCCAGAAGTTATCCGTCAGTAAAGGGAATAAGATTACATATAAGAAACCCATTCATCGGACACTGAGGTTGTCATTATACTTTATAATGAATGTGACAACGAGAAGTGAACAATGCTTTAAACTGTGCCTCCTTCAATAGAAGTGTTTGTTACTCGCCTGGCAAGAGATTCGCCTTAGGGGCAAATATTTAAGGATCTTTAAATTCTTTATTAAACGGGTACAGAATTAACTCTTGAGCAGCACTATTACCATTATTTGTGGGTTTGGTCAGCGGGCACACCAAGTGGACAGAATTCTTAATAATCCATTAATGATGGGCTGGTTCTAAGAAAGGTTAGCTTTACTCCTATGCTCCGTCTGATAATCTGGAATATTTATAGTCAAAAGTGATCAATTTGCAGATTAATAGAGGATCACTATGTCAATACCCCCAGTGACCACTCCCTTGTCACCAGCATACCCATGGTGGATTAAGAGTTTATGACGGGGTGGATGAGCATGCTCATGGACGCTCCATAGAACTTTATAAAAACGCATTGGAAGGTACAGTTTGTGAGCCAACCATAAGTGCATTGTCTGAGGAGTCCCATGTACAGGCCCTATCCAAATAGGAACTCTGTATGAGACTTTGGGAGCCATAAGGTTGCCTTGGTCCCTGTACCAGTTGGCCAGGGGTGCACTACCAATGAGACCAGGTGAGGCGATCGCCTCAGGCAGCACCAGGTAGGGGCAAGAGGGGGCAGCGGAAGGGCCATGGGCTGAAGGGGTTAGGTTAGGTTAAGAAATTTGCATTGGGAAGGGGGGGGGGGGGGCGCCGCTTCAGTTTTCACCTCAGGCAGCAGAAAGGCTAGGTGCACCCCTGCAGTTGGCGCACTACCTACATCTCTCCACACCCCTGGAAAATCTAGTGTAGAGCTTACACCAGGTTCCCTTTAGTGTTTTTTAGCCCTACCATGACCCATCTAGATTTGCCTTAGACACACATTCTGCAAAACTGTATCACGTAACAGTCAAACTCACCTTTGGGAGGTAAGTTCATTGGGAGATTCATCTGTGTTGGGTCGGCAGGAGTCAAGCTGAGGTTATCCCAAAGATCTTCCAGGTTCTGTGACTGGAGGTGAGAGGACTGGAAGCCAGCCTGTTCATGCCTGCCAATGATATATTACAGGTTACAATACAAACAAGGCAGCAAGGTCACACCAAGTATAAAGGTCAGAGGCAGTCTACTGTACAACACGGTATGACTGCTGTGTATGCCGATCAAAAACTGTCCCTGCCTTCCATTTTCCCTTTAAACCATGTGGAGACTTGTTTGAACACCCCTCTAATATTGGATACACTAATTGGAGAGCTGTTGTGAGACTGGAGAGCCTCCGAGTGTAGAGCTCAAACTGCAGTGTCAGGACCTACATGGAGTGATTGCTGGTCCACCTTTCTGTTCCATAAAGCTATGGAGTCCTATGAGAGCTGTATCAGTTAGTCTTTGGTAAGCTCCCCCTAGTGGCAACTGTGTGCATCAAGAATTTAATCATTTATGGACTTTAAGGAGAAGTAGTGGATATGGAGCTCTGTATAAGAATGGAAACTTAACCACTATAAATATCAACATCACAGAATTGTGGACATACACCCCAAACAATGTTCAGAGGTGGGATTTCACCTTAACATACACATCCAAGTATGCAGGGTAGCCAGTACTTTAGAAAGTAGAAGGTTGATTTCTAGGGTACAAAGATCGATCTTTCTACTGATAACATCTGGTTGTATTCACATGCACAGGTTATATTGGGACATATCGTCTTCAATAAGGGTTCTCCAACCTCTACTTGACATGTCTAGTTACTGCATAGGTGCCCAATCTTTTGATCCCTCCCAATACCAGTCGATTATAGCCATGACATGATATCCACTTCTCACAAGCCTCCAGAGGGCAATTTTGTTGGTTGCTGTTTGCATGAACATTCGCACATTGACGCAGTTCTGTATATTAAGCGCTAGTAACAAGACAAGTAGTTTGTCTTCTTAAGAGTTTAAGCTGTAGACAATAGCCCTGTCCTGGAAGATGTCTCTGTGTAAAATACAAACTACTTAGAGTTTATCTAGTTTGCAGCTGAGCACCAACAAGCTGCAGAAAAGACCAGTAAAACCGCCTAAACTGGATCGCACACACCATGCCAGACTGGGATGGAGAGATACCAGTGCAACCTTCATCAACTATACTCAGAGTTCATGAAAACAAGTCAAAGATACTCAAAAGGACACCGAGTGCAGGAGAAACTGGTCAGAACTCCAGCACCCAAAAGTAAACGTTCTACTCAACCACCAAACCCTGCTTTGTACTATGGGTCCCTCTGCCATACATTGCAGGAGACTTGAGACATCTTCGTTTTAACTGGAGGGTCCTTGTAATAGTAGTAAGAGTAAAAATACTCATATTGCTGTGCCCCAATCTATTAACTGTGGTCCTAAGATGTCTCACATGGTGGCCAAGTTCTTGATCATCATCTGCCAGCTGTAGACCGCTCCATTTCAACGCTACAAAAGCTGCAAAGCATTGGGGTCTGAGGTTTGCACTTCTTTGTAACAGGGATTGAGAACAGGTTGGATGACTCCAAAAATGTTTAGCGCCTAATCACAACCCGTCTAAATTTCAGCTGCCATGCTCCCGATGGGCACACTGCCATGATGGAAGTTTAACACAATAGAAACAACCAGGTGCCAAGTCTCCATCCACATCTAATCTGGAGTAAAAATGTTTAGGTAATGGCCACCACAGTGCTCTGCTCTTTCTGCTGCTGGCATTCTCACAGCGAAGATCTTTGTAAGACTTTTGGCTGCCATTAAAGGGGTTTTATGACGTCCACAAGTCGTATGTTATTTTAGAAATCTGTCATGGTTATCAGTGAAACCCTGCTCTCCAGAGAGGACAACCTACATCAAGTGCATTATACAGGAGTACAAAAAAACATGGCCACAACGCCTCAAATATGGCACCACAATTGCTTATCTCAGCTCTGTTTCATTAATTTCCAACACCGTCTGTGCGTCAATACCAAACTCTACCTATGGAAAGGTGAAGTTCCTAGAAGAAAGACTTTCCTAATCCTGGACAACCGCTATGGGCAAATCGCTCTAATGTAGACACCAAGTTTTGGAGCAGCTGCCATGGATTGAGCATTCCTACAACTGAAACTCAATTTACAGAAGGTAAGTTACCAGTCATTACAGTTGCTCTTGTTCCTTTACCGCCAGTGTCCTACAACCACTCTCTCATATCAGAAGGAGACCATGACCTGCCTTACCTTCCCGTATATCTCTGCGGAGTACAGTGCCCATTGCCCTTCTCCATCATTCCAGCTGGATGGCTGGGAACGTTGAGAAACCTGTATAGGCTGCAGCTGCTGTCCTCGAAGACCGATCGCTTCTTCTCCTTCCCAAACATACAAGTGGTCAGCACAGACTCGAACACTTTACAGTCCATGAGAGCCTGGCACACACGCACCACTTTGGAGCGGGAGATATCTGCATCCCCAAAATACTTATGCTGCACCAGATGGGCAAATATAACGTCCACGGCATCTGAGCCGATGAAGCAATCCGGGTGAGACCTCAGGTGGTGCCTCCTCTTCTTCACTTCTACCTGCGTCTGAAGGGCGTGGATGATGCTGCTCCAGATGTACGTGGCTCTGAAAGGCTTGTTGCTCAAGTTTGGACCTGGGGGAGGCAGAAGACAAAATGCAAACTTGAAGGCACAGAACCAAATATACAGATGGGAGCATAGATCACATCGCTAGGAAATGATCAGTGTGTTGGTTGGGGTGGGCTGGACATCTATCGGACCCCCCACCAATTCAGATTAAGAGGATGCTGCTCTTGTGTAGCGCTGCATCTACTTCAGTTTTTCCCCTGGACGGCCATTCCCCCAGCCTCTGACGTGAGGCATGCAGGTATCCATTAGCATATATTACACTTCTACCTCCAGCTGGCATTTAGTGGGCGAATCAAAAATTTTACCTTTTTGGTACTCTTGGTGGTAGCTGGGAGAAAACTGGCCGTAAACATGGATGCCCCATATAAATATAGGCATGCATGTGTCCTGGACAGGGAGAAAGCCACTGCCAGAATCTTCAGGTAGTGGTTCATCTCCCAGAGAACGAAAGAATCCGGTAGATGAAATACAACCTCCTGCTGGTTTATGATCAATCCCCTCTTAGGGACCGTTCAGACTACATCTTGCTGTGGAATTTTGGCGCGGCCACTTAGTTTATTGAGTGGTTACTGCTGCCCATTCATTTCAAAGAGAGGCAGCGATGAGGATCGAAGAGTGGCAGCTATAAGCTGCTGCACTCCCTTCTTGGCGCAGATGTGGCTTTACACTGCTCCTCCGCAATCCTCATCACAAAACCCCCTGCCCCCATTGAAATTAAGCCACGCGGCCACCTGCAAAATTTCATCGTGGGTGTCCGTACCAAGAGACGCTAGACAGTCCAGAAATGCGCCAGATTTATCAAACTGGATGATAAATCTGGCGCACCTTTAGTGTAGTCCGTCAAGTATGCTTACTTAGGTGTTCTCAAATATCCCATACCGGGGAATGGAGCACGCTGGGAGTTGGAGTTCTACAACAGCTGGAGGTTGCAGAAACTTCGTCTAGTCTAAGCCACGTCCATTCTAATAAGCCAGACCTTTAAGACTGTATAGTCCAGTCCGGCACACACACTATTAGCAGTTCTCAGAAATCCAATGCAACAGAATGCTGGGAGTTGTAGTTCCACAACTGCTGGCGTGCTGAGAGTTGCAGACTTCCGATTAGTAAACCTTCCCGATTTCCTCACTGAACAATACTTTATCATCCCTATGGAAAAAAAACCACGTGGGCGATCCCATCTCCAGAACCTGCACTCGCCCCAGAAGCCCCAAAATACCGGCTTGACTTCTGCATTTCTACAAGGCAGATCCATATTTTACACGCTGACATTTTTACTGGTAGAAAAACAGTCAAGTTCCCTGTTCTGCAGAGAAAGAAGCCAATTCACGGAAAGCTGTAAATCTCAGGACGATTACACGGTATAAAGTGACTGAAGGGAATATAAACCAGTGCCGAGACCACCAGGAACAGATTTAAAGGGGTTGTATAAAATTATACAAACCTGGTGGCTTTCTACACTGGACAGCGTCTCATGTCTATGGGTCCTGTCCGGTATTGCAGCTAAACACTATTCATTGTACTATATTCATCGCAGAGAGTGATATCTTTGATTTAAACAGTTTTTATTATATGCATATGAGCATCTCGGAGCAACGGGGGCGTTACCATTACACCTAGAGGCTCTGCTGTCTCTGCACTTTGACAGGATCAGGCAGTGAAAATATCACATCTGGTCCTGTCAAAGAGGAGAGGGCTAGGCAGTTGCAGAGAGAACAGAGCCTCTAGGTGTAATGGGAACGCCCCTGTTGCTCCTACTGGCTCATTTGCATATATTAAATCATTTTTCTCAGCAAGGCGGGCACATATGAACATGGGACCAACACAGCCAGTTTCACAGGTACAAATCTGCTGACAGATGACCTTTAAAGGGAAGTTCACATCTATTTATTTTTCTGATCTATATATCGCAGCATCCAAAAATACCTGAACTACTAGAAAAATATTTGTTGTGTGAGGTGAATGCCATAATACAAATAAAAATAGGCATCAAAGAGTCAATGAATGAAACCCCCCCAAAAAAACTTGGCAGAATGGCGTTTTTTATTTTACCCCATAAAGAATTCCAATACAGTTTTCCAATACAAGGTATGACTAATAAAATGGTGCATTAAAGGGGTCCTCTCACTTCAGCAAGTGGCATTTATTATGTAGAGAAAGTTAATACAAGGCACTTACTAATGTATTGCGATTGTCCATTTTGCCTCCTTTGCTGGCTGGATTCATTTTTCCATCACATTATACACTGCTCGTTTCCATGGTTAAGACCACTCTGTAATCCATCAGTGGTGGTCGTGCTTGAACACTATAGGAAAAAGCACCAGCCTATGTGCTCTCCAATGGTCCCGGCCACCAGAGAGGCTGACGCTTTCTCCTATAGTGTGCAAGCACAACCACCACTGCTGGATTGCAGGGTGGTCTGTAACCATGGAAACAAGCAGTGTATAATGTGATGGAAAAAATGAATCCTGCCAGCAAAGGAAGCAATATGGACAATACAATATATTAGTAAGTGGCTTGTATTAACTTTCTCTACATAAATGCCACTTACTGAAGTGAGACAACCCCTTTAAATGCTTTGTGAATGGAAAATTAAAAACAAAAATAAAAAAGTTAGGGCTAGGAAGAAAAAAAGGCATGTCCTCAAGGGTTATAAAACAGCAGTGCGCCAGTACACTAGCCCCCTTCATCTTCAAAGGGGTTAAGTTGCAAGTCCAGACAACCCCTGGAGAGGTGCTGTGCAGATTCTACAAGAAACCAGTCGTCATGCGTTTTCCATATAGTAGGACCCCTCAAAATCAAGACAAATCACCCACACAAAAACCACTAGATCAGCCGCAGTCAGCGGTGGCTTCTGCTGTCATACACGGCAGCATCCAGAGTCTACACCGGGCAGCGAGTGCGATATTAGGCTGCCACGTCCATGAGAAGAAGCCTGCAGCATCAGAAACCTCCCCCATGGGACTAACCTACAGAGACCCAGCAAATCCTCAGTCCCATCCGCTCCTAAAAACGAGGAGGAGATGTGTGCATTCTGCCTGATCGATTCCTACAAGAACTTCTCAATTTAGTGCGGGTCCCTTTAAGAACATGCTATTTTATATCCACCCAGATCAGGTCATAGAACAGCTTATAACAGTAAACAGGGTAAATTATAATAAAGGTGATGACTCCGGGACATTGGACTTCCACAGAGCAAGGTCACATTAGCATGATGCAATAAATACCTGAGGTCTGCCCGTGTCCTTTTATCCATGTACCGCCAGTCACTCGGCAATTGCAATACATTCCTCGGATTGATGCAAACTGTCAAATATCTTACCTAATACCGCAAGCCGATTCACACCGCGATCAATGATGGCACAACTTACTTCATATGTCAAGAATTCCTCATTTTCTAATGGATTATTAGATACAGAACACTATAAAATTTACTCTTGTTGGGAAGCAGCAATCTAACAGCTCTGACTTGTGTCACCATGGTAACAGACTACAAACACTGTAGTCATACTGAACCCCTCTACTCATCTACCAAAAGGTTAGCAAAAAGTAATTGCATGCACGCTGCCACTCCATTCAACACTATGGGGGTCCTGGAGATAGCCGAGTATAATGTTATTCCCACAGATTAAGGGTACATACATCAGCTCGCTATTTTGCAGAACACATGCGGACCAATTTATTTCAATGGGGCCGCAAAAGATTCTGTCCGCATCCATACTTCCGTTCCGCAGCTCTGCAAAAGACAGAGCATGTCCTATTCCTATAGGCATTTCTACCACAGGGCAGACTGTGCTTTTCGCAAAAAGCAGAACGCACAGCCAGTATCCGTGTTTTGTGGATCCCCAATTGCCGGACTGCAAAGCTTACGGTCGTGTGAATGAGCCCTAATGGAGTGGCAGTTCGTATGCCAGACCTGTGGTTTTCTTCATATCGGGGGCGTGTCCCAGCAGTAGACCCACAACAATCTAACACTAGCGACCCGATGGGCTGTTAGAAAAGGAATCAGCCTGCCAGAAACTACATGATTGCCGTCCGGCCCCATTAACCATAATGGGGACTGGCAGAGATCCGGCCACAACCAGGGAAATATGCAGAGAATTGGCAGGAACAGCCGGATCTCACCAACGTTGGTGTGAGCCTAATCGATACCTCCCATCCCGCGGATTAGGGATAATTTCTGCAGCAAAAACCTCAACAAAACCACATATATTACACAGGAAAGTCGCAGATATCACCCTATTCCATAGCAAAAGGGTAAAAGTCACTAAAGAAATTTGCGGTATAAATGAACACGCTGCAGATTTAAAATCCGCAATGCCGCACCTTATCCACTGCACTTTTTTTTTTTACGCAGCATGTGGATGAGAATTCAGAAGTTCTCATCCACTTTGCGGGTACTGTATAACACTGCGGATTTTACCACCTGCAAATCCACAGCAGCAGATCTGCAGTGAGACCCCGGCCTAAGGCCTTATTCACACATCAGTGTTTGGTCAGTGATTTCCATCAGTGATTGTGAGCCAAAACCAGGATTGGAGCCTCTACAGACATAAGGTATAAGGGAAAGATCACAATCACTGGTGGAAATCACTGACCAAACACTGACTGTGTGAATAAGACCTAAAGGCGCCTTCACATTTAGCAGATTTTAGTGCAGAAATGTACACGAATGAAAACCAGTTCAATTCACCTGAAAGGGGCTTACAAAAAAAAATAATGAATAAACTGAACACCTGGCATCTCCTAGAAACCATTACTGAAAAACTGACTATCAGGATGCCATGCGTGTGCTGTCAATATTTTTCACTGACTTGAACGCACCAGTGCAAAAAGGAAAAAAGGATAAAGATAGAACATGCCGCGATTTGTCCTCAATGGACGGATGGTCCGTGAAAAACGATGTTCATGTGCAAACAGCCAGTGAAAGCAATGGTCAGGGTTCAGTCTGGATGCTGTGTATATGCAAAACTGAAAGCATCCGGACAGAAAACTCACTCATGTGAACATGGCCTTTCATCCAGGTTATCAAGCAGTTCTATGTTTATTCAAATTTCTGGATTAAAGGGGATGTCCAGCCTATCAAGGGCCCTTTACACAGGCCGATAATCTGCCAGATATTCACTCCTATGCACACTCATTAGCGATTATCTGGCAGTGTAAATGTGCCACCGATTACCCGATAAACGAGCAAAATACTCGTTTGTCGGTTAATTGGATTGTTTGTGTAGTCGTTTGCCGGCAGAAAGACACCCTGATCTGGCAAACAATGATTCTGTAGGGGGATGAGCGATGGCATTAGCAATCACTGCTCCCCATACTGTGGAGAGGATCACTGCATGTAAGTGTCTCCTCCACTGATGAGCAGGTGCTTGTCAGGTAGGAACGCTTGCCCCCACCCCACCAATCACCTGCAAAATTAGCCCACGTAAAGGGGCCTTAAGTGATGGCCGCTCTTCAGGCTAGGACATCACTGGCTGACTTGTGGGAGGTCTGGTTCACTGGGAGCAGCGCTGCAGTGAAGAGCACTGTCCACTACAATTTTGATGGTGCTCTGTAGTTCTGGCACCAACATTACACCCGTTGATTAGTGTGTGTGGGGGGTGGACATTGGACCGCCACCGATCAGCTAGTGATAGTCTTCACTTAAAGGGGTTTTCCAGGAGTTAACTACTGATGACCTATCCTCGGGATAGATGATCAGTATCTGATCGGTGGTGGACGGACACCCTGGACCCCCACCGATCAGCAATTTGAGAAGAGGCCTTCTCTTAGCTCACCAAGGACATTCACATGAACGGGGCTGAGACGCTCCTAGGCCATGTGACTGACGAACGCGACGTCACTAGCCTAGGAAAAGCTGAGAGAAGGCCGTGCCTTCTCAAACAGCTGATCGGCGGGGGTCTTGTGCCCCCACCGATCAGATACTGACGATCGATCCCGAGGATAGGTCAGTAGTTAACTCCCGGAAAACCCCCTTTAAAGGCTGGACAACCCCTTTAATGAGGTTTTTCTGAAGACACTGCTTCAACATGCTACATTATAACAAAGAGCCAGAGATTCAAAAACACCAAAATGAAAAAGTAGGGGGGGGGAAAAGCCAATAGTAAAAAAAGTAGAAAAAAAAGAAAATGGTAAAAACAAATGCTTACGTCTCCTGCTTTTCATATTTTCCAAAGACTTTTGGCTCACATCTGGAGATGGTATTTTTCAGAAAAAAAATGCAACGTGCTAAAAAAAATTTTTTAAAAAAAGCCACTAAAAACCTCATGTGTGAACCCATCCTCGTACTGTTTTTACTATACTGGTATTTGGCACAACCCCTGTTAAAACAAAAGGGAGAGACCTATGGATAGAAGGGAAGAGCTGCCTCCCATTACTGACGGGGAAGGGTCGATCAGCTGTCTGCACCATATGGAAAGACAATTCCTGGTGCCCGACGGTTTACACAGAGCGATCCAAAGAATTTACTGTTTAAATATGAGAGCGCACTCCTCGGGCTGACAGGAAGGCACCAGCAGCACAGAGGAAATGAGCACATGCAGTTTAAAAAGCGAACGATAAAAGCCGCCCCAGTCACATTCCAGCAGCTGAGGCATCACATACCTATAGCACGTAACCAGCAGAGCTAACGAGGGAGGCCGTGTCACCGCTATAGGTGACCGTCATTACACAGACACCATGAGACACCTATTCTCCGAAAGCATAAACTACTCAAACGCTAAGGCTGTCAAATCAGTGACAACACAATCCCAGCAAGGAGCGCTGCAGAAATAATAAAATAAAAAATATTCTGTAAAACAGAATAAAGTTAAATATATAAAATATAAAAAAAAAACATATCAAAATAAACACATTTTAGTAGCAGATACACATAAAAATCTAACAAATGTAAAAATAAGTTAATTTTTTGGTATATCTATTGGTGGACTGAATGTAAGGAAACAGTTATAACTACCACCATGATAGTCCATAGGTACAAGTCTAAAAACCACCAGTCAGGTTACAGAACCTACTCAGACATGTTCCAAATTTTTTAAATTACTTATTCTTTACACACTTAACTATAAAAAGTCAATTAGCCACATGCAACACAAACCTTTAGTCATGAGACAAATTCACGACCCAGTGTTGACACACAGAACCCTGCTCAGATATACGTATCACCCGAACGAGGCTTCTTACATACGACCGCATCTGTAAAGTATGGATCCGCCAAACAGATCCTTTCCATGTGAACGCCACATTTTCCTCACTCCCATCAGTAGACAGGACTATTCTAGTTTAAAATGTGAACCAGAATAGTACATGCTCCGTAAGCTTTGGAACGGCGACACGGATCCACAAAAGTTATGGAGGCATGGATGACCCCATAGAAAGAAATGAGGGTTACAACAGACAGCAGGCAAGGAAAAGTCACAGCAATTTCTAGAAGACAGATCCTCCCAGTGCAAAAAGGTTGTGGTTCAATAAAATAAAAAACTAAATATAAAATATAATCTATCACTATATAAAAAGTTGTCAAATTCATATGATCAGTTAGCTATATTTTAGATTACATGTAATCACATAAATCAGCCCTCCACTTTAGAGAAGCAGCTATAATAATGGACATATACTGACCCACAAAAAAAAAAAAAGTAAAGTATTGACCACACCAGCAACTTCTATAGGGATACAAACTATAGGAATATGCAGCCAGCCCCATGTGCCGCAGTTAGAGGGCATCTCCAGGCAGAGGCTAGCAGCACACAGAGCAGGCACGCCACATCCCCGGGCCCCGGCCGTACCTGGCGGTCTGTTCACCGGGCTGTACGTTGCACACAGGTCCAGAGACAGCGCTTTCTCGCGCACCGTGGCCATCCCGTCCTCAGGCAGCCAGACTGAGCGGGGAGGAGGGGCGTCCGCGGCTCTATTACTACGGGAGGGGCGGAGCCAGTGACGTCATCATGTCAATAGAAGCCCGAACTTCAATAAAGACCACGTGTTCCGTGTGTGAGAAGTTAGAGCTGTAAATGATCAGGGAGCCTGTGCGGCCTCATTATGGCTGACCCCAGCCTGGAACTCGGCTATAAACTAAGGGTTCCTAGGTTTATAAAAGGTCACAAATAAAAAATACTTGTAATTCATATGCAAATGAGCCATTAAGTGCACTGAGGGCGGGCCCAAGCCACTCTGTGCAGCCTTGCTCCTCCTCCTTCTTCTGCAAGTCCCTGCCTCTCCCTACATAGTTATGTTGCTTGGACCTATGAAGGGGGCATCACAGATGCTGTGATCTCAACTGACTCCAGCATCCAAGTGGTTAAACGTCAGTGATCAAAGTTGTCCCTGGCTACAGATGCTGTTGGGGGTCATCTGCTCTGTTCAGGCACCCGCCGGCTATGGCGCCCACTCAGCTCCTGAGCGGGCTCCTCCATAATAGCACAACCCGCCATCCTTGGATCTGAGGATTACCAGCATGACCTGTAATTTCCTAGCAGTCTGAACTGTGCTTTACAAGCCGTATTATTGCAGAATACCCAATCGTTTTGTCATTATCCCAGCTCAGCTCCTGTCCATGACGTACTAGTTGCAGCCGCACTAAAATCCCATCACGCCGAGTAAAGGGGTTATCCCAATGACGAAGGTAAAAAATGTATGAGACATCATATAGTACATGACAATCTCATTCTAACAAAGCTAGAACCAGCCCTGTACCTCACATGGATCCAGAGATCTCCACATTCATTGCTCTGCTAGGTTTATATCAAGCTGACAGCTCAAGGGGCGAGTCCTCTCTGCTGTCGCCTAGGGGTTGTGTCCTTTCTGCTGCAGCTTTTACTTGAGACTTTGCAGTGTATCTTTGCTTGAAAACTAGAAGAACACATTCAAAAAGTTCTGTTGCCTACAGGAAATGGTCTTCTACCTAAATCTTCATGAAAATAAAAGACTTATTCTGTATGTATTTTGCGGTACGGACACGGAAAGAAAATACGATTGTGTGAATGAGTCCTTAGATTAGAAAAACAACACAACACCTCACCTATCCATCGGTTGTGTCTGTTATTGCAGCACAGATACATTAAAATGAATGGGGCTGAACTGCAATACTGCACACCACCAGTGCACAGGGGTGTTGCTATTTCTAAGAATAGCCATGTTGTTTTTGTTTTGTTTTTTATTATTTCTGCTGGGGTCTACCAAATAGCATTGTTTTGAGCCACCCCGAACATGCTTCTCTGCTCGATATCACATAATTTTGAAATTTTTTTGAACTCTGGGTGGAAAGTGCATTAGGTGATATAAAGGGGGTGTCAGGTTTAGAAAACCCATTATCGGTGACCCTATTATGGACTTAAAGGGATTTTCCGGGATTTTCATATTGATGGCCTATCCTCAGGATTAGTCATCAATATGAGACTGGTGGGGGTCTGACTCCTGGCTGTGTGAAGAGGCTGCAACTCTACGTGAGCACTTAGGCCTTTTCCTAGGTCATGTGACATCACGTTCATTGGTCACATGACCAAGGCACATGATCAAGTGAATGGGACTGAGCTGCAATACCAAGCACAACCACTATGTAATGGACGGCGCTGTGCTTGGAAAGCTGCGAGCAGGCCATGGCACTCACCACAGTGCTGGTAAGTGCCGCAGCGTCCTCAAACAGATGCTCGAGGGTTCTGGGAGTCGGACCACCACTGATCTCATATTGATGACCTATTCCAAGGATAGACTAAACCCTAGAGGGGAGGGCGTCGCTGCCTGACCCTCATCTATTAGCTATTAGGGTGCCCTGGACATCAATGGCAGCACATGGATTTAATTGATAACCGTGTAATACTCCATTTCCCCTTCGGGGGTGCTGTAGGGAAACTGAACACTTGCAGTAGTGGCAGGATACACTGTCATCAGCTTGTCATCCAGGGAACAAAAGAAGCCCCAGTCAGGGGCGTAGCTATAGGGGGTTGTCACCGGGCCGAGGAGCCTGAGGGGGCCCAAGGAGGGTCCTTTGTGCCACATAGGAATTGGTATTGTACTGGTATTATAGAAAGTGCATGCTGGTCAAGCGACACCTCTGGCTGGAGGGAAAGGGTTAGGTCAAGAATTTGGCATGGGGGGGGCTGTTTTTGAAGGCTATGTGCTCCCCTGGCCACAAAGCACTGAGGGGAGGGGGCCCAAGCTGAGCTCTTCCCCCGGGGCCCATGAGCCTTTATCTACGTCCCTGGCCCCAGTCCCTTTTTTGTTATACAATGCTGTAGGTCGGAGTAATTTTTTACGTTCCCCATTGAGCCGGTTTTGGCTGGAAAAAAAAAGGCCATCAAATCAGCACCAGCTCCTCTGTGGGAACCGCGCCGTACACTTCTCCTGCCTTGGAATGTGAGTCTGACTTTTTAACAAAAACTATTTTAAAAACAGAAGTTAGAGAATTAATCACCTCAAGGACACCTCTGCTAGGTGAGCGCTGGCCCTGGCCTAATTGTGTTTAATCACTCCCGTCCTGATTAAGTAATAAGGCAAACATTGAGTTGGAGTTTACTTCCAAGGACTTTAACTCTTGACGAGAACGTTCCATGGCAGGTTTCGGAGGAGAGGACAATTCTTAAAGGGGTTGTCTCACTTCAGCAAGTGGCATTTATCATGTAGAGAAAGTGAATACAAGGCACTTACTAATGTATTGTGATTGTCCATATTGCTTCATTTTTCCATCACATTATACACTGCTCGTTTCCATGGTTACAGACCACCCTGCAATCCCGCTCTATATGACCATCATGGCCACATCATAACTCAGGGATTACGAGTTGGCTCTTCATTTACATGGCAGCGTTAGGCTAGTTTCACACTAGCGGCAGCACAAATCCGGCGGGTGAAGGGGGCCACCGGATCCATGTTGCTGCAGGTGCACATGTGGGGCCGGAACCGCGCTCCGGCCGGATCCGTGTTGCCGCTAGTGTGAAACTAGCCTTACAGAATATTTTTTACCAGCTGTTTTCAACTTTTTTCCATATCGTTAAGGATAATAACACATTCAATGCAAATGAAAGCTTCTGTTATGTGTAGTACTGTGGACAATGGGTCACATACGGAGTGCGGTCAATGTAAATGAAGGGACTACTATCACCCTCCCTGCGGTGGTTTCATCTTCGACTTCTTTCCTATGTGTTATTACAAACCTCTGTGCACCTATTGTACGGTAATACATCTTACCCCGCTCAGGTGCTCGTCTACACTGCCGCTTCCACTGCCATAGGGGTATAGACACGTGATTCCAGATAGGGTATTGCTCATCAGACCAGGTTTCCTCCAGAAATGGACCCTATGAAGTATGATGTCATTATTTTTATGTGGTTCTCTATATAACGGTATATTTCTATACATGGTCCCTATGTTGAGCTACTTTGGGAACCAGTCAAGTCCTTAATATGACCGTGTGTATGTGCAAATAGAAATCCTGCCACCTGCGCTGGATGCATTTAGTTACTGTTCAGCACTTATGCAAAACCGGAGGCAGACATGGCCGCCATCTTGCATCCTATGGATGTGAAGACCACCAGTCCCTAATGTTTACATAGTCCATACATTGGTAACATGAAATCATTAAAAGGGCTGTGCACTAATCAAAACTTATCAACTATTCACAGGATCGGTGATGGGTCTGATTGCTGGGACCCCCCCTTCCCCACTGATCACAAGAATGTTGGTCCCATGTGTCCCTATTAAAGGGGATGTCTCACTTCAGTAAATGGCATTTATCATGTAGAGAAAGTTAATACCAGGCACTTACTAATGTATTGTGATTATCCATATTGCCTCCTTTGCTTGCTGGATACATTCTTCCATCACATTATACACGGCTAGTGTCCAGGGTTTATGACCACCATGTAATCCATCAGTGGTGGTCGTGCTTGCACAATATAGAAAAAAGTACTAGCCTACGTGAGATCCCATGGTCCACGGCCACAAGAGAGGCTGATGCTTTTTCCTATAGTGTGCAAGCACAACCACCACTGATGGATTGCAGGGTGGTCTGTAACCATGGAAACGAGCAGTGTATAATGTGATAGAAAAATGAATCCAGTCAGCAAAGGAAGCGATATGGACAATCACAATACATTAGTAAGTGGCTTGTATTAACTTTCTTTGCATGATAAATGCCACTTACTGAAGTGAGAGAACCCCTTTAAACGAAGCAATGCTCACACATGTATGCTGCTGCTCAATTCAAAGTCTATGGGACAGACAAAGATATCCGAGCGCAATACTGTGCGCAACCACCGCTCCATGCAAACGAGGGATATGGGTCTCTATTTTTGTGATCAGTGGGGGTCCCAGTGGTCAGACATCCAGCGATCAGGCCCCGCCGGTGGATAGGTGATAAGCGTTGAGTATGGGACAACCCTTTCACGTTTATAGTATATCATCCCACCTAACGGTGTACTGAATTTTAGGAAGTTTTCCGAAAAAAGTTACCAACCCCTGTAACCCTATATTGTTACCGTCAACTAGACGACTGGGAGTCATATGTTGTGCAGTGAAAGTTTCCAACCTCTTGTGTTGTTTTTGGCGCACGCCCATATTCTCATATCGCATCATCTGCAAATCATTGCAAAACAATTGTGAATACATAGAGATAGGTTTAAAAAAAAGTCACGGGAATTTTATTGGCCTATTATTATAGAGAGCTTTTATGCGGTACAGTGCATGCCCTCATCCTCTCCCACCCTGGACTACTACAACATCCTTTTCTGTGGCCTCCCATCTCACACTTCAATGCTCTCTTCGCAACTCTGCTGCCTCTCCGTGCGTTTCTCCTCTGCCAGTCCCTTCATAGGCTTTCCTCTTCCCAGGACCTCCTACTCTGCTTACCCTTCGTCGGCTCCTCACATGATTTTTCCTGTGCCTTCCCTATATTCTGGGACTCTTCCCCACTGTTCAAACTTTCAAATTTAAGGCCTCGTTCACATCTCCGTTTCTGTCTTCCATCTACCGGATCTGGCGCAAATGCCGGATGTTGACCGGACAAAAAACTATTGCACGCAACCTTTTTTGTCCGGCTGAGACCTGCCGGAAATCGTCCAGATCACCTCCAGACCCCATTGGGGATCCGGTAAAGGTAAATCCGTGCGATCCGGCAGGCTGCTCTGTGCCGGAGCAGGCTGTCGGTTCTCAAGACGGAGGTCTAACCTGACAACTGACCTCTTCAGGAAAGCCTACAACCTGCAATAACTCAGCCAAGCTTAGTGGGACCGGGTAGCCATCTAATGTGAATGGTGGAAGATGCTAAAGAAGATGTAAGGACTGGGCAGCTGAATTTGAACATGACCAATCCTTTTGTACTCGGGCAGCTAAGGTGTCTGGCAGTACCTCAAGGTCACCATATACATTTGTATATTGTCGGGAGAATGGCAGATTCGGTCGACTGTCTAATGTGAGTGGGGATCTCCTGACAGATGACGTCGGAGGAGAGAAGGATCGGGCAGAGTAAATTATTTTGCTCGATCGTTTTGTTCTCCCTATAAAATACACAGACATGTTTGGCTGAGCCGAACGTGTACGTGTATGGGGTGTCGGAAGAGATAGCTCTGGGCCAAACCATTGCCTTTACTCCCCATTTAGAATACACGCATGCTCAGCCGGGCATGCTTCTAACGGGGGCAGTTAGGAAACATAGCTGTTGGTAAGATGTGTTGACTGCTATCTCAAATGTCTGGCCAGCTTTATAAAGTGCATGTGGTGATAATACAGACCATACCACCCCCCACGCCCTCAGGGCTCCTATGTGGCAGCCGTGGGGGATACTTACAGCACCCTGGCCCTGATAATTATCACTAGGTAAGTGACTCTTGTCTCTAATCTGATCTGCATATGTACAAACATCCAAAGAGATGCAAAGTGTCCTCGGAGATAACAGACCTAATTGGTTTATGTCATGGGGCCAGGGGTAAAGAAGAAGATCAAACACCGGTTACTCTCATTGTCCACTTTATCCTCCATATTGTGCAGGGTGAATAGAATTATCTAGAATCTTCCACTTCACACTTATAACCGAAAGCTTATCATATATACAGGACGACTCCGATTGTTTGACCAGGTTGTTATGTGTATAGGGGTGTTCCGTGATGTCTGCAGGCGGGGGAGCAAGGACGGATTTAAGGCCCCTTTCACACCTGCAGCAGGGTACTCCGGCAGGCTGTGGCGGTGACTGCCGCAGGTGCAGCTCCGGCCCCATTCACTGCAATGGGCAAGGGCGGATTGGCCATAGACCTTACAGGGAAATTTCCCGGTGGGCCGATGCCCAGGGGGCCACATTGGCCCTCCTCACAGCCTCCCAGTGGAAGTTTTTTAGGATATATTTTGTGCTGCTGACAGTATTTTGTGATGTTTTGTGGTATTTGGCTCTGTTGGGGTGGTATAATGTGCCACAACATGGTTTTGTTGGCCCTACCTTCCATCAATTTGGACCCAACTACAAAATGGGGCCACTTTTAGTATTTTTTCCAGGGCCACTTTAAGTTCCCAGTCCGCTCCTGGCAATGGGGGCGGGCCGCGGATCTGGCCGCAGCACGGCAACCCCTGCCGAGAGGCAGCCGGAACAAAAGTACAACAAGCTGCATTTAGTCACACCAATAATCATCTAGATTATTGGGAACGACCGATCCCGCGATCATCTGGCTGTCTAAATGTGCCACTGATCACCCAATGAATGCTCACATGTATACAAGGTGTATAATGTCGTGGATTTGGGTTAGTTAACCAGTAACTGACCAGCCATACGTATTTTACAGTGGTCGCTAATGGGCTTTAAACTTGCACAATCTACTTTGCATGTCATCAGTATCTGATCGGTAGGGGTCCAATGCCCGGGACCCCCGCCGATCAGCTGCTTGAGAAGGTACCAGCATTCCCGTGAGAGCCACTACCTTCTCCCTGCTCACCAAGCACAGCGCCGTACATTGTATAGTGGCTGTTATTGGTATTGTGCTCAGCCCCATTCACTTGTTTGCGGGTCGTGTGCATGAGCCCTTAGGGTAGGGAACTGACTTTTTGCATTTCTGATCTAAAAAACAAAAAATTAAAAATTGAGACAGAAAAATGCGACATTTGACTGCGTGTCCTGGGAGCCTCACCAACCACTGTGGCGTATAACTACTATTATTGCGATATAAAGATATCACATGGATAAGCACATTATAAAGAACACTCTGCCCTTTATTACCTCCGGCACAATGGGAATGCACAGGAGCCTCGGCTTTCCAGCCGCCCACACCGTCAGCTATGTGATTTATATGAATATGGATGAACGCTGCTCCTTCCACAACAATGGAGCCCATTACACACGTCGTCTCCTAATCTGCGCATTCAGCCGCAAGGAAACAATCCCTGCATTGAGGGAAGCAGAGGAAGATATACAATATCAATGTACGTGTGATGGGGTAGGTGGAAAACTCAGGGTACGTCCACACGTCTCTGATATGCTGAGGATTTGCTTCAAGGATTATTGTACGGTAAGGCAAGTTGCTTGAGGAAGGGGCCCTACCCCGAAACATCACATTTACGTATAATCACCTCCATCGCATCTCCCTGTGAATTTCTTGGAAACTTTGACTTATCTAGTACCTCTGGACACTGTTCACATTTGAACTGTTTCCCAGGCATATTTTATGCCTGTGTTAGGCCTCATGCACACAAACGTATTTTGTTTCTGTGTCCGTTCTGGTTTTTTTTGCGGACCATATGCAGAACCATTCATTTCAATGGGTCTGCAAAAAAAACGGAGTACCTTCCGTTTTTTTGGCGGATCCATTGAAATGAATGGTTACACATACGGTCCGAAAAAAAAAAACGGAACGGACACGGAAAGAAAATATGTCCGTGTGCATGAGTCCTAAGACTGTTCTATTAGGGGCCAGCTGTTCTGTTCTGCAAAATATGGAATGTACACGGACGTCATCCGTATTTTTTGATGATCTGTCCCTTAGGACTCATGCACATGAACGTATTTTCTTTTCGCGTTCGTTCCGTTTTTTTTGCGGACCATATGCAGAGCCATTCATTTCAATAGGTCCGCAAAAAAAACAGAAGTTACTCCATGTGCATTCCGTTTCCGTATGTCCTTATTTCCGTTCCGCAAAAATATAGAACATGTCATATTATTGTCCATATTACAGACAAGGATAGGACTGTTCTATTAGGGGCCGGCTGTTCTGTTCCGCAGAATACGGAATGCACACGGACGTCATCTGTATTTTTTACGGTTGTGTGCATGAGGTCTTATATGGATAATTAAAGAAGGAGCTAATTACTTAAAGGGATATTCCTGATGGATAGGATAGTGGATAACTATTAGATCATGAGGGTCCTACTGCTGGGACCCCCACCAATCACGAGAAGGGGAGGGGCCCAGTACCTCCTGCAGCCCCCCTGAAATAACCGAAGAGGCCGGTCGGACATGCGATGTACTCCGCTATCTCCAAAATACCCATACAAATGAATTTAGCGACCACGAGCATGCCCGACAGGTTACTCGATGTACAACCTCTCTGGGGGCTGTATTCCCCTCTACTACTCTGTCAGCCCCAGTTACAGGAGATATCAGCAATAATAATAATAAAAAAAAAAAAGTTAAATGTCCCCTAAAAGTCTTGCATTACCTTATGGTAGGATACAAAGTGTAAAATAAAATAAAATAAATACATGAATAAATACAAAATAAAACAAAAATATTTAAAAATAAAAACACCACCACATCTCAGCTTCGAGCCCCACACCCAGCCACAATAACCCACACATCCCATGTATTAAAATGAACATTATGGAAAGGGGACAAAATATATTTTAGTTGCATGATGTCCTATAAATAAAAATAAATAATAAAAAAATGAAACAAAAAACGTTATATGACTTTTTTTTTTTAACATCTTTTTTTTTTTTTTTTTACAAAATACTGAAATAAAAACGGAAAAAAGCCCTGTGTATCATCAATAAAAGGCACGGAAATTATTTTTTGACTTCCAAAGACGTACGTGCTAAAAAAAAACAAAAACGGAAAATGAGCCCGGTCAGGAAAAGCATTAAATTACACTGTTCTTTATGCCATAAATGCATATTTTTACACAACACACCACCACATAAACTCGCTTAATTTGAGCCATTTCTGCTGATAAATGAGGCGTAACGTGCGCCAATTTGATAGCCCCGCTCACTTTGACATTTATAACTTATTTCTGGCATGATGCATTCTTTATGGTGAAAATTATGGATTAAACACTTGATATATTTGGCGCAAATCAAAACGCCTTTTACTCCACAATTCTGGGGCAACATTCTTAGTAAATGTCCCCCATTGTTTTACTCTGTGCCTTATATATTGCTACAGGAGTACATGTTATGTACCGGCTGATTACCACTATATGCAGGGGTGCACCTAGCCTTTCTGCTGCCTGAGGCGAAAACTGCGCCCCAACCCCCAATGCCAATTTCTTAAACTAACCCCTTCCCTCCAGTCCTACTGTTGAAGACATACTTGGAAAACATTACATACAGCGCTACAAAACATACAGGGTAATACAGCGCTACATAGTGTGCCCATTGTGCTTCTTAATACTATACTGCAGAAACAGATACCCCCCCCTTCCGCTGCCCCCCGTCTTGCCCCTACCTGGGCTATATTGATGACCTGTCCTCAGGTGCATGTGCCATCTCTCGTGGCACAGGACAATAAAGTTTCTCTGCTGGAAGCTAGGCAAGCTAGTCAACAGCAGGCTCTCAAAGCACCGCTAATGCTGATTGGCCAGCCCAGCAGCGAGACAACGTAGAGCGCTAGTCTGGACAGCGGGTGCAGCGCTAGCCACTGATGATGTACTAAGTAAAGGGGTACCCCGAGGACAGGACAGAGGAAGCAGGGAGCTGGAAAGCAGAGCGGATTTAAGACAGGAGCGAGAATTAAGTGTAATTAGGAGGCGGGGCCTTTTGTCCAAGGTCGGGATCCCCTTCCTCGAGGGGCCCCATAGCAGCTTTGTGGTCTGCCACTGCTGACTGTACCTCTTAATTTTCTTTTTTGTAGTATAATTTGTACAATGCCCCATTCAGACAACCATATCCGTTTTGCGGTCTGCAAATCGCTGATCAGCACAAAATATGGATGTGGTTCAAGTTACATCCACATTTTTTGCGGATCCGTTGAATTCAATGTCGTCCGGAGATTGTTTCTGTCAATACAAAACTTTCCCCTGTCCACAGAATATCTGGGACCACCACTGATCACGAGAATGAATGAAGTGGCAGGTCGAGCGTGCACATAGCTACTCTGTTCACTCTCTATCGGACTGCTGGAGATAGCCGTGTACAATGCTCAGCTATTTCCAGAAGTCCCATAGACATTGAATGAAGCAGAAGGGAACATGGTTGACCTACCATTCCATTACTTTTGGGACACTGGATCCTCATTCTCATGATCATGAACCCATAAGTCCCCACCGATCAGATACTCATCCCGCATCCTGTAGGTAGGGGATAAAAAAGAAATAAGCTGAGCTGTAAAACCAAGAAAGCCCACCTCTATCTGATCAGCAGGGGTCAGACACCCTACACCCTCATCCAGTTGACTATGAAGATCCATAAAGAGGCTCAGACACACCACTACTTAATAATCACTGACTTCTTTATTAACTGCAAGGTATCAAATATACAGTAGATGTTCTCATTAGAAGTCAGGGCACTAGTCTTATATGTGGCCCTGTTGATGATGGGCCTTTGACTCATGAAGAGTCGGGCCTTCAGCACTCAGGAGAGGAAAAACCCCCTAGTGGAGGAAACCTCTAGGGAACCATGGCTGAAGGACTGCCCTTCCCCTAGGCGGTTGAGGAAAACGATGGCATGTGACAAGGACGGCAGATTTTTCCTCGAATCGATGGTGAATGTCAAGTGTGTTGACTTCTGCAGAGACCAAGCCTGGAATCTGCCTTTTGATGCAGCAGGAAACTCACTTCTTCTGTGAATACATCTGACTGCGGAACGTTCGGTGAATGACAAGTCCAATGCAGAGACCGAGCCCGGAATCTGCGTATGATGCAGCAGGAAACTCACTTCTTTGGTGAGTACATCTGTCTGCGGAAAGTCCGGTGAATGTCAAGTCCAGTGGTTATTGCAGAGACCAAGCCTGGAATCTGCTTTTTATGCAGCAGGAAACTCACTTCTTGGTGAATACGTCTGACTGCAGAAAGTCCGGTGAGTGAGTGCAGAGACCGAGCCCGGAATCTGCCTCTTGCTGAAGCGCAGGTCATCTGATCCTGACACGGTGGCCACCATGTCGCTGACTTGTAGAAGAGTCATCACTCTTCCCCCGCTCTGGTACAGTGATCTGCAGATACAAAAAACAGAAATAATTATGACTGAACATGGAGCATCGGAAAATTACTTGTCACGCTCAATTTACTCCTGGTCACTGAGGGTCAATGTAATCCCTTTAACTGTATTAAGCTTGGTATAGCTGTTAGAAACATGGGTCTAGTGCTTATCAATGTCTTTAATTGTTGTAGCTGTTATTCTTGTTCTGGGACCCACTGCTGTATCCAACACAAACAGAATACACCTTATAATCTTGGACTGATTTATTTTCATATATTTTTTTATAGGGTTTGAGGTTAGTTTTCCTGATACAAATCACCAAAACCCCTGCTTTCTTACACACTTCAATAGTTAAAATTCTGGGAGCCATTACCATAAATGATTCTGTGTCATCATTTTGGTGTCTTAAGAAAATCATGTCTGTTATTATTATGAGCTCCTGTCATAAATCACATTACATTTTATGACTCCTGTAACAAGGATCTTACCTTATTTAGGGCTCTTTTTGGTTCTTAAGGCCAGTACCTTCTAGCAGGGGTCACTGGTGAAGATCAGGAGATGGTTCATTCTGCGCCTCATTTTGTCTCAGACCTCTGGTGATCCGATCTGCTGCAATTGCCTTCTTAACCCCAGGCTGTTTGGATACCGCGGTGTCCAAATTATACAGAAAACACCATAAATATCAAGAAGGAGAAAAATCACAAATCATCAATATACCCAATGAGGATACAAGGTCTTCTCATGGATGCAGTCCCTATCATCTGATAGTCTGACACATGACCCTGGGACACAACTGCCTGATAATCAGGTGTCTAGGACTGAGTTAAAATAATAAATAAGTTACCCCCTCATTAATAGGTATAACTATAGATGCAGCAAAGTTATGGGGCCTATAGGCTAAAAGGCCAATCTTTGTGGTGTATGATTATCCCAAACTTATGGTGGTTGTCTAAGTACTTACTACACATGCATATATTATCACATGAGAAGACATTATTACAATCAGCGCGTGAAGATCAAACTTAGAAAAGTCACTGGTTACTTACCGATACCGACAAGTCTGTGGGTTGTTGACTTGTGCCATGGCTCAGCGGTTGTAATCTGGGGTTGGATGAAGACTGCAGCTTTGGCGACATAGAGGATCCAGGTCTGTTTCGGTAATAACAGGCTTCTGGTCAGGGCGATCTCTTGGCCCATCATAGACTCGTCATGTCGTGAAAGACATGGAGCCACTAATTGACCTTTTTGGGAAAGCCTGTGATCCTGCCATTCTGGAGGCAGGATATGAGATGGTCTCTCATCATGTTGTGCTGGAAGATCGCCGTGGGTTCACCGTCATCTGCCAGAAACTCATAGGCAAATGCTATGGCGAACACCCCACAGTCATAGGTGTTTCTCTGCTGATCCACGTTGAGAAATTTGAGATGTTTCAGGGGCTCATTGACCACAACACTGTAGATGTTATTAATCTGCTCGCAAACAGATGAAGGCAAATTGCTGGTCTTGATGCTGTCGGCCACTAGGATGTGGCCATTTTTGAAGCAGGTGGTCAGCCAGTGCACCCTGTCCATGTCGTAGTGGATTTGTACGGCCTTCTGTAGCACATTGTACCCTGGAAAGAGAATAGCAGCGGCGGGCTGCAGCCCATCAAAGTCTCCAAATTGATTCTGCAGGAGATCCTGGGCCTTGTTAATGATGTCATCAACCAGCATGCCGTCCTGGCCGCTGCCCTTCAGGATGGATAAGTGCTCTGGAGACAAGTTGTTCTGTGCTCTCCAGGTATAGGCCTTCTCCACTTGTGGTGTTCCCAGCTCCGGGCTTCCTACATCTTTGGTAGATGGAGCGGACGTGTTTTCTGCCGCAGCTCTTTTGGCTGGTGGAAATGTCCCGGGCTGACTGACATTGGAGGTTGGTGCTTTTCTTTTAAGACTGGGTTTGGAAGCTTCACGAGATGCCTTCAGAAGGTCTTCAGCAGACTCAGCCATTTTCTTGTCCTGTTTTTGACGATTCTTTCTATTACGTCGTCGCTTACAGCTCTTTGGTGTTTGTTTAGCAGGTGGTGCTTTGTGGACAAGGAATGGCTCCATAGCATCAGTGTCCCGGGTTTTTTTTTGCGGGGGTTCCCCACTTTCTGGTGTTTCTCCCAGGGACATGCCTTGTGGTATTAGGTTCCCCTCATGTGCAATTTGTGGATCAGCAATAAAATTGGTTGGTGTCTTCTCAGCTGTGTCATGGCGGATGACGTGGTTTTTACGTCTTAAGGCAACTGACCTGAAGAAGCTCCTGGCCCGTGTCAAGATGGTTGATTTCTTGGCCAGGAAGCTGGAGTTCCTCATCAGAGTTCTCCATTTTTTATTCAATTTCCTGAATCTGGTCAGAAGGAATGAGCCAATGGACACGCAGGATGAGAGAGTGTTGAACAGCAGCCGCCGATCAACATAGCGCCGACGCCTATGAATCCTCATGATGGCGTCCAATCTTCTTTCTGAAGTTGTGTGCATCCAACATGGAGTTATACCTTCACAAATTCATCATTGTGATGTCATCCAGTGACATCACAGCTGTAGGCTCAGTTCTAGAACATTGTATGCAAATGTGGTGACATCACAATACTCTGACAGGATGAAGGCCAGATTATTTTAACCACTTAATGGCCAAAGCATCTTATATATTAATTAATTAAAGATATATGGATGGTGTTTGTTTAATGGATGCAGATTTTCCGTTTTCGAGGATACATTGATTTTTACCTTTACAGTACATTTTCTGCTTCACATTTTCTAGTTTGATTTGGTTGCTGATTATATTTTTAATCTGTATAGTTCCCAAACGTAGGGGTCAGATCTTTATATTATATGAAAGACTCTAATCCTTAAAATAAAATTACAGAATTTGAGATGTAGATGCTGCAGAACCTCTTTTCTGAAAAGTAAGGAAGAGATTCCTGTCCACCATTGATTGTTTGGATAAGGCCTCATCCTTCTCAAAGAATAAGAAGAATTGTAGAATGTTTTATTGTCCTCCAATGAGGGGTGCACCTAGCCTTTCTGCTGCCTGGGGCAAAAACTGAAATGGCGCCCCCCCCCCCTACTTCCATAATGCCAATTTCTTAACCTAACCCCTTCCCTCCAGCCCTACTGTTAAAGACATACTTGGAAAGCATTACATACAGCGCCACATGCTGTGCCCATCGTGCTTCCCAATACTATACTGCAGGAAGAGATAACCCTCCTTCCACTGCCCCCCTTCTTGCCCCTACCTGGTGCTGCCGTCGGGTGCCGGCTATGTGATTTTGTGTGATTCGCCACCTCCTGTATTTGTATTAAACATAGTAATCATTATTGGTAGCGCAGTGCGCCCTCCCCAGTAATAAAAAGATTGGTGGCGCAATGCGCCCCCACCCCCAACCCCCCCAGTATAATAATCATTGTGGCTTAGTGCGCCCCCCCCCCTCCCCCAACTATAATAATCATTGGTGGCAGTGGCCACAGGCAACTCCCCCCTCCCCCCATTGGTTGCAGTGGCAGTTCCGATCAGAGCCCCAGCAGTGTAATCGCGGGGCTCTGATCGGTTACCATGGCAACTAGGATGCTACTGAAGTCCTGGCTGCCATGGTAAGCTCCCTGCTGCCGTGTGCACAAAGCACAGGGCAGCAGGGAGAGTGTGAAGTCCTATTCACAATAATAGAGCTCTGTTAGGGTGAATAGGACAAGAGTTCTAGCCCTTAAGGGGGGAAATAGTAAGTAAAAAACAAACACCAATATATTAAGTTTAAGGGCCCATTCACACAAACGTGTGAATGCGCCCGCATATATTCCGCAATGAAAAGTCCAAAGTATTAAAATATAAAAATATATCTCCTATGCGGTGAACACGTAACAAAAAAATAAAAACTGCACAATTCGCCATTTTTTAGTCACCTTGTCCTCCCAAAAAATAGGATAAACTGTTCTATTATGGGTCAGACTTTCCATCTTCTCCTCCAAGTCTTTTTTTAATTATAATTATATGTATTTAAATTTGCCGACTATAAATTTAATTTGGCTCCTAAATTTTTTGGTTCAGGAGCCAATGGCTTCTAGGTATTTTTTTTAGTCTGGAGCACTGGCACATGGTTTTTATTCCCTAAAACAGCACCACCCTTATCCACAGGTCGTGCGTGATACTGAAGCTGACTTTTTTTCACCCCAATACCAGAGATTGATGGGTAGCACGGATGAGATTTGCTTGTAGAGGAATCTTTCCAGTATTGGTCACTGACCTCAGGTAGTCGCTGTTTAGCGGCATGTTATTCTCTACGACTACAGAAGTTTATGAGAGTTTTATGCCGTCAAACCTGTATTACAGTCCGGTAAATATTTTCAGTTTTATGCTTTGAACCTGTGTGACCGATGCACTTACACCATAGAAACTCAGGTGAATCAACAAACTGCATTGATTCCAAGATATGGCGGCATCCGGTGCAGGTCAGTCTGTGATTGTGTTCTGGGAATGTTATAGTAAGCCAGCTCCATGTTAAAGGGTCACTATGTAGATGGCAGTAGGGCACGTTAGAAGTCGGACTCATCCTAGTAGGAAACCCTAAAATCAGCAACCTCCGGCACACCCAACATACTCCATTGACTTCTATGGGAGTTCCGAGAACCTGTGTACATGTAGGGAGTTGTAGTGCAGGGAGTTGCTGACCACTGGCCTAAGATCTCCTTTCCATTCCGATCTCGTGCTTGATGGTGGACAGATGCAAATTCATACTGGGCCTTACGGGTGTTGCAGCATCCCTATAACGCCCGGAGACTATTGTGACATGGGTCTCATGGATTAGGATACCTATGCCAGATGCGTAATACTCCCTGGTCTTGTACAATTGGCAACAGTACAGCCCAGTGTGCAGTAATATTTCTTCACGCCCAATAGAAGACCATAAGCAGAGGAACACTAGTGTTAGGGCTGTTTCACACAAACATGACATGTTCTGTGACCTGTACAGAAGTGTTTGTGCGGTGAGGGGGAGTAGATAAGCTTTGTCCACCCCCTACTGTAAATGGTAGCTCTATAAAGAGGTGATATCTGTCACTGTAATCATGTCTGTGATAATGAGAAGACTGCTGAAGTGATCTCTATAGAATAGGAATCTCAACATATTAAGCTTAGTGGCCAGAGTGAAAACTGCATGTTAAGATTTTTTTTTTTTTAAATATATTGTGACATGAAGAATAAAAATTACCAAAAATTCTAAAAGAAATATATAGGTCTGACAAAATCTAAACTATAGTTCATTTTTCCCTTCCTGAGCAGACTATTTATAGGAAACTATTTTCTGCCTTGTGGTTCTCACACTACAGCACCCAGATGTCAAAGTGAAGGGTAATGGCTTTACACACCTGGTTTTATGGTTCATGCGCATTCCAGTGGCTCTAATAAAACTGCAGCACAACGCTCACATCTTGCAGATGTCCAAGAGATCTCTCCATTCATTGTTCTGCTACCTTTTTCTTTTAGACTGGCAGCTTGGGGGGCATGTCCTTTCTCCTGCAGTTCTCTCAATATAACAGCTCAGTGGGGTGTGTGCTTTCTGCTGCAGTTATCTCCTTATCACAGCTGGGGGGTGTCCTTTCTGCAGCAGCTCTCTCCTTGTAAGGCTAGCGCTACGTGGAAACATGGTGCGCTACAATTTTTATAATGATAATCTATGGTGTCGCACTGCGACATGACAGTCACAAAAAATCCAGTTGAAGATTTAAACTGAGCATGTGCGTCCACCTTGGTGAGTTGGACATAGAAATAAGAAAAATAGCAAACAGCAGGTGGCACTATATGTACAGATTTTACTGAATAGCTTACCAGCTATACAAAATTTCTAATCACATTCAATTACGAAAGTATTCAGATCCAGGGGCTTGTTTTAAAAATGTAGAATATTTTTTTTGGGACTGCGCTCCGGCCCCATTCACTATAATGGAGCTAAGTTGCCAAAACAGAGACAAACCATGGACCCATGGAAGAAAGCAGCCATGTTTTTCTAATCCTGGACACCCCCTTTAATCGATGAATTGCTACTTGGGGACTACTTATTATTAGTGAAGCACTGTTAATTCCACGGGGCTGTACATATGAACTAAGGGTAAAAAAAAAAAAAAAAAAAAAAATATCCACATTTTTGCAAATTTTTTAATAAAAAGTGGTTTCTCTTTAATGTGTTCAGTTACAGCAAATTATAATACAAAAACAGTTATTTACATACTATTGATATGAATAACGTTAAATAGCATAAATCTATCTCTGCACAGGAGAGCTGCAACCTGATACCCCAAGGAAAAACGGACACGTAGATGCGGGTGATGAAGAATAAATTAAGTTTCCTTACTTAACACCTGAAGGGCAAAAAATTACATTACGAGATTCAGAAAACTGTAGAAATTTTTCGATTAAACTGATTGCACCACGTAGTATGCATGTGAGCAGATGAACATGGCTGCTTTTTTCTTTTTCAGTACCAATCACGTCCTTGGGCTGGGTCTGGTAGTCATTTGGAGATGGACAGGGTTCAGCTGCCATACCAGACACAGTCCGAGAACAAAGCTGGAGCCATTTTATGAAAGAAAGCAGCCATGGTTTTCTAATCTCCCATACAGCCACTTAATAACAGATTCGTCCAAATCCCATGCATAGACAGTGTTAAAATAACATGTGTACTGCCTGCATCCACCCCTAGAGGGGGCTTAGAAATTTGCTGTATACTATGCTATGATTGGGCTCAGTATAACAGTATGCAGTAATAACCTAAGCTCCCCCTAGTGGTGGCTGCTGGCAGCTAGAATATTATTTGCTAGAATATATGGTCTGCTTATGAAGGGTATTTGGGGCAGTTTCGAACAATCTAGAGATATATTAAAAAATATTTAGACAAAATGGTGTGCATATTCACTTTAAAGTACAGATAAAGAGGTTGTCTCATGTCATATTGCTAGGATATGCCATTGTCAGATAGATGCTGGTCCCAGAGGCGAGACCTGCAGCTATCTCTAGTGGTGCACCACACATACGCAGCCATCCTCCCTTCATTTCTATAGTAGCTCTGAAAATAGCCAAGAGGCGTACTCGCCTATTTTCGGAAGTTCCATAGAAATTAATGGAGAGCGCACCGTGCAAGCTCTGCCACCACTCCTTTTACTTCTATGGAAGTGCCAAGCCAGCTATCAGCTATTTTTTGCGTTCCCATAGATTTAAATAGCAGGAAGCCACACACCTGCAATGCGCTCTTGCTCTCTTTGGGGGCTTAATTCTACAGATAGGTGGGACCAGCACCTATCTGACATGAGACCACCCCTTTAAAGGGCATCTGTCAGCAGATTTGTACCTATGACACTGGCTGACCTGTTACATGTGCTCTTGGCAGCTGAAGGCATCTGTGTTGGTCCCATGTTCATATGTGCCCTCATTGCTGAGAAAAATTATGTTTTACTATATGCAAATGAGCCTCTAAGAGCAATGGGGGCGTTACCATTACACCTAGATGCTCTGCAACTGCCATGTCCTCTGCACTTTGATTGACAGAACCAGATATGATGATGTCTACAATGCCTGGTCCTGTCAAAGTGCAGAGGGTGCAGCAGTTGCAGACAGAGCAGAGCCTCTAGGTGTAATGGTAACGCCCCCGTTGCTCCTAGAGGCTCATTTGCATATATTAAAACATAATTTTTCTCAGCAATGCGGGCACATGAACATGGGACCAACACAGATGTCTTCAGCTGCCAAGTGCACATGTAACAGGTCAGCTAGTGTCATAGGTACACTGCCCTTTAAGGGTATGTGTGCGTCGGACTATCACGTAGATGGCATACAAGGAGCAGATAATACCAGTAAAAAACAGCTTATAAAGCCTTAATCCAAGGAGGAAAATCCATTAAAACAACATACTAAAATTTCAATTCTGGCACAGACAAATGTATATCACATTCACCACTCCAGTCCGCAGCCTGCACCGTTCTCTCACCTGTGCAATATAGTCTGCTCCACCTGTAAACACTACGTCAATGCGCAGTAAAAACAAGCAGGATCAGGAACATGAATGGCTGGAGGTCATGTCTTTTTTACCCTATTGATATGACAAGAACTCCATTGTTTCCCCCTCATATTTTAGGTTACCAAATGAATGGAACGTCTTGACTCCTTCTTCGCGAGGAGTGACTGCCGTAGGTTTGGCACAGCTTTCTTGCTGTAGTAAATCTGAGTCTAATTGAGCCAAAAAGTGATCTTTACAGTAGCGTATTGTAGTCTCCTGCAGCGATGGAGGAATTGTGGCACCAAAAAGACCAGAAAAGGAAAGAGCAGAGGGGATAAGATGAGATCCAGGCAAACCCTCCAACAAGACAAAGGCTGCATTGACCAGACTTACTGACGTTCTCCCCTCTCCGATGCGCTGCAGCTCTGGATATTGTGAAATAAGACTGCGAGTTGTGGAAAGTGTGAGATCAGTGAAGGCCGGTGGTTCAAATCCTGACAGTCTAGAAAAGGAATCAGCCACCCTCAGCTGCTGTGAAACTACAACTCCCAGCACACTTAAAGGGGTTGTCCAGGTTCAGAGCTGAGCCCGGACATACCAAGGATTTCACCCAGGCAGCCTGCCTGACAACAGCTGGATCGCGCAGGGCAAGGGCTCTTTTATTTACAAACACACACCTCCGCCCGGCAGTGTGTTCGGTGACGTCACCGGTTCTGATGAGCCGGTTTTAGCGCTGCCCTAGCCAGTAAAACGCCCACCAGTGCCAGTGACAACACCGGGCCCACTGCTGGGCGGAAGCATCCACCTGGCAGAGCCCGGTTCGTCATCGTAACGGGTCCAAATGCCTTTGCCCTGCACGATTCAGCGCAGGGCAAAGGAGAGCATCGGAGCATGAAATGCTCCAATGCTCTTGTCAGGCAGGCTGCCTGGGTGAAATTATGGCTATGTCCAGGTTCAGCTCTGAACCTGGACAACCCCTTTAGTCAGATGCCCTTAGAAGTGAAAGCAGGATTCTGGGAGTTGTAGTTTCAGAACAGCTGGAGTGACGGAGGCTGCTGATCCCTGGTCTAGAAGGTTGGTCTCTAGCAAACCAGTACTGAAGATGGGCATCCTACAACTGGCACAGACACACTGCCCCTGGCACCATGCTACTAGATAAAGGTCATCATGGGGGAAAAAAACATAAGGGACAAGTACAGTATTAACATTCACGCTTGCGATTTGCCTTGCCTCACAGACAGAAGTACAGATCTATACTTGGAGAACCCCTGTCCATATGTCCTCCAGGTAGGACACCTCCTTTAGCACAGAAGCTCCTGCTCTGGAGGACTCAACACAACCATATATTACACTGTTACTAATATGTTATGTAATACCGCATGCCGCCTGTAGTAGTCACTGCAGGAGAAATGCATGGTTCCCTGTAGCTTCCCTTGCAGATCACAGCTGATTGCAAGAGAGTCCTCCATCAAGAAAGACTTTCTGACCATAGCGTCCCCTTCCTCCAAACAGCAGAAATGGAGGGGATTTGAATTTTTGCCCAGTATATGTTCAGTTTTACCAGTAAGACTGAATTCAGGGCTTTGCCACCCGACCAATGCCTTTATACAGCAGCATACAAGCAGATTAACAATAGGAACCGGATGCAATAGGGAAAACTCTTGTTTGGCCGGCGGCCAGAGCTTCAGTCCTGGCAAGCAGCCTCCCTCCTGGAAATGGACACATTTTTTTGGTGAGCTGGGAAGCATTCAAGCGATTCTATCGACCTAGAGAGCGTGATATTTGGATACTGGAAAATACTTTGGGCCTCAGAGATGGTTGTAGTAGACACGTAGCCTCTGTTCTCCAAAAATGGCAAGCTAGGGGCTGGGAAGGAAAGAGAATTTATCAGGTGGGTTTAGGTTCTTGGTGCTATTTTATGTTATTTTCTTCATTTTGCCTTCTTTGAACAATCCTTTTCTGTTGAAGCGTCCATTAAGAAGGTAATGGACCTGCCGTGATCAATTGTAATCTAAAGAGGAACCTGGCAGCAAGTGTTCAGTTCCCAGACAGCACCACCACAGGCGAAGTTGGGTATTACACAGTTCTCATTAAAATCATGTAATCACATGTTTATCTAAGAACATATTTTATTTTTGTAAGTTTTTCCTCATATTCACAGCATGTTAGCAGTAAGATAATTAAAAGGTATGTTCACATCTGCGGCATCCCAGATCTGACAGAAAATTGTCTGCCAGAGTTCTACGAATCTGGCATAGCCGGATAGTGCCACACACCGCCAGACCCTAAAGACTATAATGGAATGCAACATTTTTTTTCTGGGCAAATGCAGGTATTTAGGAACCATATTTACTTCTTTGCAACATTTACCAGCAAAAATATCTGGTTGCTAAGGGCAACATTACTTATTTTATTTTTGTACTAGTTTCCATGAAGTTTTTGAGGCTATGTGAACCATTCACTGGACATCTAGCTACATTGAAAGGGAAGAAAATCTGCAGTAGGAACAGACATGCTAGAGATACAGATCAATTTCTCTGCAGATTTTTTGTCTGCAGTCTATGGAGGACATCTCTTACAGTCTCATCCATTTTGCTGCAGATATTTCACTGCAGATTTTCTGCCTGCAAATCCAGACGAAATCTGCAGCATTTCTTCTACATGTGCACTGTAACCATAGACTGCAGGAACAATTGTTTGCGGTAACCTGTAAAAGGGGGGGGGGGGGGGAGGGGGGCAATTATCTGAAATTATGTAACAAGCAGAAAGGAAACTGCTGCAGCAAAGCAAAAGTTGAAGGGAGGCTGTCAGCAGTTTTGACAATACTAAACTGCTGACAGCACTAAGTAGGAGCTGGAAAGAGCAAGACAAACTTGTCTTTTGTAGAGTTTTTATTAAGAGGAGTAGTGTGAATATGAGGTTTTATTCTGCTCCTGCAAATGCCCAGGAGGCGGGACTTCACTGTGAAGTGCTCTCTGCAATGAAAGGCTTTAAGGCCCTTCTCAACTGCAGTGGTCTCCTGATTGGATGCTACAGCTGTTGGTCAGAGCAGAAGAGAGGGGCTGTAAAGCAGCTGAACGCAGAAAGCATTTCACCATGAAGCTCTGCCTCCTGGGCACTTGCAAGAGTACAATTCGACAACATAAAGCTTCATATTCACTCTACTCATGATAATAAAAGCCCCACAAACTGTATTCTTGTACTACTCTCCCAAGATCCTGCTGACAGACTTTAAGTGATTTCTACCTTTAAAGGCATTTTACAGGATCACCTAGGTTTTTACTTAGCAACCCCCCCCCCCCCTCCACCTCCAGAGTGTTTGACCTAATACAAGAATTCAACTCACCTGGTCCTCGGTGCTCCGGTCATGCATCCCAGCTGCATTGGTCAATCTTCCAATCCCAGACTTTTTACTTCTGGCAAGGCTATGGGCGGGATCACGTATACCGCTGCAGCCAATAATTGGCCTCAGAAGTGACACATTCCCAGGCGGCAGTGGTGCACGAGAGCCCGTCTGTAGCCCACCTAGAAGTTTAAAAAAAACAAAAAACAGATTTCCACTCAGTGTGAACGTGGTTCAGAAAAACATATTGCACTGTAAACTGTAGTTGATTTTGAGCCTGGAGTCCACTCCTACAATCCTGTTATGTCTGAACACGTCCTTACTCAGCATATGACACACAGTAATTCACAGTACAAAGTGGATACTCCGCATTTCAGACATATTAATCCTGTGAACGTTGTGGCTGCTTCCAAGGTCAACATTGCCCCAACATATCAGAACTCCAGGACCACATTTTAAAAGGAGTGCTCCAACAACTAACACCTATGGAATAACCTAGTGCAGTGATGGCTAACCTGTGGCACTCCTGCTGTGGTGAAACTACGACTCCCAGCATGCTCTATTCATGGAGTTCTGAGAACAGCCAAGCAAGTGTGCATCTTGGGAGTTGTAGTTTTACCACAGCTGGAGTGCCGGAGGTTAGCCATCACTGGCCTAGTGTGATGCCGTAAATTTGCATGGATGGACTACCCCGTTAACACAATACATCAGACCTTTAAAGAAGTGTATCTACTCACCAGGACAGAACCTTTCATCTACCAGGGCCAAAGAAGTCATAAACAAGGGAAGAGCCATTTCTTAAATTTACTCTTACTCAAAGATTCTAGTTAAAATGGAGTATCCAAAATAAGAAAAATATGGCTGCTTTCTTCCAAGAACAGTGCCACACCTGGTTGCTTGTGGTATTGCACCTCAGCTAAAAGCACTTTAGGCTGCAATACCAGAAACAACCAATAGACATGTGTGGCGCTGTCTGTGGATCAAAGCAGCCATGTTTTTTTCCTAACACTTTTCAAGCCCTATTTATAAGAATACTATATAGAATCCCTTAAAGCAGGGATACCCAACCTGCAGCCTTCCAGCTGTTGCAAAACTACAACTCCCAGCATGCCTACACAGCCTACAGCTATTAGGGCATGCTGGTAATTGTAGTTTTGCAACAGCTGAGCATCCCTGCCTTAAAGGTTTCTTCACTCATCAATGGACACCCTAGAAGTGTCATTTAAAACAAGGTACAATCTCCCTGAAATGACCCCTGACCAGATTCTGGTCTATGTTTACGGCATGACCCGTAGGGGGCAGCAGTGTAGCTTTAGATGAGTATCTCCTAAACATGTCCATCAAGAAAATAACTCTACTGTAACATTTTTCTTCTTATAGGAGCAGGATTTAGTCCTTCTTTACTACGCAACAGGTGCAAGGTGGAAAGGGAAGTATATTTAAAGGGTCACTGAGTTTTCAGCAAAGTTTTTGATATGTCGTAGGGGCATATGAAAAGTTTTGACTGCTAGAAGAAGCGCTCACGTATCATGCTCTCCTTGCCGCAGGGCTGTGGAGTTAGTAAGCCAAAGTTCTCATTTTATCACACTCCGACTCCGGGGTCACAAATGGGCAATAATTTTGTACCTTTTTCCTGTAGTAAAATGGTGACGTTGGGCTTTTTCTCACCAATCATGTGACTTAGATGGAATTTAAACCATATTTATTATATCATTTCTGAAATTCTTGACATTTTGTAAATTCCTGGAAGTAAATATGTAACACACTGTACATTTATTAACTGGAAAATACTGTTATACAATTATTAATTAGAAGAAATCTATGAATTTGTCCTAGTTAGGAAAGCTTTAAGTGTACATTCTGGAAACGCAGAGAATCCTGTGCAAGTCTGAATGGGAATAAAAGAAACATGCACGACAACATGTTATAGTTACAGGTTATAGTTACTAGAGAGGGGTCGTTGATCCAGGGAGTAATTCTGATTGCCTGATTGGAGTCGGGAAGGAATTTTTTTCCCTAAAGTGGGGAAAATTGGCTTCTACCGCACAGTGTTTTTTTTGGATCAACTTGTAGGAAAACAGGCCGAACTGGATGGACAGATGTCTTTTTTTCGGCCTTATAAACTATGTTACTATGTAAAAGGTGGAGCGGTCATATTCAGTGCTAGCCTTAAAAGGGTTGTCTCTCAGGAGCCCACAGCCTGCCTCCCTAATGGAAAGATTTATACTTACCTGCTATCCACAGCTCCAGTCCTGTGCACTGGATTCAGTGTGTATCTTCCAGTCCGCAGTTTGTTTACTTACTCTCCACCCTGTCGATAATTATTTGTGCCTCTGTAGCCAATGACTAGTGTCCACAAGAGAAACATCACTGCAGAAGCCAGTTAATCGTCAGGGACCGACGCCCAGTAGCCCTGCCGATCAGCTGCTTGAAGAGTAGGCTGCGCTCGAGCGCAGCCATGCCTTAATTGTTTACCTACTTGAAATCGCAGCGGTGAGCAGGTCTAATTACAAGTCGGCCCATTCCTTCCATGGGACGACTCTGTAATATTCGTTATGTATTCATTATGTGTATAGGAATGAGCTGCCTCACTGTAGTGAATGAGACAGCTTCTTGTAGTTACACCTGCTTGCCACTGCAATGTCGATGGCGACCAGGTAAACGATGAAGTGAAGGTAGCGCTTGCACAAGTGCAGCCTTCTCTTCAAACAGCTAATCGGCAGGGGTGCCGGGTGTCAGACCCCCCACCGATCCGATATTGATGATCTATTCTGAGGATAGGTCATCAATATTAAAATCCCGGAAAACCCCTTTAAACAAGCTATGGACCTGAAAATGCACACAGGGAAGCTGACACAGAGGACTAGAGTGACGAGGAGTAGGTAAGTACGATTCTTTCAGGAGGAAGGCTGCGGGCTCCTGGAAAAAATTATTTATTCCCAGTAGTGAACTTCCTCCTCTGGTCTTCATATTACTGAGCATGTGCAGCACAGTTTTAGGCATTGTAACTAAGAATCTTGTTGCAGCATGAAGATACCGAGTATAAGGGACAGGAGATAGCAGAACTGATTTTCTATCACCACTAGAACATCCTGCCTATCACTGTTTATAGTATAAGGGCAGGGGAGAACACAGGAGAGGCGAGACCCGAGTATCATCACTAGAATACCCTGCTTATCACTGATTATAGAATATGGGACATGAGATGTGAGAACTGATTATCTATCACCACTAGAACACCCTGCGTATCACTGATTATAGAATATGGGACATGAGATGTGAGAACTGATTATCTATCACCACTAGAACACCCTGCGTATCACTGTATATAGTATAAGGGCAGGGGAGAACACAGGAGAGGTGAGAACTGATTATCCATCATCACTAGAACACCCTGCTTATCACTGTATATAGTATAAGGGCAGGGGAGAACACAGGAGAGGTGAGAACTGATTATCCATCATCACTAGAACACCCCTGCTTATCACTGTATATAGTATAAGGGCAGGGGAGAACACAGGGGAGGTGAGAACTGATTATCTATCACCACTAGAACAACCTGCTTATCACTGTATGTAGTATAAGGCTACTTTCACATTAGCGTTTTTAAATTCCGGTATTGAGTTCCGTCATAGGGGCTCAATACCGGAAAAAAACGCTTCAGTTTTGTCCCCATTCATTGTCAATGGGGACAAAACTGAACTGAAGACAACGGAATGCTCCTGAAAGCATTCCGTTCCGTCTTCAGACCGGAGAACAAACCGCAGCATGCTGCGGTTTGCTCTCCGGTCCAGGCATCCGCACCAAGACGGATCCGGAATGACCCCCAATGCAAGTCAATGGGGACGGATCCGTTTGGTGTGGACACACCAGTAATCCGGATCTGTCCTCCATTGATTTCCTACTTACAAACATACATACAGACATACATACAAACATACAAACAGACATACTCACATACTCCAGGGACGCCGGCAGCATGTCTTTACGCGCCTCCTGCGCGCAGCTATGACGTTTCCCCACTGCGCCCAGCAGAGGGCGCTGTGGGGAATCGTCATCACTGCGCGCAGGAGGCGCGTGAAGACGTTCTGCCGGCATCCCTGGAGTATGTGAGTATGTATGTATGTATGTCTGTATGTTTGTATGTATGTATGTCTGTATGTTTGTTTGTATGTATGTCTGTGTCTTGTTTAAATGTGTGTCATGTGTGGGGCCGGAGCGCTGCTCCGGCTCCACACATGTATAGCGTTAGCACGGATCCGTTGGCACCCTTTAGGTGCCGGATCCGTGCTAACGCTAATGTGAAAGAGGCCTAAGGAAAGGAGAGAACACAGGAAAGGTGAGAACTGATTATCTATCACCACTAGAACACTCCATTTATCACTGTTTATAGTATACGGGACAGGAGAGGTGAGACCTGAGTATCATCAATAGAACACCCTGCTGATCACTGGTTATAGTATAAGGGACAGGAGAGGTGAGAACTGATTATCTATTACCACTAGAACACCCTGCTGATCATGGTTTATAGTAAAAGGAACATGAGAGGACACAGAGGTGAGAACTGATTATCTATCACCACTAGAACACTCTGCATATTACTGTTTATAGTATAAAGGACAGAAGATAACACAGGAGAGGTAAGAAATGATTATCTATCATCACTAGAACACTCTGCTTATCACTAGTATAAGGGACAGGAGAGAACACAGGAGAGGTGAGAACTGATTATCTATCACTAGAGATGAGCGAGCGTGCTCGGCCGAGCATGCTCGAGTGCCATTTTCGCATATTTGCGTACGCATTTTAAAATTGGCACGCTAATACATACGCATATTTTAATCTGTACACAAATGCGTACGCATAAGTACAAATTGTTAAAATGCGTACGCATTAAGTGTACAGATTAAAATATGCGTATGTATTAGCGTGCCAATTTTAAAATGCGTACGCAAATATGCGAAAATGGCACTCGAGCGTGCTCGGCCGAGCACGCTCGCTCATCTCTATCTATCACCACTAGAACACCCTGCTTATCACTGTTTATAGTATAAGGGGCAGGAGAGAACTCTTTAAGGGCCTTAGATTTACAGAACATAAAATATATTTATGATTAACATTTCAAAACTTTTCTAAATTTCTAAGAAAGTTAATAAATGAATGAAAAAAAAAAAATCTGCTGATGTATGTATGTAAGCTGGAGTCAGTAGATCTCTACCATCTCCACAGCCCTGGGAGACTGAATTGGGACAGGCCCCTACGCTTTCTATAGAGTTCGTATTGTTTCCTTTCCTGCAGTGAGGAGAGAGTGATATGCGAGTGTTTCCCTTTCCTCGTTCTAGCATTCAATGGAGATCTCAGCACTCAGACCCCTACCGATGAAAAATTTCGATAGGTCTCTGACATATCAAAAGTTTGCTGAAAACTCAGTGACCCTTTAAGGGGAGCAACCAAATATACATCATTCAAGACCAAATCAACAATTTTCTAAAGTTTTTAAGCCTCCTACATACAGTACACGGAAGGGGAAAGAAAATGAAAACTTGATGAATTTTGGCAATCAAGGCTCCATTAATCAAATACATGTTAAGTAAGTCATTTATTTCCAAGGATCAGAAAATTGGTTGCATTGTCTACATTGTAAAAACTATAGTAACCCGCTATACATTTTGCCGGTTAAAACTGCTGCTAACATCTAGGTGGGAGGAGGGGGAGGAGGGAGGGGATAGAAGCATTGCTTAAGATATATTGCATACAATGTGAAATCAACATGTAAATGAAGGGGGTTTACTGAAAAGGAAGGACAAAAAAAAAAAAAAATTAAAATAAAAAAAAAGAAAAAAAAAACGAAAAACAACACAAAACGGGGAGAAGTGTATTATTACAAAGACCCAGGAAACAGAATTAGAACCACAATATTTTCTCTGTGAAAAATACAACTATTCGTGAGATAAAATGTACAATTGATTTTTTTTTTCCTTAAAGAAAAAACACAGTATAAAGGAAAATAGTTTTCTTCAAAACAGGGAAAATAGTTAATGTCATTTTTATCCATTATAATATAATTTGACACAAAAAAGCAGTCAAAGGATTGCACCAACTCCGCGTTCAGTTGCCTGAACCAAAAGAAACTTGTAAAAGGAGTCCGTAAAGCGTAACGATTTTTTTCTACCATTTTTCTTTTTTTTTTTTAATCACGGTGGCTATCATAAAGTGATGTATCGCAAAACTCTGTTTTACAAAATGTACAATATTCTAAATGCTGTGGCCTGTAAATTAAAAATGCAGATATCGTTCCTGTAACTCCACCTTATATGTTCTTGTTTATTCTTTTAGCACGGGAGAAGATCGGGTGAGGGGGAGGAGTGAACGGGGTCTTCTTAATTTTTTTTTTTCTTTTAATTTTGGCAGAGAAAGAAAAAAAAAATGTAGTAAAGCAGTTTTAAGTGTTAACGCTATAGGTAATAAAGTAATTTATTCTATACTTTTAGTGCATGCTGTATCATTTTGTCTTGGGGGATGGGGGGGGGGGATATGCAACAGGGAACAGTTTACAAAATGAATGGGGGACAAACGTGCTGCTCGTCTCCCAGGCGTTCATTCCCGACGTACTCTCCAGAGCTGTATGTTCATCAGCAATCTCTGCAGTCATGTAAAGGTGGCAACCAGAGTCTCTTGTCTCCGCTTTCCGTATGTTAGGCTGTTTGATGGGGGGAATATACAACAAGGAGGACTGTGAGAGATGTGAATAAGGTGGTGGTGGTGGTGGGGTCTCCAAAATTTAAAAAAAAAAAAAAAAAAAGCCAGGCTTTAAGAGCATGTCTGCTGCACCCGGCTCAAAAGTTCACCAAATTTTTCAAAGAGATCCTCCACCCACTTCATGTTTTTCAGACAGTGGTTAACGAGGTCTGCTTGCTGTAGGTCCCGATTTGATTTCTGAACAGAGGTAACCTGAAACGGGAGAGAAAACAAAAAAGGGAAAAAAATTGCAAACAGCCAGAAAGTGACTTGTACAATATGCATGAGGGAAATATCAAGTAAGCTCAATGCTGCCTCCTAATGTACAAAGTTAAAACTGTATATATATTAAAGGGAATGTGTCTCAGAAAATTAAAGAACTCCCGCAAAATTTTTTATTCTCTGACCTAATAGAAAGGTGCATGATATAATCTATAGTGAAGAAATCATCTTATCAGAGAATGTAATTGTGAGTAATAACCTCTCTTCTTATTGTAGCTGGGTCATGTGACCAACTCCCTGACCTCCAACTGACCCAGGACAGGAAGCCAGTAACTGCTCTATTCATTCCTACGAGACTGAAAGTGAAGCTCCCATAGGAATACATAGAGAATTAGACTTCCTGTCCACACAAGTCTCTGTGTGAGTTGGTGGGTCTAATTCATAGTCACATGACACAGATAAGAAACTTCAGGATGATATAACTCACAAATACAGCTACTGGTAAGAAAATGACATTTACTACAGATGATATCATGTACATTTCTAGCAGGACATGGAATAAAAATTTTTGCGGGAGTTCTTCTTTAACTTATTTAAAGGACATCTGTCAGCAGTTTTGTACCTATGACACTGTCTGACCTGTTACATGTGCTCTTGGCAGCTGAAGACATCTGTGTTGGTTCCATGTTCATATGTGCCCGCATTGCTGAGAAAAAAATATGTTTTAATATATGCAAATGAGCCTCTAGGAGCAACGGGGGCGTTACCATTACACCTAGAGGCTCTGCTCTCTCTGCAACTGCAGCACCTTCTGCACTTTGATTGACAGGACCAGGCGTGATGACGTTTTCACTGCCTGGTCTTGTCAATCAGTCATCAAGCCCGGCCTTGTCAATTAAAATGGATAGGGCGTAACAGTTGCAGAGATTCTAGGTGTAATGGTAACGCCCCTGTTGCTCCTAGAAGCTCATTTGCATATATTAAAACAATTTTTCTCAGCAATGCGGGCACATATGAACATGGGACCAACACAGATGTCTTCAGCTGCCAAGTGCACATGTATCAGGTCAGCCAGTGTCATAGGTACAAATCTGCTTTAAATAATATGTTAAACATAATTTTTTAAATAATTTTTGATGAAGTTAAAAGGGCCCTTTACACTGCCCATCCAGCAGATTATCGCTAACGAGTGTTCGTACATTAGCATCAATCTGCCAGTGTAAAGGTGCTGCCGATTAACTGATGAACAAACAGCACTCTGCTGCCGGCAAACAATGATTCTGTATGGGGATGAGCAACGGCATACTAATAATAGGCGCCTTGCTCTGTGGAGATCACTTTACTGCAGTTATCTGCTTATCATTACAGGCAGGAATACATTGCCAGATATCACCTGTAAATAGATAACACCAGATCATCCACATACAATAGGCGATATCACAGCTAATCTGCTCCCTCTTGAACTCTGCACAGATCACACCTAAAAAAAACCTTTCCCACAGAAGTCAATGAGTCAGCTTCTGTCCACTGTGTCTACTGCCCATGGTGGCTGCTATAAATCATATATCTCTGAACGCTGTTAACAGCAGCTCAGGCAAGATGGTAGCCTACATAATCATGTTCAGGAAATAGAATTAAAAAAAAATGAAACCAGAAAATAAAAAATATTTTCAGTGACACATTCCCTTTAGAAGGGTTTTTATTATACTTTGATATTGATGGTCTATCCTTGGGACAGGCCATCGATATTAGATTGGGGGGGGGTCCAACTGCAGGTCTGCCCACCCACCATTCAGCTGACTGAAGAGTGCTGAGCCCCGTCATTGTCAGCAGGCATAGCTCCATACAGCTTGTAGCTGATGCCGAGCTGCAATACCAAGTACTGCCACTGAAAACGTATGGCGCTATGTCTAATAAACAATGAAGATGCGGCAATCACTAGTGGGCCCCTTTCATCCGCTAACCTGTGGGTGTACCTGTACACTGACCCACAATGATCCTATGTTAAAGGACAGACCATCAATATCAAAATCCCAGAAAATACTGTTAAACTAGATACAGATCAATGAAAGTTTGTGTATTCCAGATATCGCATGAGGAGATGTTTGAAGGGGTTATCTGACACTGAAAACTACACCGTGGATGCAGCCTTCTGATTCCGCTAAGGACACTGAATAGTTTCTAGCTGCCTGAAAGAGCTGATCAGTGAGGGTGCCAGGTGTCGGACCCCAACTGATCAGATGCCCATGACCCATCCTGAAGGACAGGCCATCAATAGCTCTAGCCTGGACAACCCCTTTAAAGAATATAATCCTAACCACGTTGAAAAAAAGCAATAAACTGCAAATGCAAAACTTACCTCATCTTTGCATAAAAGGTATATGTGGTACTTGTAATGGTGGAGTGCATGATAGAGTGAACACAACTGGGATTTTTCTGGATCTACAGTGAATTCCTGTTAAAAAAAACAAAAAAACCCAAACATTTTGATAACTTATTCCAAAAATAGCAGTTCGGTTATTTAGATTCAGTCCGTGCAGGGTAAATACTTTTATATTTTAATAGTTGGAACCTTCTCGAACACAGTAATACCAATTACATCTCTAATTTTTAGATGTAAATTAGGGAAGGGTGGCTTGAATTTTTTAATACTTTTCCATTTTTTAAAAAACATTTTTCTCTTACTTTTTAGCAACGTTGTGGCTGCTTCCAAGGTCAACATTGCCCCAACATATCAGCACTCCAGGACCAAATTTTAACGGAGTGCTCCAACAACTAAGGCCTATAGAATAACCTAGTGCAGTGATGGCTAACCTCCAGCACTCCAGCTGTGGTGAAACTACAACCCCCAGCATGCTCCATTCATTTTTTAAAGAGTTCTGAGAACAGCCAAGCAAGGGGTCATCTTGGGAGTCGTAATTTTACCACAGCATGAGTGCCGGAGGTTAGCCATCACTGGCCTAGAGGGACTTGCCATCATTCGACTGTTTATACCATAGACAGCAATAGGTAACTTCTGCAGTCTATGGGCATTCTCTGTACTGCCTATTAAGCCCTGTTGCTGGCAGTTTATGACTGCAGGTTTGGGAACCTTAACAAGTCCCCAGCCTGCCATAGCAAAACAATCGCCATCCTGTGATTTCACTGTAGGGGGGGGGGGGGCAATCGGACATTAAAGAGCACCCCTTCCCTCAGATTCCACAGCAGCTATTGACCAGAGTTACATGATGGGGGTCTGAGTGATTTCTGATCCCGATCACAGTGAGCAGGAGTCAGCTGGGGGAAGCCCAGTTCATTACGTACCTGTGATTGCTTTGAAGCAGTTTTAGTGGGTCGCATGGTCTTCTTGTTGTACCATTTGCCGTGTACTTTTATCTTACACACAGATGCTCCTCCTGATTTTCCTTTTGTATCACGATTAATCGTGGTTACCTCTGGATAATTTTCCAAGGCATTCTAAATATCCAACAGCAGAATGAGATAGATGTGGTCAGCGCAAAATCACAGCAGATTAAAGGGGTTTTCCAGGATTTTACTACTAATAACCGATCCGATACTGATGACCTATCCTGAGAATGTCATTAGTAGTAAAATCCCGGAAAACCCCTTTAATATTTGATTTAACTACTTTTTTTTTTTTTACATGGAGCACTAAGGTTCCAAAATAACTGTGTCCCATTACAAAGCCCCCCTAGAAACTCTTCATGTTCATACCTTCAATGGCTGATCCATCTGCAGTTTTGTGAGCAGTCGCCTCCTGTTCTCATTTAACATCCCTTCGATCTTCCTCATGTGTGGCAGAAGAACTTCATCTGGGAAGCCAAAAAATACCAGCAATATAAAGAGAAGGCACCGCAACATTTCAGAGCAGATAGTCCATGTATAGTCAGGTATTTGACTCTCACACATGGGAATGTAACATACATGGACAAGCCCATTTATGTCATCTTGCCTCAGGCGGTCACCGAATTGCCTCTGAGGGGGTCTGAAGGTTACGGCGGGCACAGGAGGAGCCTCTGGATCCCATCCCTGCCGTTCAGCCTCATAGGCTTCTAAGCACTACTGGGGGCACTGAGGGAGTAGGGAGGACACTATATATATATATGGGGGCATTACACTCCAGGGTTGGGGAATTTATATATGGGGGCAATATACTACTTGGGGGGCGGGTGAGCAGTATATATACAGGGACATTATACTACAGGGGAGAAAGCATTTTTTATACATGGGGGCATTATACTACAGAGGGAGCGCATTATATATACACACAAGGGCACAATACTACAAGGGGGAGGGCACTGTATATACGGGGCATTATACGACAGGGAGAGAGCATTATATATATGGGGGCATTACACTCCAGGGTTGGGGAGTTTATATATGGTGGCATTATACTACTTGGGGTGCCGGGGGGGGGGGGGGGGCAGAAACAGCATTATATATACAGTGACATTATACTACAGGGGAGAAAGAATTTTATATATGGGGGCATTATATATACACAAGGGCACTATACTACAAGGGGGAGAGCACTGTATATATGGGGCATTATACTACAGGGGGAGAGCATTTTATATATGGGGGCATTATACTACAGGGGGAGAGCATTATATATACACACACAAGGACACAAGGGCACTATACTTCAAGGGGGAGAGCATTGTATATACAGGGACATTATACTACAGGGGGAGAGCATTTTATATATGGCGGCATTATATATATATATATATATATATATATATATATATATATATATACATATACACACATATACACACACATATACACACACAAACACACACACAAACACAAGGGCACTATACTTCAAGGGGGAGAGCATTGTATATACGGGGCATTATACTACAGGGGGAGAACATTATATATACTTTTCTGACAGGGGGTCATTATACTGTGAGGATAGCCGGTGAGCGCATTATACATGCTAGCACTGGGTGGGGGTATTATAATACAGACTGGAGCACTACAGGTGTGGCATTATAATACAGGCTAGAGCACTATACACATGGGCACTACAGGGGGGGTGCAATATAAGTACTGGCGCTAAAGGGGGCATTATAATACAGGGGTCATTTAGGTGGCGCCATTTCAATTTTCACTTCAGGCAGCAAAAAGACTAGAATCGGCCCTGTACATGGACGGTGTACAGTGGCACACAGCATCCCGTATGCGTCCGTATTTTGGGCCCACAAATCCGTATATTCACCTCTGTAATACGACATGTAATGGAGCATACCATTATTTTCATTTCATTTTTTACAGATTCATTGGCAAGCTGTAAAAATATAGGGGCACACAGAGGTACCAAGGCAGGTAAGGAGCCATACTACAGGTCACCATGATCTGTAATAAGGGTTGTGCAACTATTTTTCGGACAGAAAATAAAATAAAGCTAAAAAAAAAAATAAAATAAAGTAAAAACTAAAAAGTTTACCATTATCTTTCTCCAGGTTTTGCATCACATCAGCATCCAATACAATTCCTACAAGCAGCTCAATATATCCCTTGAAGGTCTCTTTCATGGCCCTCGTGTTCAAGAAGCGCGTGACAACTGGGGGAGGCGGGGGCTCAAACTCTGAAAGAAGAAAATAATAAAAGTCAATGGTGTCCACCAGGCAGAATTTGCATCGGTTGTATGCCTGAGCCGTATACTATAGCGTCTCTAGTTATGAACAGAACCTATGCTGAATTACCTACAGGAAAATTCGGCGGCAAATGCATTAGGTTTAATTCCCCAATATATTGCTCTTCGGCAGCAGTGGGGGGGGGGGGGGGGGGGTCACATTTCCATCAACTGCCCATAAGGAAACTACAAAATGGATATAAAAGGGTTTTCTGCAGTGAACGGGCTATGAGACTGATGCCTCTGTTACTGCAGCTCAGCTCAATTGATGTGAATGGGGCTCAGCTGCAATACCGCGCACCACCTGTGGACAGGTGTGGTGCTGTTTTGGGAAAAATAAGCAGCCATGTTTTTCTAATTCTGTGCAATCACTTTAGGCTCCATTCATAGATTACAAATGGCAACGACTACAGCACAAGCGCCCGCAGCTTCCATTTCTGTTTGGCAACAATTACTGGTTTTAGAAAAAAATGTTTCCAGAACTCCCAGCGTGTCCACGTCCAATGCAAGTATTGGGTATTTAGACTACGCGAGTTATCCAGGTGTTAATAGCATAGCTAGCCTATTAAGTTGTATATAAAGCCATAATAAAGATAAATCAACTGAGGCTAGCCTGCTTGTTGACAGTTTCCCAGTTTTCTTTTTTTATGTGGCAAAAACAAACGGAATTCTATAAATCCTTTATTTTTACAAAGATGATGAGGACTGAAGGAGTATACAATGTATAAAGAATAAGGTATAGGAAGGACTGGAGGGGGGTATACAATGTATATAGAAGGACTGGAGAGGTGTATAGGACAAAGAGGATGGTATACAATGTATACGGAGGAAGAACTGGAGGAGGGACAAAATGTATACAGAGGAAGGTATATAATGTATACAGAGGAATGACTAGAGGAAGGTGTACACTATATACAGAGGAAGGACTGGAGGAAGGTATACAATGTATATAGATGAAGGATTGGATGAGAGTATACAATGTATACAGAGGAATGAATACAATGTATATAGAGAGGAGTGGAGGAGGGTATACAATGTATATGGAGGGAGGACTGGAGGAGGGTATACAATGTATATAGATGAAGGATTGAATGAGAGTATACAGAGGAAGGAATACAATGTATATAGAGAGGAGTGGAGGAGAGTATACAATGTATATGGAGGGAGGACTGGAGGAGGGTATACAATGTATATAGATGAAGGATTGAATGAGAGTATACAGAGGAAGGAATACAATGTATATAGAGGAGTGGAGGAGAGTATACAATGTATATAGAGAGGAGTGGAGGAGAGTATACAATGTATATAGATGAAGGATTGGATGAGAGTATACAGAGGAAGGAATACAATGTATATAGAGAGGAGCGGAGGAGGGTATACAATGTATATACAGGGAGGAGAGTATCTATAAACATACCCTCCTCCATTTACATACATTAGATATCCTCCTCTCAGATATACTGGTTCTCAGCAGCCATGTGCAGACCCAGTGCTCCCATTTTGCTCAGGGAACTGGTAGGGACTGAAGCGGTGCACTCTCTCTACCACCCGCCAGACTAGCTGTTACAGCGGGATCCCGGCTACTGTCAGTGCCGACTCCCGCTGTGATCTAGAGCGCTGTGTATCAGTGCAGTATATGTGGCTCTCTGCAGCCGGCTCCGATTAATAGCATGGGCAGCAGAGACCTACATATACTGCGCCAATTCAGCGCTCCAGAAGATAAAAAAAATGTGATTAATTGCGCGGCCCTAAGGGCATGTGACGACAGAAGGAACCCTCAGCGCTGGAATGCATTCTGGGCGATACTCGATGTCTTCACTGTTCTCCTCGCCTTACCTTCCTCATCACTCTGCATGTCTGGTGAGGAGTCCGACTGAGAAGACGAGAACTCCTCCTTCCACTGTTTCCTCTTCTTTGGTGGAGGTTCAGCCTTCGTCTTTGGCTGTTTGGCTTTTGGTTTTGCAGTCACGACTTTTGGCGGCACGGTTTTCTGCGGAGGAGTCTCGGTGGTTGCTTTGTTACTCACGTTGACCTTTGTATGAGTGCTTCGACTAAAATGAGAAGGATTAGCGAGTAAATGTCAGCTCCAATGGGATACAAAGCTGCCAGCCTGAAAATCTATTCTGAAGGATTAAAGCAGACTTCTATCAGAGGGTACTCTTATGTCCACAGCTCTCATGGCGTAGTGCAGCTCTAGCAGCTGCGTATGTCACATGATCCTTGTCAAAACTGCTGAGTGGCTGATAGGAGTCATGTGATACACCATGTGACAACATCAAAAACAGGAAGTGCTTTCTTTTCAGCCTCTTTTTGGACTTTGGGGGGCTGATTAGTGGATGCAATCATTTTTTTATGCTCTAAGGCAGGGGTCAAGAACCCTTCGACACCCCAGGTGTTGTGAAACTACAATTCCCAGCATGCACACTTCCTCTGCTTTTCTCAGAACTCTCATAGAAATGAATGGAGCATGCTGGGAGTTGTAGTTTCAGAATAGCTGGAGTGCCAATGGTTGCTGATCCCTGCTCTAAGGTATTCTTTCCCACAAATCACATATATGTAAGTCATCGGTGGGATGCATCTGCCGCAGCATATGGCATGTGCAAGTCATCTCTGATCGTGTGGGCACAACCTGCAAAAAATTTCTGAGACAGGAGAAAACTTAGATCCTGGTTGTTTAATTTCCCATCCCCAACGCCGCGGCCAAGGTCAGACCTGCAGAGGTAAATCATACTAAGGCTCCATTCACACATCCGCAGAATGTGACCGCATCATTTTCAATGGGGCCGCAAAAGATGCGGACAGCACACAGTGTGCCGTCCGCATCCGCACTTCCGGTCCGCGGCCCCGCAAAAACATAGAACATGTCCTATTCTTGTCCGGAGCCACGGACAAGAAAAGGCATCTCTATAATAGAGCCGGCCATGTGCGGTCCGCAAATGCGGAACGCACATGGCCGTTGTCCGTGTTTTGCGGATCCGCAATTTGCGGACCGCAAAACACACACGGACGTGTGAATGTACCCTTACCTGAATCCTACCTGCTTCCCAGTCTCCCTGTCAACATCCAACTTGACCGGGGTCATGTGGCCACTGAAGCTAATGACTGGCTGCAGCTGGCGACATGTCGCCCATGCGTCACGAGTCCCAGTGACATGACGCACAGGAGATGCGTCACCGCTGAGCCAGCCAAACTGGATGTTGACGCAGGAAGACTGAAGGGTTTTCCAGGGGGAGCAGGATTCCCTCTGCAGACCTTGCCATCCCAGAGGTTCTGCCCGTTACGTCGCAATCAGCGCTAATCGCAGTGTGGAGAAAGGGTAGGTGTGGGTACCTATCTCTGCCAGTAGAGGGCAATCACGGAGAATACAGACACGACGTAGGAAAATGTAATACATAGCCAAAGGCCCCTCAGACAAGGATTCAATCAGTGTGTTCCGCTTTTTAGTTGCACACAGAGCTTGGATTTGTGTTTCATCTTCAAGAAGACGTAATTAGGACAATGTTCCCAGACAGGCAAATTTCCGTCTCAAAATATCTATAAAGGGAATTCTCGAGTAACGTCTTGAGCTGTCTGTAGGCCGATCTCAGCGCTCCGTGGTCTTCTAGAAGATGTTTTAATCATTTAGTCAGTAAAGAAAAGTAATGACTCCGGATCTGTCCATGTAAAATGATTCTAAACCTGTACCGTGCGGGGGGAAAGTCTCCACCTGGTAGAGAATTCTAGCTAAAATAAAGTCCCCCAAGTGTTGTTAACCCCCTGACGACCGCCCATTGACTATATACGTCCGAGCGGTCGGCATAGATGTCTGCAAGTGTTTTAAATTGTTCTTGCAGAAAAAGCAGCTGCAGGAGAGGGGATCCGGCTGTCAGCGACAGCAGGGCTCCCCATAGAGAAGGCAGGGATTTTTTTATTTTTTTTTTTCCCCCCATACCTCCCCTAAATGAAAATTACCGTTTTGGAAAGGAGCATAAAAAGAAAGTGTTTTAGTTGCATATTGTGCTATAAAAAAATTTAAATACAAAAAAATTAAAAAGGGGTTGTCTCATCATAGACAATAGGGGCATATCACCAGGATGGGACCCGCACCTATATCCAGAATGGACCCCCTGCAAGGAGGTGGCTGTAGGACTCCTGTCTGGCCACCACCAAGCAGGCTCCCCATAGAAGTGAATGCAGGCGTACTGCGCATGCGCGGCCACCGCTCCCATTCATTTCTATGGGGCCGACGGAAATAGCCGAGCCAGCGCTCAGCTATTTTCGCCAGACCCATAGAAAATGAATGGAGGGCGGCTGTGCATATACAGTGCGCCCTCCTCCACTTTTGGTGGCTCCGTTCTCGATACAGGTGCGGGTCTCACCTCTGGGACCCAAACCTATCAGGCAATGGGGGCATATCCTAACGATATGCCCCCATTGTCCATGATGAGACAACCCCTTTAAAATACAAAATGTGAAAAACAGACTATTAACCCCTGGATTTTTTTTAAAATTTTTTTTTAAATATTTTTCTGGTTATTAAAAAAACAAAAAAAAAAACAAAAAAAAAAATTAAATGAACGAAAAAAGGCGCAAAAAGACATTAAGGCACTACAGGAGGTTGTCATCCGGTTTTTGCCGTTTTCTAATATTCATGCACAGATATCAGGTGACAACCCCTGTGGCACTGTACACATGTACAGGATTTATTTGTCTACATATTTATGCCATTATTATGACCCGGCTTTATCGTCTTATTTTATTGGACGGGGCGAGGGGTTGTTTGCTTTATCTCTTCTTTATATTGGTTATGCAAGATTGTAAAATGTTCAATAAAAATAGCTTCACCTTATTCCGAAGAACGCTGCCAAATTTCCAAAACCTACCCACTGCACGGCTGACATGACCTACCACAAAGCACCATGAGGGTCACTTATCACAGGAGAGGCCAGTACCTGGGGACGGGGGCAGCCTTGGTCTTGGGTTTCTTTGAGCACACTCTCACGTACTCCTTTTTGTTTGCGTTCTCCACGAATTTCACATACACTCGCTTATATTTTGTTTTGGCATCTCCAAAGTAGCCAAGGTACTGTAATAAGAGAATAGAACGCAAGTGTCAGCATGAACTGAATGCATCTGTCAACTACAATTATCTTCTTAAATTCTAGGAGACCTGCCTTTCTGCTCTGCTGATCTATATGTCTCAGTATACATACATTACAACGGAGCTGTCGCCTCTCCTGACATGTCTGTTTTAGTAACTACTTGCGTTCCCCATGTAATAACAATTCTGGAGCATCTGTTCTTATGACTCTATGTTGTATCATTCCTTTATTATTCCTGCTAGAAGTTGTGAATGAATTACTAGCAGGTCCAGATGGGTGTTACCAGTTGGGGGTGTGTCCCTGCACAGTCTGACATTATCCTATTAGTTACAAAGAAAAGAAAAGGGGGATTTCAGTCAGCACATCCCAGTGCGCAGGTGCACGTTGCTATGGCTGATTGCACAAGGAAAGGAAAATACATGCAATGCAACGGCACACTGCTAACCAGATAAAGCACAAAATGCCATAGAGATATAAAGTATTCTGGAGCTAATGCTATGCTTGTTTGGTAAATTAGAGATTCTTGGCAAATATATTTTGTACAAAATTATCTGGGCCCGTCCAGTAAATCGTCCAGGTGATCTCTGTAGAACGGGAACCTAACACTATTTCCTACCTGTTATGTGCCAACCTTGGCTTCCGTATAATCAGGGGGTGTTTGGTTCCACATGCATGCTGGGTCCCTTCTGCCTTTTGCCATTTCTGGTGCTTCAAAGGCCTCCACTAATATAGGGATGCAGGTACCAAGCATGCATGCCACCCCCTGATTATACGGAAGCCAAGGTTGTTCTACAGAGATCACCTGGACGATTCGGTGAATGGGCCCAGATAATTTTGTACAAAATATATTTGCCAAGAATCTCTAATTTAACAAACAAGCATAGCATTAGCTCCAGAATACTTCATATCTCTATGGCATTTGTCTGGTCAGCAGTGGGCCGTTGCATTGTATGTATTTTGCTTTCCTTGTGCAATCAGCCATAGCAACCAGCACCTGCGCACTGGGATGTGCTGGCTGAAATCCCCTTTTTTACTTTGTAAGTTTGCACTGGAGGTGTGGCTACTCCATTTGGTCATGCACTCCTGACTAGCCCCGTCTGCCCCATAGGCTGATTTTAATTAGTGTAACTATAAAGCCGAGTGGACTCCCTGCATGCCTGTATTAGTGCAGGCCTTTGAAGCACCAGAAATGGCAAAATGCAGAGGGGACCCAGCATGCATGTGGAACCAAACACCCCCTGATTATACGGAAGCCAAGGTTGGCACATAACAGGTAGGAAATAGTGTTAGGTTCCCGTTCTACAGAGATCACCTTGACGATTTGGTGGACGGGCCCAGATAATTTTGTACAAAATATATTTGCCAAGAATCTCTAATTTACCAAACAAGCATAGCATTAGCTCCAGAATACTTCATATCTCTATGGCATTTTGTGCTTTATCTGGTTAGCAGTGTGCCGTTGCATTGTATGTATTTTCATTATCCTATTAGTGCTGACAGTGTCAGACTGTGCAGGGACACACCCCCAACTGGTAACACCCATCTGGATCTTCATTGCAAACTGCTAGCAATTCATTCATAACATCTAGCAGGAATAATACAGGAATGGTGTAACATATAGCCATAAGAATAGAGACTCCGAATGGTTATTATATGGGAAATGCAAGTAGTTACTAAACCAGACATGTCAGGAGAGGGGACGAGTCCTCTTTAAAGGGGTATTCTCATCTCAATCATTTATACCCTATACATAGAATAGGCCATCAATACTGAACAGATGCCAGTCCCATCTCAGTCCCGCTGCACCCTCTCTGAAAGAGGAGACCAGAGGGGATCAGAACTATGAGATGTGCTATGCTGTTTCTGCAGTCCCAACCACCTCTGGCTGCTGCATCCAGGCAGGAGGAGGTCCATAACGTTTGAGGCCTCCTGTGAGTCACAGTACAATTCAGCACAACAATGCAATGCCGCAGTTTTACAGTGAATTGCAGGTCACTCCAAGGAGCTGTGAAGCCCTAGTGGCTGCTTCCAATACCCCAATGCTATTCTCTGGGTAAGCCCTTTGAACCTCAAGAACACTGCCTACCTTGATGTTGCTGGACATCTAAGGAAAAACTGGCATGCACAGAACCTGATGGCAGTGGGTACAGGGGGGTTCATAGTAGGCATATCGGGATTTTGACACCCGGCCAACAATGCTGACACAACTTACACTGTTTGTGGCGGCAAACAACCTGTGCCCTTCTCGAATCTCAGGGATAAACTTCTGGAGCAAGGCCTTTTGGACTTTCCAAATGGCTGGAGGTTCCTTGCCAGTACGCAATGCTTCCTTGATTAAAAAGAAAAAGAAAAAAAAAATGGAGGTAAAGTAGATTAATAGAGGTTTACAAAATGAGCATCAGGTTAAAGAAGTACTCTAGGATTTTTTTTATGGTGTCACCAGTTTAGGGTACTGCAGTGGATCACATCACCAGCCGCGTCATCAGACCTGCAGCCTGACCACCAAATCATACAGAAGTCTGGAAAACACCATATTAAAAAGGTTGTCTCGGAAAATGTACTGGTGGCACATCACTAAGAGAGGGTCCCACTGCGATTAACCCCATATGCCATCAATGACAGATAGGAGCGGGTCTCACTTCTGGGACCCGTGCCTATCTCCAGAACGGGCCCCTGAAGTGAACCAGAGCGAATCAAGAGAGCGCAGCCACCCTCCATTCACCGCTATGTAAGTTCTGTAAATAGCCGAGTGCTGGCACAGCTGCAGTCCCAAAGAGAGGAATGGAGAGGTGGGCGTGCATGTGCGGAGAACTCCCTGTTGACCGCTAATGGGACGTCTGAATGTAGCTGAGCTTGCTTGTTCGTCTATTTTCAGACCTCCCATAGTAGTGACTGTAGAGCTCTCCTTCACTTCTGAGGCCCCTTCTGGAGATAGCAGCGGGTCCCAGAGGTTTGACCTGCACCTATCTGACATTGATGACATATTTTAGTAATCGTTGTAAGTGTTGCAAATTACAACTATTTGAAAACCTCAGCGTGGTTTAGGCTGCAGTGTGAACGCCTGATCTTATCAATGCAATTCGTACATTTCCTTTAACCTTCATTGTTCACGTTCTGTTCCCAAATGTTTTTAAATTTGTATATATACCGCCCCCTACTTATAAAAAAATTGCATTGGTAATGTCATATGTAAACATTTTGTCCCCAAAGATCTTAGGATTGTATGGGTTTGTAAGCCTACTTTCAGGGAGGTACTATTTCTGATTGAGGAGACCCAGTGGGATTAAGAAGACATATTTTCAAGACAAGGCACCATGGGAAAAAAGTATGTAAATTAACCACCTGTTTTGCCAGAGTCCAGCTCGGGAAGTGTGAAAAGTAGCTACCTGAAGGGGGGGGAGGGCTACTTTAGATGGTGATATCTCCTCAATGGTAGCAGCTAGAAACATGCAACTGGTCTTGTATGAAAGCTGACAGTCCAGGCTTTTATACAAGACGGCAAAATGACAGCTAAAGTCCAAGCAACAGAGGAGAAATCACTGTTAGAAATTAAGTCGGAAATAATCGTGAGTAAAACCTGTTTTTACTTTTATTTTCAGTTCCATTCACAGCATCCCAATTTCTGTCAGTGATATCTTTCTCTGTCTTGAACATATTGCTGTCATTTTGGTCTTGTCTGAAAGCCTGGAATGTCTGCTTTTGAACAGACCAGTTGCATGTTTCTAGCTGCTACCATTCAGGATGTAGCAGCATCTAAAGCAGCCTGTTAGCAACTTTTTCCACTGCTGGAGCTCCACTCTGAGAAAATAGTTAGGGGGTTAAGCTTGGCAGCCATACTAGAGACTCCTCCAAAAGGAAGAATGACCCGTTTGCAAACTTACTTTCAGCATGTCTATGTCTTCAATCTTGACCACATACTCGTCGCGCTCCCTGTAGATCCCCTCTCCACCGCTTTCCGTGCCCTCGTCATCCGTGCAGCCTTCGATTGCGATGGTGTCGTGCGGCTTGGCCAGCTGCTCGGTCTGCGTGAGCTCATTTTGGGTGGTCTTCTGTGTCTCGATCACTTTCGGCTTCTCCTGAGTGGTTCTTGGGGAAGAGACTGGAGGAGATTCCTGCTTCCCTGAAGTTGGTGCCTTTTCACCTTCTCATAATAAAAAAAATTAAAAAAAAATAGGAGTAAAATCACTCAAGTTTCCACATGCAGGGCAGAAGCAACATCTCAGAGGTTACATATCAGCAGAGAGCTAGTATTTTCTTGGCTCTGTTCCCTGGAAGGATTAACCTAACAGCTTACACTTAATTTACGGACACCACTGACAAGTGAGAGAAGTTATTACCAGTATTAGTTTAATGCTGCAGCAGTAATTAAAACAACGCAGACAACCCGAGCTGTCAAAAAGTGATGCACACGTGAGCACGACCATTCATCAGAAGTGTATTGCTGCCATAAATCCAGACCACTGCAGTCTTGGAGGTAAAGGAATCTTCTCCAATCGCCAAGTCACCGGCGGCCTGTGAGGTTGTGGAAAAGCATATTCCGGTACACCAACACAGATGGCGAATGCATCTGGACACAAAGGTAATATTGATTTCCTGTTGATTAGACAGGAGCATCTCAATAAATTAGAATATCATCGAAAAGTGAAATTTAGTTCAGTAATTCCGTTCAAAAAGTGAACCTCCTATATTCTATAGATTCATTCCACACATTATGTCTTTTAATGTTGACGATTATGACTTACAGCAAATGAAAACCCAAAAGTCAGGATCTTAGAAAATTAGAATATGATATAAGACCAATTAAAAAAAATTTTAATAAAGAAATGTTGGCCTCCTGAGATGTCTGTCCAATAAATGTGCTCAATACTTGGTCAAGGCTCCTTTTACATGAATGACAGCATCAATGTGGCGTGGCCTGGAGGCGATCAGCCTGGGGCACTGCTGAGGTGTTATTGAAGTCCAGGTTGCTTTGATAGTGGCCTTCAGCTCGTCTGCAGTGTTGGGCCTGGTGTCTCATCTTCCTATAGATTCGCTATGGGTTTAGGTCTGGAGAGTTTGCTGGATAATCAAGCACAGTGACACCGTGGTTATTACACCACGAATTGGTACATTTGGCAGTGTAGGGAGGTGCCACGTTCTGCTGGAAAATGAAATCAGCATCTCCATAAAGCTTGTCAGCAGAAGGAAGCATGAAGTGCTTGATATAACACAGTGGACCAACACCAGCAGATGACATGGCTCCTCAAACCATCACTGACTGTGGAAACTTCACACTGGACCTCAAGCTTCTTGGATTGTGTACCTCTCCACTCTTCCTCCAGACTCTGGGGCCTTGGTTTCCAAATGAAATGCATCTCAAAACAGGACTTTGGACCAGTGAGCAATAGTCCAGTCCTTTCTTTCCTTAGCCCAGGTCAGAGGTTTCTGATGTTGTCTCTGGGTCACAACTGGCTTGACACAAGGAATGAGACAGTTGTAGCCCATGTCCTGGATATGTCTGTGTGGTGGCTCTTGAAGCACTGACTCCAGCTGTTGTCCACTCCTTTTGAATCTCATCCAAATTCTTAAATGGCCTTTTCTTGCAGTTCAATCCCTTCAAGGCTGCAGTTCCCCCTGTTGCTTGTGCACCTTTTTCTACCACAATTTTAACTTCCACTCAACTTTCCATTAATATACTTGGATACAGCACTCTGAACAACCAGCATCTTTAGCAATGACCTTTTGTGGCTTCCCCTCCTTGTAGAGGGTGTCAATGACTGTCTTCTGGACAACTGTCAGGTCAGCAGTCTTCCCCATGATTGGGTAGCTACCGAACCAGACTGAGGGACCATTTAAAGGCTTAGGAAACCTTTGCAGGTGTTTTATGTTGATTAGAATATGACACAGGGAGTCTACGATACTGAACTTTTTCACAATATTCTAATTTTCTGAGATCCCGACCTTTAGGTTTTCATTAGCTGTAAGCCATAATCATCAACATTAAAAGAAAGAAACACTTGAAATGCATCCATCTGTGTGTAATGAACCTATAGAACATAGGAGATTCACTTTTTGAATTGAATTACTGAAATAAAAATAACTTTTTGATGATATTCTAACTCCCCGAGAGGCACCTGTATAGCCGTACAGATACTGTAATCCCTATGGGTCTCTTCTAATTTCCCCGTCTCAGACACATACCCTAGGATGAACTGGCTTCCTATCAGTTGATGAAAACCCACAAAAACCATGCAAACTCCACACAGATATCAAACCCACAACCTCAGTGCTGCAAGGGGACGGAGTGTCAGTGCACATACGTGACCTCTGCTCCAGTCACACAGGGGACTCTGGGACAGACGCCGATCCTTGTGAAGGGATGGTTGATGCTTCAACTCTGGACTTTTTGATTGCACAATGTTAAAAATCCCAATAAAAAAAACCTCTGTGATTCGAAGTGAAGTTGGAATTAAAACAAAAACTACAGCTGCACTTTTTTTTAGGCTTTGTATTATCTGGGCTTCAGTTCCTTGTGGTCTATTACTCATTATATTCCTTCTTCAATAGAAGTGAGCAATGTATTCATCATATCCTGGGGAGCTTAGGCTAAAGCACAGAAGTCAACCCGAACAAGCAGGGCTTCAGAAAGTGGACAAAGTAGCAGCCTGAGGGGACACAAGATTTATTACAATCACATCTCCCTTAGGACAATACAGCTAAAATGAAGTTGGTACTTTAAAGGGGTTTCCCAGGTAAAGATAATGATGATCTATCCTCAGACCTCCACTGATGTGATGATGACCTTTCCTGAGTCCCGGGCAACCCAACTGATCAGCTGTTTCAGAGGCTCCCAGCAGCTTTCCAAGCACAGCGCCGTACATTGTATAGTGGCAGTGCTTGGTATTGCAGCTCAACCCTATTGCCTTGAATGAGGCTGAGCTGCAACTAGGCCACGTGACCAATGCACACAGAGCACCCGGCCTCTTCTAACAGCCGATCGGCGGGAGACGGGTCCCCAGTTTGATATGGTCTATCCTGAGGACAGTTCATCCATAGTAACTCCCAGATAACCCCTTTAACATCTATATTCCAGTGTTTGCTGAAGACCAAACATATCAGACCCCAAAACAGAAAGCCCCATTAACACCATAAAGCAGGGATCAGCAACCTTCGGCACTCCATCTGTTGTGAAACTACAACTCCCAGCATGCTCCTTTCACTTCTGTGGGAGTTCAGAGAACAGCCAAGCAAGTGTGCATGATGGGAGATGTAGTTTCCCAACACCCGGAGTGCCGAAGGTTGCTGATCCCCGCCATAGAGCGTTTCCGAGCACGGTCCCTGAATGACTAGAATTAAATTCCTGCAACACTACAGGTTGTCCCAGGCAATTAATAAACTGACCGCAGGGAATGCAATTAATCTACACAGCAGGCCACAAAGGGAATGGCAACCTAGGGTTAAGAAATATAAAAAAATGTCCTAATGTTGGGGGTCCAGGATTCTAACATATGGATCTGGCATGAGACCCCAAACTATCGGTTACCAAGTGGATCCTGAGACCCCACCAAGAGCGGCTGTGAAAGGGAAACAGCAGGTGCCTGTCTATTACAGTCTATGAAATATACCAAAACAGGTAACCCATTGTTACCGAATAAGAGGGGGCAGAATGCCCCTTTAACCCCGTTTTCCCAGAGTCCAGCTCCAGCAGTGGGAAAAGTAGCTAACTGGAGGGGGAAGGGCTGCTTTAGATGCTGCTACCTCCTGAATGGTAGGAGCTAGAAACATGCAACTGATCTTGTTTGAAAGCAGACATTCCAAGCTTTCAGACAATACCATGAATGACAGCAATATGTTCACGACGGAGAAAGATATCACTTAAATAAAAAGGAATGCTGTGAATGCAACTGAAAATGAAAGTAAAAATAGGTTTTACTTGCGATTATTCCCGACTTGATTTCAAACAGTGATTACTCCTCTGTTCCTCTTTTATTCCAAGCCTTCAGACAATACCAGAATGACAGCAATATGTTCAGGAGAGAGGAAGATATCACTGACAGAAATCAGGATGCTGTGAATGCAGCTGAAAATTTAAGTAAAAACTTTTATTCGCGATTATTCCCGACTTGATTTCTAACAGTGATTTCTCCTCTGTTGCTTGGACTTTAGCTGTCATTTTGGTCTTGTATGAAAGCATGGACTGTCCGCTTTCAGACAAGACCAGTTGCATGTTTCTAGCTGCTACCATTGAGGAGATATCACCATCTAAAGCAGCCCTCCCCCCTACAGTTAGCTACTTTTCACACTGCCGGAGCTGAACTCGGGCAGAACAGTTAGGAGGTTAATTGGAAAAGTGTTACATCCATGGAACATATTGCAATATGAATGGACACTAATGCTGGCCATACGCATTAGATTGTCCACAGATTTCATTAGGATCAGTCATGTGATTGGGGCGGCCTCCAGAATGTCCGATCCTTTCTTCCCATAAAAGATGGGTTCTGGCAGCAGTTTGTTCTCTTCTACTCACTGAAATAAACATGCATGCTTGGTCATGTATGTGTCTGCCTACTGTCTTCACATGGCATGAAAGTAATTGCACGTTGATACTGATGACCTATGGACACAGGACAGGTCATCAATATGAAATCGGTGGGGGTCCGACTCCCTGCACCCACACATTGTATGGAGCAGGAAGCAGACAGCTCCATGCGTTGCCCTGTGGGATTACTGGAGCTCTGCTCCTGAGGACTACATCTTAGATGAGACACAACACATCGAGCTCTTCGGGACATGCAAAACACTCACCTGCTTTAATCTTTTTCTCGCCGTTCTCGTCTAAGGCGGACAAGGCTGTGGTGATGCTCTTCTGAAGATCATTATTGCCTCCAACAGAATCATCATCATCAGAAGAAAAAGAAGGCAAGGCTTCCAGGTTCTTCTTAAACTCCTCCTCGGTCTTTTTAGGAGAGCCACCCATCTCAGAACCTGCATACAGCGTCTGAGGAGGTGGGCCAGGACAAGGGGTCTTTATGACTGGGGTACACGGCCTCCTGATTCGATTAGGTACACGCACTGCGGGGGCTGAAAACTGCTGTTTCGGGCCAGTCTTTAAGAAGTCCAAGAAGGAGGCAATAAAACCAGTTTTTACTTCTGGTTGCTTCTCCTCCACTTCCTTTATCTTCTGCCTCATCCTTTCTTGGTGCTGGTAGCTATCATAGTAACCCTCAGAAACGTGTGACGAATACTGCATGCCCACGTCCGGGCCTTTAGACAAGGGCCGCTTCATTTGCACGTTTCGTTTAGCTTGCTTGACGTTCGCATTTTCGTCTTCCGTAAAATGTTTCATTGGCATTTTATCTTTTCCCTTGAGTTTTTGAAGGCCGTCTTGGGCTAGATCTTGGCAGTCTTCTTCCATTTGGCCCCCAGAGCTGCTGCCTGCTTGAGGATCGTTTTTTGATATGTGCTGTCCGGCAACAGCTGCAGGGTCATCCGTGTTCATAAGAAAGTCTCTATCGGATGCGCCATTGTCCTCACTGAGGCTTTTTGCACTGCCCAAAAATTCTGAATCTCCAATATCCCCCGCTACGTCATTAGTGTCCTTAGAGTCGTTCTTCTTGCTCATTTCAGAATTCTTCTCGTGGTCGTCCTGACTGGTCCCTAGCACCGGTGAACCCATACCGCTTGGCAAGTCTTGCTCCAAAGGCTGAATCTGGTTTTGATCAAGACTTGGGTTTTTGGAATGAGTCGTAGAAACAGTAGAAAGGTTTATTGCTGTTTGGCCACCATTTAATGAAAGTGTGTTTAGATTCTGCTGCTGCTTTGAGGGTGTAAAGTTTGTAGGGGTATTCCTTATATTTAGGGACTGGAAGCGGGACTTTGGGTCATCCGGTTTGACGGACAAGTTATCCTCGCTCGAAGACTTGGCAAATTCTTGGGCTGCGGTGGCTGCTAAAATGTCATCAACATGAGACAAAAAGTTCCTTTCATCGCTGAGCAACATGGACTCTGTAAAACACATGGGGTTCAAAGACTCAAACTGATTCTTCGAGTCTAGCCGTGGTCTCTGGCCAAAATCTTTTGGCTGCAAGTGTTGCGGCAGGTGCTTCCCGTCGGAGGTGTCCATTTTTATCACGTCGGAGCTTTGAGAGTGTAGCGATGGCTGAGGCTGCCCTCCGTTGCTCTGGATGATGTGTCCGTCCATCTGAAGGAACTGCGGCGCCACTTGTTGAGGGCTCTGAATGCGCTGCATTGACGCAGGCGCCTTTGCTTGCCCCAAGCCGGACTGTAAAATGGACTGCTGAAACATTTGCAACTCTGAATCCAGAAGGACCTGCGTACCTTGCAGCTGAAGATGCTGAGGATGCCTTAAAACCGCTTGGAGCTGCGGGGACGTGCTTGGCTGCTCCGGGAGCTTTGTTTCGTGCACTTTGTGTAACATGTTATGCTGACTCAAGTCCTTCGCACTAACCTGCGTGGGCTGTATCAAGTCGGTGGAATTTTTAGCATCGTGGCCAGCCGAGCTGTTCATATGACCAACGTGCTGAGACATGTGACCAACAGGGCTCATCATCCGCTCATCTTTTTTCTGCCCTTGAAGGCCGAGAACTTGGTCTTCCAGGCGAGAATTGCTTTTGATAACACTTTGAGAATACCGGTCATCCGCCTTGGAAACACTGTAAGCCGTCTCTTGCGTAGTCATCTCTCCGTCGTTCAGTCCTTGAGCAGAAGACTCAATGTTGGCTTGCTGTTGCAACGCCTGCAAATCAGGCATCTGGAACTTCTCCTCTTGCTTGACGCTCGCGTACAGGTTGGTCTCGGACTTCCTCTTGATGTAGGATTTGGAGTCGGCGGTTGATCTGCTGCTTTGCAACGCTTGCGAGTGAGGAGGGGATGAAAAGGAGGACGAGGGGACGGTTGGCAAAAACTTTTGGGACTGTGGGGAAGTGGAGTCTTGAGTAGCCTGTGATGAATGCATAGAAATGTAATTTGGGGTAGGGCTTGAAGCGGGCAAAGTCTGCCCGCGGGAGGAAGCAGAAAATGGAAGAGATGGGGATGACAGTGGTAGGTTCGGTCCTGAATTATAACTGTCTGAAGGACTGACTGGTGACATCACCTGGGACTGAGATGAATAGCTAACTTGTGATTGACTGACCGGAGTTAAACCCTGAGTGTTACTGGAAGAATAACTTTGAGTCTGGTTAGCTGAAGACAAATCCCGCGTTTGATCGGAGTAGTTATCGCTCGAAACTGAAGGCAGCGCAAGCGGCTGATCCGTCGAGTAACTTAGTGTCTGGCTGCCGGAGGTTATGGTTTGCGATTGGCTGGAGAACGCAGTCAGTGGTTTGTATAAAGGAGGCAGCTTTTCCGATTTGATTGTTGAAAACACTTGCGATTGACTAGCAGATGGTAGGTTGGGGGACTGTGTCGAAACATAGCTGGGGGACTGGCTGACGGGTAAAAGGCTACTGAGCTGTGCTGAGGAGAAGGCTTGTGCTTGGCTTGAAATGACAGAACTCTGATTCTGAGAAGACTTTATATAACTTTGGGTCTGCCCAGGAGACGCTACACTCTGAGATTTGGGGGTCTTTGAGGACCTCGGGGGTGCCTTTGTGGGACAGTTCTTTGATTTCGTAGAAGAGGGAGGGAAACCAGGGGATGGTATGACAGATGGGTAAGATTGAGATAATTCCACAGAAACTTGAGGGGTTTTCTGTACCGGTCCACCATTGCTCACCTGAGTAAGAGCTCCGAGAGGAGCACATAGCAGAGCGGACTGTCTTGATGTGTCCTGCAAGGCAGCCCCAGTTGCACTTGTTAAATAATTCGGTAAGGAATGCTGAGTACCAGATAGCTGTGCCTGTACAGACTGCGTACTAGAAGGCCTCTGATGGTGTTTTATAACACTACATTCCCTCTGAAGTGCTCTTTCTATGGAGGCGGTAGAACCAGTAAACACTGACGTACTATATGGCTGAGGGGTCTGCTGGGTCCCGCCGAGGGCCGACGGTAACAGACTGAACTGGGGCTGTAGGAGATGTGGCGCAGATTCCTGGGCAGACCGATATGTTGAGGACTGGGGTATGCCAGTGCTAAGCACAGCGCTGCCAAGACGTTCAAAGGTCAAGGCGGTAGGAGTCTGTGACGTCTTGATTTGCAGCAAAGGGTCGTGAGGAGAAAGCAGACCGTTGGTTGAGGCGCTGAAAGTCCCATCTTGAAGAGTTAAAGATGGAGTTGTGACAAAGTTTCTAGAGCTGAATGTGTTTGGGTGCTGATAGGCTGAGAGGGCAGAGGTTGGAAATGTTCCAGAGGTTTGCAAAGCTCCAGTAACAAACAGTTCTGTCGCTGTCGAGGAATGCATGCCTGGAAACAAGAGAGAGAGAGTAAGACGGAGGGTACAACTGTGCAAAGCAACAAGAAAGGTGCTTACTACTGAACGTATATAGACAATGCAAAAAGAACCAGATGCTACATAAATGTAACATACACAGAAATATATAAAGGATATATAACAGTTATATACATACATGTATGCAGGAAGATACTTGGATAATCAAATTCCCCAATATGCATGTTTTTTGGGATTTAAATAATGACGACGTAATAATGCATGTGACATCACAGGCCGAGGAAGAGACCGCATTCTGCAACCTGGGTGCCGCAGGCTTTTCTGACAGCTGATCTGCGGGGTGCTGGAAGTCAGACCTCACCAATCAGATGTTGAAGACTTAGGGCCGACGCACACGAACGTATTTTCTTTCCGTGTCCGTACCGTTTTTTTTTTTTTGCAGACCGTATGCGGAACCATTCATTTCAATGGGTCAACAAAAAAAACGGAAGTTACTCCGTGTGCATTCTGTTTCTGTATGTCCGTATTTCCATTCCGCAAAAAAAAAAAAATAGAACACGTCCTATTATTGTCTGCATTACGGACAAGGATAGGAATGTTCTATTAGAGGCCAGCTGTTCCATTCCACAAAATACGGAATGCACACGGACGTCATCTGTATTTTTTGCGGACCGCAAAATACAGACGGTCGTGTGCATGAGGCCTTATCCAAAGGATAGGGACATCAGTATTTAAGCCCAAAAAAACACTGACTGAACAGAGGCAGAGTACACAGAGACAAACCTCCATCCGGTAATACTCAGTTGTCCATCTGACTGTTGTTCTTCCTAGAAATTTATGTATAACATCAAAACACTTCTAAGAGAAAGTGCTCCAGAGCTGTAACTCCATAGGGAATTTAAGTATCTACATTACAGGAGTGGCGACAGGTCTTCTTTAAAGGGAACCTGTCATCACCTTTATGCTGCCCGTACTAACAGCAGAATAAAGTAGAGACAGGTGAGTTGATTTCAGCGGTCTGTCATTTATAAGTTAAAAGTAAGTGGTTGCCGAGAACCAACATCACAATCATTGCAGATTAGGCCTGGAAAAGAGTCAAATCTTCATGAGAAGAGTCCTGGTTATTCATGAATTCCTGCTCTCCCTGCCCACCTGATGATGACTGACAGTCTTCTACCTAGTTTTCTCCTTTTCTCTGTAGGAGAGAACTGCCAATCATCAGCAGATGGGTGGGGAGAGCAGGAGATTAGGAATGATCATGACTCTTCTCAGGTAGATTTGACTCTTTTCAAGGCCTGGGATGCAATGTTTGTGATGTTGGTTCTCAGCAACCACTCACTTTTAGCTCAAGAGAGACACACCGCTGAAATCAGCATTTCTGTCACTATTTTATGCTGCCCTCAGTACAGTCAGCATAAAGTTGATGACAGGTTCCCTTTAAGTAAATAAAAGTCACACGTACAAAGTCTAGTAGAGATATGGTTATGAGTTGCTATTACCAGTTTGCCATGATGGAGCCCTGAACTGCGGCAGGAGGGTGGTGCCTGACGACGCTGCCTGAGCTGTCCGAGACTCTATTGCAGATAGAAAGTTCATCACGGACGTTTCTGTAGTGTTCCCACCGGACATGTGGAGGCTGGTGTCAAAAATGCCGGACAAACCTGCAAACAACAAAAAAAAAATAAAATATCTTTATCTTAGATGTTTATTTTAATATATGCCCAATGATAACGTGAAGGATACAGTGTCTTTCCCATCAATTCTATAAGAGTATAAGGAAGAGGGGTTTTCTCAACACTTTTATACTGATCCCCTATCCTCTGGACAGGTCATCAGTATCTGATCGTGGGTGGTCCAAGACCCAGGACCGCTGCCAACCAGCCTAGCCAGTCACATCACGTTCACATTCCTAGCCACTATCAAATGTACTGCGCTGTGACTGGTGAGCTGAGAGAAAGCTGCGGCACTACTGCGAGTGCCAGTGCCTTCTCATACAGCTGATCAGCAGGGTTCCCGAGTGTCGGACCCCCACCGATCAGTATTAAAGTCTTGGAAAACCCCTTTAAAAGGGTTCTCCGCTTTGGACAACGCCTACTTGTTCGAAGGCTCCATTGATATTAACCTGATTACAAAGGGGTCATTTATTATGGGAGGTATGCCGCTTTTTGGAGTACTTTTGTTGCAGATTTGGTCGCAGAGGGGATTAGCAGCTGAATCTGCCACTTTTCCTCACTCACAGCATTTTTCCAAGGTGGCAGGCCCCTTTGATTCATCATTTCCTACACCTGTTTTTAGCATAGAAAATGGCTTAATGGAGCTGGCGTAGATTTAAGCAAGTCGCATGGCCGCCAGTAAATAGTCTAAGGCTACTATCACACAAGCGTTTAAGTTTTCCGGTATTGAGTTCTGTCAAAACACACCTCAGTTTTATCCCCATTCATTGTCAATGGGGACAAAACTGAACAGAATGGAGTCCTCCAAAATGTATTCTGTTCTGTTCAGTTGCGTTCCCAGACCAGAGAGCAAACCGCAGCGTGTTGTATTTTGCTTTCTGTCATGGGGATGCGGAGTAAGACGGATCCATCATGACCCCCAATGCAAGTCAATGGGGATGGATCCGTTTAACTCACACAATAGAAAACGGATCCGTCCCCCATTGACTTTCAATGGAGTTAATGACTGATCCGTCCCAGCGATGTTAAAGATAATACAACCGGATCCGTTCATTCCGGATGCAGACGGTTGTATTATCAGTAATGGAAGCGTTTTTGCTGAACCCTGCCGGATCCTGCAAAACGCTAGTGTGAAAGTAGCCGAAGTTATGTAGAGGCCAGTGTGCATTAAGCGGCAGCGGACATGGACTAAGGCCGGCGTCTAAGTCGCCAAATGTCTACCAAAGGTAAGCTGTTTTTTGTAGGGACAAAGTGCAGTAACTGTTCAATTTCTCTGCAACACCGCCTAGGAAAAATGAAGTATTACATAGGGGGAATCTGAACAGGACTGGTCCTCCACGGTTACAGATGCTCTTTGTAACTGCTCTCAACTATGGATGAGGATGAGGATCCTGAACAGGGGACCGCTTCTATCAACTCACAATTCCCTAATGGGGTATAAGAAAATAAGTTTTCTCAAGTGGACAAGCCCTTTAAAATGTGTTTGCATCCCAAAAGAACCTTCTGAGAACCTCACTACTAGGGATGAGCGAACTTCATATTTTGAAGTTCGTTTTCGATTCGGGTTGTGGATTCCGTTATCATGGTCAATAGCGCAATTCCATGACTGAATGCATAACGGAATGCCTTCTTTCATAATAGAAGTCTATGGGCTGCATAACGGGTCCGTCTGGCCTCCGTTATGCTGGAGTCCTCTCCTGCACAGCGGAGACCGGATGGATCCGTTATGCAGCCCATAGACTTCTATTATGATGGAATGAATAACGGAATGCCTCTAAAGACATTGCTTTATACGTTCCGTCATGGAATTGCGTTATTGACCACGGTAACGGAATCCATAACGCAATTCAGCTTATTCCATAACCCGAACTGAAAACGAACTTCAAAATATGAAAGTCGCTCATCTCTACTCACTACTATTAAAGCAGATCTGTCAGGTCTCCGACTCCACATTACTAAGAGTTATATTAGATAGAGGAGGAGGTGCCGTGCTCGGGGATATATAGATTTTAATGTTTTCGTTTAGTAGGTTACAAGTCGCTTACGCCCATCACGTGTCTGACCTGTAGGATGGTGCGTGGTGGCATATCCAGGGAGCTGATGAGTGGCTGCATAGGTCTGTCGGTGCAGGAGCTCTGTTTCTGAATGAGACGGATGCCCAGCTCCATAGCTCAGACTGTAGGAACAAACAGATGATGGTGGTTAGAATCCAGGACTGTCAAAACGTTGAGCTGCTGCATTTCATAAAACAAGTTAAATTGCTACTGACATCTCACTGATCTCTGCATAACAACTCTTTGCGGTCCGCAAAACACGGATACTGGCTTCCGCATTTTGCGGAACGGAACGCTCGGCCCTCTACAGAACTGTCCGTAAAACAGACAAGAATATGACATGTTCTATTTTCTTGTGAGGCCATGGGATGGACATACAGCGGTCCGCATCTTTTGTGGCCCCAATGAAGTGAATGGGTCTGCATTCAACCCAAAGATAAAAGTGGATCGGATGGGGAGCAAAAATGCATTTGTGTGCATGAGCCCTAAATCAACATAAAAATCCAATAGAAGAAACTTTGTAATAAAACATATTAAAAATGCCTCTCTCTCTACTTCTCCTGCACTGATCACTGACTAAATCCATGCAGGATACCAATCGTACAGTGGTCAGATATAGTACTCCTCCTCATGGACACCTGTACAACAACAGTCTGAAACAATGGGTATGCTTTAAAGTAGGGACGCCCAACTGGCGGCCCTCCAGCTGCTGCAAAGCTACAACTCCCAGCATGGCCCGATAGCTGTAGGCTGCCCGGGCATGATGGATGTTGTAGTTTAACCCCAGAACCAGAGTGGAGCTCCAGCAGTGGGAAAAGTAGCTAACTGGAGGGGGAGGGCTGCTTTAGATGCTGCTACCTCCTGAACGGTAGCAGCTGAAAACATGCAACTGATCTTGTTTGAAAGCAGACATTCCAAGCTTTCAGACAATACCAATAGTAATATGTTCAGGACAGAGCAAGATATCACTGATAGAAATCGGGATACTGTGAATGCAGCTGAAAATGAAAGTTAAAACCGATTTTACTTGCGATTATTCACAACTTGATTTCTAACAGTGATTTCTCCTCTGTTGCTTGGACTTTAGCTGTCATTTTGGTTTTGTATGAAAGCCTGGACTGTCAGCATTCAGACATGTTTCTTTTCTCCATTCAGGAGATAGCAGCATCTAAAGCAGCCCTCCCCCCTCCAGTTAGCTACTTTTCACACTGCCGGAGCTGGACTTGGGCAAAACAGTTAGGTGGTTAAAGCAGGGATGCCCGACCTGTTGCAAAAGTATCAGCCAATTATATTTGCCAAATGACTTGACATCTACATCATCACATTCTTTTGTATTAAAAATAAGGAAGGCAGTAGCAATGGTGTGAATAACTGCTTAGACACCAAACCTAGGGGCCGGGCAAGGTACAGAAAATGATTCTGCGAACTGCTGAGCGGAAGACGTAACTGGTTTCTGAAGACCTCCATCTGGATGAGATGAGGCATAAACACTGAAAATAGCACCGGCGCGCACAATTCTGGCTGGGCTTGAAATGCGCCTGCACAATAAAACTGTAAAGTATCGCTCGTTATAGTCAATAAAGAAAAAATCCCTGACTGCTGATGACAGTCAATGTGGATGCTCATGAGCTCATACCGCGTGGCACACGTCCAAGGCTTATAAAAGACAGAGTCATTCTCGCGGGAAGCCCTTCAGCAGCCCGAGCTTCGCAATGATTCACAAAGGCAGCGAGGCACTTGGATACGGGGAATATGTCGTTCAAATGGTCTTTTACAGATTTAACCAGGGCCATTACTTTATTATAGAGCGATTGCTTTCAGAACATGGAAAATAAGACCTTGAGAAATGTTTCCGATGCTAGACAGATAGGAAAACGTGTTCCCTTGGTAAAGGAAGAGAAATGGAGATCTGTAATCCAGCGCTCGCGCATTTTGCAGTCGGATAGGAAAAAGAGTTGGGAGTGGGGGAGGTTGGGTTCTGGTATGTGGAATCATCTCTATAACGATGGAAAATTTAGCCTCCAAATCGACATGCGGACCATTTTATATGCTACATGAGAGAAGGCTGGATACAGACACGGCCAGGACGTTACGCCAGCAATAAATATCCTTAATCTTTAAAGGAGTTTTCCCAGATGTTACTACTGATGAACTATTCTTAGGATAGGTCATCAGTATCTGATCGGTGGGGGTCCGACACCTGGGACCCCCGCCAATCAGCTGTTTGAGAAGGCACCAGTGCTCCTGTGAGCGCCGCTACCTTCTCCCCGCTCACCAAGCACAGCGCCGTACATTGTATAGTGGCTGTGCTTGGTATTGCGCTCAGCCCCATTCACTTGAATGGGGCTCAGCTGCTCCTAGGCCACGTGACCGATGAACGTGACGTCACTGGCCTAGGAAAAGCTAAGAGAAGGCCGCGGCGCTCACGGGCGAGCCGGTGCCTTCTCAAACAGCTGATCGGTGGGGGTCCCGGGAGTCGGACTCCCACCAATCAGATACTAGTGAAGTGTCCTGAGGATAGGTCATCAGTAGTAAAATCCCCGAAAACCCCTTTAAAAGGGTTTTCCAAGACTTTTATACTGAGGATCTATTCTCTGGACAGCTGATCGTGTGGGGTCTCAGGCGTTGGACCCCCACCGATCAGATGCTGACGTATGCAGAGGATGGGTTATCAGTATTAGGGCCGTTTGTATTTTGTGGTCCGCAAAAAATACTGATGAAGTCCGTGTGCATTCTGTATTAATAGAACTAATAGAACAGTCCTATCCTTGTCTGTAATACAGACAATAAGGCCTTAGGCTCCATTCACACGTCCTGTTTTTCTTTCCTGATTCGATCCTGATTTTTTCAGGACCGATTGAAATGAATGGATCCAGATCAGGATCAGGATCGAATCAGGAAAGAAAAACAGGACGTGTGAATGGAGCCTAAGAGAACATGTTCTACTTTTTTACTTTTTTGTGGAGCGGACACATGGAACTTCCGTTTTTTTTTTTTTTTGGCAGATCCATTGAAATGAATGGTTCCGCATACAGTCCAGTCCGTGGAAGGGGAAAAAAAAAAGTACAGACATGGAAAGAAAATACGTTCGTGTGCAAGAGCCCCTAAGGTTTTAGAAAACCCCTAATGTTTGGTAGCTACTGATGGTACCTTCCACCACGTCACAGACATTGGGGACAGGAAGAACAGCAAAGATGGCAGGACCATTCTTGCCGTGAACAGTAACAGAACCAAAACGGCCCATGGGGGTCCACCAGTATCTATTTGGATTAGTTAGTGATGAACCCACCGTCAGGCATACCTCTATTATAAATGGAATGGACGCCATGATGCTAGTCTGTACATAGCCTCCCGACCATGCACACTTGACCGAGAATGCATGTGCACTGAATGGGGAAGGGGAGAAGTAAGCGTCTGACATACACCTCTGAGAGGTGGTTTATCTCCCTTGAGAACACAAACCATTCAGCACATAAAATTCAAGATGGCCGATTCATCTTCCCCACAACAATCATGTGGTCAAGAGAGTCAGACGCCCCCCCCCCCCAACATACACATAAAATAGTCCCCAATCTAACGTGTACGGCCGCCCTAAAACAAGTCTGATAAATCTACCAACTGAGGCCTGATTCACACTTGCATTTTGGTTTCCGGTTTTGAAAATGGTTCTGTTTGAGGTTAACAAATCCAAACGTGTCCGTTCCGTTAGGATGCGGTTGTGTTACATCGAAACGGAACAAACCGGATCCGGCACTAAAATCAATTGTACGTCAATGGGTGACCGATCCGTTTTTTTTTTTTTTACGATCTGATAAAAACGGATCCGGGATCCTTGTCCTACACTGATTATGCTACCGGATCTGGTTTGTTCCGTTTCACAGACCGGACACTAAACCACAGCTCGCAGCAGTTTTGTGTCCAGTCAAAAAAAAAACGGAACAAATGCAACCTGATCAGTTTTATCCCTGTGGACAACGAACAGGGACAAAACTGAACCGCTTTGGAGATGCTCTGCAGGATCTTAAAACCAGAAAGCCACAAATGCAAGTGTGAAGCCGCCCCTAAGGGAACAAACTCCGAGAACGTTATTTTAACACCAATGATTCAATGATAATTGTTTGGCTTAGTCTTAATTGGCTCAATCATCAGAAACAAGAAGGCAGGATGCCATCAAAGACATCATGAAGACCTTAAAAACATGAAGACGTTCCGGGAAAAAAAATAAATCACTAGTCGGATGGTCACCGAGGTTAAATAGCGCAATCCAACTTCTGAGAATGGATGGACGTAATCTTTAGGCAGGCCAGGAACCACTGGAAGATGTGCAGGTTCTAGAAGACCGGAGAACATGGTCAACAGCTATGGTCCTTCCAATGACACAACCTAATCCTTACATCTCTAGGACAATCTACGAGGGGGGTTCAGACATTTTTTTAGTTTGTATATCCGTATGGTTCATGTTCCAGCGGTATCCTTCACTATACCACACATGTACAGAGAGTTACCAGTAAAGGACTATGTATAGAGGGATAATTATAGTAGGTGGATCAGACTGGCTTTAAGTAAATCTATAGGGCGGTGGAAGGGAAATTCTCAGTGGCAGTGATCTACATTGTAAAAGCTTCTTGGTCAACAAGAATTTCCGTTTTCCAAAGGAACCCAAAAATCATATATAAGGAGGAAGAAATAAAATGGAACGACGTATGTCCACCCTTAGGACTTCAAAATTAAAGAGGACCTTTCACCGCTCCTGACATGTCTGGTTTAATAGCTTCATGCATTCCCCATGTAATAACAATTCTGGAGCATCTATTCTTATGTCTGTATGTTGTGCCATTCCTGTATTATTTCTAGTAGAAGTTATGAATGAATTGCTATTAGCCTTCAGTAAGGGTACAGAGGGGAGGTAACAAGTTGGGGGTGTGTCCCTGCACAGTCTCATTCTATCCAATCAGTGCTTCCATTTTCAGACTGTGCAGGTACACCCCCCCAACTGGTTACCTCCCCTCTGTTCCTTTACTGCAGACTGCTAGCAATTCATTCATAACTTCTAGTAGAAATAATAAAGGAATGGCACAACATAGAGACATAAGAAGAGATGTTCCAGAATTGTTATTACATGGGGAATGCATGAAGTTATTAAAACAGGCATGTCAGGAGAGGTGAAAGGTTCTCTTTAAAGGCGTTTTCAGAGACTGGGAATCCATGTTTAGGGGGTCTCCATTTACAGGCTCAAATCTACTCCACTTCCAGTCCCTGCAGGACTGAAAGTGTGACATGCCCATCACCACTGATGGCCAATTGACTGGCTGGCAGCGGTGATGTCCTCACTGACAGCATGTCACACTGCCTGTTCACCAGGTACCAGAAGCGGTGGAGATGGGAGACAGGCGCTGCACCCAAAGTGCTGGTGCAGGGGTACAAGCGCTGGCCTCTTTCAGATTTTTGAACAAACTCGCTCATTTTTGATCTCGATGCTAGATTTTGTATGAAGTTTGCAACGTTCACAAGGCGACACCTTTACAGCCGGTGTTCGGCTCAGTCCGTTACCGCAGCTCCAGGTAAGTGGATCCTCACCAAAGGTAATTAAGCACCCCGGGTGAAAACCGAGGATGACTCAGGCTTTTAGAAGGACAGCTGTATTGTTAGGCCACCATGCGTGGCGGACTGATCACACCCAAATATTTTCAGTTATGTTGGAAAATGCACAATGACCCAACCTTTCTTCTTTGTTATAGGGCAATGAAGGGGAAACGAATTCTCACAGCCTGTACAGAAGACTCCTTTATTTATGAACAGATAGACCAGGAAGGCTCAACCTGCGGCCCTCCAGCTGTTGTAAAACTACAACTCCCAACATGCCCTGCTGTAGGTTGATAGCTGTAGGCTGCCCAAGCATATTGGGAGTTGTAGTTTTGCAACAGCTGGAGGGCCACAGGTTGAGCATCTCCAATCTGTCTGTTCATAAATGACCCCCTTAGAGTCTACAGCTCTTATGTGGACCTTTGGTTGCAGACCAAGTGCAGAGTGGCTTCTTCTGGAAATCAAACGTCATTGAATGACTTCACTTTTTGGCATGTGTGTCGCAGTTTCGATTGCAAAGGGGATTTGCGGACAAATCTGGGATTTCTTCCCCTTCCATGCCAGTTCTAAAAAAAGAGTGGACATACCCTTTAAAGGTGTTTTCCGGGAGTAAACTACTGATGACCTATCCTCAGGATCTAATCGGTGGGGGTCCGGAGGTCCCACAAGCGCTGTGGCCTTCTCCCCGCTCACCAAGCACAGCGCCTGTACTTGGTATTGTGCTCAGTCCTATTCACGTGAATGGGGCTGAGCTGCTCCTAGGCCATGTGACCGATGAACGTGAAGTCACTGGATTAGGAAAAGCTGAGAGGAGGCTGTGACACTCACAGGAGCACAGATGCCTTCTCAAACAGGTGATCGTCGGGGGTCCCAGGTGTCGGCCCCCCAGCAATCAGACACTGATGATCTATCCTGAGGAAAACCCCTTTAAAGGGGCTGTGCAAGAATAGGAAGGCCACTTGGCCGGACCAGTAAAGGGAAGCTCACTTACCTGCTTCCCGGTGCTGGCTCCCCTCTCCTTCTCCTCCCCGCCTGTGATGCTCCGCCGGGCTTCCTTGCTGAACACATCTGGTTTGATTCCGCTGGCAGCCAATCACTGATAGCAGCGGTGACCGACTCCCCTTGCGACTGTTTGTCATGACCTAAGGGAAGCCAGTGGTTTGCTATAGGCAATGTCAAAACGGATGTTTTCAGCGAGGGAGCCCAGCGGAGCAGAGGGCCGGGAAGAGAAGGAGTGGGGAGCCAGTGCCGGGAAGTATTCTCATCTTATACAATGGGGGCATATCGCTAGGATGTCTTACAGGTGTGGGTCCCGCACCTATATTGAAATCGGAGGGGGGAGCGCTGAGCCTGGAGGACCTCAGGTTTCCCGGGGTCCGGCCACCAACAGATGCAGCTCCCCCGCTGCTCCCATAGAAATCAATGGGAGCGCACTGCGCATGTGCGACCACCGCTCCCATTCATTTCTATGTAGCCAATGAAAATAGCCGAGCGCTGGCTCAGCTATTTTCGCCGGCCTCATAGAAATGAATGGAGGGCGGCTGCGCATGCGCGGTGTGCCCTCATTCACTTTGGGGGCTCCGTTCTCTCGATATAGGTGCGGGTCCCAGCGGTATGCCCCCATTGTATAAGATGAGAATACCCCTTTAAGGAAATAAAAGGTACATTTGACAGATTTCAGAAGTGAAGGGGAGGCTATTACTACAATCCAAAGGAGTTTCTCTAGTAGGGAGAAATATATAAAAATAGTGTTCCCACATATACAGCAGTTCTCATCTGCTTAATAAGACACCTGCTTATATAGAGAAAAAAAAACCTCCTAAAACTGAGCACTTCTCTGTGGAGTTCATCCAAACCAAACACCTTGTTACAAAGAATGGTGAGATAATTGAAAAGCTGAAGACGCTCCCTGGAGGAAAGTGCAGGCCGTTATCATGAAGGGGTGCTGGACGGCAGCCAACGTTTCACACACACCGGCAGCGCTGCCTGCTCTCAGGCTGACGTGTCAAGCGGCAAGCCACTAATTGTCGCTAGAATGTCAACGACGACCATGGCTGACTTGATATGAAAACCCCAGGCTTCCTCCCGATATCACCAGGAGTCGTGCACGCGGAGCTGTCAATGGGAGACGCTCTGAGAAGACTAGACTAGAAAACAAGACTGCGTCAAGATTTCGTTCTCCTTCTGACATATGGACTCCGGAATGGCAGCAACGCAACAAAGTTATACTAAAAGGGTATTCCAAGACTTTTTAACTGATGACTAGAGATGAGCGAACCTGCTCGTAACGAGCACTGTACCGCTCGGCTCCCCTGCGCTCACATGCCGAGCGGTACAGTGCTCGTTACGCACATCTCTACTGATGACCGATCCTCTGGAGAGGTCATCAGTATCTGATCGGTGGGGATCTAGCACCCAGGACTCCCGCCAACCAGCTGTTTGAGAAGGCACTGTCACTCTCAGTAGCGGCACAGCCTTCTTGCAGCTTCCACTAGGCCAGCGATGGTTTGTTCAAAGGTCACGTGTCCTAGGCGCAGCTTAGCCCCATTCAAGTGAATGGGGATCAGCTGCAATACCAAGTACCGCCACTATACAATGTACGGCGCTGTGCTTGGTGAACAGAGAAGGCCGCAGCCCTTAGAAGAGCTCTGTGGCCTTCTCAAATAGCTGATCGGCAGGGGTCCCGGGAGTCGGATTCCCACCGATTAGATACTGATGACTTAGGCTCCATTCACACGTCCTGTTTTTCTTTCCTGATTCGATCCTGATTTTTTCAGGACCCATTGAAATGAATGGATCCAGATCAGGATCGAATCATGAAAGAAAAACAGGACGTGTGAATGGAGCCTTATCCAGAGAATAGGTCATCAGTTAAAAAGACTCAAAAACCCTTTTAACCCCTGTTTTACCAGAGTCCATCTCCAGCAGAGGGAAAAGTAGCTAACTGGAGTGGGGAGGGCTGCTTTAGATGCTGATCTCGTGAATGGTAGCAGCTAGAAACATGCAATTGGTCTTGTTGGTCTTGTTTGAAAGTAGACATTCAAAGCTTTTTAGACAATACCAAAATGTCAGCAATATGTTCAGGACAGAGAAAGATATCACTGATAGAAATCGGGATTCTGTGAATGCAGATGAAAGTGAAAGTAAAAACTAGCGATTATTCCTGACTTGATTTCTAGCAATGATTTCTGTTCCTTGGACCTTAGCTCTCATTTTGGTCTTGTATGAAAGCCTGGAATGTCAGCTTTCAAAGAAGACCAATTGCATGTTTTTAGGTGCTATCATTCAGGAGATATCAGCATCTAAAGCAGCCCTCCCCCCCTCCAGTATTCTACTTTTCATACTGCCCGAGCTGGACTCGGGCAAAAGTCAGGTGGTTAAACTGTTTGGGTTGACCACTGGGACACTCAAAGACTGTTAGAGAACGGCCATGCTGCAATTGTTCCTAGTGGTGTCCCAGCGATCACACCCCCACCGATCTAGCATCATCACCTAGCAAGTGGACAGCTGATAAATGCTATGGACTGGAACTTCCCTTTTAAAGGGGCTGTCTCCAAATACGACACCGATGTAATGCAGGCAGTGGTCCGACTGCCGTAACCAATGCCGATCACTAGAACAAAAGCAGCAGGGGAGCGAGGAAGGCGATCTGCCGCTTCGTCTTTACTTTTTTCCCCTGCTGCCTGGATGGGCGGCCATGGATTGTGATGCAGCCTCCGTCCTAGCGCTGTTGCCACTTGTCGGAATTCACACCGGACAGACCGCTGCTGATCGGACGTGGCCATCAATTTCTGGTGAGCCAAACTTTCATTCATATCATATATATCTTACAAGATTCTGCTGAATTCAGCATTTCAGCCACAGCAGAATCGTTTGAGAAATTGCCCATTAAAATAGTAAAGTGATGGCACGGGGCGGCTGTGACACCAGACACTACCCGCTAGCTCCCCCAGCAGGCCATATGATGTGGAGTGTAGCTGGGAATACTGGGAGAAAGTGACCCCGAGCGGTTTCTATCAGATCAGTCATTTGCACGTAACCTCGGGACGGTTTGCTTTTCCTGTCACTGTAGACGACAACGATGCAAATGTCAAACGTACCATGAGAATCGACGCCCGCAATGTTTATTTAATGACAGATGTCTCCATATATGCAAATAGGGAAATGTCTGGCATCGGCCCACATTACTCACGCTGAGGTGGCCGCCGCCAGTCAGGGCTGATGAGTTATGGGTCCTGGTAATGCAGAAGTTGGAAATTAAAGGGGTTATCCAACGTGTAAAACATGTCCCCAATGCCCGGGCCCCTCGTATAGATTATACTTACCCAACTTCCTGGAACCCGAGTAGCTCCAGCTCCCCGCACAGCCGCCACTGCATCTCTGCGGGTGCCGCTAGGGAGGCTCAGGAGCTACGCGGGTGCCGGGGGGGCGGGTAAGTACAATCTATACGAGGGGCCCGGGCATTGAGAGGCATGTTTAATACGTTGGATAACCCCTTTAAGGGTCATGCAGAGGGAAAAGCCTTCGGGGGTATGTGCTGGGTGCTTTCCTAAAGCAAGCGCCGTAAAGGATCGCAGAATGAGATGTGAACAAAGACGAATAATAACCTTTATTTAGATAGCGCCGACATAGTCTGCAGCGCTTTATAACTGGGGGAGTAACAAATGAGAAAAGGGAGAAATAACCAGACATGGATGGCGGTCATGTGCGTCGCTGCAGTGGTGATGTGTCCCCCAACTAGTATTTCACTGGGTCACATAAAAAGCTGGACAACCCCTTTAAGACAAAGCGTTTCCTGTCCACAAGAGCTTACAATCTAATGGGATGGGAGGAGTCACACAATTGGTACATGGCTCTATTTGTCCAGGAGAATATAAAGAAAGCTGGACACCCCGGCCATTCACATTAGATCAATGATGGCTGAACTCCAAGCATCTAATACAGGGATGGCCAACCTGCGGCCCTCCAGCTGTTGTAAAACTACAACTCCCACCATCTTGCTGTAGGCTGATGGCTGTAAGCAGTCTTGGCCTGCTGGGAGTTGTAGTTTTGCAACAGCTGGAGGGCCGCAGGTTGGCCACCCCTGATCTAATGTGTTTGGTGACTCCACAACTTCCCCCCGATGCCTGGAGAAGGGGTTTTCCGAGATTTTGATACTGGATAGGTCATCAGTATCTGATAGTCGGGGGGCCCCGATGCTGGGACACTGGGGATCTGCACAGATAAACAATTGGAGATGGCAGCAGTGCTCAAAGTAGCGGCGCGGCCTTCTCACAGCTTTGCCTAGGCCAGTGACGGCACGTTTGTCGGTCATAGGAATGAGTGCATTACCAAGTACAGCCACTATATAATGTATGGCGCTGTGCTTGGTGAGCTAAGAGAAGGCAGTGGCACTCACAGGAATGTCGCTGCCTTCTCAAACAGCTGATCGGCAGGGTCCCGGGAGTCGGACCCCCACCGATCAGATACTGATGAACTCTCCAGAGGACAGGTCATCAGTCCAAACGTTTCGGAACGGGTTGGGCACGTTGGATTAAAACTGCCCGATCTTTATGTTCTCGTGAAGACAAGCTGCTTCCAGCAGTTTTCTCCCCTATCCCCATTCACTACATACACATGCTCGAGGGCGAGAACTATCAGCCGCCGGTTATCTCATGAGTATGACCAGCTTTAGGCCTCAACTGTATTACAGTTGCCTACAACCTCCAAGGCATAGAGGGGGTGTGGGGCACCCATATATGTCGGAGGCTCCACTGTACCTCTGACGGAGGCATACATACGTTTTGGGGTTTTTTGTTCTGCCAGATTCCATACGATGCTGACATGAGGAAGGATTGACTGCAGAGCTGCAGTGTAAAGCACAGAATTACAGAGCAGCAGAATAGAGACAATGGATCTAACCTACAGACTGAGGAAACTAGATCACGACTACAGATCCCATCATACGCCAGGGGTATTATTGCTTCTCTAGCACTGTTATTACTAGATGCACACGAGCAGAAGGCATATATGAAAATCAGGCTTTTATAGTAGAAAAGCCGCTAAAAAAAAATAAATCTACATTTCTCATCTTGATTGCGGAGGCGGTGATGCCAGTGCTGAGCCTCACCTGCTTCCAGTCCGTCTATTGTGCCTACGATAGATGGAGAAAGTCCCAGCGGTGACCGGCTCAGCTGGACAGAAGGGACCTTCTCCGTGAGGAACATCTGGGGCGCGGAGAAATAAGCGCGTCTGCATATTTCACTATCCACTTCACAATGTGAAAATTGTGTAACGTCAGAGCCGAATGGTGCCGGGGGGCACAGGGCATAAACCTTTCCCAGTCCACCTGATCCATCAGGATAAAGACATCCAGATATCCGGATTATAAGGATTAGACTGCCCAATGGTGGTCTACTAGAGTAAAAATCGGAATGCGTCTTACCGGTAATCATGTTTCCATAAATCCACCATGATGGCATACCACTGGAATAGTGCCATCGTGGTGGTGAAATGGAAAAGGGGGCATCCTATCAGTCAGACAACTGCTGCAAAGATAGTCCTGCTTTCTGGATGACAACGTGGAAAGACCATTATTGTCCGTGGCCACCTTCACTTCCCCGTCACTGGCTGCAAAGTCCCAACACAGCGGCTGGACCCTCCATAGTCAATTTATGGTTTGGGGACCTCTGGTGTAGATTTAAACTATTAACGTTTGCACTGTATTCTCTGTATTCATAAGAGGGAAGGAAACTCTACCCACCTTTCTCGTCCTGCGTCTATTTGCATACTCTGCGAATTGGGAGAGAGATGTCGGCCTAATGCTATCTGCAATGTATGGCCAGCTTAACCCCTAACTGTTTTGCCACAGTGGAGCTAACTGGAAGGGGGAGGGCTGCTTTAGATGCTGCTACTTCCTGAATGGTAGCAGCTAAAAACATGCAACTGATCTTGTTTAAAAGTAGCCATTACAAGCTTTCAGACAATACCATATAATACAATACAATGACAGCAATATGTTCAGGACAGAGGAAGATATCACTGATAGAAATCGGGATGATGTGAATGCAGCTGAAAGTGAAAGTAAAAACAGGTTTTACACTCTATTATTCCCGGCTCGATTTCTAACAGTGATTTCTCCTCTGTTGCTTGGACATTTGCTTTAGCTGTCACTGTCAGCGGACTGTTTGCTTTCAAACAAGACCAGTTGCATGTTTCTAGCTGCTACCATTCAGGAGATATCACCATCCCCCCTCCTACTTTTCACACGGCCCGAGCTGGACTCGTGCAGAACAGTTAGGGGTTTTTTGGGACTCTCTTTTTGATAACTTATCCTCAGGATCGGTCATCAATAGGAGATCGGCGGGGGTCTGACTCCCTACACTGCAACGATCAGCTGTGTGAGGAAGCTGCAGTGCTTACTAGAGTTGCAGTGAGCGCCAATGCCTCCTTGCAGCTTAGCCCCATTCACTTGAATGGGACCGAGTTACACCTAGACCATGATGTGACAGATGAACCTGACGTCCCATGGCCCTGCTCACCTTGGCCTCTTCGTACAGCTGATTGGCAGGAGCTTCCAGGAGTCTGACCCCGGATTACCTATTCTGAGGGTCTATGAAAAGCCAAGAAAACCCCTTTAAAGCAGGAAACCTGACAAGGTGCTAAAAGTTGTCCAGTACTCGGAAATATGGTTCGCCTGGTAGGGATCAGTGGCGACATCACATTGACAATATGTGACCACTGCAGCCAATCACTGGCCTCTCCAGCAAAGGATCCGCCAGGGAACGATCACTACTTTATTGCAGTTGGATCCCGTCTTGCCCTCCTGGGCTCCTACTGGACAACCCCTTTAACGTAAATCCGTCCTATGGGACCATACAATGTCCTTCTGCATTGACAAGATGTTTACATCATTTTCGAGGCCTCAGAGGAACGGGACAATCTAAGCCAGGACACGACGGATCATAAACACAGGACATTCATCAAGAGAGACGAAATGTCTCAGATATTTACAGCTCAACCCCATAAACTGCTCCGGAGAGCAGGGGGCGCCGTTATATTACAGCCCTGGAGAGATTATACGGTATACATACACAGGGCAAAGGTGGGCGCTATTACGTTACACCTCTGGCGAGATTATATGTTTGTACAAAAGGCTTTTATACGATGTGTAAAACTTAAGTGCTACACGGCGAATTTTATACAAAAGGAAACCCAAGCTGATGATCCGTCAGGAACGCGCTCGAACGAAAGTGTGTGTGTGGTCCGCGGTGGAAGCAGCTACGTGATAAATCCTCCGACAGATCACATCTCATAGATAGTTTTTATTTAAAGGGGTTGTACAAAATATTTTTTTTAAAAAAGGAGACAAAAGCCACTAAACAATTTTTATATTAAAAAAAAAAACAAAAAAAAAAAAAACCTATACTCCTGTGATTTCCAGTGCTCTGGTTTGTGTGTTTACATGGCTGCAGTGGAGACATAGCAGTACATCCCATGTGACCGCTGCAGCCAATCACTGGCCTCATGCCTCTGAAGCCGGTAATTGGCAGCAGTGGTGAGGTGGGATATATGGTACGTCACCATAAACATATCCTGGAGGGCAAGACCAAAGTAGTGGCGCTGGAAATGGCGGGGATTACCTGACGGGTATAGGATCTTTTTTATTTTATCACATTTAGTGACTCAAATTCACACAACCTGTTTAACCACCTAACTGTTTTGCCTGAGTCCAGCTCATCAGTGTGAAAAGTAGTTAACTGGAGGGGGGAGGGCTGCTTTAGATGCTGCTATCTCCTGAATGGTAGCAGCTAGAAACAACTGGTCTTGTATGAAAGATTACAGTCCAGGCTTTCATACAAGACCGAAATGACAGCTAAAGTCCAAGCAACAGAGGAGAAATCACTGTTAGAAATCAAGTCGGGAATAATCGCCAGTAAAAGTTTTTACTTTCATTTTCAGCTGCATTCACAGCGTCCCAATTTCTATCAGTGATATCTTCCTCTCTCCTGAACATATTGCTGTCATTCTGGTATTGTCTGTAAGCTTGGAATGTCTGGAATCAGTTGCATGTTTCTAGCTGCTACCATTCAGGAGGTATCAGCATCTAATGCAGCCCTCCCCCCTCCAGTTAGCTACTTTTCCCACTGCTGGAGCTCCTCTCTGGCAAAACAGTTAGGGGGTTAAAAGGAGTAATCCCACAAAAAATATTTGTTACCTCTCCACAGAATAGGTAATATATAATGGATCATTGATGGATTGCAGGGGTGGGGCAACCACTGGGATCCCCTACAATCCCGAGAACGAGTAGTCCCAGAGTCTCCTCTCCAAATGGAGAAGTAAGGCGCATGCTGATGCACCGTTCCATTAAAGAATTCCTGCAAAAAAAAATTATTCCATGTCCTGCTAGAAATGTACATGATGTAATCTGTAGTGAATGTAATTTTCTTACCAGTGTCTGTATTTGTGAGTTATATCTCCCTGATGTTTCTCATCTGTGTCATGTGACCAGCAATCAGACTCACCAACTCACACAACATCTTATGTGTGGACAAGAAGTCTATTTCTCTATGCATTCCTATGGGAGCCTCACTCTGAGTCTCATAGGAATGAATAGAGAAGTGACTGACTTCCTGTCCTGGGTCAGTTGGAGGTCAGGGAGTTGGTCACATGACTCAGCTACAATTAGAAGGGAGGGGATAACTTACAAATACAGACACTGACGAGAAAATTACATTCACTACAGATTATATCATGCAGCTTTCTAACAGGACAGAAAATAAAAAAATTTGAGGGAGTTCTTCTTTAACTTCTATGGAGTTGACTGAGCACTGTGGATAGGTGATAAATCATTTTCAAACCAGCACCTGGATCTCAATACTTTTGTAATTATACGTAATTAAAATTTTTGTATAGCTACTGAGTTATTCAATACAATGTATCTGTAGAGCGCCACCTGCTGTTTCTTCTATTGCTTATTTTTTGTCCGTCTCACTGACCTGGTCGCACATGCTCAGTTTAAATCTTTAACTGTCACCAGCCATATGTTGTGTTAGATATTGTGACGGTTACAGGGAGAGGGCTACAGCAGAAAGGACACTCCCCCTGAGCTGTCAGCCTGAAGATAGCAGAGCAACTGGAGCAATGAATGTGGAGATCTCTGGATCCATGTGAGGTACAGGGCTGGTTCTAGCTTTATTAGAACGGTATTGTCATAGAGTATATGATGTCTATTTTTTTACATCAATGATGGAATAACCCCGTTAAAGGTAACTGTGGATAGGGGGTTAACTATTAGATCGCGTGTTGGAAGGGGGTACGGTTTTACCGCTGGAAACCCCACCAATCATGAAAATGAAGGGCCTGCACCTGGCGGGGGCTTAGAGATGAATGGATTGGCAGGCTCCATTCATCTCTATGGGATCTGCCAGAGATCGATGAGTGTCTTCGGCAGTCCTATAGAGATGGATGGAACACAACATTTAGTGGTACGATTCTGGCAGTCGCTGGTTGGGAGATCGGCGGTCAGGAGCAGCAGCGACGATCAGCCAGGACTCTGAAAGGGGTCGTCTCTGATAAGACGGCCCCTTTAATTTCTGTACGTGGACTTCTCGTGCATTTATCTGGTAACATGCGCTGCTCCACCGAAAGGCTGTGACATGTAAGAGGTTACGTGCAAAGGTTTTATGCAGGTCAACAAACTGACTCCTGGTACTAAGAAAACCTCGGGAACAGAAAGCTGACCACGTAACATACTTGTGGGGACGACCAACCCGCAGCCCTCCAGCTGTTGCAAAACTACAACTCCCAGCATGCCTGGACAGCCTACAGCTATTAGGGCATGATGGGAGTTGTAGTTTTGCAACAGCTGGAGGGCCGCAGGTTGAGCATCCCTGTCCTGGAACATATCCATCAGTAGATGCATAGGAGACATTCACTTCCATTACACTGCAGACTAAGCGGTAGGTGGGGGGAGGCTCCTGCTGCAGCCAGTTGTCTTACAAGGTGAACTCAAGACACATACACAAGAGTAAGAATACTGTCTAGATTTCTCTAGGAGATGGGATGAAATGAGGAGGAATTGTGATACGTAAATCTTTTTACAACATTCTGCACATTTTCTCCCCGTTATCTGCGTTCATATTTCCGGCAGCCTCACTCCACTCAGAGATCTTCTATATATAGTAAAGGCTCGAGGTGCAAACGTGTCCATCGATCACCATCTAACGCTGAAATGTTTGGGAACATGTAGAGAACAGAGAGGGCGCGTGATCATGTAACACAAAACTAAGGGGATTAATCTGAAATACACCAATATTCCAGGCACCCCGGGTATTTCCGTATATGGAAGATATGACATATCCGCACTCAGCCGCTGTAGATCCCTGAAGAAGCTGCCAAGTGCAGAGATACACGCGGGACTCGAGCTGCGGCATCATTCATACGGACAGTCACTAAACACTTCACACTTATGGCAGCCCCCTTTCTGGATGGAGTGCATACCGCTATCACCCCCACTGCTGATTGACTGTCAGTGCCGGACACCCTGTCATCTTGTACCTGCCGATACCGGAGTAGTGACTGTGATTGCGTCACATGAAACTTGCGCTTCTTAAAGGGGATGTCTCATCTCAGACAATGGGGGCATATCACTAGGATATGCCCCCATTGTGCGATAGGTGTGGGTCCCACCGCTGGGACCCGCACCTATATCGGGAACTTAGTCCCGCAAGGTGGTGGCTGGAGGGCTCCAGTCCGGCCACCATCAAGCGCTCTCACCATAGAAGTGAATGGAAGCGCACCGTGCAAGACCGGCCACCGCTCCCATTGACTTCTATGGGCCAGACCTCGGCTATTTTCGGCAGTCCCATGAACGGCGGGCGGCTGCACATGCACAGTGCACTCTCCAACACTTTTGGGGCTCCGTTCTCAATATAGGTGCGGGTCCCAGCGGTCCCTAGCGATATGCCCCCATCGTCTGTGATGAGACAACCCCTTTAATGGGGTTGTGCAGGAACTTATATATATATATATATTGATTGATGACCTATCCTCAGGATAGGCCATCAGCATCAGATTGGCGGGGGTCCGAAACCGCGAACCCCCGCCGATCAGACGTTTGAAGAGGAGGTGGTATTCCATGCGAGTCTTGTCCCCATTCACAAACTGGAACGGAGTGCACCAGGATAAATTCTGTTCTGCAAACTGCAGGGTCCGATTTGCAAAACTGAACAAGCTGGATCCTGCGCTAAAAAACAACGCAAGTCAACGGTCAGGCAAAAAAAAAAAAAAAAGGATTCAACTCCAGCTCCCATTGACTTACAATAGTGTTAGTGCCGGATTCGGTTTGTTCACTATTGTCTGGACTTTTACTGTTGATGGATAGGTCTCAGGATAGGTAATTAATATCAGAGTGGTAGGGGTCCGACCCCCCCCCCCCCATCAGCTGTATGAAGAGACTCAGTCCGCTCTTTTCCTGTTCACCACTGCTGTCTATGGCAAAGCCTATAGACATCAACAGCGGACATAAAGAGAAGGAGGGAGACGGCATGTGTGCACACACAGCATGCGCCCGTCTCTTCATACAGCTGATCAGCAGGAGTCCCGGGTGTGGGACCCCCACCACTCTGATATTGATGACCTAAGCTAAAGTGAACCTTCACGCTTCAGAGCCTATCACCCTGTAAAGACCCCAGAGGCAGTCTGCTATACAGCACTTCTGTACACATGGAGGTGGATGGTAGTCAATAGGCTACAAGGCAACCTGAACACCAACACAGCTCAATGCACTACATGCGCAAAATACACCATATCATATTAATGAATGAGCTGTGATTTAACGGGGTATTCTCATCTTAGACAATGGGGACATACCGCTAGGACCCGCACCTATATCCAGAACGGAGTGGGGAGCTCTGGGCCTGGAGGACCCCGGGTTTCCGGGGGTCCGGCCACCATCAGGCGCAGCTCCCCGCGCCGCTCATAGAAATGAATGGGAGCGCAGTGCGCAAGCACGGCCACCGCTCCCATTCATTTCTACAGAGCCGACGGAAGTAGCTGAGCCAGCGCTCGGCTATTTTCGGCGGCCCCATAGAAATGAATGGAGTGCGGCTGCGCATGTGCAGTGCGCCCTCATTCAGTTCGGGGGCTCTGTTCAGGATATAGGCGCGGGTCCCAGCGGTGGGACCCGCACCTATAAGACAATGGGGGCATATCCTAGTGATATGCCCTCATTGCCTAAAATGAGAATAACCCTTTAAAGGGGTAGTCCAGGATTACAAAAACATGGCTGTCTCAGCACCACGCCTGTGCACAGGTTGCAGGTCTGCCTAATTGACTCCAATGCAGCTGAGCTGTAATACCAGACACGACCAGTGGAAGGGGTGGTGCTGTTTTGGGAAGAAGAAGAAGGCGGCGGCCATGCTTTTCTAATCCTGGACAACCCCCTTTACGCATTGAACCTCCTTTTTTAATGCAACATGTTTCTTCCTGCGTTACCTTAAGAAGCTGCTTGGGATTTATTACAGCTTCACAGATCGTTATTGCCGTCAGTCATTAACCGATTTTACAGAAATGGAAGGCGGGGGGAGCGAGAAGCGCAGCTCCATTTAATGGAGGGACATAAATACATTGCATTGTATGTAGCAGAAGACCGACGGGAAGATCTTTATCAGCCATTAGAGAACCTGTTCTGCTTCTAAATGACTCCGTTCTAGTCTGGTCTCTTCCGAGAAGTAATAACGAGGGGCACGCCGGCTGCAGAAAGTAAATGATAGAACGATAAGTCGTACTCCCCCCCCCCCCCCCATCCGAAACTGTAAGGAGAGTGTAAATAATAGCCTATTCTAAGAAGCACAAGGCAATGAGCGTCCGAATCCCTGGAAAACTCACGACATATGACACGATGCAGAACACGTCGTAGATTACTCACTGCCCAACGATAGAGATCAGTAACCATTACATGCTGCGAGTACATGGACACACTGATGTATACGCCATATGGGTCTGTATGCATCCGGTGCGAGCTGGATGACCTGTTACATGTGCACTTGGCAGCTGAAGGCATCTGTGTTGGTCCCATGTTTATATGTGCCCGCATTGCTGAGAAAAATGATGTTTTAATATATGTAAATGAGCCTCTAGGAGCAACGGGGGCGTTACCATTACACCTAGAGGCACTTCGCTCTCTGCATTTTGATTGGCAGGATCAGGTGTGATGATGTTTTCAGTGCCTGGCTCTATCAAAGTGCAGAGGGCATGCAGTTGCAGAGAGAGCAGAGCATATAAGTGTAATGGTAACACCCCTGTTGCTCCTAGAAGTTCATTTGCATATATTAAAACTTCATTCAACTTCAGCAATGCGGACACATATGAACATGGGACCAACACAGATGTCTTCAGCTGCCATGCGCACATTTAACAGGTCAGCCAGTGTCACAGGTACAGACGCCCTTTAACCACCTAACTCTTTTGCCAGAGTCCAGCTCGGGCAGTGTGAAAAGTACCTAACTGGAGGGCTGTTATTTCTTGAATGGTAACAGCTAGAAACACGCAACTGGTCTTGTTTGAAAGCGGACAGTCCAGGCTTTCGTACAAGACCAAAATGACAGCTAAAGTCCAAGCAACAGAGGTGAAATCACTGTTAGAAATCAAGTCGGGAATAATTGCGGGTAAAAACCTGTTTTCTCAGCAATGCGGACACATATGAACATGGGACCAACAGAGATGTCTTCAGCTGCCAAGTGCACATGTAACAGGTCAGCCAGTGTCATAGGTACAGATGCCCTTTAAAGGGCTAATAACTAGAGATGAGCGAACGTGCTCATGACGAAAGCGGCTGCCTGCGCCCATGCGAGCCGAGCGGTACAGTGCTCGTTATGAGCACGTTCGCTCATCTCTACTAATAACATTTACCACTTAACAGGTAGGCCGTTGTGGGGGCCCTAATATTGAGATCCAAAGGGCACTTCTGAATTTTTTCCTTACAGGAAATCATTGTATTCATGCAAGTTTACTGAAAGTCGCCATGTAGCCCGAGCAACTGGTGGCAAACTATATGGCGCTGCGACGGGTCCAGGTCTTTTTAGTATGGGTGGATCTTCGAAGGAAAGAAGATTTAGGCGTGATGATCTACAAGATGTCAGCCCGCACCCCATCACCTGTCATCGGGGGGCTGCTGTGGGGTCCTGGATTGGTCAGCTGTGATCTAAATGCGAGTTTCGTAATCAGCATAGAGCAAAAAACAAAATCTGCATCTTATACAAGAAGTCAGACATTATACAGAAAAACCGACAACCCCTGCACGGTCCTTCTGTACAACCTGCTGGCTGCAGAACTAGAATAATCCATCACATAAACCCTAGTAATACACCGACTGACACAAACACGTAAAACACAAGGACAAATGGAGGAAGATAACCAATCCAGACATCAGCTCTGCCCGGTGACAACCGAACGGGATCTCATCCATGAATACAAATGCTGCTGCTGCTGACCAAGCATCTCCTGGATACAAATGAACACGGGGCATGTTTACACGGGGCTTTACCAGAGGAGGCGCCGCAGAGCGTGAAAGAAATACACGACTTATTCTATGTGAATAGGAAATGGCATGCTGGGAGTTGTAGTTTCACATCAGGTTGCAGACCACTGGATAAAAGATCGGACAAAACAGCAGCAGGTAGTGCTGGGTGCCGGCGACTAACAGCTTTAGGGCTTGTTCACACGACTGTATGTATTTTGCGGTTTGCAAAAACTATGGATGACGTCCGTGTGCATTCCGTATTTTGCGGAACGGAACAGCTGGCCCCTAATAGAACAGTCCTATCCTTGTCCGTAATGTGGACAATAATACGACATGTTCTATATTTTTGAGGAACGGAAAAATGGACATACGGAAACGGAATGCACACGGAGTACCTTCCGTTTTTTTTGCGGACCCATTGAAATTAATGGTTCCGCATACGGTCCGCAAAAAAAAAAAAAAAAAAACGGAACAGAAAGAAAATACGGTCGTGTGAATGAGCCCTTAAGGAGAGTCACCCTGCATGGCCATAAATCTGCATTATTAGGGGGCGTTCACACAGAGTCTTTAGCAGGTAGAATTTGGTGAGGATATCACCCCAAAAAGCCACCAGGCAGCCGCCAAACCCAGCACCATTGTTTTCAATGGGAAGCCGCATTTCGACTTTGGTGTAGTATCCGCATCAGCTCTGTCTGCAAAAGCTGCCACGTGAACGACTCATTAGGAAGCATTATAGCCAGGGCTAGTGTCAGTCTATACTGCACCTCTAGCATTATATACATCAGAAATATAAGGATAAACCAGCCTGCAGGTCTGCTGTGCAAATAACCAATAATATACGCAGTATCTGCAATGTACAAATCCCTCATATTTAATCACATACCTTACGTTTTTCAATTAAAAAGAAAAAAAAAAAAAAAAAGAAATGTAACGGATTGATTTCTACGGATGCTGAGAAAGCCAAGAGCCGCAGCTCACCATACCGTGCACCAGGCGAACCCTCCCTACGTAGGGTCATTGTTCCTGGGGCCTCCTGAAGACACGTGGACCCGACTCCGGGGCATCTCATTCACTTTCTTCTTTTACGGGATCGATGTTAACGCCGCTTTCCGGAAGGAACAGATCTGTCTTTATGAACTCCTGCGGAGCGAACCTGAACTACTGAACTGCGGAGAAGCCCTGCCAAAATCCCTACTATTTTTAGCACAGGAGAAAAAAAAATATTTTGTGCTCTGGTTCCCGATTTCCTCATTTCTTTACTTCCTCCTATGATCCGCAATGTTAGAAAGGGCCATAGATGGGGCACAACAAAGCAATGGTGCCGCCATGCTGCGTGGCACAACCAAACATGTAAGGTGTCTGGGCCTTCCCCGGGGCAGATTTTGGGGAGCAGGTAAGGATCGATTAGTTGGATTTTAACATGTCCGATCCTTTTGCTCTCATGGAGATAAGATGCCGCCACAGGTGCCTGGCAGCGCTTCACTCCCCTCCCTACATTGAGAAAACATGTGTACAATACGATCATACATGTGTATGAAGGGGTTAGGAGACTTAAAACTTAAAGGGTTATTCCCATCTTAGACAATGGGGGCATATCACTAGCCCCCATTGTCTCAGAGGTGCGGGTCCCACCTATATCGAGAACGGTGCGCATGCACAGCCGCCCTACATTCATTTCTATGGGGCCTCCGAAAATAGCCGAGCGCTGGCTCGGCTATTTCCGTCGGCTCCACAGAAATGAATGGGAGCGGCGGCTGTGCGGTGTGCTACCATTGATTTCTGTGGGAGCAGCTGAGAGCTGCACCTGGTGGTGGCCGGACGCCAGGAAACCTGAGGTCCCCCAGGCGCCGCGCTCCCCGCTCCGTTCTCAATATTGGTGCGGGACCCAGAGATGAGACCCGCCCCCATTGTCTAAGATGGGAATACCCCTTTAAAGGGGTTGTGCAAAAATAGGTTTTGTTCTTTTTGCAACCCCCACCACTTTACCAGAACTGTAAAGGGAAGTTACTTACCTTCTTCCCAGCACTAGCGCCCTGCTCCTTCTCCAGGCCTGCCATGCTCCCTCACTTGAAACATCCGGTTTGTCATTGCCCCGGTGACCGGCTCACTTTATGTCATGAAAAACGGTCACATGACACAAGGGGATCCGGTCTGCAATCACTGGCCACGGCGATGTCAACCAGATGAGTAAATCAAAGGAGCGAGAAGCCAGCACCCTTCCCGTTACGGGTCCAGTAAAGTGGCGCCATTCTTGCACAAACCCTTTAAAGGGGTTCTCTGGGAATACATAATATCTACCAGCTGCCGGCAGCCTGCCCTCCCCTACTGAAAGTATCACACTCACCTGCCCCACATGCTTCGATCCTCCGCTATGGCTCCTGCGTCTACATCTTGTGGTCCCAGGTTTGCTTTCTTCCTCCCTGCCATGGGCATAGTCACCTGATCCTCTTCAGCCAACCACTGCCTTCAGTGGTCACGTGTCTCTTGTGAAGACTTCAGTGATTGGCTGAGGAGGATCAGGTGACCAACAAAGCCCATACGATCACATGAACCAGGCTAATGGTTGACAAAGAAAGCACTGGAATTGTGCAGGTACCCAGCAGATGCAGTATTGCCGTTATGGTGGAAACAGTCATAAGCCTGGTTTATAAAGCTCCACAGAGCAGTGAGCACATTAGCTGGAAAGCAACAGGTTGGAGATCGCTTCCCCACAAAGATCAGGCCGCCATAGCCATGTCCAGGACGTGCAGTGATACAAGTCACCTACTGGCATGTACAGTTGGCACACATCAATATTGAAACCCACAGTGCACCCAAAGTGAACAGCATGGCATAACCGGGTCTAAAGCACGTGGTCCGCTGCGGTGGAGCTATGGTCAACTGCAATTTCGTAGCCCATTGGATGATGTCATGCCAATTGGTATCAATCACCTGAACCATTATATGCCATTTATTGCCCTCTTATGTAACACCTGGGGGGCAGGACATGAACATGGCGGTGCTGCTGCTAGCCAAGGACGAAGTAAAGCAAGAGCGGATCTGCGCCATATAAAACAACAACCCACAGCGGTTTCTGCCATGGGATACACAACTGATATAGTCACAAAATCCCTTGTGTGAACCTACTCTCCAAGTCCGTACCACGTGTTTCTGCGGAGTATTCTTTTCTGCCACGTGTGAATGAGAATTGCTAAAAAGTCACTAGAAGGGCAACTAAAGTAATAACTGGAATGGGTGGACTACAGGACCCAGAAAGATTATCAAAATTAGGGTTATTCACTTTAGAAAAAAGACAACTGAGGGGAGATGTAATAACTATGTATAAATATATCAGAGGTCAGTACAGAGATCTCTCCCATCATCTATTTATCCCCAGGACTGTGACTTTGACGAGGGGACATCCTCTGCGTCTGGAGGAAAGAAGGTTTGTACACAAACATAGAAGAGGATTCTTTACGGTAAGAGCAGTGAGACTATGGAACTCTCTGCCTGAGGAGGTGGTGATGGTAAGTTCACTATAAGAGATCAGGAGGGGCCTGGATGTATTTCTGGAGGTAATAATATTACAGGTTATAGTTACTAGAGAGGGGTCGTTGATCCAGGGAGTTATTCTGATGCCTGATTGGAGTCGGGAAGGAATTTTTTCCCCTAAAGTGGGGAAAATTGGCTTCTACCTCACAGGGGTTTTTTTTTGCCTTCCTCTGGATCAACTTGCAGGATAACAGGCCGAACTGGATGGACAGAGGGGTTTTTTCGGCCTTGTAAATTATGTTACTATGCTGGTGCTGTAGAATGCTGCCAATTCGCAGCGCAAAAACCTGCAGCTAATCGGTCACGTGTGAACCCAGACTTAGGGGGCTTTCACTCCACCTTTTTTTGGCATTTTTCTCTTGTAAATAACGCTATGAAATGAAAGTGTTCGCTTTAGAAGTTTTTTTTTCCTGCAGGGGCGTTGTGGTGTTTTTAGTCACATGTTTTTTTCCCCAGACTTTGTTTTCCCCCTATAGAGAAGTCTACGGAAAAACATCAGAAAAAAAAACGCAATTTTAGGAACATTCAAAGGGGCCACAGAATGCCAGGAAACTCTTAAAAGGCCACTACGATAAACACTGTGGGGGTCATTTATTAAGACCGGCGTTTTAGACTCCGGTCTTAATAACCCCTACAGCTGGCGGTGGATCCTCCCAAGTTATGAAGAGGTGCCGGCCATTACATAACTTCTTGTATCCAGCGCCAGTCTAAATATAAGCCAGCTTCCGAGCGGTCTTACATTTAGACCATTTTCTACACCTAAAACAGGCGTCGAAAATGATGAATGAGATGAGCCTAATACATTCATATTTCTGGATCCTAAATGACCCCCTGTGTCTGTGGGACTTTTTATAACTTTCTACTGTCCAGCACCTAACATCTGACCGCAGCTGTTTTTGCTCCAAAAAAACCACAGAGTTGAAAAATAATAATGGCAATTGGGGAAGGGGCGTGAAACCACCTTAGTCACACTACAGGAGTGATATCAGAGGTCAGACAGTGGCCGGAGGCCGAGCCATCTGATGGATTTACCACCGTTCTGCCGCAGCGATGTCCTTGAGAAGCCAAAATGTTAATAAAAACCTATTACAAAAAATGTTTTAGCCTAAAATACATCGGAATCAATCGTAAAGGAACCCATAGTCTTCAAAGGGGGTGACCGCCATATCATAATTTTTTCAATGTTATAAGGGAGCACTCCTATTCACTAATATGGGGAGAGTGCTTTGTGGTGGCTGGACCCTGGAAAACCTGGGGTCCTCCGGCCACCACGTTCCCCGCTAAGTTCTTGGTGTAGGTGACATGCCCCTGTTGTCGCCGATGGGAATACCCCTTCAAGATATTCTGAGGCTAGGAAGGAGAAGTTGTCATGAGGGTCTGACCTTAAGGTATGCTGGAGCTAGGAAGTAGAAGCTGTCATCAGGGTCTGACCTTGCAGGGCCAGGGAGGAGAGGAACGTCACATCTCACCACTGGCAGAAATACTGTCCATAATTGGGGAACAAACAAAATTCAACGCAATTCAACGAGGTATTCTCATCACAGACAATGTGGGCATATCGCTAGGATATGCCCCCATTGTCCGATAGGTGCGGTACCCACCTCTGGAGCCTGCACCTACACTGAGAACAGAGTGGGGAGAGCTGAGGCTGGGTGCTCTCCCCAAACAAGTGAATGGGAGTGCATCGCAGCCACCACACCTATTCATTTCTATGGGGTCAACGGAAATAGCCAAGCCAGCTCGGCTATTTTAGGTGGCCCCATAGAAATGAGTGGAGTTCGGCTGCGCATGCACAGTGCGCCCTCCACCACCTTTACCTGCATGGTTCTCTGTGTGAGTGCGGGTCCCAGAGGTGAAGGAACCCATAGTCTTCAAAAAGGGGGTGACCACCATATCATCATTTTTTCAATGTTGTAAGGGAATCTGCCCCAACGTCTTCATACGTGAAGCTCCGCGCCCTTCTCTCAGTGCCGTCTCTTACTGACTGTATTGTGTCAGGAACATGGTCATTGATGAGGGCGAGCAGGTGATCTGTTCGTGACTTGCTGTCTACATGCACATGACTACTGAAGACCAACCAGGGTCCTCAGAGGTGACCTGTGCAGAAAGAACACGACCAAGGTCATCACTGACGTGCACATAAACATGTTTTTTTTGCTGATACCTACCAGCCAGACACTCTTTTGGTGAACAGAGACCTATGCAAACAATAATGTACATGACGGGAGCTCTTCACTGCACAGACACTTATTGCCATTGTGCCGCTCAGAGGTGGCAGTGAACTTCTGCCAGTCATCATGGTACACTCCTATAGCGTGGTCATGTCCAGCCCAGGAAGTCTGAGGAGAACCAGCACTGCCTATAAAGGACAATGGAAGTCATCCCTGACAAGACTGGCCAATTTTTGAGAATTATTGCAGTTACACTGCAGGATACAAACTAATTCTTTTACTGAAAAACAACAATATCAATTAAAAAACGAACTATTTTTCCTTATCAATAAAAACAATCCTATGGAATGTGACAGATGTATATATGTCCCATAACCTAGAAATATGAACGACTGCAAGACACAAGCATGGAGAAGAAGCTGTCATCAGGGTCTGACCTTAAGACATACTGGAGTTAGGAAAGAGAAGTTGTCATCAGGGTCTGACCTTAAAGGGGTATTCCCATCACAGACAATGGGGGCATATCGCTAGGATTTGCCCCCATTGTCCGATAGGTGCGGGTCCCGCCTCTCCCCAAACAAGTGAATGGGAGTGCATCGCACTTGCGCAGCCACCGCACCTATTCATTTCTATGGGGTCAACGGAAATAGCCGAGCCAGCTCAGCTATTTTTGGTGGCCCCATAGAAATGAGTGGAGTGCGGCTGCGCATGCGTAGTGCGCCCTCCACCACCTTTACCTGCATGGTTCTGTGTGGGTGCGGGTGCGACCTTAAAGGGATTTTCCCGTCTCAGACAATGGGGTCATATCGCTAGGATATACCCCCATTGTCCGAGATGGGAAAACCCCTTTGAAGTAAGACCCCTCTGGGACCTGCACCTACGCTGAGAACGGAGCCCTGAAAGGTAAGGAGGGCGCACTGCGCATGCGCCTTCCATTCAGTTCTATGGGGCCGATGAAAATAGCCAAGCGCTGTCTCGGTTATTTCCGTCTGCCCCATAGAAATAAATGGGAGTGGTGGCCATGCAAGTGCGGAGCACTCCTATTCACTAATATGGGAAGAGTGCTTTGCGGTGGCTGGACCCTGGAAAACCCGGGGTCCTCCGGCCACAACTCCGCTAAGTTCTTGGTGTAGGTGACATGCCCCTGTTGTCGCCGATGGGAATACCCCTTTAAGATATTCTGAGGCTAGGAAGGAGAAGTTGTCATGAGGGTCTGACCTTAAGGTATGCTGGAGCTAGGAAGGAGAAGCTGTCATCAGGGTCTGACCTTGCAGGGCCAGGGAGGAGAGGAACGTCACATCTCACCACTGGCAGAAATACTGTCCATAATTGGGGAACAAACAAAATTCAACGCAATTCAACGAGGTATTCTCATCACAGACAATGTGGGCATATCGCTAGGATTTGCCCCCATTGTCCGACAGGTGCGGTACCCACCTCTGGGACCTGCACCTACACTGAGAACGGAGTGGGGAGAGCTGAGGCTGGGTGCTCTCCCCAAACAAGTGAATGGGAGTGCATCGCAGCCACCGCACCTATTCATTTCTGTGGGGTCAACGGAAATAGCCAAGCCAGCTCGGCTATTTTAGGTGGCCCCATAGAAATGAGTGGAGTTCGGCTGCGCATGCACAGTGCGCCCTCCACCACCTGTACCTGCATGGTTCTCTGTGTGAGTGCGGGTCCCAGAGGTGGGACCTGCACCTATCAGGCAATCGGGGCATATCCTAGCAAAATGCCCCCATTGTCTGTGAAGGGAAAACCCCTTTAAGATATGCTGGGGCTAGGAAGGAGAAGTTGTCATCAGGGTCTGACCATAAGATATGCTGGGGCTAGGAAGGAGAAGTTGTCATCAGGGTCTGACCATAAGATATGCTGGGGCTAGGAAGGAGAAGTTGTCATCAGGGTCTGACCATAAGATATGCTGGGGCTAGGAAGGAGAAGTTGTCATCAGGGTCTGACCTTAAGGCACCTTAACACTACCCAATATTTGGGAACATTATCGCTACCCAGCATTACTACAAACACTCACTAGCGATAATCGGTACATTTAAAGGTGCCGCAAAACACTCGTTCATCGGGTAATAGATGGCTGGTGCCATCACCTGTATCATAGTTTCTGGGCAGTAGATGGTGCCATCTAAACAGCCTCTGCTGACCACAAACAGTGATTCTGTATGGGGACGAGCGATGGCATTAGTGATTGTTACCTGTAAATGAAGTAGTCACCTCCACTGACGAGCAGTGCTTGGTGGTGGCTGGACCCTGGAAAACCCAGGGTCCTCCGGCCACCACGTTCCCCGCTAAGTTCTTGGTATAGGTGACATGCCCCCGTTGTCTCCGATGGGAATACCCCTTTAAGATATTCTGAGGCTAGGAAGGAGAAGTTGTCATGAGGGTCTGACCTTAAGGTATGCTGGATTCATTTCTATGGGGTCAACGGAAATAGCCAAGCCAGCTCGGCTATTTTTGGTGGCCCCATAGAAATGAGTGGAGTTCGGCTGCGCATGTACAGTGCGCCCTCCACCACCTGTACCTGCATGGTTCTCTGTGTGAGTGCGGGTCCCAGAGGTGGGACCTGCACCTATCAGGCAATCGGGGCATATCCTAGCAAAATGCCCCCATTGTCTGTGAAGGGAATACCCCTTTAAGATATTCTGGGGCTAGGAAGGAGTTGTCATCAGGGTCTGACATTAGATATTCTGGGGATAGGAAGGAGAAGTTGTCATCAGGGTCTGAACTTGCAGGGTCCAGGGAGGAGAGGAACTTCACATCTCACCACTGTAATTCTGTTTTCATCGCCACTGGCAGAAATACGGTCCATAATTGGGGAACAAACGAAATTCAACGCCGTTTCTGCTGCTTTCTAAGACTAGACGACTTCAACCAATGCAACCACAACTGATGCCCACGCTATACAAGATGGCACAAGGAACCACAGATGGTTCCAACATCCGCCATGTCACCCTGGAGTTTTACAGGAATGCAGTAACGTATGTGTCACCATATTACTTCCGGTCCACCTTTCTAGAAATATTATAAAGTCACAAGATCTCCTCCCCCACGGAGTAAACTTAGAACGACACGTAAATAACATTTTTCACACAATTTTTTGCACCTGGCGAGAAGGGAGGGCATGAAATGAAGGAAGGCTTCCAGTCCTGTAATGCCAGGTGCTGTGCCCGCTGCGCCAGCTGTCACCGGGCACATCATGTGGAGAACAAGGAAAGCAAAGGGTTAACAACTCTGCAACTACAAATCCCAGCCAGCCCTGAGTGTCACAGGCTGCCTGGGCACACTGGGAGTTGTAGTTTTCCAACGGCTGGAAAGCCACAGGTTGCAGGGAGGGGGTGACAGCAGCAGGCTGGGAGGACATGTGCCATTCTCGGGTCACAGCCTCTCTGCACGCCCGGATCGGGTGTCAGGCCTGCTGCTGGGGTGGATCCCCGGGCTGTGGTGAATGTCCTCCCCTGGTACAGTGCCGGAGCCCCTCCCTCCGATCGTCGGCTGGAGGAGAGATCCCGGCCTGGAGGACTAGGCCCCACATCCCCGGACTTTCCTACGCCATCTCCCCGTCCGAGGCGCCGTTCTTACCTGGGTTTAATCCCGGCCGCGCTCCGCTCGTAGGCCCAGGCGGCAGGGGAGGCTGGGGCCAGCGGGTCGGTGAAGGTGGGAGTCGGGTAGTTCCTGTCCATCATCCGGGAGAGGCTGCGGTTCTTCGCTTCCAGCCCCCTCACATCGTCCCCGGGAGGCGGTGACGCAGTGGGCCGTGTTATGGCGGCGGCGGGGGGGTCACGTCAGGCTCTCACTCCGTGGGATTGAAGTGCATGGTGAGCCCGGAGCTGCTCCCCATGTTGGTTTATTTCCCAGGATGCACCGGGCATGGCGCCTCCTCCCTCTCCCCCTTCTGGTAGCAGCGGCCTAGTGCAGGCCTCACAGCCAGCCCCGCCATGAGAGCCACATCTGGAAGGACGTCATCCCCGTCATGTGCGAGAGCGGCGCACACCCCGGCCACACCACACGTACATATATGTACACACACATGTAAATACATACATACAACAAACACACATATATATATATATATATATATATATATATATATATATATATAACATGTACATATAACACATGTACATATATATATACACACACACAACACATACATACCACAAATACATACATAAATACACACACAACACACCTACATATAACACATGTACACACATCTATATACATACAACATATACATGTACACACATGTACACATACATACAACATATGTACATAAATATCTACATACATATATGTATACACATACACACAACACATACATGTACATACAGCACATGTACACACATCTACAGACGTATACATACAACACATGTACTCATACATGTACATGCATTCTAATATATATATATAAAACACATACACACCTACATACATGTACACATAGATACAACACATGTACACAACAAATACATACAATATATACATACTTACAGATATACAACATATGGACACACACCTCTATATACATGTACATACATACCTATATACGCACATATACATACAACACATCTACATACATGTGCATATATACACATATACATACAATACAAACATAAACTTATGTACATACATACATACAACACTTGTGCATACACACCTGCATACATACACTTACATATACAGCCATATATACACACTGCAGTCAGCCAGTCCATAGTCTAGTGTAAACACTGCAGTCAGCCCATAGTCTAGTGTAAACACTGCAGTCAGTCCATAGTCTAGTGTAAACACTGCAGTCAGTGCATAGTCTAGTGTAAACACTGCAGTCAGTGCATAGTCTAGTGTAAACACTGCAGTCAGTGCATAGTCTAGTGTAAACACTGCAGTCAGTCAGTCCATAGTCTAGTGTAAACACTGCAGTCAGTGCATAGTCTAGTGTAAACACTGCAGTCAGTCAGTCCATAGTCTGGTGTAAACACTGCAGTCAGTGCATAGTTTGGTGTAAACACTGCAGTCAGTCAGTCCATAGTCTGATGTAAATGCTGCAGTCAGTCAGTGCATAGTCTAGTGTAAACACTGTAGTCAGTCAGTCCATAGTCTGGTGTAAACACTGCAGTCAGCCCATAGTCTAGTGTAAACACTGCAGTCAGTGCATAGTCTGGTGTAAACACTGCAGTCAGTCAGCCCATAGTCTAGTGTAAACACTGCAGTCAGTCCATAGTCTGGTGTAAACACTGCAGTCAGTCCATAGTCTGGTGTAAACACTGCAGTCAGTCAGTCCATAGTCTGGTGTAAACACTGCAGTCAGTCAGTCCATAGTCTAGTGTAAACACTGCAGTCAGCCAGTCCATAGTCTGGTGTAAACACTGTAGTCAGTCCATAGTCTAGTGTAAACACTGCAGTCAGTGCATAGTCTGGTGTAAACACTGCAGTCAGCCAGTCCATAGTCTGGTGTAAACACTGCAGTCAGTGCATAGTCTGGTGTAAACACTGCAGTCAACCAGTCCATAGTCTAGTGTAAACGATGGAGTCAGTCAGTCCATAGTCTAGTGTAAACACTGTAGTCAGCCAGTCCATAGTCTAGTGTAAATGCTGCAGTCAGTCAGTCCATAGTCTGGTGTAAATGCTGCAGTCAGTCAGTCAATAGTCGGGTGTAAATGCTGCAGTCAGTCAGTCCATAGTCTAGTGTAAACACTGCAGTCAGCCAGTCCATAGTCTGGTGTAAACACTGCAGTCAGTCCATAGTCTGGTGTAAACACTGCAGTCAGCCAGTCCATAGTCTAGTGTAAACGATGGAGTCAGTCAGTCCATAGTCTAGTGTAAACACTGTAGTCAGCCAGTCCATAGTCTAGTGTAAATGCTGCAGTCAGTCAGTCCATAGTCTGGTGTAAATGCTGCAGTCAGTCAGTCAATAGTCGGGTGTAAATGCTGCAGTCAGTCAGTCCATAGTCTAGTGTAAACACTGCAGTCAGCCAGTCCATAGTCTGGTGTAAATGCTGCAGTCAGTCAGTCCATAGTCTGGTGTAAATGCTGCAGTCAGTCAGTCCATAGTCTGGTGTAAATGCTGCAGTCAGTCAGTCAATAGTCGGGTGTAAACACTGCGGTCAGTCCATAGTCTAGTGTAAATACTGCAGTAAGCCAGTCCATAGTCTGGTGTAAACGATGGAGTCAGCCAGTCCATAGTCTGGTGTAAACGATGGAGTCAGCCAGTCAATAGTCTGGTGTAAACGATGGAGTCAGTCAGTCCATAGTCTGGTGTAACCGATGGAGTCAGTCAGTCAATAGTCGGGTGTAAACGATGGAGTCAGTCCATAGTCTGGAGTAAACGCAGCAGTCAGTCAGTGTATAATCTAGTGTTAACATTGTGGTCAGTCAGTCCATAGTCTAGTGTAAACACTGCAGTCAGTATACCATACATACAGTGCCTTGATAAGTATTCATACAACTTTTTCACATTTTTTTTACTTAACACCCACAAACTGTATTTTATTGGGATTTTATGTGATAGACCAACACAAAGTACCAAGTATGTGTAAAGTAAAAAGAAAATGATACATGGTTTTAAACAATTTTAATAAATAAAAATCTGAAAAGTGTGGCTTGCATTTGTATTCAGCCCCCCTCCCCGTACTCTGATACCCCTAAATAAAATTAAGTGTGACCAACTGTCTTCAGAAGTCACCTCATTAGTAAATAGAGTCCATCTGTGTGTAATTTATTCTCAGTATAACTACAGCTGTTCTGTGAAGGTTTGTTAGTGAACATTTGTGATCCAACACCATCATGAAAACTAAGGAACACACCAGACAGGTCAGGGATAAAGTTGGGTAGAAGTGTAAAGCAGGGTTAGGTTCTAAAAAAAATATCCCAGGTTCTGAACATCTTACAGAGGACTGTTCAGTCCATTATTCGAAAATGGAAGGAGTATGGCACAACTTCAAACCTACCAAGACATGTCCTTCCACCTAAACTGACAGCCCAGGCAAGGAGAATACTAATAAGAGAAGCAGCCAAGATGCCCATGGTCACTGTGGAGGAGCTACAGAGATCCACAGCTCAGGTGGGAGAATCTGTCCACAGGACAACTATTACTCATGTACTCTACAAGTCTGGCTTTTATAGAAGAGTGTCAAGAAGAAAGTTATTTTTAAAAGCAAGCCATAAGAAGTCTCATTTGCCGTTTGCCATGCCATGGTGGGGACACAGCAAATTTGGAAGAAGATGCTCTGGTGAGATGAGACCACAATTGATTTTTTTGGCCTGAATGCAAAATGTTATGTGTGGCTGAAAACTAACTCTGCACATCACCCTGAACACACCATCCCCACCGTGAAACATGGTGGTTGCAGCATCATGCCGTGGGAGGCTTTTCTTCAGCAGGGACAGGGAAGCTGGTCAGAGTTGATGGGAAGATGGATGGAGCTAAATACAGGGCAATCCTGGAGGAAAACCTGGTAGAAGCTGCAAAAGACTTGAGTCTGGGGCGGAGGTTCTCCTTCCAGCAGGACAACGACCATAAACATCCAGCCAGAGCTACTACAATGGAAGGGTTTAGATCAAAGCAGATTCATGTGTTAGAATGGCCCAGTCACAGTCCAGACCTAAATCCCATGGAGAATCTGTGACAAGACTTGAAAATTGCTGTTCACAGATGTTCTCCGTCCAATCTGACTGAGTTTCAGCTATTTTGCAAGGAAGAATGGGCAAAAGCTTCAGCCTCTAGATGTGCAGATCACTCTGAGAAGCGTGGAGGTTTAGGTACCATTTAAAGGGGGTATTTCCTATTTCTATCAAAAGGGTCTGGTAGGCACCACTGGAACCCATTCCTTTCTGAAGAGGCGTCCTCTCCATTCACTGCTGTGGAACTTCCAAAAATAGTCAAGCCAGTGCTCGGCTATTTTTGGAAGTATCATAGCAGTGAATGTAGACAGCCCCGCTCCATTTACAGCAGGACCCCCTACTTGAGTTAGGAGCGGATCACAGAGGTGGGACCCGCACCTATCAAACATTTATGGTATGTCCTATCGACGGGAAGACCCCTTTAAGGGCTTTTCTATAAGACTTTTGGTAGCTTTCCTAGACTGATAGCGGTGAATCGAGCAGGGTATTACCAGTATGCATAATGGGGGGTCATTTATCAAAGACCGGCGAAGGCCTCCTCATAAATTAGGTGCACCTACCACTACATTACACTACTCCAACCCCTGATTGTAATAGTTTTCACTCCTCATTTACATCTATCTCAAGGAGTAAATATTCCATCCCAGTCCCCACCACGCATTTGCCACTCAAGGACGGAGTAAGTCACAAAACGAGGTCTTGTAACTTTTTTTTTTTACACCAAAAAACTGTCATAGCGTTGTTAATAAATGACCCCCACTGTCTCCTGCACAACAATATATAGCAGGTTGCCAATGTGTTTTTTCGCTTGGCCCAGGCTCTTCCTCTGGGTGGTCTGCAGAGGAGCAATTTGCAGCTAGACTGAGGAGCAGAGAGACTGTAAAACATTTGGTGCGATGATCATAAAGATGCAATTAGTCAGTGCTCCCGAGAGCTTGTGATCTAATTCTGAGCCTGGAGGCACAATCACAGCGTCTCTTGCAGTATGTCAGGTTTTGGCTGTTATCTGGAATCTGACAGTTCACACCCCTCCACCTGAGGAGCACATCACCCCGCAGGATCAATATCCCCCGCTCACAGCTCTTATGCGGACGGGTGTCTGTGTAATGTGATTATCATGATCTCTCACTTTTCATATTAGGCTTTCTTGTTATTTCAGATGTCACATGATTTACATCCTGGACATTGATGACCAGGGGGTGCACCACCAATGAGGCCAGGTGAGGCGATCATCTCAGGCAGCACCAGGTAGGGGCAAGAGGAGGGCAGCGGAAGGGCCATGGGCTGAAGGGAAGGGGTTAGTTTAAGAAATTGGCATTGGGGAGGGGGTGCCATTTCAGTTTTTGTCTCAGGCAGCAGAAAGGCTAGGTGCACCTCTGTTGATGGCATATCACTAGGATATATCATCAATATGAGATAAATACTCATCCTACAGCGGGACCCACTCCTCTCTCCAGAAGAGGATCCAGGAGCACATACTGAGCAAGCATGTCCACTCTCCATTCACCACTATTCCAAAAAAAGCTGACCGCTGGCTCGGCTATTTCCGGTAGTCCCATATTGGTGAATGGAGATATGGCCGTGCATGCGATGTGTGCTTTCCATTCATTGCTATGGGACTTCCGAAATTAGCAGAAATTGCACTTGCTAGGCTGTTTTCGGAAAGTGAATAGAGAGATCGCCAGGTATGCATGGTGTGCTTTCCTTCACCTCTGGGGTGGGGGGTTTGTTCTGGAGATAGGAGCAGGTCCCAGCAGTGGGACCTGCACCTATCTAACATTGATGGTATATCCTAGCTGTATGCCATCAATGTCCAAGGTGGACCAACCTTTAAAGGGGATGTCTGGTTTAAGCTGGTCATACACATCAGATAAATGTTGGGCAAATCCACCAGTTTCAACCACGGGACCATCCGATTCTCCACTGGCAGCTGATGTTGAGGAAGTTATGAATCAGGCAAACTGGGGGGTCATTTATGAAGGGACTTGTGCAGTGGCGGACTGGAAACTTAAAGTGGCCCTGGAAAAAAAATAAAAGAGGCCATATTTTGTAGGCAGGTTCAAATTAACAAAAGTCGTAGGCAGGGTCAACAATACCATAGGGCAAAAATATCATCCTAGCTGAACCAAATAACACAGTGTAGAACAATATACTGCCCAAAAAGCAGGCCCTCTGCTTGGCCATCAATAGTTACCATCTTCTGTCCTCCTCCTCCAGTTGTCTATGGAGCAGGGGGCTTAGGAGGTTGAATCAGGGGCGTAGCTAAAGGCTCATGGGCCCTGGTGCAAGAGTTCAGTTTGGGCCCCCCTTCCCTCAGTACTTTGTGTATCTTCTTATGCGGCACTAGGGTCTTTGGGCCCCCTCAGGCTCCTGGGCCCGGTAGCGACTGCTACCTCTGCACCCCCTATAGCTACGCCCCTGGGTTGAATTCAGGAGGACATGTATGGTCACTGACCAGATCCATGAGTACCTGATTCTCACAGCGTTAATTGCTGTTAAGAGCTCATTATGTACCTGGTCAGTGGCAGAGAGGAGGACTTGGGTGGCCCCCCTGGGCATCGGCCCACCAGTAAATTATCCTGTAGGGTCTATGGCCAATCCACCCCTAGACTTGTGACTATTTTAGTCGCAAAATAATAGCATGTCCCCTTTTGACCGGCCATGTGGCAATATTAAGTCGCACGGCCAGTGTCAAAAATTTTTGGACAGGGGCGTAAATGTTGGCAAAAAACTACCTGGGGCTGGTGTAGTTTTTCCTCCAGACGCACAGATTGTCTCAGATTAGCCTAATTTATGACAAGACACATGCGGAACCAGGGGTGTAGCTATAGGGGGTGCAGAGGTAGCAGTCGCTACTGGGCCCAGGAGCCTGAGGGGGCTCAAAGACCCTTCTGCTGCATAAGAAGACACTCAAAGCACTGAGGGAAGGGGGTCCAAGCTGAACTCTTGCACCAGGGCCCATGAGACGTTAGCTACGCCCCTGTGCGGAACAGACATACAGATGCAGACAGCACACAGTCCGCATCTTTTGCAGCCCCATTGAAATGAATGAAAACACAGTTGTGGTAATGCACCCTAAGGGTGCCTGCGCACGATGTGGATTACTTGCGGTCTTTCTGCACTGATTTTCGTGTGGGCGAACCGCAGCGTAATACAGTACCAGCGAAGTGTATAAGATTAGACAATCTCATGTACACTTTGCTTTTTTCTTCGTTGCGGATATAGAAATCTGCAGCATACCAATTTTTGTTTCGTTTTTCTTGTGCGGATTTCACTCTTTTCAATGGAAGGTGAAAATGTTTGGAAAATCCCCATCAAATCCACACCAAAAACGCATTTAAAACGCACCAAAAGCACAATACATAATGCAGATTAAGGGCTCATTCAGACAGCCGTGAGGGGTTTGCGGTCCGAAAATTTCAGGATCCGCAAAACACAGATACCAGCCCATGTGCATTCTGCATTTTGCGGAACACACACACAGCCAGCCTGATACAGAAAATGCCTATTCTTGCCCGTGGCTGCGGACAAGAGTAGGACATGCTCTTTATTTTTTGCGGGACTGCGGAACGGATCTACAGATGCGGACAGCACACGGGAATGAATCAGTCCGCACCCATTCTGCAAAATCGTGGAACGGATGTGGACCCATTCATACGGTCATATGAATGAGTCCTTATGTGATTTGTTTGGCGTGGATTTGATTTGTGTAGCCACCTACAGAGCTCATAGAAGAGGGTCCGGCGTGGGAGACCCTTCTCTCTGGAAACTCCTTTATTAATTGTAAATTACACAAATGAGGAGGGTAATGATATTGATCATGTGTGACTATTATGTCATAAGAATAAAAACAATGTCGTCAAACACATCCAGCGCAGCAATATCATTACCTATTAGCATAGAAAGGGTTAATTTATACATAATGAGAAAAACCATACACATATGTTATGGTGCCCCCCCCCCCCCTTCAGCAGCTATATCTGCAGAAAGAAAAAATAAAGTGCAGCGTTCTTGCGGAGCGGGTTGTGTGGCAAGTCTGTGCCTGCTATTTGTTTAAGAACAAAAACATTCCAGATCATTAAGCAGTTTCTGCTTTTTCAATAGAAGGTAGACAAATACTGAGAACGCCACATACGAGGGATTTACTAATACTTCCTTCCATGGAAGGAGAGCTTTACATGTTGTAGCTCATAGTTGTGCAAGAAAATGTCAGTGAATCCTCTGGAATAACCTTGATTTCTGCATCGATTGCTGATAAACGCGGTCTGATTGTTATCAAAGTCACAATTGTAGAAAAACGCAATGTAACCGAACCAATAACACAAACACTTCTGCCCTTTGTGTCTTTTATTGAACACAATGCATAAACATCCACAGGGCAAGGAGAAAAAAATAAATGAACCCTTGAATTTGATAACCTGTAGATCCCCCTGTAGCAGCATTTTCTGTATTTGCAAATAATTTTGGCACAATGTTGAGGAGGAATTTTTAATTTTTGTCCATTCCTCCCTGCAAATGTGTTCCAGTTCATCGATATTTCTGTGATGCCTTATGTGCCTTACGGCATCTCGAGGGTTAGAAAGGCCGTTCACCTTTTGGAGGCTCTTTGGAGGGTGGACAACGAAACTGTGGGAGCTGTTCGTGCTTGCCAGAAGGTCAAACGGTCTGTATGGCATATCCAGATTTTGTTCTCCATCTGTGCCTGGCCTCAGAAAACAGATAGGTCAGAATGGCCAAGATGGTGGAAAATGTATCAAACCTACCATCCTACTTCTCTCAGTCCAATGTTGCTCACCCTCTCGTTGACTGTCAACTGGGCAAAATGTTTTTGAGTGCATAGTAGAGACATGTCTAGCAATCAACGATCTCTCACCAAGAGGTACACTGCCCAAAAGTTGCCTCTGAGAGCCTTTTTGTAGGGCAACGGGGAAGCACTTTTACGCTCTCTTGTGGTCAGACCCAGTGTCTAATCAGACCACACCTGTAATCATTTATATATCTGCCTGAGACATAAATGCATGCTGAGTTTTGCAGCAATCCGACATTTCGATCTAGTTGCGCCATTTTTTTGGCAATAAGTGTATATTACCGGACTCAATCCCCTCTGCCCTACTGTCAGACGAGCACTAATCAGAGCTCAGCTTTCATCTCTTAAACTGCTCTGGATAAGACATTGTATTCATATTTTCAACCAAATGTGTTAAAATAAACACTTACCTGCTCTACACTCCATCACTGCTCTCTTGCATTGACAGCACATGACCAGTGAGGAGCCGATCAGCGGCCGTTCTCAGGTGATTTCCTTTCCTACAATTATACCCAAGATCAGCATGAGAAGGAGGCATATGGCTGACCTCTCTTAAGTGATAGGTACCTTCATATGAGTCAATCCAAATGTGGCTTTACCATGAACCCCTTCGCTGCCCTAGACCACCAGGGAAGCCACAATTAACCTTTTTACTACTCTAGACCACCAGGAATTTGGAGGATGACAAAAAACTAAATGTGGCTTTACCATGAACCCCTTCGCTGCCCTAGACCACCAGGGAAGTCACAATTATTTTTTTTACTACTCTAGACCACCAGGAATTTGGAAATTACAAAAAAACTGTCTAAAATGTCAAGTTTTGCTCTTAGCCGAGAGCCGAATTTTCTATTAAACCAGCATTCCAGCTCTGACACCTGAAGGGGCCCAAGGGCTCCCCCGCCATACAAGAGAAAAACAGGAATATATGGCAGCAATACGAGATGGGATGTGTTTCTTATTAATTCCACAATGATGTAATATTTGTAGACAGAACTGTCTCATACTCTGCAACATTTGGAATGAGACATAGTTACCCCTCTCCCTCCAGACTTAATAATGGTCAGCTGTTTGCCGTGGGTCCACTTTTGCTGGTGGAAGCCTAGACATTTCAAGGGAAGATTGTAGTATTGCATGACAGTAATTCAGATGAATAGCAAGTCGTGTAATACACAGACGGCTTAAGTCCGCCAGGACAAGAACTACTCTTAGGGTACGGCCAGGCGGTCAGGTTTCTGCATGCAGTTTTGGAAGCCAGAACCAGGTGTGAATTCCAAAAAGAGGAGAAGTCGTATCTGTCTTTTATAATTTCTTTCTCTTTATGATCCACTCCTAATTTTGGCTTCCAAAACTGCATCAGGAAACCTGAATGTGTGGTCGTACCCTTAGAGGGGTCGTAAGCAGGTGAGCCTCTTCTATGATGTGTATATGCCCTAAAAGGCAAATAGACAGGGTTTGTTTTTTAAGAAATTTATCATGTAGAGAAAGTTAATACAAGCCACTTACTAATGTATTGTGATTGTCTATATTGCTTCCTTTGCTGGCTGGATTCATTCTTCCGTCAAATTATACGCTGCTTGTGTCCATGGTTATGAGTCGACCACCCTGTAAACCAGCTGCGGTGGTCGTGCTTGCACACTATAAGAAAAGTGTCAGTCTCTCTGGTGACTGGGACTGTGTCAGCAAGCATAGTCCAGCACTTTTTTCTATAGTGTGAAAGCACAGCCACCGCTGCAGCATTGCAGGGTGGTCGTAACCATGGAAACAACAATGGGAGCACCACCGCTGTAACCAGCCCCATTCACAACACAGTGGACAGAGATGTGTACGTAGTTCTGGAGCTGACTTCAATTTATTGGTGGGGGTGCTGGATGGTATTCATGGATTTTTTTCACCACGGGTTTTGTGTCAAATCGATTACAAATCTGCAGCAAAATCCAAATGCAGATTCTGCTGCAAAATCTACAGCAAAAGCTGCACGTTAGGCTACTTTCACACTGGATCCAGCAGGGCTCAGCAAAAACGCTTCCTTTACTGATAATAGAACCATCTGCATCTGTTATCAACGGACCAGGTTGTATTATCTGTAACATTGCCAAGATGGATCCGTCATGAACTCCATTGAAAGTCAATGGAGGACGGATCCGTTTTCTATTGTGTCAGATTGTGTCTGAGAAAATGGATCCATCCCCATTGACTTGCATTGCGGGTCATGATGGATCCTTCTTGCTCCGCATCCCAGGACGGAAAGAAAACCGCAGCATGCTGCTCTCCGGTATGAGAATGGAACAGAATACATTTTGGAGCGCTCCGTTCTGTTCAGTTACGTTTTGTCTCCATTGACAATGAATGGGGGACAAAACAGAAGCGTTTTCTCCGGTATCGAGCCCCTCTGACGGATCTCAATACCAGAAAATAGAAACGCTAGTGTGAATGTAGCCTTAGGTATGTAAAATCTGCAGCAAATTTACTATGTTGCATATGTAAAATCTAAAGCAAAAGCAGCATTTCATGCAAAATCTGCATCAAAATACACGTTACGTATGTAGAATCTGCCTGTTACATATGTAAAATCTACTGCACAATTTGCATGTTACATATGCAAAACATGCAGCAAAATCTGTATGTTGCATATGTGGATTTTGCTGTAGATTCAAATTGCAAATTTCGCCTCTGCTACCTTGAAAGATGTGAAATCTTTGGCAAAGGTCCACAACAGACGGGCTATAGATGAAATAATCTGCACCAAAAATCAATTTCTGTGTGAAAAGTTTCTACAGCAAAAGGATGAGATTTAAAAGCCCACATCCGCCTGCTTGTCCCTGTATTTCACCACAGATTTTACCAGGGCCAATATGCAGGTAACATCTGCTGTTATTCCAGTATGTTACCTGCATGCATTGCGGATTACGATGAAGGAATGGAAAAACCGCAGCGTAATCCAGTACCAGCAGAGTACATCAGATTAAACAAATCTCACGTACACTTTGTAATCCACAGCATGTCCATTCTTTGTGCGGTTCTTTTGTGCAGTTTTATCCCTTTTCAATGCAAGAAATTAAATCTGCGGCAAAACCGCATCAAATCCACAACAAAAAAAAAAAACACATGCATTTTTGGTATGGATTTGGTGTGGAAATGCACTGAAATCCACACAGAAATTTGTGCGGAATTTCTGCAAGACAGCCCCCACCCCTGTGCTAAAATTATCATACTTTGCATGTGACAGCTGAGGGCTGGGGGTCTGGTACAGATTTAGCATCAGGACCCCGGAGGTCTAAGCTACTCCTCCGACAGAATGGGATATTTTTGTGTCAGGTCATGATCACACCGACACCTTACCGACGGTAGTTTACTTTTACAATGTCTCTCTTTCTTTTCTTTCCATGCAGAGAAACGTATTAACCTCTTCCAGACATCTGCCATACATGTACAGCAGAAGGGAGTGTATAAGGGCTCATGCACACTTGTCGGCCTTTCCGTGCACTGGGGACCGCAAACATTCAACTTGAACGGGTCCGTGATCCGTCTTTTGTTTGCGATGCGGAGGCACGGACAGAAAACCACGAAAGTGAATGGGTCCGCATCTGTGATGCGGTGCACAAACGGCCAGGGCCCGTATATTCTGGACCTGCTGCTTGCAGGCCGCAATACGTACCCGATCGGCACACGATCGTGTGCATGACTCCTAAGGCCGAGCTCCAGTAGCTGAGCGGACTCCATACATGGAGGATGTCGACTGTGTTATATAGCTGACTCCATCCTGCATCGGCTGTTCCTGCTGTGCATTGTACAAGGGGGACTGAGGGAAAAGCAACATCATAACAAAACTTTAATAAAGTTTTAGAAATATAAAAAAAAAAAATTTAAAAAATTTGTTCCACTTTATCATATACAAATACATCAAAAATATAATTACTATCGACACATCTGAAAATGTTCAAAATATTACAACATCACATTATGTATCCCCGAAATGCCGTAAAAACAGCACAATACAAGAACCGCTGTTTATTAGTCAACTCACCTCATGGAAAAAAATTGATAAAAAAATAATCAAAAAGTTACCCCAAAATGATATCAATAATATGATAGCAAGCCCTGAAAATATAAACAAGAAATCACACCGCTCAAAAAAAAAAAGGTTTTTTATTTATTTTTTAATAAAAGATAAAAAGAACTAAATAACGGTACTGACCTGCAGAATAAAGCGGACATGTCATTTTCCTTGCGAAGGGAATGCCGTAAAAACAAAACGGATATAACAATGGCGGAATTGAGCTTCTTTTCCATTCCACCAGACAAATTTTTTTTTTTAAGTTTCTTAATACATTATATAGAAAATTAAACAGGTTACATAGTTAATACGGTTGAAAAAAAGACACATGTCCATCAAGTTCAACCAAGGGTGGGGGTAGGAGTGATGAAGGGGAGGGGGACGGGTAACTTTAAGACATGACTCTACATTTCTTAATATGTGGTGACCTTCTTTTTCTCTAAGAATTTATCTAAGCCTGTTTTGAAGCCCTCAGCTGTCTTTGCTGTGACCAGCTCCTGCGGTAGACTGTTCCACAGATTCACAGTTCTTATAGTAAAGAAGGCTTGTCGCCCCTGGAGTCTGAACCTTTGCTTCTCCAGGCGGAGGCAGTGCCCCCTTGTCTTTTGAGGGGATTTTACCTGGAACAGTTTTTCACCATATTTTTTGTATGGGCCATTTACATACTTATACAGGTTGATCATGTCCCCCCTTATACGTCTCTTCTCAAGACTAAACAAGTTTAACTCCTTCAATCTTTCTTCATAGCTAAGATGCTCTATGTCCCTTATCAGTTTAGTTGCCCGTCTCTGCACCCTTTCCAGCTCCAGGACATCCTTCCTATAAACCGGAGCCCAGAACTGAACAGCATATTCCAGATGAGGCCGTACTAATGCTTTATACAGTGGTAATATGACATCCCTGTCCCGCGAGTCCATGCCTCTTTTAATACATGACAATATCCTGCTGGCCTTAGAAGCAGCCGATTGACATTGCATGCTATTCTGCCGTCTATGCAGTCCTTGTAACACCCAGATCCTTCTCTACAAGTGACTCTCCCAGTGTCACTCCCCTTAGGACATAGGAGGCAGGCAAGTTGTTAGTACCCAGATGCATAACTTTACATTTATCCACATTGAACCTCATCTGCCAAGAGGATGCCCAAAGGTTGTCCAAGATCAGAAAAATATGGCTGCTCTTTTCTGGAAACAGCACGGCACGACTCCATGAGCTTCAGCTTCACTGCAGTGAATAAGACTGAGTTGCAATACCACACAGTGTTTCTGTAAGAATGCAGCCATGTTTTTAATTTATTTATTTTTTTTATTCATGTACAACCCCTTTAAATAATGCCAATAAAAAATAAACCCAGTCTTACAAAAAACAAGCCGGCCATATGACTTTGTCGATGGAAAAATAAAGCTGTTGGAGGGAAGAAAAAACAAACAAAAAGTCACCAGCAAAATTGGCTTAGTTCTGAAAGGGTTAGATTTTTTAAAATAAATCTGCTCCCCTCTTACTACCTTTGTCCTTATTTACGGAGGCGTAGTAAATGACGTGGAATACATTTAGTATTAGGCTACTTTCCGGCTACTGCCGGATCCGTGCTACCGCCAGTCCACCATGCCGCCAGAAGTCTACTCCGGCCCCATTCACTACAATGAGGGTGGGCCGGAGATCCGGCCACAACACAGCAAACAAGCTGAGAGGCGCCGGACAAAAAAACGCAGCGTGCTGTAGTTTTATTCCGGCCACCTCTCAGCATGTTTGCTGTGCTGCGGCTGGACCTCCGTCCCTCCCCCATAATAGGGAATGGGGTCGGAGCAGACTTCCAGCGGAACAGTGGAATAGCGGTAGCACGGATCCGGCAGGTTGTTCCTCCACTGGAACAGTCGGCCGGAAAAGGCTACCGCCAGTGTGAAAGTAGACTTGTCTGTATTATTTCTGTATCTATGTCCATGGGTATTCCAGGATATTGATGACCTTTCCTCAGAAGAGTCCATCAATATCTGAGCACTGGGGGTCCAACACACTGCACCCCCGCCAGTCCGCCGTTTCAGAGTAGTTACACAGCTCCATGTATTGTGTTGCGGACAGAGCGTGTAACTGCAACGCTGCTCTCATTCGCTTCCATGGGAACAGCGCTGCGGTTCCCAGCTCCATCCACTACCCAATAGACGGAGATGTGTACTCCCCGTGCCGGAGCTACTTTGGAACAGCTCATCGGTGGAGGTGCCATGTGTCAGACCCCCAACGATCAAATATTCATGGCCTCTTCTTAGGATAGGACTTGAATATTAAAATCCTGGAATACCACTTTAAAGGAGTTATCCAGAAAATGATAATGAGGATAGGTCATCATTATCCCATCGGTGGGGGTCTGAGTCCTGGCACCTCCACCGATCAGCTGTTTCAGGGAGCCGTAACGCTCTACAGAGCCCTGGTCAGCATGGCGGCCTCCCAGTTGCTTACTAAGCACAGCGCCGTACATTGTATAGTGGCGGTGCTTGGTATTGCAGCTCAGCCCCATACACTTAAATGGGTCTGGGCTGCAACTAAGCCATGTGACCCATGTTGTGATATCACTGGCCAACTCATCTAAAGGACAAAGTAGGGATGTTAACCTGGACACTGTGTTATTATGCACCCTTAGGCCTCCGACACACAACTGTATCCATTTTGCGGTCCACAGATTGCGGATCCGCAAAACATAGATGCGGTCAGTGATACATCCGCATTTTTTATACTATACCCATTGACTTATAGTATAGTATAGGACATGTCCACATTTTGTGGAATGAACATACAGATGCAGAACACACATGGATAATCCGTGTACTTTTTGCATCTATATGTCAGTCCTGCAAAAAGTTAGACTATGTCCACAAAGTGTGGACTACAGACCCATTGAAAACAATGGGTCCAACAATAAAATGTGGATGGCATATGGACCACATCCGCAGATGCAAGTTTCGCAAAATGGGGTTCTGTGCATGGGGCCTTAGGCTGTGTTCACATTTCTGTTGGGGGTTTCATCAAAAACCATGACGGGAACCCAACGCTCCCCATTATAGTCAGTGGGATCCATCAGGTGCCCCTGGTACTGGATGCAGCATGTCCATCATTTTCGTTGTTCTGTTCATTAGAACGGGGGAAAATCAACAGAAAACCGTAGCGGAGATGTGAAGAGAGCCTGACCCTGTATAACACTTGTATTACAAAAGCAGGACTAGGATAGGTGCTGTCTACCTCCCCATACAGTCTTCATTCTCAGGATAAGTTTTTGGTAGCGTGTTTATTAATGATAAAATTCTCTGCCACTTTATCCATTGAAAGTACAGGAATACAATATGTGTCCACAGCCAACATCTCCTGGCCGTAGAACGTATACTCCAAGAAGAGTCACACACACCTTGTGTGTCTTCAGGTTCTCATTTGTGCACCATCCCTTCTCAGGGAACCTTCTCATCATCTCAGTCTATAAAATAAGATCCAGAATCCATCAGAATAATCCTAAACTTCAGTTCCATTTTATGTTTCGTCCATGTTTCCAGGCATTCCCTCAAAACGTCACCTTATAGACCAGGAAAATTATGAATTGTTAAAAAAAATGTTCCATAATCCACCATGGTTTCACATACACCGCTCTTTTCTTCTCATTCCCAAAAGGTGAAAGGGATTTTTATACTTTCTTCCATCCTATAGTTCTTCTACAGTATACATCGTAGCTCCAACGCACTCTTTACCTGCTCAAAGCCCTTGAGAAGCAGGAATGGAGAGGGCCTTTCTGTAGAGTTTTGGGTCTATCTCAGTCCCGGGATAAGGCGGTGGTGGGACTTCATAAGCAGCATCCATTGCCACAGCTTGTGCGTAGGAGGGTGGTCCATTCTCCGTTGAGGAAGATACGGTATTCTGTAATGGAAACGACTCTTGTGTCCTGGATCTGATGGATGTAGTTCTATGGTCATGGTCTTCTTCTGGACTATAAATGAAGTACATACTATAGTGAGGCACATGGACTTTTTTTTGTAGAAATATCACGTCTATTACAATAAATTCAACTTCAATATTGAGGGGAGTATAATCACAGTGAATGCATACGGTGAACCTAAGATGGTCGTAGATGGACACATTTCTCAGCAACTGTTGGGGAGACATCTGTCCCTCCACAGAACCCTAATGGACCACTTACCCACTTTGCCTACTGAAAGCAGTGGTAAAACAAATAACACAAAAATGTGCTGGCCAGGAAATGCTACAGCGAGGCCCTCATAGCTCAGTCACAAGTTGTGTGAATGGAACCTTTTAATGTCTGTTCCTCAGTATCTGGTTACTGTAAAATGAAGCAGCAACCAAAATATTCAAAACCAGAACATGTCCTAAGTAGAAGTTTCCATTGACATGAATTATTCCCCATGGTTCTACATAATGAACATGCTACATGCTCTTCTCATATTCATCAAGAAAGTTATTTGTCCAACTGGAGTGGTCTACCATTGACAACGTCTTGGCTGTGCAGGACCTACCTGCCTAGATAGGAGCCCATGGGGTCTCCTCTCATTACATGAATCTTCTGGAGATTCTGAAAGATTAGAAAAGCATAGATCATCCTTAGGGCTTATGCACATGAGAGTAATGAGCTCAGTGCCCATGACTTGAATGGGCCCGTCATCCGCAAGATACGGCCAAAGATAGAACATGTTCTATCTTCTTGTGGTGCAGAGGCTTGGCCAGAAAGCCCACAGAAGTGCTTTGTAGTGCTTCCAGGGCCTCAGCTCAGCAAAACATAGGTGAAAGTCCTATCTTTGGTCGTATCTGGCAGATTGCGGACCCATTCAAGTCATGGCTGTTCGTGATCCGCAATATGGACACCATGACCATATGGTCGTGTGCATGAGTCCTTATGGAGATTTAGGCATTTCACACCACGAATACACCGCTGAATACACCATTGAGCCTGTTGTATGCTTGTCCTTTTAATGTAACTTGAAGCTCCTGAGCCTCAATGCAAAATTTGTAACAGGGCCCTCACCTACCATGTGCCATTTATATACTGGGGGGGGGCTTCTTATATGGCAAAGAAAACTTTGGGCTTCCTGAGGCGCTACCTCTGCACCCCCTTTTGGCATACGTTTGGGTGGTAAGGGTTTCACTGTATTGAAAAGCATGGTGGACTACACTGTTCACAAAGGGATATTGAAGCAGATTTACTAATCCTTAAAAATCTGCCAGATTTATCACAGTGGCTGATACTGGGTGATAGATCTGTTGCAGATTTAACCCCTTAAGGACCTCTCCTGTACATGTATGGTGGAAGTCTGCACCTTAAACATGGAGCCTGCTCAGAAGCTGAGCGGGCGCCATAGCCACCAGGTGCCTGCTCTTTCACACAGCAGACACCTGGAGGCCTTGTCCTTGATGTGTGATAACGGACTTCATGATCGTGGACTTTCAACCCCTCAGATCCCGTGGCATCTGAGTGGAAAAATCCCAAGAGCGCTGTGCAAGCGGCTCCCCCAGCATGCCACTATTAAAGGAGCCATTTAATTGCTATGTCAGCCTTGGGCCTTCTGAAGGCTCTGAAGCCTGCCACTATGCTATGTTCCTATGGAGCCCTGACTGTGGCAGAGCTCAATAAAAACATAATGAAAGTCCCATAGACTGCCATGTTAGATTATTACAGTCTATGGGAGAAGCAATCAGACGATCGCATGAAAAAAGTGCAAAAAACCCTTTTCAAATATAAACAAAATTTAAAAATTCAAAACACCCCTCTTTTCCCATACTAAAAAAAATAAACAATAAGAAGGCTAAAGATCATAGACCAGAACGATTATAAACATATTTATCCAGTATAATGAACGGCGTAACGGAAAAAAATTCTAAATGGCCAATTTTAAGTTTTTTTCTACGCTTCACCTCCCTTTCTATGTGAAGTCACACCCCTTTCCCACAAAGCCACTCCTTCTTGGCACTCAAGGCACAGAGGATTATTCTTTTTGCCTTCAGAAATATGTCTAAAATGACATGTGCCACATTTTGCTGCAATTTACGATAGAATTCAGGGGCTGCCATAATAGTAAATGTGGGCCACTGTATATGTTTTTTGTTTTTTTTCAGAGGGGGGGGGGTGACATTTGTAACTATATGGCAGGGATCAGCAACCTCCGGCACTCCAGAGGTTCTGAAACTACAACTCCCAGAATGCTCCATTTACTTCTATGGGCGCTGTAAGAACAGCTGAACATGTTTGCATGCTGAGAGTTGTAGTTTCACAGCAGGTGGAGTGCTGAAGGTTGCTGCTCCCTGCTATAGGGCACATGTGGGGCTATACATTGGCCAGATATGTCCGGAGATTTTTCCAGCACAAATGTGGTATATTGTCCTAAAGATGGCCGCTTCTTACATTATATTTTTCCGTTTTGCGTTTAATGCTTATAAGGAAACATTTGGCCCTACGTTAGGAGGCAAATATTAGATATTCAGTGAGATATCCCGGGCTCTGTAATTACAGAGGGATAATTGCAGGCTTTATATGTTTTCTCAGGCAGGCAGAGCTATTATTCTGCAGTAATTACACGGTCCTGAATTGTCTTACTGCAGGAGTTTTTAAGACACCAAGGAATTTCTTTGGTAAACTGCAGAAATTTGGGATGTTACCTCTCTTGTGAGCTTAAAGAAGGGAACTCAATGATCCGCACATTTCACGGTCGCTTGCATTTGTATCTAGATCATATGTCCCTCGATAAACTCACCTGACTACTTTTCTATGTGAAGAAGAAAAGGTTGTATCACAGTTTGGCCACTAGGGGAGCTAACGCTCTCTCAGGAGAGAAAAGTCTCACTTGTGGTTAGCAATGAGCAACTGCCTAGATAGAAGAGCACAGATTTCATGGTTTTGCTAAGGGCAGAGCATTTTGAAATCCAGCAGAGGAACAGCTTGCCGGAGTTTAGCGTATCCCGCATAGCTGAATAATGCAGTCAGTCCCCCATTGACTACAATGGGAGCTTTCTGGAATACATGCAGGCTTTTGGACAGAAAAAAAGTCCTACATGCACAACTTTTTGTCCAGTCGAAAATCACCATTATGCTGGAAATCAACAGCATCCTGTGGGATGCCATTGTAGTCAATGGGCATCTGGCATTATCTATGCTACTGCATACATGCGTATCCATTTAAAGGGCATCTGTCAGCAGTTTTGTACCTATGACACTGGCTGACCTATTACATGTGCACTTGGCAGCTGAAGACATCTGTGTTTGTCCCATGTTCATATGTGCCCGCATTGCTGAGAAAAATGGTGTTTTAATATATGCAAATGAGCCTCTAGGAGCAACGGGGGCGTTACCATTACACTTAGGCTCCATTCACACTTCCTGATTTTCTCTCCTGATTCGATCCTGATTTTTTCAGGACCCATTGAAATGAATGGATCCAGATCAGGATCAGGATCGAATCAGGAAAGAAAAACAGGACGTGTGAATGGAGCCTTAGAGGTTCCACTTCCTCTGCTACTGCCGCGCCCTCTGCACTTTAATTGACAGGGCCAGGTAGTATCATCATACCTGGCCCTGTCAATCAAACTGGAGCGGGTGCAGCGGTTGCAGAGAAACGACATAGCAATGCCTATGATGTTTATTTTTTAAAAAATATTTATTTAAATTTTGGGGAAAGGGGGCGATTTACATTTTTTAACAACTTTTTTTTATTTCTATACATTTTTAAAACTTTTTTTTTTAAAGGAGATCACTTCTGTTATAGACTCCAATTCATTAGCACTGGAGTTTATGAGAATTTCACCATCTTCCTATGGTGCCCTATCACAGGCAGGGTCTCCATAGGAATGTAGCTGTGACAGCCTCGGATCATTCAGGAGGACCGGGGCTGCAGCTGGGAATGAACAGCTCCACTAGAGGGAGCTGTTCCAGGCCTGGAGGTGCAGCACTTCGGAGTTTTCAATCTTTAGATGCCATGGTCACATTTGACCATGAGATCTGAAGGGGTAAATGTCTGCAACTGGTGTTATCACCAATCGCAGGCATGATCCCTGGGCCTCTGAAACAGCAGAAACCTGATGGCTATGGTGTCTGCTGCACTTACGAGCAGGCGCCATATTGAACCAGATGACTGTTCACATAGCTGTAGCTATGATGCGCTATATATCCCATGTGACAGCGGCAGCCAATCATTGACCTCAGTGGTCTTGTGCCATATACTGATGATGCTAATGATTGGCTGCAGTGGTCATATGTGGTATATAGACATGCCACTGCTGCAGCCATATGAAGAAGGCCTGACAGGGAAAACTGTAGCGGCAGCTATGGAAGAGGTCGGCAATTAGACTGGTGAGTTTAGCTTCTTTTATTCCTGGCTGAGTAAAAGGGCTTGTTCTTGTGTAATGTAAGAGCTGTGTGCCTCCCCTTTACCTAATACTCTTTGCATCATATTACTGAGCTGCAGCTGCATCCCCCTCCTCCATACTGTTTTACACTTTTTGGGTTCTGTGACTGAGGAGATTTCAGAACATTTACAATAAGCCTGTAGGTAGGAAAAAGTAGAGAAATCCTATGTACACCTTTGGGGGCATTTTTTTATTATTGCATTATACTTATTTTGACCTAAAAATCACTTTTTCAATCATTTTCAATTCTTAACAATATGGAATCCTTTTTGTGTACAGAGCTGAGAAGTTGTTCTAGCTGCCTGTGGATTTTTTCTCAATTCCGTCATCTGAGGAGCAGACGGACTCCTTATATGTGCTCTATATATAATAATTTATAATATGGAGCCCTTTTCTCTGTACTGAGCTGAGATGCTCTGTTAGTAGGATCTGAATTTTCTCTCTCTTCCATCAGGCAGGGAGCAGACAGACTCCTTATTACTGCTCTCTGACCTTATAAACACTCATTAAAGCTCAATCCTTATCTTACTAATAAGAATGTGGCTTAAATAAGTGTTTATGAACTTTTAGTAATTCACAGATAAGATTTATTAGATGACCGGCACAAAGTGAAAGTAGGATGATTTTTAGCCAAAAATAAGTTAAATGCAATCATAAGAAAAAATTGACTCCAAAGGTGTACAAAGCCTTTAAGACCGCTAGTAGTTCTTTAAGATCTTCTGCAGTCGTTAGAGGCAATCGGTAATGTTCTGAACATTTATCAGTGTGTCTGTCCATGCACAGAAGATATATGTCATGCTCTAAGAAAAGGGATCTAATCTCAACCTTGGTCTGGATTGTTGGGAAGTAGATGAGAAGTTTTGTCTGGACCAAGTCATTACTTACATTGGAATGTGTCTTCTTGGGTAACAATAGACTGTGTACCAGTAATAACCAAGAAGTCCAAATATGACCAGTAAGGTTCCTGCACAAATTAGACCCGTGAGAAGCCCAATGACGTCAATCTTTATTTCTGTACCTAAGGGAAGAATAAATATGAATAAAATGTATATTACTGACATAGATAAAAACAAGAGAAATCAATAGATATGAGATAGATAGATAGATAGATAGATAGATAGATAGATAGATAGACACTGGAAACTGTATACAAGCATTAACTGATGCATCAGCAACATGTGCTATTACATGCTGCCATTATCTGAGATAACTATATATTGTTATGAGGTAATACGTATGTTTGACTTCACCTTCCTTTGACATCCGGTGTGAGTATTCCTTCCAGAATGCCACCTTTCAAAAAGTGTAAAAGAAAATAAATTATTGTAGGGCAAATTATAAAGCAGTCCACTTAAAGGCACATTACTATGCTCTTAGCCTCCTAACAGTCACATTAAGGCTCCATTCACACGTCCTCCGGTGTCCGTGTTTTGCGGATCCGCACATAATAGAAATGCCTTTTCTTGTCCGTGTATTCGGACAAGAATAGGACATGTTCTATTTTTTTGGGGAGCTGCGGAACGGAAGTGTGGATGTGGACGGCACACTGTGTGCCGTCCGCATCTTTTGCGGCCCCTTTGAAAGTGAATGGGTCTGCACCCGTTTCGCAATTTTGCGGACACCATTTGCTGACGTCTGAATGGGGCCTAACAGTCACGGTAAAATTGGAACCTCCTCCCAAAAAAATCACTTTTTTTAATTGAAAATTTTATTGTATGTCTGCAGTAAATCCTGTTGCCACACAACTCAGGAGACACAATTACATTTTTAACGTCTTAGTGGCATAATTAATTTAATCTTAAAGGAAATCTGTCACCAGGATAATCACTATTGAAGTAAAGCCATGGCCTAATAGCACTTAGTACCTTATTTCCAGATGTGCCTTTATTTCAGCAATAGATGTTTTCTATCTTCTGAAAATCCAGTTTATTTGGTATGCAAATGAGCCAGTAAGGTGCCCAGAGGGGCGTCACTCTTGCAGGAAGGAGCCCGGGCGGGCACGCCTCCTACATCACATTCAAGTCATAACCCCGCCCCCTTTCCCCTGCTCCCAGCATGAGGGCGGGCTTGGGCACTAGCAGGAGGCGTGGCTGGGCTCCTTCCTGCAAGAGCGACGCCCCTCTGGGCACCTTACTGGCTCATTTTCATACCAAATAAACTGGATTTTCAGAAGATAGAAAACATCTATCGCTGATACAAAGCCACATCTGGAAATAAAGAACTAAGTGCTATTAGGAAATTGCTTTACTTCATTAGCAATTATCCTGGTAACAGATTTCCTTTAAGGGCCAGTAACATTTTCCTCCCTTTGTGTTCTAACAGTCATAACTTTTCGTTTTTTCTTCTACTTTTTTATTTTTTATTTAGATTTTTATTTTTTACATCAGTCATGGCATAACCCCTTTAGGTGCACAGAGAAATGCAGGATGATGATGGATGGATGAATGGATGGATGGGTGGGGGTCACATGCACCGCTGCAGTTAATGACTGTCTTCAGCAGTGATGTTGTGCTAATGCTGTCATGCTGGAATTCTAGCTTTCAAACAAGACCAGACCCATGTCTGTATCTGCTACCAGTCAGGAGAAATCAGCAACTAAAGCAGATCCCCTTCCTTCTTCTTCTGCCCAGTTGGTTTGTACCGCCACATAACGCTCATCAGGGACATAAAGGAGAGAGGGCAGCGCAAACCCTTGGTTTATTCTTCCCCTTTAGAAATTAGACAAAACATGGCTACTTCTTCTAGAAACAGCGCCACCCCTACCCATGGGTTATGTCTGGTATTGCGGCTCAGCTGTATTGAAGTGAATGTGGCTGAGATGCAATGCCTCACATGACCTGTAGATAAGTAGGGCACTGTTTTTGGAAGAAAGCAGCCATGTTTCTCCAATCCTGTACGACCCCTTTAAATCTATGCAGTTTCAAGTCACAGTATCACATAGAAAGGCTTCTTAAATTACCACCGATTGGTCGTCTTCAAATATCTCTCTGGCCTCCTCGTAGTTGCATTGCTCCTCATAACACTCTCTCTCCAGATTTCCCATGACAAACATCTCGAAGTCAAACTGGTTGTAGTGAAGTCTGCGACCCAAGAAGCTGCTGGCGTCCTCCCCATTTTTAAACACTACAATGAACAGAGTTAAGATGCCTTCAGTACATGCAATGTATGTGCAAAGGTGAACGATAGCTTAGATTCCCTATCTTATCCGATGTCTGGGCTTCTGCACTATACCCCATGCTTTACACTACAGCTCTGCCTTTCCTGCTTGGCTTCTGTGTAAAAGCACATATCCATCAGAACTTACTGGGAGTGTGCCACCAATAAATGCTATTTTAATATAATTCAGTATTAAACACTGGTTAATTTTGTAATTTACTTTCTTTTACAAATATGCTGCAGTAGTGAGATATTCTCATTACTTCACTTTTTTTCCCCCATTTATATTTTTTATTAATTTTCAATTAAAACAAACAAATTGAACATTGTACAACAGTTACATAGTATTGCACAAAGTAAAAGGTTAACAATGTTATAAAGTGTTTTAAATGTACATGAAATCTGAACCAGTCAGCAAGTACAAGAAAATAAAGATATAAGACCAAACAAGAAAGTCTCTCTCCGGTTATTCTGTGAGCAAGTGTTCACGGGAGTCCCAAGCTTACCAATGTTTCAGGAATTTGTCCACGGTGTTCCTTTGTAAGGCAACTGAGTACTCTAGGGACCTGACCTCTCTTAGCCTAGTAGTAAGATCCGAGACTCATTACTTCACTTAATAGCGCCACCTGGTGTTTAGAGTTTAGTGCGGTGTTTCCGTGTGGTTATGTGCACGTCCACCTACTGAGGGCTGCAGCAAAAAGGACACCCCCCTGAGCTGTGATAGGGAGTGCTGCAGCAGAATAGACACACACCCTAAGCTGTGATAGGTACAGGGCTTCAGCAAAAAGGACACACCCCTGAGCTGTGATGAGGAGAGAGCTGCAGCTGAAAAGACACACCCCCTGAGCTGTAAAATGGAGAAAGCTGCAGCAGCTGAAAAGACATCCCCTGAGCTCTAATAGGGAGAGGGCTGCAGCTGAAAGGACACCCCCTATGCTTTAATATGAGAAATCTGCAGCAGAAAGGACACTCACCCTAAAAAAGGGCACGTCTCCTGAGCTGCCACACAGAAATAAATCTAGCAGAGTAATTGGAGCAATGAATGTAGAGATCTCTGGATCCATGTGAGGTACAGGGCTGGTTTTAGCTTGCTAGAAAGTGATTGTCATGTACTATATGATGTCTGATTTTCATTTTTTACATCAGTCATGGCATCAGGGGTGCACCAGCAATAAGGCGAGGTGAGGCGATTGCCTCAGGCAGCACCAGGTAGGGGCAAGAAGGGGGGCAATGGAAGGGGGGGTTATCTCTTCCTGCAGTATATTATTGGGAAGCACGATGGGCCCAGTATGTGGCGCTGTATTACCCTGTATGTTTTGTAGCTCTGTACGTAATGTTTTCCAAGTATGTCTTTAACAGTAGGGCTGGAGGGAAGGTGTTAGGTTAAGAAATTGGCATTATGGAAGTAGGGGGGGGGGGGGGGTGCCATTTCTGTTTTTGCCCCAGGCAGCAGAAAGGCTAGGTGCACCCCTCATTAGAGGACATTAAAACATTCTAGAATTCTTCTTATTCTTTGAGAAGGATGAGGCCTTATCCAAACAATCAACGGTGGACAGGAATCTCTTCCTTACTTTTCAGAAAAGAGGTTCTGCAGCATCTCAAATTCTGTAATTTTATTTAAAGGATTAGAGTCTTTCATATAATATAAAGATCTGACCCCTACATTTGGAAACTATACAGATTAAAAATATAATCAGCAACCAAATCAAACTAGAAAATGTGAAGCAGAAAATGTACTGTAAAGGTAAAAATCAATGTATCCTCGAAAAACTGAAAATCTGCATCCATTAAACAAACACCATCCATATATCTTTAATTCATTAATATATAAGATGCTTTGGCCATTAAGTGGTTAAAATAATCTGGCCTTCATCCTGTCAGAGTATTGTGATGTCACCACATTTGCATACAATGTTCTAGAACTGAACCTACAGCTGTGATGTCACTGGATGACATCACAATGATGAATTTGTGAAGGTATAACTCCATGTTGGATGCACACAACTTCAGAAAGAAGATTGGACGCCATCATGAGGATTCATAGGCGTCGGCGCTATGTTGATCGGCGGCTGCTGTTCAACACTCTCTCATCCTGCGTGTCTATTGGCTCATTCCTTCTGACCAGATTCAGGAAATGGAGAACTCTGATGAGGAACTCCAGCTTCCTGGCCAAGAAATCAACCATCATGACACAGGCCAAGAGCTTCTTCAGGTCAGTTGCCTTAAGACGTAAAAACCACGTCATCCGCCATGACACAGCTGAGAAGACACCAACCCCTTTCATTGCTGATCCAAAAACTGCACATGAGGGGAACCTAATACCACAAGGCATGTCCCTGGGAGAAACACCAGAAAGTGGGGAACCCCCACAAAAAAGACCCCGGGACGCTGATGCTGTGGAGCCATTCCTTGTCCACAAAGCACCACCAGCTAAAAAAACACCAAAGAGCTGTAAGCGACGACGTAATAGAAAGAATCGTCAAAAACAGGACAAGAAAATGGCTGAGTCTGCTGAAGACCTTCTGAAGGCATCTAGTGAAGCTTCCAAAGCCAGTCTTAAAAGGAAAGCACCAACCTCCAATGTCAGTCAGCCCGGGACATTTCCACCAGCCAAAAGAGCTGCGGCAGAAAACATGTCCGCTCCATCTACCAAAGATGTAGGAAGCCCGGAGCTGGGAACACCACAAGTGGAGAAGGCCTATACCTGGAGAGCACAGAACAACTTGTCTCCAGAGCACTTATCCATCCTGAAGAGCAGCGGCCAGGACGGCATGCTGGTTGATGACATCATTAACAAGGCCCAGGATCTCCTGCAGAATCAATTTGGAGACTTTGATGGGCTGCAGCCCGCCGCTGCTATTCTCTTTCCAGGGTACAATGTGCTAAAGAAGGCCGTACAAATCCACTACGACATGGACAGGGTGCACTGGCTGACCACCTGCTTCAGAAATGGCCACATCCTAGTGGCCGACAGCATCAAGACCAGCAATTTGCCTTCATCTGTTTGCGAGCAGATTAATAACATCTACAGTGTTGTGGTCAATGAGCCCCTGAAACATCTCAAATTACTCAACGTGGATCAGCAGAGAAACACCTATGACTGTGGGGTGTTCGCCATAGCATTTGCCTATGAGTTTCTGGCAGATGACGGTGAACCCATGGCGATCTTCCAGCACAATGTGATGAGAGACCATCTAATATCCTGCCTCCAGAATGGCAGGATCACAGGCTTTCCCAAAAAGGTCAATTAGCGACTCCATGTCTTTCATGACATGTGGAGTCTACGATGGGCCAAGAGATCGCCCTGACCAGAAGCCTGTTATTACCGAAACAGACCTGGATCCTCTATGTCACCAAAGCTGCAGTCTTCATCCAACCCCAGATTACAACCGCTGAGCCATGGTACAAGTCTACAACCCACAGACTTGTTGGCATCGGTAAGTAACCAGTGACTTTTCTAAGTTTTATCTTCACGCACTGATTGTAATAATGTCTTCTCATGTGATAATATATGTATGTGTAGTAAGTACTTAGACAACCACCATAAGTTTGGGATAATCATACCCCACAAAGATTGGCCTTTTAGCCTATAGGCCCCATAACTTTGCTGCATCTATAGTTATACCTATTAATGAGGGGGTAACTAATTTATTATTTTAACTCAGTCCTAGACACCTGATTATCAGGCAGTTGTGTCCCAGGATCATGTGTCAGACTATCAGATGATAGGGACTGCATCCATGAGAAGACCTTGTATCTTCTTTGAGTATATTGATGATTTGTGATTTTTCTGCTTCTTGATATTTACGGTGTTTTCTGTATAATATGGACACAGCGGTATCCAAACAGCCTGGGGTTAAGAAGGCATTCGCAGCCGATCGGATCACCAGAGGTCTGAGACAAAATAAGGCGCAGAATGAACCATCTCCTGATCTTCACCAGTGACCCCTGCTAGAAGGTACTGGCCTTAAGAACCAAAAAGAGCCCTAAATAAGGTAAGATCCTTGTTACAGGAGTCATAAAATGTAATGTGATTTATGACAGGAGCTCATAATAATAACAGACATGATGTTCTTGAGACACCAAAATGATGACACAGAATCATTTATGGTTTAGATTCTCCACTAGGTTGAGCAGAGCCGTGACCATTAGTGGAACATCATCCAAATCGCTCGATACATGGCATAAAAGTATGATAAAATTCTAACTGCCTGCAGTCACCACTAGGGGGAGCTCACATTGACCTTGATATGTAGATTACCTTGAGTAATGGCTCCCAGAATTTTAACCATTGAAGTGTGTAAGAAAGCAGGGGTTTTGGTGATTTGTATCAGGAAAACTAACCTCAAACCCTATAAAAAAATATATGAAAATAAATCAGCCCAAGATTATAAGGTGTATTCTGTTTATGTTGGATACAGCAGTGGGTCCCAAAACAAGAATAACAGCTGCAACAATTAAAGACATTGATAAGCGCTAGACCCATGTTTCTAACAGCGATACCAAGTTTAATACAGTTAAAGGGATTACATTGACCCTCAGTGACCGGGAGTAAATTGAACGTCACTTACAAGTAATTTTCCGATGCTCCATGTTCAGTCATAATTATTTCTATTTTTTGTATCTGCAGATCACTGTACCAGAGCGGGAGAAGAGTGATGACTCTTCCACAAGTCAGCGACACGGTGGCCACCGTGTCAGGATCAGATGACATGCGCTTCAGCAAGAGGCAGATTCCGGGCTCGGTCTCTGCACTCACCCACCGGACTTTCTGCAGTCAGACGCATTCACCAAAGAAGTGAGTTTCCTGCTGCATAAAAGGCAGATTCCAGGCTTGGTCTCTGCAATAACCACTGGACTTGACATTCACCGGACTTTCCGCAGACAGATGTACTCACCAAAGAAGTGAGTTTCCTGCTGCATTCATACGCAGATTCCGGGCTCGGTCTCTGCATTGGACTTGTCATTCACCGGACGTTCCGCAGTCAGATGTATTCACAGAAGAAGTGAGTTTCCTGCTGCATCAAAAGGCAGATTCCAGGCTTGGTCTCTGCAGAAGTCAACACACTTGACATTCACCATCGATTCGAGGAAAAATCTGCCGTCCTTATCACGTGCCATCGTTTTCCTCAACCGCCTAGGGGAAGGGCAGTCCTTCAGCCATGGTTCCCTAGAGGTTTCCTCCACTAGGGGGTTTTTCCTCTCCTGAGTGCTGAAGGCCCGACTCTTCATGAGTCAAAGGCCCATCATCAACAGGGCCACATATAAGACTAGTGCCCTGACTTCTAATGAGAACATCTACTGTATATTTGATACCTTGCAGTTAATAAAGAAGTCAGTGTATATTAAGTAGTGTTGTGTCTGAGCCTCTTTATGGATCTTCATAGTCAACTGGATGGGGGTGTAGGGTGTCTGACCCCTGCTGATCAGATAGAGGTGGGCTTTCTTGGTTTTACAGCTCAGCTTATTTTTTATCCCCTACCTACTGGATACAGGATGAGTATCTGATCGGTGGGGACTTATGGGTTCCCCATAATCATGAGAATGAGGATCCTGTGTCCCAAAAGTAATGGAATAGTAGGTCAACCATGTTCCCATCTGCTTCATTCAATGTCTATGGGACTTCTGGAAATAGCTGAGCATTGTACACGGCTATCTGCAGCAGTCCGATAGAGAGTGAACAGAGAAGCTATGTGCACGCTCGACCTGCCACTTCATTCATTCATTCTCGTCATCAGTGGTGGTCCCAGATATTCTGTGGACAGGGGAAAGTTTTGTATTGACAGAAACAATCTCCGGACGACATTGAATTCAACGGATCCGCAAAAAATGTTGATGTAACTTGAACCACATCCATATTTTGTGCAGATCAGCGATTTGCAGACCGCAAAACGGATATGGTTGTCTGAATGGGGCATTTTGCAAATTATACTACAAAAAAAAGCAATTAAGAGGTACAGTCAGCAGTGGCAGACCACGCAGCTGCTATGGGGCCCCTCGAGGATCTTGGACAAAAGGCCCCGCCTCCTAATTACACTTAATTCTCGCTCGTGTCTTAAGTCCCTGTTTGGGACTCAGGCTCTGCTTTCCAGCTCCCTGCTTCCTCTGTCCTGTCCTCGGGGTTCCCCTTTACTCAGTACATCATCTGTGGTTAGCGCTGCACCCACTGGAGTCCTGACTAGCGCTCTACGTTGTCTCGATGCTGGGCTGGCTAATCAGCATTAGCGGTGCTTTGAGAGCCTGCTGCTGATTGGCTTGTCTAGCTCCCAGCAGAGAAACTTTGGTGTCCTGTGCCACGAAAGATGGCACGTGCACCTAAGGACAGGTCATCAATATAGCCCAGGTAGAGGCAAGAGGGGGGCAGCGGAAGGGGGGGGTATCTGTTTCTGCAGTATAGTATTTTTTTTTTTATTCCAAAAAGTACCGGTATTTATTGGATTGATTGCAAAAATGGAGAAATCATAATTACATTACAGGAGTGCATATATAAAGCAAACATATTTCTCCTATGCAGTGGCTTAGCGATCGGGGAAGCAAGGGAAGCGGCTGCTTCGGGGCCCGAGCTAAGAAGGGGCCCGGAAGCAGAAGCAGGGGTGTGTGGCCATCAGGGCCCTATTAAATTCCTTTATTTATTTATTTTTTAATTTGGCTATTCCACTGCTGGTGAAGGGTGTGGGGGGGTTCCTACTACCGCGTCCTCTAATGAAACAAGAGGAGAGGGGAGAGCGGGATTCTCCTACCTCTCCTCTGCGCTGCTGCACTTTGTTACCTGATTGGTGGAGCAGCAGTGGGCGGAAGCTGCTGCTCCACCAATCGTTTAGATAGACCCTCTGCCAGAGCCGCCCTCTCGCACGTTTGTATGGCCTCCCGCCATCTCATCCAGACCCCCGCACGGTTGAATGGCTGCCCCGACCGGCTTTCCATCCAGCTGCATGTTTGTGTGAACGCCCGCCCGCCAAGCTGCAGCTTTCAATTGCCGACCACCACCCACCTGTGAGAACCGCTACTGCCTGCGTGCAAGCCAGGAGTCAGGACCCTTCTTCTTCAGACTCCCTGACAGCTTGGTGAGTCTGATACCCTGAACCGTGCCCCTCTCCTACCCTGGACTGTGCCCCTCTCCTACCCTGGACAGTGTCCCCCTTACACTGGACTGTGCCCCCTAAACATACACTGTTGGCAGCACAGTACAAGGGTATAAGGAGATACACCTGTACTGTGCCTCTTAACCTCTACTATGCCCCGTTCTACCCCATAATGTGCCTCCTACCCTGTACTATGTCCTCTTATACCCTCCATTGTGCCCCTTTATACACTATATGTGGTCACTGTATGGCGGCGTTATCCAGTCACTGTATGGCGGCGTTATCCAGTCACTGTATGGCGGCGTTATCCAGTCACTGTATGGCGGCGTTATCCAGTCACTGTATGGAGGCGTTATCCAGTCACTGTATGGAGGCGTTATCCAGTCACTGTATGGAGGCGTTATCCAGTCACTGTATGGAGGCGTTATCCAGTCACTGTATGGTGGCGTTATCCAGTCACTGTATGGCGGCGTTATCCAGTCACTGTATGGCGGCGTTATCCAGTCACTGTATGGCAGTGTTATTATTTGAGAGCACCAAAATGGTGTGTTGAGAGACAAATCACAGAACCTACAATGTTACAAAAAAGTCTCAACACCGCTTATAGCTAAAGCAATGACATAATCTTTATTATAAACATGTTATACAAATACACATAAAAACACTAAAATTATTCAACAGCGGGAATAGCATAAATAAAGCAGAAACACTGGTGTCAAAAAAAATTAAATTCATAACATGGTATTAGGCCACATTGTTATAAACAGTAAAGTGCATAGTGCAAAGGCATACAAACAATGTGATATAAGCCACATGGATCCCGGTACCAACACAGCACCACAGAACCAGATGAACACAAAACCATAAAAGTAAATGAACAGAATGCTATCTACCAACCAGTGAGTCCGCGTCTTCTCACCCCAACGTACGTTTCGCACAGTTGCTTCCTCAGGGAGTGTGATGCTTGTTGGAATTCAGTCCTATATATATCCCCCATAATTTGTTCACATATAATCCACCTGTGTGTATGCATTCCAGAGTGGAACACATGATGTCACTTCCTATGAAACCGGAAGTGACTCATACATAGACTGCCCATCTCCAAACTAAGTTTCAACAGTGAAATCTATTTATCATCTAATAATCAAGTGCTCACAATTGCCAGGGATCACAGTTATATACCCCCCACGCTGGGTAGTGGGTGCTAGGGCATTATGCAGTGAAACACACAAAATCTCGCAAAACGCAAAACAGGAGAGTTTGTTATTATGAGCTTGGTGAAGGTGATAGGAATATTGCAGCGCTGTCCTCTGTAAGCCGGCCGGCTGTTCAGTCTGTTGCGTTCCAATGCGGAACGCAACGGCGGTCATGTGATCTCGCGTTTTGCGAGATTTTGTGTGTTTCACTGCATAATGCCCTAGCACCCACTACCCAGCGTGGGGGGTATATAACTGTGATCCCTGGCAATTGTGAGCACTTGATTATTAGATGATAAATAGATTTCACTGTTGAAACTTAGTTTGGAGATGGGCAGTCTATGTATGAGTCACTTCCGGTTTCATAGGAAGTGACATCATGTGTTCCACTCTGGAATGCATACACACAGGTGGATTATATGTGAACAAATTATGGGGGATATATATAGGACTGAATTCCAACAAGCATCACACTCCCTGAGGAAGCAACTGTGCGAAACGTACGTTGGGGTGAGAAGACGCGGACTCACTGGTTGGTAGATAGCATTCTGTTCATTTACTTTTATGGTTTTGTGTTCATCTGGTTCTGTGGTGCTGTGTTGGTACCGGGATCCATGTGGCTTATATCACATTGTTTGTATGCCTTTGCACTATGCACTTTACTGTTTATAACAATGTGGCCTAATACCATGTTATGAATTTAATTTTTTTTGACACCAGTGTTTCTGCTTTATTTATGCTATTCCCGCTGTTGAATAATTTTAGTGTTTTTATGTGTATTTGTATAACATGTTTATAATAAAGATTATGTTATTGCTTTAGCTATAAGCGGTGTTGAGACTTTTTTGTAACATTGTAGGTTCAGTGTTATTATTTGGTTCAAGGGCTAATGTATTTGCAGTATATACGGTAGATTCAGTGGCGTAGCTACCGGGGGGGCAGGGGGGGCGACGGCTCCGGGCCCAGTGACTCAGGGGGCCCAGCAAGGAGGACCTTACCTACTATCAGGCGAATACAAGTGAGCGCTTCCATTATGGAAGCGCTCACTTGTATTTAGAGACCCCCATCAGACCTCAGATCAGCCCACCCAGCCACATAGGATTAAAATAAAAAATCTTACTTACCTGTTCTGCGCTGCGGCTGCCCTCCGGTCCGCGCTCTGCTCTCTTCCCTGGCGGCGCGCACTATGACCTGAAGCTGCACGCAGCGTCAGGTCATAGTGTGCGCGGGCCAGGGAAGAGAGCGGAGCGCGGACCGGAGGGCAGCCGCAGCGCAGAACAGGTAAGTAAGATTTTTTATTTTAATCCTATGTGGCTGGGTGGGCTGATCTGAGGTCTGATGGGGGAACAATACGCTGATCTGAGGTCTGATAGGGCACAGTAGGCTGATATGAGGTCTGATGGGGGCACAGTAGGCTGATGTGAGGTCTGATGGGGGCTCAATACGCTGATCTGAGGTCTGATGGGGACACAGTACGCTGATCTGAGGTCTGATGGGGGCACAAAACGCTGATCTGAGGTCTGATGGGAGCACAATACGCTGATCTGAGGTCTGATGGGAGCACATTAAGCTGATCTGAGGTCTGATGGGGGCACAATACGCTGATGTGAGGTCTGATGGGGGCACAGTAGGCTAATGTGAGGTCTGATGGGGGCACAGTAGGCTGATGTGAGGTCTGATGGGGCAAAGTAGGCTGATGTGAGGTCTGATGGGGGCACAGTAGGCTGATGTGAGGTCTGATGGGGGCTCAATACGCTGATCTGAGGTCTGATGGGGACACAGTACGCTGATCTGAGGTCTGATGGGGGCACAATACGCTGATCTGAGGTCTGATGGGGGCACAGTAGGCTGATGTGAGGTCTGATGGGGGCACAGTAGGCTGATGTGAGGTCTGATGGGGGCACAGTAGGCTGATGTGAGGTCTGATGGGGGCACAGTAGGCTAATCCGAGGTCTGATGGGGGCACAATACGCTGATCTGAGATCTGATGGGGGCACAATACGCTGATCTGAGGTCTGATGGGGCACAATAAGCTGGTCTGAGGTCTGATGGGGGCACAATACGCTGATCTGAGGTCTGATGGGGGCACAATAAGCTGGTCTGAGGTCTGATGGGGCACAATAAGCTGGTCTGAGGTCTGATGGGGGCACAATACGCTGATCTGAGGTCTGATGGGGGCACAATACGCTGATCTGAGGTCTGATGGGGGCACATTCTGCTGATCTGAGGTCTGATGGGGGCACAATATGCTGATCTGAGGTCTGATGGGGGCACAATATGCTGATCTGAGGTCTGATGGGGGCGCAGTACGCTGATCTGAGGTCTGATGGGGGCACAGTACGCTGATCTGAGGTCTGATGGGGCACAATACGCTGATCTGAGGTCTGATGGGGGCACAGTACGCTGATCTGAGGTCTGATGGGGGCACATTCTGTTGATCTGAGGTCTGATGGGGGCACAATACGCTGATGTGAGGTCTGATGGGGCACAATACGCTGATCTGAGGTCTGATGGGGGCACAGTAGGCTGATGTGAGGTCTAATGGGGGCACAATCTGGGGTCTGATGGGGCACAATACGCTGATCTGAGGTCTGATGGGGGCATATTCTGCTGATCTGAGGTCTGATGGGGCACAATACGCTGGTCTGAGGTCTGATGGGGCACAATACGCTGATGTGAGGTCTGATGGGGGCACATTCTGATGATCTGAGGTCTGATGGGGGCAGGGGACTGTTAGTTTAGTGATGTAAAAACTGTGGACAGATTTCCTTTAACATAGGAGTCCCGTTGTTTTTTAATCCTATTACTCCTATATTTTACTGCATTATATGGTAGAGTATTTAGAGTAGGGTAGGTAGAAAGTCTATTGTACTGTACTTAGCATAGATGATCTAGCAGTTTATACAGTCATCTTTCTAATACAATATTATAACCACAACTAGTAGTATGTGCCTGTGAAGTTGGAAACGTGCGTTTGGGAAGCCACTAAGTGGGGGGCCCACTCAAGTATGTTTCGCCCCCCCCTGTGCTGAACCTCTAGCTACGCCTCTGGGTAGATTCCAGTATATTATGCAGTAGAATGGCCTGTATTTCCCAGTAGAGTAAATGAGCCTTGTAGAACACAGTCCACACCGCAGACCAGCCTTCTGTACTATAGCCTGCAGTACATGGCAGCCTCCCTTCTCTGTCACCTCGCTCTGCTGTGTACTAGTGCTTATTTTGGAACAATAGGCTGGATTCACATCACCTTTTTGCCATGTATGTAACATATACAAAAAACGTATATATTAACGGATGACCCAGACTAATGTCATACAGTGGAATATATAGGTTTCCATTGTAAAAGAAAGTATACTTTTTTTTTACGGACTCTGCAGGATACAAAAGTGGGGTGTGCTGCGTTTTGTATCCCTTTTTTCCAACGTATACATCAAACAGATGGTAAAAAGGTGATATAAACCACCCTTACATATGCACACATGCAATGCCAGGATGGTCATGAAGAGGGGGCCCAGTCCAAAAATTTTCTGTGGGGCCCTGTCAGTTCTAGCTACGCCCCTGCTCCTATGGGTACATTCACATACAAAATACAAAGTATACATAAATCTATTGTATGAACAGAACAATTATGTAACAATAAGAAGTTATCAATAGACATGAGTTGTCTAACTCTATCTAAACTATGCCTAAAAGAGATGGTCTTCTGGGCTCCCCCGGTCAGGGGCAAGGAAGGATAGAGAGGGGGTAGGAGTATATAAAATGGTTCCCACAGTTTAGACTGTCTGGTTATAGAGATAAGTAATATTGTAAATTAGGAGAGTTGGAGCAGTTCAGCCAGGCGTTCCATACTTGAGAATAATGTTCTCTGGTATCATTTAGCGTAGCATTTAGTTTCTCATACAGCGCAATAGTATTAACTCTATGAATAACTGCTGACATCGAGAGAGAGGGTGTACGCCACTTGGAAGCTATGTGAATCCTGGCTGACATCAGAATGAATTGAAGGAGTTTATATTCTGCATAATTGAATGCCGGTGGTTTAAAGGGGTTTTCCGAGTTATATATATTGATGACCTAGCCTCAGGATAGGTCATCAATATCAGATCAGCAGGGGTCAGACACCCGGCACCCCCGCCGATCAGCTGTTTGAAGAGGAGGCACGCGCCGTATCAGCGCTGCCTCCTCTTCACTGTTTACATGCTGGCCATAACGGGGGTAGTGGTGAGTAGGTGTAATTACACCTCACCGCCCCATTCATTTCTATGGGAAGAATCGCTTCCATACAAGTCTATGGAAGCGATTCTTCCCATAGAAATGAATGCGGTGGTGACCAATATTCTTGGCAATGTGACCATTTTAACTGTATGTATTCTACCTAGCCATGATAGAGTAGGTTAGTTCCAGTGGAGCAGATCTTGAAGTAGTGCAGGAATGAGACGAGCGTAATTCCACATAAAAGATGAATCTAAGTTTTTAGGTATATTGACCCCTAAGTAAGGTAGGTACTGATCCCTATGTGTAAATCCAAAATTAAGAGAAATAAAATCCCTAACTTGCTGTGGTACGTTATAATGTAAGATCTCTGATTTTTTTTGCATTGATCCGAAGGCCAGAAAAGCGACCAAAAGTACTTAAACAATTCATTAAGTTGGGTAAAGTAGTCAGGGGGTGCGTGATAGTAAGGAGCATATCGTCGGCAAAAAGGCTCACTTTCTGTTTTTTTTTTTTTTTTAAATAGGTACAGCTGGCTGGGGTTAACAATTTTAAAAAATCCAAGAACTAGACATCCCCTTTAAGGGTGGTATCGCACACAGAATTTTGTGGAAAAACACATGTTTAGGGAGAGGGCTGCAGCTGAAAGGACACCCCCCTATGCTTTGATGGAGAGATATCTGCAGCAGAAAGGACACTCACCCTAATCAATTCGATTCCACCTTTCATATTTCAGCGCTCCTTTGGCAAATCAAATGATCAATCTGACTGGTTGCCATTGGCAAGTGTCCCATGGAGTGATTTTTTTTTTCTTTTTTGTGATTTTTTTTTTCTTTTTTGGGTCAGTGGTGCTTTTAGCAAACTGTAGCAGGTGCTGGGTATGACACTTTTTCTGGCATTTTTCCATCTTTTCACGCATGCTACAAATGTAACAAATTAAAAATGCCACAAAAGCGCTTCTAAAATAACACAAACGAAAACTCATAGCAAACAAAATGCTGAAAAAGGAAGTCACGTCCTCTCTGTTACTGGCTACATGTATCTGACCTTGTTACAAAGCAGTGACCCTCACCATGTATCATATAGATTAGTAAACTGTAGGCATAACTTGAAGCTCCTGGGCTGCTATATCTGTAATAGGGCCCCCAGAGACCATGTGCCATTTGTTATACTGGTCTCTTGTGGCATGCAGGACTTTGGGCCCCAGGAATCAGGTGCAGCTGCTACCTCTGAACCTCTTATAGGTATGCCCTTAGTATAAATGTCGTCCTTACCTCCTTGATTCCTGGATCCCAGCAAATTTCTTCCACAGGCTGGAAATCCGAACGCGTCAGTTATTAGCTGGTAGATCAGGAGCAAATTCAAAAAGAAACTTGGATATCTGCAAAACAGAATTTCAGCATGATAATTCTTGTGCCTTTGGGCTGTAGGGAGCTTTCTTCTTCTATGTAACAATATTGTTGCATTCTTATTTTTTTATAACCTTGGACACAGACAGGGTATTCAGCGGAGGATGGTCGCTGCCTCCACCTTGCAGGTTCTCGCTGAGTCAGTCCAGGTTATGAGGAGTTGGATCCAGATTTCGCAGTTACATGTAGGTAACATTTTTCTTGACATGTTACATGAGATTCTTGACTTATTTTGGAAACATTACTGTAAAATGTACATGACGGAAAGGTGTTTTGGCCTCACAAACACCAGGGCCCATTTGACACATTAGCTCGGCATTTCCTATGGTGAAACCAGTCCCTGTGGTGAACTTTTTCCAAGAGAGGTAAATTCAGAATCTTATAAATGACAGTGAGGAATGAACGTTACTTGCCTTCTATAAAGGGACTATCTGCACAGGCCAGTTCATGTAAAAAGGGTCCCCGATGATCAGATGATCACAGAGTATTGAACTGCTGGGATCCCCCAACTGTAGTCTGTGAAGGAACCCAACAGCAAGGGTTTGGTCTCCTGCAGCGCCACCACAGGACAAATGAAGGGTTATGTCAAACCCATTAAAGGGGTTTTCCGGGAGGATAGGATAGGATATCCTCAGGATAGGTCATCAGTATCTGATCGGTGGGGGTCCAACACCTGGGACTCCTGCTGATCAGCTGTTTGAGAAGGCATAGGTGCTCCTGTGAGCGCCGCTACCTTCTCGCAGCTTTTCCTAGGCCAGTAACGTCACGTTCATTAGTCACGTGGCCTAGGAGCGGCTCAGCCCCATTCAAGTGAAAGGGGCTGAGCACGATACCAAGCATAGCTGCTATATAATGTACGGCACTGTGCTTGGTAAGCTGTGAGAAGGTGGGGGCCCCAGGTGTTGGACCCCCACCGATCAGATACTGATGACCCATCCTGATCATTACATCGCGGAGAGCCGTGGCTCCGCAGAAAAATCTAGAACATGTCCTATTGCGGACAAGAATAGGCATTTTGAATGGGGTGCCGGGCCGTGTGTTCCGCAAATTGCAGAACACACACTGGCCGGCATCCGTGTTTTTGCAGATTTTTGCGCTGCCTTGGTCCTCATGCACACGATGTTTGGGTCCGCATCAGAGCTGCATTTCAGATGCAGACCCATTCACGTCAATGGGGCCGCAAAAGATGTGGACATCACTCTGTGTGCTTTCCGTATCCGTTGCTCTGTTCCGTGGCCCCGCAAAAAAATTGAACATGTCCTATTCTTGTCCGTTTTGAAGTCAAGAATAGGCATTTCTATAATGGGTAGCTTTCATTCCTTGCCACAAATTGTGGATCGCACACAGGCGGCATCCGTTTTTTTTTGCGGACCGCAAAACACAGCGTGGAAGTGTGAATGTAGCCTTAGCTACGGATTTTACTCTTTTCAATGGGAGAGTGAAATCTGCAGCAAAACGGTATAAAATTCGCACCAAAATATGGAATTATAAATTGCGGATTTTGATGTGGATATGCTGCAGAAGTGCACATAAATTCCTGTGGACCTTGTGTGCAGGTGGTCTAAGTGTCATAGAGATTTTATAGTGTATAACCATTTGTTCTTGAACCAGGAGGCTCAGGATGAACAATGCATTCCGGTGACATTTGCACCCGAAAGTGTTGATCAATAAAACTGAGACATCAGAAGATCAGAAGTAAAAGCAGCCAGCAAAAATAAAGGGAAAAGGCGGCTGTGACGTAATCCACATGACCTATGCAGTCAATGGCTGAAAAGCATGTAGCCTCGTCGGATAATCACCCCTACGATTACATACACACATTCCATACGCTGACCCCTCCTTGAAGTGCATTGTGGGAATATTTCTCATCCTTATATAAGGATTCTGTCTTCTTTCCGGAGTCGGTGACTCATTTCTCATGTGAATTTCTGGAGGCAGGCATGTCACGCCTGAGACTGCAAATCACGTAAATATAACCGTTCAAAAATGAATAATCTTTTTTTTTTAATTTATGCTACACACCTAGTCACAATGCATTCTGGGAAATTGAATGAAAGTGAATCAATTATTCCAAAAGTGCTGGAAAGGATCCAACGATTGCACCACAGCCAAAAAGTTACACTACATATGAATACATGGGGTATCACATGGCCAGGCCGAATGGAAAACAATATTTAAAGGGAATGTGTCACCTACAATTTTTGTCTGCTAGTTATGGGGGTAGTCCGACTGTCCGACTGTTTAATACTGTTAATCAGAGGAGATCCAACTCCCGACACCCACCGCCGAACAGCTCTTTGAAGAGGATGTGTCGCTTTGCTGAGAGCTGCGGCCTCCTTGCAGCTTACTAAGCACAGCGCCATCCACTGGATAGTGACTGTGCTTGGTATTACAGCTCAGTCCCCTTCACCAGAACAGGACTGAACTGCGCCTAGGCCACGTGACTGATGAACGTGAGCTCGGTGGCGATTAGCTGATTGAGAAGGCAGCGGCGCTGCAGGAGCGCAGCCTTCTACCGCAGGCCCAGTGACGTCACGACTAGTATCACTGGCCTGGGCGGGGCTAAGCTCCATTCAAGTGAACAGAGTTTAGCCCCACCCAGGCCAGTGAAACTAGTCGTGACGTCACTGGGCCTGAGGAAAACACACAGAAGCTACCTTCTCAAACAGCTGATCGGCGGGGGCCCGGGGTGTCGGACCCCCACCGATCAGATGCGATCAGATCCAGGGGATAGATCATCAGTTTTACAGAACTGCAGAACCCCTTTAAGGGCTCATGCACACGAACGTATTTTCTTTTTGTGCGGAACCATTCATTTCAATGGGTTCGCCAAAAAAACGGAAGTTACTTTGTGTGCATTCTGTTTCCGTATGTTCATTCCGCAAAGTAATAGAACAGGTCCTTTTATTGTCTGCATTACAGATAGGACTGTTCTATTAGGGACCAGCTGTTCCGCAAAATACAGAATGCACACGGACGTCTTCCATATTTTTGGTGGATCTGTTTTTTTATGGACTGCAAAATACATACGCGTGAGCCCTAACAGATATACATTAAAGCAGCCACCATAGGCCTGTGACCATTACAGAGATCAGGAGGGAGTAGATGAGCTGCGGTATCACCTATTGCAGAGATCCGCAACCTTCAGCGCGCCAGCTGCTGTGAAACTACAACTCCCAGCATGCACACTTTCTTGGCTGTTCTTGTAACTCCCATGGAAGTGCAAGGAGGACTCTGGGAGTTGTAGTTTCAGAACAGCTGGAGTGCCGGAGGTTGCTGATCCCTGACCTATTGTGTATGGCAGATTATCTGTCTCCTCTATAGATATGTTTTATCTGTCATTGTAATACTGCCTGTGATGATAATAAGATGACTGCTGAAAAGTGATCTGTGCAGCCCAAGACGTGGCGCCTATTATTAGTCTTAGTGGCCAGTATGAAAACTGCAAGATTTTATTTTATTTTTTACAAATATACAAAAATTCTTATTTTTACTTTATTATTTTATGCACTTATAAAATTATTTTAAAATATTTTTAACATAATAACATAATTTTTTTTACTTTTTAAACTTTAAAAATTTTTTTTAAACAGGACAATTTTTTTATCACACCTTTTCACTATAATTGCACTTTAAGTTAGGCTCAGCAGGACATTCAAAAAATGGAATTCTGACATTATTCACAAAAGTCTTTTGGAAGGACCATTTTGACACCTTACAGTTCAATCAAGTTAGGCTCACATTATGATAATCGGGGATTCACATTACCAGGCCTGACTGATTATTCTGAGAACCACATTGTCAGGTTCACCAAGGGGAATGTGTCTGATGGAAACTGACCATTGTGTGTTGCAACGTCAAGGGGTTAATTCTGAACTGTCCATGTTTCAATTACTGTTAATCAGAGGATGTCCTTAAAATACCACAGTTATGCTTTTGCAACAAGGCCCTCCGGAGGGCAAGCTGCTAACTGAAGGGAGTGCCTTTCAATCCTCAATCTGCGGACAGATTTTCATGGAATTGCAGCAGCTGAAACCACAGCACAGAGTGTCATAATTGGCTGAGAGTCCCATAGAAGTGAATGGACGGTGGTCAAAGGACGTGGCCATTTACCATGCCCAGTTCACATGAGCGCTATACATTTTATAAGCTTTGTTATACTGCACTCCGTCACATTCCGTTATTAAAAAATCCGTTCTTCAAAATGGGACAACTACCATTACAGTATTTTTGACAAATAAGTTGCAGAGGCGTGACACCATCCCCCAAAATGAGGCGCGGTGATGCCAAAATGGATTCAGGCAGCACCATGTAGCGGCTTAGGACTGAGGCAGCAGAAGAGGGGTTATCTTGTTTCTGCAGTATAGTATTGGAAGCCGAATGGGCAGCATAGTATGTGGTTCTATTAGGTTACCCTGATCCTATGTTTTATTGCTGCCTAATGGTATGGTTCTTCCAAGTATTTGTTAACATGCGGCTGGTATGGGAATGGGTTTAAGGTTTAAGAAAGTTGCATTGTGGGGCTTTGGGGCACCTTTTTTAGTATTTTGCCTCGCATGCAGAACGGCCATAGGTGCACCCTTTTCATTCCAAAAAATTCGGTCAATGGGTACATTACGCCTTAGACTGAGTTCACAGCAGCGTTCAGTCTTTCCGTTCTCTTTCTCCGTTATAGGAACAGAAGAACGGAAAGGACGGGATTCGGGACATAACTAAGCCGAACTGAGCCTACGGACCCTATAGACTATGATGGAGTCCATTAGGTTTCTGCTCAGAGGAAGATTTTTGAAGTGGAGACGAAAGTCAACCTTAGGGCTCATTCAGACGGCCGTCTTGCAATTTTGTGGAACGGATTTTGCGGAATTGGTGCAGACCCATTCATTTCAATGGGGCTGCAAAAGATGCAGACAGCACACCGTGCTCCACGGAAAAGATAGAGCTTGTCCTATTCTTGTTCGCAATCGTGGACAAGAATAGGCATTTTCTATTATGGTTGTGGCCATGTGCGGTCCGCAAATTGTGGAACACACACGGTCAGTTTCCGTGTTTTGCGGATCCGCAAAACACTACAACTGTGTGAATGGACCCTTAGACTGTCGGATATCTATCACTTCGAGGATTAGCAGATCTTCTATGTTTTTGCATGGCTAACAGCTAAGCCTATAGGGTGAAAGGCACCAAAATAATGCATAGGGCAGCACCACGTTGCGGGTATATTCCCACGTGGCAGATTTGCTGCAGGAATTTCTACCCTCATCTGAATTCCGCTTGTGGAAATCTATGTGCTTGCTGCAGGATTGGGAAACATGGAACAGATTTTCATTTGTTGCCATTTCTGCAACAAATCTGCCGTGTCTGAATATATTGTATGAGAGCCCATTGACTAGACAGACTGGGATACCACGTGCCCACCAGTCTCCAGTCCGCTTCCACTTTTAATAACTTTGTGAACTGCTGTCATTGTACAGAAAGGTCACGTCTTTATAAGGGTACGACCACGTTTGCTGTACATGTTGCGCAGGGGTGCACCACCAATGAGGCGAGGTGAGGCGATTGATTCAGGCAGCACCAGGTAGGGGCAAGAGGGGGGCAGCAGAAGAGGGGGTTATCTGTTTCTGCAGTATAGTATTGGGAAGCACAATGGGCACAGTATGTGGTGCTGTATTACCCTGTATGTTTTGTAGTGCTGTATGTAATGTTTTCCAAGTATGTCTTTAACAGTAGGGCTGGAGGGAAGGGGTTAGGTTAAGAAATTGGCATTGGGGGTTGGGGCACCTTTTTAGTTTTTGCCTCAGGCAGCAGAAAGGCTAGGTGCACCCCTTATGTTGCAGTTCCTCTGGAAAATTCGCCGCATTCCCAGTAGCATCCTAGTGGATAATATTTTAGAAATCTCATCCACATGCTGCAAAAACCTGCCACGTCATATGCCTTGTGCTGCGGGTTTTTAATATGTAGCATTTCAGTTTATGACATGGGATTGCAGTGGAAGAGCTGCTGCAGCAATACCGCTGCAAAAACCACCTCATTTCTGGCATTGCTGCAGCAGGGGATTTCGGCAGATCTGCTGCAGATCTTTGCTATGTCTGAATTCATCTATAAAAGTGTTAGATCCTAACGACAAATGATCACAAAAAATAGTCACTTTACATGGGGTTGTCTTTTACCGGACCTCCTAATTGACCCCCAGACCAAATATAATCCCATCCTTCGAGATCAAGGCGACACATAAGAAGGAGATTAAAATTAGATCTTCCCCTTTGTTCTCCAAGACGTCATACGGTGGATGCAGGTCTATAGGGAAGGGGCTTCTACCGGCGTGGTGGGGGAGGGGGAACGTGCCGGTACAGAGATGTACTCTGGACCTAGAAGGGGGAGGTGAGGATACACAAATAATATTTTGGGTTTAATAGAAATGAATTGTGATGGAACGAGGCTTGGCAGCACATGCTGGAGTCAATAGTACTTCAACTACTAGAGGCTCAAGCATTGTCTACCTGCTCTGGTAATCCTACTCATTTTAAAGGGGTTGTGCAGGACTGGAAAAACACGGCTTCTTTCTTGCAAAAAAAAAAACAGCACCACCTCTGTCCACAGGTTGTGTGCGGTATTGCAGCTCTGCCCCATTGATTTCAATGGAGCTGACACAACTAGAGATGAGCGAACATGCTCGTAACGAGCACTGTAGCGCTCGGCTCCCCTGCGCTCGCATGGGCGCAGGCATCCACTTCCGTCGGGTGAGGAGGATGGATCCGGATGCCTGCGCCCATGCGAGCGCAGGGGAACCGAGCGCTACAGTGCTCGTTACGAGCACGTTCGCTCATCTCTAGACACAACCCACGGTCATGGGTGGTGCTGTTTTTGGAAGAAAGAAGCCATGTTTTACCAATCCTGGACAACCCCTTTAAGGCTGACAGGACATGTCAATCCTGCAGAGACTGTATCACACCTCATATGTTAAATTATACGTATATGTAAGATATTTTGCTTGTGTATTAGATTGTGTCATTGCAGGGAGTCTCGCTGTTAGCAGGCAACTGGTGAACTAAAACCCCTTCCCTCCTCATTTTTAGACAATTTTTCTCAGAATCTGAATATCTGCATTTATACATTTTAGCACAGAAGACGTATTAATGACACTGACTTACCGCAATGCAGGGGCCCCATTTACATTGTTGAATAGATTCATCAGTACCTGGGGTCCTACTGTCTTAAGAGGGGTGAACAGACTTCTTCTCTCCAACTTTACAACTTCTGAAGCGACCAGAAACCAAAGTCCAAGCGAGGGAGCGACGCAAAGCAAGTACACTTCTATATGCCATCGACTCGGGACCAGCCCATGGAAATCTGATTCAGCCCACGTAGCCGGGGCTCGACAAAAGTCCCATCTACTTTTACACCAGGAAGTCAGGAGGCAGGTGAGACTCCTCCTTCAGGTACCTGCCTTGTCTTGTGATACGCCTGTGTCACTGGATAGGTATCTACAGGACAGGCACGTCTGGTTTCTCAGTGTTCCCACTGATGACTCTATTAGGAGTAACGAGCTAACAACGCAGTCCTGACGAAAAAGCAATAACGTGAGAAAAAAAGGCAAATAGTGAAACCCCAAGAAGAGAAAGCAGAAACCAGACTTCTGAATGGCAAATCCCTGGTTTGGCAGTTGTCCCATCAAGATTGCCTATTTCCATATGTCCTATGAGGTGTCACCCTCACAGTATTCACCTCTATTAGGGTATTTTTAGGGTACGTCCACAAGTGAAAATCTGCTGTGGTGTTTGCTGCATTTGTGCAGCAAAAAATGGAACAGAACAGCATGTATTACATACAGTTTTTCCACGGAGAGGCCATCGGATTTCACCTTCTCCATTGCAAAGGGTGAAATGCACATTTTCGGGAATGAACATTCACATAAACTCTCATGTAAATGTGTCATTGATCACCTGACAAACTAGGTGATCTCATCTTCCGGCAGGCTGTTCCGGAGGGGGAACATCAGTGCTAACACTAGCCCACCGTCCCGCCAGAAGTCCGCTCCGGCCCCATTCACTATAATGAGAGTGGGCCGGACGTCCAGCCAAAGCACGGCAAACAAGCATGTTGCAGTTTTTGTCCAGCCACCTCTCGACATGTTTGCTGCGGTCGGATTTCCGGCCCGCCCCCATTATAGTGAATGGGGTCGGAGCAGACTTTCAGCCGCACGGTGGGCTAGCGTTAGCATGGATCCGGCAGGTCGTCCCTCCGCCGGAATAGCCTGCAAGACTCTGCTGCCGCAAGTGTGAAAGTAGCCTAAGGCCCATGCACACAGCTGTGTCTGTTTTGCAGACCACAAAACACTGATCCACAAACCATGGACACCGGCTGTATGCATCCGATACACATTTTTTGTGGAACGTACATGGAGCCATTTATTTCTATGGGCCTGCATCCGTGTGCAAATTATAGAACACGTCCTATTCTTACCCATTTAGCCAATTCTAATGAAGGGAGTGATAAATCTGTGGCATGCAGATCTGTATTTTGCATATCCGTGGTTTGTAGACCACAACATGAATATGGTTGCATGCATGAGGCCATACGGCACCAAAAATCGTTGTTTGTGGCTAGGGATGAGCGAATCGAGCTTCGAATCCTAGAGCCGAAGTCGCTTCGCTCAAAACTTCGGATTAATACTGTCTGCATTAAAATGTACGGCCTCCGACGAGGTGAAGTCAGTTAATAACAAGGACTTTTGTGAATAACTTTGGTATTTGATTTTTAAACTGAAAAAAAAAAAAACATTTTAAAACTTGGATCCGAACTCGGCTTTGGTTCTGGGGTACCAGTCGGAGTTTGGATCCAAGTTTTAAAATGGTTTTTCAGTTTAAAAATCAAATACCCAAGTTATTCACCAAATTCCCACAAGACTTTGGGAAAAACTGACTTCGCCTCGTCGGAGGCCATATATTTTAATGCTATATGAAGCGGATCTCTGTACAGCATTAATCCAAAGTTTTGAGCGAAGCGACTTCTGATCTAAGGTCCGAATCTTGCTTTGTTCATCCATACTTGTGGCAGCCCAACAGGGGATGTGCTACTGACAATAGGCAAACTGAATGGGGGACAGAGATCAAATTAACAATTTTTTGTCCCCCTCATGTTAAGGCGCCAACCGAGCAGGCAATTATCGGGAAGGAACCTTTCCTTCCCTATAATTGCCTGCTTGTCGGTGGAGGTAAAGAGCTGGAAGGACATGCACTGTATGGAGACAAGTGATGTCTTGTCTCCATACATTCGCCTGTAAAATGGGCCCATATAAAGGAGCCTTTAGGCATTAAATTAACTAATTACACTACTGACCTATATATATATATATATATATATATATATATATATATATATATATTCTTAGCTTTTTTCCAGGAAGAAACATAATTTACTTCCTTGTCCTGGATTTTTATGAGCAGTTGGTGTTTGTTTGGTCTCCTCCTGTTTTATTATTGCACAGTTGATAATGAAGCAGATATATATATAGGACAATGGAGCTGTCAGTTACCTAATGTGACCCAGCTAGAAGACACAAGTATAATATGTATACAATACAGGGGCGTAGCTAACGGCTCATGGGCCCTGGTGCAAGAGTTAAGCTTGGGCCCCCCTTCCCTCAGTACTTTGTGGTCACGGGCAGAGAAGCACATACCCTTCATGCTGCCTGAGGCAAAAATTGAAACGGCAAACCCCCCATGCCAAATTCATGACCTAACCCCTTCCCTCCAGCCATAGATCTAACTTGATCAGCATGCACTTTCTATAATACTGGTTATGCAGCAGAAGGGTCATTGGGGCCCCCTCAGGCTCCTGGGCCCGGTAGCGACTGCTACCTCTGCACCCCCTATAGCTACGCCCCTGATACAATACAATAAGGTGGCCCTACACAGAGGACACAATACATCAACAGATCACTGGCCAAGATAATCCGGTTACTCATCAGGTATTCACTATACGAGTCAAAGGCAGCACAGAAATATGAAGCCGCAGTCACATTCTGGTTGTAGATGCAGCACGGGAAGTGAAGCCTCAAAACCACATCAAATAAGAAAGGATTGCTAACCGAGTAATTGTATACCATAATAATATACCTCACGACTTTAGAGAGAAAAAAAAACTAGGCCACGCCTCTAACTCTGCCCAAAACATAAATATACACCTAATCCCAGCCAGTCCCCTAAATGCCCCCACATAGTAATTATTCCCTCTTTATGCCACCACACAGTAGTTATGCCAGCATTGTGCCACCTTCACAGTAGTAATGCCCAGATACGTGCCCCCTCATAGTAGTTATACCCAGCTGTTCCCCCATCACAGTAATATTCCCAATTTTGTGCCCCCTCCCAGTAATATGTCCAGCTGCCCCCACAGTAATATGCCCAGTTGTGGCCCCCTCATATTAATATGCCCAACTGTGCCCTCTCACAGTACTATGCCCAGTTCTGTGTCCCCTCACAGTAATATACCCTATATACTTATATAGGTCGGGGCCATGGCACTGTGTGTTGAGCAATAGCTGCAGGGAAGAAGGGATTGTGTAAGAGGAGTTCACGTGTAAACATAGGGCGGTGATCTATCGGTAACCATCTAGTTCAGTCACATATCATATCAATCTTATGGCTGAGAGGGTTGTCAGGTACTGGGAACTGTAAATACAGAGGTGTGAAAGTAGCATAAAGTATCTACAAGCAGTACCCGAGTACAACAGGGGGTATCTGCAAAAGGTTGTAAATGGTTTGTAATGTTAATGTGATGCACCTTGTACTCAGTATGTTCCAGCATGAGCTAGGTGTGGCCAGAACTAACAATCCTGCCCTAGCCCTCTATGTGAGAAAGGTGGAGGTAGAAGGCACTGGAGCCTCCTACATCACCAAGATCTGTAGTAGATGAAAGAGAGGAAGTTTTGAAGGAGGATGTGCATGGTCGCAGCATCAGTCGGCAAGGTAATCCAGCTTAATGTATTCCAGACCCTGATGCTGCAAAGGGATAACATGTTAAGACACCTTACGCGCCCCCCAGATGAGTGGGCACTAAAGTCATGGTTGCTAGAATGTAATTGCTATCCAGAGATCCCAGACACAGAGATTATAGCCAGAGAAGGAGTCTTTAAAGGGCTATAGCTACAAAATGCTTGCTCAGCTCATGCTTAGACATCTGGAAGGAATTTGCACTGTGTACAGATAATGCTGAATGTACTATGACTCCTATTGTGCACACAATAAACAGAGACTTTGGTTAACCTGGTCTGGTTACTGGCTCTCCTAACATCACAGGCTGGCCATTGCACTTACATCACGTGCCCTGTCAAGCACCCATTCCTACATTAACATCAAGGGCATACCCAAGCTACCATCAGGCAGGGAGCCCACGTCTACAGTGAGAACACAGGGTGCCCCTCCATGACTGCACCGGCCCCAGGGGAACTCTGCATATAAAAAGGCAGTAGTGTTCTATAATGCCAAAAGAACCCTGCACTTAGGTATAGGCCCCAATTCAACATCTGTAACAGGTCCTCCAAGCAGCACTTCACTGGGTCACGTGATGCTTGGAGAACAACTTACTGCTGCTTCCAGTTATTGTGACCCCCTGTCCATGCCGAGAGTTTACATACAGGGACCGGAGTGCAGCCATGAGAGTGGTGGACAGAAGGATCCAGAACCGAGTGGCGGGGAGCAAATAAGTATGCTTCTCTCCACAGGTCCAGCAGGAAGGGAGAACATTGGAAAAGCTGGACAGTCCCTTTAAATCTCGGCACAATCCCTTTAAGGCCTCATGCACACCACCATATGTGTTTTGCACTCCGCAAACAGGACATGGATACCATTTTCTTTTTTCCTTCTATAGAGATGTCCTATCCTTGTCCACAAAATGGACAAGTATAGGACATGTCCTATTTAAAAAAAAAAAAAATTTGTGGACCTATTGCACGGATATACAGACGCGGACAGTACAAGGTGTGCTGTCCGGGTTTTTTCGGCCCCATTGAATGAATGGGTCCACTTCCGATCTGCATAGACACAGCTCAGTCTCATTCAAGTAAGCTGCAATACCAAGCACAGCCACTATCCGACGGACAGCACTGTTATTGGAGGTCTTCTCAAACAGCTAATCGGCGGGGTTGACACAGGAAAAAACGATCCGCCACAGACGGCTTCTTCAGGTAGCGATAAGCCGCGCCCGTGTAGCACCACTCATCTCTATATAATCACCAGGTTTTAGACAAAGATAATTTCCTGAAATTGGAAGATTTTCATTGATGTGCATTATAGAACGGTATTATAGTACTTTTTACAATTAAGTATTAAGTACAATTAGTCCCTTTTAGCAGTAGAAACGCCTCCGAGAATGAAATCAGACTTCCCTGTGCTCTCTAATTATGGAGGTGACTATTATCGATGCTGATTGCAACAGCGAAAGCAAAATGCCACTTGCTTATGTAAGATGGTTGCACAACAATCCCTGCACATAGAGGTGTGACGGGCCCTAATGTAAAATCTGTCATAGGGCCCCGCACCTGCCATACGCCATTTATAACACTAGTGTCTTCTTATGTGGCAGTGGGGTGTATGTGCACCTCCATGCACCAAGGCCCGATGCAAGATCCCTACTATCTGAAAGTTCAAACCATGACTTTAACCCTTCATTAAAATCCCATAAGCCTCATTGTCTTCCTTTAACTCCTAAAACCCCATGTTATACTAGCTGCGCTCATCTCGCTATATTCAAAATGCTAAACGTATGTCAGCAGCACATATATAATTATACACCCTGATCTGATTCGGTGATTGCTGCATGGCCTATGTCACCTGCATATATTGCTCCCAGTTAAAAGGGTTGTGCCAAGTATGAAAGTTATCCCATATCTACAGAATAGGGGGTAACTAATTGATCGGTGGGACTGTTGATGTATTAAAGGGGTTGTGCTAAGTATGATTGGTGAGGGTCTGGCAACTGGGACTCTCATGGATCCTGACTGAGAATTGGGGTGTCATGTTCCTGTCCTGATGGAGCGGCAGGCCAAGCATGCGCCCTGGCACTTCATTCATTCTCTATGCCAGGGATGGCCAACCTGCGGCTTTCCGGCTGTTGTAAAACTACAACTCCCACCATGCATACTGGGAGTTGTAGTTTTGCAACAGCTGGAGAGCCTGCTGCTCCATCAGGACAGGAACATGGGATCCCAGTGGTCAGATGCCGCCCCCCCCCCCTTCCCAACTCCCAACATCATATTTGGCACAACCCCTTTAATACATTAAGAGTCCCTATGCCTGCCGTATATATAAAGCACTCATGATTGCTTATCTGCTGTGGTGGTCCTGAACCTTGAGGCCCCAATCCTCAGAGGTGTTGCTTGAAGCTCCTTAGCCTCTGTAACAGGGCCAGGGGCGGACTGGCCATAGACCCTACGGGGAATTTTCCCAGTGGGCTGATGCCCATAGGCCCACCCGAGTCCTCCTCACTGCCGCTGTCCAGGTTCTTACTACTGGGGGAACTACAGAGGTCATTATTAGAGGTAGGGTTGGCTTGGTGTTGTGGTGTTGTTTGGTTCTATGGGATGGTGTTCTGTGCTGCACTATGGTGTTACTGTTCTTGGCAACTTGTACTGGCCCCATCTACTTGTATTGCCACACCTTCTGTCAGTTTAGCTCCACCTACAACATTGGGACCACTTTCAGTTTCATTTTCCAGGGCCACTTCAAGTTCCCTATCCTCCCCTAAACAAGGCCCCCATTTACCACTTGCCATTTACATTGCTGGTGTCTTCTTATGTGGCAAAGGGGCTTTCAGACTCCATCAGTCACCAAGGCCTATGTGTGAATGCTACTTCTGGACCCCCCTATAGTTTTGCCCCGCCTAAAGTCTAGGATTTTGATCATACAATCTTTACATGAAGTGCTCTTCTATATGGACCGGATGAATAGATTTGTTACTCCAGATCTTTACTGGTTCATTAAAATAGTTGGCTCACAAATGACATTTATCATCTATCCACAGGATAGGTGATAAATATATGTTTGCTGGGGGTTCCTCCACTGACCACAAGAACAGGGGTCCCTGGGCACCCAGTGTGAAAGGAGCGGTACTGAGCATACGTGCACAGTGCACACAGGTATGTCTGGGATGTGACATGTAATACAGACACACAGTGCACACAGGTATGTCTGGGATGTGACATGTAATACAGACACGCAGTGCACACAGGTATGTCTGGGATGTGACATGTAATACAGACATACAGTGCACACAGGTATGTCTGGGATGTGACATGTAATACAGACACGCAGTGCACACAGGTATGTCTGGGATGTGACATGTAATACAGACACACAGTGCACACAGGTATGTCTGGGATGTGTCATGTAATACAGACACACGGTGCACACAGGTATGTCTGGGATGTGACATGTAATACACACACAGTACACACAGGTATGTCTGGGATGTGACATGTAATACACACACAGTACACACAGGTATGTCTGGGATGTGACATGTAATACAGACACACAGTGCACACAGGTATGTCTGGGATGTGACATGTAATACAGACACACGGTGCACACAGGTATGTCTGGGATGTGACATGTAATACACACACAGTACACACAGGTATGTCTGGGATGTGACATGTAATACACACACAGTGCACACAGGTATGTCTGGGATGTGACATGTAATACACACACAGTGCACACAGGTATGTCTGGGATGTGACATATAATACAGACACACAGTGCACACAGGTATGTCTGGGATGTGACATGTAATACACACACAGTGCACACAGGTATGTCTGGGATGTGACATGTAATACACACACAGTGCACACAGGTATGTCTGGATGTGACATATAATACAGACACACAGTGCACACAGGTATGTCTGGGATGTGACATGTAATACAGACACGCAGTGCACACAGGTATGTCTGGGATGTGACATGTAATATAGACACAGTGCACACAGGTATGTCTGGGATGTGACATGTAATACAGACACACAGTGCACACAGGTATGTCTGGGATGTGACATGTAATACAGATACAGAGTGCACACAGGTATGTCTGGGGTGTGACATGTAATACACACACAGTGCACACAGGTATGTCTGGGATGTGACATGTAATACAGACACACAGTGCACACAGGTATGTCTGGGATGTGACATGTAATACACACACAGTGCACACAGGTATGTCTGGGATGTGACATGTAATACACACACAGTGCACACAGGTATGTCTGGGATGTGACATGTAATACACACACAGTACACACAGGTATGTCTGGGATGTGACATGTAATACAGACACACAGTGCACACAGGTATGTCTGGGATGTGACATGTAATACAGACACACAGTGCACACAGGTATGTCTGGGATGTGACATGTAATACAGACACACAGTGCACACAGGTATGTCTGGGATGTGACATGTAATACACACACAGTGCACACAGGTATGTCTGGAATGTGTCTGCAATATTCTGTGGGGCAGTTCTCTTAGTTATATTGGTGAAAAATTAAGTGACAGACTCCCTTTAGTTTAACCCCTTCCCGACCAGCGCCGTACATGTACGGCGCTCGGGCGGTGCGGGGACATGACGCCCGCTCGCAGGTGCGGCGGGCGTCATGGCCGGCAAGTCTCTGCTGTTTCTAACAGCAGAGATTTGCCGCTTCTTACCTCCGTCTGTGGCGACTTCCTGGGCATTCTGATGCCGTGATCACACGTGATCACGGCATCAGGATGCATCTGAACCCGGAAGCCTACGCTTCCGGGTGGTGTACAGACGCCCCGATTGGCCAATCGGGGTGTCTGTACACCATATGAAAACTGTAATCCTCACTGGTGAGGATTACAGTTTTCAAACTGCAATTCTTATTCTGGCCACTAGATGGCAGGCCAGGCTAAGAAATGAGCAATTCATGGATTTAACTGCATCTAGTAAATCCATGATTGCTCATAAAGAAAAAAAAACAAAACACAATATATGAGCTCATATTTGAGCTTTAAAATAATCACAAAAAAATTTTAAAAAATGTTAAAAAATATATAAAAAATAAAAAAGATATAAAAGTTCAAATCACCCCCCTTTCCGTATAAGTAAAAAATAAATACCTAAATAACAATAAATATAGACATCATGGGTATCACCGTGACCGAAAACGCCCATACTTTTAAAATATTAAAAAAAATTCCAATACGGCGAATTGTGCGGCGGGAAAAAAGCGTCCAAATGGCGATTCGCCGTTTTTTGTCGCTTTTTTTTCTAAAAAAAATTAAATAAAAAGTGATCAAAAAGTCATACACACCCCAGAATGGTATCAATAAAAACTTCAGACCGCCCCTCAAAAAATGAGCCCCCATACAGCTCTGTACACATAAATACCAAAAAGTTATAGGGGTCAAGATAGGACAAGGAAAAAGAAAAAAAAAAAAAAGGGCAACTTTCTAATTATTTTATCACCATCTAAACGCAGGAAAAACTATACATATTAGGTATTGCCGGATTCGTACTGACCAGTAGAATGAAAGTAACCGGTCAGTTTTAATGCACATCGAACGCTGTAAATAAGAAACCCGTAGAACTGTAGCGGAATAGCGGTTTTCTTGCAATTTCACCCCATTTGGAATTTTTTTCCCGCTTCCCACTACACCATATGCAATATTAAATGGTGGCGTTGGAAAGTACAACTTGTCCCGCAAAAAAGAAGCCCTCATACAGCTATGTGAACAGAAAAATAAAACAGTTATGGCTGTTTGAAGGCAGGGAGAGCAAAACGAAAATGCAGAACCGAAAAAACCTCCGGGGTAGAAAGGGTTAATTAGGGCTATTAAACTATGTTGTTTACTGCATAGAATAAGAGACAATTTCACCTGGAAAGGATTTACATACACATTTATCTGAATGATCATTACAACCAGGAAAGAACAATCTCTCATCCCTATCACTCATCGCCAGCAGCAGAACACAGCTCAGAAGGATCTTCTGCTGAGATGACACATTTATGATTCTTCGAGGAATACTTCACCAGGCTTGTCACTGGCTTCTATCACAAGGACAGAGCTCTGTAAACAGAGGCATCTATCAAATCCAAAATTACTGGGTGCAACAACACCTCTGAACTAGGGCTGCACCATGCATCGATATATCGGTACTATTTCAGTATGTCTACGTATGTCCAGGATTGACATTGCCTGTATTTCAATACTACGCTTTAAAGCGCCAGTAACCTTCAGTCCCTATAGAGTCCCAGTCAGTACTCTGACAATGAAGGGGGATGCCTTGGTGGGGGAGGGTCTTTTCTGCCTTCTGACAGGGATATCCTTGTATATTCTGTTTCTTCTTTCAGATTGTCTCTGCCTGGTTTCAAGGCCTAGAACTTGCTGTATGGGAGGTAGAATCACTATCAGTGAGCGAGAGGCCAGGTAGGACGAGTATCGGAAAACAACCCTACTGTGAACTGCCTCAGGTCTCATGCACACGAACCGCCCTGCCCAGCCTGCAAATAGTGGCGTACATATAGAGGTAAGGGCCGCATAGCAAGGATCAAACCAGGCCCTCACACAGGACAGAAGGGTTTCTGCCTAAACCCCTATCAATGACCCTTGGACCATTTCTCCACTGCTTCATTTGCTAAAAGTTGTTCCTTTAGAGAGTAGAGTCCTGACCAAGTTTTCACCTCCAGTAGAAGAGGAGATGATCCCAACTAAGACTGGGCCCCCTCTTGTCCTGGGCCCAATAGCAGTCGCATGGTCTGCCACTATGGTAGTTACACCCCTGCCCGCAAACAGTGGGTCCACAATATACGGGCACTGGCCTTGTGTGCTCCGTATCATGGATGTGGACCCATTCACTTGAATATGCAAGATACATCACGGAGGCACAGAGAGGATTCCCATGGAAGCACTACAGAGCTCTTCCGTGGGCTTTCCTTCCACACTGCAAAAATATAAAACATGTTCTATTTATTTGCAGTGCGGACTGAATCTTGTAGATCGCAGACCCATTCAAGTGGCTGGCGCACGGCCATGCCTGACATGGGAGGAGAGACGTAGTGTTAAAGGAGGCAGAGCTTTTGGAAAAAGGAGGCGGAGCTGATTGCTATTTACTGGTTCCTCTTGACACACAGGAATTGATGGCTGAGCCTATCACTACTCCAAGTGATTAGCAGAGTGGTAAATTCCTGTGTGGAAGAAAGACCTGCAGGGGCCCAAACAGCACCATAACAGGATCTTTTTATGCCATTGTGACCCTTTGTAAAAAAGAAAAAATTAAAATCTACAGGTGGAGATTCCCTTTAAATCTGTGTGCAGTGAGCTCCCCCTAGTGGCAGCTGTAGGCAGCCACACTTTTCCTTAAGTAGTATAAAGGGAAGAATTAGGACTTAGATCTTTGTATCAAAGGAACAGAATTTCGACCCCTACAATGGTATATTAAATGAAAATAATCAGACCAGAATTTAGATTTATATTAGAAAAGTCAAGAAACTTTTTGAACAATGAATAGGTCACTAAAAAGTGGGCAACTGTCCCCCCCAACTCCCCCAGAAACATTTCCGCTCACTTTGCCTGGGAATGCATGTTTACTGCCGTTGGAAAAGGGGAATAAGCAGCTGTCAGACAAAACTTATCTATGGGCGGCAGATGTCAGAGGAAGGTGGGCTTCTCCTATAAACCTTAGATAATACTGAGGCTTAGTTCTGGTCAGTGATTTACATCAGTGACCCAAAACCAGGTGTGGGTCAAAAAACACAGAACAGGTGCAAATTACTGCTCGGGGCTCCAACTTCTGACTTAAAATTCAGTAACATGGTAGGCTTTATATGTGATAATAACATATCCTACAGCATTTTACAAGCAAATGTTTAAAGGGAACCTGTCATCACCTTTATGCTACCCATACTAACAGCAGAATAAAGTAGAGACAGGCGAGTTGATTTCAGCGGTCTGTCATTTATAAGTTAAAAGTAAGTGGTTGCTGAGAACCAATATCACAAACATTGCAGATTAGGCCTGGAAAAGAGTCAAATCTTCATGAGAAGAGTCATGGTTATTCATGAATTCCTGCTCTCCCTGCCCACCTGATGATGACTGACAGTCTTCTACCTAGTTTTCTCCCTTTCTCTCTAGGAGAGAACTGCCAGTCATCAGCAGATGGGCGGGAGAGCAGGAGATTAGGAATAACCATGACTCTTCTCAGGTAGATTTGACTCTTTTCAAGGCCTGGGATGCAATGTTTGTGATGTTGGTTCTCAGCAACCACTCACTTTTAGCTCAAGAGAGACACACCGCTGAAATCAGCATTTCTGTCACTATTTTATGCTGCCCTCAGTACAGTCAGCATAAAGTTGATGACAGGTTCCCTTTAAAGACTTAAATTTTTACTTTTCATAATTTAAAAATAAGTATTCAAAATTTCATTTATAGTCCCTTTCCAACTGTTCTAGAGGAATGTACTTGATCAACTCTTCAATTTTAGCCAGCCATTTACATCCATATGCACTAGTTTGGTATTTGCTAATATAACCACTAGAGGGCGCCAAGCTACCTGACCGGCAATCTAGGACCTTTTCTACCCACTCCCTTGTTCATTCAAGCCCTTGGTCCACCTCTATGAGGTTTTTAAGATCTGTATTAAAAATGAATGGCAATGGCATACAATTATTCTTGATTTTCAATGGATCCCTTTAACCTTGAGATAATTTGTTTTATTTTTTTAACCTTATCTTGGGTGGTAATACTATAAGTAATCATAAAGCACACATGACAAATGCACTGATAACCAGCTGAATGGGGCATTATTTATTGAGGATTGGATTGTCGCAGTTTTCCCTCTTTGGCTGGGGGTGGTGCTCTTCCTGAATATCAACTTTTTTGAACAGTAGGGCAGATGTACTAATTCTTTCTATTATTTAGACTAGTCTAAAGATGTGCAAAATTGATCACAGTGGAAATTTGACACATCTTTAGCTATTTTTGTGTTACTTTATATCAGGGATGCTCAACCTGCGGCTCTCCAGCAAATCCCATCATGCCCTGCTGTAGGCTATTCGGGCATGCTGGGAGTTGTTGTTTTGCAACAGCTGAAAGGACGCAGGTTGGGCATCCTTGCTTTATACCATCTACTGGTTGTCCAAAATTTGACACCAAAATGAGTAAATCTCCCTAATGTTTTTTTTAGATCCAATATTCTGTGCTGATTAATGTTTTAAATTGTTTTTTATATCCTCTGAATAGGTCATCAGTATTTGATCGTGGGGGTCCAACACCCGGGACCCTCAGCGAACACCTGTTTGAGAGAGCACCAGCTCTCGCAGTATCGCCCCGGCTTTTCTCAGCTTTTCCTAGGCCATTTGACATCACGTTCATCGGTCACGTGGCCAAGGAGCAGCTCAGCCCCACTGAAGTGAATGGGGCTGAGCTGCGATACCAAGTACGGCCACTATACAATGTACGGCGCTGTGTATGGTGAGATGTGAGAAGGTAGCGGTGATGCTGCGATTGTTGGTGTCTTCTCAAGCAGCTGATCGGCAGGGGTCCTGGATGTTGGACCCCCACCCATCAGATATCAGGTATAAAAGTCTCGGAAAATCACCTTAAAGAGGTTTTCCTGGATTCATATATTGATGACCTGCTATCCTCTAACTGTTGGCACCTCCACTGATCAGCGCTGCGTGAGTGTTGCGGCCTCTTCCTAGGCCATGTGGTATCACATTCATTGATCACATGGTCTAGGTGCTGCTCAGAATGGATCTGAGCTGCAATACCAAGCACAGCCACTATATAATGTATGGCGCTGTGCTTGGTTTGCCGTGAGGAGGCTGCAGCACTCAACGGAGCACAGTGGCCTCTTCAAATAGATGACCGACAGGGGTGTGAGCATTATGATAAAATTCTGTTTAAATCTGCCACTAGAGGGAGCTCACTTCATACTGTTTTCTTATTTAGTTCAATGTATCAAGAGTATGTGATCAGCTCCCTCTTGTGGTGACTGTTATGTATTAAAAACATGAATCTGCCCAGAATTTTGGAATCATTTCGATTTAAAAAAACTGTTTTCGAGGGTGGAAATTCACTTTAAGAGTTTCCTGCTTACCGATATGCAATGAATGATATCTTCCCGCATGTTTTAATAAGAACAGAAGATCTAGAAACAAATAAGTTTCTAGATCTTCTGGCCTAAAATATTAATTTTGTTTTCAGGCTGTCATTTTTTGAGAACACAGTCTTATATGTGCCTTAGAAATGCAAACAGCACGATCTGCCGCTAACAGAAAGGAAGGCAATCTGTCAGGCTGTCATGTTCACGGCTGCTGTGAAATTTCTTACTTGTGCGGAGAAAGGACTGTCAGCTTCTAACAAATGTTTGCTAAGTAGACCACAAACAGAGGGGTCTGCAGATATTTCACAGAACAATGTCGCTGTGAAGATATCAGGTCACATGTAATCCCAACAACACTGTATACTATGCATAGAATAACCAGGTATTCGAAGCCGGCCATTACTCATCAAGCCTGCTTGAATTGACTGAAAGAACACAATAGGAGGATAAGCTGCTGCCATATCTAGTAACACAGTAACATGGTAACATACCTGGTAAGGCTTCTTTCACACTGGCGTTAGGCTTGTCTGGCAGTCTGTTCCAGCAGGGGAAGTCCTGCCGGGAAGTCCGCCCCCATTATGGTGGGGAGAGCAAAGACAATTTATCAAAAAATCACAGACAGCCAACATTTTTTATGGACAAATTTCGAAAACTATTATGAACTATAAAATTACAAGTAATAAAGATATCTATAGGTCAGATACAGGTACTGAACACATTGCCAGCATTAAGGCTAGGGCTACACTGTCCCGGCCAGGATCGCTGAGTAGCGGGGATCCTATAGAAATGAATGGACACTGGAAAAAAGTCCCCTGTTTTTACTGACTATCCAGGAATTTCTGGACAGTTGCAATCCCTCAGCTCCGAGAAGCAGGTAAGTAAGTATTCCTTTACAGGTCCAACCAAGTGGGGGGATTTGCCAAAAACCTCCCATTCTTGCACATCCCCTTTAAGATAGAAAACCCCTTAACTTATCCAACAAAATGGAAGCTATGCTCTATTTGCACAATAAAGTCTCCATATCTGTAATGTCACACCCGAAGGGGTGGATCCACTAAGCCCCCTGTCCAGAGTAGCAGGTCTTGAGGAAGGGGAATGCCGCAGGATGGAGACAGATGTAGTAAGAGTAAAGAGTGCCCTTTTGGCCTTCGTTGGGCTGTTATACATCGGAATCATGGGCGGATTGGGAACTTAAAATGGCCCTGGAAAAAATACTAAAAGTGGCCCCGTTTTGTATTCAGGGACAAACTGATAGAAGGCAGGTCCAGCAATTCCATATTGTGGCACATTATACTGCCCCAACAGAGCCAAATACCACAGTACATCACAAAATACTGCCAGCAGCACAAAATACATCCCCAAAAACTTCTACTGGACGGCCGTGAGGAGGCCCCAGGCGGCCCTTTGGGCATCTGCCCACCGGGAAATTTCCCTGTAAGGTCTATGGCCAATCCGCCCCTGATCGGAATCCCTTTTTTTGCTGCATGGCACAGTCTGTTGTGACATTCAATAAAGAGGAACGGAGAAAAGGAAACATATACAGCACAGTGTATGTTTTTTATTACAATGGGAGCCAATGTGTGACAGATGCCACCAGGAGCGGGCTGGAAACTTAAAGTGGCCCTGGAAAAAATACTAAAAGTGGCCCCGTTTTGTAGTTGGGTCCAAATTGATTGAAGGCAGGGTCAGCAATACCATATTGTGGCACATTATACCGCCCCAACAGAGCCAAATACCACAGTCCATCACAAAATACTGCCCTAAACACTTCCACTGGCTGACCGTGAGGAGGGCTCAGGCGGCCCCCAGGGCATCGGCCCACCGGGAAATTTCCTTGTAAATTCTATGGCCAGTCCGCCTCTGGATGCCTTCATACACCTAAACTCTGAAGGAAAAAAATCTCCCAACATATACCTATGACAGACACTGCAAAGAGTGGTGTGAAAGTACGTTAGGGATGACACCGGTATGTATGATTGCGGTATTGTCCTGTTCGTTTTCTGGGCGTACATATCTGCACATGTAAGTCAGGACCGTTTCTTTATACTGACATTCACAGCAAACAGGGACATTTCACATGGCTCTCCACATCCTGAATGGTTTGTGCTTTCTCCGCTATGAGGCTCATACAAAAAGACATTAGGGCTGAGCAACAGTACAGAAGAAAACCCATTACCATCCAAGTATGAGGTGGGTCATGAACCTAAGGGTGGCCCCATCATGTTTTCTTTGCATTTGGCAGCATTTAGAGCACAACGTCTAAGGGATTCCCAATTTTTCCCACCTCCCAACCTATTGTGGAAGTAACCAAACTCCATCTCCGGGAAAAATATAGAATCAGGCAAATAATGTTTATCTGGACACTCGTGCCATGTGGTAGCATCTTTCCTACTAAACACTGGTCTGCAGACAACTCGGGGCTCCTACTGTTCTACTTTTATACAGTTTGTAGCTGAACTAGAACCTAGAACCTACCTGGGGAAGTACAGCCTAAGGGCTCCGTTGGAGGCTCAGTTATGACCCTCTATTATAGATTTAGTCAAAAATAGCAGAGAGAAAAGTCCTGCATACAGGACTTTTTTCTCCTCTGAAAAAGCGTTCTCCCGAACAAAAACTGAACAGATCCCTTTATAGTCCATAGGACCAGTTTGGCTCTGTTTCTGTCAGTTATGTGCTGAATCTGCTGTTATAACGAAGCAGAATGAATAAAGAATGCCGAATAAAGAATGCTGATGTGAAGGAGCACTAACGAAAACAATGTTGCAGTTCAAGGCTGCCATAGACTTGTATTGAGCTTCAATACAAGTCAATGGGAATGATCAAGCAGTATTCATTTGTAAACAGCTGTCTGATATAGCTATACTAGTTCACTGTGTCTGGATTTTGCTTCCAAAATTTAGCTCTGCATAGTAAGTTATGAGAGCAGTGGAAAATTACTAGCTTCTCAGTGCACAGGCTGAAAATTCCCAAAGTCTCTTGTGTAAACTGGCTGTGCATTAACTCTTTCCACAATTCAGTATATATCAGGATATGTCATATAAAATACAATTCAACAGGATAAGTGCAAACAACAGCAACAATTACAGTGCAAGTTAACCCTCTAAAGTACACTAAAGTAGTGAGTTGATAGATTTGAGTACATGAAATAGGTTCAATTGTCCACAAATATCCAGACTCCAAAATAACCATGGTCCAAGGTACTACATATACAAATGGTGACATGATGCTACGGCCCTTCCTGCAGATGTCACCATTCTTCTAAACTTGATTTCACCACCAGCAGCTCTCATTCTCCACTGGAATAATTCTGTTCTTCTGGAGATAATTTTTTTGGAAAGGAAGGCACGGGGTGAAGTCTCCTGTTAGAGGATTTCAGATACAATGGCTTCTACATCCAATAAAGAGATATCCACTTCAACAAAGAAGGGTCTCAGAACCTCCAGATGAGATAAGACCGAAGCAGACACAAATCACACTTTGAATTGTTGAAATTGCTGCTTCAGGCCAAGGATGAGGAATCGCTTTACCCTTTACATGTCAGAGTGATAAGAGGAGCCACCAGATAACAGAAGTTGTGAAGAAAATGTCAGTAGTAGTTAGCAAAAACTAGAAAGTATTGGAGCTATTTCAAACTTGTAGAAAAAGGTCAGCAAAGGACAGGTAATACTGTCTGGATCCATCTCCTAACCTTGAGTAGAAATGATGTACACAAGGAAGGGAAACTCAGATTGCTAGTTTGGCACAGAAGTAAATTCTCATGGAGGTGCTATACGACCAGAGCATGGTCTTCATCAAGTGACCAGAATGCAGTCCTCCGATAGACATTGATTGGCAGATCTTTTTTTTTTTTACATCTGATCTGAGGTCTGACTGGGGTCTGATCCGAGTCTGATGGGGGTCTGATGGAAGCTAGGGGGGTCTGATAGGGGGCTGATCTGAGGCTGATGGAGGTTGAAGGGTCTAATCTGAGGCTAATAGAGCTTGGGGGTCTTAGGATCTGATCTGAGGCTGATGGAGCTTGGGGGTCTGATGAGGTTCTGATCTGAGGTCTGATGGAGCTTGGGGATCTGATCTGAGGTCTGATGAAGAATGGGGGGTCTGATGAGGATTGGGGTCTGATCTAAGGTGTAATGAAAAATATTTTACTTCTTATTTTCCTCCTCAAAATTCCAGGTGCGTCCTATAGTCTGAAAAATATGGTATATTCACTGGAAAAGCGAGCTTCCTTCTGTATCAAAGGTAGATTCCGAGCTTGGTGTCTGCACTCAGTCGCTGGTCTTTCTACAGTCAGACATATTCACAGAAGTAAGTTTCCTACTGCATCAAAATTCAGATTCCTGGACTGGACAATCTCACTGGACATTGACTGGCAGAACTGGAGAGTTGTCAGACGAAGCCATGGGTCAGAACCAGAAGATCAATGGAGAGCAACAAACCAAAAGGAGCAAGCAAATGTCAGACTCAAAGCTCAGGTCAAGAATCAAAACCAGGAAAGTCACAGAGAAAAGGCAACTCAAAGGGCAAAGCAATAGGCAAAATCCAGCATAAAGCAGGCTAGGAAGTCACTATATATTAACTGATATTCAGGTAAGGTTCAAGAGACCCTTTCCTGCATGGCAACCAGATGCTAAGGGAGATGTAGGTTACCACAGAAGAACATTGCTGGAGCGGAGAAATCTCAGACGTCTTGCAAAAATCATTGAGTAGTTAGAACATTAAGCAAAGCTGAAAAACAGGCTAATCAACTTTCAGATAGACTCTTGGTCTCAAGACGAGAAGAGCTTGCAGCCCCCTCACAGGAAGAACATGATTATTTTTTTTTTACTCCTCATTGAACATCTGGCCAACTCCATTCATGTAAATAGTTTCACATATGAGCTGTACTCTGCACACCACTACTACAGAGCCTATAAAAAATGTATTCACCCCCAGCAGCTCTTTCTGGTTGCATCGATTATGGAGAATTTTTTCAGACTTTATGTGCCTTGAAGGGATTGCATCATCACAGACAACCCTACGATATGAGAGTCTCCAGATGACTTTACCCAGGGAAGTTGCATTTGGCCAATGATTGGGGAAATTCCTTGTGACATGGTAGCCATTTAGATGTCATGAATGGCCCAAGTCAACCACAGTGAGAGCAACGCTAGTTTATCAGCTCGCCACTGTGGCTCATTGAAGAGGCCCATTAAAAATGGCCATGTCTCCCTGTTGGGAGAACTCCATCAAAGGTAGCAATTATGGTAATGTCCTGGAGTGACAAAGTTAGAGGTTTTTTTGGTCAATACATTTTTTTTGGAAGCTCAGAATTCTTTAAAAAATGAAAAAGCTGATCCCGTTCCAGTGCCTCTGGATGAGCCGTCATATGTCCATGCAATGGCATACATATAAAAGTAAGGGCTCCATAGCAAGGATCAAACCAGGTCCCCACACAGGACAGAAGGGTTTCTGCCTAAACCCCTTTCAATGACCCTTGGGCCATTTTTCCACTGCCTCATTTGCTAAAGGTTGTTCCTTTAGAGGGTAGAGTCCTGACCAAGTTTTCACCTCCAGTAGAAGAGGAGATGATCCTAACTAAGACTGGGCCCCTCTTGCCCTGGGCCCCATAGCAGTCACATGGTCTGCCACTATGGTAGTTACGCCCCTGTGTCCATGTGAAGGAGAAACTGGTGGGGGACCCAAAACAAGAGTGGCGGAGAGCTGGCAACATGTACGTTTTTGCTTTTTTTTCAAAGCATTCTAAGACTTTTTTTCAATTCACAAAAAAAAAGTTTACTGGTGAAACAACCCCTATATTCAGGCATATCTGCTTAACGCTATCCCGGTAATCTATTCAGGCCGCAAAGGAGCAGAATACCAGAATTAAAGTATCTGGCATAGCCAGACACCGCCAGGGCTTGCTGGAAACCAATGGGATCCGTCGGCTTTTCATTATGAACGCCGGCTTTCTGCCAGAAAGATAAAGCTGCATACAGCATTTTTTTTCCTGGCAGAATGGCGGAATTCTCATCAGACACCTAACGGATCCTATTATAGTGAATCAGGAGTGCACCTAGCCTTTCTGCTGCCTGAGATGAAAACTGAAACGGCGCCCCCCCCCATGCCAATTTCTTAACCTAACCCCTTTGCCACAATGAAAGCGCTCATTGCCCATGGCCCTTCTGCTGCCCCCCTCTTGCCCCTACCTGGTGCTGCCTGAGGCGATCGCCTCACCTGGCCTCATTGGTGGTGCACCCCTGTAGTGAATAGGGATTAAGTGAACCCTGGCAGTGTACGGGTATGCCGGATAGGGAAATTCGGGTATTCTGCTCCTCTGCAGTACTGGAATGCTATAACAAAGATGTAGGCCAACAGGAAAGGGATAAATAGTTATGCGTTCAATTACTTCAAGAGGTTTCTTGACAAGGGGAAAGCCCCCTAAACACGCCCCCCATGAAAAATAAACCTAGTAATACACGTATTTAGATTCTCTTCAGTTCTGTTGCTGATGCCCCCATAGATCCTGATGGTTCTGGTGTTTATGTTGTGGTCGGATTACATAAAGTCCATGATAACACACGGCCTTGGCAGCCAATTACTGCCGGATGTCATGACCCTTCTTCCGTGCTGGTACTCAGCACTACTGGCCTCACTCATGTTTTGTCACTAATCAATTGACAAAATCTGAAGAATTCAGACAGGAAAACATCTGTATCGTCTCTGTACAGACGTATACCTGCCTGCATTCCTGAGATACCTCTGAGTGTACGTGAGATGCATCTTTCCAAAAAAGAACGGTATTCAGGTACATCCCATGATACACTATAAATCATGTATGCTAATACAATGTAGTAAAATATGGTGCAAGTCAGTAATAAATGTGGCATAACTGTCGCCAGTTGTTTAGCTCCACCCCTCAGGTAGCAACCTGCATACAGGTCACATTTTTCTAAGGGTAGGCTCACATTTGCATTTAAGGTTCTCTCCTGGAACAGCCTGCCAGAGTTCACCAGATCCGGCCTAGCTGGATATTGCCTTCACCGCCGGACCCCATAGACCAGGGCTGGCCAACCTGCGGCTCTCCAGCTGTTGCAGAACTACAACTCCCAGCATGCCCAGTCTGCCTACAGCTATCATCCTACAGCAGGGCATGGTGGGAGTTGTAGTTTTACAACAGCTGGAGAGCCTCAGGTTGGCCAGCCCTGCCATAGACTATAATGGGATCCAATTGGAGATCCAGCCAAATGCCAACTTTGAACAGCCTAGTCAAGTATTGGCTAACCTCCGGCACTCCGGGTGGAACTACGACTCCCAGCATGCTCCATTCATTTCTATGACGTTCTGAGAACAGTTATGCAAGTGTGCATCTTGGGAGTTGTAGTTTCACCACAGCTGGAGCCCCGAAGGTTAGCTATCACACGTATAGTCACTTATTGGCTGCGGAGTGCCACTTGATTGACAGCGCGCAAAAAAACCCCAAAAACTCTGTAGGAGCGATTTAGGCTCTTGGAATAGGTGTCAAACTTAGTCGGGCGACCATTGAAGTCAATAGGAAGTGGAAAATAGGAAAATAGAAATAGAAATACAAATATAATGAAAAATTTGATGGATTACTCGGTGGTTATTTTCAGCCTGTCTATAGGTTGCATGAGTAGAAGCCACCATAGGTCAGGGATGCTCAACCTGCAGCCCTCCAGCTGTTGTCAAACTACAACTCCCATCATCCCCTGCTGTAGGCTGATAGCCGTAAGCTGTCTGGGCATGCTGGGAGTTGTAGTTTTGCAACAGCTGAAGGGCTGCAGGTTGGGCATCCCCTTTAAGAAACGTGCAGACACTGGCAGGCAGACAGCAGCCAGGCTGAATACATAAGAAGGGCAGCACAATGCAGCATTTCAGCAGAGGTCCCCTGACTGGTGGGGAGGGTTCCCCGGGCCTATAGGGTGATCCCCCGGCCGCTGGCAGTGACGTGGCGCCGGCCACATTCATATGCAGAGCTCCATTGTGGAGGAGCAGCAGCAGCAGCCTCCCTCTCCTCACCGCCTGCCCATCGCATGGGGGGAGGGTCTGCAGCCAGGCTCATTCTTCATAGCAGAGCCCAGACATGCTGAGGTGAGGGAGGCTGCAGCCAGGGAGGCTCATCCTGTGCACGGCCTCGCTCCCCCTGGATGCATGCATGCCCCGGCCCTGCCTCCTCTGCAGCATCCCCTGCCCATTTGGATCCCGGGCTTGGTGTGCCTTCACATGGCAATGTCTTCACTGCAGCAGCTCTGGCAGCAGAGGGACATCATCATCACTTTTGTGCTGCCTCTTCTGCTCCTTCCCCTGCCTCTGGTAGCCCAGACCAAGGTAAAGTGACTGGTGGGGGGAGGGGGTGCTGGATGAATGATGCTATCTCCTCAGCTGAACCCTGGGCTACTATTATTAAAGTTTCCAAGCTGATGGTGGGGGAGGGGAACACAATGTAGCATGCCATGTAACGACTGTTAGCTCTTGGGGTCGGTCTTGTATCAATATGTAACAAAGGTTTCTGGTGGTACTTGGTGTTTTTTAGGCCTGGAATATGAAAAGGTGGGGGGGGATTTATTATCCATCGCGTGTAGTCCCCAGCATGGTGCCCGCTGCTGCACATCGCCAGGTTGCTCAACGTTAGAGAAGTGGTGGAAAAGTTGGATACAATGGAGGCATATGGCGTGGCCCTTTTTTACTTACGATTGTTAAATATAGCGCTGTTTTATACGCGGAGATGCCAGGTGATGGCAAGAACGGCTATGACCGATAGCGAGGGAGGCCTGAATAATGAACTTTGGCATGCTGGTAACTTGTACCTTGGTGCATACTTGGGGTCATTTACAAAGTTATATGCCTATAATTGGCGTAAGGGCTCATGAATGAATGTATTTTTTTTTTGTGTTCATTCCATTTTTTTTTTTCTACGGGTCCACAAAAAATATGTCCGCAAAAAAAATAGAACATGTCTTATTTTTGTCCGATGGTTACAATGGGTCCGCAAAAAAAAAACGGAAGCAATACGGACGTCACACCGACATTATCCGTATTTTTTGCCCAGTACAAAATACAGGTTGTGTGAATGAGCCCTAAAATTGTCACTGACTTTTTAAATGTCCATCCGACTATTTTTTTGCATAGTCGTTTTTACGGCACGTTGGACACATGAAGGAATAGCAACAGTCAGGCTGGGGCCGGGAGTCTGGCTCTGGCAAATTTACTAGTTTTACAGGTGTCACACTTTAGAAAAACTAGATTTTCCGGCAGGCCCACGCACTACCAAAGATGTGTCTAGTTTATGACAAGGCGCACGCCCCACATCGTCCATCAGCCACGCTGTCACAAAAGGAAAGCAAAACTGTTAAAAAATGATGGTCTTAATAAATGACCCCCCACTGTGTCATCGTAGCGCGGCCGCCCAGGAGGATGTCCGCTCTTTAAAAATGGGCCCCCATTTGGAAAAGTGATTGTCCTGATTAATGTTGAGGGTGGATTCGCCTCTGTAGATTCTCGTGGGGCAAATCCGCAGTGTTGTACAGTACCAGCAAAGTGGTCAAAACGGAAAAAAAATGGATCCTGTATTTTAGGTTAGTTGCACACTAGCGGCAGAGATCCGTCAGCGCAGGGGTTATTTAGACTGGCGAACTAAAGCACTGGTCTTAAAGGGGTATTCAGATGTTAGACAATGGGTGCGGGTCCCCACCGCTGGGACCCGCACCTATATTGAGAACGGAGCGGGGAGCGCTGCGCCCGGAGGACCCCGGGTTTCCTAGGGTCCAGCCATCCCATAGACATGAATGGGAGCGCACCGCACATGCGCGTCCACCGCTCCCATTCATTTCTATGTAGCTGACGGAAATAGCAGAGCCAGTGCTCGGCTATTTTCGGCGGCCCCATAGAAATGAATGGAGGGCGGCTGCGTATGCGCAGTGCGCCCTCCTTCACTTTTGGGGCTTCGTTCTCGATATAGGTGCGGGTCATGCGGTTTTGGTGCCGTCCGTGTTTTTTTTTTTTTTGTGGACCCATTGATGTCTGTGGTCCGCATTTTGCAGCCATATTCCATATTCCGCATTTTGCAGCCATATTCCATATTCCGCATTTTGCGGACATACGGATGTATAGAGTACATGGATCATCTGTATGTAAGTTCCGCAGAGAGATAGAACATGTCCTGTGCTAGGATGCAAAATGCAGACCACGGACTTCAATGGGTCTGCAACAAATGCGGATGCTGTATCTGTATTCTGCGGATCCGCAATTTACAATTGTGTGTTTGAGGCCTAATACAATACATTATATTAAATGCAAACTATTGTCCTTCTGTCGCAGTCGGCATAGAAAGTCAAGCGAGGCTGTCTACCCTCCCAAAAGTCCAAACCAAACCCGGGCAGGAAGTAGAACACACAGAGCAACATCAAAAGTTTGGGGGTCATTTACAAAAGGCCAGCGTTTTACATTTCCCCTCTGTGCTGCCAGAGGATTCGACTAATTTCTGGTGAGGCGTGCGCCTCATCATAAATTAAGTGCACCTCCTTCTGTCCATGTTCCTGGGGTGAAATCGGTAGTAAAATCCCAGAAAACCCCTTTAAGCTCATTTTCCATCCGAGGCAGTACTCTGATGCAACGTGTACAGCGTATTTCATCCTCACGCGTGTACAGTCATCTCGTCTGGGAAGAAACCTTATACGCAGAAGGAACGTGTTCCTCCCCGGACACAATGAGGGGTCTGTTCTGGTCTCTATGACCCCAGTGTTCGGTTGCAGCTGAAGGGCCTACGTTCATAGGAGTACAGTGAAGGCCTCAGTGGAGCAGTGTTAAAATTAGCGTGCGGAAAACATTAGAAAGCCGTGGCGTGACTTCCAGGAAGTTTGCACGCTCGTGGTTACTCATCGCTCAGTCAAGGCTTACAGTCGGCTCTTGGTTTCACTGATCACTGAATCATTCATTCGCTTCGACAGATGAGTCTAGTATGAGATTTTTTTTTTTTTTCTTCTTTTTTCCTAGCTATAAAAGTCTTTCCCGCCTTCAGCTGACTCACAGCTGTGACATGGCTCTGGATATGTTCATTTTGTGGAGTTTTTAGGAGATATTATATCTCTATGGAGAGTGCCTAAACGGCGTGAGGAGTCCTTAGTAACTTTCTATTTTATTTATTTATTTTTTATTTATATAAAAAGTAGCAAACAGACATCGCATCCGTGTGCATGAGGCCTTACACTGCCCGTCATCTTGGAAGTGCAGTGTAATTACAAGTACTCACTTCATTCACTTAAAGGGAGAGGGCGAGTAGTGTAATGAAGAGGAAACAGCGCACACATGTAGCGCCGCCTCCTGTTCAAACAGCTGATCGTGGGGGAGCAGGGTGTCGGACCCTCGCCGATCAAGAATTGCTGACCTATCCTGAGAAGAGGTAATCGATATAAACAGGCTGTACAACCCATTTAACCCTTTGCTGACCACCCAATGGTAACTCACGTCAGCGGCCGGCCAATTAAAAATGGCGCATGCAGCACATGCATAGCTGCCGGGTGTCTGCAGTTTGACCCTTCAGATGCCATGGTCAAACGTGACCTTGGCATCTGGATGACCTAAAACCCGGAAGCGCGCCCTTCTGGGTGTGCCCTGGCTCCCCCCTGCGGGGATCAAGGGAGCTGGAGCATGTATGTGGCAGTCCCTGTCCTCCTCCGTGGCAGGGTTCCATAGGAAGAAAGTAAAATTCTCATCGACTCCAGTGCTTATGCATTGTAGTCTATGGGACAAGCAAACTGATGATTGCTTGTTATAGTTCCCTATGGGAAAAGTTTAAAAAATGTTAAATCTAAAAATTCAAATCACCAAATTGTAAATAAAAATATGCAAACTATAAAAAATACACATCATGGGCATCGCAGCGTGCAAAAGCGTCCATACTATTAAAATATAAAAATATTAACGGAACGGAGAAAGGTAAAAATTAAATAAAAAGAGATCAAAAAGTCGTACACGCTCCAAAAACGGTATCATTGAAAAGTACAGATCACCCCCAAAAAATGAGCCCTAGAAAAACTAGAAAAAACAGGGGTCAGAATTTGGCGATGAAGTTTTAATTATTATTATTTTATTTTAATTAAAACACAAGAAACACTATATGTGGTATCGCTGTAATTGTACTGACCTGGAGATTAATAACAGGTCAGTTTTACCGCATAGTAAGTCGTATATAAAAAAAAAAATAAATGGCGGAATGGTGTTTTTATGCAACCGTGTATGGGGCCATTAGAAAGTGCATCTTGTCCTGCAAAAAACAAGCCCTCATACGGCTATGTGAATGAAAAAATAAAGTTAGGACTGGGAGTAAAAAATGAAAAAGAAAGAAAAATCATTAAAGGGTTAAACTCTATTACATTTTTTTAGTCGGGTTAATGAGCTGACTTCGGTCTAGTACATATCCTGGAAGGTTTGGGTCTAATTTGGGCAAGGAGACCCTTGTTTGGTTTCTCGGCAGTATAAGAGGGAAGATTCAGCAATCCAGGTGAGAGCAGGATTGATCGGTATTGACAGGACAGTAAAATCCACAGCCATCTGCTTATCTGACGCGTTTGAGATCATACTAAGCGCTGTCCATAGCAATACCAGAGTTCAAAGGCTGCTTCACGTTTCCTGTTTTTGCTTCTTTTATTGCACAGAATCAACACGGAAATGCTGGTGAGTGGACATCTGACGTAAGAGGAGCCCATCAGCTTTCCTGCTACGTCTGTTGTATCTTATTCTGGAGCATCTTTTCTTAGAACTTTGTTATTCCTCCTGTAAATGTATAGGTCAGTTGATAACTGGGTGTTACCCTTGACATGGCCATCGGAGTGTGTCTACACATCCTGACAGCACTGAGTGTATGGTATTATAATATAGGGACAGACCCTGTTGACAAAAGGCATGGTAACACCCAGTTATATGTTTTTTTCATACATTTCCAAGAGGAATAACAGTTGCATAGTGCTATGCAGACTAAGAAAAGATGCTCCAAAAGCCAAAGATGCTACTAAAACCATTATATTAGCAAAGTTAGCAACTCCCCTTTATTTTGTAATTTGATAAGCTGTCACTTAAAGGGGTTGTCTTATCTCCTACGTATATCACTAGGACCACCTATGGCAGATAGCAGCGGGTCCCAGAGGTGGCAGTTCACCATGGCCACCCTCCATTCACATCTATGGGAGTTCACTTGACTGTTTTCCAAACTCCCATAGAAGTGAATGGATAGCATGCGCAGTACCCGATTCTGGATATAGGAGCAGGTCCCAGAGGTAGGACCGTGGGCACCTACATGACATTTTTGGCATATCCTAGCACTATGCCGCCAGTGTATGAGATAACACAAGCTTTTTATAGGGTTTTCCAGGATGTTTAGGCTTCATTCACGTGTCCGTTTTATGTTTCCTTGTCTGTTCCGTTTGTTTTTTTTTTTTTTTTTTTGCAGACCGTATGTGGAACCATTAATTTCAATGGGTCCTAAAAAAAAAAAAACGGAAGTTACTCCGTGTGCATTCTGCATGGATCCTGCACCCCGCCAACTCAGTTATTTTTGGCAGTCCCATAGAGATGTATGGAGTTGCACTGCACATGCTCGACCAGCCGACCATTCATTTCTGATGTCCCCGCAGAGTACATGACCTGCGTTCTTGTGATCGGTAGGGGCCCAGTGATTGGGCCCCCCACAATCTAGAAGCTATGCTGTATCTTGTTAATACAGGATAAACTTGATTTATTTATTTTTTTGGAATCGGATCGTTTTTATTGATTTTGATTTTATATGCACATTTTACAGAAAGTAAAGGCATTGTACAATAAAGTTACAGCAATAAACAATTCTCCAAATAAGTGGTGTTGGATGTACTTTTGTATTCATAGCCTATTTGCGGGATGAACTTGATGTAACAGAAGTCATTACATTTTACCCCGTTTTCTGTGTTTTTCAGGAGGCAGCATGTGCTTATATATTACTGATCACAGCTACCTACTGGATTTCAGAGGCCATTCCTCTGGGTGCCGCAGCGCTGGTTCCTGCATTTATGTTTCCACTGTTTGGTATCATGAAATCAAGTGAGGTGAGTAATTCCTTACCAGACTCCTGTCCTGGCCGCAATCGTGGCCTGATACATACGTACAGGTGTTTCCTATAAAACAACTGTCTTTGCTGTTTATACATAGATATCATTTTATAATTTGTAAAAAATCTCATTTTGCAAATGCCCATATTTTACTTTTCCTGCATTGAGAGAGGGATGCATCACATCTCAAAATGCATTGTCTTCTGTCGGTTGCCATTGGAAACAGTCAACAAGCTCATTGACAAACTGAGTTCCTATAATGAAGGAAGCCACGTGTCATGAGCTGGCTTGGTGGGTATATGATGTGTGCCATAGGCTGTCTGCACACATATCCCTTCGCAGTGTGTTCTTGTGCTGCGGTGATGAAAGTGTATTGTGAGTGGACAAATGGCACAGTTGTGAATAAGCGTCATAGAAACTGTGGAGCACCACATGCCATTGATGTGAGAGGTCAACGTCGGTTGCGCGAGTGCGAACTGACACACTACAGTGGAGTAGCTCCCCTCCAAAATGAACCAAGGGGCTACCAGACGTGTGTCGAAAACAACAGTTCAACAAACTCTACTGCATATGGTGCTCTGAAGCTGATGGACGGTCACTGCACCTCTGCTAACAAAGCTGCATCGGTAGAAAAGGCTCAGTTTTCATGGCAGTATCGGCATTGGACCTTCGCTGATTGGCAAAGGGTTGTCTTCTCCAATGAGTCACGTTTTCTGCTTCTTGGAACGGATGGATGTTGGTGTGTCGGGCGGGCGAGGAACATCGCAGAACAAACCTCCTGCAACCATTGCTGGAAGAACACAAGCTGGTGGTGGGGGCAGAGTTACGGTCTGTGGAATGTTTTTGTGGCATTCTCTGGGCCACTCATCCATGTGGAAGGCACTCTCAACCGATTTGGGTATGAATCCATCCTTACAGATCAAGTACACCCATACGTGCAGATTGTCTTCTCTGGGGAGGATGGGATCTTCCAGTAAGACAATGAGACATGTCACACGGCTAGAAATGTCCAACATTGGCTGGAAGAGCAAGACCAGGACTTCCAAGTACTACCCTGGCCTCCTAATTCTCCAGACTTGAACACAATTGAGCATCGGCAGGACCACCTCAATCATTGTGTTTGTTCTCTGGATCCTCCCCCACGCCCCCTACAGCAGCTTGGCTTGGCTCCAAATACCTGTGACCACCTTCCAGGACCTTACTGAGTCACTCCCAGCCCGTCTAGCTGCTGTCCATGCTGTACGCGGCAGTTACTCTGGATATTAGCTGGTGGTCATAATAATGTGACTTGACTGTGTATTAAGACATTAATTGGCAGAAAGTTTATGGACCTGTGTTAGTCTAGTTTCACACTATCGGCAGCACAGATCCGGCGGGCCCCTTCACCCGCTGGATCCGTGCTGCCGCTAGTGTGAAACTAGCCTTAGTCAAGGGTGGACATCATCTGGATGTCTGTGGAGCACTAGCCTTTTAGACTTGAAGCTTCTTTCTTTTAGGAGATCCCGTATCTTGCTGTAGATTCTTTGATGTGCTTGATTATTAAAGGTTATATAATCATCTTGCTCGTCTTTGTTTTTGCAGGTGGCATCTGAATACTTCAAAGACATCCACCTGCTGCTCTTTGGCGTTGTCTGTCTGGCATCCTCAATCCAGAAGTGGAATTTGCACAAACGCATAGCACTTTGGATGGTCCTGTCTGTGGGAAGCCAGCCTGGCTGGTAATGCTCTGTCATTTTCTCTCTCTGAAGTGCTCTCTGCTTGCTCTGACATGTCGACAGGTAGATGACAATTAGCCTCCGCACTCAGGGACTGCGTTCCCCATGGTTCCTGAGTACCAGCAACGCTTCTGCATAGAATCGCAGGGCAAAAATAGTATCCCACCTCTTATGTCAAGAGCAGGAACACAAAGGTCTTCTTTCAGAGGGATCTGCAGATTCTGCAGACGAATCCAGACCCATTCAACTTGAAGGGGTCCATGGTCCGTCTGCACAGCAAAAAAAATAGAACATGTTCTATTTTTTGTAGTGCAGAGTCACGGAGAGAAAACCCACGGAAACCTCATTCAATTGAATGGGTCTGCAGCCGTGATATGGGGTGCACACAGCCGGGGCCCGTATACTGCGGACCCGCTGTTTGTGGGCCATAATAGATGGGCATGGCCGTGTGCATGAGCTCTTAAGAAAGTCATTTGCCTTATTTCTGAGAAGTAGGGGATGGGGAATAGATCTAATTGGCGTCTCTCTGTAGTTTACCCAATTAATACCCAGAATTTGCACGTATGTATATAGTATTAAAGGAGAAGTCCGTCGAACATAACAATGATGGGCAACTATTAGGCTAAGGCTAATTTCACACTAGCGTTTAAGTTTTCCGATATTGAGATCCGTCATAGGGTCTCAATACCGGAAAAAAACGCTTCCATTTTGTCCCCATTCATTGTCAATGGGGACAAAACGTAACTGAACAGAACGAAGCGCTCCTAAATGTGTTCCGTTCTCATACCGGAGAGCAGCATGGTGCAGTTCTCTTTCCGTCCTGGGATGCGGAGCAAAGCGGATCCGTCGTGACCCACAATGCAAGTCAATGGGAGGGATCCGTGTAACTCTGACACAATAGAAATTGGATCCGTCCCCCATTGACTTTCAGCAGTGTTCATGACGGATCCGTCTTGGCTATGTTACAGATAACGAATGCAGATGGTTGTGTTATCAGTAACGGAAGCGTATATGCAGAACCCTGCCAGATCCAGCAAAAACGCTAGTGTGAAAGTAGCCTTACGTGTGTGGTTGTTTTTTTTTTTTTTTTTGCAGATTTTTGTGCAGAAAAATCATAACTTAAGACTGTACCAGCACAGTCAATCAGATCTAAGAAATGTTTTTCTTGCAGATTTCAAAATCCACAGCATGTCAATTGTGTTTCACCATTTCGCGCCATAGGTAGAGTGGTTTTCCCCATAGACTTCAATGGAGTTGTTAACATAAACAGAAAAACTGCCATAAATACTGCGGATTATGTGCCTATTTGTAATTTTGGTGCAGATTCCATTTGGATTTTCTTCATACAAATCTGCACCTTGTTTATGGATGGGACCCCCAGCTATGCCCAGAGTAGAATGACCGCGGGGGTTATCTGGGAAAAGATATTGACGACCTATCCTCCGACACCCAGGACCCCCGCCAATCAGCTGTTAGAAGAGGCCAGGCACTCGCTGAGTGCTGCAACCTCTTCCTAGGCCAGTGACATCACTGAATATCGGTCACGTGGCCTAGTTGCAGCTCTGCCCCATTCAAATCCATGAGGCTGAGCTGCAATACCAAGCACTGCCACTATACAATGTAGGGAGCTGTGCTTGGAAAGCAGATTGGCGGGGGACATCATGATTATCCATTCCCAGTTAAGGGCTCATGCACACGATCATATGTATTTTGCAGTCCGCAAAAAATACGGATGACATCCGTGTGCATTCCGTATTTTGCAGAGCCGAACAGTTGGCCCCTAATAGAACAGTTCTATCCTTGTCCATAATGAGGACAATAGTAAGACATGTTCTATCTTTTTGCAGAATGGACATACAGACATACAGAAACAGAATGCACACAGAGTAACTTCCGTTTTTTTTTTTTTTGCGGACCCATGGAAATGAATGGTTCCGCATACAGTCCACAAAAAAATGGAACTCCTTTAAAAGTAGTCATGTGATGATGGTGACAGAGTTTATCATAATGTGGCATCTCAAACTCTGCTCTTATCTTCAGTGCCGTTAAACTGAACATTTACAAAAAAGATAACGCCCCTTCCTCCGTAACTGGGTAACAATAGGTGGGGTGGAGTAACCACTGCTTCCCTAATTGCTAAATATGCTGAGAGTGACCGCCACACAGACTGTCTACATATTAGTGGTAGATGAGAGGAGATGCTGCTGCTGCTACTAATGTTGGATTTTAGGCTACGTTCTTATCTCCGGATGACTGATCTGGTGAAAATGCCGGCTGTTGGCCGGACAAAAAACTGTTGGATGCGATGGTTTTTGTCAGGCCGAAACCTGTCCTTTATGCAAAAAAGCATCCGAAGCACCTCAGGACCTCACTTTAGTCAATGGTGATCTGGTGGTCAAGTAGAGAATCCGGCACGGCCTGCTCGTCAGTGGAGATGAAGAGCTGGATTTACATGAGTGATCACCTACATTGTATGGGGACAAGTGATGGCTACTGACATCGCTCGTCCTCATACCGATTCATTATTTTCGGGCAACAGATGACTGTTCACAATGCTTAATCTACTGCCCAGAAACGATGATTGAGGTGTCTGCACGAAAGATCGTTTCACCTGATGAAAAAGCGTTTTGCTCATTCATCGGGTGATCAGCAACACATTTACATGGGCCTGCTATTGGGAGAAGCGTTCTTAGTAACGTTCGTTCCCGAAAATTGGGCTATGTAAGTCCAGCTTAAGATGAACTTTTAAATGTCGTCTACACCTGCGGGGGTACCATTGGTGATGTGTGTGGTATTGCGCCACCGTGGATCTACAGGTCTCTGTAGAGGCACGCTCAGGTGTTTTTTGGAATGCCTATAGAAACTAATGGAGAGAGCCATGCATGCGCTGCCTCCTCTCTGCTCACTAAAGACAAAGGATAGATGTCAGAGAACCACCGTTCAGGGGATAGGTGTGAGGCCTAGAGGTGGGATGTGCATCTATCAGATATTTAAGATATTTATGACCTATCATATGGATACCCATAAGGCCTCACACACCCAACCGTATCTGTTTTGTGGTCCACAAAAACAGACACCGGCTGTGTGCCACTTGCAATTTTCCATTCCACGCCCCCTGCACTATTTTAGAAATGAATATTCACATCTGCAATACGAACAAGTATAGGACATATATTCTATGTTGCGGAGCCGCAGAACAGACAGCACACGGCGGTGTGCGATATGCCCCCATTGTCTGTGATGGCAAAACCTCTTTAACATCATAGTGCATTACATATGTCCTAGACCAGGGATGGTCAACCTGAGGCTCTCCAGCTGTTGCAAAACTACAACTCCCAGCATGCCCAGACTGACTACAGATATCAGCCTACAGCAGGGCATGGTGGGAGTTGTAAGATTACAACAGCTGGAGAGCTGCAGATAGGCCTTCCCTGTCCTAGATGGTGAAAGGGTTAATGGGGCAACCAAATTCATTATATTGTTACAGTGCATCTAAAATGAAAAAAGATGCAGCTTTGCATATTGTCTCAATAAAGATTCACCCATCGTTTGGTGTCTGCAGCTCCAGTGCAGACTTACATGGTAACAGTCTATAGGCAGATTCCTCTGTCATATTGTCATCCATCGGTTTCCTCTTCTTGCTAACTTACTGCTTATTAACCAACCAATAGTATGTCCTGAACGCTGTAGCCTCTGCACTGGATAGAGGGTCTGACGCTGACCTGAGACCGTCTGTGCTCTTCTGCAGCTCAGTATACAGTAGCTAAGCATGGCAAACTATAGATCTCTCTAGTGCAGGGATCAGCAACCTCCGGCACTCCAGGTGTTCGGAAACTACAACTCCCAGAATGCTTCATTCACTTCTGTGGGAGTTAGAAGAACAGCTAAGCATGTTTGCATGCTGGGAGTTGTAGTTTCACAGCAGCTGGAGTGCCGAAGGTTGCTGACCCCTGCTCTAGTGTCATAGACCCTGCATTGAAATCTGGGCACCAGCTGAGGTTGGAGCAGCCCTTGAAGTCTCATGCACTTCAGTATTTTGAACCCCTGGCAGTGCAAATAATGTGAATTTTGTTTTTTAATCTTCCATATGCTATTAGTTATGTCTTCCTCTCTAAGAACGAGCATTTAGTATCTTGGTGACTGTAAAACTCATTTTTTCCTTCTAAATGCAGTCACTGACATCTGTAACGGAAGTAAGATACTTAGCATTTTGTGAAATCTCCTGTACCTGCTATCTGGCTGTAACCTGTAATGTAACAGAGATCTGATAATGAATATAGTTCTGCTTTCTATATGTAAAGTGCCCTTAAAGGGGTTGTCTCATTTCAGCAGATGGCATTTATCATGTAGAGAAAGTTAATACAAGGCACTTACTAATGTATTGTGATTGTCCATATTACTTCCTTTGCTGGCTGGATTCATTTTTCCATCTCATTATACACTGATTGTTCCAGGGGTTACGACCACCCTGGAATCCAGCAGCCGTGGTCGTGCTTGCACACTACAGGTAAGGCTTCATTCACTCGACCGTATGTGTTTTGCGGTCCGCAAATTGTGGATCCGCAAAAAAAATGGATGACGTTCCGTATGGCATCCGTGTTTCCGTTTTTTTTTTGCGGATCCATTGTAACAATGCCTATCCTTGTCTGCAAAACGGACAAGAATAGGACATGTTCTATCTTTTTTGCGGAACGGAAATACGGACATACGGAAACGGAATGCAAGCGGAGTACCTTCCGTTTTTTTTTTTGCGGACCCATTGAAATGAATCCGCATACGGTCCGCAAAAAAAAAACGGAACGGACACGGAAACAAAATACGGTCGTATGAATGAAGCCTAAAAGTGATGGCCTCTCTGGTGGCTGGGACTGTAGGAGCGCACATAACGCATAAGCAGCAGCTCCAGTCCTGACCACCTTGTATCTGCACTGCATCAGTGGTCATAATCATGGAAACAAGCAGTGTATAATGTGATGGAAAAATGAATCCAGCCAGCAAAGGAAGAAATATGGACAATCACTATACATTAGTAAGTGCCTTGTATTAAAGTTGTCTACATGACAACCCCTTTCAAGTGAATCTCCACCTTTTTTTTTTTCGCCCCATGTTGTTTTAGGTCCAGCATTCTGTATATTTTTAGTATGTCTCTATAGCAGTCAGTGCTCAAGTGCTTCTGACAGAACTTCCAATCCCCTGCGTAGACGTAAAATTATGGGTTCCTTCAGCCACCACTAGGGGTGCTTTGGAGCAAACTGCAGTCGTATGAAATGGCCCTCTAGGCTCCCTCTAGTGGTGGAGGCACCTCATAAAAATCTTACATGATGTCTGTCAGCCCCATATTCACCTTTTAAAGTGTAGGCAAAGCCTGATAGAGCTGCCTGCCAGAACCAGTATGAAATCTTGAGAAAATCATCTGTTAATGTCTATGCAAATTAGTCCTCAAGTGCACTGAGTGTGGGCCCTATTTGCGCACTGCACCGTAGCTCTGGTCCTTGCCCCTGCGATCTCTTTGACAGGGCCAGGCTTTCCCCCTTGTCATTGTGCAGTCGTATAACATGTCCCAACTGGTAACACTTTACTGCAGATTACTAGCAATTCATCAATGGGATGGCACGACATGGTCATAAGAGTAGATGCTCCATAATTATTACATGGGAATGCAAGTAGTTACTAAACCAGACATGTCAGGAGAGGGGACGGGTCCACTTTAAACGCCATAGATGCTACTTCCACTACTGATGGGGGGGGTTAGGGGTACTATTACATGGGTGAAGCGTGGCTGCAGCAGACTTCAATATCCTGTTCTCTTGTGTCTCCCTCTCTCAAAGTACCACGAATCTGAGATATGTTACAGGTGGCATTGAGTGACGTGTCATGCACAGCTCTGCTATGTGAGCCCTTAAGGAGCCATGATCTGCCCCACATTGGGAGAACCGGCTAGGTTAAAGGGGTTGTCTCCTCTCGCATAACCATTCACTTAAATGAGGCTTGAAAAAAAAAAAAAAGTAAAATAACTGTGTGCATTCAGTGTCCACATGTTTGTTCGCAAAAAAAAAAAACATATCTTATTCTCCCCCCCCCCCCCTTTTTTTTTTTTTTTTTTTTTTTTTTTTTTTTTTTTTTTTTTTTTTTTTTAAGGTTACTTTCACTAGCATTTCTATTTTCTGGTATTGAGATACAGGAAAAAAAACGCTTCAGTTTGTCCCCATGGGGACAAAACGTAACTGAACAGAACAGAGCGCTCCAAAATGCGTTCCGTTCTGTTCTCATACCGGAGAGCAGCATGCTGCAGTTTTCTCTCTGTCATGGGATGTGGAGCAAGACGGATCCGTCATGACCCACAATGCAAGTCAATAGGGACGGATCCGTTTTTTGTGACACAATCTGACACAATAGAAAACGGATCCGTCCTCCATTGACTTTCACTGGAGTTCATGACGGATCCGTCTTGGCTATGTTACAGATAACACAACCGGATCCATTCATAATGGAAGCAGATGGTTGTATTATCCGTAACGGAAGCGCATATGCAGAACCCTGCCGGATCCAGCAAAAACGCAAGTGTGAAAGTAGCCTGATTCTGGAAATCCCTTTAAATGTCAGATATTTACAGAGGGTGAAGTGCAAAGCCAGCATTGTTTGCATCTACAAAACCTGCAGACAAATATAGATTTTTTTTTTTTCCGTCTGCGGCGCCAGTGTAGCAAGAATAAAAAAAGGTTCTTTGCTTTTGATGATCTACAACATTTTCCCAAAATGGGCATTTAATGATTTCTCAGGAGAGAGGAAAATGAAAAGCTTTTAAAATCTGCAATGTGTTTTGTGGCTCTGGGCATTTAATTGCAGTTCCATATGGCCCTATCTGTGGTGATCCGTGCAGGGGTCTCACGTGGGTGTTCACCAATAACCGGGGGGCGTCACCTGGACCAGTGTCATGTTGCAGGGTGATGTTATGTTCTCAGTGTGGGAACTGTACGCCGGCTCACTGCATCGCTGCTTCTAGTGTGGAGGTAGGCGGCTACCCTGACATTGTCTTATTCATCGTGTGGGCAATGGTAGTTTTCTTAAAGGGATAATAAACCTAAAGTCCACAGCTTATAAAAATGATTCCTTCTAGAAGTTATGAATGAATTACTAGCAATCTGCCATGAAGGTCCAGCTGGGTGTTACCAGTTGGGGTTGTGTCCCTGCACAGTCTGTCACTGGCAGCACTTGTTAGATAATGTCATACTGTGCAGGGACACAACCCCAACTGGTAACACCCAGCTGGACCTTCATGGCAGATTGCTAGTAATTCATTCATAACTTCTAGAAGGGATAATAAAGTAACGGCAAAAGAATAGAGGCTCCAGAATTGTTATTACCGCACATAGAGAATGCAAAACCTGGAGGGGACAGGTCCTCTTTAAATGTTTTTGGCTATCCCCTAAACTGCATATATGGGAGGTAGAGTAAAGATCAAGGGAGCAAAAAAGTTTTCCTGAGGCCTTAGAAATGCAAGCACGTTCAGATGAGATAAATTTAAAGGGGTTTTCCACTAAAAATTATTTTTTAACACTTTTCTGCAGGATTGCCTCTAAAACAGAAGACTTATGCCCCTTTCACACGAGCGGGAGACTCGCATGTCTCTACAGGGCTGGACTCGGCACGGACAGGGATCGCAGAGCATTATATGCGATCCCTGTCAGTGCCGAGTCCAGCCCTGTAGATGCGTTGCGGGAGACATGCGAGTCTCCCGCTCGTGTGAAAGGGGCATTATACTTACCTGAGCCCTTAAGGGGGTGCTATTGTGTGACAGATTCAGTAGGGACACCTAGAAGATGCATTTTGTAGGGGGCTCTCCGCCCTGATTAATAGGGGATATCCCACTATTATATTCATATGCCATAGTAGAGCATACAAATAGGGGTTCTCTTCCCCAGGCAACCCCTTTAAGTCCACTTTGCATTGCTGTACAGCGCTGGTGCCACTGGTTTAAAGGGGTTTTCCGGGATTGTACTACTGATGACCTATCCTCAGGACAGGTCATCAGTATCTGATCGGTGGGGGTCCGACACCCGGGACCCCCGCCGATCAGCTGTTTGAGAAGGCACCAGCGTTCCCGTGAGCGCCAAGGCCTTCTCTTAGCTTTTCCTAGGCCAGTGACGCCACATTCATCACTCACGTGGCCTAGGAGTGGCTCAGCCCCATTCAAGTGAATGGTGCTGAGCACGATACCAAGCACAGCCGCTATACAATGTACGCCGCTGTGCTTGGTGAGCTGTGAGAAGGCCTTGGCGCTCACAGGAGCGCCGGTACCGTCTCATACAGCTGATCGGCGGGGGTCCCAGGTGTCGGACCCCCGCCGACCAGATACTGATGGCCTATCCTGAGGGGTTTTCCGGGAGTTAACTACTGATGACCATCAGTAGTTAACTCCCAGAAAACCCCTTTAAGAAAAATTGTAAGAACTACTCTTTCCTTCAGGAATACCAAAACCCTGGCTGCAATGTTCTGCTCCCTCCAAGTCACTGGGACCTGTTGGGATTTTCTGGTATCCTTCTGGGTATTATGAATGGCTTTCACAAGCCTTGGTTCTCCTGTCTTTGCTAGACTTCCATCAGGACGACATTTTACGGTGATAAATATTCACACGTTCAGACGTTAATTAACATGAAATGCCGAGAGTCACTTGGGTATTGGCGCGCTGTATATAGCCCATGCAGATGCGCTCCGCACTATGTATGCAGCATTAAGTATTGATGCTGTGTACATTGTACACGGCTCCTGACTTCAGACGGGGGATGCTGCGACACACATTTCGCTGTAGTCCTCCAGGCTGTTTCATCACTCAAGTGCAGGGACGCCATCTCTGACCACATCGTCGTAGCTTACGATTAATGTCAGAACACAGCGCCGCAGGTCTGGCTGCAGTAAGAAGCTGTCCCCATTTTATACTGAGGATTGTAGTGGAGCCGGTGAAGCTACAGATTGCACGGTTGGTAACCACCTCGATTGTATATTTGTGGCCAGCACAGGTGAATGAAATGGTGCATAAAAAACCTACCACTTTGAAATAAAATGGAACAAAACTTAAAGAGGACCTGTCCCCACTCCTGACATGCCTGTTTTAATAGCTTCTTGCATTCCCCATGTAATAACAATTCTGGAGCATCTATTCTTATGTCTGTATGTTGTGTCATTCCTTTATTATTCCTGCTAGAAGTTATGAATAAATTACCAGCAGTCTGCAGTAAGGGTACAGAGGGGAGGTAACCAGTTGGGGGGGTGTACCTGCACAGTCTGACAATTGCAACAATGATTGGACAGAGTGAGTCTGTGCAGGGACACCCCCCCCCCCACCCAACTGGTTACCTCCCCTCTGTACCTTTACTGCAGACTGCTGGTAATTTATTCATAACTTCTAGTAGAAATAATAAAAGAATGGCACAACATAGAGCCATACGAATACATGCTCCAGAATTGTTATTACATGGGGAGTGCATGAAGCTTTTTAAAACAGGCGTGTCAGGAGACATCAGTATAATATTGGCATGGTCTGACTCCTGGCATCCCCCCCGATCAACTGACTGCATAGTACACTGTGCACTGGAACCAGGCACAGCTCCATACACGTGGTGGCCGTGTCTGGTTACTGCAGCTCAGTCCCATACAAGTAAATGGGAGCAGAGCTGCAGTAACCAGGCACGGCCACTGCACGGTATATGGCGCTGTGTGTTCTGCAATCAGCTGATTTAAAGGGGTTGTCCGGGTTCAGAGCTGAACCCGGACATACCTTTAAATTCACCCAGGCAGCCTGCCTGAACAGGGCATCGGAGCATCTCATGCTCCGATGCCCTCCCTTGCCCTGCGCTGGATCGCGCAGGGCAAGGGCTCTTTTGTTTACATAACACACTGCCGGGCGGAGGCTTCGGTGACTAAATGCCTTTGCCCTGCGCTAATTAACACAGGGCAAAGGAGGGCATCGGAGCATGAGATGCTCCGATGCCCTGTTCAGGAGGGCTGCCTGGGTGAATTTAAAGGTATCAGTTCAGAGCTGAACCCGGACAACCCCTTTTAAGGGGGGGTTGGAGGCGGGAGTTGGAATGATGTTGATGACCTAGTCTAACAATTATGTAAAATATTTAGTGGGTTGTCCAGTCTTAGTATAAAATGGTCTGCCTTATTCACTTTAATGGGAATGAGCAGTAGCAGGCTGGGCCCTCAGACAAGAGTGGCGCTGTTTCAGGGGAAAAAGCAGACCCCCTCTTTTTTCTTTCTTTTCCGCCCCCCCCCCCGCCCCCGCCCCCTGAGCCCGGAGATCGCTTTTAATCGTACTGAATTACTTTTTTTGTTCTCCCACAATAAGTACTGGTTTCTTGTTTGTCTCTCAGGCTCTTACTGGGATTCATGAGCTGCACCTCTCTGTTGTCCATGTGGTTGAGTAATACATCTACGGCAGCTATGGTGATGCCCATTGTGGATGCCGTTCTGTGCCAGCTCAACAGCGCTGAACCCGAGGAGAAAGCCTTAACCAATACTAGCCCAAGCCGGCCGCCAAGCAATGAAAGTATGTGCAGAGAATCAGTTATATATGTGAATAATGGGGAAGTTGTCCGCTAACTGGGTTGTCAGGATTCATGAAGAGACCTTTACTTACCCAGTAGGTCCTGCGCTGCTGTTCCGCTTCTTCTGGCCGGGCCTTGTTAACCCGGCTGCAGAGATGACGTCACGTTGACAATATGTGACACTGCAGCCAATCGCTGCCCTCAAGCAGTGCACAGCTAAGGTCAATCTGTGGCTGCAGCAGTGACACCATGTCAACAACTCATGACCACTGCAGCCGATGACTGATCTCAGCGGTGTACTGCATGAGGGCAGTGATTGGCTGCAGTGGTTGTGTGGCATCACTACTGCAGCCAGGTTAACATAGCCCTGCTGGGGGAACCAGAGCAGCCGCACAGGATCTGCTAGATAAGTAGTGTTTTTTTTTTTTGTTTGTTTGTTTTTTTTATTTCATGACTACCCCTTTAAGGGCTTGTTCACACGTCAGTTATTTGATCAGTTATGAGCCAAAATCAGGTGAGGGTCAAAACACAACAGGTGCAAGTCTTTTCATTACACCTGATATCTGTGAAGGCTCCACTCCTGCTTTTGGCTGACAATAACTGATAGAAATAACTAGTCAAATAACCGACATGTGAACAAGCCCTTAAATGTTCCTCAGACCAAAGATTTCTGCATATGAAGTCAATAAACATGTCCAGCAAAATTTCTTTAATCCATCATCTATACGACATGGTGGGTGCCAGCTTATCAAATATTCTGGATTATTGGATGAGTATGGAAGGGTGTAATATAAAGGACACCAGTAAGAGTAGAGGATATAGAGAAAGATGCCATGCTGACTTTTTAAATCTGAAAATGTTTCCTGTTTGGAACTCTTCTGCTCCAGGTCTTGTTAACTATCTACATTATATGGCTTTTCTTTAATAGAAATGCATGCTGGATTATCAGACTTTTTGGATTATTGGATGCCAGCTAAACAGGTTATACTTAGTTTGCATCTTTAAGCAGGGGTGTAACCCAGAGCAGTATTCTTATTAGACTCCACCCCCTAGCTCTCCTGATTTGCTCTGTATTGTTTGTAGAGGGAAAAGTCAAATACCAATTTGTCTTATTGTAATATTTAATTGAGTATTTTATTTTGTAAATCTTATTTCTTGTCTTTTGTTTTTTATTCACAGACACTACAAAGATTGATCTTGCATCTTTTCCTGAAAGGTAAGAGTCTAGGTGGTGGTATCTCCTGACATGTCATAACAATACTGCAAGAAAATTTAGACTAGCACATCCAGAGTCACAGGTGCACGCATGCAGACGGCAAAAAAATGTATGGCAGCACACCATTACACAGGCAAACAGAATAGAACTAGGCCTTAAAGGGCATCTGTCAGCAGTTTTGCCTCTATGACACTGGCTGACCTGTTACATGTGCACTTGGCAGCTGAAGACATCTGTGTTGGCCCCATGTTCATATGTGTCCACATTGCTGAGAAAAATGATGATTTAATATATGCAAATGAGCCTCTAGGAGCAACTGGGGCATCGCCATTACACCTAGAGATTCTGCTCTCTCTGCAACTGCTGTGCTTTCTGCACTTTGACAGCTTCAGGTGTGATGACTTTTTCACTGCCTGGTCCTGTCTATCAAAATGCAGAGGGCGCGGCATTTGCAGAGAAAGCAGAGCCTTTAGGTGTAATGGTAACGCCCCCGTTGCTCCTAGAGGCTCATTTGCATATAGTAAAACATCCTTTTTCTCAGCAATGCGGGCACATATGAACATGGGAACAACACAGATGTCTTCAGCTGCCAAATGCACAAGTAACAGGTCAGCCAGTGTCATAGATACAAAACTGCTGACAGATGCCCTTTAAGCTCTAACCAGTGTTTTTCTCTCTTGGTTGGAAATATTTCGCTTTCTAGTTTTTGCCACACTTACCTTTGTTGGATTTACATGAAATCTACAGATACAATTGAAGCAGAACAAGCATTTTGTTACCTGTAATTTCTATAGCTGTAATTCTGTGCCGGCGAAAGGGAACGGGAAGCAGCCGGAACATCCTCTAGGAAAATGAGATCGACATTTGAATTTCCAATTTTTTTTTTTTTCCCCTTTTTGTTTCAGCAATAACATTCTGGATAATGGAATCGCGAACACTGAAGAAAATGAGGTTTGTTGGATCCGTGCAGCCTCGCTCGGCCATTCTCATTCCTGTCTCGTGTGCTCCCCTCAGAGGGTTCTGTAACCTCATCAGGGGAAGAAGTTACTGTCTTGTTTTTCATTTTTCTCATCAAAGTAGATTTGTGTTTCCAAATACCGGCCCCGACAAATGAGGTTTTATTCATATCCCGTAGTGTATCATTTGTACTTCTGTATCTAATACCATAAACTGTTGTTGTTTTTCATAATTTGCAGAAAATGTGCAGTGTTCTGCTTTCATTTCTGTTCTTGAGAATATCATAACATAAATTGATGGCTTTGTGGCTCTTTAACCCCTTCTGACAAAGGCAGTTTTTGCCTTCCAAAAACAATAACTTTTTTTTTTTTTTTTTAAAGGCTACGTGGACCTTTGGGGGAATTATTTTTTTTTAAATTATTATTGCATTGTACACATACTGAGTTCACAGTCCCTGATTAGGACAGTCCACTGCACTAACCCATTTCCAATAAAACTCTATCGATCTGCTCAGCTTCTCCTGCTCTATAACCTGCGGCCTGCAGAATGGACTGCATTTCAATGTGGAAGGTTCCCATTAAAGGGGACCTCTCTTCTCGCCTGACAAGTCTACTTTAGTTAAATTTTTTTTTTTTTTTTTTTTTCCTCCCCAGAAATTTCAATTTGCATCTTTTCTTAGAACTCCTTTTAGCCTGTTATTCCTCCTTTAAATGCATTTCTGAATTGACAACTGAGGACAATTTTTGACTGTTTTTTACAGGAGGAGCCAGCCTTTGAAAGCCGGAGATATTCCAAACAGGTAACTTGTCCTATGTAGGTGCTTCACAGTTTTAACCTGATGTCCATATGTTCTGGTGGGCAGGGGCGGGCTGGGAACGTAAAGTGGCCCTGGAAAAAATACTAAAAGTTTTGTAGTCAGGTCCAAATTGATGGAAGGCAGGGCTATTAATACCATATCTCGGCCCATTATACCACCCCAAAGGGCCAAATACCACAGTCCATCACACAATACTGCCAGCAGCACAAAATACACCCTCAAAAACTTCCACTGGCCGGACGATATCTCTTGCTGCCAGTCTCCAGTACATCTGGAGTAAGACACTGTATAGTAACTTGGGCTCTGGGTGGTGGTTTTTGGAGTGTCTGTGTCTTCAGTATTTCTGTAGACTAATATCTCCACCCGCTGTTTACTGCCAGGCAGTTGACATCACCCAATATTTGCTCATACTTTCCCTATTACACCCTGTCTGACAGTTCACACAGTGTTACACTGAGGACTGATCTCAGGGACTCCATTCATCCCCCGTATAATGGTGTTAGCCTCCTGTGTTACATCTCCTGAAGATTTTTCTGTTGCCACCAGACAAAACAAAGATTTTTTATTTTTTTTTTTGAGACCATAGTTGCTTGACTTTACAGGAAACAGATGTGCCAACCTCTCCTGGAATTTGTGAAACAGCTGGTGAGAGATTAGAGGGGCATAGCACAGCCCGATGGGATCAGCCGGAAGCTGGGATTTAATAAGGGAGGGTGAACGCATAGCAATACCATTTTAGCAAAAGGTGGTGTGCAAAATCTCTAGAAGTAGACTGATATAAGCTTCTGTCGGAACCCGGATAACCCTTGCCACTTTGCAAAGTAGGAAAATCTGCAAATTATTGCAAGTCCTGCACCGTAATTTGCGTCTCTGTTACAGTACAGTTGGGTCACAAATCACTTTATAACCCCTGATTAATTAAAGCTATTACGAGCTGGGGCAGGGGCTGTATGGATATGTATTTTAATGCGTTTTGTTTTTTGCATGGCGGTTTTGCAGACCAAGTCTGGGCGTTTCTACAGGACAAAACGTGATCACATGATGTGCAAAGCTTTTTCGCTGGGAATTGCCTATTCTTCCACCATCGGAGGGATGGCCACTCTCACAGGGACCTCCACCAATCTCATATTTATTGAACAGTTTGAAACGTAAGTAGCATTTCATATAGTTCAGGTACAATGTAACAGACGTGTCCGCTGCACAATTCATATGTTGATCTTAAAGGCTATGTACACCTTTGAGAGCACTATTTTATTAATGCATTTCACTCATTTTGAGCTAAAAAAAATTTTTTTCAATTGGTCTTTGTAAAAAATGTTGAGCCCCTTTCTCTGTACATCCTTGAGATTCTCTAGTAGATGCTCTATGTTTCCCGGGTTCAGTCAGGCAGCTCAGCTGACATCAGGCTTTCTAAACCCTCATTACAGCTCAATTCTTATCTTACTGATAAGAATGTGGCTTAGGGCTGTATTACATCAACAGATTATCTGACCAGTCATTGCTCAGATGGCCAATTACACACACAGATCTATTGGTCTAATTGGACAGAAATTGGTCAGAGACTCTGTTGGTGTAATGCAGCCTGTAAAGTGTTTGACCTTTTAGTAATTTAGAGAGAAGTTTTATTAGTGAAAATAATGATTCACACAGCTAGACAAACAGTTAAAGGGGTATTCTCATCTTAGACAATGGGGGCATATCGCTAGGATATGTCCCCATTGTCTTATAGGTGCGGGTCCCACCGCTGGGACCCGCACCTATCTCCAGAACGGAGCGGGGAGCGATGCACCTGGAGGACCCCAGGATTCCGTGGGTCCAGCCACCACCAAGCGCAGGTCCCCGCTCCGCTCATAGAAATGAATGGGAGCCGGGCCGTGCATGCGCGGTGCGCTCCCATTCATTTCTATGGAGCCGACGGAAGTAGCCGAGCCAGCGCTCGGCTATTTTCGGCGGCCCCATAGAAATGAATGGAGGGCGGCTGCGCATGCACGGCCCGGCTCCCATTCATTTCTATGAGCGGAGCGGGGACCTGCGCCTGGTGGTGGCCGGACCCACGGAAACCTGGGGTGCTCCAGGCGCATCGCTCCCCGGACCCGCACCTATAAGACAATGGGGGCATATCCTAGCGATATGCCCCCATTGTCTAAAATGAGAATAACCCTTTAACCCTTTGTGACAGAACGGCTGATTATTTTTGAAAAAAAATTGCAAAAAATTATTTTATTTTTTTTTAGCCCAAAGTGACTAAGATGCAATCAAAACAATTTCCCCCGAAGGTGTACATATCCTTTAAGCACTAGTGGGGACATAAAATGAGGGAAATAAAAACATTCTGTCCTCTGTTATTCCTTGTGTTGCATCTATCATGGCTTCAGATGGGAGACACTGGTGAGTGTTGCCCACTCTATTCCCTTAAAGGGGTTGTCCACTTTGACTCTGGCTTTCCGACAGAGTCCTGTAAGTCGTGGGACCTGTAAAGGGAAGCATATTTACCTGCTCCCTGCCGCCAGGTTTCTACTGTTGTCTGCTGCCAAACTCTGGTCCCACTTGTCAACACACAGTTTGACGGGGGTCAAGTATGTCGCTGCAGCCAATGAGTGTGTCATGTCGCCACTGCGGCCAGTCATTGGCTGCAGTGGCACACTTGACCCCCTTCAAACCGGATGTTGACTGACAGGTGGGACCAGAGTTTGGCAGCGAGGAGCAGGTAAGTATACTTGCCTCTGCAGGTCCAGCGACATGATAGGGTCTGGATGAGTCCCCACAAAGGTGAACAAGCCCTTTATGGTGTGTCAACCAGGTTTACACTGTGCTGGGGTCTAATTACAGGCTGGCCTCTAATCACAGTGTAGGGAGCTTCTCAGATTACTATTCTCTCTCTCTCTATTGTTATTGCATAAAAGCAGGTGGGAAAGAAGCGCAGCAAATGGTGCAATTTTTTTGTGGATTTCGTTGTGAAAACGCTATAGATGTGATGCAGATTCTACGCTTTACATTACATAGGGTCAAACTCATAATAAAAATTTGCAGCACAAATTGACATGTTGTGGGTTTTCTGCCTGATAATCCACAACTGTAAATCCGCAGCATCTCATGTGGATGTGAGTACATTCATGCATGGCTGATATGAGACAGATTTGCCATTGTGGATTCTCGTGCGCAAATGTCAATTTAGGCTGTGGATCTCATCCTTTGCAATGGAGAGGGTGAAATCCACAGCTGTTTTTGCCACGGATCCCTGTCACATTCCGCAGCAGACTTTTCCGTTGTATTACCTGTACCCTAAAGGTTGTCTGATTTAAAGGATTTGTATACCTTTGGTGCCAATTTTGTACTCATTTTGAGCTAAAATATTTTTTTAAATTAGTCTTTATTAAATATATGGCTTCCTTTTTTTTTCTGTACAGAGCTGAGATTCTCTAGTAGCACCCTTTTGGATTTTCTGTCTTTTCCGTCAGACTAGGAGCTGACAGGCTCCTTATTTCTGCTCTCTGACCTCCTAAGCACTCATTATAGCTCCGTTCTTATCTTACTGATAAGAATGTGGCTTAAATAAGTGTTTATGACCTCTCAGTAGTTTAGAGATAAGGGTTATTAGGCCACTTTCAGAAGACTAATTCAGAGTCTCCATCTACTAGCTGTAGCAGAGCATTGTGGACCCCGCCTCTCTGTGTATTACATAGACATTCCGTTTATTTTAAGGAGTTGTCCGAAATCTTAAAAAAAATGTAGCTGTGGCCGGGCATGTTCTCAAACACTATAAAACACCCTGAGATCAGCTTATTTTTGAGATGCCCTTCAAACAAAAAAGCCTTGTCCCAAGCGATCAGCCTGTTCCAGTATTAGGATCACTGTATCTTGAAGAAGATTTCTGCATTTCTTTCAGGTTTGTCTTGCACTTATAATCTGCAGATTAGAAGTAGTCATTCTCCTCTATTTCTCTGTAGACGATACCCCGGATGTCAGTTTGTAAATTTTGGATCCTGGATTGCGTTCTCTTTTCCCATTGCCTTCATCATCTTAATATTTTCCTGGATGTGGATTAACTGGCTTTTCCTGGGTTTTAGGTAACTATTAATGCATATTAAATTCGTACCGTGTAAGTATAAGTCAGCGGGGTTTGTAGTGTGTCATTTATGTCCTTCTTGGGTTTCCGTTTATAATGAAAATCAATATGCAAAGAGGTATCTCCCAAAGAAAGTGAACCATCTCACTGGCGCCACCCGGCTAGAGCCAGTACTTTACCTAAGCTGTGTCCAAGGCATGGCACTCGGCCTGCCAGAATCCTGCTCTGTACTGATGAGAGGCCAGCACCGCAAAACAGCCGTCTATGGATAGATATTTGGCTTGGCTATGTTCCCTTGTCATGTTCCAAGGTTTGCTTAAAAAGATCTACTTGGCAGGAACGGCTTTAGCTCCGGTGCTCCCTGTGCCTCCATGTATTATGTTGTCCCCCTGATTCTTGCCAATGCAAATGTATGGCTTGGATGAAACTTCCCTGGCGAAAGCTTATTGCCAGGGGCTCCTGGAGATAGATCCACTCCTGATCCCCGAGGCGGCGACGGTCTTTATCTCTTGTCACCAGTGTTTTATATCTCTTTACATCTGGGCAGTTGGTGGTGACTGACTGAAGGCCGATACCAACAATTATCTGTTCGCTCATCTACACGTGATAAAATGGTATATTTGTCTTCTTAAAGAGGACCTTTTAGCAACTACTTTCATCCCCCTTGTAATAATAATTTTGGAGCATCTAATGACTCTATGATGTGCCATTCCTTTATTATTCCTTCTAAATCGGTGCTGCCAGTGTCAGACTATGAGGGACACCCCCACCCATCTGGACCGCCATTGCTTAGCAATTCATTTATAAATTCAACAATTCATTCATAACCTATAGTAGGAGTAATAAAGGAGTGGAACAACTCCAATAGATGCTTCAGAATTTTTGTTACAAGGGAACATGTCAGGAGAGGTTCCAGGTCCACGTTAAAGAGGACCTCTCCTCTCTCCTGATAGACCTGCTTTAACCACTTCCCATCTGGGCCATTTAGCCCCTTCCTGACAAGGCCTAATTTTGCAAATCTGACATGTCACTTCATGTGGTAATAACTTTGGAACGCTTTTACTTATCCAAGCCATTCATAGATTGTTTTCTTGTGACACATTGTACTTTGTGTTAATGAGAAATTTGAGTCAATATATTTTACCTTTTATTTATAAAAAATCCCAAATTTACTGAAAATTTTAAAAAAAATCACAATTTTTTAAATATTAATTTCTCTGCTTTTAAGTTGCATAGGGATATCTAATAAAATTGTTATTAATGAACATTCACCATATGTCCACTTTATGTTGGCATAATTTTGGAAATGTAATTTTATTTTTTTAGGGCGTTAGAAGGCGTCGAATTTTAGATGTAATTTTTAAGATTTTCATGAAAATTTCCAATAGTTAATTTTGAAGGACCTTTGCAGTTCTAAAGTGACTTTGAGGGGCTTAAATAATAGAAACCTCCCATAAATGAACATATTTTAGAAACTACAGCCCCCAATGTAATCCAAACTGATTTTTACTAAGTTTGTTAACCCTTTAGATTTCCCACAAGAATTAAATCAGAAGGAAGGTGAAATTTAAAAATAAATATATTTTTTTTTGCAGATTTTCAATTTTTAATTCATTTTTCCTACAAGATAACAAGGATAAACCGCAAATCAAACCTGAATATTTATCTTCCTGATTCTGAAGTTTGCAGAAACACCCCATATGTGGTTGTAAACTGCTCTGTGACCGGCAGTAATAAGAGGGAGATAGTACAAACATTTGTGATGGCTTTGACAGCTTGTCAGAGTGATCAAAAGCCTGGAGACCAGGAAAAAAGGTCTCAGGTTAGAGCTCCATGTTCTTGGCTGTCAGGAGGCAGCTGAGTCATGGAGCTTCTATGTACAGGTGCTGCACACAGGGGGCAAAGCTCAAGGACGTTTTAAAACGTCCATTCAGAGATAGAGATCAACTACCAGGACGTTTATAGTCAATGGGCAGACTGGAAGTGGTTAATAACTTCATGCATCCCCCATGTAATAACAATTCTGGAACATCTATTCTTATGTCTGTATGTTGTGCCATTCCTTAATTATTTCTACTGGAAGTTATGAATGAATTGCTAGCAGTCTGCAGTAAGGGTACAGGGGGGTGGTAACCAGTTGGGGGGTGTCCCTGCACAGGCTGAACATGGCAGCACTGATTGGATAGAGTGATTATGTGCAGGTACACACCCCCAACTGGTTACGAATCAATCTCCTTTCCTAGTGAATTACACGTCCATGTTATGATGGGCAGGTTTTTTAAAAACTGCTTGTTTAACCCTGTCAGAAGTGGGTGTTTATAGGTGGGTCTGGGATGGGGGTGTGGCTTAAATGCCCCGATTTATCAACACAAATGTTTAAAGGGAGTCTGTCACCTCCATATGACCCTATAAAGCGCTTACATTGTCCTACAGCACACCTATACATGAATGTAATGGTACCTGTAGTGTAATGTAATGGAAGCTATAGAAACTAAGTTTAATTCATATGCTAATTAGCAGTCGCAAGTGCCCAGGGGCGGCTTGGAGCCCGGGCTGCTATGCCTTTCATTATGGTATCTCCGCCTCTGCCTATGCCCGCCCTCCTTCGGTCCGGCCGAGATCCCCTGCTTGCGCACTGCCTCACCGGGCCATTCGCCAGGGCAAGCGCACTGCGATGCCCATTGTGGGCACGGCATTGCTTTACCTACTGTGCATGCGCCGGCCAACGGCCCGGCAAGGCAGTGCACAAGCGCGGGATCTTGGCCGGACCAAAGGAGGATACAAGGGAAGAGGAGGGCGGGCATATGCAGAGGTTGGGGCGGGGATACCATGAAGACCTGATGAAATGTATAAATCTGAGCAGAAATAGGTTTCTTTACATTCTACCCCACGTTCATATTGCAGCCTAAAGGAAATGCAGTGTTGGCGAAAATCCAAGTCTCCAAGCGATGAGGATTCAAGAAACATTTTGAGACAAGAATATGAAAAACTTGGCCCTTTAAGGTATTAAGCCATAGCAGATATACCCTATATACATAATCACCCAGTATATTACTTTTCACTGCACCAAAATGTATGTTACAGTTATTATCTATCTGCAGGGGACTTACTAAGGGTTATATTTACAGCTACCAGAGGATAAAGGAGACTGACTGGGATCTTTACTTACAGCTGACGTAAGGAGGAAAACTGACTGGGGGTTGTATTTACAGCTGCCAGAGGGGGAAGGAGATTGATCTGGGGCTATATTTACAACTTTCAGAGGATGAAGGAGGCTAACTGGGAACTTTACTTACAGCTGATGTAGGGAGAAAAGCTGACTAGGGCTGTATTTACAGCTGCCAGAGGGGGAAGGAGATTGATCTGGGGCTATATTTACAACTTTCAGAGGATGAAGGAGGCTAACTGGGAACTTTACTTACAGCTGATGTAGGGAGAAAAGCTGACTAGGGCTGTATTTACAGCTGCCGGAGGGGGAAGGAGATTGATTTTGGGCTATATTTACAGCTACCAGAGGGGGAAGGAAATTGATTTGGGACTATATTTACAGCTACCAGAGGGGGAAGGAGATTGACTGGGGGCTGTATTTACAGCTACTAGAGGAGGGAGGAGACAGTAATGTGGGGCAGGTGGGAGTGTAAGACACATAAAGGCCATGCAGTTATATTTACAGCTACCAGAGGATGAAGGAGACTGACTGGGAACTTTACTTACAGCTGATGTTTGGAGGAAAACTGACTGGGGCTGTATTTACATCTGCCAGATGGGGAAGGAGATTAATTCGGGGCTATATTTACGGCTACCAGAGGGAGAAGGAGATTGACTAGGGGGCTATATTTACAGCTGCCAGAGGGGGAAGGAGATTGACTGGGGGCTGTATTTACAGCTGCCAGAGGGGGAAGGAGATTGATTGGGGGCTGTATTTACAGCTACTAGAGGGAGGAGACAGTAATGGGGGGCAGGTGGGAGTATAAGACGCATAAAGGCCATACAGTGTGTTGAGGGAGTTGTAGGTGCAAACAGAGAAATGGGTTATGTGACACTGTCCAGCCTGCCCACAATTGCACTGATTAGTAGTAAATGCTGAGGGGGACACAGAAGGAAAAAGGATGAAATGGTAAATGTTGCAGAATGGTTTAAAATTTTGGTAACTTCATTTTGGACCTTTTTCAAGCACTGAGCAGGATGCAGATCGTGTAGTAAATAATTGATAGGATGACCTTGTTCACAATAGCTCTCTTCATATTGTGCCATTTTAGAGCTCTGCTATAGGACTGACGGATTTCTACAAAACCATTTTTTTTCATATGGCATTGAACTGACTGATTAGATTCTGCTGTAAAATAGGATGGATAATATTTTAGTGGATTGTGGTTCCTTTGGTCCCTGTCCCCAGTATATATGAAAGGGGCTATTTTACAACCTATTGCATATCTGTATTTTTATTTTGCAGTTACCAGGAGGTGGTGACACTTACAATCTTCCTGTTAATGGCCTTGTCCTGGTTCACACGGGACCCTGGATTTATCCCAGGTTGGGATTCACTGTTTGGACTGTGAGTTGTTCTAGGTGGATACAATTATATGCATATTATTATGTTATTTAACTGCTGTATCTGTTGAAAAACGTGTCCGATCCTTCTGTCCCCTGATATCCGACTGTTTCTCACTGATAACCTATGCTCTAGAACCAGGATCAGCAACCTCCGGCACTCCAGCTGTTCAGAAACTACTACTCCCAGAATGTTTTATTCACTTCTGTAGGAGTTAGAAGAACAGCTGAGCATGTTTGCATGCTGGGAGTTGTAGTTTCCCAGCAGCTGGAGTGCCGAAGGTTGCTGATCCCTGCTCTAGAAGGACATCAGCATCTGATTGTGGGGGTCCGACACCTGGGACCCCCACCGATAAGTTTGAGAGGGCATGACGCTTCTGTGAACACAGCAGCCTTCTCGCAGCTTACCCAGCCTTCAAGTGAATGGGGCTGAGCTGCGATACCAAGCACAACCACTGTGCAATGTACGGCGCTGTGCTTGGTAAGCTGTGAGGAGGCAGTAGCCGTCTGAAACAGCTGATTAGTGGGGTCCGTGGTGTCGGATCCCCACCGATCAGATACTGATGACCTATCCAGAAGATAGGTCATCGGTTACAAATAGCCAGATAACCCCTTTAAAGAGGCCTCCATACATACTGTTTATAGTCAGACAATCCCTCTAATTTCCACAGCTGACTTGTATGGCTGGCTTTATGTAGGCCTTATGACCGCTGTTTTTTTTTTGCATGAAACGAATGTCTAGCCTCACCTGCAACTGTAATTTGTCTTCATTATTTACATGCATATGTTCTATTATCTTTTAATTTTACCAATACCTGCTAACAGAAAATGTCCATTTAGATGCCTGCTGTAGAAAAGCTGGCCATGTACTTTCAATAGCTATCAGCTTAGGTTGGTAAAATTGGGGCATTCAAAACCCCACCCCTGGGAACGCTCAAACCCTGCCTGGAAATGCCCACTTATGGGTGGGGTTAACATTAGCCCCGTCCATTTTCGGCCTGGGACAGCACGAATTTGCTAGGACTGTCTCTAAAAAATCGGGGACAGTCCCTGCAAATTCGGGACAGTTGGCAACTATGACTGTGAAGACCGTGGTGGCAGCGATTTGACAAAAATGGGTGCGTGTGTAAAGGGGGAGGGGGGTATGTGGATATCTTAACCCTTGTACTCCTGGTAGGTAAGGGTCCCTATCAAGCATTTATAGCATGTTTCTTGGATTGCTTAAGAAAATACATTTTTTATGTAATATACTGTATATTGTGTATTTTCTGTCTCTTTGACAAACCCTGTTACATTTTATTTTATTTCTTTTTTGTTTGCACGAACAGGAAAGGTTATAAATCGGACGCTACCTCAGCTATTCTCTTTGGCTTTTTATTATTTATTATACCTGGAAGAAAGCCCAGCTGGTGGTGCTGTAGATCAAAGGGTGAGTTTCCTTTTTGTTTGGTATTATAAGGTTCATTGTACTCTAGGCCAGTCTGCACAGAAGCACCCATATGTTATACGGCGCCATACATGCAGATACAGCTCAGCCACAATGTGAACTTTAAAATGCTGCTGGATCCCTGATACCAGAGAGTAGGACATAGCGGGAGCTCGGATGACATTTACACAGTCAGAGCTCGGCTCAAGACCATTTCTGTGTTTTCTCTGCACAGCCGCTCTTCCTATCAATTCCTTTTATAAATTGTCCTTTAGACGTATCCTAAAAGTCAAATTTAAATTGAACCTGTAACATCGAACATGGTGCAGAGCTGCAGGCAGCATGTTATAGAGCAGGAGGAGCTGAGCAGATTGATATATAGATTTATGGGAAAAGAGTCAGTATAACCTATGTTTTATTCATTTACATTCCTGCTCATTCTGGGCTTTGAAGTCCAGGATACGGTCCTATCAATGATTGACAGCTTTCTCTCTGTATACACAGTCATAGAGGGAAGGCAGCCAATCACTGATAGGACCTTCTCCTCATAGAGGGAAGGCTGTCAATCACTGATAGGACCGTCTCCTCATAGAGGGAAGGCTGCCAATCACTGATAGGACCGTCTCCTCATAGAGGGAAGGCAATCAATCACTGATAGGACCGTCTCCTCATAGAGGGAAGGCTGCCAATCACTGATAGGACCTTCTCCTCATAGAGGGAAGGCTGTCAATCACTGATAGGACCGTCTCCTCATAGAGGGAAGGCTGTCAATCACTGATAGCCTTCCCTCTATGAGGAGGTCCTATCAATTACTGATAGGACCTCCTCCTCATAGAGAGAAGGCTGTCAATCACTGATAGGACCTCCTCCTCATAGAGGGAAGGCTGTCAATCACTGATAGGACCTCCTCCTCATAGAGAGAAGGCTGTCAATTACTGATAGGACCGTCTCCTCATAGAGGGAAGGCAATCAATCACTGATAGGACCGTCTCCTCATAGAGGGAAGGCTGCCAATCACTGATAGGACCTTCTCCTCATAGAGGGAAGGCTGTCAATCACTGATAGGACCGTCTCCTCATAGAGGGAAGGCGGTCAATTACTGATAGGACCATCTCCTCATAGAGGGAAGGCTGTCAATCACTGATAGGACCGCCTCCTCATAGAGGGAAGGCTGTCAATCACTGATGGGACCTCCTCCTCATAGAGGGAAGGCTGTCAATCACTGATAGGACCGTCTCCTCATAGAGGGAAGGCGGTCAATTACTGATAGGACCGTCTCCTCATAGAGGGAAGGCAATCAATCACTGATAGGACCGTCTCCTCATAGAGGGAAGGCTGCCAATCACTGATAGGACCTTCTCCTCATAGAGGGAAGGCTGTCAATCACTGATAGGACCGTCTCCTCATAGAGGGAAGGCTGTCAATCACTGATAGCCTTCCCTCTATGAGGAGGTCCTATCAATTACTGATAGGACCTCCTCCTCATAGAGAGAAGGCTGTCAATCACTGATAGGACCTCCTCCTCATAGAGGGAAGGCTGTCAATCACTGATAGGACCGTCTCCTCCTAGAGGGAAGGCGGTCAATTACTGATAGGACCATCTCCTCATAGAGGGAAGGCTGTCAATCACTGATAGGACCGCCTCCTCATAGAGGGAAGGCTGTCAATCACTGATGGGACCTCCTCCTCATAGAGGGAAGGCTGTCAATCACTGATAGGACCACCTCCTGGAATTCAAAGCCCAGAATCAGCAGGAATGTAAATTAATAAAACATAGGTTATACTGACTCTTTTCCCATAAATCTATATATTAATCTGCTCAGCTCTTTCTGCTCTATAACATGCTGCCATCAGATTACACTCCGTTTTCATGGTGACAGGTCCCCTTTAAGTGGGTCCACCTAACGGCTCGCCTACAACTAGCAAGTCCCATTCCACGATTTTAATGTATAGTAAATGCCACCCATGTACATTGGGCTGGACTGACTGGCAATCTAATGTGTATGGGGAGATCTCGACTGTCCTGTGGCAAGATGATAAGATGCGGAAAGATGGCGGGCACGTTAAATTTCAATGCCCGATTCTGGTGTTCTCCCACCAGAGGTGTCTGGTGACAGCATTCTTCTCTCTGCCCCATTGAAAACACTTAGTCACTCATATGGGGCAGTCGGAAAAGCTGTCAGCCTAGGGAGTATTCAGCCGAGAGATATCAAAGGTGTCCATGCAGTTCTTCCTAGTCAACATGGCCGGGCATAGACTTTGGGCTTGTGTAGGAGACTTGGACCCTGTACCTCATGTGCTTGTGTTAGACACCATATTCTTCCATAGAAGCCTTTATGGAGAATATCTCTGTAATATAGAAATATGGATGGAAAAATGCACAGATACAACATGGGCCCATAGCTTTCTGTTTGTTAGAGAGTGTCATAATATATTTGTGATTGTCACGTCCACATGTGTGTTAGCGGGTGGCATTTTAAATAATTTTTTAAATAAATGAAACTTTTTACAAAGCTGTGTTGCCATTTTGCCATTATAGAAAAGCCTCGTGTGTCAGCGGTGGCAGAATCCACACCAATGATCACATGGAAGGAGTTTGAAGAATGCATTCCCTGGCATATCGTCATTCTGGTCGGAGGTGGTTTTGCTCTAGCTAAGGGATGTGAGGTAAGTGAACAGAGGTGATTGTGCTATTTCACTCTCCCTCCAGGAACAATACATTTATTAAGATTAATGTGACAATATTGTGTTTTTAATTTGTGCCAGAAACCTGCGTACATGCTTTGCATCACATTTATTGTGTTTAGGGGCTCATTCACATGACTGTTTCTCCCTTCTGTGTGCTCTCCTTTTTAAGGAAAGGACAGCACGTGGACCCATACAAGTCAATGGAGCCATACTCTTCCTTTTATTTTTTTCCTTCTTCACGGATATGTGTTCCCATTCTGAGAAACTTGATGCATCATCTAATCTAGTCTAATCTATTTTCCTGGGTCCTTTCCCATTAAAGTATGGGAGTGAGATAAAAAACCCATAATTCTGCAGCTGACTGGTGCGGGTGCCAGGTGTCAAACTTGTACCAATCGGATAGTAATGATCTATCCCAATGATAAGTCATCAATATCTGGAAACTCCCTTTAAAGGGGTTCTCCCACGAATAATGTAAAAAATTAAAATCCGACATCATATAGAACATGACAATACCTTTCTAACAAAGCTAGAACCAGCCCTGTACCTCACATGGATCCAGAGATCTCCACATTCATTGCTCTACTAGATTTATATTAAGCTGACAGCTCAGGGGAGTGTCTTTTCTGCTGCAACTAAGGGGGCGTGTCCATGCTCTCCCTATCACAGCCCAGGAGGGAGTTAAAAGTTGAAACTGAGCATGTGCGGCCTGCTCAGTGAATAGGTCAAAGAAATAAGAAATTAAGTGGTCCTATACAGATACATGTTATTGAATAACTAAGTAGCTATACAAAATTTTTAATGACATGCAGTTAGAAAAGTATTCAGATCCAGGTGCTGGTTTGAAAACTGTAGAATATTTTTCGTGTGACAACCCCTTTAAAATGCGCCAAGCTATACCAACATTTTGGCAAAAAGTAAGTCTACCAATAGGTGGCGTACAGACAAAAGTGTCAGCTATGCACCAAAATTATAATCCAGCTTCAGCCACTGTGCATCTTTAAGGCTCATTCAGACAACGGAACGGATGCGGACCAATTTTCAATGGGGCCGCAAAAGATGTGGACAGCATGCCGTGTATTGTCCAGATCCGTACTTCTGTTCCACGGCCCCGCAAAAAAGATAGAACATGTCCTATTATTGCCCGTTTTTGCGGACAAGAATAGGCATTCCTTATCATAGGGCTGGCTGTTCTGTTCCGCAAAATGCCGATATCCATGTTTTGCGGATCTGCAATCTGCAAAACAGATACGGTCATCTGAATAAGCCTTTAGGCCAAGTTTCCTAAATCTTAGATGGGATTAGAAAACCTGCCCTAAAATATATATATATATATATATATATATATATATATATATATATATATATACACACATACTTGTTGTTCTCATCCCATTTTCCCATAGAAGTAGAAATATTCATGTGGTCTGATTTGTTATGGACTGGTTCTAATGACCATTTCCTTCTTTAGGTGTCTGGTCTGTCGGTGTGGGTCGGGCACAAGATGGAACCACTGAGCAGTTTGCCAGTCTGGGTGATTGTACTGATTGTCTGCCTGTTGGTGACCTCTGTGACAGAGGTGGCAAGTAACCCGGCCACCATCACCATATTTCAGCCCATCTTGTCCTCACTGGTAAGAGCATACACTAGGAATCATTTTCTGAATTTTAAGCTGTTAGTAAAAAAAAAAAAAAAAAAGAGAGTCCGGTTCCTCATTTAGGGTCCAAACCTTTTAGAAACATGGGAGAGCAGCAGTAGAGTGTCTCTTGCTCTAAAGGACCAGCACATCTATGCATTACACAGACAGCCCATTGATACCAATGGAAACTGTGTAATGCATTGTTTTTACTTTGGTATTACTGTAAAAGGACTTAAAGGGGTTGTCTCATCTTAGACACTGGTGGCCGCGCTTGCACAGTGTGCTTTCAATTTGAGCTTAGCTATTTTTGAAACTCCCATATAAATAAATGGAAAACACACTGTGCATGCGCTGGTACCTGTGGTACAGAACATGCAGATTTAAAGGCTAACTCCCACTGAAATCATACACACACACACAAAAAAAAAAAAGACAAATGTGTACATCCATGTAAAATGTAGGCACACTAAGTTTGGAATGCAAATTATACTTTGATTTAACGCCTAATGATGATTTCTCTTTGCCAAAGGCTGAAGGAATAGGAGTAAACCCACTCCTGGTCATCATCCCCGCGACTATAAGTGCCTCCTGTGCATTCCTTTTGCCTGTTGCCAATCCGCCAAACGCCATTGTATTTTCGTACGGTCACCTGACTGTGCCGGACATGGTGAGCAGATACTTGTCTGTTGTCTCCCCCTAGTGGTTGAATTAGAGCATTTTCATCTTTATTTTCCCACAATTTCCAGTAGATCATTCTTATGTTTTTTTTTCTTCTGTTCCCCTCCTCCACAGATGAAAGCAGGACTGGGGACAAACCTAATCAGCATGATAGCATTGTGGTTTGGACTTTACACTTGGGGGTTTCCCATGTTTGACCTGAACACTTTCCCGGACTGGGCATCTCACAACATATCGACAGTGGCGACGCCATGATCGAATTCTACGTTTCTCACGTGAAGGTGGCAGATTCTGATTGACTTCTGGGGATGAATCCAAGCAATCTGTGTTCTCTGAATGTTTTTAGTCTGAGTATTATCTGCTAGCTGGGGTGGGAATTGGCTGAAGACATGGAGCATGCAGGTTGCTTTGTGGTTTAGTTAACACAGTAAAGCATTATAGATGGGTTAGATGGAGGTTTTTTTAAAGTATCACTGAAATATTAAAGAACCTTTTATCATTCATAAAACAAAAGACAAATTAGCTGTGATACACGCAGCCTGGCACTAAATAACGGCATCGTCCTTCCAAAAATACATGAGGTCTGCTCACTTGCTTCTTATAATCAGTGATGGAGCCACCCATACTTCCAGGATTGCCTTAATTAAAGGGGTTGTCTCATCATGGACAATGGGGGCATATTGCTCGGATATGCCCCCAGTGTCTTGTAGGTGCGGGTCCCACCGCTGGGCCCCGCACCTATATCCAGAACAGAGCCCCGCAAGGTGGTGGCTGGAGGACTCGCGTCCGGCCAACACCAAGCCGGCTCCCCATAGAAATGAATGGGAGCTTACTTCATGCACAGTGCGCCCTCCTTCACTTTCAGGGCTCCGTTCTGGATATAGATGCGGGTCCCAGCGGTGGGACCCGCACCTATAAGACAATGGGGGCATATCCTAGCGATATTCCCTCATTGTCCAAGATGACGCAAACCCTTTAAGTTATGGTGGGACAACCCCTTTATCACCTATCCACAGGATAGATAAGTATGTGATCAGTGTGGCCCCACCGATCACAAGAACTGGGGCCCTATTACCCTCGGAGTAAAAGGAGAGACGGTCAATCACACGCTCTGCTGCTTCATCCCTCTAAGGGACCGCCAAAGGGAAGCAGAGTAGAGCACCCCGGCTGTCACCAGCAGTCCAACCGAGATAAATGCTGCAGGTGCTACTGGTTCTCATTGAAGAGACTTGCCTACAGCAATGCTCCATGGGTAAATCAGTATGCAAATTAGTTAGCTTCCTCCTGGAGGAGAACTATCTTATACCGTCCAGATCAAAGACTCCACCAATAAGAAGATGGGTGTCTCTGGTTTGGCTGGTACGGTTGGAACTAATGTGAATGCTTCTTTTCCTTCTGTTTTTCAAACTTGGTAGCTACTTCTATCCATATGTATCCTGGATCGACCAAACACACCCCAGTTCTGCCCAAGATCAGAAGCGTATTGAGGTCTGCAGATCTTGGATGAAGGTTTGCAGATTTAGGCTTATCTATAGTGCCAGGGCCCAGTAAGGCTAGTGCCCCATGGTGATGAATTGCCAAAATCAGAAATCTTGAGATTGTTGCATGACTTTCTCCTCCCATAAGGAAACACTAGAAGATGCCATCAATGTCCGATAGGTGCAGGGCCCACCTTTGGAACCCGCTCCTATCTACAGAACGGGACCCACGAAGTGAACAAAGAGCAGCTGCACATGTGTGGTCACCCTTCGTTCACCTCTATCAGAGTTGCAAAAATCTTTCCAGCAGTCCCATGGTGGGGAATGGACAGGTGACCGTGCCTGCAAGGTGTCCTCTCCATTCACCGCTGTGGAACTTCCAAAAACAGCAGAGCGTGGCCATTCAGCATAGACTCCCATACTGATGAATAGAGAGCATGCCACCCTTGTGCGGTGTGCTCTCCTTCACTTCAGAGTCCCGTTCTCTTGATAGGTGTGGGTCCTAGAGGTGGGAACCACATCTATCTGACATTGATACCCTACCCTACCCAGATGGCCCAAACCTTTAACATGACCAGAAGTAGACATGGAGTCATGGTATTACTCTCCCCAGGAAAACACTCTATTAGTCCATAACCTTCATCATTGGAAATACCATCTGCAAAACCTTTCTGTGTCAGTGAAAACTGCTTAATGTTTTACTCTACTGGGAAAATAGATTGATTGAAGTAAACTTAATCTTCACTCTTTACAGAGCCGTTACCTTTGGTGCTATAGAACTTGTCTGAAAAAAAAGAAGAGCGGGAAAATAAAACTTAGATTTTGCTAATAAACTAGTTTTCCTTGTTTTGGTACCTATTAGCTGTACAGTGCAGGACTCACTGATGGCGGGTATCTCTATTTATGTTTAGTGGGGGAGAGGTTAACACTATAGTAATGAGGTAGGGAGATAATTACTACTGGGAATTACAATATCCCCCTATGGGACAGGAGCATGACTTGAAGCTGTTCCCCTGATAATAAAGCTTTGATATGCTCTTGTTGAACTGGCATTAATCGCTGTCTGTGATCCGCAGCTGTATGCCCAGATCCATTGTACGATCCTTTGGCATGTGCTGGACAATGCTTTTTTTTTTTTTTTTTTTTTATTTGCACAGTAGGATAAAATAACTTGCATTACCACAGGTCAGTTGCACAAAGCTCATGTTCTGTTTTTGGGAGGTTTTGTACTATAAATTATGTATCTTATTAACATGGAGAGACTGATCCAAGACTCTCAAGTGTTTAATAATAATAATTTTGAATAAAATGCAACGATTGTATTAATTCAGGTCTTTTTGGACTCCTTTATTGCCGTGTGTGTCAAAAATAATCTGCTTAGGCCAAGAGTCAAGAAATAATTTCTCGCTAGGCATATAATCTGATTAATATGAGAGCGATCAGCTGATCACTGCAGGTCTGGATCCTTACATTCCTGTACCTTTCTCCTGCAGCGGCCTCTACAGGGGAAATGAAGTATTACATGTGGCCAGTTGAAAAGGACCTGTCAACACAAAATGCAAAGCAATCTGCGGGCAGCAGGTTATAGATCTGTGCAGATTGATATACAGTTTTTTAGGAAAAGCATCAGAAAATGTATACATTTAGGGCCCCATTCAGACGGCTGTATTATTGCGGAATAATACGGGGGCCGCCCGGCGTGTGTTCCGCATGCTTGGAACACACGCCAGGCGGCCCCATTAAAAATGCCTATACTTGTGCGTGGGTGCGGACAAGTATAGGACATGCTTCATCGGAGCCGCGGCACGGAGCTAGCTCCGTGTGGTGGCTCCCCGCTCCATAGAGGTGAATGGGGCCGCAACTATTCCGCAATATTGAAAAAAAAAACCATATTATTTATACATTTACATCTCTGCTTTTTCTGATTCTAGTTGTACACAGGGAGGTGTTATCAGTGACTGACAGCTATCTCTGTATACACACTGCTCTCAATCACTGATAACACCTCTCTGTGTACAATAATCAGTGACTGAGAGCCTTGTATGTGCAAGAGATAGCTGTCAGTCACTGATAACATCTCCTGTGTACAACTGAAGTCAGAAAAAGCAGAGATGTAAATGTATAAATAATATGTTTCACTGACTCTTTTCCCACAAAGCTATATATTAATTGCACTGCTTTTGACATGTCCTCTTAAAATGAATGACAACACATATATTCGATGGATGGACCAGGTCTACCTTGTTAGGAGCTTGACACTTTGGCTCATAGAAGGAGGTCCTAAAAGAAAAATACCCCATTTTGTTACAATAAGCCACATATGAAGAGGTTGTCAGGATAAGATCTCCTAAAAAGAAGCTTACCAAAAGAAATCAAGAATAATTAAGGTTTATTCCTATCTCTAGGATATGCCACTGCTTTATAATGGATGGGACAATGTGTCTATCCTGTATCCCGCTCACAACTCTATTCAAATAATGGGGCCGGCTGCACCGATGTGTCGGGGGAACTTGGAGAGACCAGCTGCTAGAGCAGCGCTGCAGCCCCTTCATTGTCAGGTTTGGTGGGGGATCTACAGGTAAGATCATCACCGATCATAAAGTTATAGTATGTACTAGCATATGCTGTCACTTTACAAAACTGGAATAACCCTTTAAATTGAAATACCCAAATACCCAACCTATTTATTGTAAACACATGTATGTTTGTAGACAAAAACACCCAAAAAATATTCAAAGCAGATAGGCTTACTCATTTTTTTAGGCATACTCATTTTTCTGTATTTTGAGACAGGTAAAAGAAAAATGTTTGGTGGATGTCTGGATGCAGAGACCCCTACCAACTGCTAGAATGAAGGAGCAGAAGTGCTTGGCCATTTGCTGTGGCCTCATACTTCTAGGTGGACATGCCAGCACCATATGCATGTCTACAGTCGTGATCATGCCACCCAAAATTGCAGTGCTTGAACATGCTCGTATGTCCTCGGTTGAAATTTGCAGGTCTAGATGGTTGTAGACTATACCCAGTCAGCTCTATGAGGCCGACTCCACCAAAATGACCAAATTGTTAAAATCTGTGAACATTGTATATTCTATCTATCTGTCTATCTGTCTGTCTGTCTGTCTATCTATAGTAGTAAAGTGGGCCCCTCTGGACCTCTAGTTTTTGAGAATAGGTTGGCCAACCCAACATTATTGACATCTACTGTAAGGAGAAGATGCTGATCCATGAACATAGGCAGTGGACATTCACGGTGACTTACCTACACAGTGGTATTATTCTGTGACTTGGTCCAATCCCATCAACAAGATGTCTTGAAGGAAGTTTCAGTCCTGGAACCAAACCAATCACTTCAGAATAGCTGTATTTTTTTAACAATTTAATACTGGAAAATGGGAAAAAAATTCTTTGTGGGGTTAAATTAAAAAAAAAAAACACACAATTCGGCCAAGGTATAGGTTTTTCACAAAAAAAAAAATGCCTTTGAAAAAATCTTAATTTTTTTGCATCGCCATAACTTTTTTTTAGATTTCAGTCTACAGAGCTATATGATGACTGGTTTTTGCGGGAGGAACTGTAGTTTTTATTGGTACCATTTTTGTGATACGTATGACTTTGATCACTGCTATTCAATTTTTTTTTTTTGGGTGGAGGTGACTAATAATGGTGAATTTTGTGGTTTTTGGGATACTCCTCTCTTTGTCTACATGACAAATGCCATTTGCTGAAGTGAGGCAACCCCTTTAATGTTATAATGCCATGTTACCAAGTAAGATAGAACTACACAGCGACATAAAGAGTACAACTACATTGTGACGTGTGTTGCACCAATGTCGTGCAAAATTTTTTGCAATGATAGTCAAAGGTGTCGCACAAAAATCCAACTTGGATGGATTTTTTGTGACTGTCGTGTTGCAGTCGCAGCATGTACACAACGCTCTCCACAGTGCTGCCCCTCCATGCATCTCCTCCCTCATCTCCGTCTACCACCCTAGACGTGCTCTCCATTCTGTTAGCGACCTAAGATTAATATCCTCCATAATTCGTACCTCTTATTCCCGTCTTCAAGATTTTGCTCGAGCTGCACCTACTCTTTGGAATACCCTGCAACAGAATATTAGGTCAATTCACAACTTCCCTACCTTCAAACGTGCCCTAAAAACACATCTTTTCAGGCAGGCGTATCAAGCTTCCTAAAATGACCTTTCCCTGACTAAACCTCACTCCCACCAACTCCTCTGGCCTGAACTCGATCCTCTAAGGCCCCTTTCACACGAGCGGGAGACTCGCATGTCTCCCGCAACGCATCTACAGGGCTGGACTCGGCACTGACAGGGATCGCATATAATGCTCTGCGATCCCTGTCCGTGCCGAGTCCAGCCCTGTAGATGCGTTGCGGGAGACATGCGAGTCTCCCGCTCGCGTGAAAGGGGCATAACAGTCCCAAACCCGAAGGAGATCGGCCGGCACCACTCCTTTCAGTACAATTGTAGCTCGAATCCTACTTATCACAATCAACTACCTCATGTGTCACCCCCAATTCCTCATAGATTGTAAGCTCTTGTGAGCAGGGCCCTGACTCCTAGTGTTTCAGTTGTATATTAGCTAGTCATTTTTGTATTTTACAAGAACCATATGATTTTGTAAAGCGCTGCGGAATATGGTAGGGTTATTATGTAGTCCTGGTGCATATATGGAAGCATAAATGGCTCATCTTGAATTTTATTTTTTTCTTCTTGTGCTTTTCAGGCTCTTTTAACCACAACCTTAAATGTGTATGTGTTTTTTTTTTTTTTGTATTTTACGCAAAATATGCATCACGTCCTTGAGTACAAAATGCCGGGTGATGTTTTCACAATGTGCCAGATGTCTACAGTTTGTAAATATATGGATACAGGGTATAATATCATTTGTTTTTATATCATTCAGAGTTTATTAAAAGGGAAAAAACTGTACTTGCCGTGAAAGATTAAAGTGAAAATTTCAGAATTGCGACATCTATGCTTCTTGGAAATAAGACCTATAAGCATTGACCTTTTTCTTTAAAGCCTATGATTTTTAAAATGTTATCATAAAATAAGCTTGTTAAAACAAGATCTTCATAAAACGCAATTCCCTGAATTGTTCACAAGGGGGCAGTAGAGAGACTTAAGTAAAAAATTCCAAAGAGAATTTTAACCATAGGCAAATTCTATGCCCAAAACGCCAACAAGTCACTGTGGGGCTTGTTAACGGAGCAGGCCTTTTAATATTTGTGCTCTTCCTTTTTTTTTTTTTTTTTTACTTTAATTTCTACAAAGTGGGAATAGATTAGAACAATTAACAGGAACTAAATAGTAAAAAGCACATTCCGGAATAGTTTACTGCTCAATCTACTCTATATGAGACTAATGTGTAATTTAAAATAAGGTAAAGCTAATAGTAATTAATTTTATTGTGAATGGGTCCGCATCCGTGACCCGCATCCTGTTTTAAAGAACTTGAGAGCTGATTCCAGGCGCTGATTGACAGGTTTCTCTGTAGGCACTGTGATAGGGAGAAACCTGTCAATCAGAGACTGCAGAGTGGGGGTGGGGGGGGAGTGCGCAAGTCATGAATATAAGTGGACATCTTGCTGGTAAGTTTAACACATAAAGGGGTTTTACCATCACAGACAATGGGGGCATATCGCTAGGATATGCCCCCATTGTCTGATAGATGCGGGTCCCACCGCTCGGTTATTTCCATTGGCCCCAAAGAAATGAATGGGAGCACTGGCTGTGCATGCGCGGTGTGCTCCCATTCACTTCTACGGGAGCAGCGGGGAGCTGCGCCTGGTGGTGGCCGAATCCCGGGAAACCTGGGATCCTCCAGCCACAGCTCTCCGTGCACCGTTCTCTTTGTAGGTGCGGGTCCCAGAGGTGAGACCCGCACCTATCAGACAATGAAGGCATATCCTAGCGATAGGCCCTCATTGTCTATGATGGAAATACCTCTTTAACACATCAATTACCAGCATAAAGGATCTGACTGGTTACTCTTAAGGTCGTATTCCCAAGACCGCGGGACGCCCCGTGCTCGTGCTGCGGACTGCAAACCAGAGATCTGTAAATCACGGGCACCGGCCATGTGCACTCCGCATCGTGGTGCTGCCCCTTGACTTCAATGGGTCCTCAATCTGCAAGATGTGGAGAAAGATAAGGCATGAGGCACCGCCCGGAAGCCCATGGAAGCGCTTTCGCTGCATCTTGCAGATTCCAGATCCAGTCAATGGGTCTGCACTGCTATGCGCATTATACACAGCCGGTGTCCGTTTTTTTGGTTTGTGGTCCGCAACATGGGGACAGCAGGCCCGCGGTTGTGTGTAAGCGGCCTAACAGAGTGGTCAAAGAGGACAACTTGAGCCGTACTGTGTATAAAAGCTTATTGATCCTGCAGTTGTGTTCATTACCAAAGCAATATATGAGTTTCTGAGAATGAATACACAGCCACAGGAAACCGCCATATGTTGTTTATGTAACACTAATATTTTATCAGGGAATAGTTTATTCTTCTGGGGACGGTTTATCATGATTTTGATAAGAGTCCCTAGAGAAATGGAATATACATTGTGCGTATTTCCTGTAACTCCTTTGATGGGGCGGATTACTATGCTTTCCATAATGTGAGATATAAATATTACAGAAAATGTACTGAATACAGGGAAAAGATCCGGCAAGGATAACGACTGGGTCTGAAATCCCAAATGGACAAATCTGTATATAAGATAAAGGGGAAAACCGAGAATATTCCTTATGACCTCCATATAGCTGGTTCTATGGTCCTCTCAGAAGTGTCTGGGCTTTATGAAGTGTGGCGTGGATCTGTAATATGGCCAATACAGGATAACATCGGAATCATGGATTTTTTATTATTTAAAGGGGTTTTCTGAGATTTTTTTAAACTGATGACCGATCCTCTGGATAGTAGATTCCTTGTCAGTCGGCACTACGGTCTTAGCATCTGGTGCACGTGTCCTGGGGTTGGCGCCTTCGTATAGATGAATGAAGAAGGAGGACCGGCACTCGTAAATATCTTTATGATGTTTGCTTTATTAGTCACTGTGACACATTTCTGCACAATCCGGGCCTTCATCAGACAGATGAAGGCAAGGATTGTGCCGAAACGCGTCACAGCTATGTGACTAATCAAGCATCATAAAGATATTTAGAAGTGCCGGTCCTCCTTCATCGGTCCTCAGGATAGGTCATCAGTATCTGATTTATGGGGATATGACACCCAGGACCCCCGCCAATCTGCGAGAAGTAGCGCCATGGCCTTCACTCAGCTCACCAAGCACACTGCCATACATTGTACAGCAGATAGGTCATCAGTTAAATGTTTTCGAAAAAACTTTAATCATAGATTCTTGGTCACTTCCACTATTCCATTGACACCTACAGTCTTTGCCAGTTCATCAGATCTATGCAGTGATCCCTCAGGATACAATATTTCCAGCATACAATGGTCTTTTCTGACAAATCGTAAGTAGAAACTAGACTCAACATACAATGTCTCAGACTCAGATCCAACCAATCCAGGTCACTTCTCTGTACAATATCTGTATTAGTTATCAGTTATCAGCTATTCCTGACTGTTATATGTAAGGACTTGTTGTATCTGTCTTAGTTATCTGCTTATTTTTCTTAAATCTTCATTTTCTCTTATCTTGGATGACTTTTTGGGGCTTTGGAACCAATTACTCAACTTACAATGGTTTCAGCATACAATGGCCGTCCTGGAACCGATTGATATTGTATCTTGAGGGACCACTGTATATCCCTTTCTATAGTCCTAATAGTGACATTGTAGTATCCTGGGCTCATGGCTGTCTTATCATCTGTTTCCTCTCCTGTGAAATTATCATCAAAATCTGCTCCCCCACCTAAAAAAATATGTCATTGTGCATCTTCTCCTCACCGTTTGCTGCTTAGGGATTACATTTTGACTGGGCTTACATGCAGGTACGGATTGGCCATAGACCTTACAGGGAAATTTCCCGGTGGGCCGATGCCCAGGGGGCCACCAGGGCCCTCCTCATGGCCGGCCAGTGGAAGTTTTTGAAGATGTATTTTGTGCTGCTGGCAGTATTTTGTGATGGACTGTGGTATTTGGCTCTGTTGGGGTTGTATAATGTGCCATAATACGGTATTGATGGCCCTGCCTTCCATCAATTTGGACCCAACTACAAAATAGGGCCACTTTTATTATTTTTTCCAGGGCCACTTTAAATTCCCAGTCCGCCCCTGGTTACATGGGGCTGAGCTGCAATACCAAACACATCCACTAGACAATGCGAGCACCAGTGCCTTCTCAAACAGCTGATCAGTGGGAGTCCCGGGTGTTGGACCCCCACCCATCAGATACTGATATCTTGGAAATTCCCATTAAAAAAAACATATTGATAGATTGATTTAAATTTAGATTGTAAGCTCAGCGGGCACACTAAGCAATGATAATCTATAAGCAGACCTGTGAAATATAATGGTTATATATAAATAGGTAAAATAAATAAGCTGGCAATATTGTCAAGAAAAAAAGTCCACATTATTCGCCCTGGTGCCGAGTTTGGTATTGATTCTTTCGCTCCTGGTCGTGCAGTAGTATTAGTAGTAATCAGTTTTGTTTCTGTGGCTTTGGTAATCTAAACGTTTCAATGGCATCTGATATAAAACAAAAAAGTGAGCAAACAGCAAAATATTTCTTGAGCTTCAGATATTTTTTATCACTGCTGAAATGATCTGTCAAGCAATGGCTGCCAACAACAGGCTGATAGCGAATTGGACAAAGCTTTCCGTGTCTTATGATGTGTGAGCTGAATGATGACTGCGTATCAGCTGCAGCGCTCTAATGATTCTACCTTTACATCAGCTCAATAATAGTGGAAAATATTTAGTAAGAAAATACGAAAGACAAAGAAAAATCACAACATTCTGAGATATGAACGGTTGGTAAGATTTTTTTTCCCCTCTTTTTAAAGGGGTATTCCCATCTTTATAAAGCAGGGGCGGACTGGCCATAGACCCTACAGGGAAATTCCCCGCCCAAAACCCTCTTAACAGCCGCCAGTCAGGTACATAACGATCTGATGCTCTCAGCATTAAAGGGGTTGTCTCATTTCAGCAATTGGCATTTATCATGTGGAGAAAGTGAATACCAGGCACTTACTAATGTATTGTCATCGTTCATATTGCCTCCTTTGCTGGCTGGATTCATTTTTCCATCACATTAAACATTAAGTGTTTCCATGGTTACGACCACCTTGCAATCCATCAGCGGTGGCCGTGCTTACACCCTATAGGAAAAAGCACGGTGTACAAACAAGACCACTGCTAATGGACTGCAGGGTGGTCATAACCATGGAAACGAGCAGTTTATAATAGATGGAAAAGTGAATCCAGTCAACAAAGGAAGCAATATGGATAATAATACATTAGTAAGTGCCTTGTATTACCATAACTTTCTCTACATAATAAATGCTATTTGCTGAAGTGAGACAACCCCTTTAATTAATGCTATGACAGCCCCTTTAATTAATGCTAGGAGTATCTGGTACTTATGTACCTGACTGACAGAAGAAGGTGTCCTCCTGCATTCACCTGTATTGCCTTCCTCAGGACTGTGGAAATGTTGAATGCTGCAGAACTGTGTATTTGGTTCTGCTGGGGCAGTAGTTTATGCTGGACTACTTATGTTGGCCCTGCCTTCTGTCAGCTTGGACCCGCCTACAACAAGAGACCACTTTTATTTTATTTATTTTTTCCCAGGGCCACTTTAAGTTCCCCGGTCCATCCCTGTTATAAAGTGACAGCATATCACTGAAACCCAACATACATGCATGGTGAACAGCAGAGCAGCTCCATTCAACTGAATAGGGCTGGCTGCTATTGTCCACATGCCATCCATTTATCAGATGGGAATAACCCCCCCCCCCAACTCTGCAGAGAGAAGTATGCTATAGGCTCCTCGCTGTTGTGTTTCGGCTCTGTGGTCCACCGCTGTAGTCTCAGCGCTCTGCAGGTCTAGTGTGGTAGTTGAAAGGGCATAGATAGATTATTTATGGTTTGTTTTCAACAGTATATTATATGTAAGACCTCATTCACACATCTGTGTTCATGATGACATCAGTGACAAGATGATCTGTGGTTCATCCGTGAAGATGTCAGTGACGGATATGTGTTAGGTCCGTGTGTCCATTTTTTGCCCTACATGTGTTATTTGTATTTCTCTATCTATCTATTCATCCATCATCTATCTTTCTGTCTATCCATTATCTATCTATATCCATACATTATCTATCTATATTGCTCTGTTTGTCTATCTCATATTTTTCATCCATCCACTATCTTTCTATCCATCCATTTATCATCAATCTAGCCATTCATTTATCTATCTATCTATCTATCTATCTATCTATCTATGTCTATCTATTTCATATTTTCCTTCCATCCTCTATCTTTCTATCCATTCATCCATCCATTCACAAGCCTTCTTTCTTCCAGAACATTCTCTGCGCCTGGAGGAAAGAAGGTTTGTACAGAAACATAGAAGAGGATTCTTTACGGTAAGAGCAGTGAGACTATGGAACTCTCTGCCTGAAGAGGTGGTGATGGTAAGTTCACTAAAAGAGTTCAGGAGGGGCCTGGATGTATTTCTGGAGGGTAATAATATTACAGGTTATAGTTACTAGAGATGGGTCGTTGATCCAGGGAGTAATTCTGATGCCTGATTGGAGTCGGGAAGGAATTTTTTCCCTTAAAGTGGGGAATATTGGCTTCTACCTCACAGGGTTTTTTTGCCTTCCTCTGGATCAACTTATAGGAAAACAGGCCGAACTGGATGGGCAGAGGGCTTTTTTCGGCCTTATAAAGTATGTTACTATTTGTCATTAGTCTACCCATCCATTCATCTATCTATCTATCTCTATCAATCTACCTATCCTCTCATCTGTCCACACATAATGTATACTGTATATACACAGTGATACTGTCATTACTGTGATCTTGGATGTCCGTGCTCTGGTTATCCAGGCCCTGAGCTGTAGAGACAAATTAGCTCTCGCCATGTGATTAAATGCATATTAGCCGGTACCCAGGGCATTTGATTATTACGATCTTTCCTTCATTACTGCACAGTATGGTCATATAATTTATAAGATAATACAGACATCACTTTGTAGCTGATCGGAACGATTCTGTTTTATGGATGGTGTCCTTTAATTTTGCCTTTCATGGATTATAAAATTGCTTAATATCTGCTGAAGTGAATCACTGGAGAAGCAAATAAAGATGTTGGCCCGGGGTCAGCGTGTCATTTGTGATACTGGAGAAGTGAGAAGGCTCATTTGTCCCGCTTCATGATTGATAACTGGCTAGGTTCAACGGAGAAAGCTTGGCTTACATAAAAGGATCTTTGTGAATGGAGACCTCCCACTTAATCTAAGCATGAGGTGTACATGGGGTTGTGGCTATAGGTTAAGTGAAACACCTTCAATAATTAGAAAGTATAATGCGAGTGTAATTTCCGTATTCTGTGTCATGATCCCTACAGTGCGGCGCAATCTGACAGAAAACATTGGAAAAGGTCGTCTCTTATGTCAAACTGGATGTGCAAAACTTTCCAGTTTACTTGTTGGTGGCCATAGGCCTAGCAGTCTTTTATCTTTGTATCGCTAATTATTGTGTTAACCCTTAAATGTTAGGACCCCCACCAATCACAAGAACCAGAGCCCCATATACCCTGCAGCTCCCTGAACGGAGTGGCCGGCCATACAGGTGCACGGCTGCTCAATATATTTCTATGGGAGCGCTCCGCTATCTCCGGAATTCCCATAGAAATTAATGGAGCGTCCACATGCATGCCCGACCAGCCACTCCGTTAATTTCAGGGGGGCAGCAGAGGTACGGGGCCTCTGTTTTCAAGGTCGGTGGACCCCCATCAACCTAATAGTTATCTCCTGTCCTGTGGATGGGGGATAACTTCTCACAACCGGAATACCCCTTTAATGACCGGACACTTTTTTATGATTTAGTGCATGTGGTGGCTTAACGGTTGTAACTTTTTTATGTGTCACATTGGGCTTTTTATGAATAGATTTTTTAGCAATTTTCTCTTTTTTTTTTTGTTTTCTTTGCAAAAGAAAATTTAAAACTACTTTTTTTTTCAAACTATAGCTCTTTATTCATTAAATATACAAATTGACAAAAAAAATTTATCTCAATATTTTATTTTTCCTTTATAATATTTTCTTTAACTATTTCTTTTTTGCATTTTTTTAGTACATGTGTCCAAGAGGTCATATAAAGTCTTCTGGGGGACACTTACAATGTGATTGCTTTTGCAGTATTTCCAGTGTAACTGAGGTATCCAAAGGAGCCCCGGTTACAGGGGACTAAGCACCCTAGTGGGGGCGTCGTACCCAACTAGAGCTTTTCAGGGTCTGATAAGACCCTGCATCATTTCTATGCCCAAGACACTCAGCAGTCATGTGATCACCGCTTCCAAGAGAGGAAAGAGGCATAGCGGCTTCCTCTATTCACTGCATAGTGCTCATTCAGCACTATGTACAGAAGAAGGCAGAAGTGGTAATATGCTTTGTGCTTGAAACTGTAACCAATGTGCGGTCTGCTGCTAATTGTAACCATCAGGCGATGTGCCTTTTATATACAGTGGGACTGCCGTGCCTTGATTGTACTTAGTTTTGTAACCACCAAGCTGTGTTCCCTGTTGGAGTAAAGTTGATTCACATACACGGTCATGTGTCTGCCTCTTATTGCACCATCCTAGAGTGGTGAGGGTTAAAGGCTATGTAAACCTTTGGGGGCAGGTTTTTGGGCTAAAATCATTCTTTCAATTGGTCTTTATTAAAAAAATATTGAGCTGTTCTGTCACAAAGGGTTAACTGTTTTTCTAGCTGTGTGAATGGTACTTTCATTTTCACTAAATCTTATCTCGCAACTACTAATATGTCATAAACGCCTAGTTCAATCACATTCTTATCATTAAGATAAGAGCTGAGCTATAATGAGTGTTTAGGAGGTCAGATATCAGAGATAAGGAGCTGTCAGGTGAGCTGCCTGACGGAACAGAGAGAAAATTCCGATCCTGCTACTAGGGAAACTCAAGGCTGCACAAAGACAGTGGTTCAAAATTTTTAATAAAGACCAACTGAAAAAAATTTTTTTTAGCTCAAAATAAGTACAACGCAATGATAAAGCATATCTATCCACACAGAAAACTGACTCTTTTACCAGCTGTCTCTTAAAACCATTAGCCTCAGCAATCGCTATGGCTGGGGCTGACAATTAGGGGGCAAGTGAGTCCCAAGCATAGAGAGGGCCCTTTCCATGTAAGGGTTAAACAGCCAGGATCAAGGTTTCCGTCAATGACTGTGGGCACCATCATTGTGCCTAGGTGATCACAGCTTAGGCTTCCAGTGCCATACTTTCATGGTGCCGGGGGGTGAATGCAATGTTTTTCCAGAGATTAGTAAATTATTTCATATTTAGCGCAGAAGAACAAAGCGATGAGAAATGAATATTTGCATAAGATGTGCATGAATACATAATAAGTAGGAATAATTATCATATTTGTTTCAACAAAAGATGGCCGGGCTCAGAGGTGGTTCTGGATGAGTAACTTCCCATTGCCTACATAAAAATTTCAGAGGTTAATTCAATTTTATGGTTGATTACTCGATAGATAATAAGAAATTTATCAAATTACAATTTGTAGAATAAAGCCTGTGTTCTATATCTCGTACGAGTTCATTAAAATAAAAAAAAAATAAAAAAAACGCACTATGGAAGATGTTGGTGCATTTACATGGCCCTATGTATTTGGCAGTCCTGGATCCATTGCCCCGCATGATGCATCCATATTTTGGGAGACCCATTGACTTCAATGGGTCTGTACATGGATAATCCATGGTGGGTTTTCCGCATCTGTTTGTCTGTTCTGCAAAGGATAGAACATGTGATATATCTGGCCGCAAAATGCAGTTCACAGAAAGAAAAAGAAATGGATGCAACATGGCTGCCAATCAGTCGCAGAACGTTGATCCGCTAAATACATACAGTCGTGTGAATGTAGCCTCATGCACACAAATGTATTTTCTTTCCGTGTCCATTCCATTTTTTGCGGACCGTATGACGAACCATTCATTTCAATGGGTCCGCATTCTGTTTCCAAATGTCCGTTACGGAAAAATAATGTCTTATTGTTCTCTGCATTACGGCCAAGGACAGGACTGTTCTATTCTGCACACAGACATCATCCGTATTTTTTGCAGATCCGCAAAATACATACGGTCGTGTGCATGAACCCTCAGGCCACTTTCACATGGTCAGTATTTGGTCAGTATTTGCAAGTGAAAACCAAGTCCTGGTTCAAAACACTATAAAACACTATATAGTGTTATAGTGGATATATAGTGCCAATATATCAGATATACATGTTGGCCAATAATTATAAAATGCCCCACAAACACTCGTTTTTATGTACCGACGTTTTGAGACCGTATTCTAAGTCAGGAGGGGGGGGGTGTTCTTTTTGTCCCTTAGCATTTTTTTCAAATTGCAGCCCTGGATGTGGCATTTATTTCTCTAAAGGAGAAAAGGTCTGAAAATGGCAAGTAAAACATTGTATGACTAAAAAATTACACCCCGAAAAACACTTGTTAAAAAACCGAAAAACATGAATTTCATGGTGGTTTTACTAGCCAGAGAAAATGTGTGAAATGATCTGTAAGCAAGACTGAGGATAGATCATTAATATAGGAAACCGGTTGCTCTCCATTTACCTTGGGGCCCAATGCCAAGTCTAGGGACCCGCACCTATCAGACATTTATGCCCTATTGTGTCGATATGCCATAAATGTCCATGTGGGAATATCCCTTTTTTCTTGTCCACCTAACTGAGGCGGTCACACATGCTCAGTTTAAATCTTCAATTGCCACCAGATCTATGTTCTGTTAGAAGGGATTGAAGTAAAGGTACGTTCAGAGTTTCTAAATTCAGCAGGCTCTTCCTGTAGCCTGTTCTGGGCTAAATGCCGGCTATCGCCAGAACAAAAACTTTTAGCGGTATTTGTCCATCCGAAACTCGGCATTTATGCCAGAAAGCAGCCGGATCTCATTATAGTCAATGGGGATCCGGTGGTGAATGGTAGAATCCAGCAATGCCAGATCTGGTAACTAGAGATGTGACTGAAGCCTTACAGAGAAAGCGCTACAGTAGAAAGGACACGCTCCCTAAGCTACAGCAGTACGGACACTCCCCTGAGCTGTTGGCTTGATATAAATCTAGCAGAGCAGTGAATGTGGAGATCTCTGGATCCATGTGAGGTACAGGGCTGGTTCTAGCTTTGTTAGGAATAGATTGTCATGTCCTATATGATGTCTGATTTTCATTTTTTACATTAATAATGGGATAACCCCTTTAAGTCCTATTCACAGGATTGGGGATAAGTGAATGATTGGTGGCGATCATAAAAACAGGGTCCAGTATTCCCTTATTTGAATAGAGTCACAGTAGTGCATGTTTGCTGCCATTCTATTCAACTCTAAAATAGATGAGGGCACGCCCAACTGCTGGAGGAAACACTCCCATGGCCATTTTACTGCCAAAAATAGTGATACAAAAAAACACCACAAAAGTGCTGAAAAATGCCATTAAAAATAACGTGAAAGCAGCGCACATATATTTTTTCTGGCGTTTTTCTGCACTTTTGCAGCTATTTGGGCCGTAAAAACCGCACAAAAAACACCAATGCAGCAGCCTCCTGATGTCTCCCTCCCAGCATGTACAACTGAGGTAGCAAATGATCTGCTGCCTGTCTCCTTTCTAGAACTTTTGAGAGGACCCATTTTACTGTAACCAGCTGTGAAGGAAAATAAAACGTTAATTTTTATTCCAGCCTCCATTTCTCATGTGCAGCAGTAAGGCCAGTACCTGCCCACCATATAATAACACTTATGTATCACAAAGATCAAACTCCTTTAAACGCCTATTGATAGAGTTGGAAAAATCTCTGGGCGGGAAACATTGTCCTTCTGACTCCCGCCCCTGAGGTAAACTTCACGTTCGCGCGGGAAGCTAAGAAGCGGAAGTGACGTCACGGCAGGCGGAATCTACCTGAGCGGGGCCGAGCGAGGTAATGTTTGAGCGGATTTATGCGGTTCCTGTAGATAAATACCGCACCAGTACCTACAGCTGCTGTATGAGGAGGAGCAGCAGAAGGCGGCGCAGATGGATTTGCGGCAGTTTAAGTTACAGATAAGTGGTGATATAAGTGTCTTCCATCTAGGTTCAGCATTTAGCTGTACTGTATCTTTATATAATACCAACTTGTGGATGCTGGTTGTAATAATATGTTTTGTAAGGTTATTATTATACTGCCTAGTTTTATATATAATATATATATATATATATATATATATATATATATATATATATATATAATCATATATAACTAGGCAGTATAATAATATAATACATCATATACATTATGCAGTATATATATACTGTTATATACTATATATATATGTATATTATGTGTTATAGTATTATATTATTATACTACCTAGTTTCATACTTTATTATTATTATTATTATTATATATTATATAATGTATACATTTTATATATATATATATATATATATATACATACTGTATAATGTGTATTATAGTATTATATAATTATAAAGCCTAGTATTATATTTTGTTAATATATATATATATGTATATACTGCCTAGTATTACACTTTTTTTATATATTTATACTTTATTATACTGCTTAGTTTATTATAGTTTTGTTCTGTCATAAGTAAAATGAGGTAAAAAAAAACTATTCTGCTGTGTATTTTTTTTTATTCTTACGTTGTTCACATGCGGTTCAGATAATATATTACCTATTGTATTGTTGTTGTTCAGGTCGTTGTGATCACAGCGATACCACATAATATGTGCATTATTTTCTACACATTTTATGGGAAATATGTGTTTTTTTTACTGTGCACTTTTTATTTTTTGAACGTTGTTTCATTTTCTGCTATGAAAACCCATTGATGGCCTGCGATGGCACCGCCTCCCTCTATCATACCACTTAGGGTGGGTTCACATCACGTTTTATGCCTCCATTTGATGTATACGTTAGAAAAAAAAAGTATACAAAAACGCAGCACATCACGTTCTTGAGTCTGGTTAAAATAAAAAAAAAAAATTTACCTTTTTTTTTTACAAAATGTAGTTCTGTGGTGAACGGAAGCCACTGTATGGTATCGGTCTGAAGCATCTGTTTAACGTATACGTTTTTTTGTATACGTTAGATGGATGCCAAAAATGTGATGTGAACGCAGCCTTACATGACACGGTTACTATTGGTTTACATCTTAAAATGGGTCAGGAGAGCCCAAACTGAACAAAAGGTATGGGGAAGATGTACACGAGGTAAGCCACTACATGAGCAGTTCTGTTAATGACCATAGCAATCCTGTAAAGCCCCTTTAAGGGGCTGTCCTGGATGTGTTTTTTCAGGAGCCTTGTATTATCCACATACTGTACTTTAAAAAAAAATAAAAATTGTTCTAGCTGATCGCTAGCTTATGCCCCCATTGTCTAATAGCCCTCCATTTATTTCTATGAGGCCGCCGAAAATAGCCGAGCTCTGGCTCGGCTATTTCCGTCGGCTGCATAGAAATGAATGGGAGCGGTGATCGCGCATGCGCAGCCGCCCTCCATTCATTTCTATGGGAGCAGTGGGGAACTGCGTCTGGTGGTGGCCGGACCCCGGAAACCCAGGGTCCTCCAGGCACAGCACTCCCCGCTCCGTTCTCGATATAGGTCCACCTATGGGACCTGCACCTACAAGGCGAACGGTTCTGGGAGACCTGTGGCTGGAGGACCCCAGATTTCTTGGGGTCTGTGCGCCATCAAGCCCTGCTCCCCGCTGCGCCCATAGACGTGAATTGGAGTGCACCGCGCATGCGCTGCCCCCACTCCCATTAATTTCTTTGGGGCAGACGGAAATATCTGAGCCAGCGCTCGGCTATTTTTGGTGGCTCCATTGAAATGAATGGAGGGTGGCTGCGCATGCGCAGTGCGCTCTCCATTCATTTCCCCGATCCGTTCTCAGCGGTGGTCGCACATGCGCAGTGCGCTCCCATTCATTTCTATGGGAGCAGTGGGGAACTGTGGTTGGTGGTGGCCGGACCCGGGAAACCCAGGGTCCTCAGGTGCAGCGCTCCCCGCTTTGTTCTTGATATAGGTGCGGGTCCCAGAGGTGGGATATGCCCCCATTGTCTATGATAGGAATACCCCTTTAAATATGTCTCACTTGTCTGATATTTCACAACGAGTAGGACAATGTGTACATCCAAAGCGCGTTAGCATTTACATCTGTTTGCAACTCTATGTAATGATTTTAATATTTCCAAATAAAGCTTGAAGAGGTTTTATTGAACGCTGGACCATCCTGTTAAAGGGGTTGTCCAAGTTACGAAAAAAAATATATAGCACTGTAAATCTGATGGGCAACAATATATAACTATTCAGCAAGTTTTAGGCAAAAAAAATCTATATTTCCTCATTTCCCTGGTTCTCTTCTGGCCTTTGTTTACCTGTAATAACAACAATCTCAGCCCCTCCCCCCTTCTCTGCAAAGGCAGTGAATATAAGTGTTGTGAGTGACATGTCTGCCTGCTGGGATACTCAGCAGCATGTTGTATGTGTAGGACTACAAGTCCCAGCTGTATAAATGACACTGCTGATACACACAGGAAATTCTCCCTACCTGTTCTTGTGCAATACAATTCCTCTACAGCTCTTGTGCCCAGCATTTGTCTCCTGTCACTGCTGCAGCTAATATTTGTTATAAAGCCTTGAGCCCTCAGTGTGTTCTGGCTGAAGGGGTTAATGTTTTATCTGAAGGAATCCAGGGAGAGAGGAGATAGCAGGAGCCCGGCAAAGAAAGGGGGCGTGGCCAGTGACGTCTCGTGTACAGACTGTTATCTGAACTCTGAGGCTTGTACACGAAACATCACAGAGCAGAGAGATAAGGTGACATCACAGGTCATGTGACCCTGAGTCAACTCTGAGAAACCAGCAGCTTTAGAAACACAAAGTATATGGGAAAGTTGTTATACCTGACAAGTTAGAAACATATAAAGAACAAAAAAATAACTCGGACAACCCCTTTAAATAATACATTGAAGGGTTCATGCACATGACCATATGTATTTTTCGGTCCGCAAAAAACGGCTGACGTCCGTGGCCATTCCGTATTTTGCAGCGCGGAACAGCTGGCCCCTAATAGAGCAGTCCTATCCTTGTCTGTAATGCGGACAATAATAGGAAAAGTTCTATTTTTTTGAGGAATGGAAATACGGATATACGGAAACGGAATGCACACGGAGTAACTTCCTTTTTTTTTTTTGCTGACCCATTGAAATGAATGGTTCCGCATAAGGTCCGCAAAAAAATGGAACGGACACGGTAATAAAATACGTTAATGTGCATGAGCCCTAATGTTGTGAAATGACAGTCAGATAAATCATATTTTATATTTTACAGACTATGTTAAAAATGGAGACAGATGAAATGGACATTGAGAATCCTTCCTATACCCTAAAAGAGTCTTCAGAAACGCTCCTTCCTATTCAGCTGTTTGAGTTTAAAGCACAATTACTGGAGGCTGTGGAAGAACTACGTATGGGGCGGGTAAGAGACGGAACTGTGTTTATTTCAGTTTATTATTTATTTTCCACGTGGCAAAATAAAAGCAGTGTCCCCTATCTTAGGGTGGAATCCGCACCGAATCTCCCATTGAAATGAATGGGAAACGTCAAAAAACAGCTCTGTGCTTGTCTCCGCATTTTTTGCTCATTTTCTGTGCTTTTTTGGAGTGGATCTGCGCCAAAACCAAAAGCTGAAAATGCAGTTTTGTATTGAAGTAAACACTCCTCATTGAAAAACTGCATGAAAAAGGTGCTAAAAAACACAAGTGGATTCTCCGCTAAATTTTGTAGGCGGACTTACAAAATCCGTCGTGTAAACATATTCTTACTTTTTTTAAAAAATTATTAAACTAAGCCTACTATGTCCTAAAGGTTACCTTTTGCCATCATAGAGACATGTCATGTTTTGATCGGTGGGGGTTCAGATGCGGATTACTAAAATTAAGGGGCACAGTGGACTCGTTTTTTATAATGATAGGTACCCTTTAACCCCTTCGCGCCCGGAGCTTTTTTCGGTTCTGCATTTTCGTTTTGCGCTCCCTGCCTTCAAACAGCCATAACTCTTTTATTTTTCTGTTCACATAGCTGTATGAGGGCTTGTTTTTTGCGGGACAAGTTGTACTTTCCAACTCCACCATTTATTATTGCATACGGTGTAGTGGGAAGCGGGAAAAAAATTCCAAACCGGGTGAAATTGCAAAGAAAACGCTATTCCGCTACAGTTCTACGGGTTTCTTATTTACAGCGTTCGATGTGCATTAAAACTGATCCGTTACTTTCATTCTACTGGTCAGTACAAATCCGGCAATACCTAATATGTATAGTTTTTCCTGCGTTTAGATGGTGATAAAATAATTAGAAAGTTGCCCTTTTTTTTTTTTTTTTTTTCCTTGTCAAATCTTGACCCCTATAACTTTTTGGTATTTATGTGTACAGAGCTGTATGGGGGCTCATTTTTTGCGGGACGATCTGAAGTTTTTATTGATACCATTCTGGGGTGTGTATGACTTTTTGATCACTTTTTATTTAATTTTTTTAGAAAAAAAAAGCGACAAAAAATGGCAAATCGCCATTTGGACGCTTTTTTCCGCCACACAATTCGCCGTATTGGAATTTTTTTTTTATATTTTAAAAGTACGGGCGTTTTCGGTCACGGTGATACCCATGATGTCTATATTTATTGTTATTTAGGTATTTATTTTTTACTTATACGGAAAGGGGGGTGATTTGAACTTTTACATCTTTTTTATTTTTTATATATTTTTTAACATTTTTTTTTAATTTTCTTTTTACTATTAGAAAGCTCAAATATGGGCTTATAAATTGTGGCTTTTTTTTTTTCTTTATGAGCAATTCTGGGTTTTATAGACTCAGAAATCCATCAATTGCTCATTTCTTATCCTGGCCTGCCATCTAGTGGCCAGAATAAGAATTGCACTTTGAAAACTGTAATCCTCACCAGCGAGGATTACAGTTTTCATATGGTGTACAGACACCCCGATTGGCCACACGGGGTGTCTGTACACCACCCGGAAGCGAACGCTTCCGGGTTTAGACGCAACTAGATGCCGTGATCACGTGTGATCACGGCATCTAGTCACCCCGGAAGACGCCGCCAATGGCGGTAAGTAGCGGCAAGTCTCTGCTGTTAGAAACAGCAGAGACTTGCCGGCCATGACGCCCGCCGCACCCGCGAGCGGGCGCCATGTGCCCGCATCGCCCCAGCACCGTACATGTACGGCGCTGGGCGCGAAGGGGTTAAAGGTGGTTCATTATTGTTGCCTAATATTGATGTACTGTATATGCAATACAGAGAGATTTAGCTGCTCTTTGGACTGTTTTTTCTGTTTTAGGCTACATTCACATGACCGTATGAATGAGTCCGCATCCGTTCTGCAATTTTGCGGAACAGGTGCGGACCCATTCATTTCTATGGGGCCGCAAAAGATGCAGACAGCACACTATGTGGTGTCCGCATCCGTTGCTCCGTACCCCGGAGGCCCCGCATAAAGAATCAAACTTGTCCTATTCTTGTCTGCAATTGCAGACAAGAATAGGCATTTTCTATGATAGCCACGGCATGTGCGGTATGCAAATTGCAGAACGGGCATGGGCTGGTATCCGTGGTTTGCGGATCCGCAAAACACAATGTTTGTGTGAATGTAGCCTGCAGTCCGCAATGCACAGGCACTGACCGTGAGGCCACCACATATGGATCGCAGATCCATTCACTTGAATGGGGTCCACGATCCGCATCCAAGGGTCCGCACCGCAAAAAAGTAGTGCTTGCGCTACTTTTTTGTGGTGCGGAGGCACGGCCAGAAACACCACGGACGCACACCGTAGTGCTTCCGTGGTGTTCTGATCCGTGCCTCCGCTCTGCATCTCCCGGATCGCGGTCCCATTGAAGTGAATGGGTCCGCAATCCGTGATGCGGCCTGCACACGGCCGGTGGCCATTTATTGCGGACCCGCCATATGCGGCCTGCAATACTGGCACGGCCGGCACACGTTTGTGTGCATGAGGCCTTATAGTGCTGAAATCTAGTATGTGCCCAGCATAGCATCTCATTTAACAAGAACCTGTCACCTCTCCTGATATGACTGTTAAAGTATCCACTTGCATTCCCCATGTAATAATTCAGGAACATTTATTCATTTAAATTTATGCTGTGCCATTCTTCTGTTATTACTACTAGAAAGTTTATTGATAAATTGACAGCAGTCTGCAATAAAGGTCCAACTGGGTGTTACCAGTTGGGGGGGTGTCTGTGCAGAGTCTGACACTATTCAGTCTGTGTTGCCAGTGTCAGAATGTACAGCGACACACCCCCAACAGGTAACCTCCAGATGGACCTTTATTACAGACTGTTGACAGTTCATCCATAAACTTGTAGCAGGAATAAGAGAGGAACGTCATAACATAGTGTTATATAAAAAGACTCCAGAATTGTTACTACATGGGGAATGCAAGTAGTTACTAAAATAGACATGTGAGGAGCGGGGAGAGGTCCTCTTTAATTTGATTTGTGGTTTATTCACAGCCACAATACATGATTATAAAGAAACTTTTAATATTTCTTAGCTTTCTAAAAAAACATTATTCTCAATATGATAAGAATACAGTATAAACTTTTAGTATGGGTTAAATTAGGAAGAAAAAAATCTGAAAGCTCAGAAAGCTAACACGTATTAAGCCTCATTCACACGTCTGTGTCCGTGCTCAAATCCGTGAGCAGGTGGTCAGTAATGCATCCGTGAAGGATCCGTGTTGGGTCCGTGTGTCCGTTTCTTGCTGTCTGTGTTGCATCCGTGTTTTACGGACACTGAACAGCTGAAAAATAATTTTCAAAGCATCTCTTCTTAATGATTCATGAAACATGGATGCAACACGGATGGCATCTGTGTTGCATCCGTGGTTTTCACTGACCCATAGACTGTAATGGACGTGATGGCTCCATGAACACAGACAAAATAGAGCATGCATCCGTGCTAAATACACTGACCCACGGACCGTGCTAAAGCACTGATGTGTGAATACACACATGAAAATGAATGGGGACGTGTGCTGTCCGTGGAGAACATATACAGCACACGTCCATGAAACACTGACGGGTGAATGAGGCTTTACTGGTGTCTTTATAAGCACATATTGTGCCTTTGAATAAAGCAGTAATATGTATATTAGCTTTCTGAGCAGATGTCAATGTGGTAATGCTATAGAAAGCAGTGCATATGATATGTACATGATAGGAGACAGCATGCTGATGTCTAGCCCTGTCAATCAAAGAAGGGCGGGTGTCCACGGCACGGGGTGTTACAAAGCAGTGCTCCAAGGATTCAGCCCCGCCTCTTGGTGCTCAAACGTGCTCATTTGCATATTAATAAATAAACATATAGAGAAAAGAAAGGTATCATTTTAGTCAGCTGATCATCCCTACCAGTGTAATCATGCTAACAGACTCTTTCAGAAGTCGGTGCGTTATCCAATGTATAATAATAAAGCCTGTTTTAGGGGTAACATGTGACAACTGTTTGTGTTCAAAATTGGAATCAGTGTCAGTGCCGCAATTACCAGGGGGTCATAAATAAGCTGTTACTTTTTTAGGTCTTCATTTGTTTGTTGTGATTCTCAATCACTTCTGAATTAGGTTTTATTTTTTATACAAGTGCAGTCACAAACCGACATGGAATATCTCACTGTATACGGGAAGAATTGAACCAGCCAACTTTCTATGTTGCTGCACTAAATACGTTTCTACTGCGAGACATTTAACAAAAAGGCGTAAAAAGTGAAAAAGAAAAAATAGTAGTTTGATTGAGTATTATGAAAACTTGGTTTATTTCGTAGGAGGAAAATGAAGTTAGAAAATAAAACTTAAAAAGTACCAATCAGCATTTAAGTCATTTTGGACATAAGCCATCTGCTGTCTGTTCCTAAATCAGTTCTGGGCCATCAGCTAAGAGGCCTGAACAATTCCCTGTCCAGCTTGTAAAACCACAGCCTGAAGCAAAGATTTTAAAGAAGGCTTGACACTTTGTAAAGGTTAGAACTGGAAAATAAACCAGCAAATTACTCATCTTTTATTGTTATGGTAGTGTTAATATAAAAACACTTAAGTGCTTGTAGTCCTAAGGCAAGTAATAAAAAGGAACATCTTAAAGGTCTTTTTATCATTTTATGTAATGTAGTTTGCAACTCAATGCACTATTTCATCTTGTGAAAACTTTCTGAAGTTTATATTGAATTTACAAAATGGTTCACTTAATATATTCCGAACTAAGTCCAGAGGTCCAGAGCTTATCTCACTATTTACTAGCCTATGAAATAAATGTAAATGGGAACAAAGATTTTCTATATAATGCTACAACCTTTTCAGTGTGGCTGCAGTGGCAACGTTCCATGTACCTGCACGTTACTGACATCATGAAGTTCACAGTGACAAGCAGGTATATAGAACATGGCTGCTGCTGCAGGCAATCACTTTTCTTAGCTTTCCTTCCGCCGGTGACAATAATTGGCTGCAGCCGTCATGTGCCATATACTGGCAGTTTGTAAACAAGCAGAATTAGAAGGCCTGGACCTGGTCAGAAAAAGATCTTTTTTTTTTAATTTTAAAGGGGTTTTTCACCCCTGGGGGCCTCTCGGGCAGACCCTTTCCCCTCCAAGTTTGGCCAGACCTGTGAAGGGAATCATACTTACCTGATCTTTACCATTGGGTTGGACCTCATTTGCTACCCAAGAGTGAAGGGTTTCGTAGCAGTGATCCCCACAGCAGCAAAGTCTGAATAGCTATAGTCGCAGATTACCTTGCTGACTCCTATGCTTGGCCATGAAGATTCCAAGTTCTCCTGTTTCTCTCTCCTCTTTCTGTATTTTTCTCTTTCTGTGGATCTTGCAGATATCTGTTAGTCTCTGTAGCTTTCTTGGGCCTGAGAAGAGGGAGCATAGGTCACTGCTTCCTTTTTCTCTGAGCCCTCTCTAGAACTCACTGGAGGTAGGGGTGGAGCCAGCCACCACCTAGCAACCCACAAGGGCTGATTATTAACCTTGGTTGTGCCATCCATACATGGCTATACTGGTTTCAATACATGACATAACAATACATAGCATAACATTTAATATCAAACCATTTGCAGATACCTCCTGCTCCGGGGTACTGCACAAGCAGCTTTATTTTACATATAGATGGGCTTGGTCTCAGCACTGGCTTCCTACACCTACTCAGATATCATTACCTCAGTAGGAGAGAGAGGATAGGATGATAAAATACCTTAATTCAGAAGATTGTAGAGGAAATAATAGGATTTTTATTTAGGATTATAAATACTGAGGTTTGTTTTGCTGTTAACCCTTATTGTGTTACAGGAAAAAAATGGATTCAAATGAAAAATCTGCACAAAAAAATTTAAATTTTGAAATTTCACCTCCATTTTGCTTTAATTCCTGTGGAAGTTGTAAAAGCAGTTTCTACAATGTGGTCATTATGGGTGGTTTCTATTATGTAAGTCACTTCAGAAACTGTGTTTTTAAACACAGTTTTGAAAATTTTCTTGAAAATTTCAAAAATTGCTTTCAAAATTCTAAGCCTTCTAACATCCTAAAAAAAATAAAATGAAATTTACAAAATAATGCCGACATGAAGTACAGTAGACATATGGGGAATGCTAATTAATAACTATTTTGTGAGGAATCACTATTTGTCTTAAAATCACTGAAATTAAAATTTAGAAAATTGCAAATGTTTCCAAATTTTCTGTAAATTTTGGATTTTTTTTAAATCATAAAGGTAAAACATATCAATTAAAATTCACCACTAACATTAAGTATGATGTATCACTAGAAAACAGTCTTTGAATCGCTTGGATCAGTAAAAGTGTTCCAGAATTATTACCAGATTAAGAGCTTGTTCACACATCAGTTATTTGATCAGTTATTGTGAGCCAAAACCAGTAGTGAAGCCTCCACAGAGATCAGGTATAATGGAAATATCTGCACATGTTCGGTGTTTTTGACCCGCACCTGGTTTTGGCTCACAATAACTGATGGAAATCACTGATCAAATAACTAAGTGACACATGTCAGAATTGACAAACGAGGCTTCAGCATTTGGTCCAAACTGACTTTTGCTGAAAGTGGTGAAAAGCGGACATTTATAATAGTTACATTTTATTCTAGTAATTATTTCATTACATAATTTCTTTCTATTGCTGTTTTTATGAAATTGCCATTAATACAAAATTTTAATACTGTTCATCAACTAATAGAACTCGTCCCCCACTTGAAAATTGTTGAAAACAGCAACAGAATGATTGTATTTTGTCATCCATGTGGGAGTTAGCCCGGGCGCCTCCTGATGGAAAATTATCCCAGTTTAATTGCTTCATTCTTGTGACTTAGTAATTAGCTAACCTTCCTGTCTCAGAGGTTGCCAGTAGAAATGATTGAGCGGCTTACACCTGCAGTTCTACATTCTGCTTATGTTATACCCCCAGAGGTCCTCTCTTTTGGAGGAACAGTCTCTACATTTGAGTCATATCCCTGTTCTTCTTTACTTCTTAAATATCCCTCGTTTTGAAATAAAGTTGGTAAATAAAGTTATAGATCAGTTGCTATTGATCCAGAATGTATTAGTCTGCTTCCATAACTGCATATTCCCTTCACCGGTGTATATTATTTCATAATTGATTGTCACATTTAAATTATTTTTGGTAATATATCAGTCAAAGGTTTGTGTTTCTCATATCTGAATGGGAATTTCTGCTTGATTTCCCCACCCCAGAAATACGGTTAAGGCTGCATTCATAAAGCATTTTTGTCCTAGTTTAGCATGTATGCCAGGACAAATCCTGACGTATACATTAAACATGTCCATGGGGTCCCATTAGTCAAATTAAAGGGGTTTTCTAAGACTTTTCTACTGATAACCTATCCTCCGGATCAGGGGTGCACCTAGCCTTTTTGCTGCCTGAGGCGAAACCTGAAATGGCGCCCCAACCCCCAATGCCAATTTCTTAACGTAACCCCTTCCTTCCAGCCCTACTGATAAAGACATACTTGGAAAACATTACGTACAGCGCTACAAAACATACAGGGTAATACAGCACCACATACTGTGCCCATTGTGGTTCCCAATACTATACTGCAGAGACAGATAATCCCCCTTCCACTGCCCCCCCCTCTTGCCCCTACTTGGTGCTCACCTCGCCTCATTGCTGGTGCACCCCTGAATACAGGAGGAGTCAATTCTGAATAATGGCACAAACCAATAGATACATCTATTAGTACAAAAAAGGAATACTCTAAACTATTTGTGTAAATTACAACAATTATTGTTTATAAGGCCTTATTAATATATTCATATTTACAGATGGAATACAAACAGTATTAAAAGGTCCTTGTTGAGATTTGACAGTAATGCCTTGTTTGATTTTATTAGGGAAGAGGCATTCATTTCAGAAATGACACAATACCCCTTTTAATACTGCCTAAAATAGCTGAGTGCGCTCTCTTTCACTTCGGAGACCACATTCTGGAGATAGGAGCGGATCCCAGAGGTGGTAGCTGCACCTATCTGATGTTGAAGGCATAACTCAGTGATATGCCATCAAAGTCTGAGATGGACCAACGCCTTTAACTAGAATTTTTCATAGTTTTTAGATAATCTAACCAAATTAGGTTATAAAAGTTTCAATTTTAGTAAAGCAAAAAAAAAATTACATGTAAACAAACAGTTTGCTGCACACGTATTGTTGGCGCTCATGTTCTCTATTTCTTACAGCTTGCCAAAATTCAATATGAAGAACAAATTAACAAGATTTTGGTGGAGAAACAAGAACTAACATGGAAATATGTAAGTTCTTGATTTTACTAGTATTTTATGGACATTGATTGATCTTCTATTTAGAGTGTAGATTGCCCTTTAGGCTGGTTTCACGCATAGTTTTTGCAGAATTTTTAGGAGAAAGAAACAAAAGGTGTTTTTCTGGCTAAGGTGTTTTTTCCATACACCTCTCTATAGGAAAAAAATGCCTGAAAAAAATGCATACCACACATTTGTGACAAAAAAGTTTTATAAGCGAAAAAAATTGCCATAATATAAGTAAAGGATGTCTATAGCCTGATGCACAAGACTGTCTCTGTATTTGGGCCCATGCATATGACTGTAGCCATTTTTGCAGTCTGTGAACTGTGGATCCGCAAAACACGATACAGGCTGTGTGCGTTCCGCATTTTGTAGAACGGAACGCCCCTCCCTCTATAGAACTGTCCTATCCTTGCCCATAAAGAAGACAAGAATAGGACACGTTCTATTCTTCTGTGGGTGCTGTGTTCCGGACAGAAGGATGCGGACAGCACATGGTGTGCTACCTATAAAGCTTTATGTTGCATACTACTGACCAACAACTACTGACTGCAGCTGTCAGGGCATACTGAAAGTTGTAGCTTTGCAAAACCTGAAGATCCAGAGGGTGGAGATTATTGTTATACACAAACAACATGTATTTTCTTTTATTAGGAATCTTTATCCAAGGAGGAAGAAAATGTGGAGAAGAAGCACAGTGATTCTCTGGTTGGGTTAAAGAAACAGGTACTAAATGAATGATGTTTGTTGTAACTGTGATATTAAAGGGAATCTGTCACCTCGAAATGCCACGATGAATTGTGTATAGTGACTTTGCCATCAATGTCCAGGATCCAACCAACATGCCTGTCCCCTGCTCCCTATACTACTGTGTGTTATAAACACTGGTATATACATGGTTCTTCGTAATACACACAGGATATTTCTACATAAACAAGCCAATCAGGCACCTACCAGGATTGGTGGAAGAAGACCTACGTATGGCAAAAAATCATGGCCCTGGGGATGTCAGTTGCAATTCTGGATAATGCTTGAAGAGTGCCGCACGCTTCTCCTCCTCAAAGCTTGTGCTACATGCAGAGCACACAATGACGTCATTTTAGCTGCAGAATCTCCAAAGGATCAGACTTAATCCAATACATATCGGAATATGGTCTTGTTTTTGAATGGGGGAGTAGTAGAAAAACAAAAAATTGTGATCTGGACTCCATATCAGCAGTACTATTCATGTATTACTGCAGATAATGGGCCAAAATTGGTTTACAGATTTAAAGGGGTTTGATCCCTACTTTTAATCCACATGCAGGGTCGTCCCTCCCTGTTACGTCCACATTCATACCTGTATAATAGACAGGAATGTGGAAATGAAGCATTATTATGCAGATACAGACAAGCTGGCCTGGCATCAACGTTGTTGATTGAATTTAATAAATGATTGTTTTGTATTTTGAACAGTTTCAATAAAGTGTAAGGACAATTTGACAATTTATGCACAATTATTATGGACAGTAGAAAGTACCAAACCTAATTAGTTTTATGTGACATTGTTCGCTTTCTTATCAGTGGGGGTTCGACCCCCATTAATCCTGAAAATGAAAGGGCCAAGGCAGTGATTTTTTTCCCTGCACAGAGGCACTCTTAGTCACGAGCTGTGCACAGAACTGCTGGACAGTCCCATTTCTAGGAGGGTGCCATCCCATTGAAGTTAATGGGACTGCAGAGCTGTAATTGCAATGTTGAAGGCAAGCAGGTAAACAGAGAAGAGAACACAGTGCTCATACGATTGGCGGGGGTGTCACCAATGTGATACTGATGACATATCCTGAGAATAGGTCATTAATATAGCAAAAGCAGAGAACGCCATTAAGGACACAAATTTCTGTTTTCATAAATATCTTCTGAACAATATTCTTGAATTAATAAATGGTGTTTTGAAGGAATCCTTCATACTTTTTCCTAAAATAGTACACATCTTACAAATCCCTGAAGTATGTAAACTTATGAGCACAACTGTGTGTAAACTCCTAATCCTTCTTCTCATACTTTCTGTTTTAATTTGTAGATGCAGGCAAAGATATGCTTAATTGAAGAGGAAAAAGTAGGTTTTAGGAAAAATATATTGTATTTATAATCTGATTTTATTACGTATTTTCAAAAGTATGCAAATTACAACAATACAATGATGTTATGCTGTTACCAATAAACACATTCCCACACGGGAAGGAATCACAGATAAAATACAAAATGGTTTGTTAACCCATCGTCTTATGCATATAGAACAGTGAGCAAATAAAGTATCTCCTTACAAATACTATCTCTCTGAACGGTTTCTTGTGTCTAATTACCTATAGAGATAACTAATGAACCTGATGCTCTACGAAGTACCTAAACACTCAGTAAAGCAAGAGAGAGTAGAGGAAAGAGGAGGAGAAGGAAGGGGGAAGTGAAAAAAAAAAATAAAGGAAAAATATATTGTATGAAGGAATGCTCACACAGTAGTGTAAGCACACTGAAAATTTAAATGCAAAATCTGGATTAAAAGTCCACATTTTCCTGCTGTTTTTGAATTATTTTTTTTTAATGTGGTTTTTAGGGCATCCATTGATTTCACAGGATATTTCCATTTTGAATCTGCAACAAGAATAAACATGATACTTTTCAATCCACCTGTGGCAAAAAAGCTCCAAATGAACACATAGCAAGAATTATCCATTGAAAACAATGGGAAACGAATTGAGAGCAGATTCCATGTAGATTTTGGTAATGTGCCAAAATCCACATGGAAAATCCATGGTGTAAACATGGCCACATAGTAAAGTGTTATGCTTTAAATATAAGTCTTGATGCTTTCGAGACTCTTAAAGGGGTTGTCTCTTTTCAGTAAGTTGCATTTACCATGTAGAGGAAGTTAATACAAGGCACTTACTAATGTATTGTGATTGTCCATATTGCCTCCTTTGCTGGCTGGATTCATTTTTCTATCACTTTATACATTGCTCGTTTCCATGGTTACAGACCACCTTGCAATTCATCAGTGGTGGTCGTGCTTGCACACTATAGGAAAAAGCGTCAGCCTCTCTGGTGGTCGGGACCATGGGAGCTCACATAGGCTTGTGCCTTTTCCTATAGTGTGCAAGCACGACCATCACTGATGGATTGCAGGGTGGTCTGTAACCATGGAAACGAACAGTGTATAATGTGATGGAAAAATGAATCCAGCCAGCAAAGGAAGCAATATGGACAATCTACATGATAAATCTACATAATAAATGCCATTTACTGAAGTGAGAAAACCCCTTTAAGGCCTTGAAGAAGGGACCTCAGAGTCTTGAAAGCTTATAACATCATTTATTTTAGTTAGCTATTAAAAAGTATCAAATTACAATATTTTATATTGTTTCTCTTTCTGAGAGTATCAAGACTTCTCACTACTGGCTAACACGATACCAAACCCTTTTCTTTTTACCTTTAATTATATGTATACTGTTCCATTTCAGAAAACATTTTTGTTAGGCATGGCAGATTGGTTGCAGAGAGTTCAGCAACTGGAATTGGTTTTATACAGTAAATGAGGTGTTTCTGAAGCATGTTCATGGAGTTCTGAAAACCCTAATTAGATTAATAATACACTTGCAGAAATGTATACAATAAATCTGCTACATATGAACTTATTACCCTGGTTTGACATCTTTTTTTGAAAAACGGCATGTTTATTTAAAGAAGGTTAACTAACCTTTTGAACAATTTTACTAAAGAGCATCTGTCAGCATGATCAACCCTATTAAACCAGGCGTACTGCCTGGTACCGTTGACCATGCTGATTAAAACAATACCTTTCTTTTGTACTACTTTTGTTTACCATTTTATTGACAAAATAGGCATCTGAATTTCAGGGTGTTTATAGCACTTTGGAATCCATACACCGCTGACATGTATGTGGTATACGGATTCCACTGTACTGCGGGCATTGGGGCCACAGTGAGCGCTGTGCTGGCAGGAGTACACATCGCTGCTCCTGCCTGTGCCCGCTCCCCTCAGCTAAAACCTGGCATAGCACATCGTTGCAGAATCTCATGCATTGATGTGCTATGCATAGCTTTTAGCAGATTGGGGCACAGGCAGGAGCGACAATGTGCTTTTCAGATCTCCTGCGTGTGCCTGCTTCGCTCAGCTAAACCCTGACATAGCACCAATTGTCAGGGTTTAGCTTAGCACAGCGGGCACATGCAGGAGATCTGCAAAGCACAGGAGACCCTGCACCAATGTTCTATGCCAGGCCTCATCTAAGGAGAGTGGGCACAGGCAGGAGCAGCGATGTGTGTGAGTTTTTAATTATCTTATTTAGTAATGTCGCCCATGTTTTACGTTGTGTACTCTTTCACTTTAGGGTCGATTCCAGCTGGCTGCAGAAACAAAAGAAAGGGAGAACATAAGTCTAAGAGAGGATATGAAGGCGTTGCAGGTGAAGTGTGGAAATTAAAGTGAAGCTTAACTTTTATGCCCCTTTCACACGAGCGGGAGACTCGCATGTCTCCCGCAACGCATCTACAGGGCTGGACTCTGCACGGACAGGGATCGCATAGCATTATATGCGATCCCAGTCAGTGCCGGAGTCCAGACCTGTAGATGCGTTGCGGGAGACATGCGAGTCTCCCGCTCGTGTGAAAAGGGCATTAGACATCTTTTGACGTGCCACTGATACTTTGGGGACCTGTGTCCAGTGACCCGCACTGATGGCTTTTCAGCAATTTGTGGTCACAGGGCTCAGACCCCCACCTCTGACATCTTTTCACAAATGTCAGTGGCAGATGAAATGTTTAAAGGTGAAGCTTTAAATGAGAACTGTTATGTTACAGTCTTTTTGTTGCATTAATGATGCAAATTGTATTTTCACTGATTTATTCCAGTATGAAGATTGCATTGCTTCAAGTTACAGATGTGAATTCTGTAGTTCTGCTGCATCATTAACTCTATGACAAAATTTCAACTTTGCCGTAGGGAAACATTGATTAGCCATCCACCTCAATGTCCACATATTAACTAGCTTGAATAATATTAGGATATGTGCCTTGGATCCACACTCTGAGCCTAATTTTTCATAACAGTTTACCAGCAAAGTTGACTTGCTCTTATTAACAAAATCACAGAAAAAAAGTGGTCTCAAATGGCAGAAAATGCTCAAAACCCCAATTGCTGTTGTGCTTTTCTAACCGGGGGAGCAAATCCTGCACATGTGTTCCGCTGCTGAATGTAATCCCCAGCGGAAATGCATACAATGGAGGATGCCTGCAGCGGACCACATGTACCACAAAGACATCCTACACAGGATAACCAAATGTGCGGATGTGACAAACTATATAAAACAATAATTCGCAGAAAAAGGTGCACTACAGTGGTAAATGTAATTGACAATATACGGCTAAACCCTCACACTGATATTAAAATGAGACTTCCGCCAATATATTCTTATATCAAGAACATACCGGAGCCCGAGCACCGCATCAAGGTATCTCTAGTGGCACGAGACCTAACGCTAACCCTACATGCCGTTGGGCATTTTCAGATAGGGGCATAAAGTCCGACACACAGCGACCAGCTCCCAGTTACCTCCAGCTTGAGATCACACATACAATGGGAGGAGGGAGGAGGCTGTGAGTCCCACCTATTCCTGACGCCATGTGACCCAGGCTGCACAGGTGCACCTAAATGTTACCCGTTAGTCAAATCAAGGCACATTCAACCTGGAGTTGCCACACCTCCAGGTATAAATCAGGGAGTTCCTTATATTCCACACCAAACCAGTTGTAGCTTTCTAAGGATCCACTTTCAAGTGTGAGATGTATTGAGTCCCAAAGGTTAGGTTCACACTTCCATTTAGCTGATCTGGCAAGCTGTTCTGGCAACATTCACTGGATCCAGCCTAGCCAGATACTGGCTATAATGGTATCCGGAGCCCCGCTGGATCCCATTGATTATAATCACCAGATCCGGTCTAGTCAGAAACTGCCATTCATTAGTACAGCAGTGAATGGCAGTTTCTGACTAGACCGGATCTGGTAATCTCCAGCAAGCTATTTTCTTCAGGCTGCCGGATCAGGTAAATGGAGGGTGAACCTATCCTACATAGAGTAGTCATGTGGTGCATGTTATATACACACTGTCAGACCTGCACTCGGTACTACACTAGAGGTGGATTTCAGTGAGGAATACAACTGTGAGAAGCTTCATTGAATTATCATAAAACTTCTTTAATGTTCCTTCAGACTTCTTTACAGCACAGCTCAGCAGCAAATCACATATACATTTTTATATCTAGATGTTTAATCTGGTCTTATTTAGGGCTAAGATTAGATAAGCTAATGATATTTATGGCCATTGAAGGTATGCTATGCATTTGATTCTTATTAAAATTCTTTTACCAGAAGATTGTTTTCTCTGTCACCCAGAGCACGCTTAATCATCTTCTTAATGCTAGTTGCATTTTAGAAGCTAAATAAATGCCCTCGCAAGGATGACCTTATACGTGAGATCATTTAGGATTTGTTTTGCCTTGTTCAGTTCATGCCACAGCAGAAGTGATGTATAGTGCATCTCATGGTCCACTGCTCCTGATACACAAGACAGATGAGAAATGGAAGACCAGCCTGTCAGTGAAAGAATGACATTTTATACTAAATGATATTCTGACCTGTAAATGAAACAATGATACCTGCCACAGTAAAATATAACGTTCTGCTTGTAAATAGTTGACCCATTCTTAAATGAGAATAATAAATATCAGGGGAACAAAAAGTGCATTGGATTTTGTTGATTCTTTTCAACTCGATCAAACGCATCAAGAAGAAATATTGTATCATCTTGTTCCTTTAGCAATTTACGTATTTTACCAAAATTCATCTCCTACAGTTTTGGAAAAAGCATTTATCTTATACATCCTGCTGGACTTAAAAAATAATATATAATTAAATGAAAAATGTAAATGGCTTTGACATTATAAGCTTTTGCGTTTTTTTCTTTTTTTTTTTGTGAAGTTATGGCTGTTTTTCAAGCGGTTATTGAATGGGTTAGTAATCTAAAACGGCCCTCGCTTCAGATCAGGAGATGCTACCTATGGAAAATGTCACAAAAATCTGTAGAAAACTGCACTGGAAAAAAATGTAGGCACTGGCAGGAGCACTGACGTTTAACCCCTTAGGTGCTAAGGCCAATAGCAACCGTGGCATCTAAACGGCTTAGAGGGAGCCAGGAGGGAGCTCCCTCTGTGAGGCATCTACGTCCCCGCAAATGCCATTGCGGGGGTGCCGGTGTCTTAGCAGTAAACCAATATGACTTTTTACAGTGGTTACTCCTCCTTCTTATGGCGGCCTAGTCTAAGCTCCTCACGGGTCTCCCATGCAGAGCAGGAGCGCTGCCCTTGCTCTAACAGCACAGACTGGCAGGAGCGCTGATCCTGGCAGTTTCACCCCTTAGATCAGGGGTAGGGAACCTCCGGCTCTCCAGCTGTTGTGAAACTACAATTCCCAGCATGCTTCATTCATTTCTATGAGAGTTCTTAGAAGAGCAGAGCGAGTATGCTTGCTGGGAGTTGTAGTTTCACAACAGCTGGAGAGCTGGAGGTTCCCTACCCCTGCCTTAGATGTTACAGCCAATAGCGAACATGTCATCTAAACGGCTTAGAGGGAGGGAACTCCCTCTGTGAGGTATCTGCTTCTCCGCAAGTGAGATTACAGTGTGCAGAAGTCATGGCAGCTGGGGTTCTACAAAAAGCTCCAAGCCTGCCAGCAGTGTATGCCAATCAGTCTGCCGCTCTCTGGCGCAGCCTGACGGTGCCTGTCAGTATAGCACTGACAGTATAATACAATGTACTGCATAAGATCGGCTGTTAAAATCCCCTTGGGACTATTAAATGGTTAAAAAAGTTAAATACAATTTTATAAAATAAAAAATAAATCTCTGTCTTAAAAAGTGCACATTTTTCCATTGAAAAAAATTTCCATTTTCAGTTGAACAAATTGCAGACATTAAATCCCCTCCACATATATGGTATTGCTGCATCTGTAACGACACACACTACGCAATTATCACAAAATTTATCCTGCATAAATAGCACCTTAAAAAAATAAAAAAAATTCGAGCATTGCGGATTTTGCCTCATTTGTCACCTAAAAATGGAATAAAAATTGATCAAAAATTGTTATGTACCCAGAAATGGCACCAATGAAAACAAAGTCATCCCACGAAAATCAAGCCCTCATACAGCTCCGTAGAAAGATAAATAAAAAAGTTATGGGTCTTGGATGATGCTAAAAAAAAAAGGGGGTTTTATTGTGCAAAAGTAGTAGTAAAACATAAAAAAACTATTGGGGCCATTTATCAAACTTGTGTAAAATAAAACTGGCTTAGTTGCCCATAGCAACCAATCAGATTCCACCTTTCATTTTTCACAGCTTCTTTGAAAAATGAAAGGTGGAATCTGATTGGCAACTAAGCCGGTTCTACTTTACACCAGTTTGATAAATGACCATGTATGTATTCAGTATCACCTTAATTATACTGACTCGGAGAATAAAGTTATAATTTTATTTATGCCGAAAAATGGATGCCGCAAAATTTATAACGTAAAAACTTAGTAGCAGTAATGCTGTTTTTTCCCCATCCCCTCTTTAGAAAGAGTTAAAGGGGTTCTCCAACTGAAAATATTCTAGTTTTCAAACCAGCACCTGGATCTGAAAACTTTTGTAATTGCATGTAATTAAAAATTTTGTATAGCCACTGAATTATTCAATAAAATGTATCTGTATAGCGCCACCTGCTGTTTGTTTTTTTCTTATTTCTTTGTCCTGCTCACTGAGAAGTCCGCACATGCTCAGTTTCATCCTTCAACTACCTCCTGAGCTGTGATAGGGAGAGCTGAGACACGCCCCCTGAGCTGTGATAGGGAGATCTGAGACACGCCCCCTGAGCTGTGATAGGGGGAGCTGAGACACGCCTCCTGAGCTGTGATAGGGAGAGCTGAGACACGCCCCCTGAGCTGTGATAGGGAGAGCTGAGACACGCCTCCTGAGCTGTGATAGGGAGAGCTGAGACACGCCCCCTGAGCTGTGATAGGGAGAGCTGAGACACACCCCCTGAGCTGTGATAGGGAGAGCTGAGACACACCCCCTGAGCTGTGATAGGGAGAGAGCTGCGGCAGAATGGGCACGTCCCCTGATGTAAAGCAAAAAAGACACTCCCCTTGAGCTGTCAGCGTGATATAAATCAGAACAATGAATGTGGAAATCTCTAGATCCATGTGAGGTACAGGGCCGGTTCTAGCTTTCTTAGAGAATGCCATGTACTATAGGATGTCTGATTTTCATTTTTTACATCAATCATGGCATAAGTTATGTGTTCCCCAAAATGGTGCCATTAAAAACTACAACTTGTCCCACAAAAAACAAGCCTTATACGGCCGTATGTTGCAGAGCGCGGACCCATTCACATAAATCGGTCCGCATCCCCAGAGTGCGCACAGCTGGTGGCCGTGTATTCAGTCCACAGCACCGCACTGAGCAAGTACGCCTGTGGGCATTTGCCCTAAATATAATAATAACCTTTTCTATATAGTCCCAACGTATTCCGCAGCGATAATATACATATATACATATATATTATGTACATATACATTGACAAGTCTTTTGCTTTGAGCAGGCCATTTGCTTCAATTCTGCTTACACTTTGGATTTAACCAGCATGTGTATTTAATGTATTTTTATAGATTTCGAAATACAGCTATGAGAAAAAAGTACAAGAAATGGTAAGTAACCCCAAATGTATTTGTATATTTATTGTATATTCAAATTTGAACCTTTCGTCTGGATTTCATACCTCTGATGAAAGGGTCCACCGTATGCCACTCCATAGGCACACAGGGGGAGATTCATCAAGACTAGAGTTGAGCGAACGTGCTCGTAACGAGCACTGTACTGCTCGGATCCCCTGCGCTCGCCCGACGGATCCGAATGACTGCGCCCATGCGAGTGCAGGGGATCCGAGCAGTACAGTGCTCGTTACGAGCACGTTCGCTCAACTCTAATCAAGACCTATGTTTTCTGCTCCTGTCTTGATATCCCTTGTGATGCTAGAGGATGCGCCTAATTTATGACGAGGCACATCCTCTGGCGGTCCATGCGCCTAAATAGAAATCTACGACAGCTCAGAGCTGCTGCAGATTTCTGGCTTCATTTGCACCAGAAAACTAGTGTAACTGAAGATAACTTTTTTCAACAATTTGCACTTAAAAAGTGACAAACGCCGCTTGTGACTTTTTAAAGCCACTTTTCTGGCACATAGGATATGATAAATCTCCCCCACAGTGTCATACAGTGCCCTTAGGCTCCCACATTAAAATTATGTTATGTTATTTATGTTATATTGCAAGATGCTTACTTTTTTATATCATATAAAAGATACATATGTAATCATATTCTTATTCTAGTTACTTGTTTTACTGTTTTATTATACAAATGTCAATAGATATAAAATAAAATGTGTGCATATTTCCCAATACTCCTAAATTTCAGTTGGTAACCACCATCACACTGTTAGTTTACCGTGTGTTACACAGAGCCCTATATGTCCCTGCTGGTAACAGTCTACTTCTATAAAAGTTAAAGGGGATCTCTCACTTCAGTAAATGGCATTTATCATGTAGAGAAAGTTAATACAAGACACTTACTAATGTATTGTGATTGTCCATATTGCTTCTTTTGCTGGCTGGATTCATTTTTCCATCACATTATACACTGCTCGTTTCCATGGTTACGGCCACCCTGCAATCCATCAGTGGTGGTCGTGCTTGCACACTATAGGAAAAAGCATCAGCCTCTCTGGTGGCCAGGACCATGGGAGCTCACATAGGCTGGTGCTTTTTCCTATATTGTGCAAGCACGACCACCACTGATGGATTGCAGGGTGGCCATAACCATGGAAACGAGCAGTGTATAATGTGATGGAAAAATGAATCCAGCCAGCAAAGGAGGCAATATGGACAATCACAATACATTAGTAAGTGCCTTGTATTAACTTCCTCTACATGATAAATACAACTTACTGAAGTGAGACAACCCCTTTAAGAAACCATTTAACTCTTGTATACATACAGCACTGACAGGACGTAAGAGGGTTGTGCAGTGGGTAAATATTGATGACCAGTCCTCAGGATAGGTCATCAATATCAGATCTGCAGGAGTCCGCTTGGTGCTTGTCTTTCTGCTTTTAGAGGCAGCGCAATGTGCATCCGCTACAAGTTAGATGGCACAAAGGTAATTTCGAAGAGAAAGCAGTGCTGGCACAAGCTCCACTACCTCTTCATACAGCTGATCAGCGGAGGTGCCGGGTGTCAGACCCCCGCCAATCTTATATTGATGACTTATCCTGAGGATAGGTCATCAATATTTACCTACTGCACAGCCCCTTTAACACACAGAAGCAGCACCCTCACAATGGCAGGGGATGGTCCCAGAAATCCATAAAAAGATAAAATAACAGAGACTGCTTAGAACGCTATTTGGTTTAGGGGAGGACATGAATTGATTACAAATATGCACCCTAGCAAGGAGTATATGATCTAAATGCAAAATTTATGAAGCTAGTAAGTTATAAAGTCTAAATTACTGGTCTTTGCTTTGGGTGGTCCTATCTGATTAGTAAAAGAGCAGAAGGAAAAAAGGGAGTGACTGATACATTTCATATATGGAAAGATTGATCAGCCGTTATTAATGATTACACAGAAGGGCTGTGAACCATGAAGCTCACCAGTCTGTGAAAGCTTAATATTTCTCATCAGTTTTGTACCTCGTACTTAGAGACCCATAAAGATCACATATCCACTCTCCTCAGCAGCTGCTGTCCCCAAGATAAGCAGTCGGACCAGATCTGAACACAGGAGTAGGAATCAGAAGTGGGTTTTGGTACCGAGGTACCAGCCAGTACCAAGGCCTACTTTGGGCTACTATTTTAAATGTTTTATATACGCAGATAGGAATACTGTAGTCATTCACCAAAGTCTCACGCAACTTCAGCTGAGATGAAGTTTGGCTAAACAGAGCCAATACATTTTAACAGTATTAACAGCAAAGTTTTTTAACGAATTGACTGCTGATCTATGATCCAAAGCTCGATTCGCTTAAAGGGAACCTGTCATCTCCGAAACACCCCCTGAACTAGAGTAAGCGTTGTATAGTGTAAGTGATGCTGAATCCGAATATGTAATTTTTATCTTCATACTCACTTCCATTCTGATGCTGTGCTGTGACAAACCTGCAGTAAAATGCACTCACTGGACTCCGGCGCTCACTCACATAATGGAGAGGACTCAAAGAAGAGTCCACTGAGTGCATTTTACTGCAGGTTTGTGGGAGCACAGTGTTGGAATGGAAGTGAGTATGAAGATAAAACTTACATATTCGGATTCAGCATCACTTACACTATACAACGCTTACTCTAGTTCAGGGGGTGTTCCGAGATGACTGGTTCCCTTTAAGTCTACTTGTAATGTAGGGCGTAGGAAGCGTCATTGGTGAGAACAAGGGGTGTGGTTAGTGTCACATCATCCGCTGATGTCAGGACACATCTCTCTGCCCTAAGGCATGATGGTACAGCGGACACATGACAAACCAGAAATTTCAGGCATAGGGGATAAGAGAAAACTGCAAATGAGGTAAATTTGAAAAAAAAAGGAGGAATGTGAGGTACAGTAATTGATGAGTGAAAAGTAGTTTATGGCACAACCTCCTTAAAGAAGCGCTCCCACAAAAAAGCTTATTCTGTGACCTGTGAGAAAGGTACATGATGTAAACTGTAGTGAAGGTAATCTATCTCCGGTGACTGTATTTGTGAGTTATAACCTCCCTTCTCATCCTCAGCTGTGTCATGTGACCAGCACTCCGATCTCCAACTGACACAGGACAGGAAGTCAGTTACTTCTTTAATTCATTCCTATGAGACTGACATAGAGTCTCCCGTAGGAAAACATAGAGAAACTGAGTTCCTGTCCGCACATAAGATGCTGTGTTATTTGGAGAGTCACGTGACACAGCTGAGGATCAGTAGGGAGGGGATAACTCACAAATGCAGGTAAGAAGATTACCTTTACTACAGTTTACGTAATCTAACAGGTCAGATAATAAAATTGTTTGTGGCAGTGCTTCTTTAATATAATGGTCTACAACTTTGCATGTATTTGCAGCATAGTTTACTGACAATAAATTAGTTGTTTGCATCAGCCTATTAACACTGACCAATGCAAAATATATGGGAGGAATGATTGCTATTGCGATCATTCCTCCCCTATTGAATTGTATTGATTATGAGCAGCACATCCCTGATTACACAGGGTGAAGTGCTGCTGATAATCGGGCACCTATTGTGCTGCATAAACAATGCACTTGCTCGTTTGTCATCTGATCTGCAGCATGATTACACGGGCCAATTATTGCCAACAAGCATTTCTATAAACTGTTGTTCCCCATAATTGGCCCAAAAATCATCATGTGTAATAGGGTCTTAAGATCTATCAATTATTTCTCTGCTGCTTCCACAAACTTATAAGTATCATTTCAAAGTCGTGCAAGGAAAATAATTGAATGAAAACAAAACTCCCTGTGAAAATCTGGTCTTCAGCGGCAATGACGGATAGGAAGAGCTTGGCATCGGACAGGCCGCCAAGCTTGATTGAATAAAAACTGCGAAATCTCTTCTGCTCGGCTAGAAAGAAAAACGATAATATTGTCAGACTATTACAAAAAGGGATTTTAATTAACCGGCTCAGAAATAAATGTCTGATTTAGCTTTAAGTACCCTGACATTTTGGCTGAAAATGATGTTTAACGCTGCGCTGGTTTCACACAGAATAAGACCAAATTGAATAACTCGTCCTTTGACCTGAAAGGAAGTTAAACATCAACACCTAATATAACAGAAACATATCTTATGTGTTAATAATTTCAGACCATTGTGCATGTTGACTCTCCGCTTCATGTTTATCTGTGATAAGAACATTTCCTACTAATTAAAGTATTTGAGAAGTGATACTCAGGATTTTTAAAGGGGTATTCCCATCTTAGACAATGGGGGCATACCCTAGGATATGCCCCCATTGTCTGATAGGTACTGGTCCCACTGCTGGGACCCGCACCTATATCGAGAACAGAGCGGGGAGCGATGTGCCTGGAGGACCCCGGGTTTCCCGGGTCCGGCCACCACCTAGTGCAGCTTCCCGCTGCTCCCATAGAAATGAATGGGAACACACTGCACATGCACAGCCACCGCTCCCATTCATTTCTATGTAGTCGATGGAAATTGCCGAGCCAGTGCTCGGCAATTATCGGCGGCCCCATAGAAATCAATGGAGGGCGGCTGCGCATGCGCAGTGCGTCCTCCTTCGCTTTGGGGGCTCCATCCACCTATAAGACAGTGGGGGCATATCCTAGGGATATGCCCCCATTGTCCAAGATAGGAATAACCCTTTAAAGTTTTATAGAGAGAAAGCACCACAGTAAGACTCTGTTAACCCTTAGGATACCAGAGTTTTTTTTTTCGTTTTTGCGTTTTCATTTTTCTTCCCTATCTTCCTTTAGCCATCACTTTTTTTTATTTTTCCGTTCACATAGCTGTATATGGGCTTTTTTTTAAGGGCCAAGTTGTACTTTATATACTAATATGGTATAAAATGTAGTGGGAAGCAGGAAAAAAACACAATTCCTCCACCGTTTTATGGGTGTTGTCCCACAGCTTTCCATTTGCGTCAAAACTGACCTGCGCCCTTCTTTCTCTGGGTCATTGTGTTTAAAACAATACCACATATGTATAGGTTTTTATGTCTAAATAGTGTAAAAATAAGTTTAAACTTTGAGAAAAACATTTTTTTTTACATCACCATATTCTGACTCCCATAACTTTTTTATAGTAATATCTACTGAGCTGTGTGGGAACTCATTTTTTTGTGGGACAATCATCTGTAATTTTTATTGATACCATTTTGGAGTGTGTGTTACTTTTTGATCACATTTTATTACATTTGTTTGGGTAAGAGATGCAAAAATTGTAAATTGGCCATTTTGACTCTTTTTTCCATTACGTCATTCGCCGAAAAATATTTTTATATTTTAATAGTGCGACGCATTTTTGGTCGCGGTGATACCCATGATGTTGTTATTTATGTATTTATTTTTTTATTCTACGGAAAGGGGGGTGATTTAAACTTTTATACTTTTTTAAAAAATTTTAATACATTTTTAACAGTTTTTTTTTAACTTTTTTAAATGATTTTGAAGCTCGTATTTGAGCCTACAAAATCCAATTTTTATTTTTTTATTCTGAACAATCATGGATTTTTTAAATCAATCCATTGTTCAGAATTTCTTATTTCTCATGCTGCCCAAAATAAGAATTGCAGCTTAAATGCCCTGGGTCTCTTCAGCGAGACCCAGCTCATTCAAATCGATTATCCTCTGCAGCCAATGAGGATGCCGGTAAAAAGCCCGGAAGCACGAGCTTTCAGGTTTTTCACCCTTTAGATGCCTTGATCTCACTTGATCATGGCATCTAAAGGCTTTAATAACCACGATCGGTTTGAAACAGCGGAGACCCGCCGGCCATGTATGGCGCTGGTAGCGAAGGGGTTAATCCAGCACTCATGGAAATTGACCTCTAGTCTACTGGAGATAGCCTGGTACAGCTCTTAGGCTATTTCTGGCAATCCCATGGAAAATGAATGGAGCTGTAGCACACATGTCTGACCTTCTGCTTCATTCATATAGGGCCAATGGGACCCCCATTCTTGGGGACGGTGGGGGTCCAACTGTCTGGACCTTCACTCATCAGATACTTATCCCTTGTCTTGTGGATCGGGGATAAGTGCAGAACCTGGCACAACCTCTTTAAGTGAGATGTTGAGAGCTATAGATTTGCCATGTGCAATGGCGAGGCCTGGAAATGAGGAAAAGAAAATAAAAGTTTTTGTCAGCTTCTGTATGATGGGTTTGAGAGAAAGTGAAGAGTGTATCAACTGCAAAAGGTGTAATTTGTGCTGTATCCCTACTACATTACCTCCTTTTTTATGTGGGTCTGCCTAAATAAGCACGGCCAGGGGCTTGATGGTGGGTAAAACTGAATGGGTAAAAGAGGCACTCCTGCTTATGGAGAAAGGTAAAGAAAAGTATTTTTCAAATGTGGGTGCAAGCAGCTCTTGGAAGGTATTCATTCTTCCTGCGGAGATTCATCTGGTGAAGGGAGACTAAGGCTAAATGCATACAATCAGGATTATACCGTAGGTCATGTACATTGTATTCTATAAGAATTTGAAATTCTCATGTACATGGTGCAGATTTTTTTTGTGTGGATTTTAACCTGTGGTGTGGATTTTAAAATCGCAGCGTGCTGTAGTTTTTGTCCGGCCACCTCTTGGTATGTTTGCACCTCCGACCAGCCCCCATTATAGTGAATGGTGCCGGAGCGGACTTCTGGCGGCATGGTGGGCTAGTGTTAGGACAGATCCAGCAGGCTGTTCCCTCGCCAGAACAGCCTGCCGGACCCTGCTGCTGCAAGTGTGCAACAGTGAAAAAAACACTGGTCTTGATAAATGTCTGTCAATATTTCTATGAATGAAAAATCTTCTGGCCGACTATCGGACAAAAATGTCAAACATGGCCGACTTCTCTTCAGACAGTGATGGTCTGTCATTGGTTAGGCTAAAACGTTCTTTCTGGAATTTTACCAAATGAACAATCGTTTTGGTTGAAATCTGTTTTGATCAACTTTAGGCCTCATGCACACGAACGTGTGCCGGCCGTGCCCGTGCTGCGGGCCGCATACGGTGGGTCCACAATAAACGGGCACCGGCCGTGTGCAGCACGGATCGCGGACCCATTCACTTCAATGGGTCCGCGATCCGGGAGATGCAGAGCGGAGGCACGGATCGGAACACCACGGAAGCACTACGGTGTGCTTCCGTGGTGTCTCTGGCCGTGCCTCCCCACCGCAAAAAAGTAGCGCAAGCACTACTTTTTTGCGGTGCGGACCCTCGGATGTGGATCGCGGACCCCATTCAAGTGAATGGATCCGCGATCCATATGTGGTGGCCTCACGGTCAGTGCCCGTGCAATGCGGACTGCAGTTTGCGGCCCGCAGCACGGGCACAGCCGGCACACGTTCGTGTGCATGAGCCCTTAGACTAACTGATATGTGAACAACCCCTTACTTGTGCCCAGAAGATAAATAATGTTTATCCTGAATTGGAACTTTCTTAAGAGACACCTTGAGATAAGTACGACCAGAACTTTATTACAGCCAGGACAAGCTCATTTTCTAGATGTTGTAATTGCCCTAAGTATTCTATTACCAATTTTATTATGTAATTAAAGAATGTCAATGAAAAGCGGCGCACAGTACATTCAGTGCGAGAGTCGGAGGTAATTTTAAAATAGTTGTTGTTTCTTTGCTTGTGATGATATTTCCTTTATTGCGCTGTGTTTAATTTCATACCTTATAAAACATGAAAAACGAGCAGCGCACAAAGTTCTTCTCTTCCTACAGTACGTTATGTTGCTCATTCCCTTTGATTACAGTCACTTTTTTACTGCTGATCTTTATGCCTGCCTAGTTCTTCTTAAACCTCAAAAACTAGACAATGAAAAAAAAATTAAAATACGGTATATTTTATTTAATAGATATTTAATAGAAAATTGTAATGGCGTTTAACGAGCATAAGGTCGAGAGTAATTAAATGAGATCGGAGTGTTATTTTTCAATCTGAGGACATAAAACAACAAGAGTGCGGTGCTGTAAGAGGTGACGCTTGGATGAGCTTGCTTGCGCGTTTTTAATCAGTATACTTTCCTCCATGCAGATTCAATTTACTAATTCAATTTACACTTTTTATTAATTGCAAAAATCTATTAAATTACATTTTTTTTATCCTAGCTGCCTTTTTTTATTCTTATTTCACAGTTTTATGATTTTTTTTTGCATATATATAAAGTCTAGATTTTCATGATAAAAGGAGATGGTGATTATTAACACATCCCGGTTTATGTTATCATATTTGTCATGCAGGAGCAGAAACTACAGTTGCACATATTAGCGAAGGAAGACCACATTAAACAACTCAGTGAATGTAAGAAATGCATTGGGAATGTGACACAGCAGTTTGGAATGATAAAAGAGGTGCATGAAAAGCTGGAGCAAACTGGTAAATCCTGCGTAGTAAAACTACATCACATTGTGTGAAGCATGAATTGAATCTACAAACACCTCACTGTCAGCATTATACTTTTTTTTCCGCACTCCTAAGGCATGTGCAGTCCAGGAAATACAGTCCTCGTAACAATCACGTTTTCCGTCCCGACCACAGCTCAGCTGACCCAAACTGACAGTATTAGGGCCCATTTAGACTGCCGTAGTGCTTTGCTAATCTGCAAAACACGGATACCGGCTGCGTGCGTTCCGCAAATTGCGGACCGCACATGGCCGCAACTGTACGGCAACACGGTGTGCTGTCCACATCTTTTGCGGTCCCATTGAAGTGAATGGGTCCGCACCCGTTTTGCAAAATTGCGGAACGGATGCGGACTCATTCATACGGCCATCTGAATGAGCCCTTTTAGTGGTCTATGAATTTTTGAGTTACTGTTGTACCAGAGGACTACTGTGCTCCCATTCCAACTCCTTTCAGCTCCACCCCCCCATCTGTTTTCTTCTTCCTTGTGGCTCTTGGCATGCAGGAAACTAATCCTCAACTAGTCACTCGCTCAGGAGGGTCATCACCAAGGCCAGTGATTAAGTAAGTGGGCATTTTCTGTGATGAGCTAGATTAGTAAATCTTGTCCACCTCCTCGCCTCATCCCCTCTCCGCTGCAATATGCACGTCCATCTAGTGAGCTGAGTGCTGCAGGTCACCCACGCTCAGTCATTCTCCTCACAGTCAGGTCTCTTCATAGTGATCCTCTGCAGGAGATAATTGCAATAGCTCTCTTTCATTCATAAAGCTACACAGAAGAGTCACATTATTATGACCACCAGCTAATATCCAGAGTAATCAGGCTGGGAGTGACTCAGTAAGGTCCTGGTAGGTTGTCACAGGTATCTGGAGCCATGCTGACAGCAGTGCATCCCACAGCTGCTGGAGGGTGCGGGGGACGATCCAGAGAGCAAACACGACCATCGAGGTGGTTCCCACAGATGCTCAGTTGGGTTCAAGTCTGGGGAATTAGGGGGCCAGGGTAGTACTTAGAAGTCTTGGTCATGCTTTGCTAACCAATCTCAGACATTTCTAGCCGTGTGATATGTCAGACTGTCTTGCTGGAAGATCCCAGGGAAGACATCATGTATGGGTGTATGTGATCTTCAAGGGTGGATTCATACCCAAATTGGTTAAGAGTGCCTTCCATATGGACGAGTGAGCCCAGAGAATGCCTAGAAAACATTCCCCAGACCATAACTCTGCCCCCACCACCAGCTTGTGTTCTTCCAGCAATGGTTGAAGGGGGTTTGTTCTCTGATGTTCCTCGCCTGACACTCCAACATCCATCCCCTCGATAAAGCAGAAAACATGACTCATTTGAAAAGGTAACCCTTTGCCAATCAACTGTGGTCCAATGCTGATGCTGCAGCGAAAATCTTAAGCCTTTTCTGCTAATGCAACTTCATAGCAGAGGTGCAGTGACCGTCCGTCAGTTCAGAGCCCTGTACTCAGTAGGGTTCACTGAACTGTTATAGACAGAAGTCTGGTTGCCTCCTGGTTCATTCTGGGGGTGAGCTGCTCCACTGTTGTGTGTTGGTCTGCGCTTGTGCACCTTTGTAGCCGATGTCCACCTCTCACATCAATGACACACGGTGACCTGCAGTGTCCACGACTCTTATTCACAATGGTGCCACACATTCACCACAGCATAATGCGGACAGTTCCCAAACTGCACAGTTTGTGCAGACAGTCTATCGCACACCTTAAGTACCCACCAAGCCAGCTCACCACACGGGACTTCCTTCATGAGCTATGCGCTGCTATATTACTGTTACTCTGCAGTGAGCAGAGGATCACTGTGCAGAGACCTGACTGTGGGGAGAGTGACCACTTTAGATGAACCAACTGCAAAACATTTGAAGATGAAAACTCGGACATTTATAATCAAGAGTTTTCAATCGTGTTTTCTATTATTTCTTTTTTTCAGTCCAGACAGCAATTCAAAACAATAAAAAACTGAACATTGAAATTAACCAAAAAAAGAATGAGATAGAACGCCTGAAAGAGGTAAAAGCCTACCAAAGAAAGAAGTCGCTTGGTGTAACATAATTAAACCTAAAGGGGTTTTCCCACCTCACAATTTGCAGCATATCGCTAGGATATGCCACAAATGTCAGATGGGTGAGGGTCCCACTTCTAGGAACCACTCCTATATGCAGAACGGGGCCACCAAAGTGTGTGCGGCATGGGATACTGATCAAGATGAATTCGGCATGAAACACAATGTAAGTCAATGGGGCCGGATCCTTTTTTTCAGACACAAAAAAAACCCCGATTCGGTGCCCATAGTCTTACAATGGTTTTAGTGCTGGATCCGTCTTGTTCATTTTGGAGATAACACAACTGGATGCAGATGTGAAAGTAGCCTGAGGCCACTTTCACACTAGTGGCAGCACGGATCCGGCGGGTGAAGGGTCCTGCCAGATCCGTGCTGCCGCAGGTGCACGTGTGGGGCCGGAACCGCGCTCCGGTCCCACACGTGTCAGACACTGGGGGGGATACTTACCTATATATACTGTGCTGAGGCCGCCTCCTGTGTTCCCTCCCGGGTTCTCCGCGGCTCCAGCTCCTCCCCGCATCGTCCAAGCAGCTTCCTGTGGCCCCACTTCGTGTGAAAGACAGCTGTGTAACAGCGTCCCCTGCTGGAGGGAGCTGACAGGAAAAAGGCAAGGTGACGGATCCGTCATGAACTCCATTGAAAGTCAATGGAGGACGGATCTGTTTACTAGTGTGTCACAAGGAACGGATCCGTCCCCATTGACTTGCATTGGGGGTCATCCGTCTTGGTGCGGATGCCCAGGACGGAGAGCAAACCGCAGCATGTTGCGGTTTGCTCTCCGGTCTGGAGATGGAACAGAATGCTTTTAGGAGCACTCCGTTCTCTACAGTTCAGTTTTGCCCCTATTGACAATGAATGGGGACAAAACTGAAGTGTTTTATTCTGGTATTGAGCCCCTATGACGGAACTCAATACCGGAATAAAACAACGCTAGTGTGAAAGTAGCCTAATACAGAACAGGTCCTCCAGAGTGAGAGTTGCTCTTGGCCAAGATGTAAAGATCCTGCACAGGAGGCCTCATATGTGGCAGAATAACAGCCCTGTTACAGGCCAAGATAAACAATTGTTTTGTCGGTCATTGCCCAGTGTAAAGGATATTCTGATCTCAGACATTGATGGCACATCATTCCACTCCAATCTCCAGAATGAGCCCCCTGAAGTGGAGGAGAGTGCACTGTACAAGCGCAGCCATTCACCGCTATGGGAGCTTTGAAAATAGTCAAGCGCTGGCTCGGCTATTTCTGGTAGTCAGTGGCGGTGAATGGAGAGGCAGCCATGTATGCGCAGTGCGCTCTACATTCACCACTATGAGTCTTCCGAAAATAGCCGAGTGGATTGCCTGGCTGATTTCCAAATTCCAATAGCGAATAGAAAACTCCAAAGTGAATGGAGAGCACGCCACTCCTTTACTTCAGGGGCCCAGTACTGGAGATAGGAGTGGGTCCTAGAGCTGGGACCAGCACTTATCTGACATTGATGGCCTATCCTAGCAATATGCAATCAATGGGCCAACCCTTTTAAGTCCATGGATCAACAACTCATCTTCAGTATTCTGTATAAGGCTTAATTCACACGTCCGCAAGTGTTTTGCGGTCCGCAAATCGCGGATCCGCAAAACACAGACACCGGCCATGTGCATTCCGCATATTGCAGACCGCACATGGCCGGCTCTATAATAGAAATGCTGGTTCTTGTCCGTGGCTGCGGACAAGAATAGGACATGTTCTATTTTTTTGCGGGGCCGCGGACCGGAAGAGCGGATGCGGAAGGCACACTGTGTGCTGTCCGCATCTTTTGTGGCCCCATTGAAACTGAATGGGTCCGGACCTGTTCTGCAAAATTGCAGAACGGATGTGGATCCTTTTTCAGGACGTGTGAATGGACCCTTAGATGCAAGACCACTATTCCATCATGTCCGACAGCAGCTTATTCCTCGCAGTTGGACATTTAGAGATCAGATTTTTATATCTTATCTGACTGACGTTTCTATAAAAACTTATTGTTGATTTGAACACAGTTTTATGTCTTTATAAGCAATGATTTCACATAGACAGGTGCAGTATTCCCACTGTACAATATTGTATAATATTAGGAATAACAGTTAAGACCATTGTTCATTTATTCTACTGTGACATCTTGCTTTGTACTCTTAGGACTCAGATTTATGGGCGCCTTGCGGCGTTTTATCACTCTCGTCCTTGTTATTTACACACTCGCGTGTAAAGGTAATGCTGCATTAAGTATAGTCTGAACCCAGTGTTTATGAATTTTTAGCCATCAGACTATCTTTATTTTCCTTTATATCGCTCTTTGATTTTGTCCAGAACAGTTGAGCCACAGGTCTGTGATAAGACGGAATTCCAGTTTTGTGGAGAAAAGTTAAACAGACCAAACTTTGTGGCTAGATAAAACTATTACTACACTAAATGCTTGGTTACCACTGTGGCATTATGCAGAATTCTTGATACTATCGTCAAACAGCATTCATAACCTCTGCTATTCATCTGGGTGGATGTCAGAGCGCTCAAGGAGAGAGAGATAGAAAACAGACTACCCCTGTAAGGGAAGAGAGAGGGGTGAGCAAGAGAAGGGCACAGTATTTATGGCCGAAAACTCTATAACTTATTTCAAAGAGATGAAAGTATCTCCAGTGGTAGGAGCGTTTCATTAACTTGCTTTCTGAAGTTCTTCATCCGATACATTCTATATTCTCTGCAGTCCAATAAATCTATTACGATTGTATTGATAATGGGCAATTGCTTAATGTGATATATGGCATTTACCTAGTCAAGTAGTATTAATCTTTACATAACCTGTATGTGTTGAGAAATTTCCTGCTGCATTCCAGTTACTCTTTGTTAATATAGTCACATCATAATTAAAGATCAGCAGGTTTGTACCTATGACACTGGCTGACCTGTTACATGTGCACTTGGCAGCTGAAGACATCTGTGTTGGTCCCATGTTCATATGTGCCCGCATTGCTGAGAAAAATGATGTCTTATTATATGCAAAGGAGCCTCTGGGAGCAACGGGGGCGTTACCATTACACCTAGATTGTCAGCTCTCTCTGCATATGCCACGCCCTCTACGCTTTGATTGACGTGTCAGGAAAACGGCATTGCACCGGGCCCTGTCAATCAAAGTGCAGAGCATATGGCAGTTGCAGAAAAAGAGGCGCATTGTGTCCTCATTTATATGCTTCAGTCCACATGGACCCCTATGACACTGTTTAAAAAAACAAACAAACACTATTTATGCTGTGCCTGCATTTGTTACTTGGCATCTGTATTCAGCATAGTCTGGTTACAACTCCCATAGTGCCATACAGCAAGAATGCATTCAGTGAATATAGATCTCATGCAAGAAGAGTCGACAGACTGTGAATCCTTTACAAAGTGCCTTGTAGGGGGGCTGGAAGGAAGAGCTTATCTTGCCACTGAAAAAACATACACGCTTGGCTGATCTGAGCTTTCATTTCCATAGGGATGTCGGGATTGAAGGTTTTGGCTGCCAGGTATTTTGTGTACAACCATATTTAGGCTTTAAATTGAGTGGGATTTTAATTTGCCAGAAATCAAATTTGCCGTCACTTACCGGTCTAGGGCAAGACTAAAACTTTTTTTTTTGTAAGATCTCACAAATAAAAGCATGGTGGCATCTTGCGTGCCTCGAGTGGAAACCATAATGCCTCTGCAGCAACTCGGAGGGGTGGCAAGCATGAGAGAAGTGGTAAAGGCTATGATGGTGGCAGTAGAACTGACAGTTCACGGTGGCAGTCTCCCCCTCTACGGCCCCAGGACAGTGCACAGTGGCTGAAGGGCACACCTTTTCTTCCCACAGGGCACACCCTGGACCCTTCTGGGGCTCCTGCATTGTGGTAGTTTGGATGCCCTTGATGGTGAATGGTTGGCAGGGTGCAGGCAGGAGTACAGGAGTGGGGGTCGGTGGATGATGGAGGCAGTAACTAGGCCCAGTTTAATTAGAATCAATAAAATCTTTCTTTAGTGAGTAGATGATGAAGGTTGCAGTACAGATAGCAGCAATAAGTACAGTCTTGACATATTATCACCAAGCTTACTTTTCCCCAATGGCTGATTATGGGCAGCAGCAATGACGGTGGTAGAAACTCCCTGAGTCTAGTTCTAAATATACTTCGCAACTTTCCAAGATAACCACAGGTGTACCAGTTCTGCAATTCCCAGGCTGAGGGGTGCAGATCTTAGGCCCGAGTGGCCAGTCTGTCTGAAAGTGTGGTGGGTCTCAGAGGCGATTATCCCTTTCCACAGGCTGTAAAGTCCTAATGCCATAAATGAGCGGTACCTTACTGTCTGAATCCAGTGCACGGCTTTGGAGATTCTGCTCTTTCTATTGCTGTTTGTTCAGTTTTCCTCAGGGGTAACTCTCTGGCAGCTTTTCAGTCTCAGGAGTGGTGTCTCCTGGAGGAGGCTTCTCCTTTGGCCTACTTTGCAGGAGCTCTCACATGTAGGTCTTGTCTCTTACTCTGCACAGTTAAGACTCTCTAACTTACCATGGAGTGGACGCAGTTACTTAACCATTTGTGTTTTGACACAGATCTCAAAATTCCCATGCATAGGCTTAGATTTAGAACATAATATTCTGACTTCCTGCAGCCACCACAAGGAGGAGCTCAGGAGCTAACGGCATAGTGTTTAATTATCATTAATAGTCAGACATTGGGGGAGTTTTATCATCTTCCAGTATCTCTTCTTTCACGAAAGAGAGATTTGTGACTTTTTAAACGCTGCCCTTTCCACTTTATAAAAAAGGGGTTGTGGTGAGGGCAGAGAGTAAGTAAGCCACATTTATATCTTTTTTTGTACCACATTTTAAGGCACAACTGAAGACAGAAATGTAGGGCGGCTCTGAGCTGCCATAGTAAGGTTAATTAGCACAGAATTTTGGACGTAAAAACAAGATAATATTTACTTTAAGCTTTGTTTCATATCCTTGTAGTTGCTACTGCATCCACTAATATTACAGTATATTTAGAGATATTAATGGTCATCATTTTGATATATTGTCAAATACGCATTGTTCACCCATGATAGAAGGAAATTGCTTTGAAATTATCTTTCTTGAAGGAGTTAGAAAAACTGTCTTCCGACTTTCTGAAGTACAAAGTGACTTCCAAGCAAAGAGCAGATGAGGAGAACGTCAGCTTTTCTGAAAAAGAGCAGCATGTGAAAGAGCTGAAAGAAAGACTTCAAACGGTATGAATCAGAATGAGTGTTATTCGGCTCCCCATAGAATTGCAGGCGTTCGTTATGATGTGGAATTAAAGCATATTTCTAATAGCTCTTCTTACAAATTGATTGCATCCTTTTCATAAATACATCTGCTCATGTTGCCATGGTGTCTGCAGAGTAAAATGGTTCTGGCTATTGTTGGACGTTTCAAGCGGCACTTTCATGCTAGGAAAGGAAAAATGATCCTCTTTTTTCCCAGAGAGATATTTGCCAAGTACATTTTCTGTGTCTTAAGCACATATTAATAAATGCAGAAAAGTCAAGTCAGAGAAATGCATCGCTTTCTCGGATTTGGACACACCGGGGGTCATTTATTAAGACCGGCGTTTTTATAACCCCTATTTCTGGCGGTGGATCCGCCGATGTTATGAAGAGGCGCCAGCCTCTACATAACTTCGGCGCATCCACCGCCAGTCTAAATGTAACATTTAGACCATTTTCTATGCTTAAAACAGGCTTACAAAATGATGAATGAGACGGGCCTGCCAGCCTGTTCCGTTTCCTGCCCACGCCCACTATTTTAGACCTGGTATCAGTGGGGAAAAGTCACCAATTGCGGCGCAACTAAGCATTGCGCCACAATCTGTGCCAGAAATAACCCTAATATTGGTGTATTTCTGGATAATAAATTACCCCATCATCTCTTATTTAGAATATTGCTAGGTTACTTTCAGTAAACCTATAGTGTCCCTGAAGGCAGTTTGAGTTTGTTCTGATAACATTACTTGAACACTGAAACTTCTGCAGTTTATAGTATGAAATACATTGCACTGTGTGCAGCTAATTCTTACTCGTATGTGGATGCCTGTAACGTGCATACAGAGTCCTGCTAAAAGTAGCCACTAGCTTTTTAACAGGGCTTCTCACCTCAACAACTGATATTTATGTTGTATAAAAACGTCATACAAATTACCATATTTTTCACCCTATCAGACGCACCGGCCCATAAGACGCACCTAGGTTTTCAAAGAGGACAATAACAAAAAAATATTTTTCATTAGACCTCAGGTCAGACCAACAAGCTCTCATCTCACAGCCCCAATAAGACCTCAGATCAGACCCCAATGTGAATGACCCCCAATCAGATCTCAGATAAGAGCCCCATGCCTCTCATAAGCCCCCATTGCCTCTCATATCAGCCCCCATGCCTCTCATGTCAGCCCCCATGCCTCTCATGTCAGCCCCCATGCCTCTCATGTCAGCCCCCATGCCTCTCATGTCAGCCCCCATGCCTCTCATGTCAGCCCCCATGCCTCTCATGTCAGCCCCCATGCCTCTCATGTCAGCCCCCATGTCTCTCATGTCAGCCCCCATTACCTCTCATGTCAGCCCCCATTACCTCTCATGTCAGCCCCCATTACCTCTCATGTCAGCCCCCATTACCTCTCATGTCAGCCCCCATGCCTCTCATGTCAGCCCCCATTACCTCTCATGTCAGCCCCCATGCCTCTCATGTCAGCCCCCATGTCTCTCATGTCAGCCCCCATGTCTCTCATGTCAACCCCCATTACCTCTCATGTCAGCCCCCATTACCTCTCATGTCAGCCCCCATTGCCTCTCATGTCAGCCCCCATGCCTCTCATGTCAGCCCCCATGCCTCTCATGTCAGCCCCCATTACCTCTCATGTCAGCCCCCATGACTCTCATGTCAGCCCCCATTACCTCTCATGTCAGCCCCCATTACCTCTCATGTCAGCCCCCATTACCTCTCATGTCAGCCCCCATTACCTCTCATGTCAGCCCCCATGCCTCTCATGTCAGCCCCCATGCCTCTCATGTCAGCCTCCATGCTTCTCATGTCAGCCCCCATGTGTCACGAGTAGGCCTGCGTCTGGAATCAGACGTTCTGCACAGCTTTCGAAGTGACATATTGGACAGGCTTTCCCTTTGTTTATGTGCTCTTCACCACACCTCTTCCCCTCAGCTGTTGCCGCTTGGCAATCAGCTTTCCCCTATTTACCCCTTCCTCTCCCAGTATCCCTTGCGGTTTATAGCTTCTACCTACTGGGTTGAGAGTGGTGTGGATCTCGGCTGAGATCCTGTTGCTGAGTTCGGCCTAAGTTAAGTTTTCTTGCTTCATTTGTTGTTTTCCTGTTGGAGTCTCCTGTTCCTCCTTACGCTTGGAGGAACGGGTGTACTCTCTGGTGTCACTAGCCTGCAGGGGCTCCTAGGGTGTATTTAGATTAGGTTCCTGTGTATGAACATTCCTACCATCCAGGATTGTTCATACTTGTAGTCAGCCTAGGGCCTAGTTTCAGGGTCCTCTGCAGGAGGTGACCAGTCCCCTGGTTTTGTCTGTTCCCATCCCTCATACGCTCGGTGTGGCTTTTCCCCCCACACCAGAGCGTGACACCATGCCTCTCATGTCAGCCCCCATGCCTCTCATGTCAGCCCCCATGCCTCTCATGTCAGCCCCCATGCCTCTCATGTCAGCCCCCATGTCTCTCATGTCAGCCCCCATTACCTCTCATGTCAGCCCCCATTACCTCTCATGTCAGCCCCCATTACCTCTCATGTCAGCCCCATGCCTCTCATGTCAGCCCCCATGCCTCTCATGTCAGCCCCCATGCCTCTCATGTCAGCCCCCATGCTTCTCATGTCAGCCCCCATGCTTCTCATGTCAGCCCCCATGCCTCTCATGTCAGCCCCCATGCCTGTCATGTCAGCCCCCATTACCTCTCATGTCAGCCCCCATTACCTCTCATGTCAGCCCCCATGCCTCTCATGTCAGCCCCCATGCCTCTCATGTCAGCCCCCATGCCTCAGAGCATATAAAATAAATAAACCACTTACCTCTCCTGCTCCTGGACGCCGCCGCTGCTTACGACCCATGCTCTTCATCCTCCTGCTGTCGGCTATGCTGTGAACTGGCATGCACATCGTGAGGTCACAGAGCGTCCTCACACTGTGCGCAGCACTGCACAGCCGAGCGGTGGACCAGGAAGCGGTGAGTACAGAGCCTTCACCGCTTCCTGGTCCTCCGGTGCTAATGAGCGCTTCCATAATGGAAGTGCTCATTAGTATTTGCCCCATAAGACGCAGGGACATTTTCCCTCACTTTTGAGGGAAAATGCTTCTTATAGGGCGGAAAATACGGTACTTCACAAAATACTCTCTTTAGTAATAATGCCTCCGGTGCTCAGTTTCGCTAATTTTGCGCTCTGTAGTGATCACTTGTCCCCGTACAGCAGAGGGGATTACTACATGTAAATACAGCTCTCACCTCCTCTGACAAGGAGGCAGTTATCGGCAATGAACAGTTTGATCCCAATAATTGCCTGCTCGGTTGGCCTGTGCAAATGGGCATCAAACCTTTTCATACGATGAATAGGAAACACTCCCAAAGGAAGCACATGACGAAACACGTGTTGGAGGGTGAGGTGGAAGATGTTTCAGGCTATCTACAGACATGTCTTGGCATTCTATTTGTTTTGTCTATCCCATGTTTATTTAGGCCTTAGGTTATCTATCACTCGATCAGTCCCCTTCTAATCTTCACCCACTATTATGGTCCGTTCACACGTCTGTATGAATGAGTCCGCATCCGTTTCATTTAAATGGATCCGCATCTGTAGTTCCGTTCCGCGGCCCCACAAAAAAGATAGAAGGTGTCCTATTCATGTCCGCAGCCACGGAAAAGAATAGGAATTTCTATCACAGGGACGGCCATGTGCAGTCCGCAAAATGTGGAACGCACATGGCGGACTGCAAAACACTTGCGGATGTCTGAATGGACCCTTAAAATGAGACTACCTTCGGTATAATTACTCTGTACAGCGGTGTCAAAAACTGAGATAAATCCTCTCTGTCACCAAGGACTGTTAGCTCTGTGATTAACTATATATTGAATTTTATTTTTAAAAAATGTAGTAAAAAATTTAAAAAATTCTAAAAACATTATTCTATGAATAATGAGTTTAAATTAAAAATATTCCTTTCTGATGGAAGTGTCCCTTTAAATCCTGTACTGCTGACTGGCTGTATAATCATGGATCATTAACATTGGTGTGTGTCACGTATTCTCCAACAGGAAACTGAAATAAACAAAAACCTCATGGAAGTGAATACCTGTATGAAAGAAGGAAAGAAGGTAAAACTAAAAGTTGTCAGCAGCGTCCTGATAGTTATACATTCTCCACTTAGCAATAAACTGTTACTTTGTGTCCTGGTTTATGCAGGATTTATGGAGATTTTTCAGTGCAATGACTAGGCGATTTTTTTTGGTGTAACTATAGGCACGTGAGTGTGCCTCGAGGGCAAGGATAGACGGACAGCATGCTCAGTACATTGCTGTAAATGTTTCAGTCTTTGCTTGTACTATAGTTATAGATGAGCGAACCCGAACTACAAAGTTCAGGTTCGTACCGAACTTTGCGAGTTCAGGTATCTGGACCTGAACCCAGACGTTTCCACTAAAGTTCGGGTTCGGTGTTCGGGTGATTTTATTATTTTCCGTTATAACAGAAAATAATAGCATTCTTAAGACAGAATGCTAAATAAAATGGCCATTCAGGGGTTAAAAATAATTTAAAAAACCTCACCTCATCCACTTGATCGCGCAGCCGGTATCCTCTTCTTTCTTCAGGACCTGAAAAAGGACCTGCGATGACGTCACCGCCCCCACCATGTGGTAAGCGCGGTGACGTCATCGAAGGTCCTGCTGAGTGAAGATAGAAGGTCCCCATTGACTTTAATAGGGTCCGGATTCGGGGCGAAGTTCGGGTGCCGAACCCGAACTTTGACCTGAAGTTCGGGGCAAACCCGAACTTTCATGGGTTCACTCATCCCTAACTATAGTGAATGCAGAAACAATAGCTCCCATTCAGTGACTGAATACAGGTGCGATAAAGAATGAAATCTAATGACTCAGGTCAGCACCCGCTCCGTTAGTGTTTAGCTGGCTGACAAACCTTTAGAGCTGTGATCTCTGCCCATGTATTAACAGGATTTTCCTACAGTACATTTAGGTTGACGACCTGTTTTAAAATGTATTGTATTGCAGCTTATTCTACTAAAATCTTTTTTCTTGAAAGGAGGATATAAGAGCATTGAACAACATGCGAATTTTAGTTCAGCGGCATACTCAGACCATCATAAATTTAGAAAACCAGTTGTTTGCACTCAAGGAGGATTACAAGGTGATGTCATATATTTTAGTTTACTGGAATGTATTAAACGGAGGATCCCACCACCCATGAGGTAAAGTGTCTATTGAAGTGACATGACTGCGGATCTGTCATCAGACTATGCCGTCCTATGTAAGGTCAGCATGGGGACAGGTGTGCTCTTCTGCCAGCCAAAATGGTACGAAACATGTCTCCATACAGGACTGGTCTCTTTAAAAGAGGGCGGGGAAGGGCCGGCATTTCGAACTGGCGGAGGATCCGCCGAAACTATGAAGAGGAGTAGGCAGATCCACTGCCAGTTTAGGGGTTTATTAAGACTGGTGTCTAAAACACCAGTCTTAATAAATGTGACCCATAGAGTTGAAGGGGTTGTCCCATCTAAGGCATTGGATGCATACACACCTATCCTTAGAGCGTTGCTCATAAAGTTTTGGAGGGTGCACTGAGCTCGGATATTTTTGGAAGTCCCATAGGAATTAATGAGAAGCACAAACACGGCTACTGCTCCTTTCACTTCTATGAGCTAGTGCTCAGCTATTTTCTGCACTTCCACAGAAATGAATGGAGGGCGGCCGCACATGCGCAGTGTACCATCCATCACTTTGTGGGCTCAATTCTATCCTAGTAATATGCCCCCAATGTCCAAGATTGGACAGCCCCTTTAAGTGATAACATTGGGCTGCCTTAGGGGGAGCTTTGGGGGTTACAGTATACTGTTGTATTATTGTGTTCAACATATAAACAGCATACAGGAAGCTCCTAAACCCCTTTCATCCATTAGGTACCTTCCTCTCTTGCACTTTTATAGCAAAAATGAACGTGTATCTGCAGCTGCATCCCCCTCCTCTCTTTCTACCATTTAATGTTTTACCCTAGATGGATTTTTTGTGGTCCGAGGAGGTTTCTGAACAGTAATGGAGAACCTGCAGGTGATGAAGATGAGACTTTTCCCTTATAAGATATATCCCAAACCTTCATGTGGTTACACGTACTAATAATTTAAGTAAAATAAAAATGAAGATTCGTTTTCATTTTATCAAACCATCTAATGCAGCTGTAAAAAGAAAAACTTTGTTAAAACTGTTTTATCTCAAGGAAATGTTCCTCGGTAATTTCTGGACAAAATAGTGAATAACTTTGTTACATTTTACAATTTCATACTTGACTGGCCGCTCTGATGTGAATCCAAAAAAATAAAAGCATAGACCCATAAATATAATTGATCCAGCGGTTCGTACATTGACAGCCATTGTCCGGTAAAGTGCTGTCTACGTCTTGTTAGAGGTTGGAACCAGTTCATTGTTATGGAGGCAAAGCCTTTTATCCTTCCAGCTGAGAAGAAAAAAAAAAATATATGATTAAACTCAAAATTCCAGGAGAACCTGAATTGTGTGTGAACTGTTACTGTTGATTCATGCAGAATTACCTCCATTTATCAGCCTGACAGCCGCGCTAGTGTTGAGTAAACGCAGAAATAAAGGCTTCTCCTTTGGCAGTGTTAAAGTCATGATGTGTGGTGCACTTCTGAAGTGCCATATGTTTTAGGAAGCAAATGTAAATAGTACATGTGAACATGGCTTCATAGGACCATTATGCCTTGCCTTCCATTAATACGTACACCAAAATAATTCCACTTATTACCTATTTCTTTATATTACAGTTCAGATTGGCCTGTGCCTTCCTTATATTAGTTATTTCTTTTTTTGATCCGTGAGCACATTAAAACCCATGCAGTGAATCTGAGTAATGGCAAGTGTTTTTATATCCTTTTATTACCATTTCTTCTCTCCAAACTCCCACTGTTTCCTGTTAGCTTAAACTATAAGTACCATTCCGTTAATTTATGAAAATGATTGTTGATGGCGCATTATCACTGATCTGTGTGGCACTTCCAGCATGTTGGAAACAAAAGGTCCAAGCTACATAAAACACATCAAAATTCATTAATGCGGTATTGATTATTTTTTGGATAATTAATTTTATTGCAGACCCTTGAAAGAGATAATGAGCTGCAAAGGGCACAGGCAACAGAAAATGAGGAAAAGTTCCTGGCTCTTCAGCGGGAGCACAGGCAGGCTTTCTCAGAGTGGAAAGCGCAGGTAGAATCCTTTGTACACACGGATCTCATTTTTGATTGTTTTTTTTTTTTTTTTTTGCATGCCAACAAATGAGCGTGGTGCGGACTCTGCCATTTATGACTCGAACATACATGATAGACTGGCCATACCAGGGGCGGACTGGGAACTTAAAGTGGCCCTGGAAGACAAAACTAAAAGTGGCCCCATGTTGGTGGCAGGTCCAACACAAGTAGGCGGAGCAAGCATTACCATACTGTGGCACGTAATACCAACCCAGTAGAGCCAAATACCACAGTGCAGCACAGTATACTGCCCCAGCAGAACCAGATACCACAGTGCAGCACAATATACTGCCCCAGCAGAACCAGATACCACAGGGCAGCACAATATACTGCCCCAGTAGAGCCAAATACCACAGTGCAGCCCAATATACTGCCCCAGCAGATCCAAATACCACAGTGCAGCACAATATACTGCCCCAGCAGATCCAAATACCACAGTGCAGCACAATATACTGCCCCAGCAGATCCAAATACCACAGCACAGCACAATATACTGCCCCAGCAGAACCAGATACCACAGTGCAGCACAAAATACTGCCCCAGCAGAACCAGATACCACAGTGCAGCACAGTATACTGCCCCAGCAGAACCAGATACCACGGTGCAGCACAGTATACTGCCCCAGCAGAACCAGATACCACGGTGCAGCACAGTATACTGCCCCAGCAGAACCAGATACCACGGTGCAGCACAATATACTGCCCCAGCAGAACCAGATACCACAGTGCAGCACAATATACTGCCCCAGCAGAACCAGATACCACAGTGCAGCCCAATATACTGCCCCAGCAGAACCAAATACCACAGTGCAGCCCAATATACTGCCCCAGCAGAACCAAATACCACAGTGTAGTACAATATACTGCCCCAGCAGAACCAAATGCCTCCCCCTGGAGGGTCTTCCCACTTCAGTTGCCACAGGATGGCGATACAGTTGAATTCAAGAGGTAGGAGGGGAGCATCAGATCATTACATACCTAGCTGGCTGTCTTGAGGAGGGCACAGGCGGCGCCCTGGGCATCGGCCCACTGGGAAGTTTTCCTGTAGGGTCTATGGCCAATCCACCCCTGGGCCATACACATTAGATAACGCATACTGATAGGGAACTTAGATTGTGTGCTCCATTGATGACAAGTAAATAAAATCTGACATCTTTAAAAAACTTTTCATAGAACTGAAAAATGTTTTGCAGATTTGGTATGCGCTAGTGAAAGTAATATTATATTAAAATATTCAGTGACGTAACTGTAGTTGTACCAAAATATATCCCTACATGTTCTAGAAATGTAGAAATCTACAGCATAGCTTTATGTATACGGCATGTGGCAAAATAATGTGCATTTTATTATAAGGCCCGGATATAGTAAATTATAGTTTTTCTGTCCTATTAGAAAGAAAACCTGGAAAGACGGTGTGACACAGTCAGAAATGATCTGCAATCAATAAAGGAGCTACATAATAATCTGCAAAACCGCAACAGTGAATCACTGAATAAGACGCCAGAACCTATTATACAGGTGGGAATCTAAAAGTACAGTAACAGTATATCTCCTGATGGAAGTCGAAGCTTTACTGTGTAGCTCTTTGAAGGGATTTTTTTGGTTTGCATCAACATACTTTAAAATGATAATTTATGAAGTTAGCCGTCATTTTATAATGTATTTCTTTTCCCTTTATTGTTCCTGTCTTCCCTTATGGGCTGTGGTCACATGACCATGTCCATATAGCCTTATTTCCTGTGATATCATGTCCATGAGTGTGTCAAAGCAGCAACAGAGGCAGTGATAGGGATGTGTCTATGTAACTAGCTGGGTGGGAGGAGCTATAAACTAGTGGGGTGTTGTTAGGGGCAGTGATAGGGATGTGTCTATGTAACTAGCTGGGTGGGAGGAGCTATAAACTAGCGGGGTGTGGTTAGGGGCAGTGATAGGGGAGTATCTATGTAACTAGCTGGGTGGGAGGAGCTATAAACTAGTGGGGTGTTGTTAGGGGCAGTGATAGGGATGTGTCTATGTAACTAGCTGGGTGGGAGGAGCTATAAACTAGCGGGGTGTGGTTAGGGGCAGTGATAGGGGAGTGTCTATGTAACTAGCTGGGTGGGAGGAGCTATAAACTAGCGGGGTGTGGTTAGGGGCAGTGATAGGGGAGTGTCTAAGTAACTAGCTAGGTGGGAGGAGCTATAAACTAGCTGGGTGTGGTTAGGGGCAGTGATAGGGGAGTGTCTATGCAACTAGCTGGGTGGGAGGAGCTATAAACTAGCTGGGTGTTAGGGCAGTGATAGGGGAGTGTCTATGTAACTAGCTAGGTGGGAGGAGCTATAAACTAGCAGGGTGTGGTTAGGGGCAGTGATAGGGGAGTGTCTATGTAGCTAGCTGGGTGGGAGGAGCTATAAACTAGCTGGGTGTTGTTAGGGGCAGTGATTGGGATGTGTCTATGTAACTAGCTAGGTGGGAGGAGCTATAAACTAGCGGGGTGTGGTTAGGGGCGGTGATAGGGGACTGTCTATGTAACTAGCTGGGTGGGAGGAGCTATAAACTAGCTTGGAGTTGTTAGGGGCGGTGATAGGGGCGTATCTATGTAACTAGCTAGGTGGGAGGAGCTATAAACTAGCGGGGTGTGGTTAGGGGCAGTGATAGGGGCGTGTCTATGTAACTAGCTAGGTGGGAGAAGCTATAAACTAGCTGGGTGATGTTAGGGGCGGTGCTGGAAGTGTAACAGAGTTAGGAGAAGTGCATCATGGGTTTGGTGGGATACAGCAACAGGAAGTGCTACATGCAGGATGGTAACAAACCAGAATTATTGGTTTACATGGTAAAAACTGGTAAGGAGTCCAAATAGAAAAAGGAAAAGCATGGGAAATATGTACATGAGGTAAGCAATTTCATGAACAAACCTGTTAAAAACCTTAGCAGTTCTGGAAAACCCCTTTAAGAGATGCACTGCACATTGTACAAAACACTTTTTCCTTCATTTCATATTAAAGCCTAAAGGGCAGCAAAGTAGCATGGATTCAGCTATGTGTGACACAGAGAACAACACATCTGAAAATAGAACCGAGAATGATCCAGCAGCTAATACAACAACCCCGTATGTGGGCGGCTCAAGTGATGTTAGTCTATCAGTGACAAGTAATGAAATACAAAAGATGGATGGAAGCAAAGTAGAAATTGTACATAAAGGTCGGTAAGATTATTCCATAGTTTTTTTCTCTATGTATATAATTTATTACTGGTCATTAAACAGAAGCGGAGCTGATTCATATTATTGTTAACAGAAGGAAAGAAACAAAATCAGGTATTTAACACTTTGTGTCTGAAGAAAATGGACATAGTTATATCTGTGCTTTTTTTTCTTCTTGGTTTGAGATATCCAGAGTTGAGCGGCATGAGATGACAAGTTCTAAAAATAAAAAAAAAACTTTTAAATTACTTTATTGGGCTTTGTGAGTACCTGGTCATTTTGCGCCCCACATTTCAGGATAACTTGTGCAAAAAGGAAAGGACCCATCTGTATATATAATATTGTGGGATCCACTATATTGGTGTGTTATGACCAAAATATATACTAGAATGGCTTTATTTGAATCGCTACTAGAGATGAGCGAGCATGCTCGTAACGAGCACTGTAGCGCTCGGCTCCCCTGCGCTCGCATGGGCGCAGGCAGCCGCTTCCGTCCTCCTCACGCAGATGCCTGCGCCCATGCGAGCGCAGGGGAGCCGAGCGCTACAGTGCTCGTTACGAGCACGTTTGCTCATCTCTAATCGCTACCCCCATTGTCATTTTTTTCCACATGTTGCAGTAATACAGTTATGGAGGCAGTTGGAAGGAGGGTTCAGGTTGATTAGCAATTGCCGAATTGTCTCTCACTCTGGAAGTGAAGTGACCCAGCAGATCTCTGCTAAAGAGTTAAATGGTGTGATTTATTGACTATGAACTGTAATGCTAAAGTATTCTCTTTTTGTTTTTGCATTGTAGTTCCAAATGGTTACATATCGGCAACAAATAGTTAAAGGGGTTCTCCGGGAATTAAAACAATGAAAATACTTAAATATTACTGTATTATAAATATATTCTCAAATACCTTTCATTAGTTATAATGTCTAGTTTTGTCTGGGGAGCAATCATCAGGGGAACAAAATGGCCGCCGTCCCATTAGTTCACACAAAACCTGTCCTAATCACACAGGAGGACAAGTTACTTCACAAGAGCTGCCTCATCCTCCTCTTTGCTCTGCCTGTCAGGGATTATGATCCTGAACACAGGTGATAAGAACTTTAGCTGAATCTCTGGGGAATTTAGTTCATGAAGAGATATGAAGTACAGAGTATGGACAGGACAGACTGTGTGATTAGGACAGGTTTTGTGTGTACTGATAAGACGGCGGCCATTTTGTTTCTCTTAATGAGTGCTCCTTAGACAAACAAGCCATTATAACTAATGAAAGGTATTTGTGAATATATTTATTATATAATAATATTTAAGTATTTTCGTTTTTTTTAATTCCTGGAGAACCCCTTTAAGCTGTCAGTCTTTTTAGTGAAGTTGCCTGGGTGATGGGCTGGTCCCACCCCCTGGTTAAGAGGTCTAAGGCTAAATTCACATATTCATTGTGAACTTTGTTAGTCTGTTCTGGCAGAGGAATAGACTGCTGGAATTTACTATATCAGGCATAGGCGTGTTTCACATTTGCAGACGGAGGTCTGACAGGCTGGTCCGGCAGAGAACAGCTTGCCAGAGCTCTTTGGATCTAGCATTGCTGGAAGTTACCAGAATGCCTGCCAGCCCCATTGACTATAATAGGTTCTGGTGGAGATCAGGACGCTACCCAGCAAATATGCTGGGATTTGGCTGGAAAAATACCGCTGCATGAGTATGGGCTGATTTAGAATAGTTTCAAGGGGTTGTCCCATTTTGGACATTGGGGTCATATCACTAGGATACGCACCCAATGTCTGATAGGTTTGGGTCCCACCACTGGGATTCACATCTATCCTTAGAATGGAGCCTGCAATCTCGCATGTGTGGCCACCAATCCATTCAATTCAATGTAACTGCCGAAAATAGCCGAGCGCTGGCTCGGATACTTCCTTCAGCCCCATAGACATGAATGCAGCGGTGGCTGTGTTTGCGCAGGGAGCTTCCCATTTATTTGAATGGGACTTCCGAAAATAGCCGAGCGTGCTGCTCAGTTATTTTCAGCACTCCCATAGGAATGAATGGAGGGCGGCCGCGGATGTGTGGTGTGCCCTCCATGCGGTCACTTTGCTGGCTCCATTGTAAGAATTGGTGCAAGTCCCAGTCCTTATCAGGCATTGAGGGTATATCCTAGCGATAAGACCCCAGTGTCCTAGATGGGACAACCCCTTTAAACTAAAGTTAAATTAATGGTTAATTACCCTTTGACCATTATTAATTAGGATGAACTCACATGGTGGCATTACAGGGCTGTCTGACACTCCATTCACCGCCATGTTAATACAACCTTAGTAGTTTATTGCAAGTACCGACAAAACAAATAAGGACATTTCCAGCAGCATTCCATTTTGTGATCTGACACAAAACCGCTGCAAGCTGTGGTTTTGTGTCCGGTCATAAAAACGGATCTGTCACTGAAAACAATGTAAGTCAATGGTGAAGGATCAGTTTTTTTTAAGAGCCTAAAAGAAACGGATCCGTCACCCATTGACTCTCAATGTATTTAGTGACGGATCCGTTTTTTTCCATTTTGATTTTACACGACCGCACGGAACGGATACATCCTGATGTGCAAATTCAAAATTGATCCGTTTAATTCCAGTATTGAGATCCTCTGTCGGATATCAAAACTGGAATTAACAACACAAGTGTGAAAGTAGTCTTAGAGCATCAGAACTATGGGTAAGGTGATATATACTGTGTGTACACATATATATATATTCTGTTACTGTATTTGAAGTGATCTCGGGCTCTCTGGGGGTACTGTTTCCCTATAGTGTGTGGGCTCACATATCGTTGTTCATGTAATGTGTTTGTGATTTACATGTATTTTTCTCCTCTTGGACAATTTGTCCGTTTTTGTGTTTTGGATATCCAACAAGCGGTCGTTTTGTACAGTGGAGGCTTGATATAGGTTTTATAGGTTATCACAAGCACCTGCTAACCTAATTTCTAGTTCTCCAACGTTTTATACTAGAGTTTGGCCCTCGATTATCTAGTTTTGGGAGTTTTATTGAATTGCAGATTACTGGGTTCCAAACTAAAGGGCTTTTTCTGTTTATTGATGACTAGTAATGATAATAAAATAAGGTTTCGGGATAATTTACACACAGTAACTTTTCTGGTTATATATAGTTATAGATATACACAGCGTTTGATATTTTGCTGTAAAAGTTCTTACTTTGTGTTTTATCGCAGATACAAACAGCCTTCAAAATGTTTATAACATGACAGATAAGGGAAATGTTAGTGAAGAACAGAAGGATGAGAGCGCTCTCACAGAGAACAAAGCCAGCGCTTCAACTGCTGAACATAACGTAAAAGAGTCCTGCGATGGAAAATGTACAGAAGAGAGCCCGGTTGACAAGACTTGTTTGAATGATGTTGATCAGGATGAAGAGAGAGTGGCCGAACGCAGGACGGTACAGACACAAGCCATGACAGACAATTATAAACCTCCGACTGTCTGCCGTGAAGACGCAAGTCAGCAGACAGACTCCAGTCATTGTAAGTCTAGAGGTGGTACCAGCGAAGAAGTTTATATTGTAAATGATAAGCCAGGCAGGACAGACAATGACAGAGGTGTCTTAATAAATGAAGCATGCCCAAAGGAATCCCAACTACTTGATCAAACGGTAGAACGGTTAATAAACGAGCAGGGTACCACCAGAGACATCTCTGCAAAAGGAAACAGTCCCAGTCCTGCTCTTAGGGATGGAAGTAATTATCACTTACCTGATTTTAACAGGGACACAGCAGAGATAAGCACAATGTCTTACAGCCACGATGCAGATGAACAGTCTAAAGCAGAACCAATGCAGCCTACAAATGAGAATGCAGTACGCGCAGATTCCCTCTTATCTGAACAAAGTGACCCAAAGTCAGTCGAGTCCAAAGATTCAGCTAAGCACAGTGTCGATATGGTGACTCCTTTTAGTACAGGGGTCAACAGAATTGAAAGAGCAGAAACAAAGAGTAAATGTTTAGGCCAAGAAATAAACTTTATAACTTCTTATAGTTCTGCAGACCCAGTAGGAAAATCATGCTTACAGTCTGCTTTGGCTCTAGAGAAGAAGGAGGACTGCAAATTACAATCATTACAATATACCGAAAATTTGACATTTAAAGACTTAAGTGCAGACGTGAGAGAGAACTGCCCCCTGGATACCAGAAAAGACCCCAATGTGGAAGAGACAATTAAATGTGATGTAAATGTGAAAAGTAAATTGCACAGTGATAACCACCGGGAGCAGTCAGATCAAACTAGTGACCCAGCGAATGCGGAGGAAGAAAAGGTTTGCATTCGGGAAAACGATAACGTGGATGCTGGGTGCATGTCTCCAGAAGTCAGCACGATACTAGCCGATGGGGAACCTTGTGCTGCAATGTCCAAACCTGATGGAACAAACTTGACAAAATTAGTTTATTTGCCAGGATCAAATTTGAGGGACAGTCTAAACATTTCTCTGAGCGACCAGACTAATCATCTTCCCTCTAAACTGTCAGGTCAAGATGTAAACCCCAGCACAGAGCGTGGTGAGCGTTTATAACTATGGGAGGATGAATGGGGAGAAAAGGCTGTAAGACATGCCACTAGAGCAATTTTCGCGTATTTGCGTACGCATTTTAAAATTGGTGCGCTAATGCATACGCATAGTTTAATCTGTACACAAATGCGTACGCATAATGTAAAAATTTTTAAAATGCGTACGCATTAGTGTACAGATTAAAATATGCGTATGCGTATTACTGTTCGCTTATCTCTGCATTCCTGCACAAACTGAAAATCAAAAGTCAGTCAAAGAATTTGATAAAAATGCTGTGTGAACATGTAAAGGTTTTCTTGGGGAATCTAAAAGGAAGATTAAACTTCTTATGTCTAAGGCTCATTCACACGGCCGCTGCCTGGCCGCGCCCGTATTGCAGCCCGCATACAGCAGGTCCGCAATACATGGCCATCGGCCGTGTGCACCCCGCATCACGGATGCGGACTCAGTCACTTGAATGGGTCCACAATACAGAAGGTCCAGTGCAGAACTCCGTAGTGCTACCGTGGGGTTTCTCTCATGTTCTATTTTTTTGCAGTGCGGACTGATCAAGGACCCATTCAAGTTGAATGGGTTTGGATCCGTCTGCGGAATCCGCACGGATGGAGCCCGTGCATTGGGGACCGCAAATTGCAGTCCCCAATGCACGGAACGGTCGACCAACGACCGTGTGCACGAGCCCTTAGTATAATGTTTGTAATTTCATCTGAGCCTCCGTTGGTAGTTCCTGTATAATTATGAATTTATATTTTACTGTAAGCAGCAAGCATAGCTCAGCATGCAGCATGTTTCTTGCAGTTAGGGCTCATACACATGACCCTTGGCTATTTTGGGGTCATTAAATTGTGGATCTGCAAAACACGGATACTGCATTTGGCAGAACATAACGGCCGGCCCCTAATAGAACAGTCCTATCCTTGTCCGTAATGCAGTCAAGAATAGGACATGTTCTATTATTTTGCTTACGTAACAGATGCATGGATGCAGACTTTTTAGTCACAGTAGGACGCTCCTATACACTTTATATGATATCCTACTAGCGAAAAATCAATGGTAGGCAGGGAAAGTGATCTGTGAGAAGAGTCTGGAGCCAGCGTGCGGCTGCCAGCCTCTCACAACTAACCAAGTACTTCACAACAGAAATAGTACAATGTATGAGGAGTAAAATAGGAAGCGACACCACTGACAATTTTAATTTTTTTGGTTTATTATACAGGGAAAAATACATTTTAAGGTATATTTTAAAAGTTAAGTCTTAGGGTGAATATAGATAAGACATATTTGCTATGTACATGGGGCTGAAATCGGGCCAGTTATTAAAAAAAAAAAAAAAAAAGTTCAAAAAAGTGCAGATGAAGGTCACTGATTTACTCTGGAATGTCTGAAGCCATATATCTTTTTAAATCATTATTCATTAGGTTCAATAATTAAGAAGCAGATATTTGACATTTTGTCTACCGCTGTCCTTCCAGTTCCCAGGAAAGATCCCAGCGCAGAATGGAATGCAGAACAGGCATTTCACAATTCCCTTAGTCCCATACTGGCCACCTCCTCGGAAAACGTAAGTCAATACAGATCTCCACTGCTTGCCCTCTACTCATCTAACACCATAGCTGTGACCGTCTCTGCCGGTAGCTGATTGCTTCAATTTACAGAGGTTTACAGAACGATCCCCAATTTACAGTAGTACATTGTAAGGAAATTGCGGGGTTTTCATCTAATCAATAAAATTGTGGGGCAGAAAAGTCCAAATAAAAATGTAAAGTTACACTCATATGCCATGTGCCAGAGCTCTTAGGTCTAAGGCCCCTTTCAGACTAGCGGGTGTCACGCTCAGGACTTGCAGCGAGACACCCGGCCTGAACTTCCGGCACTGCCGGGGTCGCATAGCATTATATTGATTTATGATGCTCTGTCATCCTTACAGTTCTGGAATGTACTGGATAACACTGACAGCATTATGTCACTGCCCTGCAATACATTCCAGATCTCTGAGGGTTACATAATATTTTTACGCATCACTTCTGCATTGCATGAGAATCGCAGCATGTTCTATATTCTGCGTTTTTCACGCAGCCCTGGCCCCATAGAAGCGAATGGGGCTACGTGAAAAACGCATTGCATCCGCAAGCAAGTGCGGGTACAATGCGTTTTTCACTGATGGTTGCTAGATGATGTTTTTTGTAAACCTTCAGTTTTTTTTCACGCTCGTGAAAAACACATCAAAACTGATTGTGCCGCGCTGAAAAAAAAAAGCAGAACGCAAATGCGGAGAAAACTGACTGAACTTGCTTGCAAAATGATGTGCATCCTGAGCCAATCCGTATTGTTTGTGTAAAAAGAAGCCTTAGGGTTGGTTGGGAGGCTTGGTAGTAGATTATGGATACATTAGTTATGAAATATGTAATATTTAGTTTTTCGCTGAAGTAATCATTTCTTTTTAATGAATTGATGTAGAGTAATAAAGAATAAAAAGGAATAATTATGAAAATTAAAGTTATGGGGGTAAGAATATGTGGATGCAAAAAACAAATGTGTTTTTCAAAGTTTTTTTTGTTAAAAAGAAGAAAAAAAAAAAAATATATATATATACATATGTGGTATTGTTGTGATCGTACTGACTTGGAGAAAGTAACAAGTCTCAGTTTTATTGCATAGGAAATGCTGTAAAAAGAAAACCCATAAAACTGTCGGAATTGTGTTTTTTTATAATTCCACCCCATTTGGAATTTTTTTCCCGGTTCCCACTACATTGTATCCAACTTGTCCAGCAAAACACAAGCTATGGAAAAATAAAAAAAGTTATGGCACTGGGAAGGTCTTGAAGGGGTTAATCGGTATATATATTTTTTCTTTTCTAGTCAGATGTGGTTGAAAAGCCAAACCTGCGTCCTGCCATGACTGATGCTCCAAGATCGCAACTTAGAAACTTCCCGAACGCCGCACATATGGAGGTCACTGGTAGCAACAAAGACAACTACGACATCTCCAGTATACAGCGTCAGATAAGTGCGATTGAGAGGTTCTTACTAAATAACAAAATAAATGGGCCAAGGAAAAGGAAGCTTGAGGATACTTGCTTAACAGAGGAATAAAAGGAAACGTCACATTAAAGGGGTTGTCTGGTCAATAATTATCATTTGAAAAAGGAGCAAAATGGCATAACGAAAAAAGGGATAGCGATATCTTGCTGCTCCTTTTCTGATGCTTCCTTAGTCCCTCTCAACACGTAGAAAAGGACGCTCACCCAACCACTGGCCACGGCAGGGAATCACCAAAGGCCGATGGCTGATTGGCCATTTACCACGATTTGAGGGCCCAGAAAACATCAGAAAGGAGCGGCAAGGGATAGGCGAGTAATCCCTTTTTTCTATACTGTTATGCCACCCCGTTTACGATTTTTTAAGTTATCGTTTTGACAACGCTTTTAAAATCTGTTCACACAGAACGTCTGTACATTGATCTGTTTGTGCTTTGTTATTTACTTGCAAGAAATATTGAAGAATTAAAGGAGCAGGTCAGCAGTTCTACTTTGTTTTATTTGCTTTGAATGTAAGTGTGCTTAGCCTAATGTATAGTCAATAGGTCCGCAATCCGGAAGGTGCAGAGTGGAGGCACAGAACCCCACAGAAGCACTACGGAGTGCTTTCGTGGTGTTTATGTCCGTGCCTCCGCACCGCAAAAAAGTAGTGCACGAATTACTTTTTTTTGTGGTGCGGACCATCACATGCAGATCGCAGACTCCATTCAAGCGATTGGGTTCGTGTCCACATACGGCAGCACTACGGTCATTGTCTGTGCAGTTCGGGCTGCAATTTGCACTCCGCAGCACGGGCCCTGCCGGCACACGTTAGTGTGCATGAGCCCCTATGCAGGTTTCCTTCGGGTACTGTAGTTTCTTCCCAAAACATGCTTTTCATTTGAAATCTACTTTAAAAGGGTTGTCCCACAAAAAGTATTCTACAGTTTTCAAACCAGCAAATTGATCTGAATATTTTGGTAATTTCATGTAATTAAAAATGTTGTATAGACACTGAGTTATTCAATAAAATATATCTGTATAGCTCCACTTAATTTCTTTGACCGACTCATTAAGAAGGCCGCACATGCTCAGTTTCATCTTTCAACTGCCTCCTGAGCTGTGATAGGGAGAGCTGAGACACACCTCCAGAGCTGCGATAGGGAGAGCTGAGACACGCCTCCTGAGCTGTGATAGGGAGAGCATGGACAAGCCTCCTGAGCTGCAGCAGAAAAGACACTCCCCTTGAGCTTTCAGCTTGATATAAATCTAGCAGAGCAATGAATGAGATCTCTGGATCCATGTGAGGTACAGGGCTGGTTCTAGCTTTGTTAGAAAGAGACTGCCATGTACTATATGATGTCTGATTTTCATTTTTTACATTAATCATGGGAGAATCCCTTTAAGAGCAACAGTAGGGACAGGGACTGATGTGAGGATGACCATCTCTGCACAGTGCTGCAGAATATGTTGGCACTTTATAGCTGGTGTAATACGTAGGGTTCCTCATACTGTCTGCAAAAAAAAAAAACACAGAACGGACACTGAAAGAAAATATGTTAGTGTGCATGAGCCCTAATACAGACAATAGGACATGTTCTATCTTTTGTGGGGACGTGGAACGGACTCAAGGATGCAGACAGCCTATGTTGTGCTGAACGCATCTTTTGCAGCCCCATTGAAGTGAATGGGCCCTTATCCAATCTGCAAAAAATGTGGAAATGCAGAATAGAAAAAAAAATACGATTGTATGCCTGAGTCCTGAATCAGTAATATGTAGAACCGAGGAACTCTGTTCTGAAAACCTGCGCAGAGAAATGTCTACATCACTCTTTCATCAGGACTAAGAACTACAAACTAAGGTTTTGTTCTCTATTGCATAAGTTAAGGTAACAATGGGTTTTAATGATGCACATCACAGACACCATTACCGTATAGTGGATTTACATCGACAGGGAATTCCAGAAACAGATTAGGAAGATTATATTGGTTGTGATGTGTAATTTCCAAACAATATAGAAACGTCATCTGTTGGTTTGTATGGTTTTTAAAAAAAGGACAGATAAAAATTCCAAGGTAGTTTTTTTTTTTTTAATTTTATTTTTTATATACGAGACGGCATATGAAGAGTCCCCACAGTACTCAAAATTCAGAATTACCTGCAGGACAAATAACACTCAAAACAAACGATCTTCCTGATTTGAGCCAAGATAGAAAATGATCGAGTCCCAGGCTGTGCTTTGTCAGTGATCGTGCCTGAAGATGGATTCACTTCCATGCTAACTTTATCAAATACATTTGCATGTTGGGATTACCTATTTTTCTTTTAGGACTGGAGTGGATATTATTTTTCTTTAAGGGGGTTATCTGGTAAATGATGATAACCTATCCTCAGGATAGGTCAATCATTATTGCATCGGCAGGGGTCCGAGTCCTAGCACCCCCAGCAATCAGCTGTTCCAGGGAGCCGCTGTGCTCACCGGACCTCTGATAAACGCAGCGTCGTACACAGCATAGCGACAGTGCTTGGTATTGCAGCTCAGCCCCATTTACTTCAATGGGGCTGAGCTGTAACTAGGCCAAGTGACTGACGTACGATGATGTCACTGGCTTAAGAAGAAGCCGTGACATTCATTGACCGCCCGTCCTCCTAAAAGCTGATCAGCAAGGGGTCCCGGATGTTGGACCCCTGCCGATCTGATATTAAGAACCTATCCTGAGGATAGGTCATCAATATCTAATCCTGGATAACCCCTTTAATAAATCTGACAGTGTGAAAAAATCGTTTTGTAAGACTGTTCACATAGGAGGGTCATTCAAAAAGTTAATATTCTGAACCATTTGCTTAATCAGGCCTCATGCACAAACCATATTCTCATTCTGCAACCGATCAGAATTTTTTGCAGATCGCACATGGACCCATTTATTTCTATAAGGCCACAAAAAACTCTCGCATCCATGTGCTGTCCGCATCCGTATTTCTTTATGTCCATCTATGTCCTATTCTTGACTGTTTTTGGCCTTTCTACAATAGTGTGTGATATGCGAAATGGAAAAGTGTGGGACACACACGGCCAATATTCATGTTTTGCGGACAACAAAAAGGATATGGTTGTGTGCATGAGGCTTAAATCTGACATTTTGGGTGTGCTAAATTTCAGGCAAATCCATAGATTTCTTTAAATTGAAATATGAAGTGGGCCTGGTGGCTAAATATCTTTATCCAATATTTGAGAATATGAATTTTTTAAACGACCCTTTAAATTGGAAAAGCCTCAGCCTGAAGTTCCCAAATTTGACATCAAGAATAGCACAGCATGCAGATATTATTGCTGTCAAATCACGGGGACTCCAACAGACCCCATTATGAGTCAAGTGTCCCGGCTTCAGTTATAGATATGGAAGTGATGATACCAGTGTGAACAGAGCCTTATATAAACCTCATGTCTGTTGTGTGTTACAATGTAGACAATAGATATTTTCATTCCGATGGCAATGGCTGTATCCAGGTTCCATAATATACAAGAGACTACAATGAAAGCGTATTTGGCTGCATTCAGATACTACATAAAAAGGTAAAGATCTCATACTGACTTTTCCACTTCATGATCAAACAGCTTTATTTAAAATAAATTTAGACCCCCCCTAAACGATCCATTGGAGGCACGGCTGAAACGGTCCAAGTCCAGAGTGGCTGCGATGCTCATTCTGCTCATGCGTCAGAAATACTATGGAGACTGTTCTTCACTTTGTTTAAGTTGATTTTCCAGGAGTTGAGAATATCGTACAACTGTTGCCACTGCTGCTTCCCGAAGGTCCTGTGCGTGCTGTGACTGGGGGAGATAAATAAGAACGTCAATCCTACAATACGGCCGAGAGAGCGCTCTGCAATTATTCCGACTGCGGTTTAATCATTTCATTCCGTGCTGCCGGCTCCAGAGTACAATTCTCGTTTTTACAAGCCCAACTATAGAACGACGTGCGGCTAATTAGCATTCAGGCCACTTTCACGGTCATTAAGTGAAATGTGCTGGAAAATAGGACACTTTCATTAAATAAGCTAATCACATTCAGCTCTGGGCTTTAATAAAATTATGATAAATAGGCAGCATTTAACTACAAGCACATGACGGGAACGGGCTCAAAATATTAAACAGATATATTATGTGAAATAATAATTAAAAAAAAAGTCTAGATTGCACACTGCGGCAGGGAAATGATTGCCTTACCTCACAACAACTTTCTTCTGTGTCTGGTCAATTTTGCAGTACACCATCTTTGTTTTCACGGCTGCAATTATAAGCATAGGGACCACGTATGTTACAGAATGACAAAGTGTGAGGTCCTATATATGGCCTCATGCACATGACGGTATATATTCTGCGTTCCGCAAAATACAGATACTGTCCTGGTTATATCCGCATTTTTTGAGCATCTACTGACTTCAATGGGTCTGTGGGTCCACACTTTGAGGACATGTTCTGTTTGCATAATGGACTTGCACATCCATATGTCCGTTACGCAAAAAGACAGAATATGTCCGGAAAATGTTGACCGCGGTCCTATTGAAGTCAATGGGTCTGTAAAAAAAAAAAAAAAAAATGCAGACTACACATGGACCGCCTCTGAAGTCTGCAGACCACAAAATGGATACAGTGTGTGCATGAGGCCTATTCATGAGAACATACACTGTATATAGGAGACCGGTATTGCTAGTGGTCTGTGTATATATGCCAAATGAAGACCTGTACATGTGGCCATACCCCCCTAAACAGTGTCAGATATGGAGCAATAGTCTTAGGACTTATGCACTTGGGGGTATTATGACTCCATAATAGATTTGTATTATTACTAGAGATGAGCGAGCATGCTCGAGTGCCATTTTTGCGTATGCATTTTAAAATTCGTACGCTATTCATACGCAAATTCAATTTGTACGCTATTCATACGCATTTGCGTATAGATTAAAATATGCGTATGAATAGCGTACGAATTTTAAAATGCGTACGCAAATACGGCACTCGAGCATGCTAGCGCATCTCTAGTTATTACTATTAAAGGGGTGGTCTCACTCCAGTAAATGGCATTTATCATGTAGAGGAAGTTAATACAAGGCACTCACTAATGTATTGTGATTGTCCATATTGCCTCCTTTGTTGGCTGGATTCATTTTTCCATCACATTATACACTGCTCGTTTCCATGGTTACAGACCACCCTGCAATCCATCAGTGGTGGTCGTGCTTGCACAATATAGGAATAAACATCGTCCTATACACACTTCCACAGTCCTGGCCACCAGAGAGGCTGCTGCCTTTTCCTATATTGTGCAAGCACGACCATCACTGATGGATTGCAGGGTGGTCTGTAACCATGGATACGAGCAGTGTATAATGTGATGAAAAACTGAATCCAGCCAGCAAAGGAGGCAATATGAACAATCACAATACATTAGTGTCTTGCATTAATTTTCTCTACATGATAAATGTAATTTGCTGAAGTGAGACAACCCCTTTAAGTCTAAACACGCCAGACGACTCACAACTCTCTTATACAAGAGTCGTGGCAGTAAAAAACATTGCTATAATCTACAAGGAGACGTACCATCAATTACAAAGGCTTCCACATCATCCGCTCCAAGTTGCAGCTCCTGCTGAATAGTATCAAATGAAATCTCCTTGTTCTCCACCGCCATTCCCATAAATGTTAGAAGACGCATTTTTTCCATGTTTTGCTCATGCACAAGACCTAAAAAAAAAAAAAAAAAAAAAAAAAAAATCAGATGTAGACCTGCTCATCCAAAAAGCTCTGATCAGCATAATGCTGTTCTGCGTTGTTGGACCAATCATTTTTCAATAATGTAAGAGATCACTGTAAGGGTGTTTTTTTTTTCTTTTACAAAAACGTTTTTTTTTGGCTGTTTTCTTTTAAACAATCAAACCATATACCCGGTAAGTGATATATTCTACACAGTGGGATACGTCATCTGTCAGGGGTAAGATCCATGTATTTTGCTATGTAACAAGTGAAAGCCACATCAGGGCAAAGTGGCTACCATTGTGCCTTCTTGATGTACATCCCAGTAGGTCAGGATCAAAATGTGGAGGGACGTCAGTGCTTTTGCTGTCAGTATATAGACGATTACCACTGATTTTATTTTTATATTTTTTTTACTATATTAGGACACTACATTACAAGGAAGCCTGGGTAAAATCCCTGGATTCTGGTGTCTGATCCCTTCAATCCCGTAGGTCTGGACACTGACTTATAGGGGGTCATTTATCAAACTGGTGTAAAGTAGAACTGGCTTAGTTGCCAATAGCAACCAGATTCCACTTTTCATTTTTGATAGCTCCTTTGGAAAATGGGAGGAATCTGATGCAACTAAGCCGGTTCTACTTTACACCAGTTTGATAAATGACCCCCATAATTCGCAATGTGTAGCTGGACTATGTGAGGTCAGAGCAGAAGACACGTGTATGTAGTTACAGGCTGAGGAGTAACGGCAAGCCACATAATTCCTTTATTCCTATTTGTGTCATCTATGACATCTCGTCCTCATTTCTTAAATCAGTTGCCTGTAAAAGGAAATATATGCTGTGTACTGGGATGCATAAAACGAAGGGGTTTATCACATTACATGCTACGTTACTAATTAGGTGTATAATTAGCTGTAATTACAGAAGGGGAGCAGACAGCCTATCAAACAAAAAAATGAAAGCAGCCGAAAGGCCTTTGGTCAAGCATCTCAAAAGTATAAAAATCAATTAGTAGAAATTAACATAATTAACAAACGAAGGCTGATTGACTTTGTAAAACAGGCCCCGATGCTTGCAAGGAAATACTAGGTGAACATGAGAGGGCGATCCGGATGACAAATTGTAACGCTAGAATTTTAATTAGTAATCAAGGAATCAGCACATTCTTGCCAGAGAACTAACACAAATCAAATGAGATGCCGTCTAAAATAAACTTCCCAGAACAATTAACGTCACCCAGCGCTCGGCAATACCCTGCTATCTTGGGAATCTGTGAGACTTACTGCAAAGTCATCAGTTCTTTAAGGAGCGCTTACAGCGGCCAGGACTGCTGTCTGCAGTGGGGTAAACCATAACAACTGCATGGAGGCTGGACGTTCTCCCCATGTTTGCATCAGGGCCCTCAGACTGGCTTAATTGGAGTGTGTGTGGCTGAGAAAAAAATGATTACTGCGATACCAGATTTGGATACTTTTTATTTTGTTTTACTATTTAAAAAAAAAATAAAAAACCTTAAAAATTAAACTTTTTATTTTGCATTGTCATTTTCTGACAGCCTTAGGTTTTTAAAATCTCTATCCATGGAGCTGTATGAAGGCTCGTTTTTGGTGGAACAAACAGTCGTTTTTATTGGTACCATTTTTGGGGTCTGTGGTTTGATCAACTTTTTGATCACGGTTATTCAAATTTTTTTGGGAGGGGGCAAAGTGACTAAAAAATGGCGAATTGTCCGTTTTTAATTTTTTTTCATATATTTTAATAGTTAAAGCATTTTCAGACACGATTGGAAGGCAGAGGGAGCCATTCCCTCTGCTTTACTCCATAGATGCCGCAATCACTTTTCAACGTGGAATCAGAGGGGTTAAATGACCGTGTTTTGGGTCATTGTTGTTCCCCATCATTGTGACTGGGTGCCGGCTGTATTATACATCCGGCACCCACCATAGCGTATGGAGCGGGGTCAGCACAGTAGCCCACTCCATACAACTGCTTACACATTATCATATACATGTGCGTGATAATGCGTGAAGGGGTTCAATCAATCATCAGCCGTGTGTTATAAGGCAGGAGGAGCTGAGGAGAGCCATATTTACTTCTGTAAATAGCAGTGAATGAAGAGCGGCGGTGGACAACAGGGCCCCCTTCTTGTTATAGGAATGGCTCCCAGAGGTGGGACCATCACTTACTGGACATTTATGGTGTATCCTGTGGCTATGCCATAGACTTCCAGATGGGAAGACCCCTTTAAAGAAGAACTCCCGCAAAATTTTTTATTCCATGTCCTGCTAGAAATGTACATGATATAATCTGTAGTGAATGTCATTTTCTTACCAGTAGCTGAATTTTTGAGTTATATCTCCCTGAAGTTTCTTATCTGTGTCATGTGACTAGGAATTAGACCCACCAACTCACACAGAGACTTATGTATGGACAGGAAGTCTAATTCTCTATGTATTCCTATGAGACTGAAAGTGAGGCTCCCATAGGAATGAATAGAGCAGTTACTGGCTTCCTGTCCTGGGTCAGTTGGAGGTCAGGGAGTTGGTCACATGACCCAGCTACAATAAGAAGAGAGGTTTTTACTCACAGAAACAGTCACTGATAAGAAAATGACAATCACTACAGATTATATCATGCACCTTTCTAACAGGTCAGAGAATAAATTTTTTTGCGGGAGTTCTTCTTTAAATGAATAAAATTTAAGTACACAATATTTCCCCTAATGGATTTTGGGTTCTATGTAATTTACAAATACATAAATTCTGTACTTTAACCACTTCCCTACCATCGTCTAACTATATATGTTGGCAGGTCTTTAAAAAAGACAATCACTACAGAGAGGAGCAGGTCCATAGCCATGAGGTGCCTGCTGGTTCACACAGCAGACACCTAGGGCTATTGTCTGTGATTGTCGTTAACGCCGATCACAGACTTTTAACTGCTCATATGCAGTTAATGTGACCATGACATCTGTAAGGTAAAAAAAACAGAAAGCACACACTTCCCGGGCAGGAACGCCTTCCCCTGGCTGAGATCCCTAATTAGTAATTGGCCAAAGCCTGTACAAAGCTCCGAGACCTTTTACTGACATATTCCAATGTCGGCCAGCAGGTGGCAGCATGGCACTGGAATATACTGAATTTTGTATTCACTAATGGATAAAAATCCATTAGTGAATATAAATGGCAATCTATCTAATGACTGCATGTTGAGGTCCCCTTGGGGGCCAAAAAAAAAAGTCCCCCCCCCCCTTTTTTTTTAATATCAAAAAATATAAGAATTGAAATCACTTCTTTTCGCCCAAAATTAAAAATAAACAATTACAGACATTGAAAATGCCCAATCACCCCACAAAAAAAAAAAAAAAAAAAAAAAAAAAGAACCTTCACACAGCTCCACGGATGTAACTATTTAAAAAAAATAAGGTTATGGGGGTCAGAATATGGCGATGAAATGAAAAAATACATTTTTTCCAAAGTTTTATTTTTTCAGTATTAAATACTATATATAAATGTGGTATTGCTGTGATTGCATTGACTCCGAGAATGAAAGCAACAGGGCAGTTTTACCGCATAGGGGACATCGTAAAATGAATAATGGTAATGAAGCAGTTAACCAACATAAAAACGTGAGGTTTACTTCATACAGTGATAGTACGTCACAAAAAAGTATAGTATACAGGCTGTACTGTAATAAACCCATCAAGCAAACATATCCATGTGTTACATAACACGTGTACATACAATCCAGGACTGTGTAAACGGACCCACATTTCCCAGCAGACTTACTTGTCAGAACCTTAGTGTATTTATTCCGGTAATGCGTCATTTACCTTGCCTGGCATTGGCGCTGACCCCTTTCCACAGAAAGGTAGCGGAGTGGCAGAATGGACGAGGGAAATGGGGGGGGGGTTGCATTCAATATGGAAAATGTAATTGTAGTGCGCTCAATGGCTGATGGACCTGTGCTCTTTTGAAACAGTCAATTACACATGAATGGGGGAGCGGCGCAGTGTTAATGACTACTCCCTTTTCGCTTGGTCTGTAAATAAAGAGGCTGCTGACATTAACATTCCATCACACGGACGCAGGCCAGGGAGCAAATTAACAGCACCGAACTGGATCGACAAGGCTTGCAGGACCTCAGTCCGGTTTTCTGTTTTCCTTACAAGTCTTCTGACACTTATCTTAATCACCCAAGGCTGCAAGCAGAGCAGAAATGTGGAGGCCCCAAACTTTTTCCCATTAGCATCAATGGCCAAAAAGAGCTTACAACCATTGCTGGCTCCTAATTCCAGTATCCAACATCCCAAACTTCAATCAAATTCAGTGCAGATGGTCATGAACAACAGGTTTTAAATATTGATGACCTTTCCTCGGGGTATCAATATTAATATCTGATTGATGCCGGACTGACAGCCAGGACCCCCACCAATCAGCTGTTTGAAGGGACTGTGGTGCTTGGGCCTCTTCATAGTATACCAGGTCCAGCACTGTACATTGCATGGCGACCCTGGTCAATGTCTGGCTTGTTTGCTGCCTGTGTTTACTAGAGAGGGGTCGTTGATCCAGGGAGTAATTCTGATTGCCTGATTGGAGTCGGGAAGGAATTTTTTTTCCCCTAAAGTGGGGAAAATTGGCTTCTACCTCACAGGGGTTTTTTGCCTTCCTCTGGATCAACTTATAGGAAAACAGGCCGAACTGGATGGACAGAGGGCTTTTTTTCGGCCTTATAAACTATGTTCCTATGTTTCTTTCCCCCTCTAAAACAGGTATGATGAACACTGGTATCATTGAGGAAAATAGGCATTCTCCATAACGAAGGTACTTACTGGGATCACTGCAGCCGAAGCTTACGGAAGTCGTAACTTTTTTATTTTTCCATTTACAGCTGTATGAGGGCTTGTTTTTTTGTTTTCCAGGACAAGTCGTACTATCTAGCAGCTCCAATTTACATTGCATACAATTTAGTGGGAATCGGGGAAGTAAATTCCAAATGGGGTGAAATTACTCAGTTCTGCCACAGTATGGACGTTTTTGGACGCAGCAGTGCAAATCTTAATCTTTTTATTGTTTATTTTGGGTAAAAGAGGGGTAAGGTTTTTTTTCACACTAGTGTTAGGCTTGTCCTGCCAGATCCATACTAATGTTTGCACCCGTGTGCTGCAGGAAGTCCGGCCTGTCCCCTTTCACTATAAGGCTTCATTCACATGACCATATGTGTTTTGCGGTCCGCAAAAAAAACGGATGACGTTCCGTATGGCATCCGTGTTTCCGTTTTTTTTGCGGATCCATTGTAACAATGCCTATCCTTGTCAGCAAGACAGACAAGAATAGGACATGTTCTATCTTTTTTGCGGAACGGAAATACAGACATACGGAAACGGAATGCACACAGAGTACCTTCCGTTTTTTTTTGCGGAGCCATTAAAATGAATGGTTCCGCATACGGTCCGCAAAAAAAACGGAACGGACACGGAAACAAAATACGGTCGTGTGAATGAAGCCTAAGTGTGCTGCAGCCGCATCTCCTGCCCACCCCCATTATAGTGAAAGGGGCAGAACCTCTGCCAGTGTTAGTACGGTTCCGAACAGCTTTCTGGAGAAGCCTAATGGGACCCGCATCTATATGGAGAACAGAGCGAGCAGCGCTGTGCCTGGAGAAACCTGGGGTCCGGCCACCACCAGGCGCAGCTCCCATAGAAATGAATGGGAGTGTACAGCGCATGCTCGGCCACCGCTCCCATTCATTTCTATGTAGCAGACAGAAAATGGCCGAGCCAGCGCTTGGCTATTTTCAGCGGCCCCATAGAAATGAATGGAGGGCGGCTGCGCATGCTCCATTCTCGATATAGGTGCGGGTCCCACCACACCTATAAGACAATGGGGGCATATCCTAGCGATATGCCCCCATTGTCTAAGATGGGAATAACCCTTTAAAATAAAGCAGTCAGGGAGGTCTGGCCCCACTGCATCACCCTGACTGCAAACTCCAAGACCAAGGCACTTTTTAGAATGAAAAAAATCTAGCTAAAAAGTGCGTCTTAGAGAAGTGCGTCCCAAGACACGGTATATTGATATAGTTACGTCAGTCATCAATTTACTTACCCAGTGAGTCAATGAAATCTTTGTTATTCTGGTAAAACTTGACATATGAAGAAAGCTTGGCGCTCACGAATATCGTCAGGAGCTTTAAACACAAACAGGACATTCTTTTAATTTTGTCATTTAATCATGTCATTCCATAACCCACATAATCACGTCGGGCACTTTCCGTATGATTCTGGTAGAGAAGTGATGTTTTCTCACATTAGACAAAACAGTGATCAGGACAATTACATCCAGACCTGAAGCCTGTGTAAACTGGAGATGGTCCAAGACTAAGTGATCATCCCAAGAAAAGTATCACCCATCAACAGGACAAGTAACAAGTGTCGGATTGTTGTGGGGTCCTACCACTGGGAACCCCTGCAGTCCTGAGAATGAGAGGCCCGAGTCCCCTCTCTGCATGCAGCGGCAGTGCACACAGAGGGGACCACCCCATTCACATCGAGCGCTGTCTACATCACCGCCATTGAACTAAATGGAGCACTGGACCAACATGTTTATTACCATTTATTCAAAGAGGGGACTCCTCGTTCTTGGGACCCCTGCGATATGACGTTACCTATCCTGTGGATAGGGAATAAATACTTATTATCTTCAATATTGTTAGAAAACAAAAATTCTACTTACATCATGAATGAGCTCGCCTTCCAAAAATTTCACTGGTTTTAAAGCAAGAAGGTGATCGAGTAAGAATGTCTTAGGATCTTTCAATGCTCTCACGATGCATCTAAGTCAAAGAAAAATAAGGGAGACAAATTATTTAAAGGGGTTCTGCAGTTTTTAAAAACTGATGATCTATCCTCTGGATAGATCATCAGCATCTGATCGGCGGTGGTCCGACACCCGGGGCCCCCGCCAATCAGCTGTTTGAGAAGGCAGCGGCGCTGCAGGAGCGCCGCGGCCTTCTCTGTGTTTACCGCAGGCCCAGTGACGTCACGACTACTATCACTGGCCTGGGCGGGGCTAAGCTCCATTCATGTGAACAGAGCTTAGCCCCGCCCAGGCCAGTGATACTAGTCGTGAAGTCACTGGGCCTGCGGTAAACACAGAGAAGGCCGCTGCCTTCTCAAACAGCTGATCGGCGGGGGCCCCGGGTGTGCTTCAAGAGGTCATATAGTAAAGTATCCTATGCTGGGCCATGTCAGGAACTGGCTGGTGGGTATCCTGAGCTTCTGCTCCATATATATATATATATATATATATATATATATATATATATCATTTACTACTCAAGCATTTCTTCTGATAACAATAGTTACAGCTCACGGCACACGGCTGTATACCAAGAATGAAATACTAGAGTGATATAATTGATATCATGTGTAATGGACATCCAGAATAAGCAAAACATGAGCGGCTTTACGGGGTGTTCCACATCTTACTATATTATATAGTTAGGCTCTGCCGTATTACATTCTGTTGGGGTTCCAATGTCCGTGGATCCAGAGAACAAAAAGCACAGTGGCCTTTTTGGTTTCATCTCTGCACGACAGGACTCCCACTCAACCCTGTGCAGGCTGTGGTATTGCAGTTTATTACACAGCAGGCGCTGTTGTCTGTATCTATCTCTGCAGCTTCTAGAAGATCTCAAGGATCTAGATAATCAGAGGCCCACTCATTAGGAAGTAATGGCACATCCTAAGGAAAATCTTTCGTAAAAACTGCGACTTTCACAGTTTAATGTGTGAGCAGCAGAGGATAATGTATGGAGCACAGAAGGGACAATTTGATTAAAGGGATTGTGCCACAAAAAAAATATTCTGCAGTTTTCATACCAGCACCTGGATCTGAATACTTTTGTAATTGCATGTAATTAAAAATGTTATATAGACACCGAGTTATTCACTAAAATGTTTCTGCATAGCGCCACCTGCTGTGTTTTTTTTCGCTGAGGTGAACACATGCTTATTTCCATCCTTCAACTGCCTCCTGAGCTGTGATAGGGAGAGCTGAGACACACCCCCTGAGCTGTGATAGGGAGATCTGAGACACACCCCCTGAGCTGTGATAGGGAGCGCTGAGACACACCCCCTGAGCTGTGATAGGGAGAGATGAGACACGCCTCCTGAACTGTGATAGGGAGAGAGCTGCAGCAGAAGGGACACGCCCCCCCTTCCTCGCTGAGCTGCTAGCATTATAGAAATCTAACAGAGCATTGGAATAATGAATGTGGAGATCTCTGGATCCATGTGAGGTACAGGGCTGGTTCTAGCTTTGTTAGAAAGAGGTTGTCATGTACTATACGACGTCTGATTTTCATGAGGGATTACCCTCATTAATATTCTACCTGTGTGCATCGACGCGGGCCTGAGAGGCGTTATCGTCTGTGTAACTTCCCAGCAGCTCCACCATCACTTTAGCTGCCTCCTCACTGTAAAGAAAAGATGCAAGTCAGTGATCAAGTCTGGGCACAAGTATAAAAGGAGAGCGACATGAAGGAATCCAAATCATCACAGGAGAGAAGGACTCTAAAGGGAGAAGACACGAGGTGTGAACAGTAGTAGACAGGGCTGTGCGATTAGGGCAAAAAAATAATCTTATTTCAACTTTATGGACAATTCTTGATTATAATCTCTACCATGTCAAAACATGCCAAAAACACAAATTAACTCACAATTTTCCTCATATAAATAACTAACATTTTAATATATTTTAGGGAACTTTGTTTCCATTGCACCAAACATCTTCAGTCTGTACACATGTTCTGGTAAAACAATGCTACAGCTGCTTTAATGAATGACACCCATTGCAGACAGCGGAGCCTCCAGCTTTGACAATGGCCGCACTGCTCTGACTTAGGTACCACAAAAAAAACTCTAAATTTTGTCTGCAACAGGATGAAATTAAAGGGGGGTTCTGAGGCTTTGATAGTGATGGCCTATCCTCAGAATAGGGTTCATCAATATCAGATCTGTGGGAGTCCGACACCCATCGACCCTGCCAATCATCTGTTTGAAGAAGCTGCAATGCTCTGGTGAGCACCATGGCCTCTTCCTTAGACCAGTGACGTCACGTAGCTCAGTCCTATTCAAGTAAATGGGGCTGAGCTGCAATACCAAGCACAGCCACTATACAACGGATCTGACGATACCTGGTAAGGCTACTTTCACACTAGCGTTTTAAAATTCCGGTATTGAGTTCCGTCATAGGGGCTCAATACCGGAATAAAACGCTTCAGTTTTGTCCCCATTCATTGTCAATGGGGACAAAACTGAACTGAAGACAACGGAATGCTCCTGAAAGCATTCCGTTCCGTCTTCAGACCGGAGAACAAACCGCGGCATGCTGCGGTTTGCTCTCCGGTCCAGGCATCCGCACCAAGACGGATCCGGAATGACCCCCAATGCAAGTCAATGGGGGTGGATCCGTCTGGTGTGACCACAATGGTAACCGGATCCGCCCTCCATTGACTTTCAATGGAGTTCATGACGGATCCGGCTACACATACACACATACAGACATAGACACACATAAACATATACATACTTACATGCTCCCCGGCAGGCCTTCAGAGCGCAGGAGGAACATGACGGCGTGCACAGATGACGATTCCACCAGGCGCCCAGCAGAGGGCGCTGTGGGGAATCGTCACCTGTGCGAGCCGTCCTGCTTCTCCGTCGCTCTGAAGACCTGCCGGGAGCATGTAAGTATGTATGTGTGTTTGTTTGTGTATATGTGTGTGTGTCTGTGTGTATGTATGTACTGTGTGACATGTGTGGGGCCGGAGCGTGGTTCCGGCTCCACACATGTTGCTGCGGCAGTCCGGATCCATCAGCACCCTTCACCTGCCGGATCAGGCCTGCCGCTAGTGTGAAAGTAGCCTAAGCTGATCGGCCGAGGTGTCAGGTGTCAGACCCCCACCATTCTGATATTGGTGACCTTTCCTAAGGATAGGACATCAATATCAAACACCCAGAAACCTGTGGCTAGACACAAACAAGGTGACTGAGGCAGTGATGACCCCACTGCTGCCCCATATATAAAGAACTTCAGATAACAATACGCTGTATCTTTTAATAGACAGCTGAAGAGAAAAAACATCAAATGGTCATTTCTCCATTTCACCGCAGGTATGGTAGTGCGGCGCACAGGGAAGGGAATAATGGCGGTAATTCATTAATAGCTGGCATACAAAAGGCGCACAAAAACTTGTGACTTTTGGTTGTTTCTTGCGGCTCTCAGCACTTTTTCCAAAAAGAATTCATGTCTTAGCAGAAGAGGGTGTGTCCTCCTGCAGAAATTGACGTAAATTAAGGCCCCATTCACACGACCGTATGTATTCCGTGATCCATATAAAAAAGGGAACGGAAGACATACGGAAAGTCTTCCGTAGTGTTCCGCAATTTTGCGGACCCATAGACTTTAATGGGGCTACGGACGTGATTTTGCGGCCAAGTATAGGACAGGTTTTATTTTTTTGCGGGGGAACTTCCGTGAGATACGGGATGCGGAATGCACTCGGTGTGCATTCCGCATTTTTTTTCTCCTATGGAAAAATGAATGGGTCCGTATGGTTCTGCATCTTATCCGCAAAAATGCGGATAAGAGGCGGAAATGTACCTACGGTTGTGTGAATGGAGCCGAAAGGGCTCATTCAGACGCCCGTATGTTGTCCGCAAAAATGCGGATCCGTTTTTCTGCGGATTACATATTGACCCATTCACTTCTATGGGCCCTTTTCTTCCATTCCATGGCTCCGCAAAAACACTGAAACATGTCCTATACTTGTCAGTGAAAATCAGAACGTGGCCCCATTGAAGTCTATGGGTCCGCAAAAATACGGAAAGCAATCCGTTTTTTTTTTTTTGCGGACATGCTAAACTGTCCGCAAAAAAAACGATCCGTATTTTTGCGGACAGCATACGGCCGTCTGAATGAGCCCTAACAGTGTGAATCTACACCAGCTCATAACTGGCATAGATCTAATAAATAGATAGATAACTAATTTATTAAGAGGCCTCTTGTCTCATCTCACTCCAGCGCACTTCAGACAAGGATGGGCAGATGTATGGTCTTAGTAAATTCCCCTCAGTGTCACACCGACAACCTTTAGCCCTGGGGTCAAGTAAAGAAAATAAACCCAGGCCGTACTGACCCCATGGCATGAGATTTTTAAAAGTGAGAGTGAGGCTGGGGTTAAAGGCAGACTATCACACAGCAGGGGTGGTGGCAAATGTCACTTCCTTTTTTTCGAGACTCAGGGTTTTTCTGCATATAATGAAAACCATGGGAATTTTATGCCACTGTCACACAATACAATATCACTTTTATAGTGGTGCTTTTTTTTTTTTTTTTTTAAGTGTATAGACTCAAGATTAAAGTCAATCACACACAAGGCAGCTGTAGGTGGAAACAAATCTCTACACCAAACAACCAAATTTCATCAGTCATAAAACTGAACAGCCCCTTTAAATACCAGGGAACAAAGGACTGAGCGGGATGAAGACCAACATGCCTGATCCTTCCGAACCCTGACATTTAGTCCCTATAAGACTGTCCTGATCCTGCCAAAAATTGACTTATTCAGCCAACTTTATGTTTATAGTTCTCTTTAAACTAAATAAAGCAGAGGCTTAAAGGGGTTGCCCCACAAAAATACTTCGCAGTTTTCACACCAGCACCTGGATCTGAATACTTTTGTAATTGCATGGAATTAAAAATTTTGTATAGCCAGTGAGCTATTCAATAAAATGTAACTGTACAGCGCCACCTGCTGTTCTGTTTTTATTGTATTTCTCTGTCCACCTCAATGAGGTGGACGCACATGCTCAGTTCCATCCTTCAACTGAGCTGTGATAGGGAGAGCTGAGACCCGCCCCCTGAGCTGTGACAGGGAGAGCTGAGACCCGCCCCCTGAGCTGTGATAGGGAGAGCTGAGACCCGCCCCCTGAGCTGTGATAGGGAGAGCTGAGACACGCCCCCTGAGCTGTGATAGGGAGAGAGTTCCAGCACAGAGGACAAGACCTCTGAGCTGTGATAAGGAGAGAGCTACAGCAGAAAGGACACGCTCCTTGAGCTGCCAGCCTGAAATAAATCTAGCAGAGCAGTAGGAGCAATGAAGATCCATGTGAGGTACAGGGCTGGTTCTAGCTTTGCTAGAAAGAGATTGTCATGTCCTATATGATGTCTGATTTTCATTTCTTACAGTAATCATGGGATAACCCCTTTAATTAAAAAGGAAAAACCAGCGACCTCCCCACCACAGTCCCGGGATTATGTACCTCTTTTTGCAGTCCACAAGCGCCTCATAGAGCAGTCGGAGTAGAATGTGCTTCTTCTCTGTGCTGAGGTTCCAGTCAACGATCCATTTACGAACCTGAAATATATAAAAAGCAGTAAGATGAATGCAGCTCCGTTTGTACACGTATATTACTACAGGAGGTGGGCACTCACCTGGTCGAGATCTGTTGGAATGTATATTATGGCTCCGCAGGTAGCGGCCACCTTGATGAGGGCGCAGTACACTGTGTACCTGACCGGGGTGCTCTTATCCATGCCATGGAACAGATTGCTCAGCCTAGGGAAAAAAACAGATCCTTGTAACATCATAAAACCTCATAATGAAGCATGAACAGGATGACAATGGATCAGAATCAGTGCTACCTGCTAAACAGCCACAACTGAAAGCGTTCTTTCTTTGTGATTTTTCTTAAAGGCTATGTACATCTTTGGTGCATTTCTTCAAGATTGCATATTATTTATTTTGTGCTAAAATCATTTTTTCATTTGGTTCATTTTCAGCAGTTTTTGTGATACATGTGGTTAAAAATCAGTCTATTTGCAGCCTGTCCCTCCTGAGTTCCGTCAGCTGATGGCTCATGTGAAGCCTCATCTGTGATCTCCTGACCTCATAAACACTAAGCCACATTCTTATCAGTCTGATAAGAGTCTAGCTATAATGAGGTCAGGAGATCAGAGATAAGGCTTCATAAGAGGGGAAATCTGCAAACAGACTGATTTTTAACCCCATGTACCACAAAAACTGCTAAAGATTTCTAATACAGACTAATTGAAAAAATTATTTTTAGCCCAAAATGAGTAAAATGCAATCATAAAAAATCGCCCTCAATACATGTTTCAATGGTGGCATGTTCAGTCATATGCCATATTACAGTACTATTCTGCATGACAAGAATTGCTTCTAGGGCAGAATGTGGTGCTTTAAAGAGGCACTAAACTGCGGTTTAAAATAGGGACTTGGTGGGTTAGACACTGGTCTTAAAAGGGTTCTCCAGGAATTAAGAAAATGAAAATACTTGAATATTACTTTATTATAAATATATTCTCAAATACCTTTCATTAGTTATAATGGCTCATTTTTTCTGGGGAGCAATCATTAGGAGAAACAAAATGGCCGCTGCCCCATTAGTTTACACAAAACCTGTCCTAATCATACAAGAGGACAAATTACTTTACTGCACTGAGGTAAAGAGATGCCTCCTCCTCCTCTCTACTTTTCAAGGATTATGATCCTGAATATATATCATAAGAACTTTAGCTGAATCTCTTGGGAATTTAGTACAGAGAAGATGGACAGGGCAGACTGTTGCCGTGGTAATGGAGATTGCATACAAGTGCTGCTGTTCATTAGCCACATCTCACCCTCCTCTCATGTCTCATCTTCTCCATTCCCACAGAGATGCACCTGTATTCAGGATCATGATTCCTGACAAGCAGAGCAGAGAGGAGGAGGCAGCTCTTTACCTCAGTGTTGTGAAGTAACTTGTCCTCATGTGTGATTAGGACAGGTTCTGTGTGAACTAATGGGACAGCGGCCATTTTGTTTCCCCTGATGATTGCTCCCCAAACAAAACTAGCCATTATAACTAATGAAAGGTTTTTGAGAATATATTTGTAATAAAGTAATATTTAAGTATTTGAATTTTTTTGATTCCTGGAGAACCCCTTTAAGTCCTGTACTGGTGGTGGATCCGCCGGATTTATGTAGAGACGCCGGCCTTGTAAATGTAAGACAGCAAGAAAGCTTAGACCCTTTACTATGCCAAAAACAGGTGTATAAAATGGAAAATGAGACGGGCCTTCCAGCCCAACCCCTACGCTGCCCACTGGCAACAGCGGGGAGAAGTTGCAGATTGCGGCTCAAAGGACCTTTACGCCACAATGTGCACGAAAAATACACCTAAATTAGGCGCATTTCTGTTTCATAAACGACCCCCTTGGTTAGCTGCCCTATAGGTATAGTGTGCAGGACGCCCAGTGCTCACCTCTTTAAATGAGTTTTTGGTGGGTTTCCACCAAACATTAAAGGCTATGTACACCTTAGGGGGCAACTTTTTATTATTGCATTTTACTCATTTTGGGCTAAAAATCTTTTTTTCAATTGCCCTTTATTAAAAATATTGAGCCGTTCTGTCACAAAGGGTTAACCGCTTGTCTAGCTGTGCGCATCCTACTTTCACTTTGTGTCGGTCATCTAATAAACCTTATCTTTAAATTACTAAGAGGTCATAAAAACTTATTTAAGCCACATTCTTATCAGTAAGATAAGAGCGGAGCTATAATGAGTGTTTATAAGGTCAGGGATCAGAAGCCGTCAGCTGAGCTGCCTGATGGTAAAAATACAGAGCATGCTTCTAGAGAATCTCAAGGCTGTACAGAGTAAGGGGCTCAATATTTTTGATAAAAACCAATTGAAGAAATGAGTACAATACAATAATTTTAAAAAATTGTCCCCACGGGTGTAGATAGCTTTTCAAGGGTTCTACAGTTCTACCGCTTGCCCTGCAGCTGTACAGGAGGTCTCTGATGTAGTGCAGATCCTGTACATACTGACATGGGTGGTTACCGTGACCAGAGGGTGCCACACCTCCAGTGCTCAACAAAATGACAGGAGGACCAAGGCACCATCAACTCAACAGGAAATCATTGCAATTTCACATTTGCCAAGCCATGTATGTGAAACTGGGAAGAGGTTACTCACAGCTGCAGCCTTAAGGATGGCCGTTCACCTTCCCGAAATTTGACAAGTTTCTCGCATAGGCTTTCGATGAGAGCTTCCTGCTTATCTGGCTCCAATATCAGTAACAGAGAGACCACGCTGTTCATAACGCTCTCCACATCTGTGAAAGAGAGACATCAGTTCAGTCATCAGATGACACACGGGACGTTACATACAACCACCAGCGTCCTCCGTAAGACGACTGCCGCCGTACCTTTATCATCCTCCTTCAGGCAGACGTCACAGGCTTCAATAATTTGGGCCAAGTCGATGTGAAGACCCCCCTCTGAATTCTCCTCGGAGATCTCTGCGCCTTTAGATTTCAAATATGCACGAAGCTCAGCTGCCTGGAGAAAAAAAAAAAGTTTAGAGGAGACCACAAACCCTTATCACCACAGAGCAGTCGGCAGCGGGGCTGATACAGCAATTTCCACTGCAGCCATTTGATATTTAAAGGGGTATTCCAAGTTTTTGTTTTATGCCCCCCCCCCAATGTTTCCATTGATACTTATTAAAAGTTGCCTTACTGTGCTCCCCAGTCAAATGATATGCTCCTGGCACTTCTTGGATCACATGCCACACATTGTGCGCACGATCGCAGCCTGGCTACAACCCACAATGAAGGTGTCAGTCATCACTGACAATACATTCAATGCCTGCCCCTGCGCTCCATGATCTCAGTGCATCCGAAAGAAGTGCTGCCCCTACCAACACTCCACCCCTTCCCCCATGACGTGGCACATTGGGAAGTGACCGCTGCAGGCAATCATTGGTAGTAGCAGTGACACATCAACACCACTGAGGTCAATGCTCTGGCCCCTGATTGGCTGCAGTGATCACATGTTGTAATGTTGACGTCTCTGAAGCCGGTGAAACAGATGGGGACCTGGGAAAGCATCAGCACAGAAGTATCAGGGGACCGGTGAGGGGAGTTTTATTTCTTATATTTCGACCACTGCAAGCAGCTTGGAATTGGGCGACCCCTTTAAAGGGGCATTCCAGTTAGAGAAAGCTATCCGCTATCCACAGGATAGGGGAAAACTATCAGATCAGTTGGGGTCCTACTGATCACGAGGGCCCCATAACCCGTGAAGCCCCTCCCTGAAATGGACGGAGCGGCTGGTCAAAAATGCGCACCGCTGTTCCATTCGTTTGTATGGGAGAGCTGGAGATAGCAGAGTACAGCGCCCCACTATATCCGGAATTCCCATAGAAATTAATGGCGTGCATTTCCAACCAGCCAATCCAACTAGTTCAGGGGGGCTCCACAGGGCCCTCGTGATCAGTGGAGGTCCCAGCGGTAGGATAGGGGATACCTGTGAGTAACCAGAAAACCCCTTTAATGTGGTCTGTGGTCCCTTCATTCTCATGACTGGACTCCTGCACCTCTATAGTTAAAGCTACTTTCACATCTGCGTTTTTGCTGGATCCGTCACGATAATACAACAGTCTGCATCCGTTATGAACGGATCCAGTTGTATGATCTCTAAAACCATTGTAAGTCAATGGGGGACGGATCAGTTTTCTTTTGTGTCAGAGAAAACGGATCAGTCACCATTGACTTACATTGTGTGTCATGACGGATCTGTCTTACTCTGCATCCCAGGACGCACTCAAAAACACTGCTTGCGGCGCTTTTGTGTGCGTCATGGAAACGGAATGCATTCTGGTGACTCTGTTCCCTTCAGTTCAGTTTTGGCCCCATTGACAATGAATGGGGACAAAGCTGAAGCGTTTTCCTCCGGTACTGAAACCCTACGACGGATCTCAAACCCGGAAAGGGCAGGTGTGAAAGCAGCCTAACTCTCCTTTGTTGCACTGATGTGACCACGCTCAAACCATAACCCATTCTAGGGCTACTTTCACATATGTGTTTACCTTTCTGGTTTTAAGATCCGTCATAGGATCTTAAAACCGGAGGAAAATGCTTCAGTTTTGTCCCCATTCATTGTCAATGAGGACAAAGCTGAACAAACTGAGAATGTTTTGTTCCTATGACGCAGAATGTTTGACTGCATCATAGGATACTGAGCAAGATGGATCCGGCATGAAACACAATGGAAGTCAATGCTGCCAGATCCGTTTTATTGGACACGAAACATACCCATATCCGGCACCCACTAACTTAAAATGGTTTTAGATACGGATCCTTCATGGCTATTTTCGAGATAATACAACCGGATCTGTTCAGAACGGATGCAGCGGTTGTATTATTGACTGGATGCGTTTTGCTGATCCCCTGACAGATCCAGCAAAAAACGCAGATGTGACAGTAGCCAAATGGGAACATTTCTGGACAGAACATAGTGAGTGCGTGATCTCTAGACAGGCAGTGGAGAACTTTTGGGTGGGTTTTCCTTTTAAAGGCCCAGATACCATTAGACTGATCCATATGTTATCTACATGTGACCCGATTTGCCTCAATTCCTGGCCAATCACTCTTAGTTCAATATAAGTCAATGTAAATGTGTATGGTGGTCAAATATGATGTACGTTAACCTCTATAGCAGTATAATGGGGGGGGGGCATGCATCACTATGAGGAGACAGCGACACTAGTGCAAGGGAAAAGTGAGAGCCACAGTAACCAATCAGGACCCTGCTGTCATTTTTCCTGACAGTCTCTGAAAATGAGAGCAGTTATCTGATTGGTCACTGAGGAGTAACCCATAGCAACCAATCAGAGCCGAGTTCATTGAGTCCCAAGGCAATAACCAGTTGCTAGGGGCAACTGCACCAATTTTCTACAGCACTGAAGGCGATTGGATTCATTTGCATAAAAGCCGCTACACAAAGAACTGGCGACACACGGAATCTTCAGTTCTCCGTATGTTGCGGCACCAAAAGTCCCAGCAAACCCTCAGTGGGGGCACTATGCCGCACCAATTCGCCCAGCGTCCTATCTCCTCACAAGGAACTGAGACCTGACACACGCCCGGATCTCCTCACCTGATCCTCCTCGGACACATCTATAAAAGCCGGGACACTCATGGCTGTACGGCCTTCTAGTGCACGCCGCCTAGCCACCGGAAAAGGGAAAGGAGCCGGCGAGCACTTCCGGGTCAGGGCTAGAACGCGTGACGTCGGGAGAGCCGCGGTGTACAGCGAGCATGCGCAGTTGGGTGAACGGCAAGTGTCGCTATACTGGGGAGGCGCCGCCATTTTGTTGGTTTGGTTGAGTACTTCGAGCTGCTTCTCTAAGGTTCATATAAGTAAAGCCAGCAATTAAAAGTAGTATATTTACCAAGATAACAAAGTACATCACTCAGTGATATGCTCTTCAGATGTTGCAAAGGCACAACTCTCAACAGACAGTTGCAGCCTGCTGGGAGTTGCAGTTTTGCAACATCTGGGGAACCACAGGTTGGAGATCATTGCCGTATTTGTTGCGTAGTAAGTGTGTATTTCCCAGCTTTTTGGCTGCAATGTCTTGGGGTCTTGGCGCATCATGTACGCTTTTTTTTCTGGGCTAATTAACCCCCCCCCAACTTTTTTTTAGGCCAGGCCCCCTTATGCTGCCATTTTACTGTGTGTTTGGACTCCAGAGCTGCACAAATTTATAGCCCAAATTCCAGAAGGCCCTGAAGACTCCTGAGGCACCTGGGAGCTTTGTCAACTCTTTCAGGAGGTCTCTTCTTTTTCCAGGAGCCTCCCAGATGTTCTAGGCAAGTCGGCAGGTGTGTATATTACTAAGCTACATGCTCCTATGTCTCCCAACCGCCCGGTATCCAGCTGGACAGTTCTGGATTTCGGCCGGTGTCCTAGGTAGGCTTGCCGGGCAGACCGGCTTCCTGGCTCCCAGGCCATTGTCCGACGCAAGGCCTGGATGAACACCTGGAAGTTGTATAATAGAGAAAAATGTCCAAAAGAAAATCTTCTAAATCGCTAGGACAAAAGGACGCATTGTTGCTGATTTGTGTGTCACAAAGGGGCACGGTCACTAGGTAGAGGGCATCATTACTAATTAGTGTTGCACAGTGTGGCACTTTTGCTTTGTGGGGACACAGAAGAGACTAAGCGGGGTTGGGTGTGTAGTGGAATCCTACTGCTCATACGTCAGTGAGGTGAGGCTTCTCCTGGAAGCCTCATTAGGTTCACAGTAGATAATGTCAGCTGTGATGTTTGTACAGAACGTAGCTGAACAGGACGACAGTGGAGAAGATCTGCTCAAGATGTCAGCGGAAGGACCAGGCGGTCACTTGAGCGCAGAACGTGGAGTAGGTAGCACTATGGAGCAGTAAGTAGTGATGAAACCACCTTCTTTCCACAGGTTGTTGGCGAGCAGGGATTTCAGCATAATCCTATAGAACCCCTTTAAAGGGACTGTCTGGACTTGGAGCCGAGCCCACAGCCCTTGGGGTCCTAACCTGTGGCACTGAACATAACAACCCCACTCTCTCTATGGCCCCATGGCTGCTTCCAGTCGTTGTCCACTTCCAGTCCCCACAGTCACAGGCTTGAATGCTATGTCACAGCAGTAATGTACCGTTTGAGCCGCTAAGGATTGTGATTGGCTTCAGCAGTCATGGGAACAAGCCACTTTCTGGTCCTGTGGGGATCTTAAGCATCTGAGAAAGCACATATTAGAAAAGTCCATACCTAGCTATAAAGTCCTGTGTGCATAGGGTCCATCTGAGGTTCAGCACATGTGGTGCCTAGCAAGCATGTAACTACGTTTTGGGGGGTCCACCCCCTTTGTCAAGCATGACACATGTCACTGCCTTAAGGCATGATGGGACAGCAGACACATGACCCACTAGGAAGTAGGATTCAAGCATGGGAGATAAGAGAAAACTGCAAATGAGAGAAATAAATTTAAAAAAATCCAAGGAGAAATGGGAGCTAGAAGCGTCATTGGTAAGAACAAGGGGTGTGGTTAGTGTCACATGATCTGCTGATGTCAGGACACATCTCACTGCTTTAAGGCATGATGGGGAGCAGACACATGACACACCAGGAAGTAGGATTCAAGCATGGGAGATAAGAGAAAACTGCAAATGAGATAAAAAAAAAATCCAAGGAGGTATGGGAGCTACAAGCTTTATTGGTAAGGACAAGGGGTGTGGTTAGTATCACATGATCTGCTTTTGTTAGGACACATCTCACTGCTTTGAGGCGTGACGGGACAGTAGACCCATGACAAACCATGAAGTAGGATTCAAGCATGGAGGATAAGAGAAAACTGCAAATGATGTAAATGAATAAAAAAAGACACATCTCACCGCTTTGAGGCATGATGGGACAGCAGACACATGATACACCAGGAAGTAGGATTCAAGCATGGGAGATAAGAGAAAACTGCAAATGAGGTAGATTTGAAAAAAAAAGCAATCCAAGGACATATGGGAACTAGAGGAATTGATAAAAATACACTTTAGAGTGAATAGTATTTTATGTCACAACACTTTTAATGTTATCTTGCTTTTTTATCATGAGTCTTGTGTGGCCATACTGCCACCATATTCCTCTGTCAGTGCTTACAGCGATGTTTTGGTTTCCGTTAACCACTGCACGATCTGTTGCATGACAGACACCAGGTGCATCTGACGCTCCCCATTTATAAGGACGTCCATCATGTTCCTCTGAGGTGTAGGTCGTAGAGCTGGATGTGGGTTATTTTTTCCATCAAAAACTACGAAATCTGCAGTGGAGGTTTCAAACAGAGCCTCCGACACTGATGTGGACGTAGCCGAAAACTGTGATGCAGTTCCTCATCCTGTTTTTTCATAGATTGGAGAGAAACTTTTATTTTTTACTTACTACTCGTAGGTTTGCAGACAACGCACAAAAGTGGCGGGCCGTGTCTTCTGTCAGTATTAAATTACATTAGATTGTGCATCGTTACAGTATAGAAAGCCGTGCTGCGAGATTACATTGTGCAGCCGTGGATTCGGCACTGCCTGTTCCACTGCTCACGAGTCAGAAGTCCTCGCTGGAATGTGTGGAGTTCTGTGCCAGGAGAGCAGCAGCTGTGATGATTACTTATTAAAGCAGGCATCCTGAGGCTGGTACTGCTACCCCGCTGCAGACGTGTTTACACAATCCGTGAATCATACCCTCGCTCACAATTATTTGGAAATTTATAGCCTCTATGGAAATAAAGATGGGAATGTTGCTGACGTGAAGTAAAAGTCTTATTGTTAACCTGTACGTAGTGCTAGGATTTGTTGTACTTTTTTATACATTGTATTTGAGAAATTAGGAGCACCTTTGGATAACCAGTGACCAGGGGCGACCACAGATCTCTTAGGGCTCCATACCAAAACTTAAAGGGGTTGTGTCACAAATCATATTCTTCATTTTTCAAACCAGCACCTGGATCGGAATACTATTGTAAATGCATGTAATTAAAAATTTAGTAAAGCCACTGAGCTAGTCAATAAAATGAATATGTATAGCGCCACCTGCTGTTTGTTCTATTCCTTATTTTATGTCTGTCTCATTGAGCTGGTGGAACGTGATCAGTTTAAATCTTCAACTGTCACCAGCCATATGTTACAGGGACAAAGCTGCAGCAGAAAGGACACGTCCCCTGAGGTGCAAGGCTGAAGATAATCTAGCAGAGCAATAGGAGCAGTGAACGTGCAAATCTCCGGACCCATGTGGGGTACAGGGCTGGTTCTAGCTTTGTTAAAAAGGTGTTTTCATGTACTGTATGATGTCTGATTTTCATTTTTTTTACATCAGTCATGGCATAACTCCTTTAATATGGGCCCCCTGCCCTTAACAGTTTACTAGTACATGAGAGTCAGTCACTCCCACGCAATGCAGAATGCAAAGCACCCCACCTCGGATTTCGGATGAATTTACTTTTTTTAAGCAAAATACATTTTTAATTACAATAATTTGTAATTAAAAAAAGTCAAATCTGACATCAGCGACTCTACCCATATATATGGCGCACATATTTTTCAATGTGTTTACACCATACAACTGACATAAATACATGAATAAATTTCCTGCTTCACTTCTATTATAAAGCTGGCTGCTTGGAGCCATCAATAAGGGGAGTCTGGCGAATTGGAATTTATGCATTTACTATTGACTGAATTAGAATAATGCAATAATCTGTTTGCATTTTCTTCCTAGTGGCAAATGCATGAAAATGCATTGCTTTTACATCGGGAAGAGAAGGAGTTCAGGGCTGGGCCATCCCGAGCCCCATAACAATCGCGTGGTCTGCCTCCATTGCAGGTATGCCACTGCCAGTGACTACATGTGCATCTTCATAGGGGCCCAGCAGTTAATGGGGTGTACTGCCGCCCTAAGCATCTTCTTTAAGGGACTCAATTCATCATTTTTGTAGCTCACAGTAATCAGCAGATTGTTAGAAAGACATAAGGTGGTGCCCTGTAATGAGCTATTGTAGATAAAGGGGCCCATATGTGGTTTCCGCACAGGGGCCCTGTGATGTCTGTGTCTGCCCCTGAACACAAGTTTAAATTATCAAGGGTGCTAGCTCCTGCTGCAGGGGCGCTACTTCCTGCTGCTAGGTTCCACCACAACTGCATCTCTCCAGTCTCTCCCTGTCAACATCCTTTTTCTACATTTGATGTGATGACTTAAATTGTGTGTTCACTGTAAGTGGATTAGGCATACTAACCTGCATCTCGCCAGTCTCCTTGCATCAGCATCCAGTTTGACACGATGGCCACTGCAGCCAATGACTGACTGACCACAGTAGGGACATGTCCCCTATGCATTATGTCACTGGATCACGCAATGCATAGAGGACACGTCACCGCTGCAGTTGTTGGCCACTTGGCCACAGCTGGTAACTGCGGCAGGTTTAACCCCATTTGAAGGGGTTCAGGAGCGGACTGGGAACTTAAAGGGGTATTCCCATGATGGACAATGGGGGCATATCGCTAGGATATGCCCCCATTGTCTGATAGGTGTGGGTCCCACCGCTGGGACCCGCACCTATATTGAGAACGGAGCGGGGAGCGCTGTGCCCGGACCCGGGGTTCGGCCACCACCAGGCGCTGCTCCCATAGAAATTAATGGGAGCGCACCGCGCATGCGCTGCCGCCGTTCCCATTCAATTCTATGGAGCCGATGGAAATAGCCGAGGCCACATAGAAATGAATGGAGGGTGGCTGCACATGCGCAGTGCGCCCTCTGTTTATTTCCCCACTCCGTTTTCGATATAGGTGCAGGCCTATGCCCCCATTGTCTGAGATGGGAATAACCCTTTAAAGTGGCCCTGGCCAGTCTGCCCATTCAGGGGTTAAACTGAGAGCAGGTTCCCTGCATTCAAACTGGAAAAACCACAGCATAAACCAGGGCGGTATCCACGGCTTGTGAACAAGCGCTAAAACAGATCTGCAACGGTTCACTGGTGCTCCCGACAGCTGCGCCGACAACCCAGCCTTCTGCAATATGGAGCTGTCCAATTCATCTGAGGAAGACAAATGTATTATACTTATAAAAATGCTACGTCCATAACAAGAGGCCTGGTTATTTATACTGAACCGAGTATATGAAGGCCTGTAATAAGGGCCACAGGAAGGTTACCGCACTTAAATGGATCCGGATATGCGCTGCCTGCGTGGAAAGTCCCTTTCATGAAAGATTCTATCAAGTCCCATTAAACATATCATTTGATCATAATAAACTTTCTTCTCGCCGTAACTTATGGGATACACTTAGCTCGGCGCTTCAAAGGGCCTCGGTGATTCTGGAGAGCTGTGAAGACTGGATGTTAAAATTAGCTTTAACCCTTATGAAGTGAGGGGATCCATAAAACTGAAGAGAGGAATCTGTGAAGAGAAAGAACGTGGCAGATTTTTCTTGCAGACGTTTTGTCTGTGTATCCCTCTCTAGCTTATTGCCAATTATATGCTCAATGGTTTCTCGTATAGATGAACTGCAGAATTCAATGTTATCACCCCATTTAATGTATTTAAAGAGCATCTGTCACTATGCTCAACTCTATTAAACCAGGCATACTGCCTGGTGGGGTTGATCATGGTGAGTTCAACGACCCCTCTCTTGCTGCAATCAGATATTCCGTTGTAAAAAAAAATTTTTACATGTGTTATTTTGCTAATGAGATGCTGGGAGCCGGGGTATGGGTCCAGCTCCTCGGAGCACCACTTTAGCTTCTCCTCTCCCCTGTTGCCACTCTGATGCTTGAGATTTCAGGGCCAGGCATTGACCAGCCCTATTAATTAGTGAGGAAGAGGGAGTGGCAGCAGGGAGAGGAGGAGATAAAGCGCTGCTCCAAGGGGGTAGGCCCACCCCTCGGTGCTCCAAGCACCTCATTAGCATAATAATACATGTATGAATGTCTCTGCAGCAGAACATTCAATTGCAACAAGAGAGAGGTTGTTGATCTCACCATGATCAAATGTAACATGTAGTATGTTATCCGTCCACCTGCTCATGTACAGTAGTTATTCAGGGAAAGGAGGAGCTTTATCAACCTTCTTTCCCTGTAGCGTGTGAGCAAATGCTCCCTTTCCTCCTCCATGCTGTCTGTGATTGTAGATGGCTGAAGGGCGAGACGGCTGCTTTAAACTGCTCTAGCTCAGGCTGTAGGTATTATTTGCAGATCTCTCTCCCGAACTGGTTTATAAAAGATCTAGCTCTGGCATTCCCAGGCTTGTTTTAAAGCTTAGATTGTCAGTTTCAAACCTGGTTCATATCTCTAGCTGCTATACAGCCTGAGATAGAGCAACCCCCACCTTCAACCACTATGGTCTCAGCTACAAAAGGCAAAATGACTGCCTGGTACTCCCTTGAGTAGTAGAAGTTATGCCCCTGATGTTAAACCAGGCACAATGACTTGTAGGGCTAACTGAATTAAATGGTAGCTTTCACTTCGTGCACTACTGCTCCAATCATTCTCTGCGGGACTGGTGGAGATAGGTGAGTGCTGTACTCGACTATCCCCGGCAATCCCATTGACAACGAATGGAGTGGCAGCCAATTACTACTTCATTCATTTGGTGCAAGGGGGACCCCCGTTCTTTTGAATGATAGGGTGCCATGCTCTGGCATGGCTACTATGTAATACTGCATTTCTCCTGTAGTGGCCACTGCAGGGTAAATGTCTGGCTAGATTAAGCTTCTCTTGGCAAAATCAGGATCCGCAGCACTAAACTGATTGTGTACTCTCCCAGTATAGGTCCTGAAGGGGTGGAGCCTGACAGGGATTCTCTTTTTGTTGTGTCATGCACCGCCCCCTCGGGCCCCTTACTAGACATAAACCGCATGTGCCCAGAGTATTCCTTTAACTAGGAACACAATAAGGAATTGCTTCCTTTTCACTTTATTAATCCGCACAAATGGTTTTCTTGATTAAAACAAACACTTTCCATAAATGAGCAACTGGGATCTTATGAACAATCCTATTAGCGGCGCTGAGTTGCCCTAGTTTTTTTCCTCTTCTTGTTCTCATTGAAATGCCACAGCTGTCCCGGAGATATACGGTGCCAGATAAAAGGTCGTGTTGCTACAGCCATAAATTAGTGTCGTGTTAATCTAAAGTTAAGACTAAAATTTTCACTTACGCTGGAGTGAGTAGAGAACCTGGTGATAGCATCTTTTCAAATCTATTAAAAGAAAATATGAATGAGGATCAAGATAGCACTTAAGATGGAGACTTCCTTTACGAGTTAGAAAAAGCCTCTCGGTGATTGTGAGGATAATGAAACTGCTAAGTAAAGCCGTCACCATTGGTAATTGATGAAGGAAGTGGGAACCAATGGTGGGAATAATATATCATAGATATTATAATCATTTATCATCCTGAACAGTAGTCCTCGTTATGACTGTTGGGAATAGTCACTGTTAAGACGCCCCAAAATGTGGTCAAATTTTATCGTCTGTATTACAGCTGCCGTCCTGAATGAAACTGAACCCAGATTATTATGCCACAGGGCTCTAAGGTCAGGTATCGAGGTCGTAATACAGATGATAATTTGGGCTGCATTATGGCTCTCTGAAACTGGTCTTAAAGGAGTATTCCCATCTCTAGGAAATATTATCACTTGACCTCCGGGACCCCCACTGATCCTGAGAATGAAGGGATGGCAGCCCTCATATAATGCTGCAGTCAATCATTGTCTTTCCTGGTACAGCGGTGCTCCTGGCCCCCCATTGTGAAAGGGAACTGGGCTGGCTGCAGTTCCCTGCACAGGCAGGTGGCTGGGTGCACAGGAAAAAACAGTGAAGGGGTCACAGCTCTGAATCAGTGAACAGGAATACCTAGTGGTGCACTTACCATGGAGGTAGACCATGCGATGAGGGAGGTCCTGAACACTTGCTGCTTCCCAACATAAAGTAGCAGAATTTCCCGGTGCCACCGCTAATGGAATCTCAGTGAATAGGGATTTTTACAGCTGTATAAATTCCTATGCATTGATCTATGCCCAGGGCTCCATACAGGCAAACTGCATCGGCTTCCCCCTCTCCCCTGGCCTTTCTCACATTCAGAGCCATATTTTTATTTATTTTCTTCAGGCTATTTTGCCATACTCAGAAGATTTTACTTTCTAGAATCTTTTATTATAAGTTAAATAAGGCAAATCTCTATTGGGATTTGAACTCCAGACTTTCTGTATAGGAGGCAGAAGACATACCACTAGGGTATAGGCCTACTACATTGAGACCCTTGGTTTTCTGTACTTAGAAAGCTAAGACGTATTACTGGTTTCTTCACAGGCATAATATTAAATAAATAGCATATTAATAAAATGAAGGGAAAAAAATGTCAACATTTTTATTTCTGCTATTTACCGATCACCATAAATAACGTGTTCACTATATTGTACTGATTATTATGATTACATGGTTGCCAACTACTGTTCTGTGATGTTTATTTGTAAGTATATTACAAATACACATTAATTGTAACGGTTTTTGCTCTGTTTTTTTGTAACAACTTTATATAAATGTGTAACTTTAAACAAAAATAGAAGTTACATTTTCCTGCGATAACTTTTGAATATATTTCACAGATATATACTGATAATAGATCCCAGAACCATGGCCTTTGGTACAGGAAGCAGCAACTTTACCCACTATGTCATAGGAGAGAACCGTAGCAAAGGCTGGATTTTCAGAAGTAAAACGGAGACCTAAACACGTTCATGTAATCTACTTACTATTAAATATCACAAAACAGTATTTAGCATGCCTATAATCATAATAACCCATACTATATAGTGAACACATTATTTATGGTGATCAGTAAATAGAGGAAATAAAACTGGTGCAATGTTTTCCTTCATTTTAGTAATATACTATTTATTTCATATTATGCTTGTATAGTGAAGAGTGATCCGTATTAGCTTTTTAAGCACAAACAATAGCTACATCCCAAATGATGGGTCTGTGTCCCAGTAGTAATGTTTCTTCCTGTCATATAGAAGGTCTGGGGTTCAAATCCACACAGGAAACTGTAAAGTCTAATTTCTTTAGTAAAATTCTATGTGATGGGAGAGGGGGCATCTTCCCAAACCACATGGATCTCAAGGTCCCACAGCTTCATTAATATTCAGTGCACTTAAGTGAATATTAATGAGGTCGCTAATGTCGGAGACCGAATCGGCCGGCCCTGGGCCCATAACTGCAGTACCTTTAGTACTGCCCTGATGGTGGCTGCAGGCAGCCAATATTATACTGTATGAGGAAAATCAGCAGTTTAGAGCTGTATGGGGAAGATCTATTAGTATATTTATAGCAGTGTAAAACAGGGTTTTCAGAGAGAAAATTATATTTACAAAGCATTGAGACACCTCAATGAGATTTTGCTATTGGGCCCTATATTATACATGTATGGCCTTGAAATACCCCTTGAAGGGCCATTAAACCTAAAATTGGAGGCTTATATGTTCCCCCTTATAAGATGAGCTGGTAATATACACATAAAAGTATGTAAATGTTTTTGGAGATATATGAGATAATGTAGAGATCGTAGTGCAAGGATTTTGTCTCAAATTCCATGTCAATAATCCTGTTCAATCTTTTTAATATATTGCATTGAGATATATTTTACATTATTATGGGGGTAACCATCTTCTTCTGAGCAGTAATTAGCTTTAGAGAAGGCACCTGGACTCATGTAGTGAGCATGCTCCGAGACATGTGCAGGGAGGGGGAAGAAAAGGGGAAATTTGTCTATCATCTCTTATACTGTGTTATCTGCTTTGTATTAATTTTTTGAAAACTTCATCAGCATAAAAATGTGATTTAAAGAGTCGATCCGTTTTAAAACCAATTGGGAATCCTCTGTAGTCCAAGCTTCGAAATTGTCCTACAAGCCTCTAGACTAAGGAAATCCTCGCCGTGATCAGCAAGTGTCACATCTCATGAGCTGAATTGGACGCATACAGTATGTTTCACCTCCTGCTGTCTGGAACTGTTAGAAGGGGATAAATCATTCTCCCATGGGTCAGAAGAATCAAAGGCCACTGCAGGTTCAGAGTTTACAGGGCCACACATTTTATGGGGTAAAAATAGGCTACCTTTCACTTTCATGATATGTATATATATTTTATAAAGAGAAGTGATTTGTCTGCGTGTGTGTGTGTGTCTGCTCCGGTTGCCGCTAATGAAATGAAAAGCTTTGAATGATGACACCAAGTCAAAGAGCTTTTATGAGTTGAAACATTGGAGACCACCATGGCTTACACATACGCTTCCAATTTGTGCAGTAATGTTGTAGGTTAGGGGTGTGCGAGCCCCCCCTGATTTATTAAGAGAAGGTATCAGAAGGTCTTTCTCGTCTGGTGCATAAAATGTTAGTTCTATTTTATTGCAGCAGAAGAGCTGTGATTTATGAGAGCGATTACTCAATTATTCCTCCACTCTCTGCAATGTCTGCATTTACTTGTGTACAGTCATTTATGTTTATTTAACCTCTGATTTTCACCGGGGAGGTGATAGGTGTTGAAGTATACCCTGTGTGGATGAGCTTGTCACACACCTGTCGGCCGTCAGATTTGTATTAACCCCATGCACCATTTCATTGCACCATTATGTCCTAATTGTGGTCTTCTCACCAGAATAAGATGTAATGTTAGATCCTGACGGGTGCAGAAACCAACTGATAGCCGGACTCCTGCTGATACAGCCGGACTCCTGCTGATCCTGATACCGATTGCATTATCTGAGGTTTAGAAACAAAGAGAATTGACATTATGATCTTTGAAGTTGTCAGTTTTTAGTCGAAAACCCAAGGCTGTCCAGTAGTCATACCTTTTAGGTATTTAGATTAGATTTTATGCTAAAGCTTTTCTCACAAAACTGTATATAAAAGTGACAGATCAGCGCATGCTAAATATGACAGGCCTGACCATCTAATGCAGTTGTCATCACAGTAGGCAGGGAAATACACACGCACAGTGAGCCTAACTGAACCCAACCCACTTTTCCTGCCTACTTGCAGTGCAAACCCTAAGTGGCAAGTCCGCAACTGGTCGACGTTCCCTGTACTGCTAAGACCGAACGCAACCACAAGGGTTGACCGTAAATAGGTCAAAACTGGATAAGTACCTGATAGGTCCAGGGACCCGGCGCCTCATTGGACCAGAAGATCACTATCCACACCATAGGCAAGTCTGCATAATAACTCCACACACCTAATACAAATAATCTGTAAATATCCACCAACACAGACTGCCTATCTCCCCCAACGTACGTGCACTGTGAGGAGGAGGTGAGTGAGCGCTCCGTTACTAAGGACGCGCTGGTTTCACCAGGGAGCATGGTCAGGCCGTGCATCACGAGGGGCGCGGCTCGGCACTGCATCTGACGTGGTGCTGCGGTGGCCGAGCCTCAGACCACAGCGCTGGAGCCTGGGCAGGTAAGTTGTTGAAATTGGTGTCTTGACCTTCCCGTAATGTTGAAGAAAGAAGGATTGGGCTGTTGGATTTCAGCATGCCTGATCCCTTTGTTCTCAGTGGATATAAGATGCCACCAGAGTTGTGACACATTAACTTTATCCCCTCTACCCATTTAAAACACTTGCACACTCAGCTGGGACGAATGTGTATGGCGAGGAATATCTTTAGGACAAACAAGCAGCATATGGCCCAAGTTATAACTCTGGGGGTCTGGGAGCGCTGGGGGTCTGACCACTGGGACTCCCACCAATCCTTAGGGGTCCCATTGTCCCGATCTGATGGATCTCCATTCAGTATCTTTGGTGCTCCCATAGAGAATTAATGGAGCAGCAGGGCGCATGCTCGTCCTCCATCAGATCGAGGGAATTGGACCCCCATTCTCGGGATCAGTGGGCATCCCAGCAATTGAACCCCAGTGATCAGTTAGTTATGGATAGGGGATAACTTACAACCTTGGCACAACCCCCCTAAGTTACCCATATAACAAACAGAAGAAATATTATTCATTACATTATTTGGAAAAAATGTAGGAAATATCAGTGTTTTTATAGGACTTGAGCTTCAGCCATCAGCTTTATTTTACAATAGTTTCTCACACATTATAGCTCTACAGATTATCTGGACAAGCGCTATCTCTGGCCAGTGGAAGTCTACGTAAGCCATGTCCATAAATAACAGGGAGGTTTATTGCATTGTCATGGGCTCTATCAATATTCGATGACTGACAATTATTTGGAAGTGGACAATTACTATTAGAGTTATCTAAGGTTATTAGGGATGACTAGGAGCCCACAACCTTATAACAGTGCAGTACATGTTTACTTACTCAAGACCCCTTTTCATGGGTAACTATTAGGCCTAAGCACTACGGCCATCGCTCATGACGTGGGATCCAATCTTGTGAGTTCAACAATTATAAAAGGTTTGTATTCTATCTCATGAGCTTCCTCCATATACTTTTTTTTCCTCCCAAACTTAAAGTGGACCTTTCACCACTCCTGACACGCCTGTTTTAATAGTGTCATGCTTTCCCCATGTAATAACAATTCTGGAGCATCTATTCTTATGTCTCTATGTTGTACCATTCCTTTATTATTTCTGCTAGAAGTTATGAATGAATTGCTAGCAGTCTGCAGTAAGGGTACAGAGGGGAGGTAACCAGTTGGGGGGGGTGTCCCTGCACAGTCTGACAATGGCAGCACTGATTGGATAGAGTGAGTCTGTGCAGGTACACCCCCCCAACTGGTTACCTCCCCTCTGTACCCTTACTGCAGACTGCTAGCAATTCATTCATAACTTCTAGTAGAAATAATAAGGGAATGGCACATCAAAGAGCCGCAAGAATAGATGCTCCAGAATTGTTATTACATGGAAGCTATTAGAACAGACATGTCAGAAGGTCCTCTTTAAGCCTACGCCAGTGAATCACAGACGTGTGCTATACGTGTTCCCCACGGACAGCGCACGTACCCATTCATTTTAATGTGTGTATTTACACATCTGTGTTTTAGCACGGTCCGTGGGTCTGTGATTTTAGCACAGGATCATGCTCTGTTTTGTCTGTGCTCATGAATCCATCATGCCCATTATAGTCTATGGGTCTGTCAGAAACATGGACGCAACACAGATGCAATCCGTGTTTCATCCGTGTTTTACAGACCATTAGGAGGACATGCTATGGATTAATTTTCAGCTGATCAGTGTCCGTGAAACAAGGATGACACACAGAGAGTAAAAAACTGACACACAGGCTAAACATGGATCCTTCACCGACATCTTCACAGTTAAATTACTGACCACTCTATCGCGGATTTCATCACAGACATGTGAATGATGCTTCAGGCTGGTTTTAACCTAATATGGTCTTATTTAGTGTCTGTATTTGAATAGATCTAACCCTAGAGATCCAGGTTCGGTTCAGTAGAACCTCAGGGACCCTGGGTGTTATAGCTGTAATGGAGATGCTAAAATATGGCCACATTACAGATGTGTGAAACATACCTAAGGCCTCAGTCAGACAACGGTAATGTGGGCCAATCTTAACCTAAGTATTACAGGTCCAGTCCATCTAAGGGTTTTATGACCCAAACTTACAGCATGATAGGCATATATGATGCTGTAATTTCAGGTCATTAAGCCTTTGGATGGGTCAGAAATTAAATCTGTAATACGGACGATAAATTGTGGCCACATTAAGACTGTCTGAATTAGTGGTGTTTTAGAGCATGGGAAGTATGTGCATAGACATAGATGGTGTAGAGTGCCCAAAAGCCTCTTCTGCCATATAGTAAGATGTCAGTATTATAAATGGCACATGGTGCCATTAGGACAGAGAAGCTTCAAGTTACCCCTCTGGTGGGAACGGCTTAGGCAGGGTGCTGAATCTCCTTATAGAGACCAGTCCTGTATGCAGGGTTGGATTGTCCATAGACTCTACAGGGATATTTTCTGGTGGGCCAATGCCCAGGGGGCCGCCTAAGCCCTTCTCATGGCCGGCCAGTGGCAGTTTTTAGGGATGTATTTTGTGCTGCTGGGGCAGTATTTTGTGATTTGGCTCTGTTGGGGTGGTATAATGTGCCGCGATATGGTATTACTGGCCCCGTCTACTTGTGTTGGCCCTTCCTTCTGTCAATTTGGACCCGACTACAAAACAGGACCACTTTTAGGTTTTTTTTCCAGGGACAGTCCGTCTCTGTCTGCATGGAGACTTATTGGTAATGCTCCATGGGAAAGGAATATGCAAAGAAGAAAGTCATGGGCAGAAAGCAAAGTATCTGAGGGAAATCCTTGAAAACACAGGGCGAGCAATAATTTTTGCTACATTGGGTACACAGGACTAAGGTCTATAGGTTTATTTCTGAACCTACCTATAAGAATGGACCCTAGCTGCAAGTTATTGACTCCAAAGTGAACTCAAAAGGAGGTTGTGTTCTGCCAGACCTTCTGTTGTGTCAGAGCCTGAGCCTACGGAGGATCCTGGTAGGCCAGTCTCACCCTCCTTTTACCCCAGGGCACATATATGGCAAAGGATTAGTACCAACTACCATGCCTCTAATCTGTCTGGTGCTAAACATATCAGGTATCAGAATGTACTGATTTTCTGTCCAAAAGGCAAATGCAATGAAGAGACTCCTGACCCACCATGAGTCTTCCAGCACGGTAAGGAGGCGTTTTGTTGTGCTTGGTATATACGACATTGCATTGTATTCTCAATTTTTCCTAAAAGTGCCTGGTCATAAAAGAAAGCCCTCAGCAGAATACCATCATCTTTCTTCGTAAATCAATGTGTCTTTAAGGCCAAAGAGCAACTGCTACAAATTAAAGTCATCTCCTGGCAATAAGTCTGAGGAGCTGTGGTTGCCTGGCTGACATTTTTTCCAAAACTATTTGAACGCTTCTGTTTTCTTTACCTAGTTTTGTATCAAAAAGCTCTTAATTCATTCACTTGAATTTTTCTTTTTCTTGTCCTATTAAGTAGAAACAGCTGTGGCTCCTTAGCTATGACAAGTATTAAAGCCAGCAGAAGAGCTGAGGCGTCCAGCATGTTACCATACGGAGCACATCAGCATCCAGAACAACTCAGAAGAAAACCACAGAGAAGTGACAGAGTGAGCCCCGCGCTGAAGTCAGCAAATGTACAACTCTTTATTTTTAGTTTACAACGCACCAGAGACCTCAGAATATATTATGCCGAGACACTCAATTCATATCAACGGATGCAATCCAGAGGACAATATTAGGAGAAGAGGCCCATGGGAAAATCTTATAGCGCTGCTCCATAAGACTAGAGATCATATTTAACAAATTCTGCAATATTTTTTTTTTCCTAGGGTCTTTTAATTGTAATATGAGATAGAATAGTTTATTGTGTATGTCAACCTGCAATTTCCCACTGAGTTAGTTTGATATGAAAGTGGATGAATGTTCAAGTTTTTCCAAATATGCAAAGAGTTATCTCCCAAGAAAAAGAAAATCTCACCAGCACCACCTATTGGAAGTGAAGATCTGACTTTCTAACAAGCTTTGGGATTTGACAAGGGAATATAGCCAAGCCAGATATCCATCTGTAGACAGTTATCTGACTTGGCTATACTCCTCTTGTCGAATCCCAAGGCTTGTTAGAAAGCCCTATCTTGACTCTTAGGGAGCCTTTTTCAATAGGTGGTCCTGGCAAAATGGTTCTCTTTTTTGGAAGATACCTCTTTGCATATTCTTTTCCCATGGAGCATCCTAAATAAGTCTTTATATCATGGAGTACTTCCAGTTAGTCTCCATACAGGACTTGTCTTTTTAAGGAGATTCAGTTGCCTACATTTTCCAGAAAAAGCACCGCTAGTATCGGACTGATTTTTCTTGGGCCCACCAGAGAAATATTTCTTATGGTTCACCATCCACACACAAGATTTATCATTGATCTAAAAAAATATTTGTGCATCATGCCATGAGAAGTCAACCCTAATGGCTTATGGCTGGCTCCAAAGTCATCTCCAAACAGAATTTCCTCTGAGGGACTTTGAAGGGGTTGGCCCATCTCAGACATTAATGGTATATAACTAGGATCAATGTCAGATAGGTGTGGTTCCTGCTCCTATGTCCTGAACGGGGCCCTGAAATGAATAGAGAGCAGCGATGCATGTGTGGCCACCCTCCATTCTCTGCTATGGGAGTCCCAAAAACAGCCAAACTCCAGCCTGACTATTTCTGGCAGAGGTGAGGCAGCCGTGCTTGAGCGGTGCGCTCTACATTCACCACTATGGGACATCCAAAAACAGCTGAGCATGCCCGATTCTGGAGATAGGAATGGGTCCCAAAGGTGGGACCTGCACCTATCTGACATTGATGGCACATCCTAGAGATATGCCATCAATGTTTTTTAAGAAAGATCCAAGGCAGCCTAGACCCACCAACATACTCTGGCATTCCAGCCTAACCTCGTGTGCCATGCTTATCTATTTTTGTTTCTTTTACTTGTTTATATAGTGACAACATATTCTGTTTTACTGTACACAGATTCTCTTCCCCATTGGGGTTCAAAATCTGCCTTTTAAGTGGATGTATCAGTATGTTTTTTTAGAGCAAACACAGAAACTCCATGCAGATGTTGCCCTAGCTCAATGTCGAACCTTTTAACAATTTGAGGCAACATAGTTAACCACTGAACCACTGTCCTGTCCATGGGCTGTTTATAGCATTGCATCTCATCTCTATTCACTTGAGTCTTGGAGGCAGACTCCTCCAGTTGGAGTTTCTTTCTATTGTGATGGGGCCTGTAGCTCAGAATGCTCAGAATAGAAGGCTGTGAAAAACAAAGTGTAAGGCACAATTTTATTATAGAAATACTATATTTTATAGCACGTTCACCCCATACAGATGACAAGCATACAGATCAAAGCAGAGCATCTCTGGAACCTCAGTGGACAGTCTTCACTGCAGTGAAGTCCCATCCTGAAGGTCCAGAGCACTATCATCTGTAGGTACATTAATGAATGCATCAGTCAGTGTTTTTGACTTGTAAAATGCATGTTTCTGCTTTGCTGGTTAAACCTCATACTCATAATGCTTCGTTCTATGGAAACACAGACACAACATGCCACTGTATGGCGCTCGGTTCAGTGACCTGTGACTGTGATATTCTGCTGATAGAGCGTGCTACAATATTCTTTTTGTTGGATTTGTATACAGTCTTGCAAAAATAACCTCTATATGACTCCAGAGGTCTACAGAAGTACAGTAAGGTCCAATAGACTCAATGGCTACCTTATTATGGCTTTGTATATTTGTTATATGGAACTGTATAATATGGCCATGTGCATAAGGTCTTAAGTTGCAAATCCAATTGTGACCTTGACTTCCGGCCTGTCCTGCCTCTTCTGTTACCCTCTCGGATCTTACTCTACTTTCGCTCATCTCTGGTCACTACATATAATTGTAGCTCCTCCTAGTAGGACACATTTGGCCACAGTCTGTGGGACAGTATATTCCTTTGTGAGAAGATAGAGACCCTGTTGAAAGCTGGTGATGACTCATTACTCTCTGAACCTAGTGGTTCCATCGATTACTGAATATGTTGTTACTATATAGAGGTGATTTTTATTACACTTAATTTTAAAAACATGTCTTCTGCTTGAATAGGATCCTGTTGACTTGGTGAAGTAGCATCTTCATTGGTTTTGTGCATATGGCGTATTAGTGTCAGACTCTCCTGTCTTTAGCATGTAGTGTATAACTCCCATAGGATATAAGGTTGAAAGACGGAGGAACGAGGAATCTAGACAGGTTATAATGAAAAGTCCGGTCAGAGACGAGCCATAAATCTCTTTCAAGGAACTTCTTCTACCCCCACTTTCTATAAAATACTTTTTGCAGCTTTTCGTCTCTTTTAGCAGTGAGATGAGTATATCATGTCATGATTATGCACTCTTTTCATGGAGAGAACCCAGCCCTGTCCTCATCATCATGTCAGATCATGATAGACTGGCTGCATTGTTCTATGGGATCTACAGCATGGGATTTCTATCAGTGGTGAGGGATTTTCATTGTCAAGTGAAATTAAAACAGGAGCATGTGGTATCTAATGGAAAAAGATTATGATGGATTTTTTTTCGCTTTCTAAAAAATGTTTCATTCATTGACTTCAACGGGAGCAGCGCTGCAATGATGAGCGGCATCTAGTACAATGTTGATGGTGCAGTGTAGTTCCGGTATATATATAGAACAGCTCATCACAGGGTGTGAGGGGCGTGTCGGACCTCACCTCCTTCCCCCACAGATCAGCTAGTGGTGAGGATAGGTCAGACTCGACAACCCCTTTAAGCTGCTTTTAGACACCAGCAATGCACAACTGTGGGTAGAAATGCACTGAGCACATAGGACATGTGTATGATGTTTTATAGAGACTGCTGACATCTCGGTTGCTGACAGCAAAGTAACACTCTGAGTGTCATATTCCTTCATGCTGGATGTCAATGAGAATTGTTGTTATGCTGCCAACCAGTGGCCAGCTGTGTTGGATAATATGCTGTTATGTGCACTGGACCTTTTTTAGTCGCATGATCTAATTATGCAGATACTTAAGTCAAAGTGAGAGCGCATGCTAAAAGATAGTACATAGAAGAGCAGGCAAGCCCCAAAATATGTGCTGGGGAGAAGCTGCTGCTGTTGGAGACAGATCCAACCATACTCCTGCATTATAGTCAGCTACTAAGTGGAGGTGTGCACTAGTCATAAGAGTATACTGCCACAGAGCAGCTGAGCATTTAAGTGGAAAGGTATAGCTGGCAGCAGGGATCTCATATGATCTAATTATGCAGATCCTTAAGTCAACATGAGAGCACATGCCTATGAGACAATACATAGAAGAGCAGGCAAGCCTTGTGGTAAGATGCAGGCGGGCCTGAGACTTGAGAGAGAAAGTATGTGCTGGGAAGAAGTTGCTGCTCCTGGAGACAGATCCAGCATTACTCTGTGTTCTAGGCAGCTAGCAAGTGGAGGTGTGTACTAGTCATAAGGGTACAACACACATCGAGTCATATATACCACCGCACGGCAGCTGAACATTTCAGTGGAAAGGAATAGCTTGGAGCAGGCAAAGCTGCTTATACTTTCTAGTCCTTTCACCCTGTAGCAACCAGAAACCTGTGCTGATGCCTGGCCAGGACTACAAAGACCAGCCCTTCTGCCACAGTGTAAGCCGCAATTGTGTGTGTTTTGTGCCACAGGGAGAATTACCAGGGCTTATAAAGCTGAAAATTTAATATCGATAACCTATCCTCAGGATAAGTCATCAATAACAGATCGGCGGGGGTTCAACACCCAGCACCCCGCCGATCAGCGGGGTGAAGAGAAGGTTTCCCTTTATTATTTATCTGCTCACAGTTGACATCGCAGAGGTGAAAAGGTGTAATTAAAAGCCTTCCAATTCACTTCTAGTATTCAAGTGTATAGGAATGAGCCGTCCCATAGAAGTGAAGGGGATGGTTTGTAATTACATCTGCTCGCTGCTGTGATGTCGACGGTGAGCTGGTAAACAATGAAGGCAAGGCCATATACAAATAAGAATTACTAAAAAGTAATTCACTAAGGTGGAACTCCTTTCCGCACGAAAATCCGCCATGGCAAATCTGCAGCTATTCAGTCATGTGTGAACCTGCCCTCCAAGTTCTTTGTGCCCTTTTTTGTGTCCTTTTTTTGTTTGCATTTTTTGATGCGTCCAGATGTTGCAGTACTTTACAGTCTATAGTGAATTGAGAAATTCAGCACAATGTTTTCTTTGCATGATGTTTTATGTTGCATTTGAGCATTTTTGCCTGCTTTGGTATGGTTTGTTTTTTTATGGTTTTGTTTTTTTCAGGCATCTTCCCAGGCATCTCTATGGGAGTTAAAAATGTCTGGAAAACACCCGTATAAAATTTTAAGGTATAGATATGAGCAACCTGACACTGTAGAACCCAATCTGTTTCCTTGCAGGGTGCTTCTCATACAATATGCGTTAATTGCCCAGAATCTTGAGATTGACTTTTTTGTGTTTTTGTTGTGTTAGTGAATGACCGGAGCAAGGAACAATTAAATTCTTGTTTTAGTTTCTCAGACCAAACATTTGTCTTTTAAATATAAGCTTGCTGAGGTCTAGCAGGTGTTGTAGAGAATGAAAGCTCTCCGGTGAATGAGCTGAGTCTGGCTGATTCTCATTGTGCTCTCTGCTTGGCCTTGATAGTGCTCTCAGTACTGAATCCAGAAGCAAAATAACGTACTCCCCCAATTTTGTGTCCTTCACCTCAGGAATTAAACATTTTAGAGATTGCAAAAAAAAATAAAATTCATCAGCCTGACTCACATTTTGGTTTCAGATGCTACTTGTTAATGTCTGTGGGTCAAATTCACTGATGTCATATACAGAGTCGCTAATACATCAGGAATCCTGAGTATACCATGCATAGTACACTGCAAGGAAAGCAGAAATACCAGTGCAGTACCCTGGAGTAGGGCATACTTGCAAATTGTATGCTGCTTAATACTTTTTGTGTTACTTAATGTCATGTCATGCTCTGTATACCCAGTATGGTTATGGATGGAAGTGACAGAGTTAATCAACTCTGGCACTGCCCCTACAGGAAGCTTGGGTGTGGATCCTAGATCGGCACCCAGTTGAGTCTAGAGAGTTCAAGCCTGGAGTTAGCTGAGCAACTCCATATTCTGTATTCCTCACAAGAATGGACTAAAGCTACAGAGACAAGAATGTTCAGAAATCTGCACGGTTGACCACTGGAGTCAGTAAGTTATCCTGCTACCTAAGCTATTTAGACTTTACTGCAGTGAGGGGAATACTGTTAAGACACCCGTCACACTTGGACATGACTTGGCTAGTTGTATCTTAAAACCTGTGCACCCCAGTTACAAATTACACACACAATTGCAAAAATGATTGGCAGCCATAGATTCTCCAGAAAGAGACTTGAGAAGGATAGAAAGGAAAGAGTATGATAATTTACATCCTTGCTCAATTCCACAAAAACCCATCTGGGGAGATTTGCACTGTATATGCAGTACACCAGACCTGTTGTATCTGCAAAGTTTGGTGGTGTGTTATGGAATATGTGTTATGTTAATGCTATGTACTGCACACTCAGTTATCCAGCATGAGCCACACAAGGCCAGAGTTTACAATTCTGGCCAAACACTCTCTAGAGCTCAGGGTGTGGGTCAGCTCCCCACCCCCCTTAGTTCCAATAGCTTACAGTAAGTCAGTGAAAATAGGAAGAAGGGGCAGTCTCATGTGCTCCTTTTCCATATATTCCAGCTCCAAGCCCTGGAGCTAGGTCACCTCCACAAGTTCCAGGAGATGCAAGCAAGCAAGACATAAAAGAGGAGGATTTGCATGGCTACAGTAAAAGAGAGAGCAAGGCAAACCAGCTTAAGATGATGGCGATCCAGACCGTGCTGCTGCAGAGGGATAACAGGTTAAGGCACCACAGATTAATGGACACTACAGCCACGGTTGCAAGAGCACAGCTATTAGCCAGAAATCCCTATAGCAGATGTTTTAGTCAGAGTAATCTTAGGGCCAATGCCGTATTCATCTGTTTATCCCATGGTGGGAGGACTTTGCACTGTGTACAAACTACTGCTGGATGTATTACAACTGCATACAATAAAGAGAGTCTCTTCAAGTTTCATCAGGCTGTCAGGGATCCACCTGTTGGCGCTCCCCTGGCAGGTTTCGCCCCTTCACAGCAGCTGTACCGGCGTCAAGCCTCGCTGTCGTGGGTGCTGCTTGGCCTATCAGGGAACAGAAGCTTCGGACCAATAAGATGTGGCTCCGGCATCACATGCTCTCTGCCAGATTTATACAGGCAGCTGCTGGCAACAGGTGCCTATGATTGGTTTCCTTGGCCTCACTAGCATGTATTGTACTTCTGTTTGGGTCTCTGGTAATCTGAATTTTGGATTGTCCCTTACCTTGCTTCTGACTGCCATTTACTTCCTGACGTGATCTCCTGGTTCTGATCCTATCTGGTATTTGACTCCGTGCATTTTGTCTTGGTTCTGATGTATCTCTGGTTTGGGATCTAGCCTGATTATGACTTTGCTCGTGGATTCTGATCCAGTCCTGGTTTGCCTGTCTGGTTCTGACTTCTTTGTATTTGACTTCTCTTATCCTTCAGGTTAGGCCCCTGCACATAATTAAGAAGGGACTATCGACCAGTTGTGGGCCATCTCCTAGGACAGATCGTGCAAATAGTTAGGGACAATGGTGTGGCTGGATTTCAGGGCTTCACTGTCCCCTACCATAACACAGGCCTGGTCTCTTACTCTCTTAACACCATACACTGGCCATTGCATTTCCAACACATGCCTTGCCTAGCACCAACATGGTCGTTAACACCATAGGCACCCCAGAATCACCATTAGGCAGGGAGTTCACGCCAAGGAAACATTGGGTGTGGCTCCTTCACTGCACTGACCCCAAGGAGAAATGATCTGAGGATGTGCAGTGTGACAGATCATCATCAGGGCCAGTGTTGACAACCTAAATTCTTATTTTTTTCTGGACAATTTATCCAGAAATTATGGACAGCCAACATTTTTTACCGACAAATTGGAAAATTATACTGAACTATAATTAATATATATTATATAAGCAATACATGTCTATAGGTCAGATACTAATAATGAGCACATTACCAGCACTTACTGTGATCTCTAAAATGCTGATAATTATAATCAAAGTTACCTGTTCAAACACCACCAGCCTAAAAAAAAATTTCAAACACATCTAACTTTTTTCACGGACACTGGAAAAAAAAGTCACCTATTTTTATGGACTGTCCAGGAATTTCTGGACTGTTGGCAACCCTGATCAGGGCCACTACCACTCCCATCCTTTGCTCCCGCTCCTCAGGAGCTCACTGTATACATTGTGAAAAGTGTGTTTTTGGATGTACTACAACTCCTAATGTGCACTACAGTAAAGAGAGATATTTATTCTGTTAAATCTGGCCTGCTTACTGACTCCTACACATCAGACAGGAGTCCCGACATCATGGTGTGCCCTGGGGAAGAAAGGGTGTGTCATCCTTTCACTGCATGGCCCTAGGAAGCAATAGTGAGAGTAAATCCACTGTGATTGACTGTAGTAGGCAGAGCCACTACCACTCCCATTCTCTGCTCCCTTTATACTGTCCCCTACTTCTTGCGTAGGCCCTATTCATGTATATCCGGCGATTCAGCTCAGTTTCCCTACAATGTGGTGCAAAAGGACAACTCAAGCTAGAACTAATCCAATAGCTTTCTATGGGCTCATTCATACTCATTCAGCGCATCACATATCTAATACCGGTAGCACCGAACAGAAAAAAGCTGCATGCCACATCTTTGAGTCTGTAGATGTCGGACTTATGCGTCAATTGCACATACGCATCTATAGTGAAGTCCCTTTGACTAAATCCTTTTAAGCTTGTGTGAATTTTCCCATATTTTTATCTTCATTTATTGTCATCAAAGCCTTTTCTGAATGGTGAGTTGGTTGATCAAAGAAAAAGGTCCTATAATTGTATTCAAAATGTCTCAGGCTAAGTTCCCGTACAGCAGATTTTTGTCCAGATGAAATCTGCATCAAGTCCTCTACACATAAATCTGCAATGTTATGTTATGTGGATTTTGATGGGGAGATGCAGATCTTGTGAATTTTGATGTGAATTTGAAACTGTAAATAAAGTTTTTTTTTTAAAGAACATTATTCTGATATATATATATATATATATACACTCACCGGCCACTTTATTAGGTACACCATGCTAGTAACGGGTTGGACCCCCTTTTGCCTTCAGAACTGCCTCAATTCTTCGTGGCATAGATTCAACAAGGTGCTGGAAGCATTCCTCAGAGATTTTGGTCCATATTGACATGATGGCATCACACAGTTGCCGCAGATTTGTCGGCTGCACATCCATGATGCGAATCTCCCGTTCCACCACATCCCAAAGATGCTCTATTGGATTGAGATCTGGTGACTGTGGAGGCCATTTAAGTACAGTGAACTCATTGTCATGTTCAAGAAACCAGTCTGAGATGATTCCAGCTTTATGACATGGCGCATTATCCTGCTGAAAGTAGCCATCAGATGTTGGGTACATTGTGGTCATAAAGGGATGGACATGGTCAGCAACAATACTCAGGTAGGCTGTGGCGTTGCAACGATGCTCAATTGGTACCAAGGGGCCCAAAGAGTGCCAAGAAAATATTCCCCACACCATGACACCACCACCAGCTTGAACCGTTGATACAAGGCAGGATGGATCCATGCTTTCATGTTGTTGACGCCAAATTCTGACCCTACCATCCGAATGTCGCAGCAGAAATCGAGACTCATCAGACCAGGCAACGTTTTTCCAATCTTCTACTGTCCAATTTCGATGAGCTTGTGCAAATTGTAGCCTCAGTTTCCTGTTCTTAGCTGAAAGGAGTGGCACCCGGTGTGGTCTTCTGCTGCTGTAGCCCATCTGCCTCAAAGTTCGACGTACTGTGCGTTCAGAGATGCTCTTCTGCCTACCTTGGTTGTAACGGGTGGCAATTTGAGTCACTGTTGCCTTTCTATCAGCTTGAACCAGTCTGCCCATTCTCCTCTGACCTCTGGCATCAACAAGGCATTTCCGCCCACAGAACTGCCGCTCACTGGATGTTTTTTCTTTTTCGGACCATTCTCTGTAAACCCTAGAGATGGTTGTGCGTGAAAATCCCAGTAGATCAGCAGTTTCTGAAATACTCAGACCAGCCCTTCTGGCACCAACAACCATGCCACGTTCAAAGGCACTCAAATCACCTTTCTTCCCCATACTGATGCTCGGTTTGAACTGCAGGAGATTGTCTTGACCATGTCTACATGCCTAAATGCACTGAGTTGCCGCCATGTGATTGGCTGATTAGAAATTAAGTGTTAACGAGCAGTTGGACAGGTGTACCTAATAAAGTGGCCGGTGAGTGTATATATAGAGAGAGAGAGAGAGAATAATCAAAAGGGGAGAATAAAAGGAAAATGTTTATACGAATAAACCAACAACAAATTACCAATTACCATCAGCGTGATATTTTTTGTACTGTATTTTTAATTCTTTATATACTGAATCTCAAATAAGAGAAAAAAAATAAAACATAAAATCATAATTATTCATTTAGGTGGGTGTTAATGTGAAACATTAAGCCATACATTTACAATAAGAATTCATATTTGCATTATTTGTTTCAATACATTTTCTTTTTACTTTTGGCATTTTGAAGCTAAATCTGGATAAAGTTTTTTTTATAATTATTGGTACAAGTAATTGCTCTAGAAAAAAGGCAGTAGCAGAAGTTTGATTTTGCCACTTTGGTAATTTTTGTATATTATAATTAGAATATTCTTCTTTGCAAACATCAAGAGGATAATAAAATATTTTTGTACTAGGGTCTAGTTACACATCAATAACAAATCCTAATGCTATATATATATATATATATATATATATATATATATATATATATTTACATAGAGATAGATAGACAGCTGGCATTTGGGTCATTATTAAATTTTTATTACAGTTTTAAATTCAATTATAAAATTTTTCATTATATCTATGGCTATTTGTTTTGTGAACATACTAATAAAATATATATATATATATCATTTTTTTTAATCTAGTTGTTTAAATATACATATATGCTATAGTCTACAATCTAAAAACTAATTATACTAATAATCAAAAATATAAAAGAATACATTTTGAAAACCAAAAAACAAAGCAAAGTCATCACTGTAGCATAAAACTAATTTCTATCATGGGAACCCTGCTGATGATCACAAATAAATGATCCTGCACCCACACTGTTTTTGTTAGTTCCTGTTTAGCTTTGATTAATTGTGCTAAGAAATACACACATTTCGGTCCCTGGGATACCGCAGCCATGTAAAAACAGTAGGCTGTTGTGATGTCCTTTTAGGTCACAAGAATTCATACGTCTTTCCGCTCTCATATATGGCTTCTTTTTCTGGTTTCCTATAACTAGATAGGCGCCTAAAAAAGATAGAAAGACAACGGAATCGTATTTATCTGCTCTCAACAGTTTGGCCCCTGTAGACTTCAAGATAAAAGAACAATTTGAGAAAAACTTTGTGCCCAGGTGGTCATCTTGCATTTAATACATCTCAACTTGAGATAAGAAGTCTTCTCCAGCTTTTTAAATTGTGGCCTGGCGAAAAGAGGAAAAAAAAAACATGAGATGTTAGCCATTAAAGTCCTGTATGAAATTGTCTAGATCGGAGTGATAGAACGCAGCTTCGAAAGAAATAGTTTGCCGACTGAGGGAAAGTTCTTTTTTGCCAATTCCAAAGTGGATTTTGAAAACAAATTCTTGGCTGGAAACATGAAAGGATAGGTGTGGAATGTTATCTGGAAGAACAAGGTCATTCCTTAATCACTAAAAAAGTTTGACTTCCTTTTGTTTTTTAACTCCTTCCATTGTGTCTTTGCAACATCAACCGAAATCCCCCCCTTGTATATCTGAGTACTGTGGTGGGTTGGACGCATCAATCTCTCTGTAATATTTTTAGCTGCATGTTTGAGTCTTGCATGACAGGACATCTGCTAGACGTTCCTTTTCTTAGGGCAAAATTAAAGTCAGTTAAAGGGGTTTTCCAGGTGTTTATTATTGACCTATCCTCAGGAATAGAGATGAGAGAAGTTTTGAAAAATTCGATTCGACCGATTCGTCAAACTAATTAGTTATGAATCTCAATAAATCAGGTATACCCGTATGAGTGGATGTATGGAGCGGGCTGCTGCAGTGAGCCCGCTCCATACATGGTGGGTGCCGGTTGTATCATACAGCAGACACCCGGCCGCAATGACTGGTAATTCCACTGAACCTTGTCATTTAACCCCTCAGATGCCGCAATCAACACTGACCGTGGCATCTGTGAAATAAGGCAGAGGGATGTGACTCCGTCTGGCTTCCGATAGGAGCCCCAACAGTGAAATTGCAGGACTCCGATCGATTATCATGCCAGCTTGGACGCCTTTAAAGCTTCGAATTACTGTCATGTTAACTTCCCTGCTGCGCTGTGCATGAGGCACAGCACAGCAAGGAGCGCGTCAAAATCCCATTCACCCTAATAGATCTCTATTAGAGTCAATAGGATAAGGGATCAAAAGATGCAAAGTTCTAGCCCCCTAAGGGGGTTAAAAGAAATTGAGAAACAGTGATCAAAAAGTCGTACATACCACAAAAATGGTACCAATGAAATCTAAATTTCGTCCCGCAAAAAACAAGCCAATCATACAGGCCTGTAGACTGAAATATAAAAAAAGTTCTAACTGTTGGAAAATTGTGATGCAAAGAAAGTTTTGATTTTTTTCAAAGGCTTTTATTTTTTTTTAAAGTAGTAAAACACACAAAAAAATATTGAAGTTTGGTATCGTCGTATTCATATTGATCCACAGATCAAGGACGTTATTTCATTTTTAGCGCACAGTGAACGCCGTGATGTAAAAAGCTCAAAAACCAGAATAGCGTATTTTTTTTTTCAATTTAACCCCACAAAGATTTTTTTTTTCTATTTTACAATAACAGACATGGTAAATTGAAAGGTGCTCTTAAAGGTGCAACTTATCCTAAAAAAATAAGCCCTCATATGACTATATGAATGGAAAATTAAAAAGGTTATGGCTATTGTAACTTTGGGAGGAAAAACCAAAAATGCAAAACCAAAAATGGGCCCAGTACTATACCATCTGAAAAAAATACAAACAATGTAAAAACAAACTGAGAATAAATATTAAAATGTACACATTAAAATTGTAGATGGTTCTGTTTTGGCAAATGGAGAACTACTGAAAGCACAGAAATTATGTTTTAACACTGTAGACATGATTTCCATATTCCAAGTGTAAAATCTAAAACTATAGAAATATATACTTTGAACTGGATAGTATTTAGCTTTAAACATGTATTACGGTTAATACAAGATGGCCTGAACATGGTGGATGAATCAAACATGGCCGCTGGATTATTGCCATAAGGGTCAGGAGCCTGAAAACTAACTGCCATATAAAATAGTGGTCAAACAGGGGCTGTTGCTGGTATAGGGATTGGCTGGTTAGGTGTGTGGCACAATATGCAAATTATTGCTGTAGTGACCTGCAATCTTCTGAAAATGCCACTTTTGTGTGAGAATTACCTAAAGGGGTTACATAGGGCCAATAGTTGACCATTATATACATTTTACCTAATAATTAAAATTATACTTACCTTTAACCCTTGCATCCTGAAACTACATATGACCTGGTCCCCCTAAGGGGTACATAAAAAAAAGGAAGATTTCCATATTCTAGTGCATAATACTTCCATAGTCAACTACATGGAAAGGGAGGGACTGTAGTACGAGCAACTTGGCCAGGAGCACGTTCAGCTTCTGCACCACTGGATTAGTGCCTGCATACTGTTGTCTTTTTGCAATTGCTTCTGTGATTGATTGCTATCAAAACAAGTGATGAGGAGAAGGAGGAGCATCAGGAGCAATAGACGACATTGAAGTCGATGGGAAGGAATGGTAGCTTTCTTCTGCTGACGTTGACAAGCCCTGACTGCTAGAGAGGGGGTGTGGGCTGGTGTGTTCCTCACAGGTAGTCTCCTGAGTAGTAGATGATGTACTCCTCCCACGTTTGGCTGCAGATCTCCCACTGCTTCCACCCTGCTGTCTCAGGGGCATGCTTCCACCCTGCTGTCTCAAGGTACACTGCCACCCTTGTCCCCTGATGATGATGCCCCCTCTTCACCGTGCTCCCATGTGCGATAGACTACACCATCATCTAAATCTGTTTGGTCGTCACTTGTGTCACCCTCACCTGTCTTTTGCGCATGTCCCTGACCTCTCACATGTGCTCCCATGTGACTGTCATCATCAGTAGTTGCACACCTCGAGGAGTCCACAGCGGACCTCTCCTCCAAGTGTGGGTCGGCCTGTAACTGCTGACTGTCCTCAAAAAGTTCATTCTCACTGAAAAGTGGAGCAGAGCCGGCAGAATACTGTATCTTACTTGGCTAGCAGAAGGAGCAGCAAAAGCAAGAGGCAGGTTCAGGTAAAGTATGCAGACAGGAACCGGAGAGGATGATGTAAGATCATTACAGGGCGGGCCAGAGGTTACCATGGGGAGGGGTTAGGCATGCAAATCACAGAGGGGCCTGGGCACTTACAGCCATAACACCACCCTGGGCACTTGTAAGACCTTATTTGCATAAGTTTATAACCTCATTTTTGCAGCTTTTCTACATGGGACAAATAGGTATCAAAGGTACTGTTTTATTAATGTGTATGTGCTCAATAACACAGTTTAAAATATGAAAACCTGGTGACAGATATCCCATTAATTGTGAATGTCACAGCAGTTGAACAAGATAAATGCGGCGATTACACTTAACCTGCAGTCTCCCTAAGCTCTCCCTACACTCTCCCTATAGTCTAAAAAAAACCTCTCCCTACGATCTCCTTGCACTCTCCCTTTCCATTATTCTTTTTTTTTTTTTTTAACTGTTTGCAGCAACACAGCCCCTAGCGCATTTGTCTCTCCCTATGCTCAGCTCCCAGTGAAATGGTGGAGACCATGTGGAGTGAGGCTCTTATAGGGCTGTGACATCACAGGGGATGGCTATCTGCGGATTGGCTGGCTGCACAGCATTATGGGTGATTCTTGGGCTGCTTACTTTTACTTCATAATACATGTAGCTGCCATTTTAGAAAAAAATGATTTGTTACCACAAAGTGGTAAAGTGGAGGAAATTCGGATTTGTGGAGAATCAAATTTTTCCTAAACTTCAGATCGAATTCCACTTCAGATGCTTTGATTCGTTTAACAGTACTCAAGAAAGGTCATCCATAGCTGATTGGTGGGGTCCTATACCTAACACCCTTAACACCCCCACAATCAGCTGTTTAAAGAGTCTGTGGTGCTTAGGTAAGCACTGTTGCTTCCTTGCAGCTCACCATGCACAGTGCCATACATTGTACAGCGGCTGTGCGTAGTATCGCCGCTTAGCCCCATGCTTTTGAATGGGACTGAGCTGCTCCTAGACCATGTGACCGATGAATGTGATGTCACTAGCCTAGAGAGAAACCACAGCTGATCAACAGGGGTACCAGGTGTTGGACCACCACAGAGCAGATACTGATGACCTATCCTGAGGATAGGTCATTAATATTAAACACCTAGACAACCCTTTTAGCCTATCCCTGTATCTGAATACATGTTGGTGCCCTCTTCCACTCAAGGCACCTACACCTCCAAAAGAAAATGGAAGCATCCAGCGTGCATAAAAGTCCACCTTTATTAAATCGTGGTTAAAACATCCTCCTGAAATGAATGCAACATCAAGCCAACATGTTTTCACCAAACACTACCACATTAACTACATTTAAATATCACTCCTAAGTGTGAAAAACAGATGAAACAAGATACAATCACATGGTCATGCAGATGAAATGTGAATGCGGGATTAAAAAAGCAGAAAATGTAATGAAAATGTGGAGGCAGTATTTATAAGATTAAAAAAATAAATAAATAAATAAATAAATTAAAAAAAAAAAAAAAAAATATATATATATATATATATATATATATATATATATATATATATAATGAGATGAATGTATACCTAGCAACTCACTCTTCCCTGGAAGGCTCCTGAAACTGGTCGCAGACATGGGAGATTGGGAACTTAAAGTGGCCCTGGAAAACAAAAACTAAAAGTTGCCCCATGTCTAGTAGCGTACATAGAGAAGTAAGGGCCCCATAGCAAGGATCAAACCAGGCCCCCCACACAGAACAGAAGGGATTCTGCCTAGAGATGGTGGGCCAACTAAACTAGTCAGGGCCAACAGAAGTAGAAGGGCACTACAAAACTGTAGTGTAGCACAAAATGCTGCCCCAGCAGAACCATATACTATAGTACAGCACAAAATATTGTCACCTTTACCACAGTATTCAACTGTATCACCGTTCTGAGGACAGTGATACAGTTGAGTATAGGAGGGCATCTGCTGCCCCTGACCAGGTACATAAGAACCCGATGCTCCTAGCATGGATGAATACTGAGCACATCAGATCGTTATGTACCCAGCTGATGGCAGTGAGGAGGGCTTAGGCATCCCCCTAGGCATTGACCCACTGGAAAATTTCCCTTTAGGGTCTATGGCCGGTCCGGTCCTGGTCACAAATCTAACCACGTATTGGAGAATTTGAAAGACTCCATGATATTTCTTCTTTGCTTTTCCTTTAAGTTCCCACACGAAAGATAATTTCCACAGTGGATCAGTTCTGCCATGGATTTGGCCGCAAATCTGCGCAAAATCCACAGCAAAATCTGCACGTGATGTATGTGGATCTTGTCATGTATCTGAACACACGTATCTGAAATGATATGATCTGAAGGAGCTTTACCTTAGGCTTTAAGACACCACGGTTCCTTCTAGACGCAATTGTATACGGCGCTGAACATGCAGCAGATTTATGTTTTGGCCAAATTCATGGCAGAGCAGCAAGGCTTGGTCCCGCCCTCGGTGCACGTAACTGCTCATTTGCATATGGATTAAAAGTATGTAAGAAAAAGCTATCATTACATTCAGCTACGCTAGCCCAACAAGGTATTGTGCCTTTAAATGATGGCACCCAGTGGCACCGTAGGAGAGCCGCACCCAAACATGTAGTCACATGGACTGACTGTGCTCAGGAATGCCCCCTTGTGGAAACCATGCCTACGCTATTTGATATTTTGGCAGGTGAAATACCTCCGTGGCTGGTCCTCCTTCCATATTTCATGATCTTTTATGTTTGTAAAAAATGTTTTAATTAGAAATCTGATAAAAGCTCCTGAACTGGTTTGTACATATTTCTAGCAAGTCGCTGCCTTTAGCGCATACCACTACGGTTAATACTAATTTATTGCTTTATGGAAAGGACAAGAAACAAAGTACTCTCCTCGTGGAAATCTTGATTTCCCCGTGATCGCTGAACTGAACGCATTTAACTTGGACCGCAAGGTCAATCCAGCTGCTGTGGTAGAAGGACAGGAGATAATTAATGTCCATGAAGCTGGTGGTACCACTGTTGTTTCTCGTCTAGGCACCTTCTTCTATATCTCTTCACTTCATATAACTGATTTTGGAAATTATCCCATTTTTTACAAAAAAACCCCTACTATAATCCCACATGGTGAAATGCCAGACATTTATGGGGAAGACAAAAAAACGTTACTTCCACAACAGCAATAAATTTTAGCTCTTCCTAGTTAAAAAGAAAAAAAAATGTTAGTCGTGTGAATCTTTTTTTCTAGAAGAACTTATTTAACTGATTCCCACAAGTGGAGGGGAACTGGTTTATCAGCGGTGTCATATGTACAAGTGGTAAAATTAGTAATTAAAGGAGTTCTCCCGAAAAAAAATATTCCGGTATCTGGATCTGAATACTTTTGTAATTGCATGTAATTAAAAATGTAGTATAGCCACTGAGTTATTCATTAAAATGTATCTGTATAGCGCCACCTGCTGTTTGTTTTTTTCATATTTCTTTGTCCGGCTCACTGAGATGGTCGCACATGCTCAGTTTCATCCTTCAACTGCCTCCTGAACTGTGATAAGGAGAGTATGAACAGCGGAATGGTCACTGCCAGTATCCATAGTTAAAACCACCTTGCAATCCAGCAGCGGTGGCAGTGCTTTCACACAATAGGTGCTTTTCCTGTAGAGTGTAAGCACGTCCACCGCTGCTGGATTGCAGGGTGGTCGTAACTATGGAAACAAGCAGTGTATAGTGTGATGGAAAAATTATAGCGTGATGAAAAAGTGCCTTGTATTCACTTTTTCTACATAATAAATGCCATTTGCTAAAGTAAGACAACCCCTTTAATTTGAGTGATTTACAAGATATTTAGACTGGGGCTACACAGCAATCTTTGGTCATGGGACAGGTGTTGCACCCAAGATCGCCTTGTAGATCAATGGAAGCTTCTTATAAACCGAATCCATCAGAATAACTTTATCGCAGGTGTTAAAATCCTTAAAATTAATTTTATTTTATTTAAAAAAACTTGTTGCTATTTTTTTAATCAAAGGGGCACACATACATTACCCTAAGTCTTTTATAGGTATAATAACATGCAACAAAATTCCCCAGATTCTGCAGGGACAATATAATCTATAATATGATTTGCTTTAAAGGGGACATATCCCCATTTTTACCCAGGCAGCCTACCCTGATTCATGCTTCAATGTTTTCCTTTGCCCAGCGATGAATCAAAAGACCTAGTTAAGATGTAATTTTCCTTCTGCCTCTGTCGTTTAATGTATAGAGTAATGCTCACGTCCATCTGCTGAGCTGGTCGCACATGCTCAGTTCCTTCCTTCATCTGCCACCAGCCATATCTACTGTTAGAAGCTGTGACAGTTACAAGGTAAGAGCTGCAGCAGAGAGTACATGCCCCTAAGAAAGGACACACCTACTGAACTATAATAGGGAGAGAGCTGCAGAAGAAAGGACACACCCCCTGAAGAGAATCTAGCAGAACAACTGTCAAAATGAATGGGGAGATCTCTGTATTCATATGAAATACAGGTCTGGCTCTTGTTTTGTTAGACAGAGATCATCATGTACTATACATTATTCCTGTTTTGTCATTCTTACATCAATCATGGCATAACCCTTTAAAAATGGGCAGTGTTTCTGAAAAGGTGTGTGGCCTTTTGGAAAATTGATAGAAGTTGGAAAAATCTTAATTTTGTACAATTTTGGACAATACGAGAAATTTGTAAATGAAATAGTTGATTAGCAATAGTTGATTTCCGAATCAGAATGAAATTTCAAGTCTCATTAAAAATAATTTTTTATATATATTTTGAATTTTAAAAGTGAACCTATTTATTGAGTTTATTATTTTACTTTTTTAGCCGTCAGTTTGAAATTTGAATTTTGGAGCCTCTTACACAACTGAGCGGCAGCCAAGGAGAAAAGGACAGAAACTGCAGACAATTTGAATGATATAAATCTCTAGGATTTTGTAGGGGGAAAGATGAGAAAGATCCAAATTTACATCAGAAATCACCTACTGCGCTTTATGTGGTCCAAAGGAGAGAATGCCTCTTGATTAATGAGAATGTTTTTTTTTTTTTTTTTTTTTTTAGAATAGAGAAATGCTATAATTCTACACAGATGGCAGTTTTCGGCGAGATACAAAATGCATTTTGTGATAAATAATATATGGAACTAGAGTTGAACATGACAAATGATATCAGCGGGATCTCACGTATGTACATATATCATCGCCGTAGAAGTAAAATTCCAAGCCATAACTCATTGGTCAGGATACTTTCACATGTTTTTAAACATATCTTTCACTTTTTTATTGCTGCACCAAAAAAAGTTGTTTTTAGTTGTAGTTTTGCTTGAATTTTTTTTTACTTATGGTGTTTTAAAATATATAAAAAGGGGTTGAAAAAAATGGAAATAAAAAGTGGAAACAATATAAAATGTGGGAAAATATTTTTTTATTTATTTTATGCTCTTATTTAACGCTACTATATAACACAGCGCTTTACAGACATTAACATCAAGCTAATATAAATATAAATTCAGATCTTGTAATACTTAGCTTACTTTTGTAATACTGTGCGGAGGTGGACCTATTCCTTTCAATGGGGCCACAAAAGATGCGGACAGCACGCGGTGTACTTCCATTCCGTGGCCCCGCAAAAGAGATAGAACATGTCCTACTCTTTTCCTCAATTGTGAACAAGAATGGGCATTTCTATCATAGAGCCAGCGGTTCCGTTCCGCAAAGTGAGGGATGCACATGGCCAGTACCGTGTTTTGCAGGTCCGCAATTTGCTGACCACAAAACACATACGGTCGTCTGAACGAGCCTTTAGTGTGTTAGAACTGCAATGTAGAATATGATAAAATACTAAGAGATTCACACCCAGCCAAGAGATGCCGATTAGGAACTTGACCTGCCAAAAATCTACTGTTTTTACTTCCTGACATACAACATGAGATATAGTAAATTTAAAGGTTTTTTGGGATTTTCATACTGATGGCCTATTCTCAGGATAGGTCATCAATATGGGATCAGTGGGGTCTGACTCCTGGCACCCCATCGATCAACTGTTAGATGAGGTTGTGGGGCTTCATGAGTGATTAGGCCTCTACCTAGGCCGTATGATGTGACATTCATCGATCACATGGCCTAGGCGCGGCTCAGCCACATGGAAGTGAATGGGGCTGAGCTTCAAGACCAATCACAGCCACATTCAATGGACGACGCTGTGCTTGGTTAGCTGTAAGGAGGCCGCGGTGCTCATTTCAGCTCTGGTGAGTGCTGTGGCTTCCTCTAACAGAGTTGGACCCCCACGGATCTCATATTGATGACCTATCCTGATGATAGTCCATCATTATGAAATTCCAAAAAAAAAACCTTAGTTGTTGATTGCTTTTTATGACCTTAAAGGGACTATCCCAGGACTAATGTAAAAAATGAAAATCAGACATCATATAATACATGACAACCTCTTTCTAACAAAGCTAGAACCAGCCATGTACCTCACATGGATCCAGAGATCTCCCCATTTATTGCTCTGCTAGACTTACAGTACAGACCAAAAGTTTGGACACACCTTCTCATTCAAAGAGTTTTCTGTATTTTCATGACTATGAAAACTGTAGATTCACACTGAAGGCATCAAAACTATGAATTAACACATGTGGAATTATATACTTAACAAAAAAGTGTGAAACAACTGAAAATATCTCTTATATTCTAGGTTCTTCAAAGTAGCCACCTTTTGCTTTAATTACCGCTTTGCACACTCTTGGCATTCTCTTGATGAGCTTCAAAAGGTAGTCACCTGAAATGGTTTTCACTTTACAGGTGTGCCCTGTCAGGTTTAACAAGTGGGATTTCTTGCCTTATAAATGGGCTTGGGACCATGAGTTGTGTTGGGCAGAAGTCAGGTGGATACACAGCTGATAGTCCTACTGAATAGACTGTTAGAATTTGTATTATGACAAGAAAAAAGCAGCTAAGTAAAGAAAAACGAGTGGCCATCATTACAAATGAAGGTCAGTCAGTCCGAAAAATTAGGAAAACTTTGAAAGTGTCCCCAAGTGCAGTCGCAAAAACCATCAAGCGCTACAAAGAAGCTGGCTGACATGAGGACCGCCCCAGGAAAGGAAGACCAAGAGTCACCTCTGCTGCGGAGGATAAGTTCATCCGAGTCACCAGCCTCAGAAATCGCAGGTTAACAGCAGCTCAGATTAGAGACCAGGTCAATGCCACACAGAGTTCTAGCAGCAGACACATCTCTACAACACTGTTAAGAGGAGACTGTGTGCAGCAGGCCTTCATGGTAAAATAGCTGCTAGGAAACCACTGCTAAGGACAGGCAACAAGCAGAAGAGACTTGTTTGGGCTAAAGAACACAAGGAATGGACATTAGACCAGTGGAAATCTGGACTTTGGTTTGATGAGTCCAAATTTGAGATCTTTAGTTCCAACCACCGTGTCTTTGTGCGACGCAGAAAAGGTGAACGGATGGACTCTACATGCCTGGTTCCCACTGTGAAGCATGGAGGAGGAGGTGCGATGGTGTGGGGGTGCTTTGCTGGCAACACTGTTGGGGATTTATTCAAAATTAAAGACATACTGAACCAGCATGGCTACCACAGCATGTTGCAGCGGCATGCTATTCCATCCGGTTTGCGTTTAGTTGGACCATCATTTATTTATCAACAGGACAATGACCCCCAAACTCACCTCCAGGCTGTGTAAGGGCTATTTGACCAAGAAGGAGAGTGATGGGGTGCTACGCCAGATGACCTGGCCTCCACAGTCACAAGACCTGAACCCAATCGAGATGGTTTGGGGTGAACTGCACCGCAGAGTGAAGGCAAAAGGGCCAACAAGTTCTAAGCATCTCTGGGAACTCCTTCAAGACTGTTGGAATACCATTTCAGGTGACTACCTCTTAAAGCTCATCAAGAGAATGCCAAGAGTGTGCAAAGCAGTAATCAAAGCAAAAGGTGGCTACTTTGAAGAACCTAGAATATAAGACATATTTTCAGTTGTTTCACACTTTTTTAATTTATAGTTTTGATGCCTTCAGTGTGAATTTACAATTTTCATAGTCATGAAAATACAGAAAACTCTTTGAATGAGAAGGTGTGTCCAAACGTTTGGTCTGTACTGTATGTCAAGCTGAAAGCTCAAGGGGAGTGTCTTTTCTGCTGCAGCTAAAAGGGCGTGTCCATGCTCCCCCTATCACAGCTCAGAAAGCCGTTGAAGGATGAAACTGAGCATGTGCGGCCTTCTCAGTGAGCAGGTCAAAGAAATAAGATAAAATCAAACAGTAGGTGGCGCTGTACAGATACATTTTATTGAATAACTTGGCGGCTATACAGAATTTTTAGGATTTAGATCCAGGTGCTGATTTGAAAACTGTAGAATAATTTTTGTGGGACAGCCCCTTTAAGTGTGCAGTCATTGACTCCCGTAAGGATTTATTGATTGACCTCCTTTCTGTTTTTCTTCTTTATTTACAGGGGCGTGTTAATTGGACCTTGCCAAGGGGCTTTTTTAGGCAAATATATGGCTACAGAACCATAACTGGCCTGTCAAGGCTGGTTTAGGGGATGGCAAATTCGCACTATTATCCCTTTAATATTTAGGCATTGGATGGTGGTATTATTTTGACACAATGATTCAATCATTTTGGCATTGAATGGTATTTTTTGTGGATATGGTATGGCGTTTAGGCATTTAGGCCTCTGGAGGAAGCTTAAGGTGTGGGCTGGCCAGCGCTAGCTTTAGAGAGTTCTAGTAGTTGGAGGGAGCGCTTGAAGGAAGTAGGGAGCAGACTCTATTTGCTGCTCTACTCAGGCCACCAATCTGGAGACTTATAGATCTCTTTGGGATTTCCTGCTTCTGCTACAGCAAGGGAGGAAGAAAGACAAGATTGGAGAATCCGCATAGGCAGGCAAGGAGTCATTCAGCAAGGTTACCTGAGTAAAGATTTCCAGACTTTGCTGCTGTGGAAGGGTAACATGTTAAAGCACCCTACACACCTCAGTAATGACTTGGGCAGTCGTATCTTTTGACCTGCAAGCCTCTGTGCGAATTGCAGGTTTTAATGACAGAATATAGTTGCCTTCCAGAGATTTTATTGAAAGAGACGTTAGCAAGAGAGTGTAACCAGAGAGCCATTGCTTCCAACATTGCCTAATTCGTGCACAGACATCTGGGAAAATAATTTGTGTACAGACGGTTTTTTAATGTACTACAACTCCTATTGTTCACTACAGTAGAGACATTTATTCTGTTAACTACAACACCACACACTGGCCATTGCACTGCTACAACTCCTGCCAGGCACCCATACAACCACCATTATCAAGGGCACTGCAAACTACCATCAAGCCCCAGCTATAGGGAGTGCCCTGAGGGATGAAAGGGTGCACCCTTCTGTCACTGCACTAGCCCTAGGGTGTGATGGCCTGTGGGAGAACACTTTGCCAGATTCTTTATTCGGAGCCACTTCCACTTCCATCCTCCTCTTGGGCTCTCTGCTCAGAAAGTAGTGAGGGCGGTATAGAAATGCCACTTGTCGCAATGGCGTTTAAAAAGTTGCAAACTCAGAGTTTGCAACTTTTTTTTTTCACCAGAAAACTATTGCAGGGAAATAATAAATCTCGTGCTTTGGGGTTTACTTTGAAACAGAATTTTACAGCAAAATTGTGGTGCAAGTTTTGTGCACAGAGGCCCACTGAGCCATCATACCCCTCTCAGATAACCCACTCTCCCTTTTTGGGGTAGGCAAAGATACTGGGGTGAGATTTATGAAAGCAACCAATCATAGCTCAGCTTTCATTTCATCTTCTGCTCTTGAAAAATGAAAGCTGCATTCTGATTGGTCGCCATGGGCAACAAAGACAGCCTTTTTTTTAGACTGTCTTTATAAATCTACCCTGATCGTATACTTCAAGATTGTTGGGATGGTAAGGCTGAACAATGTTTGTCCACCCGACGCAAATCCTTCCAGAAAATAAAAATGAAAGTGTCGTCTGCTCCCTGAAGCCAACTTATAAAACTTTATTGATGTTGTCTGCATATGACAGTCCAACAATTCCTCAACTCTACTTTATAAAATGGCTGCCAAAACACAACAAAAGCAATAATGTGTCCCATTTCTCCTCATATTGCAACATAGATAGCAATATTTTTAATGCCTGAGTTTTCTGGCAAGTTTAGAGGTCTATGGTGATTTTTTTTATTTAATTTATACATTGAAAAGTGTACCTAATGAAGTCTGATTATAGAGGTTTTGTTGCCAGAGATATAGCTTGAAAAGTTTAAGTCCTGATGCAAAACGTGTAATAGGGCCCCCAAGCATTCGGGCGGGAATGCCCACTTGTTGGTGAGGTTTACACCAGCTCCATCCATTTTTTGCCTGAGACAGTCCAACTTTACCAGGACTGTCTCAAAAAGTCAAATTTGGTACAGTTGGCAAAAGGACTGGATGGATAGATGTCCTTTTTTAGCCTTACAAACTATTGGGGTTATCATTTATCAAACTGGTGTAAAGTAGAACTGGCTTAGTTGCCCATAGCAACCAATCAGATTCCACCTTTTATTTTCCAAAGGAGCTGTAAAAAATGTTCTACTTTACACCAGTTTGATAAATGACCGCATACTGCCCCTGCTGTCCCTATAATTGCACTCCTGCCTGTTTTCATGGGTCGTCTTATGTACAGGACAAATCACGGCTCAGGTGTCGTGCGATATCAACAATTTTTTTTCTTCTTCCAACCGCCTTCACCACCCCACAAGATAGAATTTACCAGGGCTCATGCCATGTAGACACGTTGGTGGTTCTCCCAGCCTGTGTAAGGTTGCTATTTGTCTACATGAAGTAATCTTCTGGTCTAACCCTATGACTGTATAATTACGTAATTGTTCCCACTGTTATCTTTAACTTTACTGCAACATTTCTGCCCGCATTATCCTTACTATGATATTGTATTTATTGTCATTTTACTGTGACATCAACATTGTTCTCAACCATTAGCTTTGGGTTCATTTTTTTCTTTAATCCCTGTTCCATGACATCATTATGCACCTTATTCCATTATTATTCTCACAGTACTGTGACATCACTGTGTTTATTATCTCTGTACTGTGACATCACTGCGTTTATTATCCCTGTACTGTGACATCACTGTATTTATTATCCCTGTACTGTGACATCACTGTGTTTATTATCCCTGTACTGTGACACCACTGTGTTGATTATCTCTGTACTGTGACATAATTGTGTTTACCTCTGTACTGTGACATCACTGTGTTTATTATCTCTGTACTGTGACATCACTGTGTTTATTATCCCTGTACTGTGACATCACTGTGTTTATTATCCCTGTACTGTGACATCACTGTGTTTATTATCCCTGTACTGTGACATCACTGTGTTTATTATCCCTGTACTGTGACATCACTGTGTTTATTATCCCTGTATTGTGACATCACTGTGTTTATTATCCCTGTACTGTGACATCACTGTGTTTATTATCACTATGTTTATTATCCCTGTACTGTGACATCACTGTGTTTATTATCCTGTACTGTGACATCACTGTGTTTATTATCCCTGTACTGTGACATCACTGTGTTTATTATCCCTGTATTGTGACATCACTGTGTTTATTATCCCTGTACTGTGACATCAATGTGTTGACTATCTCTGTACTGTACAAGCAGGGAAAACTACCAAGTTCTTGCAATTACACCTGAAAAATATTTATTTTTTGCAGGGATTAGCTCCTCAAGGGCTCAGGCACACGACGTATGTTTGGTCCGCATCTCATCTGCATTCTTTGTGGATCGGATTTGGACCCATTTATTTCAATGGATCTAAAAAAACAGGGGACAGCGCTGTGTGCTTTCCATATCCACACGTCCGTTCCACAGCCTCGCAAAAGAGATAGAACATGTCCTATATTTGTCCATTTCTATTGAAGTGTAATAGAAAATGGCGATATGCATATAGCTAGGATCCACGATTTGTGGACTGCGAATCACATATGGTCACATGCATGAGCCCTAAGGCAATCAGTGTTTGGTCAGGAATGTAGGCTACAAAGAGATAAGGTATAATGGAAAGATTTGCTCCTGTTCTGTGTTTTTGACTCGCACCTGGTTTTGGCTCACAATCACTAATGGAAATCACTGAACACTGACTGAACACTGACGTGTGAAAGCAACATTTAAACTTGGGTAAGGCCTTGTTCACATGTCAGTTATTTGATCAGTTATTTCTATCAGTTAAGCCTCATTCACACGTCTGTGTTCAAATCCGTGAGCAGGTGGTCAGTGAGACATCTGTGAAACTGTACGTGAAGGATCCGCGTTGGGTCCGTGGGTCCGTGTTTTGCTGTCCATGTTGCATCCGTGTTTCACTGACACTGAACAGCTGAAAAATAATTTTCAAAGCATCTCTTCTTAATGATCAGTGAAACACAGATGGCATTCGTGTTGCATCCGTGGTTTTCACAGACCCATAGACTATAATGGACGTGGTGGATCCGTGAACACGGACAAAATAGAGCATGCATCCATGCTGAAAACACTGACCCATGGACCGTGCTAAAACACTGATACCTGAATACACACATTAAAATGAATGGGGACGTGTGCTTTCCGTGGAGAACACGTACAGCACGCGTCCGTGAAACACTGATGTGTGAATGAGGCTTTATTGTGAGCCAAAACCAGGAGTGGAGCCTCCACAGACATAAAGTATAATGAAAAGATCTACATCTGTTCTGTGTTTTTGACCTGCACCTGGTTTTGGCTCACAATAACTGATGGAAATAACTGACCAAATAAGGTGTGAACAAGGCCTAAGGTGTGACACATTTTTTGTTTGTTTTTATGGTATCTTGCGGTTTGTGGTGAATTTTTTTGTTGCAGTTTTTTTCAACTTTTTTTTTTTTTTTTTTAGCAAAAGACGCCAGTTCTACTATTACAATGGAGCACAACAACTGAAATATGATTGCAGCTATGAACTTGCCCTAATAGTGTATTTATGTCATCGTTCTATTACTTTATATTGGGTAACCATTAAATGTCATCTACGGTATACAAATTATTCTAAATGATACAAAGTATAGTAATAGTAATATTGTATACTTTTACTCATTCAAGTTAAACATGCTATAATACATAAAGTTATTATGATTAGAATTATTATTGTTAGTGATATAAAATGTTTTCCAGCATTAGCATTTTTAAACTTTATCTCTAATTGGGTCAATGCCATTTGAAGGCCATTTTACGTACATTTTCTTACAACATTTTTTAAAGAAGAAGTAAAAGTAAAAATGGCATTAAAAATACCTTTCCCCCTCCCCACTGACAATCAGCCTCATCTTCACACATTTTAATTTTTCATACTTTTTTGTGGCATTTCTATCAGGGCTCATGCACATGACTGTATAAAAAAACGGATCCGCAAAAAATACGGATGACGTCTGTGTGCATTCCATAGTTTGAAGAACGGAACAGCCGGCCCCTAATAGAACAGTTCTATCCTTGTCCGTAATGCGGACAATAATAGGACATGTTCTATTTTTTGTGGAACGGAAATACGGACATATGGAAACCGAATGCACACGAATGGTTCCTCATACAGTCTGCAAAAAAAATGGAATGGACACGGAAAGAAAATACGTTCTTGTGCATGAGCCCTTAATGTAATTTTTAATGTGCATTCTTTTTGTCATTTTTCAAGTTCCATACAAAAGCCTATGGAATTATCTAGCTCTTGCAACGTTTTGAAAAAAAAAGGCCAAAATTGTGGCAGAAAAAATGTCACAGATCAAAAAAAGGTGTATTTTCCAGGCAATGTGGTAGATCAGTGATTAGCACTGGTGCCTTGCAGTACCTGGGTTCAAATCTGGGACTGAGACGGTGTGATGACAATGCCTGTAAAGCGCTATGAAATATGCAAGCTCAATATAAGGGCTCATGTACACAACCGTATGTATTTTGTGGTCCGCAAAACATGCATGGGCAAAAAAACCTGGAACAGACAAAGAAAAAAATATGTTTGTGCGCATGAGCCTTAAGAAAGAGCAAAAATAATAATAAGCTACTTGTAGCTAACATCTGGCCACAACATTTTGGGGTAAAAAATGCAGCACCATTTTTCCGTAAATGCTATGTGTCCTTGCATTGGTTTTTGCCTTATTCTGGAATTTGGAAATATGAAAGGCTGCATGTCATGGGTTTTGGTGTTTTGTTTAAATCTATTAGCCTCACATTTACTATGTAACAATAAGGGCTCATGCACACAAACGTATTTTCTTTCCATGTACGTTCCATTTTTTTTTTTGCAGACCGTAAGCGGGACCATTCATTTCAATGGATCTGCCAAAAAAAAAAAAAACGAAATTACTTTGTGTGCATTACGTTTCCATATGTCTGCATTTCTGTTCCATAAAAAATAGAACATGTCCTATTATTGTCCTCATTACAGACAATGATAGGGGCCAGCTGTTCTGTTCTGCAAAATACGGAATGCACACGGACGTCATCCGTAAAATACATATGGTCGTGAGCCCTAATAGTCACAATTATGTATTTGTTTCTGTTAACAACAAATGCAACAATGTAATAAAACAATATTTATTTATAATTATTACTTATTAACATTATCATTTGTAATAGGAATAATAATATATTTTGCATAAGTGTCATTATGTCTATTATTATTATTATTATTATTATTATTATCATTATTATTATAGAATCAAATTAGTAAAATTTTCATAAAAATATAATAAAACACATTCATGCTCTAATAACATATAACAAGACATATACGGTAAATGCTCTGATAACATTATAATAATATGATAAGAATGACATGAAATAAATATTATTACTTCTATTTACTGTTTATCAATAATGCTAATAATCCTGTTTTCTGTGTACTCGTCTGCCTGTTCTCACCTCCCTCTTCCTACAGGTGCAGTGTGTATTGCTCTGTACTGGCTTTTCTCTTGGAAAAGTTGAACGTGGGGTCAGGGGCTCTTCCCTGTAACCTCAGACTGAAATTCCAGATGGTTATTTAGCCCTGTGCTAGTCTCAGTTCATCAACTTCATGAAGCTGAGAATCATCTCTGGTTGTAGCCCCGGCTGTGGCATTAATGCAGAACAAATTGAGACATATCCTTAGTGTAATTAGTTCCAGAATTTAAAAAGATTTACGGTGAAATAATAGAACGGGGCCGCAAATAACCCCTTAATATTCTGACTCTATTCTAAGGTGGGAATTTAAAGCCGTCTATTTAGTATATTTTTTGCATACAGTGGAGGGGATTACATCTCATCAAGTCATGTGCAGAAATCTAAACCACGGTGGATTTATGTTTCAAGCCTGAATGGTAAAACCAGTGCACATCGGATCAGTCACCTATAGCGCAGCATCCGTCTTTTCAAGACTAAGGGCTCATGCACACGATCGTATGCATTTTGCAGTCCGCAAAAAACGGATCTGCAAACAACAGATGACATCCGTGTGCATTCCGTATTTTGCAGAACGGAACAGCTGGCCCCCAATAGAACAATCCTATCCTTGTCCATGATGAGGACAATAATAGGACATGTTCTATTTTTTGTGGAACGGACATGCGGACATACAGAAACTTCTGGGTTTTTTTGGCGGTCCCATAGAAATTCATGGTTCCGTATACGGAAAAAACTCGAATGGACACGGAAAGAAAATACATCCGTGTGCATGATTCCAAGGGGGGCTGCACACAGTGCAGATTACGCATTGGTTTTTCCATGTAGATTTTGTGCAGAAAAAAATTTACATAAATCTCATGTACCGTTTGCGGATTGTTTCCGTGCGGAAATTGACCTGCATTGTCAGTTATGTTTGCAGTTTTAGCTGCGGATTTCACCCTTTGCAAAGGAAGGGGGAGATCTGTGGAAATCCGCACCAAAATCCACAATCAGGCCTCTTTCACACGAACGTTGTGTTTTGCGGTCCGCAAATTGCGGATCCGCAAAAAAAACGGATGCCGTCCGTATGGCATCCGTATTTTTTGCGGATCCATTGTAACATTGCCTATCCTTGTCCGTTTTGCGGACAAGAATAGGACATGTTCTATTTTTTTTGCGGGGCTACGGAACGGGCATACGGGTGCGGCTATTTTTGACGGCCCCGTAGAAATGAATGTAGGGCAGATGTGCATGCGTAGTGCGCCCTCCACCACCTTTCCTCACTCCGTTCTCAGATATGCCCCCATTGTCTGCAATGGGAACAACCCCTTTAACCTATTATTTCAAGACATGCTGCATGGGCACCAATTGACACTCCAGGACAATAGTATTGCAGTCTTTAAACCAATTCACTTTAGGTTTGGTTTCAAGTTGCACTGTTTTCTTTTTGGAAAATCATATTTTTTCCAAGTCACAGTTCTCTTGCAGACTGCAGCAGGTTTTCTTCCAACGTTTCCCTTTTAACCTGTATTTTACTTTAAATTTTCAAGCCCTGTCACCGGGGGTGCACCTAGCCCTTCTGCTGCCTGCGGCGAAAACTGACACGCCACCACCCCATGCAAATTTCTTACCTAACCCTAACCCTTTGCCACAATGAAAGCACTCATTCCCCATGCCCCTTCTGCTGCCCTCCTCTTGCCCCTACCTGGTGCTGTCTGAGGCGATCGCCTCACCTGGCCTCATTAGTGGTGCACCCCCGCCTGCCACACATTTACAATCAGGTTGATGTCTGGACATTAAGCTATTACTGTTTGGTTTATTGCTTATTACTCTTATTTTTTTCTCCAGTGACAGTGTGACGGTCCTCTTGCAGACTGCAGCAGGATTTCTTCCTACATTTCTCTTGTCCGCATATATTACTTTACTTTTATGAGCTCCTGGAGCCAGATTCTAACGTCAAACCTAGATGTATCTAATCAGAATCTTCAGCATTTTAACAAGCAACTGCAGTCTATAAACTGATTGTTAAAGGGGTTGTGTCATTTAGAAAACGTATTTTGAAATATCTTATTAGGGAATTTTGATTCAAATCAGACACCATATAGGACATGGCAATCTTTTTCTAACAAAGCTAGAACCAGCCCTGTACCTCATATGGATCCAGAGATAATCACATTCACTGCTCCAGATGCTCTGCTAGGCTATCTTCAGCTTGGGGGCGTGTCCTTTTTGTTGCAGCTCTCTCCCTGTCACTGCCACAGCTTCTAACAGAACATATGGCTGGTGGCAGCTGAAGATTTAAACTGGGCGCGTGCAACCATGTCAGTGAGATGGACAAAAAATAAGGAAAAGAACAAACAGCAGATGGCGCTATACAGATATATTTTATTGAATAACTCAGTGGCTGTAGAAAAGTTTTAATTCCTTGCAATTACAAAAGTATTCACAGCCAGGTGCTGGTTTCAAAAATGTAGAATATGTTTTGTGGCACAGCGCCTTTAAAAGAGGAGCCTCATCTATTAGCCACAGTAGATATCAGCTCTTCTTCTAGAGTTCCCAACATGTCTCTGCTTTCGATGGACAGCCCAATAGTTTTAAAGGTAATGCCTCATTCACACACTCAGTGTTCGATCAGTGATTTTCATCAGTGATTTTGAGCCAAAACCAGGTGCGGCTCTAAACACAAAACAGGTGCAGATGTTTTCCTTATACCTAATGTCTGTGGAGGCTCCAATTCTGGTTTTGGCTCACAATCACTGATGGAAATCACTGACCAAACACTGACGTGTGAATGAGGCTTAACTATGCAAGGGCTCATGCACATGACCGTATTTTCTTTCCGTTTCCGTTCCATTTTTTACAGGTCTGTATGCTTAACGATTCACTTCAATGGGTCCACAAAAAAAACGGAAATGACTCAGTGTGCACTCCATGTCCAAACATGTCCTATTCTTGTCCGTTTTGCAGACAAGGACAGGCATTGTTACAATGGATCTGCAAAAAAACGGATTCAATACGGATGTCATCCTTTTTTTTTTTTTTTTTTTTGTGGATCCGTGTTTTGCGGACCGGAAAATACATACGGTTGTGTGTATGAGCCCTAAGGCTTAATACCTGTGGTGGTGCTGCAGGGAAACTGAACACTTGCTAGAATTCCGCTAGATTGCATTTGATCTCCGGTGACACCCTGCATCAGGACGCACTTCTAACAAAACAGAAGTGCCCCATTTGGATGATCCCTTTAAACATGTAAAGGGGATGAATGTTTTTATAGGCATAATTATACTATGAATACTTTTACCTATGATTTTTAATTATTGGATGTGTGTTGGACATGGCTCATCCTGGCATCCTTCATGAAGCCGGTTTTATTTCGAAGGCAAGAATGTGACCCCCCCTTGTAGACTTCAGAAAACTTTGAAAATAACTTGGAATCTGTAGGAAACTGGGCAGGACCCTTCCCTCGGCCTTGACTATTACCATGCAAGGTGCTGTTTTCTTTCCCCCTTTATCATTTTTGCTCTTGCCTTTATCTCTAGGTCCTCAGAAGAAAAAAAAAAGAGGAACATCAAAGAAGCCCAGCTGATAATGGCCGGTCCACATGAAACACATCATTCATCCGGCGCAGACAATGGTGCCACAAGCACCCTAGCAGTGCCATGATTTATGTGAGAGACGGATGTGCACATACCTTACCATCTAATAACCTATGAAAGTATTTTTGTATTATAGGAAGGTCCAAAAAAAATTATTATTTTTTTTCTTGCATTGACGGATTTGGAGAACCCAGCGGCTGTTGGGTCCACACCACGTTGCGTTGGATAATGAGCTCTGCGTGTTCATTAATCCGCCTTCATTTTTCTTTTTCGGATACATGTTGGAATTCTCAGACCAATAACTGTTCGCCGTAGGATGGAGTATGTGCATAGTTTGGTTCTAGTAAAAGGCCACCGGGAGGTCATAGGCACTATTTATTACTCTGCTAAGTTCCTTCACAGTCCTGACAGATAGCTGGGCTCCCGCCTGTTTTTACAGTTGTACATTGCTTGTAAGGTTACAGAGGAAGTACAATATGGACAGGCGGAGAGTGATTCAAATCCCCCCCGGAGGAGAGGGCCTAACAGGATCCAACTCTCCAGTCTTCAGATGTCGATGACAATATGCCAAAGTTTAAAGTAGGGGGCGGTGGGAGACTTACTCCCTGTGTGCACGCTCCTTCTGATCTCAGCCTAATATGTGAAGTTCAGGCTCTGCTGCTTTCAAGATGGATTCTTTATCTTTCCCTTATTAAAGCAGAATGAAAGAAAAAGTGTTATCAAGTTGCAAAGTGTTAACTGGATTTTTATGACACGTTCCTCTGGGTACAGGTCGAACACAGCTGGGTTCACACTTTCATTATTGTAGAGCGCCAGAAGCAAGAAAAACTACACGTGAGATACAGCTGAGCTGAGATGGTCAATAGACTTCCTTGTAGATTGTAAGCTCTTGCGAGCAGGGCCCTTACTTCTAGTGTATCAGTTGTATATGACCCTACCATTTTGTGATGTCTTTTGTTCTGTACATGAACCCTCTGAATTGTAAAGAGATGGGAAATATGGTGGCGCTATGTAAATAAAGATTATTAAAGGGGTTTTGCCATCACGCTAGAATAAGATAAGCCTCCATTGTCTGATAGGTGTGGGTCCCACACCTACACAGAGAACGGAGCGGGGAAATTAGTGGAGGATGCAGCCGCCCTACATTCATTTCTATGGGGATGCTGAAAATAGCCCAGCACTGACTCAGCTATTTCTGTTGGTCCCATAGAAATGAATGGGAGCGGGGGACGTGCATGCGCTGTGCACTCCCATTCACTCCGCAACTCTCCCCACTCCGTTCTCCTTGTAGGTGGGACCCGCACCTATCAGACAGTGGGGGAATAACCTAGCGATATGATCCCATTGCCTGTGATGGGAATACCCCTTTAATATTATTAACGTAGCAGAGCTCAGTTTGTTATTTGGCACCACTCAAGGTGATATCACTAAGACCTCATGCACACGACCATAGTTTTGGTCTTATTTTTTTTGCGGATGGGATGCCAACCCCTTCCTTTAAATAGGGCTGCAGAAGATGCAAAAAGTACACCGTATTTCCGTTCTGCGACCCTGTAAGAAAATAGAATATGTCCGTTTTGCAGACAAGAATAGACATTTTTAACATAGCACAAGATCTGAGGAAGGGAAAATTTGGGATGCACACATCCCCGGTATCCGTGTTTTGCAGATCTGCGAATTGCAGACCGCAATTACAGAGACGGTTGTGTGCAGGAGACCTAATTGTTATCTTCGGCTTACCAGAGGATGTAGGTAATGCTACTATATTAACTTAAAGGGGTTATGATGGGATTGATGTAAAAAATGGAAATTAGGCGATATATAGTACCAGCCCTGTACCTCACATGGATCCAGAGATCTCCACATTCACTGCTCCAATTGTTCTGTTAGATTATCTTCAGCCTGGGAGCTCAGAGGGCGTGTCCTTTATGCTTTAGCTCTCTCCCTTTAACTGCCATAGAACATATTGCTAGGGGAAGTTGAAGATTTAAAGTGAGCATGTGCGACCAGCTCAGAGAGACAGAAAAAATATAAGGAATGGAACAAACATTAGGTGGCGCTATACAGATACATTTTATTGAATAACTCACTGGCTATACTAAATTTATAATTACATGTAATTACAAATGTATTCAGATCCAGGGGCTGGTTTGAAAAACGTAGAATACAGTATGTTTTAAGACACAACCGCTTTAAAGGGACACTCCGAGCAAAACTCACACACTGTGCAGGGCACGCAAGGGAGGTGAATAACTCTCTTTGGTGTTCTTAGTAGATTTGTGTCATGCACCGCCCCCTAGGTATAACACAGTGTATAAGGATTGTCCAGAGTATTCCTTTAAGATTGCAAGTTATCAGTGCAGTGATGCAAATCAATCCAGAACACATTCAGCTCTGCTACATGCAGTGTTTGACACTGTATTTTTTTATACTATTGCGGTCAGAGGAGAAAATGGTGCACCGCCTGGCATGGTTTAAAAGACAAAAAAAAAATAATACTAAAACGTGCCTGTAAGGTCGCCTGAAAACTGTCACCAATCCACATGACAATCGCATGTTTGAGCACAACCTGGCCTGTTGAACAAACATCTAATGGGTCATCATCATATTATAGAACAGAAGGTGCAGAGCAGATTGATACATGGTTTTGTGGGTAAAGATTCAGTTTATTATATTTAAATATAACTTTTTCTTTGCTTAGGAGTCCAGTAGACAGTCAATGAGTCAACCCACTGGACTCCTGTGCCCCAAATGAGCAGTGATTTAAATAAAAAAACTTATAAGTTACAGTATACTGAATATTTTTTATACAAAGCAATACAAAAATCTACTCAGCTCCTCCTGCTCTATAACATGCTGCCTGCAATGTTCATGGTGACAGGTTCCCTTTAAACTACATTAAATTTCACATTTCCAGTATATATATACTATACTATAACAATTATATTATTCTATGGCCATTATACTACTATGTTAAGGATATGATAATATAATGCTGTACTATGCACTATATAAAGTCTCACTTTTTAGCCAAATAAAATAGGATAAAATCTTCCTTAAAAGTGCCTGCATCTTATAGTCTGCAGTCAGAGTGCTCCAGCAGTGCCAGAACCCCTTGACTGCTTCCATAAAGGGCATCTGTCAGCAGATTTGTACCTATGACACTGGTTGACCTGTTACAACGGGGGCGTGTCCTTTACACCTTTTACACCTAGTAGGCTCAGCTCTGCAACTGCCGCACCTTCTCCACATTGGTTGACAGGACCAGGAGTGAATACATCATCACACCTGACCCTGTCAATCAAAGTGTAGAGGGTGCAGAAGTTGCAGAGAGAGCAGAGCCTTTAGGTGTAATGGCAACGCCCCCGTTGCTCCTAGAGGCTCATTTGCATATAACAAAACATAACATCCTTTTTGTTAAGCAATGCATGCACATGTGAACATGGGACCAACACAGATGCCTTCAGCTGCCAAGTGCACATGTAACAGGTCAACCAATGTCATAGGTACCCAGGCAGCTAGGAAAACACATGAAAGCTCTCAATTAGTGTAGCTAAAGGTCCTTTGATGACAATGTAATCAGAGGGAGGGGTCAGACCATTAAGAAGAAGAGGACTACACAGTGGGTGCTGTATTGTACTGTACTGTAACTTCACAGGGAAATCCGTGCTGTCAATCCGCATCAATTGGTGCGGATTTGGTGCGTTTTTTTTCTTGTGATGTTAATACTCCTGTCATGTCACCACATGTGCCATTGCTGTTTGTTTCAGTGGTAAAAAGATGACACACTAGGATTAACTTTAAATGAAATTATTAAATTTTTTTTTATTTTTTTATAATTTCCTGTTGTCTAAATCTAAGGGATTTCATGGTCAGGTGCATCTTATAATGCAAAATAAATAAATAAATAAATAAATAATAATAATATATATTTATTCTTTTCTAAAAATGAATTTTAGTTTACATTCTCAATTTACATTATTATGACCCCCAGCTAATATCCAGAGTAACCGTTGTGTGCAGCATGGACAGCAGCTAGACGGGCTGGGACTGACTCAGTAAGGTCCTGGTAGGTTGTCACAGGTATCTGGAGCCATGCTGACTGCAGTGCATCCCACAGCTGCTGGAGGGTGTGGGGGACGATCCATAGAGCGTAGACGACCATCGAGGTGGTCCTACAGATGCTCAATTGGGTTCAAGTCTGGGGAATTAGGGGCCAAGGTAATACTTGGAAGTCTTGGTCATGCTTTTCTAACCAATGTCGGACATTTGTAACCATGTGACATGTCCCATTGTCATGCTAAAAGATCCCATCCGCCCCAGGGAAGACAATCAGCGGAGGTCCAATTCTGATACTGCCTGAAAATTGCAACTTTGTTAGCAGAGGTGCAGTGACCATCCCTCTGGTTCCGAGCCCCATAGGGTTTGCTGAATTGTTGTTTTAGACAGACATCTGGTAGCCCCCTGGTTCATTATTGCGGTGAGCTGCTCCACTGTAGCACGTCGGTCTGCCCTTGCGTACCATAGTAGCTGACGTTCACCACTCACATCAATGGCATGTGGTGCTTCACTTATTCACAATGGAGCCATTTGTCCACGCACCATACACTTTCACCACAACAGCACGCAAACAGGTCACACACTGCGCAGTTTCATAAATACCGCCACCCTTGGCCCGAAATCCAATAATCATCCCTTTTTGCACCTCTGATAACCCCTCTCCTTTTACCCATGACAGCAACAAAGGATACCTGTGCAGACAGCCTATGGCACACTGTATATACCCACCGAGGGATGTGTGTGCAGACAGCCTATGGCACACTGTATATACCCACCGAGGGATATGTGTGCAGACAGCCTATGGCACACTGTATATACCCATCGAGGGATGTGTGTGCAGACAGCCTATGGCACACTGTATATACCCACCGAGGGATATGTGTGCAGACAGCCTATGGCACACTGTATATACCCACCGAGGGATATGTGTGCAGACAGCCTATGGCACACTGTATATACCCATCGAGGGATGTGTGTGCAGACAGCCTATGGCACACTGTATATACCCACCGAGGGATATGTGTGCAGACAGCCTATGGCACACTGTATATACCACCGAGGGATGTGTGTGCAGACAGCCTATGGCACACTGTATATACCCACTGAGGGATATGTGTGCAGACAGCCTATGGCACACTGTATATACCCACCGAGGGATATGTGTGCAGACAGTCTATGGCACACTGTATATACCCACCGAGGGATGTGTGTGCAGGCAGCCTATGGCACACTGTATATACCCACCGAGGGATATGTGTGCAGACAGCCTATGGCACACTGTATATACTCACCGAGGGATGTGTGTGCAGACAGCCTATGCCACACTGTATATACCCACCAAGGGATATGTGTGCAGTCTATGGCACACTGTATATACTCACCAAGGGATATGTGTGCAGACAGCCTATGGCACACTGTATATACTCACCAAGGGATATGTGTGCAGACAGCCTATGGCACACTGTATACGAGGGATATGTGTGCAGACAGTCTATGACACACTGTATATACCCACCGAGCCAGCTCACAGCACAGGATTTCTTTCATGAGCTATGCGCTGCTGATGCTGAAAGTAGGAGGTGGTTATAATAATGTGACTCGACTGTGTACTATAGAAGCCAATGTATATGACACATTGCAGTGTCCAGCCGCAGTTAATGTCATGCCAGGCAGAATGATATATATTAGTGTGAGTACTAGAAGAGTATCCCTCACATGGACTTGAGAGGAGACAGATCCCCTGTGTTATGACTTATCAGTGTGAACAGATATCTATAGGTGCCTGTAAGATTTATAGAGCTGATTGCAGGCAGAAGTGCGGCACCAATTGTGAAAGGAAACACAAATCCCTGCGCTCTATTTCCTCCATGATTAATAGACAGCCGCCCTGATAGAACTAACAGCAGCAGTAATGGCAGAGCATGCCCAGCTCCCAAACACCTGTAATGATGCATACCCCGCTGTAATACAAGAGTTATTCCATAAAAAGGAAAATATTTTATGTATACTAACTGTACATTATAAGAATGTACATATAAAATAATAGTATATATATATTTAGAAATCAAGGGCTACATAAAAGCACAAGGTTGCAGGCTAAGTCTCTATCGGCAGAGCTAGATTCAGAGAGTGGCAAAGTGGACAATTCTCCTGGGCCCCTGAGGTCTGGACTTGAAATATATGACAGTGTTATGTGGGCTATATTATATGGTAGCATTAATTGACACTGTATTATGTACGGCGGTATTATTTCGGCACTGAATGGCTGTATTGTGCAGGCATTGTAGGGCAGTATGAACTACAAGAGCAACTGTCATTGCCTGACCGTGCTCGTATTGAGGTCCGTAAACAGCAATATGCAGGCCCCGGCTGTTTGTTCATTTAAATGGGTCCGCAACTCGGTAGGTGCGGTGTGGAACGGAGGCACACTGTACATAATATACTGTATACAGGACAAGCTGTATATAATATACTGTATACAGGACATGCTGTATATAATATACTGTATACAGGACACGCTGTATATAGTATACTGTATACAGGACATGATATATATAATATACTGTATACAGGACATGATATATATAATATACTGTATACAGGACATGCTGTATATAATATACTGTATACAGGACATGATATATATAATATACTGTATACAGGACATGCTGTATATAATATACTGTATAGAGGACACACTGTATATAATATACTGTATACAGGACATGATATATATAATATACTGTATACAGGACATGATATATATAATATACTGTATACAGGACATGCTGTATATAATATACTGTATACAGGACATGCTGTATATAATATACTGTATACAGGACACGCTGTATATAATATACTGTATACAGGACATGATATATATAATATACTGTATACAGGACATGCTGTATATATACTGTATACAGGACACGCTGTATATAATATACTGTATACAGGACATGATATATATAATATACTGTATACAGGACATGCTGTATATAATATACTGTATACAGGACATGCTGTATATAATATACTGTATACAGGACATGCTGTATATAATATACTGTATACAGGACACGCTGTATATAATATACTGTATACAGGACATGATATATATAATATACTGTATACAGGACATGCTGTATATAATATACTGTATACAGGACATGATATATATAATATACTGTATACAGGACATGCTGTATATAATATACTGTATATAGGACACACTGTATATAATATAATGTATACAGAACATGCTATATATAATATACCGTATATGGGACATGCTATATATGTCCTATATAGAGTATATTATATACATCCTGCGCTGTACACACTATATTATATACAGCATGTCCAGTATACAGTATATTATATACAGTGTGCCCTGTATACAGTATATTATATACAGCGTGTCCTGTATACAGTATGTTACATACAGTGTGTCCTGTATACAGTATATTATATACAGTATGTCCTGTATACAGTATATTATATACAGCGTGTCCTATATACAGTATATTATATACAGTGTGTCCTGTATACAGTATATTATATACAGCGTGTCCTATATACAGTATATTATATACAGTGTGCCCTGTATACAGTATATTATATACAGTGTGCCCTGTATACAGTATATTATATACAGCATGTCCTGTATACAGTATATTATACACAGCATGTCCTCTATACAGTATATTATATACAGCGTGTCCTCTATACAGTATATTATATACAGCGTGTCCTGTATACAGTATATTATATACAGTGTGCCCTGTGTACAGTATATTATATACAGTGTGTCCTGTATACAGTATATTATATACAGCGTGTCCTGTTTACAGTATATTATATACAGTGTGCCCTGTATACAGTATATTATATACAGCGTGTCCTGTATACAGTATATTATATACAGCATGTCCTCTATACAGTATATTATATACAGTGTGTCCTGTATACAGTATATTATATACAGCGTGTCCTGTATACAGTATATTATATACAGCGTGTCCTCTATACAGTATATTATATACAGCATGTCCTCTATACAGTATATTATATCCTGCGCTGTACACACTATATTATATACAGCATGTCCAGTATACAGTATATTATATACAGTGTGCCCTGTATACAGTATATTATATACAGTGTGTCCTGTATACAGTATATTATATACATCCTGTGCTGTACACATTATATTATATACAGCGTGTCCAGTATACAGTATATTATATACAGTGTGCCCTGTATACAGTATATTATATACAGCGTGTCCTATATACAGTATATTATATACAGCATGTCCTGTATACAGTATGTTACATACAGTGTGTCCTGTATACAGTATATTATATACAGTATGTCCTGTATACAGTATATTATATACAGCGTGTCCTATATACAGTATATTATATACAGTGTGTCCTGTATACAGTATATTATATACAGCGTGTCCTATATACAGTATATTATATACAGTGTGCCCTGTATACAGTATATTATATACATTGTGTTCTGTATACAGTATATTATATACAGCGTGTCCTGTATACAGTATATTATATACATTGTGTTCTGTATACAGTATATTATATACAGCATGTCCTGTATACAGTATATTATACACAGCATGTCCTCTATACAGTATATTATATACAGCGTGTCCTGTATACAGTATATTATATACAGTGTGCCCTGTATACAGTATATTATATACAGTGTGCCCTGTATACAGTATATTATATACAGCGTGTCCTGTATACAGTATATTATATACAGCATGTCCTCTATACAGTATATTATATCCTGCGCTGTACACACTATATTATATACAGCATGTCCAGTATACAGTATATTATATACAGTGTGCCCTGTATACAGTATATTATACACAGTGTGCCCTGTATACAGTATATTATATACAGCGTGTCCTGTATACAGTATATTATATACAGCATGTCCTGTATACAGTATATTATACACAGCATGTCCTCTATACAGTATATTATATACAGCGTGTCCTGTATACAGTATATTATATACAGTGTGCCCTGTATACAGTATATTATATACAGTGTGCCCTGTATACAGTATATTATATACAGCGTGTCCTGTATACAGTATATTATATACAGCATGTCCTCTATACAGTATATTATATCCTGCGCTGTACACACTATATTATATACAGCATGTCCAGTATACAGTATATTATATACAGTGTGTCCTCTATACAGTATATTATATACAGCGTGTCCTGTATACAGTATATTATATACAGTGTGTCCTGTATACAGTATATTATATACAGCGTGTCCTGTATACAGTATATTATATACAGCGTGTCCTGTTTACAGTATATTATATACAGTGTGCCCTGTATACAGTATATTATATACAGTGTGTCCTGTATACAGTATTTTATATACAGCGTGTCCTGTATACAGTATATTATATACAGCGTGTCCTATATACAGTATATTATATACAACATGTCCTGTATACAGTATATTATATACAGTGTGTCCTATATACAGTATATTATATACAACATGTCCTGTATACAGTATATTATATACATGCTATATATAATATACTGTATATAGGACACACTGTATATAATATACTGTGTACAGGACACGCTGTATATAATATACTGTGTACAGGACATGCTGTATATAATATACTGTATACAGGACACACTGTATATAATATACTGTATACAGGACACACTGTACATAATATACTGTATACAGGACACACTGTATATAATATACTGTATACAGGACATGCTGTGTATAATATACTGTATACAGGACATGCTGTATATAATATACTGTATACAGAACATGCTGTATATAATATACTGTATATAGGACACACTGTATATAATATAATGTATACAGGACACACTGTATATAATATACTGTATAGAGGACACGCTGTATATAATATACTGTATACAGGACACACTGTATATAATATAATGTATACAGGACATGCTGTATATCATATACTGTATACAGGACACACTGTATATAATATAATGTATACAGGACATGCTGTGTATAATATACTGTATACAGGACATGCTGTATATAATATACTGTATATAGGACACACTGTATATAATATAATGTATACAGGACACACTGTATATAATATACTGTACACAGGACACGCTGTATATAATATACTGTATAGAGGACACGTTGTATATAATATACTGTATAGAGGACACGCTGTATATAATATACTGTATAGAGGACACGCTGTATATAATATACTGTATAGAGGACATGCTGTGTATAATATACTGTATACAGGACACACTGTATATAATATACTGTATAGAGGACACGCTGTATATAATATACTGTATAGAGGACATGCTGTGTATAATATACTGTATACAGGACACACTGTATATAATATACTGTATAGAGGACATGCTGTATATAATATACTGTATAGAGGACACGCTGTATATAATATACTGTATAGAGGACACACTGTATATAATATACTGTACACAGGACACGCTGTATATAATATACTGTATACAGGACACACTGTATATAATATACTGTATAGAGGACACGCTGTATATAATATACTGTATAGAGGACATGCTGTGTATAATATACTGTATACAGGACACACTGTATATAATATACTGTATAGAGGACACGCTGTATATAATATACTGTATATAGGACACACTGTATATAATATACTGTACACAGGACACGCTGTATATAATATACTGTATACAGGACACACTGTATATAATATACTGTATAGAGGACACGCTGTATATAATATACTGTATAGAGGACACACTGTATATAATATACTGTATACAGGACACACTGTATATAATATACTGTAAACAGGACACGCTGTATATAATATACTGTATAGAGGACATGCTGTGTATAATATACTGTATACAGGACACACTGTATATAATATACTGTATACAGGACACGCTGTATATAATATACTGTATACAGGACACACTGTATATAATATACTGTATATAGGACACGCTGTATATAATATACTGTATACAGGACACGCTGTATATAATATACTGTATACAGGACACACTGTATATAATATACTGTATATAGGACACGCTGTATATAATATACTGTATAGAGGACACGCTGTATATAATATACTGTACACAGGACACACTGTATATAATATACTGTATACAGGACACGCTGTATATAATATACTGTATACAGGACACACTGTATATAATATACTGTATATAGGACACGCTGTATATAATATACTGTATAGAGGACACGCTGTATATAATATACTGTACACAGGACACACTGTATATAATATAATGTATACAGGACACACTGTATATAATATACTGTATAGAGGACATGCTGTATATAATATACTGTACACAGGACACACTGTATATAATATAATGTATACAGGACACACTGTATATAATATACTGTATAGAGGACACGCTGTATATAATATACTGTACACAGGACACACTGTATATAATATAATGTATACAGGACACACTGTATATAATATACTGTATACAGGACACGCTGTATATAATATACTGTATAGAGGACACGCTGTGTATAATATACTGTATACAGGACACGCTGTATATAATATACTGTATATAGGACACACTGTATATAATATACTGTATACAGGGCACACTGTATATAATATACTGTATAGAGGACACGCTGTATATAATATACTGTATACTGGACACGCTGTATATAATATACTGTATAGAGGACACGCTGTATATAATATACTGTATATAGGACACACTGTATATAATATACTGTATATAGGACACGCTGTGTATAATATACTGTATACAGGACACACTGTATATAATATAATGTATACAGGACACACTGTATATAATATACTGTATAGAGGACACGCTGTATATAATATACTGTACACAGGACACACTGTATATAATATAATGTATACAGGACACACTGTATATAATATACTGTATAGAGGACACGCTGTATATAATATACTGTATAGAGGACACGCTGTGTATAATATACTGTATACAGGACATGCTGTATATAATATACTGTATATAGGACACACTGTATATAATATACTGTATACAGGACACACTGTATATAATATAATGTATAGAGGACATGCTGTATATAATATACTGTATACTGGACACGCTGTATATAATATACTGTATAGAGGACATGCTGTATATAATATACTCTATACAGGACATGCTGTATATAATATACTGTATAGAGGACACGCTGTATATAATATACTGTATACAGGACACGCTGTATATAACATACTGTATACAGGACACACTGTATATAATATACTGTACACAGGGCACACTGTATATAATATACTGTATAGAGGACACGCTGTATATAATATACTGTATACAGGGCACACTGTATATAATATACTGTATACTGGACACGCTGTATATAATATACTGTATAGAGGACACGCTGTATATAATATACTGTATACAGGACATGATATATATAATATACTGTATACAGGACACGCTGTATATAATATACTGTATACAGGACATGATATATATAATATACTGTATACAGGACACGCTGTATATAATATACTGTATACTGGACACGCTGTATATAATATACTGTATAGAGGACACGCTGTATATAATATACTGTATACAGGACATGATATATATAATATACTGTATACAGGACACACTGTATATAATATACTGTATAGAGGACACGCTGTATATAATATACTGTATACAGGACATGATATATATAATATACTGTATACAGGACACGCTGTATATAATATACTGTATACAGGACACGCTGTATATAATATACTGTATACAGGACATGATATATATAATATACTGTATACAGGACACGCTGTATATAATATACTGTATACAGGACATGCTGTATATAATATACTGTATACAGGACATGATATATATAATATACTGTATACAGGACACACTGTATATAATATACTGTATACTGGACACGCTGTATATAATATACTGTATAGAGGACACGCTGTATATAATATACTGTATACAGGACATGATATATATAATATACTGTATACAGGACACACTGTATATAATATACTGTATAGAGGACACGCTGTGTATAATATACTGTATACAGGACATGCTGTATATAATATACTGTATAGAGGACACGCTGTATATAATATACTGTATACAGGACATGCTGTATATAACATACTGTATACAGGACACGCTGTATATAATATACTGTACAGAGGACACAATTTATATAATATACTGTATACAGGGCACAATTTATATAATATACTGTATACAGGACACGCTGTATATAATATACTGTATAGAGGACACGCTGTATATAATATACTGTATACAGGACATGCTGTATATAATATACTGTATAGAGGACACGCTGTATATAATATATTGTATACTGGACATGCTGTATATAATATACTGTGTACAGGACATGCTGTATATAATATACTGTATACAGGACACACTGTATATAATATACTGTATACTGGACACGCTGTATATAATATACTGTATAGAGGACACGCTGTGTATAATATACTGTATACAGGGCACACTGTATATAATATACTGTATACTGGACACGCTGTATATAATATACTGTATAGAGGACACACGGTATATAATATATTGTATACTGGACATGCTGTATATAATATACTGTGTACAGGACATGCTGTATATAATATACTGTATACAGGACACACTGTATATAATATACTGTATACTGGACACGCTGTATATAATATACTGTATACAGGACACACTGTATATAATATACTGTATACTGGACATGCAGTATATAATATACTGTATAGAGGACACGCTGTATATAATATACTGTATACAGGACACGCTGTATATAATATACTGTATACAGGACACACTATATATGATATACTGTATACAGGACATGCTGTATATAATATACTGTATACAGGACATGATTTATATAATATACTGTATACAAGACATGATGTATATAATATACTGTATACAGGACACGCTGTATAAAATATACTGTATACAGGACATGCTGTATATAATATACTGTATACAGGACACGCTGTATATAATGTACTGTATACAGGACATGCTGTATATAATATACTGTATACAGGACACGCTGTATATAATATACTGTATACAGGACATGCTGTATATAATATACTGTATACAGGACATGATATATATAATATACTGTATACAGGACATGCTGTACATAACATACTGTATACAGGACACACTGTATACAATATACTGTATACAAGACACGCTGTATATAATATACTGTATACTGGACACGCTGTATATAATATACTGTATACAGGACATGTTGTATATATTATACTGTATACAGGACATGCTGTATATAATGTACTGTTTACAGGATATGCTGTATATAATATACTGTATACAGGTCAGAATGTATATAATATACTGTATATAGTACATATACTGTATAAGATATCTTCACAGTATAGGTCGCACAGTCTTTGGTGTGGTCGGTATATTGTACTTATTCTTCTTGCTCCTCTTCTCCAATTATCCCCATACTGGAGGTGTAATTCCCCCCTTCCCCCCCCCCCCGTTGACCTTGACCCTGACCACAGGTCCGGACAGACAATAGCTGGGCTCCAATCTCTGCTCTATTTCTGGGCCTGTAACCTTGTGGAGCTTTTCAATAAGAGGAAATGGAGGCAAAGGTGTCTGCCAATTAACACAGGGCGGCGATCATTCCCTGCTGGATATTAAATCAATGCCCCAGCTTCCCAATGGCAGGAGCTGCTTAATTGACCGGCAAATTGACTCCACTACAATCCTTTATTACACCATTCATTGATTACTGACCACAGGCCTCCTGGAATTATATGTGGGGGGCACAGAGAGAAGCCCACCCCAGTACATAGACAGAGCTGCCACTAATTGTCTTTGTATCAGCATGTGGAAGATGCAGGAGGTGTGGATAGAGATAGATAGATAGATAGATAGATAGATAGATAGATAGAATCGACTAGATATGAGATTATTATATATAATATGAGATAGATCATATATAATGGATAATAGAGATAGAGATTAATAGAGGCAGAACTCATATATGATTAAAGGATATATGGTAGATAGATAGATAGATAGATAGATAGATAGATAGATAGGTAGATAGATATTAGATAGATAGATAATGGGCAAATAGTAACAGAAGATTATATTAGAGAGCTAATAAAAAAAACTTCTATATGATAGATGGCTAAAAGAGAGAGATGAGCTCATATGAACTAGGTAGATACATAATATAGAAAGGTTTTATTAGATAGATAATAGATATGTAGATGACATATGATAGATGGTTTAATCACAGTTGATAGGTAGGTAAATAGACAAATAGATATATAAATGGATAATAACTATTGTAATATTAATATTCCTTATCCCAGGTCTTGAGTCAATAAACACAGAAAAAATATTCCAATACTGGCAAAGTAAAGAGTTTTGATATAAAATAGGATTGAAATCATTTTATGCGTTTAGTGTAATAAAATAAATTCTTCTTACTTTGTGAAGAAGACGATATCAGTTAACGATAGTAAATAAATAATATATTAAGAAAAACAGAAATCAACAATGATAATGTGAATGCAAAGATACATTTTATATTCTCAATGTCTAATGCATCTAAAATTGCCTAATTGTGCATTTGAAATGTTGGGTTTTAAGGTATTATAAAGGCGAAATATACATATATAAATATAGTGAAAAATATATATTTATATGTGTGTGTTCGTGTGTGATTATATATATATATATTTTATGTATTTATTTCTGTAAGGTGTTTCTGTAAATAAGAACAATATTTTTGTCCATAATTTACTGCTAATAAAACGAAATATTTACTGTATTTTCCCATGGCGGCTGTTTGTGCACAGTACAATCCGCAATGACCTTATAGGCGAGGAGCTTACAGGACAATACAAATTACCATAAGCCTAAAATAACGTGCTTTGATACTAATTTTGTTGCAGATAATTTAATGAGATGTTTGATTAATTCATGAATAGTCCCTCCATATCTCCATTTCCACATCACGCCCGGTACTTGTTGGCGGGTCACTTGTTGGCGGGTGACTTGTTGAGTGCCTGGTCCTGTCCCGTTAGTACATGCCGATGATCCAGAGATACTGGCGGCTGCTGCCGGATCACTGGGTGCTCACCACCCCCCAGGAGCGTGTGAAAGAGCAGCAACAAGTGACACTAGGAGTAATAGAGGGAAGGTGAAAGTTCATTATAGTGTAATGTGAAATTAAGGACATGCCACTCCGACTAATTGATCGCTGGCAGATTCCTATCTCCTTGGATCATCTGTCTGTTTATGCAGAAGCAAAACGATCACTACATGAGCCGATCATTACCTGTAATTCACATTACTCCAGTATTCCTTCTAGATATTTATAGAATACCTACTCATATATATGCCTCTGTCTATCCATTATCTATCTATATCTACCTCTCCATCAATCTGTATCTATCTAATATCTATCTATCTAATATCTATCTATCTATCTATCTATCTATCTATCCATCTATCCTGTCTATCTGTCTGTGTTCCTTCTTTTCCTTCCTTCCTTCCTTCCTTCCTTCCTTTCTTTCTTTCTTTCTTTCTTTCTTTCTCTCTATAATTCTTCCTCTCCTATTTCTCTCTCCCTCTCTATTATCTATCTATCTATCTATCTATCTATCTATCTATCCATCCATTATTCTGCCTCTCTTCCCTCTCTTTTCTGTACATCTGTCTATTATCTATCTATCTATCTATCTATCTATCTATCTATCTATTTATAAAAAATGTCTCTTGTAAGAAAAGTTCCTATTTTCTCCCATCCTCACTAAATACTCACGGTTCCCAGTTGCTCCCAGTTGTTGCAGCTCAGCCCAGTCCTGTTATTTTTGTGGCTCATCTCTGACGCCCATGCTTCACTTGCATTTTTTATAATTGGGGTAAATGGTCACCCCCCTCCTCTGTGGCTGGGGTCTGGCTCAGGAGAGCAGTGATAGAAGCCTGTGTATGAATGGAGATGGGGCTGGGACTCCACCTCCCAGTCAGGAGAAGCCCCTATTAGAGCATTAGAGACCTGGCCAGTAGGAGACACTAGGAGAGGCAGCTCCCACACTGCACAGCTCCTGCAGGACTCCTGGTGACAGCACCCACACCCCAGGAACTATCCATTGCTGTGGAGCAGGACTATTGAGTGGACCCCAACATCTCATCCTGAAGTCCAGCATCAGCCCCTCCAGCATTCAGATGGGGTCTGATGTGAGGGACATGAACACCCTGCTGCCCCCTGTGTCTTCTCTCTCCGGGAACAGTAGCTGTAACATGCCAGTCAGCAGCAGTGGGCAGTGGGCACCAGTCCTGGACTTCCCACCAGGGGCTCCATACTCTTCCCTCACTCCCCACTCTTTTATCAAGCAAGAGCCCAGCTGGAACCCGGATCTCCATGAGGATCAGTGTCTCAGCGCCTTCACCGTCCACTTCTCTGGGCAGTTCACTGGCACAGCCGCTGGAGCCTGCAGGTATGGGCCATTCAGTGCACCCCCTCCCAGCCAGGCACCCACCGGGCAGAGGATGTTCACTAATGCCCCCTACCTGTCCAACTGCCTGGAGAACCAGCAAAGCATCAGAAACCAAGGTAGGTCCATGGCTGGCAGCAAGACAGTGACCTTCAAAATGATATGAAGATATATTTCATCTGCCTTATCTATCTATCTATCTATCTATCTATCTATCTATCTATCTATCTATCTATCAATCTATCATCTATCTCATATGTTCCATCCATCATCTATGTTTCTATCCATCCACGTATCCATTATCTATCTATTTTATATTTATCTATATGTATCCATCTATATGTTATCTATCTATCTATCTATCTATCTATCTATCTATCTATCTATCTATCTATCTATCATCTCTAATCTATCCATGTAATCTATCTATCTATCTATCTATCTATCTATCTATCATCTCTAATCTATCCATGTAATCTATCTATCTATCTATCTATCTATCTATACAAAGCACAGTATAGCTCATACTTTACTCGTGGGGTTCATGCCAACATTTAGGGAATGGGATCATATCAGAATTAACTTGAGTACTTTCAGTGTCAGTAAATGTTTTTATTACTTAAAGTATATGGATTAAAATGTTTACATGTATTAGCCAATATTCACCAATATTAGATGGCAAATATTCTGCCATGCAGCTATTATCTATCTATCTATCTATCTATCTATCTATCTATCTATCTATCATCTGTATATAATCTATATGCTATATTATATGTGTCTCTGTGTATCGCTAAATATAGCCTATAATACAATCTATAGAACGTTCTGGTTTCTGGTCCAGTCTGAACAAAGTCAGATGACATTTCTTCAGGTTCAAGTTCAGACTCATTGCTGTTACATAATGAGAGCACCCAGCAGTGTACAGGGGATTAGGAAGAGCTCCTGTGTAATCTCAGTGCACTCACCTACAAGATCACAGCAGTGCCTGCATTCCTGGAGACAACTCTGTGCCTATTGGAAGATGACACCTAGTAGTATAATCCTACCTCTGAGGAATACTATATATATAGAGACTACAGATACTGTATATACAGAAAAATATATCAGAGAGTGAACCAAAGGAAGATGGAAAAAGCTGAGAAAATATTATAAAATTATATATATATATATATATATATATATATATATATATATATATATATAATTTTATAATATTCTGTATATAATGTATTTTATTTTTACATACATATATAGAAGATAAATATTAGACACACAAATGCATGGATAGATAACAGATCTGAGATTATAGCTATATAGATACATGAACAAGAATTACAAATTATAGGTTCCTATTCTTATAGAGTTGATAGATAGATAGATAGATAGATAGATAGATAGATTACATGGGTAGATTAGATAGATAGATAGATAGATAGATAGATAGATAGATAGATAGGATAGGAGATAGATAGATAGATAGATAGATAGATAGATAGATAGATAGGAGATAGATAGATATAAGATAGATAGATAGATAGATAGATAGATAGATAGATAGATAGATAGATAGATAGATACCCATGAGATAGATACATTAGATAGATAGATGTGCACTTTGCACATCAGATCATATATATATATATATATATATATATATATATATATATATATATATATATATATCTCAGAGATAGGAGAATCTATCTATCTATCTATCTATCTATCTATCTATTATCTATCTATCAAAATAGGAACCTACAATGTCTAATTCTTGTTCATGGATCCACTGGAATTATTACGCTCCATTCCCAGTAGCTTTTCAGATTATTTGGTAAAATAAGATCCAAGAAATACATCTAGTAGATAATAATGGTGTCAGACTGGAGTTGGTCAAGGCTAGAAGTTCCATGATGCTTGGTCTCCTTCGTGAGAAAGATGTTACCTTGATGGAACAAAGTCCCATTTTGCCCAGCCTTGTAGAGTTGCACATCTCCTCCAGTCCTTGTTCCTTCTTTCATCCTCTCTCCATGCCTCCAGCTGGGGAGCTTTCTAGTTTTCAGCACCCTGTAATCAGCCCTGGTGTGATAAGACTCTAATTACACAGAACTTGGTATCAGCAGAGGATTTGCTCAGAGCCACGGTCCCTTATCAAATTCCTGAAGTTTTGGGTTAGGCAGGACCAGGAAATGTGACCAAAAACATCACTCTGACTTTCAGATGTATTTGTCAAGGTCACAGATGAGACATATTGATACACTGTAACGAGCACCGCAGCAGTGTCTGTGCATTGTTCAGGGACAGCAAGCCTAGTTTTATGGGGGAGTGATAAATAAAAATAAATACATAATACAGTAGCATAAAATATTTATTGAATATAAAATGACACACACTATCTATAACTATTCACTGTAATCTATCTATCTATCTATCTATCTATCTAATCTATTATCTATCTGTCTTTCTATATATCTGTCTACCTATCTGTCTCTTTTATTCTGCCTCTCATAACTCTCTCCCTCTCTTGTATCTATCTATCTATCTATCTATCTATCTATCTATCTATCTATCTATGTTTCTATCTATCTGATATTTATATATCTATCTATATAATCTATCTATCTATCTATCTATCTATCTATCTATCTATCTATCTATCTTTCTATCTATCTGATATTTATATATCTATCTATATAATCTATCTATCTATCTATCTATCTATCTATCTATCTATCTATCTATCTATCTATCTATCTATCCTTCTATCTATCCTTCTATCCATCTATTCTAAAGTGTATGGGCCAGTGCACACACCTCTATCTATACAGAACCATTTAGTTCTATACAATACTATAATTACTATAGATTAATAGTTATTAATTCAGTGGTTACAGTGGTTTTATCCGAAAATGTTTCAGGGTGTAATTTTTCTGGTTCAACCCGTATTAAATTGCTGGCAATTCGAAAATAAAAAATAAAAACCCAATCTAGATATTAGAATAATCCATTATTCTGTGTCTGTAAAGTTTAACCATTTTCCTATATTTGCGGGAAAAATGATGAAGAAAACAAAGTTGGGGGGGGGGGGGGATACAAAGATTACATTGTAATTACTGTGTTTACTTTCTATTGCCACATTGTATTATTGCACTAAACTGCCCCCATGTAATTAATGAAAGTGCCTGTCCCAGCGGGTGATGGATGACCCCAGTGCTGAAGAAAGGGCTGACTCTATTTGTTTGCTGTACATATTGGGAGGCTATTTTTTTGGTCAAGTAATTTTCCATTCACTGGGGTTAATGCTATTTATAACTGTATTTCTTAAAAAAAAAACACAAAACAAAACATAAAAAAAAAAAATCACTAACAGGATGCAACAATTGTTAATACTAGTGAAATTTATTTCTTTATCAGTGGAAAATTGAGATATTGTCAAGATTTACAATTCGAAAGAAATGTAATAGATGTTACTAATTTTATAATATACATTTCCATAATAATAGATATAGCTGTATTATTATTATTATTTGTATATATATATATATATATATATATATATAATTACTATTATTATATTACTATTATTATATTACTATTATTATTTGATTATCATTATTATTAGTAGTAGTCTTATATTTATGATTACTATTAATGTATTTATTGTTATTATTATATTGAACTAACAAGCCTATGTCTCACATATTACAGACCATGTATATGATCTGTAATATTCCCGAAAATTATAAAAACCAAATTAAATTTAATTTTTAGATGGACATGATGACGTTATGTTTCCCTATGTATTATAAAGTGTTTCACTGCTTTTATTAGGGCTAATAATTATTAATAATATGATAATCACAGCCTTTCTGGAGTAGAAGGGTATGTTCAAGCCATTGAAAAAAAAATTCTATAGAAATGAATGGATCGTTTTTGTAGCATTTACATGGATTTCTGCAAACTCCATTCAGATACATTTTACAGAAATGTCTCCAACAAATGGGCTAGAGGTGAAGACCCCCTGTATAGTCAGTAACTGATTTCTGTTGTATTATTATTGAAATCAGAAAACATAGAAAGGGTTGTGTAATGTTTTTTGCTTTTTTTGTGTCTTTAATACTGCATAAAAATGCATAAAGAAATGAAAATGTGTTATTTTTTTGCATGTTCATTTTTATGATCTCTGTTTAAATCAGAAAACATAGGAACATAGGAATGGTTGTGTAATTTTTTTTGCTTTTCCGTGCCTTTAAAACTTCATAAAATACATAAAAAAAAATAATTCTGTATTTTTTAATTAATTTTTATGATTTCTGTTGTCAATATTTAAATCAGAAAACAGGAATGGTTTTGTAATTTTTTTTTTACTTTTTTTGTGCCTGTAAAACTGCATAAAATGCATAAAAATGAAATTTTTTATATGAATTTTTATGATTTCTGTCAGAAAACACAGGAACATAGGAATGGTTTTGAATATTTTTTTGCCTGTAAACTGTATAAAAATGCATAAACAATTGAAAATTTGTTTTTTTTTTGCATATTCATTTTTATGTTTTTCTTTTAAGATACATAAAAAAACTACCAAAGTCTATGATGCAAAATACAACTGACTTAGATAATGTCCTTTATGTATTTCCCTATAGACCAGTATTGCGGCAGCTGTTTCTAAACTACTACTTCCAGTATGCTAGGAGTTGTAGTATTGGCCGTAGTAAAACCCAGTGAATGGTATGGGGTCAGTATGTAAGGGTCGGTTTAACGTTTCTATTTGTGACTGTGTAGCAAGGATACAGCAGAAAAGTCTTGCGATATAAAAATCTGTTCGGCTTGTCTGCAACTTGCCGTCCTGCGACTATTTTAGAACTTTGATTTGGCTGAACCATGCTAAAGTCGCATGGTTGGCCCGTGTTGCGCACGACTCCCATTAAAATCAATGGAGGCAAATTTATGCACGACTTGCGACACAGAATCCGGCATGTCTGGATTTTTTTGTGACTGTCATATCACAGTCATATCACAGTCATATCACAGTCACACCATGTCAAGTGTTGCATTGCATGAAATGTCGTTCGACTTTCTTATTGCTTAGGTTGCCAACCGTCCAGAAATTTCTGGACAGTCCATAAAAATAGGTGTGTCCGTGAAAAAAAATAGCGTCCGTGATTTTTTTTAAAGCTGGTGGTTCTTGACTAGATTATTTTGGTGGTAATTATCATCATTTTACAGCTCACAGTAAATTCTGGTTATGAGTTCTTATCAGTATATTGAGCCATAGACGTGGATTACTTATAATCTTTATCATTTATTATGGTTTTCCAATTTGTCTGTAAAAAATGTTGATTGTCTGTGATTTTGGGACAAGTTGTCCAGAAAAAAAATAAAATTTTGATTGGCCACCCTAGTGACGCATATGGTCCGTCTAGCTGAATCCCGAGGATTCCAGCACAATATGTCATTGATGTTCCAGGCTGCTGGTCAGAAGTCAGTAAATAGATGTATGTTCACACAGGGCAGATTTGTTTTACATATTTTTGCGGCTATCCTTTTGATTGAACTAGGGCTTGCAGAAATCCATGCACATGCTGCAGAAAAATAAAACATTCAGATGCAGTTTTTTTTTATTCTAGTCAAAGTCAGACATGGATGGAAACGGAAGGAAAAGTAGGAAGGAAAGACATATCTGTTCCTCATTATTTGGGATCCACTCTTGGCTTAAAAAAATATTTATAGGAAAACTGCAAGTGAGAACCCAGCTCTATAGTGGTGGACGGCATCAGTTTTTTCAATCAGATATTGACTGACTGGTTGGAAGTGAACTGAGGTGGAATTACTTCCACATAGAAGAGACGGCTGATTTATCCCACTGAATATTTTGTTTTATTTTCAAGTTTAGTGAAACTGATTGGAAATCAATGTATGAAATTTCTTTGTCCGATTTTCATTCAGTTATTGGGACTTGATTGTATTTACCAGATGCAGAGCTTTTGGATGATGTACAGAACAGATCCTGACTGAACTGATGTGAACTCATGTACAGGATATAATTAGTCAGCTCCATCTAAGGGGCTGCGAGGGGTCTAACAAATAATATGAACATTGGCTATCTATCTATCTATCTATCTATCTATCTATCTATCTATCTATCCATTTATCTCATATCTATCTGCCTTGTCTACTATCTATCTATCTATCTATCTATCTCGTATCTGTCTTGTCTATCTATCATTAATTTCTGCTCTCTATCTGTCTCATATTAATGTATTCATAAATCATCTATCTATCATAAATTTCAACTATCTATCTATCTATCTATCTATCTATCCATTTATCTCATATCTATCTGCCTTGTCTGCTATCTATCTATCTCATATCTGTCTTGTCTATCTATCATTAATTTCTGCTCTCTGTCTCATATTAATGTATTCATAAATCATCTATCTATCATAAATTTCAACTATCTATCTATCTATCTATCTATCTATCTATCTATCTATCTCATAGCTTTCTATCGATCTATCTAGAAAAGAAATTCCATAGCACTCCCAGAGGTAGTTCAAGAGTACAGTTCTTTATCACCAATGCGACATTTCAGTCCTCTTACTGGAACTTTTCTCAAGCAGTATCTATATCTATCTATCTATCTATCTATCTATCTATCTATCTATCTATCACACAGAAAAATCTCGGCAGCACTATATGAATGGTGAGGTGCAATGCCTGCAGATCTGACAAAGACCAGTTCAATAAAAAACATAAAAATAGGCAGCACTCTCAAAGTTAAATTGAAAAGCAGAGGAACTTTATTCACCCATGTGTAGGCTCAGTCTGAGCCGAAACGTCGCGTCCTACACATGGGTGAATAAAGTTCCTCTGCTTTTCAATTTAACTTTGAGAGTGCTGCCTATTTTTATGTTTTTTATCTATCTATCTATCTATCTATCTATCTATCTATTATCTATCTATCTATCTATCTATCTATCTATCCATGTATTTATAAATCATCTATCATTAATTTCAACTTTCTATCTATTATCTATCTCTTAGCTTTCTATCGATCTATCCATCATATCTTTCTAATATCTATCTATTTATCTATCTATCTATCTATCTATCTATCTATCTATCTATCTGTTTTGTTAAAACCTATTCGTTAACTTGTACATTGTTGTGGAATCTCAATTCAGATTTGGCAAATTATATTCTGGAACAAATATACGAATGTATGGACTTGTTCTTTATCCTTTCTTTCAAGTCAATGCTTCATAGGAAAACATAATGCATCATGTCAGCCAAACCCAAAAGGAAGAGCAATCCATCTGTAGACAGCTGTTTTGGGGTTCTTGCCCCTCGTCAGTGCAGACAGGGGGCTGGTTTGCAGGTTGATATGGTTTAGAGGTTTCCAATGGTTGTATGAGGTCTCCATACAGCTGCTCAGTCTCTGCAATGAGAAACGTTAGCCCCAACCTCCACACAGCTGTCACCATGTCACCATCATCTCCTAAGTGACCCATGTTACATTGGTGATGTCTTTATTTTGCAGGTTACAGTACCGTGGCTTTTGATGGCACCCCAAGTTACGGTCATACTCCATCTCACCATACGCCCCAATTTACTAACCACTCATTCAAACATGAAGACCCCATCAGCCAACAAACCTCCCTAGGTAAGTGCCTTGTATATATCTTATAGACCATGTCATTGTGACACCATATTACAGCAATGAGCAGTACATATATTCTTGTTATTACACTGTCATTTTTAGATGTTCCCAGAAGTGACCCTTGTACAGATGTAGCAGAGCTAAGTGTGTCACTTTCTAATTAGGGACAGTGTCATGGAGCATATGTACAGCTTTCTGAGTGCAGTAGTCATGTCTGCAGGTAACAAATGTGACTTCTCCTTAGTTGTGCAGAATGACAGATGCATCCTCGCTGAGTGATGGGATGTGGGATAGAGGAGACAGCACAATACATGGGCGAGAATCTCTGCTAAGCCAAGCTTGTCTGAATACACACAGAGATGTCCGCAGCTTTGTGTAATATCCAACCGGCCAGCATGTGGCCCTTCAGCTGCAGACAGGAGTCTACATGAAACACAACCTATTACTCATTTACAGAATCTTTCTTCTATTTTCATCTTTGTATTTCATCTACTTTATACCACACTTCTCATCTGCCATGTCATGCCGCTCTATCTATCTATCTATCTATCTATCTATCTATCTATCTATCTATCTATCTTTCTTACTATCTATCTATCTATTATCTATCTATCTATCTGTTATTTATCTATCTCTTATCTACTCTATCTATTATCTATCTATCTATCTATCTATCTATCTATCTATCTTTCTTACTATCTATCTATCTATCTATCTATCTATCTATCTATTATCTATCTATCTATCTGTTATTTATCTATCTCTTATCTACTCTATCTATTATCTATCTATCTATCTATCTATCTATCTATCTATCTATCTATCTATCAAACTCATCCATCCATCTATCCATTCATCAATCCATCCATTAATCAAGCAATCATGTTCTATTTTCTTAAAGTACCTTACTACCATCTTTCTTTCTTTCTTTCTTTCTTTCTTTCTTTCTTTCTTTCTTTCTTTCTTTCTTTCTTTCTTTTTTTCTCTCTCTCTTTTGTTCTTTCTCTCTTTCTCTTAACAATCCACTGCACACAATTTTTACCTAGTCAGGCAGATAAGTGAGTTAGCTGCCAATACCAGTCACCTACAGTGTATACATTTTCCATGTAATATCTCTGTAACGTTATCTTACATCTAAACAGATATCCATCACCTACCCAACAAAAAATAGAAAATTGTGATGATTTATCTATATGTTTATCTGTCCGTCAATTATCAAACTTATTGATCTATCATCTATAAATCAATCAATGTGCTAAGACCTTCCAACCCTCCCTCTCCTCTTTCTTTCTTTCTTTCTTTCTTTCTTTCTTTCTTTCTTTCTTTCTTTCTTTCTTTCTTTCTTTCTTTCTTTCTTTCTTTCTTTCTTTCTTTCTTTCTTTCTTTCTTTCTTTCTTTCTTTCTTTCTTTCCTGTATAGTATGTACATGTATTCATCTAATAACTATTCAACTGTGTATATATGTACTTTTAACTCTCATCAGAGATTCTATCTATCTATCTATCTATCTATCTATCTATCTATCTATCTAAAAATAGAAAAGATGGCAGCACTCCGGACTTTGTGCAAAAAAATAGGATTCCTTTATTTCACCATATCTATCTATCTATCTTTCTTTCTTTCTTTCTTTCTTTCTTTCTTTCTTTCTTTCTTTCTTTCTATTATCTATCTATCTATCTATCTATCTATCTATCTATCTATCTATCTATCTATCTGTTATTTATCTATCTCTTATCTACTCTATCTATTATCTATCTATCTATTATCTATCTATCTATCTATCTATCTATCTATCTATCTAATCTATCTAATCCATCTATCTATAAAATGAGTTCTTAGCAAGCTCTGCCTCTAATGTCACCCGATGTAGGATAGCTACTGTGTGACCTAATTCGACCTAGGTCCACCATTGACTTATAGGATAGCCGCCTTACATCTGGTGGCATGTAGACCTTGCCAAGAGCTTATTTGCATCCCTTTCTTCCCAGAATTCCAGAGGAGTGTTGCCTATAAGTCTCCTCACACCGATTGGACACCGTCCATAAGAAGATCTAGTATCCTCCAAATCCTGTTTATAGGGAAATGTTCTAATCTTTGGTAGATAGTTCTCTAAGATGCATACAAGTGGAAATCCCAATGATCAGGTTTTTCACAGTCTATCAATTATTTTCCACATCTAATTTACATATGGTAAGAAGACAGAGGGGTAATGGATGCAGATGATGATGGGCGACATGTCAGGGTGATGTTTGCTCATTGGTTGTGATTTCCTTGCAGGAGACCAGCAGTACTCAGTGCCCCCTCCAGTGTATGGCTGCCATACTCCTACTGACAGCTGCACGGGCAGCCAGGCCCTCCTGCTCAGATCTCCATACAACAGGTAGGTTGTCAGATGTCTCATAATTGGGGTCATGTATCAGTAATGTTTGTGTGACACGTCATTGGAGAGTCCTCTATATGTAAGACAGTTCTAGCCCACTGTATATGTAAACTACAGTACATGTGTTCACATATACGTCAGCATGGATGGACAGAACTCTTCTTGACTTTTGGGATTTTTGTTATTGGAGATAATATGGAGTAATGCATGTATGATTATGGCAGGTGAATATTTCACCATATTTTATGGCATATTAACCCCACCTAAAGTGTTTTGCACAAGATTAGGAAAAAATGATTTATTTTCAGAACTGCGCCACCCTTGCTCACAGGCTGTGCCTGGTATTGCAGTTCAGTCTCCAATACTAGACTTAACCTATGGACAAAAGGGGCACTGTTTCTAATCTCTTGCAAAAAAATCTAAAAAAATGGGGTGTTGCATCGGAAGTAAATCCATTGATGATGGCAATTACAACAGATGTTTTACAAGACATTCCATACAGTACATGTCTTTGACAGTAAACACATTGGGGCAGAATTACTAATCCTGTGTATAATATAGATGTCTTAAGCTCAGACAGGCAGTCTAAAGATGCAGCAAGTATATGACAGGGGCTTAGGCTAGATGATAAAGTTGGTGTGTGGCTAGACACTTTTGTCTAACTTTGTATAACCTATTGGTTGGAATACTTTGCAAATAATTTTGTCTGAAAATTTTGGAACATAGTGGCTCATCTAAAAGAGCATCCATCAGCATGGTTTATCCTATGAAACCAGTTATTCAGCCTTGTAGGGCCATTCATGGTGACTAAAACAAGCCCTTTCTCTCTACAATCAGCATTACTGTTGCAAAGAAATTTCTCTTTTTTTTTAGTTATATGCAAATGAGGTGCTTGGAGCACCGAGGAGCTGGCCCAGTCCCTCGGAGCATTGCTTCATCTCTGCCTCTCCCTGTCACCACTCCCACTTCTATGAGATTGCTAAGGCCAGGCCTCCTTGCTGTGCCAATCCCTGTCCCTGAAATCTTGCATATGCACTGGCACAGTAAGGACCTCTTACCTTTGTCCCCGCTCTGAGATCTTCATTGTACTCACGCCGATGGTACTGCCACAGGTGAATGCGTGAGATTTCAGGGCTAGGCATGGGGGATGTAGGATGCCTGACCCTGTCAATCTCACTGGGAGATTGGTGACAATGGGAAGAGGCAGTGGTAAAGCAGTGCTCCGAGGGGCAAGGCCAGCCCCCTGGTTCTCCGAGCACCTTATTTACTAAAAATAAGAATCTCTATTCATCAGTAATACTGATTGCTCACTTTATTCCCTATAATACACACTACTGGGCAGTATGCCGGGTTTGATGATGATGGTAACAGATGCTCTTTAAAGGGGTTGTAAGCTCCCCTTCACTCAATAATCAGGTACGAGTGGAGCATCGGAGCATTTCCTTGCTCTGATACTCCCCCGGCCTTGCGCTGCATTGCACAGGGCAAGGTTTGTTTGTTGTGAGCCAGTGACCTACCGGGCTTCACGTGAGCATGCTAGGCAGAGACTGCTGCCTAGCAGGGAGCCTGATGACATCAACGGCACAAATGGGCGGTATATTGCACTGTTCTGGCTGGTTTTAGAGGCGGGTACTAGTGATACAACTATTTGTAAATATGGTGCACATTTCAGATACAATGTTTCAGGATTTAATAATCCCTTCATGTAAATTTTTTTCTGATGCCATAAAGCTTGTTCACACAATATGTATTTGTATAAGACAGAAAAGAGATTGCGGCTACTCAGTAGTGTAGTTAAATTCTTTCAGTATAGGGAATAAGGTGTCTCAAGTGTTTTTAGAGACTAGTATTGGACGTGGTGCTGCTGGTGCAGATTTACTCGTCGAGTTGTAGGAACAACCCAGTAAATATAGGATAGTTAGTAGGCCTTTTCCAGACGAGCGATACGGATTGTGTCGGGATCTGTTCAGGGAAAAACTGATGGTTTTGCAGGCAAGTTCAATCAGTTTTTTCTGCAATGGTGTTCAGTGATTTTATCCAGACGCATGTGAAGAAAAACTGAAGAACAATCTATATCTCCCAGCAACCATCACTGAAAAATACATTGCATGCAGATTTCTTCCGTTTTTCATTCAAGCCCCATTCACTTCTATGGGTCCAGAGTGGCGTGAAAAATGCACATTATAGAACAGGCTGCGTTTTTTTTCTGATGTGTGTACTATGACGCTCATGTACAAAGACCCTTTGAAATGAATGGATCAGGATTTAGTTTGAATGCTGTCTGTTCACAACACGAATCACATGTGGATGAAAAATGAACTCATGTAAAAGAGGCCTTACACAGTTTTGTAGATTCTTTGTGTTGTCAAGAATATACATAGCCAGATATCTGGAAAGGAGATGAATATGGTGAATAAGCCTGAATACATGTAAGAAAGTTGGAGGTGATGACTATATTCTAATAGTTTAAAGGGGTTCTCCCACGACTAATGTAAATAATGAAAATCAGACATCCTATAGTACATGACAATCTCTTTCTAACAAAGCTAGAACCAGCCCTGTACCTCACATAGATCCAGAGATCTACACATTCATTGCTCTGCTAGATTTATATCAAGCTGACAGCTCAGGGGGAGTGTCTTTTCTGCTGCAGCTCAGGGGGCGTGTCCATGTTATACCTATCACAGCTCAGGAGGCGTGTCTCAGCTCTCCCTATCACAGCTCAGGAGGCGTGCCCATGTTCTACCTAACACAGCTCAGGAGGCAGGTGAAAGATGAAACTGAGCATGTGCGGCTTTGTCAGTAAGCAGGACAAAGAAATAAGAAAAAAAAACAGCAGGGGGCGCTATATAGATACATTTCATTGAATAACTCTGTGGCTATGCTAAGTATTTAATTCCATGCATTTACAAGTATTCAGATCCAGGGGCTGGTTTGCAAATTATAGGATATTTTTCATGGAACAATCCCTTTAAAGTGGTCTGAAGTTGATCCAAATTTATAATAAAGTTCATTGGTTGGCCCACGTTCTGTTGTAGTACTGAAAGTAAATCAGTAAATGGAAAAATTAGTTTTGCTGCAGGCGGAAGGAGTCCTGTTGACTCCTGACCACTTATCCTTGTGCTCCCAGGGCTGGTCCTCTGTCAGTTGTCAGGATAATATTCTATAGTCTTGACGCAATGATGAAATGTGAGGTTGTGACCATAGTGGAGTTACGGTATGTCACAGTCCTCACAGTAGAGAGGTTCTTCCCATAGGCACAGTTCCCAGAACTCTTGCTTGTGATTGTAATTGCAGTTGTAATTTTCCCCACTTAAGTCAATGGATTAAAAAAAATGAGTCGTGGAGCCAGAAAAAAAAAACCCAAAACATAATTACACAATTCTGAGATAAATGGTCGGAATTTTAACTTTTGGATTTTTTACCACAAAAATGTGACCCATCACCTCTCCTGACATGTCTTCTGTCATAACTGTTTGAATTCCCTGTATAATTACAATTCTGGAGCCTCTATTCTTATGATTCTTTGTTATGCTGTTCCTCTATTATTCCTTTCAGAAGCCATGAATGAATTGCTAGCAGTTTGTACTAAAAGGTCCAGATGGGTGTGTCCCTACACAGTCTGACACTATCCAATCAGTTCTGACAGCATCAGGCTGTGCAGGGACATGCCCCCAACTGGTAACACCCAGATGGACCTTTATTGTAGACTGCTGGCAATTCATTTATACACTTCTAGCAGGAATAATAAAAGAATGACACAAGAACAACAGCAGCAGCAGCAGCATAAGAGTCATAAGAATAGATGCTCAAGAATTATTACATGGAGAATGCAAGATGTTACTAAAACAGACATTTTAGGAGACCCTCTTTATTGTAATATTCTGATAGAATTTGTCATTTTTCCTTAACATGGCTCCAGGAATCTTATGTAAAAAGATTCTGAGGTAGAAATTCAGAATTTTAAAATAAAAGAGTGAAAATGCACAAAAAGGTAGAATTGTAAGACAGAAAATTAATATTCTAAAATAAGGAGTTAAAATAGCAAAAAAAGGTAGAATTGTAAGACAGAAAGTTAATATTCTAAAATAATGAGTTAAAATAGCAAAAAAAGATATAATGTCGGGATTCTAACTTTTTATCTCAGAATTCCGATTTGTATCTAAAAACTGAACAATTGTTTTCTATTGCCCTTATTCTCCTTCATATTCAGTACAACATTCAATATGCATGGTCCAGTAAAAAAACAACCAAAAAACAACCAAAAAAAGCAATTACTAGAAATTTCATTGACGTCAATGGATTTTTTTCACTGTAAAAACCATAACAATTAAAGTGTTGTGAGCTTTTCCTAAAAGCGATAGTTGTCACATGTCTGTGCCTTCCTCACCTATGGTGATCCACAATTTTTAATTGTTTGATCAGACTGTAATGGACTCTGCTATGTTTGCTGGTAAATTTCAGTTTCACCAGATATTATTAAAAAGCTTTTCATCATAATTAACCTTGAAGAATTTCCACCTTTTCTTGTAAGAGCAGAAAAAGATATAGTGCAGGTTCAAGACACACTTAAAGTATCACATTCCCTTTCCTAACGTTTTTCGGCAGTGAATAGGAAATCATTTCTCAACTCTGGGTGAACTTGGATACAGTCCTGTATCACTCTGATAAGACTTGTCTGGTGACTGGTACAAACTGCACCGTAGAACCAGTGGGGAAAATGAAGTCATATTTCCCCCAGGATGACTCCATCTCCAATAAATATTGATACGTTCTACCTTGGCATGGGATCTGTTCCTATAGGTTCTCTTTTTAGTAGCTCTAATATAAAAAGATAACTCTAAAACCTAGAAGGAAATAGCATTTGCTACATTTTTTTCAAGAATTTCCCTTCCAAGATGCCTTAGAATGGACAAAATATTTAAAATCTTTAGAACTAATACTTCTGTGCTCTTTGCTGTTCTCTGATGTTTACTGCATCTTGTATGACTAGCCAAAAACAGTGGGGGCAGGGAAGTGACAAACAGTTAGGCTGCTTTCTTAAAGGAGTGCTCCATCGATCCAATGCCATTGCCATTCCAACACTGCCAGGTTCCTTGCTGCTCTCTACTTTGGGCCCCCGATTTGACACACAGCAAATGTCTTGAAACACCCTCTCAGTCGATCACTGGTGCTCCGCCTAAGTCCAGGACAAAAGGGTCAGGTTTTTTTTTTAAACATCCAAGTTTTACGATACAATCTTAAATACAGAAGAGATAAAACACAACATATAGATAATACAAATAATCCCCCTAAACACATTTTTGCAGGGGCGTAGCTAAAGGCTCATGGGCCCTGGTGCAAGAGTTCAGCTTGGGCCCCCCTTCGCTCAGTGCTTAGTGTGTCTTCTTATGCTGCACAAGGGTCCCCCCAGTCTCCTGGACCCGGTAGCGACTGCTACCTCTGCACCCCCTATAGCTACGCCCCTGCATCTTTGGAACTATCCTAACAGGACATCTTTACCTTCCCTCCCACCCCTCCACTCTAAGACCAGGGTCATGTTTTTGTTTCAACCTGATCCCTTTCTGTCACACAATTACCTACTGCTTTGTTTGACCTGGAGCGCTCAGTCTTATATAGGTTCTTGATGCCCCAATGTGAAGTGGATGGGATCAACCAAGATCGGACCTCCTATCTCCAAGGTCCTCTCAGCAGCTGCTGAGCCAACACTAAGTTATGTATTTGCTTGTACTCATCCATAAAACAGACATGCAAAAAACTCATAAGATGTATTGAAAACGGTTGACAGTAGGGAACGGTGTTGGGACGTCATCTCGTTGAGGTTCAAGAAGAGACTGAACAAGCGATCGCCATCTTTACAATAACCCAACCAATGCTTGCAGTTTCTTACTTTTTGAAGCAGCAGCACGTACCTTGAGAGGACAACTGCAAAGTAGTGGATATGAACTGATGATATGAACATCATCAGCCATAGGACGTGTCATGAAAGGACGATGTTACATTAAAGGGGTTTTCCAAACTTCTGATATTGATGACTTATGCTCAGGTTAGGTCATTAATGATCGGTGAGGTTCCAACACCCTACCTCCCCACGGGTCATCTGTTCCCTGGAGCCTCTAGCTCTGGAATTCGCTCTTGAATGGAAGAGGAATCAGACAGCTCAAGGTGTAGTGGCCATCCTGGGTGGCTGCAGCTAAGCCCCTCTTGAAGTGAATGAGAGCTGAGCTAGAGTAACCAGGTGTGGCCACTACACTTTGAACGGTGCTGTGCTTCTTGTTGCACTCAAGATGGTAGTTCCAGCGCCAGAGGCCTCAGAAATCAGCTGATCTGTGGGGATGTCCGGAGTCTGAACTTTCACCGATCGGGCATTAATTACCGATCCGGAGGGCAGGTCATCAATATCAGGAACTTGCAGAACCCCTTTAACTATAGAAGTTCAGTGGGTAAAAACTATGAAGAAAAGCATTACATGGTGCTCATTGAGATCATTGGGCATCTAAGTATCACATGGGTGCCAGGAGTTGTACAAATAACCATTACCACCTATGGGGTACCACAGTAAACTTTGCGTCTTCACCAATGATCACCATCAGCTATGACTAGATGTAATGTTTAAGATCATCATGGTCAGTGCTCATTGCTTTATCCCTTTCTCAGACATTCGGAGCTCCTCATTTGATGACTTTCTTGCCTCCCTTTAATTACCACCCCCTTCCGCACTTTGGAGACTCCTTTAACAGCGGATCAGGGTCCTCTCAGTTGCTGTGCCCCATACTAGATGCTATATCCCAGGTAGCTATGCCTATGATGGATGTATGTGGTTCTCCAACGTAAGACCCGTTCTTTCCATTGGCTCTCCACTCTGAGGTGGTCCTGATCGGGGGCACCCCCATATTACCTCTGTATATCCTAATAGCCCATATGAACAGACGTTGCCTAAACCACACAGCCATTTATTAAAAACCTTCATTGAATCCATATGTTCCAAAAATGTTGAGCAGAGGTAATTCCAGACCTATTACTTAAAGTAGATGTACAGATAAAGTAATACATATAAGATGTCACAGATTACATATGTTATCATAGAACCATCGCTCATACATGAGTAGATGTCTTTAAGGGGTTTTCTTACTAAACATATTTATAGCATATCCATGGGATCCCTCTGCAGTGCATGAACTGGGTGCCAATAATAATATGGGGACATGGAACTATGGAGGCTCAAAACAGCAAAAATACAACACTGGCTTAAAGGGAATCTGTCAGAAGTTCTTACCTCTGAAACCTGATGTGACTAAGTACAGTAGTTGATGCAATGGCCATGTAGCTTCCTTTCTTCCTGCTTTTAATCCCCCTAGCACCCTGACTGCAAGTGCCCAGTAGGTCCAAGCTGCATGACCTTCTCCCCAGCTTACAATGCCCACCCTGTCACCTATATATTGCTGTCTGCTGTTTTGCTGGGTGCATGTTGCTCCAAGAATTCCTGGTGTGAGCAACACTTGATAAAAAATTGGAACCTTTTAAAGGGATTTTACCAGATTTCTCACTTTTTAAATAAGTGGGCGGGAGTGGGTCATATGGGTAGGGCGTAGGTGCCCCAGCACATTTTTCAGAATTTACATCAGCGCCTCCCCTTGTGGTACATCTGATACCAGCAGGCCACAGTTTAAAGGAATTTTCCGGGATTACTATGGTCATTAACATATATACTCACTTAGTACCTTACCTTATGTATGTTGTACCCATGCTTTCTTTTTAAATCTGGACTCTCCTGACCCATTTTCACCATGTAAACCAATTCCTTTGGTCTGCTTCCATCCTGTATGTAGCACTTCCATCCTGTATGTTGCTGTATCCAACCAAACCCATGATGCACTTCTCCTTCCTCCAGCCCCGCCTCTAACAACACCCAGCTAGTTACATAGACACTCCCCTATCACTGCCCCTAACAATATTCAGCTAGTTTATAGCTCCTCCCACCCAGCTAGTTACATAGACACTCCCCTATCACTGCCCCTAAAAATACCCAGCTAGTTTATAGCTCCTCCCACCCAGCTAGTTACATAGACACTCCCCTATCACTGCCCCTAAAAATACCCAGCTAGTTTATAGCTCCTCCCACCCAGCTAGTTACATAGACACTCCCCTGTCACTGCCCCATAACAGCGCCCAGCTAGTTTATAGCTCCTCCCACCCAACTATTGACATAGACACTCCAGTATCACTGCCCCTAACAACACCCAACTAGTTTATAGCTCCTCCCACCAGTTGGTTACATAGACACTCCCCTATCAATGCCCCTAACAACACCCAGCTAGTTTATAGCTACTCCCACCCAACTAGTTACATAGACACTCCCCTATCACTGCCCCTAACAACCCCCAGCTAGTTTATAGCTCCTCCCACCAGCTGGTTACATAGACACTTCCCTATCACTGCCCCTAACAACACACAGCTAGTTTATAGCTCCTCCCACCCAACTAGTTACATAGACACTCCCCTATCACTGCCCCTAACAACACCCAGCTAGTTTATAGCTCCTCCCACCAGCTAGTTACATAGACACTCCCCTATCACTGCTCCTCCCATGGACATAACATAACAGGAAATAAGAGCTGCATGGACACGGTCATGTAACCACAGCCCAGACCGGAAGATAGGAGCAAGAAAGGTAAAAGAAATACATTACAAACTTAGAACTTCATAAATGATTATTTTAATGGATGTTGACGCAAAGCAGAATCCCCCTTTAAGGCTGGCATTAAACCGCTGGTTTCAGTAACTGTGTTTACAATACTTTCATAGGAGAATATTGAATAGAACTTTGTGATTTGACAAATTTGACAAATGTGTTATAGATATTAGTCACTAATGTACATTTGTCCTGTCGTTATTACTTTATATATCATTGGTTTATTAATTTATGAATTAATTACTTATGATTAGTAGTAGGACTTTTTTTGGCCAAGTATTGCGCTATCTATACCCTTAGCTTGCAGCTGTTGAACCTAGCCCATCGCAGGCCCCTCTGGCAGCGAACAAGCCGTCCCAGCTACATGAGTCACACTTCCAGGGCTTGCAGAATGGGGGAGTTGCAGTGTAGATTAAAGCTTCATCCACTGCAGGGGTCAAGAACTCGTCATCCTTACCCTGCGGGCCAAGACAAACTCAGAATGATCTACTACTGAGTTCCTTTAAAGTTCCTCTTTTTCACTTGGACTTGGTTTCCTTTTATTTGTCTCCAAAGTACATCAATCCAATTCAATCTTTCGACGCATTTAGCGGTAGAGAAGAAATGTACTTGCCGCGGTCTGATATCAGATTATTTTTAGACAGCACAGAATGGAAACTTTTTTTTTTAATACAATAACATAAAGTAGTAAGATGTGGAAGGAAGAAGACTGATGGTTGATCTTGGGTTACCAGTGCCATTGGCTGGAGCAGGGTCAGGCTGACGTCCCTTGAGCCCACCAAAGGAAATGATTCTAAGGGGGCCCACCCTCTGTGAATACAGGACCTTAAGGGCACTGATTTATTAGGGGTCTATTTATATGAGAGTTTGGGCCTAGTGGAGAAACCTCTGGTACTCTGGTTGGCCAGTCCAACCCTGGGCTGGAGCCCTCCATGAGCCCATGGCAGTGCCTGAATTTACAGCTGGCATGTCACCTGAGATATTTTGGTCTGTTGAGAAATTGAACCTTTACTAAAATTTTGAGAAAGTGTTAACCACCTCACTTATGTACAGATTCTCCAATGAGTCCTCACCATCTTCCTACTGTCACCATCTTCAAAGTCAACATCCCGCAGAGGATGGGTACAAGCAGCCTTCGAGGCTAGACCATAGAGGTCAAACAGGACATGTACTCCACCACCTTAGAGGTCTAGTCATGCATAGCATATCTACAGGAGGACAGTGGACACCCATTCTTACAAGAGGAGGGGTGCCCAAAGTGGACACCTGTCTTGTATTTATGTCATGCTTTGTGGATATACGGTAAATGTCTATGGTATGAAAATCCTACAATACTGATGATACAATACAGAGTAATGGTGGAGGGTGTAAAGGACTTTAAAGAATTTTTTCATTTGCATCAATATCCTTTAAACTATAAACTAGCTGGGTGGGAGGAGCTATAAACTAGCTGGGCGTTGTTTGGGGCAGTGATAGGGGAGTGTCTATGTAACTAGCTGGCGGGAGGAACTATAAACCAGCAGGGAAATGTTAGGGGCAGTGATAGGGGAGTGTCTATGTAACTAGCTGGGTGGGAGGAGCTATAAACTAGCTGGGTGTTGTTAGGGGCAGTGATAGGGGAGTGTCTATGTAACTAGCTGGGTGGGAGGAGCTATAAACTAGCTGGGTGTTGTTAGGGGCAGTGATAGGGGAGTGTCTATGTAACTAGCTGGTGGGAGGAGCTATAGACTAGCTGGGCTTTGTTATGGACAGTGATAGGGGAGTGTCTATGTAAATAACTAAGTGGGAGGAGCTATAAACTAGATGGGCATTGTTAGGGGCAGTGATAGGGGAGTGTCTATGTAACTAGCGGGTGGGAGGAGATATAAACTAGCTGACATTGTTAGGGGCGGTGTTGAAACTGTGGCACAGGAAGGAGAAGTGCATCATGGGTTTGGTTGGATACAGGAGCAGGAAATGCTACATACAGGATGGAAACAAACCCAAGTGATTGGTTTACATGGGGAAAACAGGTCAGAAGAGTCCAAATTGTTACATAACTACATCTGACCCAGAAAAGCTCTTTAAGGTTTGTTTATCTCGAAATGAACTTTTTGTTCCACAAAGGCTCATAGATGATACCAACTATTAGAATCAAGCTTTAATTAAAATGGATGACCATCATACACCAGAGAACCATCAACACCATATACATGTAGTGACTGGTTCTATATCATACCATTAAAACATGTCTATCTATATCTATCTATCTATCTATCTATCTATCTATCTATCTATCTATCTATCTATCTATCATCAATAATGTATCTATTTGTCTATCATATCCATCTATCCATTAGAGTATTAACAAGACACTTGAGATTAGTGAAATATGGGCAGCAATGTGTAGCTTTAGATGCTAATGGTTTCTGCAGCTTTATATAGCAGTCCCCCTCCAGCTCTGACTTATACGTGTTCTATTCGGAGTCATCATTTGGTTCCAAATTTACAGAACAACACAAATCACTTCATTTATTTCTGTCTATTCTTTTCCAAGATGATCCCAGATAATTGCACCTTTTAACAATGGGTAGCCCAGATCTCCCATTTAATATCAGGCAGCATAGTAAAACTGTCGTCACCTTTACACTGCTGGAGGGTTTCACTTGTCAGGAGCCCAGAACATTCCAAACATTAACCCTTCATGTGCTCCCTGATTTCCACAATCGTACAGCCAGCTACTATATGTGAAGAATAAAAATTATCTACCTATATTCTCTGCCTGTTCATCAATCAATCTGTCTCTGTTTATCTATCAGTCTGTATTTTCTATCTATTATCTATCTCTATTATCTATCTATCTATCTATCTATCTATCTATCTATCTATCTATCTATCTATTTCTATTCTATATCAGAATGAAATATTATCATGCCATTTAAAATATCTCTTAAAAAATCTATATATACCTATCTCCTGTAATATCTATCTATCTATCTATCTATCTATCTATCTATCTATGAAAGAAATTCCTCAGCACTCCCAGAGGTAGTTCAAGAGTAATGTTCTTTAATCACTAATGTGACATTTCAGTCATTTTACTGGGAGTTTTCTCTAGCAGTATCTATCTATCTATTTCATATCTATCTATCTATCTATCTATCTATCTATCTATCTATCTATTTCATATCTATCTATCTATCTATCTATCTATTTATCTATCTATCTCATATCTATCTATCTATCTATCTATCTATCTATCTATCTATCTCATATCTATCTATCTATCTATCTATCTATCTATCTATCTATCTATCTATCTCTCTGTCTATCTATCTATCTATCTATCTATCTATCTATCTAATCCATCCATCCATCCATCCTTTATCTCTATCATTACAGTCACTAGCAAAAAGTATTCAAACCCCAATTTAACAAATTAGCATAGATTTCCAATGACACCTACAATCGTAATTTTATACATTAGCTTCTAATACAAACTGGTATGTTCTTAAACTCACAATTTCTGATTTGTTAGAAGATTTATCTGAATTAAAACGATGAAAATGTTGCATTTCATATTCGCATTAAATATTCAATCCCACGTGTCATTTAAACTCCACGCATACAGGTCAGACACAAAATGGTTAATTACACTGACCCTGATGTGCCATTTACACTTAGCATATGTGGCTGCCATCAGACATTCTCAGGGGATCAGACTCGCACCTCATAGGGGCCCAATTTATAACACTATAAGGAGCCCCAGCTATAATGGGTTAATGGGGTGTATTAATTTTTGGCTTATATCAGAAATACGGTATCTGATAGGACCTGTGCTTTTAATGTTAACAGCAGAGCTTCTATATGGCTGGACCCTGAGTATTATCTCCTCTGGTGGTCCCAGTGTACGCCATGGAAATACCAGTGAAAACCACTAAGTGCCCAGCTTTATGTCTCGTTACTGGTCCTTCTCCTATTTAAAGGTCATTTACCAATTATGCAGAATCTGTGTGTGCTACTTTCGATGGTTCACGTCCAGTATAACACAATGATCGGCGACACATATAGATTAATGACAAAGTGGAAAAGAAATGACACGACTTGTTGAAAAGTGCAGAACATGAAGAAAGAAGAAACATTTCATGTTAATAATGACATGTCAGCCCAGTGAGGGTTTTAGAAGAAACTCCTGCTGCAAGATCCTGAGCTGGTATTTCTAATAAAAAAAAACTGGTCTTGAAGATATTAATTACATTGTGCTACAGGAAGAATTTGTGGAATTGCTAAATGTAATGGTACAGACCAGCACGGGACGATGGGGAAACTGCAGGAGAGCCGCTCATTTAAGAATTGATATGAAGGATATTGTGTGAGCTCAATGCCAGGCCAGATGCTGCACTGAGTGGTGTAAGCTGGCCAAACACACTATATATAGTCTATGATGGGTATATCAGGGCATGTTACTAGAACAGAAGGCAGAGTATATATATGAAGTGAAATGGGGAAGAAATCATAGGGCCCCGAAGTAAATAAGCTCAACCAAATGTATAATTTTGTATTAATATTTTATTTAGATTATTATTATTTTTTTAAATTTATTTTATTTTATTTTTTTTTTATTATATTGATTGTAGGGAAGAAAATTCTCTGTTCTGATTAACCCCCTAACTGTTTTGCCAGAGTCCAGCTCCAGCAGTGGGAAAAATAGTTACCTGGAGGGGGAGGGCTGCTTTAGATGCTGCTACCTCCTAAATGGTAGCAGCTAGAAACACGCAACGGATCTTGTTTGAAAGCAGACATTCCAAGCTTTCAGACAATGACAGCAATATGTTCAGTGACAGAGAAAGATATCACTGATAGAAATCGGGATGCTGTGAATGCAGCTGAAAATGAAAGTAAAAACAGGTTTTACTCATGATTATTCCCGAATTGATTTCTTACAGTGATTTCTCCTCTGTTTCTTGGACTTTATCTGTCATTTTGGTCTTGTATGAAAGCCTGGAGGCTTTCAGACAAGACCAGTTGCATGTTTCTAGCTGCTACCATTGAGGATATATGACCATCTAAAGCAGCCCTCCCCCCTCCAGTTATCTACTTTTCACACTGCCCGAGCTGGACTCGGACCGAAGATTTAGGTGGTTGAAGTGGTTTTCATCAGTTTCATATTGATGACTGTTCACCACATTTTATTTATTTTTATTTATTTTACGCACTTTTATAGCGCTGACATATTCTGCAGCACTTTACAGACATTATCATCAAGCTGTCCCCAATGGGGCTCACAATCTAAGTTCCCTATCAGGACGTCTTTGGGGTGTGGGAGGAAGCAGAGAACCTGGAGGAAACCCACACAAACACGGGGAGAACATACAAACTCCATGCAGATGTTGTCCATGGTCGGATTCGAACCTAGGTCCCCAGCACTGAGCCACCGTGCTGCCATATGTCATCAATATCTAATTTGTGGGGGTCCGACACCCAGCACCCCTGCAGATCAGCAGTTTAAAGAGGTAGTGGTGCTCTGGTGAGTGCCGCGGCCTAATCCTAGGCCATGTGATGTTACGTTCATTGGTCACATGGCCTGGGTGCATTAAAGTGAATGGTTCTGGGATGCAATACCAAGTACAGCCACTATACAATGGACGGTGCTGTGCTTGGTAAGCTGTGAGGAGGCCACGTCACTCACCGGAGTGCAGCAACCTGTTCAAACAGCTCATCGGTGGTAGTGCTGGATGTTGAAACATCACCGATCAGATATTTTACTCCTAGAAAAAACGCTTTAATTTCATAACATATCTGTGTTTTTGACAGAGGTATAGCTTGTTAAGTGACAAAATTCGGGCTACTTACTGCCACTATTGGGAGAGCTCATATAGATTTCAGAAAGGTAATCTGTCACCATGAAGTTCACTGTTAAACCAGATGCAATGCCTTGTAGAACTACAGTAGTTCTGCTCAAAGTAATGATACCTTACACTTAGTGTTTCGATACTTCATTCTGCGATATGCAAATGAGCAGTTAAGCACACTGAGGGTGGGCCCAAGTCAATTTGTACACCCTTGCTCCTCCTACTTCCTCTGCCAGCCCCTCCCTCTCCTTCTTGATTCAGCAAGGCCAGGTCATAGTCAGACTGTTTAGTCAACTCGCCTGTCCCTGTCAAACAAAAGGAAAGGGAGGGGCTAGCAAAGAAAGCAGGAAGGTCAAGAGTGCACAGAGTGGCCCTCAGTGCACTAAACTGCTCATTTGCATGTGGACTCAAATTAGTTTCTCTCCAGAATGAAACGACAGTTCGCTAGTGCATCAAGAGTGGTTCCAAGGCACTCTGTGCACCTTTGCTCCTCCTGCTTACTCTGCCAGCCACTTTCTCTTCTTGATTGACAGTGCTAGGTTCTTGCATAGTCATCTCACCTGGTCCTGTCCATCAAGAAGGAGGGGGAGAAGAAACATGAGGAGCAAGGGAGCACAGAGTGACTTGGGTCTGCCCTCAGCTGAGCTGGCCCAACAAGGCATTGTCCCTAGTTTAACAGTGAATGTCCTGGTGACAGATTCCCTTAAAGGGGTTGTCTCACTTCAGCAAATGGCATTTATCATGTAGAGAAAGTTAATACAAGGCACTTACTAATGTATTGTGATTCTCCATATTGCCTCCTTTGCTGGCTGGATTCATTTTTCCATCACATTATACACTGCTCATTTCCATGGTTACAGACCACCCTGCAATCCATCAGTGGGGGTCATGCTTGCACACTATAGGAAAAAGCGTTTGGAACCGTAGGTGCTCACATAGGCATGTATACACAGCAGCTCTTATCCCAATCCCCCATGTCTGAGCTGCAGATCTATTTACCATTATTTTCATACCTATATCCCCATTCATCTCATAATGCTCTTTTGGACTAGTTTCTATTACCCGCCTATGAGTAAGTTAGTAGTACGGTATAGCATGGTAGCAGGCTTGTTACAAGCCTACATAATGACTCTTGAGGTTGCCCGGTATTCACATTTTAGTGACCCATTCCATGCACGAGTGTGTAAATACTCAGTTTCAGTCTGATACACGTACACAATCCATGGATTCCCTCCAGAGTTAAAATATTTTAAGTAATATATTTACACTGTCTGTTTAATAATAACCAAATAACCGGTGAGTTCTCTTGTCATTACTTATAATTGGAGAAAAGGGGGAGACAGATCCGGCAAGGAATTCCAAGAATTTTCAAATAAACACAAAGTTACGTCCATAACTTGTTCCTTCTTTTTAAAAGGAATTATTTCATGTCTTCAATGTACCAATGGTTAAATAACACTAACATTTCTAGTTATCTGTTTTTAAATGTATTTAGTATTTTTACTTTACTACGTACTATTTTATTTATATACTTTTTATTTTCCAGCTGCATAAACGTTAAAAAAATAATAAAAAAATGTAACTTCTGATGATAATGGAAGACTGACTTTTAGAGCCAAGTAGCACACATGTATGAAGGCTAAAATGTAAAATATTTACAGACATGATTCATTGTGTGGACCAGTTTCCATAATTTTGAAAAACAAAAATATAGCAAATGATATATCAGCCAATAAAATCCCCCAAACATACAGTTGAAAATTTTTTACATTTGTATAAGATAAGCCTCATAAAGTGGCCTCTGCTTTGGCTCCAGCTTCTGGTTTTATGAGATTCCAGAATTTCTTCCTTTAAGGTACTGATGCTCTTGGGGGGAGGAATGGGGTGGGGGTGGGGGGGTTGTGTTCCCGATTTTCCTTACAAAGATCCAGCACCATCCTCAAGGACAAACAGTACCACCCAAGAGCCCCATTCAGCCATAAAGCACCCTGCTGTCTACTAACAATGGACAAGAACCCCAAAACAGCTGACGGCAGATGGGTGTCTCTAGTTTTTGGTTTGGTCAAAATCCCTAGTCTTCATTCAAGGTTTTTTTAAAGGTCCAGACATTGAGTTGCTTCTTCATTCTGGAATTGGGTGGGGGGGCTATTTAACATAATCAGTTACCTGTTATAACACAGTTTTTGGAATATAGTAACATGACATCTTAATAATGCTTGTAGCTATATAACCTGCTGTTAGGACGGGGCCCTCAGTATGTGATCCGTGGAGGGCTACTGTACACCCACCAGTCAGCAGAAAGAAGAGGCTATAGTGTTTGATGGAATACCTGATGGAACACAGATCTGGTCCATGTGGCCATATTTGATACTGCTGCTCAGCGCTGGCTCAGCCCAATTCACATGAATGGATCTGAGCTGTAGTACCAAACACAGCCACATGGATGTAAGTAATGCAGCCCCTTTTTTCTCTTGAATGGTGGGAATTAGTGGCACAAGTAACAACATTGCACTATGAACTGCAGGATCCACTTAATACATAAGTTACAATATTTCACCATGCACCCAAGTATCCCTGACCCTACCTAATATACAAGTAACCACATACGACCATGCACTGAAGGATCCTTAGCTCTACCTAATACACAAGTAACAACATGCCTCCATGCACTGAAGGATCCATCGCCCTACCTAATATACAAGTAACCAAATGCCACCATGCACCAAAGTATCCCTGACCCTACCTAATATACAAGTAACCAAATGCCACCATGCACTGAAGGATCCTTAGCCCTACTTAATACACAAGTAACAACATGCCACCATGCACCCAAGGATCCCTCACCCTACCTAATATACAAGTAACCACATGCCACCATGCACCTAAGGATCTATCGCCCTACCTAATACACAAGTAAAAACATGCCACCATGCACCAAAGGCTCTAATGCCCTACTTAATACACAAGTAACAACATGCCACCATGCACCTAAAGATCTATCGCCCTACCTAATACACAAGTAAAAACATGCCACCATGCACCCAATGACCCTTGCACTACCTAATATACAAGTAACCACATGCCACCATGCACCCAAGGATCCCTCCATCTTCCTAATGCTCCCCACTTTACAGGTCCAAGTTTTCAGTGAATGGACAGAGTTAAAGAGGGTGTGAGTGGGCACCAGTGGGGGGTGGGTGGACACACAAGGAGCAAATATGTCTCAGGATATTATTTGTCTGTACACTAACCAGTGTCTCTTGTGTTGGGGTTTTTCCAGTGATAACCTCTACCAGATGACCTCACAACTGGAATGTATGACATGGAATCAGATGAACCTGGGTACATCACTGAAGAGGTAGGACTCTTCATAGTTTTTTTTTTCTACTTTCACATGACGTCAGATGGAGCAATTATAAGCAGTGATTTTCAGAAATTGTAGAAGCCTGTCCAACGACTGAGCTCTAATACCGGGTGGAGCTGAACACTGATAAGAGTTTTAATAAGGCACATGGGGTTAACATGAGGTCCACAGGGTTCCTAATGAGAGGCACATAGGGTTACTTCCTATTAATGTGAGGCATACTGTATGTGGTTACAAATTTAACAAACCCACTATACTAGTAATTAATACAGTATATCTCCCATTAGTATCCCCACTGCAAAGGTAAATGGGGACATTAATGAGTTTGTCCAATCATCAATTTGGCCCTTTCTACTAATGCCTTAGAACCATTCACCTTTCTCTGCTTCGCCGATACCCCCCTCTATTTGTATACAAGGCTGTAGTGTTGATGTGCCTGTATACGGCAGTGTGTCCACTCCTATGTTAGGTAGCAGCAAAAATTCAGTTTTACTTTCAATTCTCCTTCTTAAGGACTTCAAGGAGGAAATGCACCAACCTTGACCAATATCTGAACTCTAGACATAAAGGATGAGGATGGGAATGTATCTGTAAGGAATGGCCTAATGCATAGAGCACAATAGAAATAATAGGGAGCCTCCGCTCTATAATTAATGAAACACAGCCCATCTGAAAGTTCACAGGCCATTAGCAACCAAAAATATCTGACCTGAGCATGTTTTAGGGCTGAAGGAAAAGAATCTGTATGGATGATGTACAGCCCTACAGGAAAAGATGAAAGCTCTTGTTCTTTTCTTTAAGTCCAGAGCTACAGAATCTGTGGAAAATCAGCCCTAGACATGGCCTCATCTTCACGATATAGAGCCAACATTTTTATCTGTCTTTGTTTGGCTGAGAGTTAAAATGCACAGTTCAGACCGTCTGGTATCAGCGGCCATAAACATAAGCCTCATGCATCTGTGAGATAGACTTCTCCAAAATTCCCCTTCCCCTTTTTTACTACATTATACAGTCTTTCTTTATGATATTTTGGATTACTCTACATGAAATTAGAATTTTTTTTTTCAATTTTTTCTGATTATGGATCATGCAGCCTGTTCAATGATTCCTCTCTTATAAAGGTCCTGTGAGGTGGGTTGTGTGGTTACTTTGGGTCCTGGGTTAACAGTGCAGCCAAGTAGCTGGGGGCACAACTCTTACCCTTAGGGATTCCACCAGGTAATGGAAAGCTCCCACCGTGACCAGTGGAGGCATGTCCATCTATGTAACTATAAGGGTTATGTGAAATCCAGGCCAAGCACTCTTGGTAGGACTCCAGATAGTGTTCCAGATATTTGATGAACATCTGGAAAGTTGTAAAATTAAAAAATAAGCCTTGCTCACCTGTTCAATCCCTTGATCTGGTGCTCCTGGCGGCATATGTTTTTGGCGCTGAAACGATGGCATGGCAAACTATTTTACATGATCGTTGGAGCCTATCATTTGCCTCTTTGGTCACCTGGGATAGTCGAATATGTCATCGCTGCAGCGCTGGTCTCTCTGAAGTACCCAACTACTTTATGAGACCAGTGGAGTCGGTGACCAGAAACAAAAAAACACCATGACCAGGGGCATAATTACCATAGTGGCAGACCATGCAACTACTATTGGACCCAGGACAAGGGGGTCTCAGTCTTAGTTGGGATCATCCCCTCTTCCACTGGGGGTGAATACTTGGTCAGGACTCTACCCTCTAAAGGAACAACTTTTAGCAAATGAGGCAGTGGAAAAAATGGCCCAAGGGTAATTGAAAAGGGTTCAGGCCTGGTTTGATTCTTGCTATGGGGCCCTTAATTCTCTATGTACGTAACTGACCATGACCACTGGAGTACCAGCTAGGGACTTTGAACAGTTGAGTAAAGCTTCAATTTGATCACAAGTGTTTTTTGATGTTCCATTATAAGTTCTCCTAAAATGAGTGCTACCCCATCTTATCAATTTTTGAGGGTTGGCACTAAACATTCATAATGACATTTGTAATGCCCCAAAAAATGCCAGTCACTGCATACATATATGTCTATAAGAACCTCGAACCCTCCCAATATTACTTTCTTCAAGTCACTTCCAGAGTTCTGGTAACCACCTTGAAGTTTCCAGTCTCTACTATGGAATGTTAGTTACAATAAGTTGCCTATAATGATCTAGACAAAGAATTAATCACATTGCTTGCCAACTCATGCAATGACTTTTCATTTGTTAAGAGGCAGTACTCTTGAAATGGCCCTAATGATGGTGGACCTCTTGACTGTCAAAAAGTCATCCTTTAAAACCAGGAGAGGAAAAACCTGGAGGGAACCATGGCTGAAGGACTTCCCTTCCCTCTGGGCAGGGAGGTTAGAAAATCATGTAAGAGGTAGATACAGAAAAATATTCACTTGCAGTGAAAGGATATTACTGGTTAATGTACAATATATATATATATATATATATATATATATATATATATATACGGGATAAGAACAGAGACCGAATCCGGAATCTGCTTCTTCTTCTTAAGGTGTCTGATTTGAAGCTGGTGGCCACCATAACATTGCATGGGGTGACATCTTCATCTCCAGATGCTAATTGCCTAGAGTTTAGACTCCAAGACCCTACTCTATATTGCATTTGGGTCCAATTTATAGACAGAGACCCCCAACACTTGACACGCAGAGGAGAAGGCAATAGTCATGGATGCTAGGGATATTCTTATGTGGACACTCTGCAGTATAAAAAATAAACAGAAAACACCTTAAGTATCAAGAAATAAAAAGTTCACAAATAATCTGCATATCAATCAGCTCACAATGTTATAGATAATATGAAAAACTTCAATCTCTGGAGATATCAGCGGCCAATGGGCCAGTTTATATCCTTTCAGAGAACTTGTGCTATTAGGGTTTTGGAAGGCACCGATGTGAACCACTCCTGATCTATGTTCTATGGCCGGATTTATTCACTTCCTGCTCTTTCTGAGAAGGAAGTTAAAGGAATGAAGATCAGATATTACCTTGTAATAACTCCCGTCTCCTCTATGCAGATTTTATAGATAGTATATTAAGATTAATAAACTGGCAATAACAGTAGGAAAGTCAATGGTTACTTACTCGAAGGACCGATCCATCCATGTAGTGGATCACTGGTGGTAATTGGGGGTTGGGTGGACTGCAGTGGACAATAAAAGTTCTTCTGTATGTTCTACAATGTTATCTGTTATATCTGGAATTATAAATCATAATCAGTTTCTTGGATTTTGTTATGTCTGGTAGATAGGGGTGATGTCTTGGACATTCCAAGACTCTCGATATGTTTCTTAGAAGACACAGAGTCACTAATTGACTTTCTTTTTTTTTTTTAAATCTTGTTATCCTGCCATTTTCTCGTTGTGTCATGTTGGTTAATTGCTGTAGGATCTCTCTTATCTGCCACAAATTTAAAGGCAAACGTGATAGCAAGTACAGTATACCACAGCCATAGGAGTTTCTTTATTGATCTATGTTGAGAAAGGTAAGATGTTTCAGAGGGTCGTAGGCCACCTTGACCATAGATGTTATTGATCTGCTCATGGACAGATGATGGCAAAAAAATGGTCTTGCTGTGTGCCACCAGGATTTGACCATTTCAGAAGCATGTTGTCATCTAGTATATCCTGTTCACATCGTAGTGGATTTGTGTTGACTTCTTAGTATGCTATAGCTGGGTGCTAGAAGAGCAGCGGCCATCAAAGTCCTCAAACTGAATCTGCAGGAGCTCCTGGGCCTTATTAATCTCAGCCCGCTGCTTCTCAGGATGGATAAGTGTTCTGGAGACAGGTTGTTTATGTTTTGCTGTCTCTGGGAATGAGACATCATGGCTTCTAGTGATGTCCTCAGCTTTGAATTCCCTAGGACTTACTTAGTGTTACCAAGAAAGAATTGTGGTCTAATGCAGCTTTTTGTTTGCTGGTGGGAATGTCTCATGGTCAGGTTCCATAGAGATGGGTCTTCTGTTTTTATGGCTCAGTATGGGAGCTTTACTAGAAGTCTTCACAACATCTTCCTTGGGCTCACTCCTTTTCATGTCTAATATTTTAAGGGTTTACATTCTTCTTTCAAGATGCAAACAGAACATGACCCTTCAATGCTGCAAGTTCTTGTACTGGAAGTGTTTTCATGATGGCTTACTTTAGGAAGTGGTGAATCTTGGACATTAAACAGCTTCTCAGGAAAGCTTAAAGGGGTATTCTCATCCAGACAATGGGGTCCTATATCCAGAACGGAGCGGGGAGCGCTGCGCCTGGAGGACCCCAGGTTTCCAGGGGTCCGGCCACCACCAGGCGCTCATAGAATCCCCGCGCCGCTCATAGAAATGAATGGGAGCCGGGCCGTGCATGCGCGGTGCGCTCCCATTCATTTCTATGGAGCCGACGGAAGTAGCCGAGCCAGCGCTCGGCTATTTTCGGCGGCCCCATAGAAATGAATGGAGGGCGGCTGCGCATGCGCAGTGCGCCCTCATTCAGTTCGGGGGCTCCGTTCTGGAAATAGATGCGGGTCCCAGCGGTGGGACCTGCACCTATAAGACAATGGGGGCATATCCTAGCGATATGCCCCCATTGTCTAAAATGAGAATAACCCTTTAAAGTGGTTGTCTGTTTTTGTTATATTGATGGCCTATCCTCAGGACAGGTCATCAATATCAGATTAGCGGCGGCCCGACTGCCGACACCTTCACCGATCAGCTGTTTAAAGAGAACGCAGTGCTTGTATGAGCGTTGCCTTCTACTCATTGTTACCTGCTCGCCGTCTACATTGCATTGTCATTTTGTACATTTTGGCATATAGGGTTGCCAGTTTAGACCTCAACCTATCCGTACCGATCCTGTCACTATAGGCTAATTCCGTAGAGACAGAATTTACCCTTGAGGTTGAAATCACACATGCAGTTTTTGATGCAGTTTTTTTGAGCCAAAGCCAGAAGTGGATTCCGAGGGGAATGGAAACATAAATGAAGGACATCTACTGCTTCCTGTTGGATCAGCTTCTGGCTTTGGCTCAAAAACTGCTTCTAAATCTGCCTCAAAAAGGGCAAGTGTGTTTCCAGCCTTAGAGGTAGCAGAAGGAGTATCCCATCCTGTTCAAATGTGTTGGAGATAAAGGTAATTTACTGGAAACAGTTTTTTTTTCCACCAAATGCAGAAATTTGTGGTGTGGTCATTTTATGAATGTAGGTTTGATATTTGTGAGGATCCTGAGGATTTCGCCTTGTGTTGTCTTGACAGGATTGGTTCTTTGAAAATGTTCTCCTCTGTTTTTAGTCAGTTCAATGCTATTTGCCCATGTTCTAGGTTGATGTAAGATGGACATGGAGAAGGAGGAGTAGACCACTGCCTAGGGACCCACTGAATGTTTGGGGAAAACTCCTCTTGTTAAAAAAAAAAAGCTAAAAAAAATCAGTGTTGCTCCACTTTCATGTACTTAAAAGTCGTCCTCACCTGCTCATCCTGGCACAGATAATGGGCAGTACAGAAATTGTAGTACCACACTGTACTGTAAAGAGACACTACTAGACAACCAGTACAGGTAGAATATCAGAGAAACGGCCATATTGAATGGTTGGATATGAGTCTAAAACCATAGTTACACAAGCCAATAATCGCCCAGATTATCGGGGACGACTGTTCCCGAAAGTCTGCCCATGTAGATGTACTGCCAATCATGCCATGAACTAACAAAATGCTCATTCATCCGGTGATCCGGCCGCTCGTGCAGGCACCAATGATTATAGTTTCTGGGCAGCAGATTGTGATCTGCTGCTCAGAAACCATGATTCTGTATGAGGACGAAGGATCTCAATAGTGATCCCTTGTCCTCATACAGTGGAGGAGATCACTGCATGTAAGTGCGCAGTCTCCTTCACTGAACGAGCAGCCGACTGTTGCGAAGGAACGCTTCCTTCCCGACAACCGGCTGCAGAAATGTCCTGTCTAAATCTTCCTTAAGACATTGTATGTTGAGAGTAGTTTCCACTTACGATGGTCAAGGAAGGACCATTGTGTGTTCGAAATATGTATCCTGAGGCCATTGTATCTTGAGCGACGACCACTGTATTATGAATAGCCTACTGGGGTGGAAAAATCTAAGTAAAGGAATGAAACCTCTCATTGTACAAAATATTTAAAAAAAAAATCTTTATTTATTTCTTTAAATTTCTTTATATTATTCTATTTTTTGCTCAAAAAAAGCATGCAAGAACAGCATGTCGTTCTTTAAAAATGGTTGAACAATCCTTGAATGAAAGTTACTTTGTATCTGTGTGAGCGCAGATTTTATGGGACTGGTTTCTAATATTATTGTCTGCTTTGAAACAAAAATAAATCTTTTTTTTCCCCCCTGTTTTTCTATATTCCAGTCATGGGACGACTTATGAAAATGACAGCCACAGCACCCCCATGTTATACAGTTGTGGGGGTCAGTACCGGATACACACGCATGGAGTGTTCAGAGGCTTACAAGTAAGCACGGGAAACTGAAATCATCAATATATCTGGGATTTCAGTTTGGGACTGACATATGTATTGCTGGTAATATATAATTGCACAGTAAATAAGGTAATATACTGGATAGATGTATCTATCTATCTATAATCTAATAATTATCTAAAAACAAAAAAAACACACTCCAGCTGTTCTGAAACTACAACTCCCAGAGTCCTCCTTTAACTTCTTTGGGCGTTACAAGAACAGTGGAGTAAGTGTGCATGATGGGAGTTGTAGTTTTACAGCAGCTGGAGTGCCGAAGGTTGCTGATCCCTGTCCTAGTAAATGTAGCAGGATACCTCTGCCGGGGCTGAACTGGGGGACTCTGTACTTGGGAGGCATTCTGCATCACTTCAGAGACTCTGGGTGCCTTACCTTGTCTACAGGGCTATTGTACACACAAGGATTATCTTGGGTATGCATTGCCCAGTACACCTACATCTGTAGCATTGTGGTTAATTGTTGGTGGATATTTTGAAGTGCTAATCTGTTAAAGAGGACCTGTCACTGCTCCTGACATGCCTGTTTTAATAACTTCATGCATTCCCCATGTAATAACAATTCTGGAACATTTATTCTTATGTCTGTATGTTCTGCCATTACTTTATTTTTTCTACTAGAAGTTATGAATGAATTGCTAGCAGTCTACAGTAAGGGTACAAAGGGGTGGTAACCAGTTGGGGGTGTGTCCCTGCACAGTCTGAAAATGGCAGCACTGATTGGATAGAGTCAGTCTGTGCAGGGACACCCCCCCCCCAACTTGTTACCTCCCCTCTGTACCCTTACCGCAGACTGCTAGCAATTCATCCATAAATTCTAGTAGAAATAATAAAGGAATGGCACAACATAGAGACATAAGAATAGATGTTCCAGAATTGTTATTACATAGGGAATGCATGAAGCTATTAAAACAGACATGTCAGGAGTGGTGAAAGGTCTCCTTTAAACTGAAAAACAAAAATACTCAGAATATTGACATCCTATGGCAATAAAGCATTAAATAATAATAATAATAATAATAATAATAATCGTTATTATTATTATTTTGTAAAATATGATAATCCCATAGTTTGGAATTCTCTATGGTCCAACATGTGGCTAAGAACAAATGTTAAATTGTTGACTGGTGGCAAATGTTAAAACTATATCCCTTTAGTAGTATTTGCTAAGAAAACAAACGTGGCTGCTAGTCCCCTCAATAAAGGTGTAGACACGAAGAATGTATTAAGAGATGTTTATTGAGGCAGAAAAGATGAAAGATTTAAAGAGGACCTGTCCCCTCTCCTGACATGTCTGTTTTAGTAACTACTTGCATTCCCTCTGTAATAACAATGCTGGAACATCTATTCTTACCGTATGTCTCTATGTTGTGCCATTCCTTTATTATTCCTGCTAGAAGTTTCTTAATGTTTTGCCAGCAGTCTGCAATATAGGTCCAGCTGGGTGTTAGCAGGAATTATACAGGAATGGCACAACATAGAGTCATAATCACTAAAACAGACACGTCAGGAGAGGTTACATGTTCTTTTTAAATAATGACTCCGCTCTTAGATCACAAGTTACCAACTAACATTGTTCAGGAGGAGCTTTACTTTAAAGAAACACTCCAGGGAAAAGTAGTAGACTGTACTATGCTTAGTGCAGGGAGTGAGACAGAGAATCTAAGAAAGATACAGTGTCCCCAGAGTGTTATTTTATTAACCTCCTAATGACTGCAAATACATATAAGAATAAGCTCTGTTGTGCAGCGGAGAGCAGAGGCGCCCCTCTCATATGACAGCTGGGCTCCTGCTTTAACGGCTGGGATCAGCAGATGTGCTGGTTTGGACTTGTTGACCCCTTAGATTTCATGGTCAATAGTGACCTTGTCATCTAAGTGGTTTAGAGGAAGGGGGCTCTCTCTATCAGGCATTGGCAATCTGAGAGTGAGATTGAGGGGATGCCGATGTCTTTGTATGGCACCTGGGGGCCTAAGAAGGACCCCAGGTCTGCCTGTAGTGTACGCCAATCAGTCTGTCAGTATAGTACTAACAGGATAATACACTGTACTGCATAAGCAGTACAGTGTATTATAGAAGCAATCAGAAAATTGCTTTTCAAAGTCTAAGTTAAAAAAGTTTTATTAAAAAGTACACCTTTAAAAAAATAATAATAATTTCAGTTGAAAAAATGCAAAAATAAAATCTACTCCACAAATTTGGCATCATTGCATCTGTAATGACCCACGCTTCACAATTATCATGTAATTATTATGTAATTTATTTTTTTTTAAAGCCAGAATTGCTGGCAAAAATAAGTTTTTATTGTGTAAAAGTAGTAAAATGCAATATATATATATATATATATATATATATATATATATATGATGTTATTTATGCCGCAAAGCAAATGTTGCAAAGTTTACAATGTAAAAAGTGGTGGAATTGCTATTTTTTCCCCATATCCCCCAGAAAGAGTTATTAAAATTTAACCAGTAAGCTATGTGTACCCCAAAATAGTGCCATAAAAACTACAACTTTTCCAGCAAAAACAAACTCTCATACGAAAAAACCCCAAAGTTTTAGCTCGTTGAATGCAGCAGAAATTTTTTTTTTTAAAATGCTTGCTTACTAAGGCCCATAATACGTACAGGGAGAAGGGGATACATTCAGATTCCATCCAGTTTGATACATTTTCAGGCAACAACAAAAATTATTATGTATTTGGTATTCAAAATCAGGTCACATTTCAGTGGTCCGGGGAGATTTGACGGTCCTTTCGGCCGCACACTTACCAGCGACCATCTCTGTCTCCCATCATGCTTTTTCTTGTCAAAGTGCCAGTGTATCGGGCGATTTCAGATTAAACACTGTTTTGGGAATATTTAGTGAATGAGCTTTCCAGATTACTAAATACCATTGTCAGGACTTTTTCTTTGTATTGATGGATCAGGAAAATATCCAGGGACCCAGGTTCGGTTCCGCAGCTTCAATCAGTTACATATCTAAGTCATCTATCTCAGATCACAAAGCTCCATTCATATGAGGAACAAAGGGCTGAGATGTTTACAGGAAAATCACTGGTGTCATCAATCTGCCTTGTGCTAAACAACATCACCTGCAATATTGTATCAGTCATGGGTCAGCTGAGAAGAAATCCCACAAACAAACAGGGCAAGGAATGTCACAGCTGATGTTACATTGTAAGGCCACGCGACCCTGTGATATAAATAACAAATGTCCAAACTCGCTTCGGGCCTTCTGCTATAGAAGTTCACATGGTATGGTTTTCTTTCCGTACAGAAGAGATATGGATTATTTGTTCATTAAAATTTGAGGAAAAGAGCAAACTTTAAAAATTTAAATGAAAAAAAATAAATAAAAAATAAATAACAACAACAACAACAACAACAATAATAATAATAATAATAATAATATAATACAATAATAATAATAGTAAATAATAATAATAAATAATTAAAAAAGAATGTTGTAGATCTCATGTCACTAGGCTTGAGTCCATTCATTCAAGTCGTGCGAGACTTCAGTTAATTTCTACTAAAAAAACAATTTAAAATAGCAATCCGAACTGGGCTTTGGTACTGGCTGGTATCTCGGTACCAAAACCAAGTTCATATTGCTATTTTAAATTGTTCTTCAAAACGCAGCTATTCGTACAGTAGGAGTTAACCAAAATCTCGTTCGACTTCGGGCACGAAGAGCTTTGGCTTCACGGAGCCAATACATTTTTTACGGAAGCAGCATTAAAATCATAGTATTTGAACAAATCAACTTCAGATCTATGATCCGAAGGTAGATTTTCTCAAGCCTAGTTATCAGTAAAGTGTCAGAGTGCGTTCCGACACCCACAAATCACAGACTGACAACCTATTTTTAGGATAGGCAAACCATGTATGCACCCAAAAAACACCCCCATCGATCTCATATTAGTCAACACTGGAAAATTAATATGAATATTACATCACTGCTATAATTACTATATGAAAATTAGAAGCTCTTTGCGCACATTTTTTTTTATCAAGAAAGCAGTGTTGGGCCCATCTACCAGTGACAAGACGGGGCCTACACTAACAGACTTGCCTTTCCTGGACTCTTGGTCTACAAAATTCAGAGCAATGTAGAATCCAGCTATATTATACTCTGATTAGAAGCCCTGAGAAAGTAGGCAGGGAGTTGCATGGTCCAAATGGGGGATGGCACCTGTCCAGGGATCTGCAGCCGTCGAGTCCTGACAAATTCATGCTTTTTTATATGCAAATGACCTGCTTGCTGCAACAAGGGTGTTGTCATTGCACCTCGTTACACAAAAAGCTCAGCTTCTTTTTGAAGGGAGGATTCTGGGAGTTGTAGTTTCAGAACAGCTGGAGTGCCGGAGGTTGCTGATCCTTGGTCTAGATCGGGGATGCTAAACCTACGGCCCTCCAGCTAGTGAAAAACTACAACTTCCAGCATGGCCGGACAGCCTACAGATATATAGGCATGTTGAGAGTTGCAGTTTTGCAACAGCTGGAGGGCCGCAGGTTGGGCATCCTTGGTCTAGAGGATGCGGTGTGTTGTTGTCAGGATAGACATAACAACAGCTAACTAACGAGTGAATCTTCATGTTATAGGACGTCAGACGTGTTCCAGGAGTGACCCCAGCCATAGTGAGGTCGACATCAGAAACCAATGAAAAGCGACCCTTTATGTGCGCGTATCCAGGCTGCAACAAGAGATACTTCAAGTTGTCCCACCTGCAGATGCACAGTAGAAAGCACACAGGTAATAAAATCTATAGGTTATATAATCTACGGGCTGCTCTACGTCTAGGGCATGGGACCACAGTAGGAACCGTTCTGAAAATGTGAGGTTCTTCTCATGGCGTAGGCTGTTTATCTGGATCATTCAATACAAGGTGGTCTTATCTTTTCTCTGTAGGTGAGAAACCCTACCAATGTGACTTCAAAGACTGCGAGAGGAGATTTTCTCGTTCGGATCAACTGAAAAGGCACCAAAGACGACACACGGGTCAGTAAACATCATATGTACGATTCTAATGACTTGTAGGATAGGCTCCAGACTTCATACTCAATAGAACAGGGATACGAAAATTGTGGTCCATATTGGAGCCTTCAAACTTGCGGCAAAGCTATCCGGTAGGCTGTTCTGACAGAGAAGAACCTGCTGGTGGTCTCCGGATCCGGCATAGCCGGATAGTACATTATTAACTATAATGGGATCTGGTCGCTCCTCAGATTTGACCAGACAAAAACCATTGCTTGCAGAGATTTTTGTCTGGCTGAATCTTGGCTTTTATGCCAAAAAGCGGCTGGATCCCATTATAGTCAAAGGGTTTAGGTGGGGACATCGGTCTATCCGGCTATGCCAGATCTGGAGAACGTTGGCAGGCTATTCTCTGCAGGATAACTTTGTCGTAAGTGTGAAATTAGTCCTATATGTTCAACCTCATTTGAAGCAAATTAGATTTGTGAAATATATATTAATACATCAGCATATACAAAAACCACAGAACCCCAAAAACAAAGAGTCCACATTCTTCACCGAGGGTTTGACCAATGTACTACACTTTTATTAAGTTTAGTATGCATTTTTATTTCCAAAATTCCATGATTATCATCATGATTTTTGGGGTCTTCACCCTTGGGATGCACACTGGGTCAAGCAAGTGACAATTACCCTGAGTACAATTTTGGGTCAATAAAATAATTGTTGCTTTTCATCCCATTTAGCCTGACAAACATGCCCCATGCACACGGCTATGCTATAAATATGTGTGGATCTATTAAATGGCACCTATAGAAATCTGTGGGCCCATATTGTACCTCCACATGGCTCTAAATTGTGGCATGTTCACATTCAGGAGGTATAGCTACCAGTTCGGTATTGCTTTTAGGACAGAATGTGGTGTCCTGCAGAATGACCACATTGAGTGCCTAGAAGAGAGTTGACCCCATAGAAAAAGTCAAAATGAGGCCATAATTTGGGGAATTAGTTTCACCATCAGGTTACTTGCTTTGCCATGCACATGAGGCCTAAGTTGAATGTCTATACCAGACCTACTATAATAATGCCCCAAGTGGACAATGGGACCCATATGTACAGAGGTTCCTCAAGATACAATATTAATTGGTTCCTGAAGGACAACTGTATGTTGAAACCATTGTACTGTATGTTCAGTAATCAGTTCCAAAGCCCCAAAACGTCATCCAAGATGAGAGAAAATGAAGATTTAAGAAAAATAAGCAGATAACTAAGACAGATAAGACAAGTCCTTACATATAACAGTCAGGAACAGCTGCTAACTAGTAACTAATACAACTATTTTACCAGACAAGTGGCCTTGATTGGTTGGATCAGAGTCTGAGATATTATATGTTGAGTCTGGTTTCAACTTACGATGGGTCATAAAAGACCATTGTATGTTGAAAATATTGTATCCTGAGGCCATTGTATCTTGAGGGATCACTGGTACTTTATATACATACAAATAGCTGTACAGTACTGTGACCTGGGAAGCAATCTCGGCTATAAAAGTTCATTCTCGCCCTCAGGTGTCAAACCCTTCCAATGTAAAACATGTGAGAGGAAGTTCTCCCGGTCTGACCACCTGAAGACGCACACCAGGACTCATACAGGTAAAACAAGTGCGTAAACCTTTATTCACATTTATTTATTCATGTACTGTCTTAACAATCTACATAACATTATGGATAGATTGCATCCTGGAAGGTGTATTTCCTATATTAAACACTAAACTTACCCAAAATGTGGAGCAACAGGGTTGTGCTTGTTGACACACAGTCATCTGGTTTTAGTAGCAAGCAGAACTATGAATGCATCTCTGGATTATACTACAGACTATAACTCAGAATAAGTGCAAATAAGCAATGCAATACATTAGCAAAGTTATTCAACTAAGTTGTTTCCATAAGACTGGCCTCCTTGCTATTTAGGAGGACCTTTGATGAGGTTGTAGAATCCCATTCTAGAGATAGATGCTGGTCCCAGAGTTGGGATGCACTCCTATCAAACATTTATGGCATATCCTATGGATGACAGATGAGAATACCTTGCATTTCTGTAAAATTTCCCTGGTTTTCACAGCAATATTGAATGATATCTCCATGATAACTGGACATTTCTATGTTAACAGGTGAGAAGCCTTTCAGCTGTAGATGGCCTAGCTGTCAGAAGAAGTTTGCCAGGTCGGATGAGTTGGTCCGACATCACAACATGCATCAAAGAAATATGACCAAACTTCAACTGGCTCTATAGGCGAAGAGGTCAAATAGACTTATATATCTACTGTATTATATACGATGCTTCCAGCACATCCAACCAGCAGAGGTCTAATGGAGAAGTGGGTTTCCGGACGGTTGACCTGATTACAGGAACGGGTGTGTTCATTTTTTTAAGGGCCATCAAGCTGGAGGACTACATGTCTTTGGACACTCTTTTAGGGTTCCTCACTTCCTTGGAATACTCCATCGACTCTTGTATAAAAGTAATGTCTGGCCCGATAAACTGAATGTGGCTCTTCATATGGGGCACCTTGGACAACACTGGTCAATGGAATGGCTATACTTATTCTGTATATAGACCTTACTGTACTTATTTAACTTGCAGGGATGCAATTCAGACTGCAGCATGAACTACAAATCTATAATGGTGACATTGATGTAGTGTCGTTGTGTGGTGAGGTGACAAAGCTACTGATTTTCCTTTCAGGGGGACAAAGCATTGATGCCTGTTCATGGTTTATTCTGCAGATCTTCTACTTCATGCAATAATATTACCGGCACCTTAAAATCCTAAAAATCCATTAAATGTATTTTTAAGCGTGGTGTGCAGGTGGCTTTTGGCTAGTTGACGAATAGCTCAACTGACCTACCAAAAACCTTAAGGGCTATCCCATGAAAAGTAGTGATCACCTATCCACTGGATAGATAATATTTGATCACCAAACTCTGATCCCAAAAATAGGGGTTCCCAAGTCCTATTTCTGAATGGAGTGTAGAGCCCATGTTGGTCCGCCAATGGAACCGAAGGTGTGGACGGATATGGACAACTTCTCCATTCAGACTTGGGACCCTCATCCTCAAGATCATGGAGGGTCCAAGTGGTTGGAACCCAGCAGTCTGATATTATCTTTCCACAGGATACTTTTTCATGGGTGTTAACCCATGTCTGTTTTTAAATTTCTGCTAAATTAAAGGGGTTACCCTTTAATTTAGCAGAAATTTAAAAACAGACATGGGCAGGAGGTACTTCTATCTTCTAGGGACTATCTAGCAAACCTTTAATGGCAACTCATGTTGGTTGCAAAAGGGTTTTGTGCTGTGCACAGTCTCTGTTAGAAAAATTGATCACAGGATGTCTCACTGCTGAGACCTCCATCAATCAGGTGTACTTTTTATAGAAATTAAATCTCTAAAGTTACCCTGGGCAGGACATTTGTTGGTTGCCCAAGGACCATATCTTATTCCATCTCATCGTCAAGACTGATCATCTCCAATGTTTTTTGATGGAAACTCCTACCTTTCCATCATGGCAAGTATAATTAAAAGTTAGATGAAGATCCTCCTCTTCAGCCAAGTCGCTCATTGAGTAGATTGCAACTCGAAGCCTCCATGATGGAAAGAGCTTTGACTTCCGCTTTGTTCCCGCAACCAGTACGAGTGAATCTGATTCTTAAGGGCCAATATAGGAGTCCAACACATTACTGTTGTAAGGGTGTGTAAGTGTGAGTGACTGAGTCTTTATATTTGTATTATGATATGGTGCATTGAAGAATTATTTTTTTGTAGACTTTAATTTATTTTACAGCTAGAAGTGGGCAGTCTGCCGATAAACATGCTTAGGGACCAAACGCGCTTTCTACCTTTTCCCATGGCACTAGAATCTACTCTGGAATAAGTCACGTACCTTTCTGATGGGCGAAAGGTGAATGCCATGACTGCAACATCCAAAACACTCATCCTATGAGCCGTCATCTGATTAAATGTCCATTTGTCATGTATTTCAGAGGAAAAAAAAATGTCATGTTCAATTCCTGGAACGCAGTTTGCCGGTGGTGAACAGTGTAAAGGCTGCACTGGTTTTGTGGCCGATCGTTGTAAATATGCTGCTTAAATGGTATTAAAGTGTAATGAGAAGTAATGGAGTTGTTGTGCTGTCCTTTGTTAACGTCGGACGGGAGCAGTTAATGGTTATGCGGTCCCATGTGGGGTTCATCAGGCATACTTTCAGGGGCAGACTGGGAACTTAAAGTGGCACTGGAAAAAATACCAAAAGTGGCCCTGATTTGTGGTCAGGTCCAAATTGATGGAAAGCAGAGCTAGCAATACCATATTGTGGCACATTATTCCACCCCAACAGAGCCAAATACCACAGTCCATCACAAAATACATCCCCAAAACCTTCCACTGGCCATGAGAATGGCCCAGGTGGCCCCCTGGGCATTGGGCCCACCGGGAAATTTCCCTGTAAGGTCTATGGCCAATCCACCCCTGCATACCTTATAGGGAACATTTCACAGGAGGGCTCTGAGCAAGATGAAAGGATTTTGGGAAGAAAAAGAAGTAAATGAGGTTGACACAACAGCACTACTTTTCTATGCTGCTGATGGGACTTATAGGTGAACACATGTATAAAATATACATAATATAATTTACATAAAATAAATAAATAAATAAAAAATTAACAGCAACGCTGGGACGTCTTTGATGTTTAAAGGGCATCTTTTAGCAGATTTGTAGCTATGAAACTAGCCGACCTGTTTAGTGTTGAGAGAATCGAAGTTAACAAAGTGGAATTTGACACGATTTTCAGAATAAATTTTATTCACAAATCTGAATTTCTTGGGAGTGGTAATGAACCCATTTTTCCTGAAATGGCGGTTAAAAAAACAGCACTCTCACGTCATCCATTTGATGTTGTTCTTGATTTAGCAGGGACAGGTCATAGGCTGCTTAGTCAACTCACCTGTCCCTGTCAAACTAAAGACGAGAGAGGGGCTAGCAAAGAAAGCAGGAGGGGCATGGGTGCACAGAGTGGCCCTCTCAGTGCACTTAACTGCTCATTTGTATGTGGGAATGAAATAACAAATCACTATGTAAAAGGTATGACTACATTTAGCTAAGCTAGCCCTACTTGCCTGGTTTACCAATGAAATTCCACATCTGCATACGGCGGCCCTACAATCGGTGCCCATGCATTGTGGACCAGTAATTACTGGTCCACAACATGGGCCTGGCCGGTACACATTCATGTACATGAGCCCTAAGGCCACTAGACAGCATGGGGGTGAGCGATGGCATAGCACCCTCCGCTAACGAGCAGGCGATTGCTGGTAGGGAAGATAATTGCTTGCTGATCTGCCTGTCTAATGCCTCATTCACACCGTCAGCATTCGATCAGTGATTTAGTGATTTAGAGATTAGTGATTTTAAGCCAAAACCAGGTGTGGCTCTAAACACAGAACAGGTGCAGATCTTTCCCTTATACCTTATGTCTGTGTAGCCTCCACTTCTGGTTTTGGCTCACAATCACTGATGGAAAACACTGACTGAACACTGACGTAATAATACAGGCTGAAACGGGTATTCCCATCACAGACAATGTGGGCATATCACTTTGGGACCCGCACCTACAATGAGAACGGAGCGGGGAGAGTTGTGGCTGGAAGCCCCTGGGTTTCCCGGGTTCCGGCCACCACCAGGTGCTGCTCCCATACAAGTGAATGGAAGTGCACCGCACATTTGCAGCCCCAGCTCCCATTTATATGGGACCGACGTAAATTTTTGGCGCCCCCATAGACATGAATGGAGGGCAGCTGCTCATGCACAGTGCGCCCTCCACTACTTTCCCAGCTCCGTTCTCCGTGTAGGTGTGGGTCTCAGAGGTCCTAGCGATATGCCCCCATTGTCTCTGATGGGAAAACCCCTTTAACTCTCTTGATAAAAGAAAAAGAACAAAACTATTTTGATCCCAATGAGAAAATCTGAACTATTAATGGTAAAAAATACAAAAAGGCTATGGCCACACGGTCAGGTTTCTGCAGGCACTGTTGGAAGTCAAAATCAGGAGCAAATTCAAAAAGAAGGAGAATTTCTATCTGTCCTTTATATTTTCTCTCCTTTTATGATTTTGGCCTTCAAAACTGCATCTAGAAACCTGACCGCGTGGCCGTACCTTAATGAACTAAACATCAGGCTTCATGGATTGTGTTAGGCCTAAGTACAAGACAGCACTGAGAGGCAGGGGTCTCTGGAGAGGCTCAGAGTACACAAGACCGAAAATATTTGCAGAATGTCAAGCTGTGCATTTTCTTGAGCTGCTCGCTCAGTGAGGAGGTCAGGAATAACACAGGATTTATGGCCTTATGGTGAGTAAATACAATGGAGGATGACAGCCGGGAAGTGCATGCTCTCTCAGAAAATATGTGTCTGCGCTCTCATTAGATCCATCAACTGTGGACACAGAAATGCAGCAGAAACAAGAAATTCATGGCTGGTCGTACTGGAAGGAATTACGTTTCATGTGCACTGTGAGGTGGTCTGGAGACTTTTGAATAGTTTGCATAAATACTATTCATGCTCCAGCTAAAACAGTAGAATGAAAATATACACTATAATATAGGCAGTATAGAAATAAGTCCATTACTCATTCATTTTAAAGGGGTAGTACAAAAAGCAGTCCAGGAACAGCACCACTCTTGTCCAGGGGCTGTGTCCGGGCTCCGGGCCCAGTGACTCAGGGGGGGCCCAGCAAGGATGATCTTAATACTATCAGGCGAGTACAAGTGAGCGCTTCCATTATGGAAGCGCTCACTTGTATTTAGGAACCCCCATCAGACCTCAGATCAGCCCACCCAGCCACATGAAATTAAAATATGTCCCGCGCTGCTGCTGCCCTCCGGTCTGGCGCTCCACTGTCTTTCCTGGCCGTAATGCGCTAATCTTATGTGGCTGGGTGGGCTGATCTGAGGTCTGATGGGGGCACACTACACTGATCTGAGGTCTGATGGGGGCACAATACACTGATCTGAGGTCTGATGGGGACACTATATGCTGATCTGAGGTCTGATGGGGCACAATACGCTGATCTGAGGTCTGATGGGGGCACAATACGCTGATCTGAGGTCTGATGGGGGCACATTCTGCTGATCTGAGGTCTGATGGGGGCACAATACGCTGATCTGAGGTCTGATGAGGGCACAGTAGGGTGATGTGAGGACTGATGGGGGCACATTCTGCTGATCTGAGGTCTGATGGGGCACAATACGCTGATCTGAGGTCTGATGGGGGCACAGTAGGGTGATGTGAGGACTGATGGGGGCACATTCTGCTGATCTGAGGTCTGATGGGGGTACAATACGCTGATCTGAGGTCTGAAGGGGCACAATACTCTGATCTGAGGTCTGATGGGCACAATAGGCTGATGTGAAGTCTGATGGGGGCACATTCTGCTGATATGAGGTCTGATGGGGGCACAATATGCTGATCTGAGGTCTGATGGGGCACAATACGCTGATCTGAGGTCTGATGGGGGCACATTCTGCTGATCTGAGGTCTGATGGGGGCACATTCTGCTGATCTGAGGTCTGATAGGGGCACAGTAGGCTGATGTGAGGACTAATGGGGGCACATTCTGCTGATCTGAGGTCTGATAGGGGTACAATACGCTGATCTGAGGTCTGATGGGGCACAATACGCTGATCTGAGGTCTGATGGGGCACAGTAGGCTGATGTGAGGTCTGATGGGGGCACATTCCGCTGATCTGAGGTCTGATGGGGGTACAGTAGGGTGATTTGAGGACTAATGGGGGCACATTCTGCTGATCTGAGGTCTGATGGGGGTACAGTAGGGTGATGTGAGGACTGATGGGGGCACATTCTGCTGATCTGAGGTCTAATGGGGGTACAATACGCTGATCTGAGGTCTGATTGGGGCACAGTAGGCTGATGAGAGGACTAATGGGGGCACATTCTGCTGATGTGAGGTCTGATGGGGGCACAATACGCTGATCTGGGGTCTGATGGGGCACAATACGCTGATCTGAGGTCTGATGGGGGCACAGTAGGCTGATGTGAGGTCTGTTGGGGACACATTCTGCTGATCTGAGGTCTGATGGGGCACAATACGCTGATCTGAGGTCTGATGGGGGCACAGTACGCTGATCTGAGGTCTGATGGGGCACAATACGCTGATCTGAGGTCTGATGGAGGCACAATACGCTGATCTGAGGTCTGATGGGGGCACATTAAGCCGATCTGAGGTCTGATGGGGGCAGGGGACTGTTAGTTTAGTGATGTAAAAACTGGGGACAGGTTTCCTTTAACATAGGAGTCCCCTTGTTTTTTACTCATATTACTCCTATATTTTACTACATTATATGGTAGAGTATTTAGACTAGGGTATGTAGAAAGTCTATTGTACTGTACTTAACAGCATAGATGATCTAGCAGTTTATACAGTCATCTTGCTAATACAATATTATAACCACAACTCATAGTATGTGCCTGTGAAGTTGGAAACGTGCGTTTGGGAAGCCACTAAGTGGGGGGCCCACTCAAGTATGTTTCGCCCCCCCCCCCCCTGTGCTGAACCTCTAGCTACGCCTCTGGATTTGACGCTTCCCTCCTGACTCCTGAATGGACTGTATTGCCATCCTCCTGAGGCAACTGGAGTAGAAGACTAGAAACAAGGTAGATGGCACTGGCCACCACCAAGAGGCAGCTTTTGGGGAGGTATTTTGTGATGCACTGTGGCACTACTATATTGTACCGCAACATGGTAGTGCCTACAACATAGGGCCATTTTTTTAGTGCAAGTAGTCACTAAAATAGACATGTCAGGAGAGGTGATGGATCTTTTTTTTAAGAGACTGACCTACAATATCAGACGTACAGCGGAACTTTTTCTGGAATGTAAACCAACCCATATAATATCTAATCTTATACAGTCCCTTTAATGTACACAAGTTATTGGTCTTTGATAATTGTGACAAATTTATCATTTACTGCAGATCATTTACATTTTTTCCCAAACTGTGGACTAATGCAGTAGAAATGACCATACCCTATACATAATTACAAATGTCTAATACCACCTCATGGACTCATGGACTTTAAAGAGTAAGTTATCTGTGAGGGCATTGAAAGCACACATGGAACAAAGTATACACGGATATTGATAGTTCTCATCCTGGGTAATGTAGTTCAGTGATGACAGGGAGGCAAGGGGTACAGTGGTTATATACTCCTCCTTTCTCAAAAGTCAGTGATGGGCTTCAGGGCCGGTTTTAGACAAAATGGGCAAAATCAAAAGTGGGGTCCCAAATCTTGTAATAATGTACTAACGCAGTTACATTCCTAATACAGTTACATTCTGTCGATTCACAGATTTACACTCCATAAAGCTCCTCACACAGTTCTTCACCCTAATGGCCCCAGAATACGCCACATGCCCCCTGTCCTCACAGGAATGAGTTCCCCTCCCTCACAAAAAAGCTACAACAATGGAGCGGGTCGTCATACAGCATGCACCCCAGGACTAAAAACAACTGCAAAAATATTTTATGGATAAAAACCTCAGTAGTTTTCCATATATTATGCATTTATATATATCAGAAGTATGATTTTATATATTTTTTAGTAATTACATATTTGTTTTATGCCATACATTTTTTTTACAATTACTAAAAAAAATATAAAATGATACTTCAGCTGTATAAGAATACCTAATACATGAGAAACTACTGTGACGTTTTTCTTCAACAGTTTAACATTGAGTTCTATAGCTCAGTGGTTAATATTCTTCCCTTTAATGTAGATGGTTGTGAGTTTGAATCTTGGCAGAAAGATTTAAAAAATAGGGGCTAAAAAAAACTTGAATATATAGGGTGTCCCCAAGCATACTGACCATATCCCCTTTATGTTCATAGTACTGACTCCGTATATGGACTTAGAGCAGGGACTTCCAAGCCATATATGTAGTCAGAGCAGGGACTCCTAAGCAGGGAACAGTAACACTGCTGGAGTTAGTAAGACTGCAGAATCCCGACTCTTCAGCGGTCTGCCACCCTGATGTTCAGGACCGTGGACAATTGCCTAGTTTGCCCCCCTAAAGCCGGCCCTGATGGGCGTCTTTAATAAATATGCCCCATAGAATCCATGCTGGAAAAAGGTTTCCTAAAAGCTCACCGGTTCCCCCTCAACCCATATCAATCCTTTTCTTGCGATCACCATTGATCCTATGAATGGGATTCACAAAAACTGGGGAATTTGGGGAATGGAAATTCTTTCTCCTACTGACTTACCTATATCCAAACATCCACGGTCATTTTACCACCTGAATATTCAAAGTCCTTTCCACCTCTTCCTGACCTTGACCTGAATCAGAATTAGATCCCAACAGAAGGGGAAAGGGAACAAAATATTCTCTCATGTCTCTGATAGTATTCAACCCAAAATTTATTAAAAATATACAGATCATAATTATCCCCATGTGAATTACTGTAGCTCCTTAACTTTTGCATTGGGACAACCATGCAATTTGAAAAGACAAAATATTTGTAGTTAGAGGCTGTATGCCACAAGAGGGGAAGTGTTCTCCTATTTGGACATTACCTTTTTGTTATAAAATTGTATACAAATTGCATCATGTTCTGTTTCGGAGACCCCCAGAAATCAGCTGTAATCATTAGAAAACCCAGCAGCGAGTCTTCAGTTTACCTGCAGTGCCCCCACAGGTGAAGTGAAGCATTACAAGGTGCATACTGTAATCTATCCATGTAATCTATGAATATGTCAGGGCCACCAGAATGAGAGATGATCATTGTAGCTGCTCTCCAATCTGACCAGTAAATGAGGTTCTAGAATGGGACCCTTAATTATTAAAGTGGTTTTCCATTCTCAAGATAAAGCTAGGATACTCCACAAATGTCAGATCCCAACTCTGGGACCCACTGCAATTTCCAGAATGGGGACCTCGAAGTGAAGGACAGCACAACGCAGATGCACAGCGTCCTCTCCATTAACTGCTATGGACATGGGCAGATAGGCCATAGACCCTACAGGAAAATTTCCTGGTGGGCCGATGCCCAGGGAGACGCCTGAGCCCTCCTCTTGGCCGTCAGTAAGGTACATAAAGATCTGATGCTCTCAGCATTAATTAATGTAGGAGCATCAGGCACAGCCTCATATTTAGGTAATTGGTTCTGCTGAGGCAGTGTATTGTGCTGCACTGTGGTAATTGGTTCTGCTGAGGCAGTATACTGTGCTGCATTGCAGTATTTGGTTCTGCTGGGGTGGTCTTTTGTCCTGCACTACAGTATTGATAGCTCTGCCTACTTCTGTTGTCCCACCTTCTGTCAATTTGGACCCGCCTACAACATGGGGCCACTTTTAGTTTTTTTTTCCAGAGCCACTTTAAGTTCCCAGTCCGCCCCTGGCTATGAGACTCTTGAAAACAGCCAAGCGAGCATTCTCAGCTATCTTCGAAATCTCCATGAATGGAGAATAAACTGCTCAAGCGTGACCACTTCTCCATTCATCACTATGGGACTGCAGGAAAAAGCTGGGCCAGTGCTCGGCTATTTTTGAAATTTCTATAGTGGTGAATGAAGGGTGGCTGCGCTTGTGTGGCTGCTCTCCCTTCATGATAGGAGCTCCGTTTTGTAGATAAGGAGCAGTCCCAGGGTGGGAACTGCACCTATGTGACATTTGGGGCATATCCTAGCAAATCTGGAAAATGGGATTACTCAACAACAGGATCTTTGAAAACGGGTTTCCTAAGCCGGACAACCCCTTTGAAGGAGGATATGCCCCAATGTCTGAGAGATGTGGGTCCCTCCTGCCCTCCATTCATTCTTATGGGAGTGGTGAATATAGTTGAGCGCTGGCTTGGCTATTTCCATCGGCCCCATAGAAATGAATGGAGCGGTAGCTGCGCTTTCGCGGTGCGCTACCAATCAGTTTCAATCGGACTGCTAAAAATTTTTTGGCGCTCCCATAGGAATGAAAGGAGGGTGGACTCGCATGCGTGGTGCACCCTCCTTCACTTTGCCAGCTCCATTCTAAAGAAAGGTGCTGGTCCCAGAGATGGGACCTGCACCTATCAGACATTGGGGCATATCCTAGGGATATGCCCCCAATGTCTGAGGTGAGACAATCCCTTTAAGTATAAAAAGATAAAAGTAAGGAAACACGAAGATTGATTAGATACTTCAAACATAGCACAAGACTATATATTAACCAATGACAGACAACTGTTTTTCCAGTTTGATCTATGGCCATTTTTGAAGCCAGTGCTTGGGATCTGGATCCTCCTCATGAATAAAACACAAAATCCCGCCATGATGCTGTAACTTAATCCTGAAAATAATTTTACTCTGGTCAAACTCCTCAAGCAAAAAGGCTAAGCTTCATGTAACACTGCACCAGAGCAGCGCTGCCAAGAAGCATTAATATCAGCAAATTTATCTGGCCTCCAGCGTGCTAGAAGAATTCATTAGGACAATATAAGATATGGCGGTGAAACAGAAGGCTGGCTGTCTCAGACTAGTGACGAGGAAGTGTGGTCCCAGATGAACTCTAAGAACTGATAAAGACTGGGTGTGCTTGAAGGAATCATTTTTTTTAGTGGGCCATCTGCATCCAGTCAAGGATAACTCAAGTTTCTCGAAAACCCATCCATCAGAGTCAACCAACTCAAGACAACTTTCCTCGACTGGAGTGAGGAACACAAAAGATTTGGAGATGGTTAATATACTCTTCACAAGCCAAAGGTCAAGGCTGGTTTAGACAATGCCATGTCTTCATAATATACAGAAGCATTGAAGTGGCCTCTTTATTTATAGGACTGGTGTGTTCACCATTGTTATCAGGATTTGCTATGGTTTATTTAGTTGGGTTTCAGCCTGTCTATAAATCCTCCAATCAGTGTTTCTTCTCTACTGATCTAGTCTCCGGGGATTTCTTTTCATTTTATCACCTGTTTATGTGTAGTACATTTGCAAAATGAGAAATGACTGCAGTGGTTTATTTTTTTTATTGAGTTGGTGTCTAGACTCTTCGAGTTGACTAGGGTTGGGGGGTGGGGTTTACAAATTTTTCTTTAAAGAAGTTCTGCAGTACGTTCGCTAATTGGATCCCTGACGTGACTTTTATGGGGGAAGGTGAAACGTCCATCAGATAATTGTGCAATTAAATGGACAGTTTAAGCAATTAGGCATGCTAAACTAAGAACAAATGATGGCAAGTAAGTGTCTTTCTTTAAATTTTACAAGGAGATGCCAATGAAAGTGATGATCTTTAAAGCAACTCATGAGAAGGTGCTTGTTGACAAAGAATGGTGATGTCCATGTACAAAATAAAGAGCTGAACATTGACTTACAGGATAGCTGCCTTACATCTGGTGGCAGAGCTTGTTAAGAGCTCATTTGCATCCCGTTTCTTACCAGAATTCCAGAGGAGCATGAATGGCCTATAAGTCTCCTTATGCTGATTAAAGTGCTGGAGAGATAGTACCCCCTTACAATGTACAAAATGTCATTGGAACCACCCAATTTCAGCAGGGTTCTCCAACTTTTCAACGTGCATGGGGGTTGCCTGACTCTCAACTGATGGTAGATCTTGGGGAAAGATTGTTTATGTTGGACTTCAATATGTCCACTCCTTTGTGGGATGTAAGTTGCTGTCAGAGAAGTCCACTCAGAGACCTAATCTCCTATCTCCATTAAAAACATGAGTGCTTGGGCGTGCTTGCATTAAGATGAGATGAATGTCTGTGGGCCATATAAGTTGTTGCATGGCTGCTGTCTTAAAGGGGTATCCCATGATTGATGTGAAAAAATGAAAATCAGACGTCATATAGCACATGAAAATTTCTTTCTAACAAAGCTAGAACCAGCCCTGTACCTCACATGGATCCAGAGATCTCCCCATTCATTGCTTCAATTGTTCTGCCAGATTGTCTTCAGGCTGGTAGGTCAGGAGGTGTGTCCTTTCTCAGAGGGTGTGTCTTTTCTGCTGCAGCTCTCTCCCTATCACAGCTCAGGGGGTGTGTTCTTTCTGTTGTTGCTCTTTCCCTATAATTGCCACAGCTTCTAACTGTAGATATGGCTGGTGAAGGTTGATGATTTAAGCACAGTGCATACGACCACCTAAGGGAGGTGAACACAAAAATAAGGAAAAAAACAAACAGCAGGTGGTGCTCTACAGATACATTTGATTGAATAGATCAATGGTTATACTAAATTTTGAATTACATGTAATTACAAAAGTATTCAGGTCCAGGTGCTAGTTTGAAAAATGGAATATATTTTGTGGCTTAAACCCTTTAAGTGATTAGCCCCATTTAGGCTCTTACAGATCCCAGTGCTGGATGGAGGTGACATATGTGGACACCAGCCCATCTAGTTGAGTCTGTTTGAGACATAGAAAAGCAAACCCCCTCCTTCCCATGAAGTAGAAGCCAATTTTCCTAATTTTAGGTAATAAATTCCTTCTTGACTCTAAACATGATAATAAAAATGAATTTCTGGATCAACAACCCATCTCCAATAACCTAGTAACTATAATTATAATAATTGTTATTCTCAAGAATCATTGTGTCTACACGACACAAAGCTAGCCTCCGAAACTTACAAATTTTGGTGCAATTTTTTTTTCTTTTTAAACAACCAAAAAAATGTCAGGGCTTAGAGGGAGGGGGTGAGGCCTCTATTGGGCTGACAAAGTTATTATAATTTACCTACCAGAAATGGGTGTATATTATAGCGCAAAACTGTGCCAACTCATAGCTGGCATTTGCATTTTTAGTGCATGGACAGGTGGAGATATGACAAATTTATTAAAGGGGTTATCCCAGGAAAAGGATTACTATGCAATCAGTGGGACATTTTAAATAAAGTATTAATGCAATACACATGAAATAAAAATATTGTTTCAATTTTCATATACATTACATGTTCTTGTCTGGTAGCGCCCCCTGCTGTTTAGACTGTGGTCCACCTTTGCTGGTGGACCCATGTGCTTAGTAGCTTCCCTGCTACCTTCCTTATTTCAGTGCTGGTGGTGATTTCATAGAGAAACGCAAGTGATGTGGCCCAGACACATTTTATTCATTCATCGCTATTTCTAAATTCATAGATGTACATAGCTATCTCTCTCTATCTCTCTCTAGACAGCGAAGAAGGCAATTGTGGGGGCAGTACATACCATAGGTACCTCTGGGGCTTTATGTGAGGGACTGTATTCTATGCAGGGGAGGAACAACTAATCTCAATGCATCCTGAGAGATGCAGGTGCTTGATTTTCCTATGTGAGCTGCTTCCCACCCACAGAAAGGGAAGAAAGTAATCTATATAAGCAGATGTGAGTAAAAAAAAAGAGTCTAAAATTCATGGGATGACTGCTTTGAAGGGGTTTTTCAATATTCTTTAACTGATGACCTAAGCTCTGGTATCTGATTGGTGGGGGTCCAACATCCAGGAACCCCACCGATTGGCTGTTTGAGAAGACACGCAGTAGCACCACAGCTTTTTCTCAGCTCACCGAGTACACAGCCGGCCATTGTACAGCAGCTGTATATGGTATCCCTATTCACTTGAATGGGACTGAGGTCATGTGACCAATGAACATAATGTCACATGGTCTAGGCAAAGTGCGAGAAGACCCCGGAACTTTTCACTAAGACCAGGATTTGAAATGACAATCTTAGTAAATTCTCTCCTGTATACGTTAAGTTCCAGAGCTCCCTCTAGTGGCAGCTTCAGGCAGCCAGAATGTTATCTTCATGCCTACACAGGGGGTTTGGATACATTATTTATTTATTTATTTGTTTTATGCACATTATTTATTTATTTATTTATTTTAGGCTACATTCACACGAACGTTGTGTTTCGCGGATCCATACAGATGTTGTTCTTGGTCGGATTCGAACCTAGCACCCCAGCTCTGCAAGGCACCAGTGCTAACCACTGAGCCCTTATCTCCCATTTGTAGGTTCCTGCTTTCCTTGAATGGGAATTGCTATGACATGAGGTCTCAGCTATGTATCTCAGCTAGCTAATACTTAAACGCTTAAACTTCTACGTAAAAAAAAAAGAAACTTGTACTAAACCTAATATAACCTGAGAGTGATTGCCCGAACCACAGTCATACTTGCTCATCCATCCCTACGAAAGACATTTTCTGTAGAATGACTAACACTCAGGTGATTATACAGAAATATGACACACGCATATTAATCAGCAAGAATTTCATTATTACGTGCAGGAATCGTCCGAAAGATAAGATAGCAACAATTCTCAGTACAGGAGGACGTGAGCCCAAGAAAACAGCTTCACTTATCCAGGAATGTAAGCAAAAAGTGTCCGAGCTCCATTAAAAGATTAGGATGTTTTGAGCGATTGGTGGGCTGTTCAGCAGATTCATGAAATCGCTGTCTCAATATTCAATATTAAAGGAGACATTTATTAGCCTTCTATCCTGACAACTGTGCGCTCAAAAGTAGTTATTTACAAATAACGAGCACAAGCAATGAAACATAAACTTAATGTTTGATTACAAGCAGGACCCCCATGGGACCGAACACCCAGCGTGCTACATATTCTCATACTTGACTTGTAAACTGGGTGCCAGATCTTGAGAATTCCGCTCGAGAAGATAGCACTGTGCTTATGTCCATCTGTAAGAATGCAGCTAGTTGAAAAACAGCTGCCTGCACAGATGGAGCTACAGAACACTATGGAGACCGCTATGTCTAGGTTAAAGGGGTTGTCCGAAATTTTAATATTGATAGAGTATCAGATCGGTGGGGGTCCGACTACCAACATCTCCACCAATCATCTGCTCTAGTGAGCTCTTCGACCTCTTCCTAGGCCAGTGACGTCACATTCGTCACTCACATGGCCATTCAAGTGATTGGGGTTGAGCTGCAATACCAAGCACAGCCACTATCCAATGTACGGCGCTGTGATTGGTAAGCTGCGAGGAGGCTGCTGCCCTCACCAGAGCACCGCAGCCTCCTTAAACAGCTGATTGGAAGAGGCGAATATACGAAGTGGACTTCGATCCTTGAATTTCCTTGTGCTTCATGGTAACTAATCAATATCCCTGAAATGACGGTAAAAATAAAAAAAATAGCATTAAAAGGCGCTTCCACAGGATTTCGGTCAGTGCCTCTACACCGCAAAAGAATAGAATATGTTCTATTGTTTTGTGGTGCAGAATGTATCTTGCGGATTGCAGACACATTCAAGTGAATGAGTCTGCATCTGCAAAAGGTGTGCACTCGACCGGTACAAGCATTATACTGTAAAAAACTTGGAACCAAACCCGAGTTCGGGAAATGTTTTTTTTTTACAGTAGAAATGAATTTATGAAGTCATTACGGAAGTCTCACAAGACCTAAGTAATAACTTCGGCTTATCTGAGCCAATACATTCTAATACTGTATGGAGCTCCTGTACAGTATTGGAACAAAGTTTTATGCTCATCCCTGGTCACCAGTTGGGGGTGTGTCCCTGCACAGTCTGACACTGGCAACACTGATTGGATAGTGTCAGATTGTGCAGGGACACACCTCCAACTGGTAACACCCATCTGGACCTTTATTGCAAACTGCTAGCAATTCATGCATAGCTTCTAGTAGGAATAATTGAGAATGGCACAATAGAGAGTTATAGAATAGATGCTCCAAAATGGGAATGCAAGTAGTCACTCAAACAGACATTTCAGGAAAGAGTAGAGGTGGACGGGAAGAGACACATGCTCTGAGCTCATTTATAGGTCCTGTGCTCTTGGGAAGTTTCTACAATTTCTCTTCATAAATTAATTTAAAATATGATGATAAAACCAAGATTTTTCACCCGGATGATTAATACCAGGAACAAGTTTTGGTAATTGTTTTTTTTTACTATTTTACTGTAATATTGTTTTTGAATAGATTTTAGTCCTTGGCGTTGATTCTTTCATATTTCTCTGTTTCCTTTTCTTATCGGCACATTCTTTTCAGAGTAATTCATTTCTAGTATACGCATCAGCAAAACACTGTATTCCCTTTGTTTCAGCTGCTGACACCGAGATAACATTCATACTGACTGATACTGAAACTGCTCTGGATGGTAAAACAATTCCCTATGGTGCAGGTTTTGGATGATCTGCAGACGACCATAGCCCATTAGCTGCTAATAATTTATATGTGGCTAGCTGTATCATAAGCAAATATGGAAGAGATCTGTCTCTTGTCTCCTTCCTTACAGAATGGCGTGAACATACTTAAAGTGGGTTTCTAGGATTACAATGGTTTTCAACAGATCTGTAGTTGCTTACATTATGTACGTCTTCCGCATGCTTTTATTAAATTTCACTTTGGACCCTCCTGACCCTCTCCATCCTGTATGTAGCACTTCCTGTTGCTGCATCCAACCAAACCCATGATGCACTTTTCCTTTCTCTGTCACACTTCCAGCACCTCCCCTAACAATGCCCAGCTAGTTTATAGCTCCTCTCACCCAGCTAGTTACATAGACACTCCCCTATCACTGCCCATAACAATACCCAGCTATCTTATAGCTCCTCCCACCCAGCTAATTACATAGACACTCCCCTATCACTGCTCCTAACAACGCCCAGCTAGTTTATAGCTCCACCCACCAGCTAGTTACATAGACACTCCCCTATCCCTGTCCCTAACAACACCCAGCTAGTTTATAGCTCCTCCCACATATCTAGTTACACAGACACTCCCCTATAACTGTCCCTAACAACACCCAGCTACTTTATAGATCCTCCCTCCCAGCTTGTTACATAGACACCCCCTATCATTGCCCCTAACAATTTCCCGCTAGTTCATAGCTCCTCCCACCCAGCTAGTAACTTTTCCCTCTTTATGTAAATTTGAGTAGCAAGTGTTTGGCGCTTTGGAGCGTGCCATGCTAAATCGGGGGTCAGATAGGTGCAAGTCCCACCTCTAGGACCCACACCTATCTTTAACTTTGGTGGAATATCCTAGCGATATGCACCAATGTTCAAAGTGAGACAACCCCTTAATCATGAGATAACCCCTTTAATCTACTAGCAGCACCACTACAAGGGAAATGAAATAATACACAGTTCCCCTTCAAACCAATGGGCTATTTCTGTAATGTGCCTACATGCTGGGTCCTCCAGGGCAAGAGAAACTTCGCTACAAATTTCCAGGAAATGTTGATCTCTAGTTCTACAGCATTAAAGATTTGAAGATCTCTGAATCTGGGCTTGTGAGGCCGTTCATTGTGTTACAGTAAGGTGCATAATTCTAACTTCATGGCTAGCATGAAAATGGTTAATGAGGACACAAGAAATTCAGCTCAGCACCACCGTGTACCATGCAATGATATCACCCCGGACATGAAATAAAAAAGCCTTGTGTACAGTGACACGGCGCATCTGCTCCGGCTAATACCTTCAGTCCTGTCAGGATTCTATTTTCTGAAGCTTCTGCACTTTTTCTCCTTACGAAACATTCTTCAGTGCGGAGTCAGTGGGAAACCCCCGTTATGTTACAATAAAAGATGGCAGATTTAGAGGGAAAGTACAAAAACGACTTTATTACTGAGTCTTCAGCAAGATGCAAGTCATATAGGACTATGTTCATTACATTGATGGGGTGCACAGTAAATGAACCAGGCTGAGCTGCAATACCAGACTCAACCAGTAGGCAGGTGTGGCACTGTGTTTGGAAGAAAGCAGCCTTTTTTAACTTTGAAAACCACTTTAGGCTTGTGTCACACACAGTTTTTTTATTTTTATTTTTATCCAAAGCCAGATGTGGATCCAGCAGAAAGGAGAAGTAGAAGTCTTTCTTTTATATTTCTCACTTCCTTCCAAACCACTGCTGGCTTTGGCTCAAAAACTGCCACAAAAAAACTATTTGTGACAACATCCTAATGGCTACTTTACCATACTGGTGTATTTTTGTTTGGGGGTGGGGGGAACAAAAAAAAAGCTCCAAAAATGCTGGACTTGATCGTGTTTAAAGAAGAACTCCCGCAAAAATGTTTATTCTCTGACCTGTTAGAAAGGTGCATGATATAATCTGTAGTAATTGTCATTTTCTTATCAGTGACTGTTTCTGTGAGTAAAAACCTCTCTTCTTATTGTAGCTGGGTCATGTGACCAACTCCCTGACCTCCAACTGACCCAGGACAGAAAGCCAGTAACTGCTCTATTCATTCCTATGGGAGCCTCACTTTCAGTCTCATAGGAATACGTAGAGAATTAGACTTCCTGTTCACACATAAGTCTATGTGTGAGTTGGTGGGTCTAATTGCTGGTCACATGACACAGATAAGAAACTTCAGGATGAAATAAGTCAAAAATTCAGACACTGGTAAGAAAATGACATTCACTACAGATTACATCATGTACATTTCTAGCAGGACATGGAATAAAATTTTTGTCGGGAGTTCTTCTTTAAGGCACTTTTGCCTATATAGAGCGTTTAGCACCAGGCTTTTTTAATGGCCTTTTTTGTATGTCTGAAATTTATTTATGCTGAAGCTCTCTTCCTGTAGCTGTCACGGCCTCTAACAGTATATATGGCTGGTGGCTATTGAAGAATGGAACTGAGCATGTGCGACCTCCTCAGTAGGTGGACATGCACATTATTATACAGATTAAACACCAGAGGGCGCCATTTGAATGAAGTAAAGGAGAATATCAAACAACTGAAACATTTTTGTAACAGAAAGTAAATTACAAAAGTAACTTTTTTTATACTGAATTGTATGAAAATAACATTTAATGGTGGCACAATGCCTTCAATAGTACGACCGCTAATAGTACGGCATGGTGCTCGAACGTCCCGCTTCCAGTGCACAAAGAGTTAAATGTCACTGGGGAAGACCCTGTGATTTTTTTCTTGCAACACACAAATTAAGGTGACATTTGCATCTGCGTCATTTTTTTTCACTTCCGTATTAGAGACAGAAAAATGAATTTAAAAAATTTGGCAGCGCTGGATCTGTAACATGATGGAGATGAGCAGCTCCCACTGGAACCCACTGTCACATTGAATCTATCGGGTTTCTGTCAGTGAACATTGCATAGCACACTGCGCTATTTTGTTCTGCTTTTTTAAGGGAACTTGCAATAGAGGGACTGCAATGCCATACCCAACCTGTGGACAGAACCTTAGAGTACAATCCGGCAGCGGTGGTCGTGCCTCTCTGGCTTTTTCCTATAGTGTGAAAGCACGTCCACCACTGCTGGATTGCAGAGTGGTTGTAACCATGGAAATGAGCAGTGTAAAATGTGATGGAAAAATGAATCCAGACAGCAAAGGAAGCAATATGGACAATCACAATATATTAGTAAGTGCTTTGTATTAACTTTCTCTAAATGATAAATGTTATTTGCTGAAGTGAGACAACCTCTTTAATTCTCATGGTTTGGACAGAAGAGGAAGAAAAATGCACAATTTTATTACAGTATTTGAAGATGAACAAATTTCTCTAAAATTTGATTCAGTTTTACAAAAAAATTTGCTTTGTGACGAATTACGTCGTCATTTCTTTGTTGAAAACGGATGCAATGACAGGTACCGGCGATGACGTTTGATCGCAGCTTCTGAGATCCATCTTAAAGCGTTTTAGTGTTTGCTAATTAAAAAAAAAAATTAAAAAATTGTACTTACCTCATCCATTCGATCGCAAAGAGATTGCTGCTTGAAGATCCAGATCCAGCGCGGAATCTCATGCAGCGCGTCATCACATCGGCGAGATTTTGCATGGGATCTTCAAGCAAGATGGCCGTGGCGGCCTCCACATTCTTTTACCGCCATTTTAAGGGAAATTTACTCGTTACCATGAAGCACGAGGAAATTTGGCTTAGACGGCAAATCAAATTTTTCCTGAAATTCGGATCGAAGTCCACTTCATAAACGCCGATTCGCTCAACACTAACTGTATTGTATGTGCATTTGAAAAACATGGAAATGTTCATTGAATTACACTCAGTACATGGAAATTTAGTGGACAGTCTCACAGAGAATCCCCTTCCTCTGTTTCTTACACCATAAACCAGGGAGAATTATGGAGCAGCTACAGGACAGCCGATACTACACTTCCCCCGCTATAAAACATTGTGACAGATGAAAACAAACTCTGCAGATAAAATGTAACATTACAGGGTAGAGGGCACCAAACACTGAGGACGACCTGGCTTTGGTCTTGGCTGCAAACACATGTCCCTTGAGCGTGTCAACAAGGTACTTGCAAGGCAACATTAAAGGGGTTTTCAGGGAAAAAAGATTTTTAAGCAAGTGCCCGTAGCAGCCTGCCCCTTGAAAGTTAAGATTCATACTTGCTTCTCGCTGATCCGGTCCTCCGTTCTCTCCATATTCAGGCTTTTGCACTGTTTTCTTCCGGCTTTGTATGAACATTGTCGTATGCACCACTCCAGCCAATGACTGGCTTCAGCAGTGATACGGCTTCAAGCAGCATGTCAACTTTAAAGCCCTTATTGGCTGGAGCGGTGTACGTGACCGTGCCCTCGCGGCACCGGAGGAAAACAGTATGGGCACTGGAAGATGGAAACAGTGGAGGCAGCACAGAGGACTGAAGCGGTGTGCTTAAAAGTCATTCTAAACGAAAAAAACTTTAAAGTGAATTTTTTTCTGCCTGTCAATATAGTGACACATATATGTTTTTTTACTTTTTGATTATATAATTTTTTTATTCTATGTATGAACTCCTCACAAGTTTTTTTTGCAAACTATATTTTATGTGCTACAAAGTTGCAGGAAGGTAGTTGTGTGTATTAATTATTAGGTTATTTTATACAAATCTGCCCTTGTTTATAATGCCTTCACTTCAGAGTTCTGGCTTCAAAAAGTCGCAAAATGGGGCCTTTGTGACTTTTTGGCCTTACTTGTGCAAAAATTTGGTCACTTTTTGCATTTTTACACCACTCACTCCAGTTCTGAAATATGGATGGAAATATGGCCATGTTTGTTTACCGTCCAGCATAACCTAAACCAGGCGGATCCGTTATGCTTGGCCATAGATTTCTAATATGACGAATTGAAGGGGAATGCCTCTTAAAGGTTTCCGTTTTGATTTCCGTCTTATGGATTATGTTATTTTCCATTATAACCATGTTATAACGATGGTTGGAAGAGCAGAGCAGCACCCTGAACCCATAAAGAGACAGGAGGGGTGTCTCAGACTACTTTAGACTTTCCATCAGCACTGTAGATAAACTGTAGTCATAGATCGCAGCTTTGCTCTATGGTGCTGAGCTTAAAAGAAGCAAGAAAATAAAAAGTAAGTAATCATCCCCTGTAGGTTCTGACTTGCATTTATCATTTTTGACTTTTGAATGGACAGAGCCTTTAAATTGTCACTTCGATTCCCCCATGTGAGGGGTACATAGTTTTTCTAATACATGCAAAAGAGCCTCTCAAGATAAGAATTTAAATGTGCAGCATTTGAAATGTAATTGCAGTAAAAAATTGAATGCATAGAAGTATTCTTACTGCATTCGTAAATAGATATATAACTGCATCCGTATATATTATATAGTCTACATAATATTGCCATGAATGTGCATGGTTGGATTACGTTAAAGGAGTTTTCCCATCTCAGACAATGGGGGCATATTGCTAGGATATGCCCCCATTGTCTGATAGGTGCGGGTCCCACCTCTGAGACCTGCACCTATATCGAGAACGGGGCGGGGAAAGTGGTGGCTGGAGGACCCCGGGTTTCCCCGGGTCCGGCCACCACCAAGCGCTCTCCCCATAGAAGTGAATTGGAGCGCACTGCGCTTGCACGGCCACCGCTCACATTCATTTCTATGGGGCCGACGGAAATAGCTGAGCCAGCGCTCGGCTATTTTCAGCAGCCCTAGAGAAATGAATGGAGGGCAGCCAGTGTGCTCTCCGGGACTTTGCCTTTACAAAATAGGTGCCGCACCTAGCAATATGCCCACATTGTCTGAGATGTGAAAACCCCTTTAAATAATTAAATTACTATTAGGAATAATTTATTATCTTATTAATGAAATCAATGGAAGCAATCAAAGAAATCAAATGGAATGCATCTTAAATAAGCTATAATAAATAAATCAAGTACAAATAAATAAAAAATAAATAAATAATACATAAGAAATTATACATAATAAATAAATAAAAAACACATTATTAAATGATGTGCCATATGCCCCTCTGGCCTTGGCTGCTGATACATTAAGAAAATATTTTTGAAGAAGCTGAACACCTGGGAAATATCAGTCCAAGAAAATTCACCCACATTTCATGAGCTCTCCTTAATTGGGTCCGGCTTAGCAATAACCTATGAGAATGAAAGTCACTGACCACATTAATAAATGGGGGTCATCTCTGAGTCAACAGCTAATTGACCTGGGTGGCTATTCAGCCTGGGAAGTAGGTGGTGGTGTTCCTCACTGGACAGTAACATCTATCAACTCCAAAGACAACTTTGTGTGTCCAGCCTATTGGGTTGGGGAGGTCACTGTTTTGAGGGTCAAATGTATATAAAACATACATCCATGAGAGCGTTCAGCGTGCTTAGTCTTCATAATCATACTAAAGATTGGTTTTAGAGAGAGGGGATATTGGTGAATGGTGTGAGAAGGAAGTTAAACTTGTCTGAATTGTTCCAATGGACATATGATAATATATTTTTTGAATTATTGACACATTTCCGTTCCTCGTGGCAGTCGTACATGTACACCTATAATTAGCATCATAAATTGGCACACACCACAACTCTGGCCCTAACTCCTCATAGCCTGGCCTGTGTCTATACAATTTTTAGGGTATTATCAAAAATTTCATTTTGGCACACATCACTTTTTGCATCTATTTGCCATAGACTTTAGGTGTATGTGACTTGGTAAAACTCCCCCAGTGTATGTAGGCCTGTATCCATGCTCAAGGCTTCTAACAGCTCCATCCTTAGGTCAGGACTCCGGCCCACATGAGTGTGGTACAGAAAGGACATATTATTTGTCCCTACTTTGGGTGCGTGAACTGGCACAACTGCGGGTTTAAATGCGCAAAACTCAACGCATCATAGTTCCCTAGGATAGGGACTATAGGGTCTATAAGCTTGAGGTTGGGCCACAACGCTTGTCCAAAATACAGATGAGTAATGTGTCTCCGTAATACACTCACATGGACCTAGGCTTAGAGCTGTGAGCATGGACTTGACTGTGTGAGTCCTCTGCAACCCTCTGCATGGAGTTTATCTTCCTTCAGGTACATTCTGGTATTTCCTCTGGTGGCTTTTCCAGTTCCTGCCCAAGGCCCAAAAATATACTGATAAGCCTCTGAGAGTATTTTCCCTAGTGTTTGTGCAATACCCCAGATCGGGTATCTGCAATTGTTTAATATATATTGTAATATCATGTCATGTTATGCATCTAGGTTATGCTTCAGGAATGATAAGGTATGGTTGGCATAAGGAATGGAGTTTACCATTCCTTTCCAGCCCTCTTGGTAGGAGTGGGCTGGTTTCTGCCAGGAGGACGATCTCTAGAGAGTTGTAGAGCTTAACAAGCCTGGAGTGAGGGAGCACGTCCATCTGTTCCCACTTCAAGGGCCTAGGGACTAAAGATGCAGCTCTACTGTGAGGACCACTACTCCAGGGAGGCTGTAGAGTCCCAGGACACAAAAGATCTGCAAGCTACAGTGTTTACAGACAGGAGAGAGATTAGCACTACAGATATACAGACTCTGTTGCAGGGGAAGGGATAACAAGTTAAGACACCCATCACTACAGTTCAGGACAGGCACACTCAAAAGCTCCATCTAACAGAGGACACCTAGGCACACAAATTCCTTCTAGTGCCAATCTTTAGTCATACAACCTGCCACCATACCTCCTCAACTGGTGCCAGAAACTGCACTTTGTACGTAATACTGCTGGATGTGCCACAAGTTATAGTATTGTCTATACTAAGTAAAGAGAAACTTTTATATGTTTACTTCTGGCCTGGTTCTATAAATCTACCTTTCCACTGCATCCCAGGGAGCAATGGCCCGAAACACAACACCTCATCAGGCCCACTACCACTCCCCTCCTCTGCATATGAGTAATTGGAAATACTGACTAGTATACACTCACCGGCCACTTTATTAGGTACACCTGTCCAACTGCTCGTTAACACTTAATTTCTAATCAGCCAATCACATGGCGGCAACTCAGTGCATTTAGGCATGTAGACATGGTCAAGACAATCTCCTGCAGTTCAAACCGAGCATCAGTATGGGGAAGAAAGGTGATTTGAGTGCCTTTGAACGTGGCATGGTTGTTGGTGCCAGAAGGGCTGGTCTGAGTATTTCAGAAACTGCTGATCTACTGGGATTTTCACGCACAACCATCTCTAGGGTTTACAGAGAATGGTCCGAAAAAGAAAAAACATCCAGTGAGCGGCAGTTCTGTGGGCGGAAATGCCTTGTTGATGCCAGAGGTCAGAGGAGAATGGGCAGACTGGTTCGAGCTGATAGAAAGGCAACAGTGACTCAAATTGCCACCCGTTACAACCAAGGTAGGCAGAAGAGCATCTCTGAACGCACAGTACGTCGAACTTTGAGGCAGATGGGCTACAGCAGCAGAAGACCACACCGGGTGCCACTCCTTTCAGCTAAGAACAGGAAACTGAGGCTACAATTTGCACAAGCTCATCGAAATTGGACAGTAGAAGATTGGAAAAACGTTGCCTGGTCTGATGAGTCTCAATTTCTGCTGTGGCATTCGAATGGTAGGGTCAGAATTTGGCGTCAACAACATGAAAGCATGGATCCATCCTGCCTTGTATCAACGGTTCAAGCTGGTGGTGGTGGTGTCATGGTGTGGGGAATATTTTCTTGGCACTCTTTGGGCCCCTTGGTACCAATTGAGCATCGTTGCAATGCCACAGCCTACCTGAGTATTGTTGCTGACCATGTCCATCCCTTTATGACCACAATGTACCCAACATCTGATGGCTACTTTCAGCAGGATAATGCGCCATGTCATAAAGCTGGAATCATCTCAGACTGGTTTCTTGAACATGACAATGAGTTCACTGTACTCAAATGGCCTCCACAGTCACCAGATCTCAATCCAATAGAGCATCTTTGGGATGTGGTGGAACGGGAGATTCGCATCATGGATGTGCAGCCGACAAATCTGCGGCAACTGTGTGATGCCATCATGTCAATATGGACCAAAATCTCTGAGGAATTCTTCCAGCACCTTGTTGAATCTATGCCACGAAGAATTGAGGCAGTTCTGAAGGCAAAAGGGGGTCCAACCCGTTACTAGCATGGTGTACCTAATAAAGTTGCCGGTGAGTGTATATCTGTATACTAAAATAAAAGTATGGAGTAGTGTAGTAGACTACACCAGAGTATGTCATCCCATAGAGTCCAGTAAAAAATGTATAGGTTAAGTGCATATGTTTTTAACATGGTCGCCTATAGGAGATGGATGTCACTGTAGGGCAACCATCACAGGCTTCCATTTCATAGATACGTCATGAGCTTAAAAGAGGATGCCATGCTAACCAGTTGGTGAGGATTGTATTCAACATAGGCCTAACAATAGTAACTGTCACCCATAGGCTATAATGGCATCCATCTAGTAGATACTCATGGCATATCTGTTGATCGTATGTCATTATAGCCTATGGGGGACAGTAATCTTGTGTCAAAGTAACAGGTCAGAATTGTCTGCCTGTGTGGGGCTTGTACAGACAGTAGGAGAACATTACATTTAACAAGATAACAAACAAAATCAACGCAACCCAATGAGCCGCTGATCATCTGTTGTCCTACACACTCATTACCAGTGTAAGCTGTTGGATTCCACCTTATCTGTCACCATCACACTGGCAGAAGGGGCTCACTGAGCTGGAAATAACACCTACCACATTTACCTTCAATTACTGCATCTGGCCTACAAGGTGGGAGGTGACTGATCTTCCCATCCTCAGTGTTTTTCTTCCCAAGGTTCTAGTAATTGTTTTACTCTTCCTTGTAAGCCGTACAATAACACGTCTAAATGAGAAATACTGTATCCAGAAAAAGTTGTTTTTTTTGGAGTCGGAAAGCATAAAATTGAATTTAATTAAAGAGTTAATGATAACTTCCAAGAGTTTTGTAAGTCCAGCTACACTGCAAAAATAAAAATATAAAAAAACCCAAATAAATAATAATAATAAAATAAAACAAAATAATACAAAATAATAAGATAAAAATAATGATAAAATTCAAATAAAAGTATTAATACTAATAATAACGAATCATAATAAATAAATACAGTAAATACAGTAAAAAATAAAATAAGATCAAACAAGAAGAATTAAAACAAAAAATCCACTTAAATCTAGAATTTGTTTTTAAATATTTGATTAAATATATTGATGTTTCTTTGGTTTTCTTTAGCACTTTTTATCATATTTTAAAATAATTGTATTAATTTATATTTTTAAAACCTTGTAAAATTAAGCAGTATTGAAAAAAATGTATTACATTAAATAATAATAAACATATTTTTAAAAATATTATTTAAATAGAAAATGTAATTTTTACTACATTCAATTTATTATTTCCATTCCTAATCATGTGACTATTAAATCACACTTTAAATTTGGAACGTAAATTTATGAATTTGTCATTTTGCAAAGGAAAGGCATATAGACTATATATAGTCTATTTGGAGACGCAAAATAACAGCAAAAGGAATTTGCAGCTGGGAAATTTGTATTATAGATTGTACTGCCATCTAGTGGAATATTTGATAATAGCTACAATCAAAACAAGCTATGCATTTATTCCAGTTAAATCATGTTATATTCTTGGTTTCTATTCATAAACTCACATTTTGCTAATCCTACTTTAAAATCATGCTCAACCAGATTACTATAAAGTAATGAAAATGTGCTGCTCTTCAAAATACGTGTACCAGTTCAAGTAAAATGTAAGGGTAGATTTACACTTAGAGACGTTAGAGAGGTAGAGAAGTTAAGATCCACACCGTTGTCATAGAACAATGTATAGCAAATTGCTATAAAATCTGTTGAGTTTTTGTTTAAAAAATAATTTTTTTTTCCAGTCGCAGCTATCAGTATTTTCTTCATTGAAGTGTATTAGATCATCTAATCCCACAGTGTATCTGCCTTTGTGGGTGTCTATCCTACATACCATAACTCAAGATTTGTACAAGATAAATAAGGGCTCATGCACACAAACGTATTTTTTTTCCGTTTCCATTCCGTTTTTTTTGCGGACCGTATGCGGAACCATTTCAATCGGTACGCAAAAAAAACAGAAGGCACTTTGTGTGCATGTCATCCGTATTTTCTGCGGATCTGTTTTTTTCATACGGTCGCGTGTATGAGGCCTAAAACCAAGAACAACGCTAAGGGGAGACTGGTAATGCATGTCACTCAGTTGTGTTGATTGATTTCTTAATATATATATTTATAACAGTGAGAGCTCCATTGATTGATACAGATTGATACAGAGCTCCAAATCCTCTGCATAGATATAAAAGATGATATGCTGCCTGCAGACGCTACTAGAGGGACCTTACTGCATACTGTGTTAGCTGGCTGACCTGTTACATGTTCATATGTGTTCGCATTGCTGAGAAAAATGATGTTATATTATATGCAAATGAGCATCTAGGAGCAACGGGGGCGTTACCATTACACCTAGAGGCTCTGCTCTCTTTGAAACTGCCGCGCCCTCTGCACTTTGATTGCCAGGACCAGGCAGTATGATCATCATCACACCTGGTCCTGTCAATCAAAGACAAGAGTTGCTTGTCTCTTATTAAGAAATTAATTAGTGAAGTATTTTGAAACTATTTAGATTAAAAAAATACAATGTATTCAAGAGTGGATATTCACTTAAGGCCTCATGCACACAACCGTATTTTTGGTCCGTGTGCAATCCGCAAAAAATGCATTCATTTGTATGAGTCCTCAAAAACATTGTGTGCTGTCCGCATCTGTGCGCCGGGCCGCACGTTATAGAACCTGTTCTATACAAGAATAGGCTTTTTGACAGTGGGTCCTGCGAAAATTGTGGGATGCACATGGACTGCATCCGTAATTTGCGGTCCTCAAAACGGATACAGTCCTGTGCAGTCAGGCCTTAGGGATTCAGTGGGGTTAATGTTTTTTACTTTTCAAATTTTTTTACCACAAAATGTATAATCAACATAAGTTGAATATAATGAATTTACTCTTAGGGCTCATGCACACGACCGTATGTATTTTGCGGTCCGCAAAAAACGGATCTGGATACGTAATGACGTCCATGTGCATTCTGTATTTTGCAGAACAGAACAGCTGGCCCATAATAGAACAGTCCTATCCTTGTCCGTAATGTGGACAATAATAGGATATGTTCTATTTTTTTGCGGACCCTTTAAAAATGAATGGTTCCGCATATGGTCCACAAAAAAAACCCCGGAACGGACATGGAAAGAAAATACGTTCCTGTGCATGAGGCCTTAAAGGGATTCTGTCAGCTAGGTTTAGCCTCTAGAGCTGAGGAAATGAGCTGCTAGATCGCCACTAGCTCGTCCTCAATATACATTTCCCATAGTTCTGAGTGCTTGTAATTAGTAAAAAAAAATGATTTTATGCATATGCAAATGAGGCTAGTAAGGAACCCAAGGGGCTGTTACCAACATTTCTGGAGCCCAGCCACGCCCACTGTGAAGCACCACCCTGCATCCTCTGAATCTCATTCTTGCTGCCTCAGCGTCACACAGTTAGAGCGCCGTAATCTCGCGAGTACGCAGTATGTCAGTACTGGCATAATGTTCCTTCCCTGTGCTCAGGGAATGAACTGCGCATGCGCTAGCTGGCATGCGCAAGATTACAGCACTCTAACTGTGTGACGCCGGGAGAGCAAGAAGGAGATTCGGAGGATGTGGGGCGGTGCTGGGCTCCTTCACAGTGGACGTGGCTGGGCTCCTGAAACGTTGGTAACAGCCCCTTGGGCTCCTTACTAGCCTCATTTGCATATGTATAAAATAGTTTTCTGACTAAATAAAATCATTCAGAGCTATGGGAAATGTATATTGTGGATGGGCTAGTGGTGATCTAGCAGCTCAAGTCCTCAGCTGTATAGGCTAAACCTAGCTGACAGAATCCTTTTAAAGGGGTTCTCCCACGAAAAATATTCTACAGTTTTCAAACCAGAACCTGGATCTGAATACTTTTGTAATTGCATGTAATTAAATATTTAGTACAGGCACTGAGTTATTCAATAAAATGAATCTGTATAGCACCACTTAATTTCTTATTTCTTTGACCTGGTCACTGAGAAGGCCGCACATGCTCAGTTTCAACTTTTAACTGCCTCCTGAGCTGTGATAGGGAGAGCTGAGACACGCCCCCTGAGCTGCAGCAGAAAAGACACTCCCCTTGAGCTGTCAGCTTCATATGAATCTAGCAGAGCAATGAATGGGGAGATCTCTGGATCCATGTGAGGTACAAGGCTGGCTGTAGCTTTGTTAAAAAGAGGTTGTCATGTACTATATGATGTCTGATTTTCATTTTTTACATTATTCGTGGGATAACCCCTTTAAGCTGATGTCCTGCACTGATAAATGCACATTACTGGATGGTAAGTACTGTATACACTTACTCCTATTTCAGGACTTGGATAGATGATTCCATAATATGAAAATCCCAGGCAGAAGTCTTCAGTTTATGCCTGTGAGAAGTTCCACCACCTGTGACAGAGACTATCTCGTATTTACATGGTGGACTGATTTAGTATCTCGGCGCAGGCAACATCTGTGTCCAATTACTGAGATATATGGACGACAATCTGACACTGGCAACAGGAGAAGAATGCATCTCATTTACACAAGGTTAAGGGGAATTTTTTTTCTCCTATCAGGTTAAAATTTGGCTTTAGATTAAAATACAGCTGTAGATCTCTTTTCACACAATCATGACCTGGAACAGTAATTCTGAATACTGTGATAGTCAGTGGCCAGCCAAACCTCAAGGATGATGCTATATACAATATCTTGTGTTATGGAATAGATGGTGAAGGCCTCGGACTTCAGAGATGGGTCTGAGATGGTTTTAAGGGTATAAATGCCATAGAGGCAGACCATGCTGTGAGACCCACGGAGAACGTACCCTGCCATGGTTAGTCCCATTCCCTTTAATACTGGGTGCTGAGAACAAGTGCAGGACTCTCCTCTGTAAAGGCCTTACAATGTTAGCAAACAAGGATGGGAAATCAGCCCAAGGACCATGGAGATGAAATGGGGGATGGGCAAGCACCAAATCCTACCGTCTCAGGTAGTTTAAAGGGTGTCTGTCAGCAGTTTTGTACCTATGAAACTGGCTGACCTGTTGTATGTGCGCTCGGCAGCTGGAGGCATCTGTGTTGGTCCCATGTTCATATGTGCCCGCACTGCTGAGAAAAATTGAGTTTTAATATATGCAAATGAGCCTCTAGGAGCAACAGAGGCATTACCATTACACCTCGAGGCTCTGCTCTCTCTGCAACTGCTGCGCTCTCTGCACTTTGACTTACAGGGACTGGCATGATGACATTTTCACTGCCTAGTTCTGTCAATCAAAGTGCAGAGGACGCGGCAGTTGCAGAGTGAACATAGCCTCTAGGTGTAATGACAACGCCCCCATTGCTCATAGAGGCTCATTTGCATATATTATAACATCATTTTTCTCAGCAATGCGGGCACATATGAACATGGGACCAACACATATGCCTTCACCTGCTAAGTGCATATGTAACAGGTCAGCCAGTGTCATATGTACAAATCTGCTGACAGATGTCGTTTAAGGGGTTTTCCGGTATTTAGATGACAATGGCTTAAAGTTTATCCACAGGATAGATCATCCATATCAGATTGGCGAGGGTTTGAGATCCGGCACCCCCACCATTCCTTTATTTTAGGCAGTTTCCAGCCCTGGAAAGTAGGTTGTATCGACTGTCTAGTGGCTATGCCAGGTACTGCATCTCAGCTCCCATTCAAATAAATGGGAGCTGAGCTGCAGTGTGCTGACGCCGAAAATTACACAGTGGATAGAGCCTTCCACACACTGTTTCTGGTGACAGTGGCTGCCCGAAACAGCAGATCGGTGGAGGTGATAGGGGTCATACCCCAGTCAATCTGATATTAATGGGTTATCCCGTGGACAGGCTATCAATAACAAAATCCGAAACAACCTCTTTAACTATGCATTTCCCGGTTATGTCACACTTATATCCCGACCTGGAGGGTACGATGGAAAAGCTGCATAAATCTGTGGAGGTTGATGGACACAGTAGGGAATACAGAGGCCCTGAGCATTTGCCCATTTGGGTCACAGATATTTTTGATGGTGGCCCTGCACACACAGGTGGTGGTTATTTGCTTGAATGCAATGACCAGAAGTTTGCTGACAGGAGAACATAAAGGAGGAGATTTATCAAAAGTGGTGTAAAGGAAAACTGGCTTAGTTGCCCATAGCAACCAATCAGATTGATCCTTTCATTTTCCAAAGGAGCTCTGAAAAATGAAAGGTGGAATCTAATTAGTTGCTATGGGCAACTAAGCCGGTTTTCTTTTACGCCAGTTTTGATAAATCTCCCCTAAGTTCTCTACACACTGTGAGGGGCAATGGAACTGGTTGTCAGGGCAGATTGACAAAACTGTCTAAAGGAAAACTTGTATATGTTGCCCATAGCAACCAATCACAGTGCTGCTTTCATGTTGTATTCTATGCTTTTTAGAAATGAAAACAGAGTTGTGATTGGCTTCTATGGGCAACATATACAAGTTTTCCTTTAGACAGTTTTGTCAATCTGCCCTGACAAGTTTTTGGTGGAGGTTTATCGAAAGTGGTGAACAGGAAATCTGTTTTAGTTTCCCATAGCAACTGATCAGATTCCACCTTTCATTTCCAGAGCTCCTTTGGTGGAATCTGACTGGTTGCTATGGGAAACTCAGGCAGTTCTACTTTACACCAGTTTTGATAAATCTCTTCCAATTCAGGTTTTTGGTATTGGTGAAATTTTATTCAAATGTAGCATGTTCTAAGTGTGGCAGAAGTGGACTGGGAACTTAAAGTGGCCCTGGAAAACAGCCTAAAGTGGCCCTATGTTGTAGGCAGATCGAAATTGACAGAAGGCGGGGCAACACAAGTAGGTATAGGCAACTGAAGTAGGCGGGCCAGCAGCACAAAATACTGCTTCAGCAGAACCAAATACCACATTGTGTGCACAGAACCAAATAGCACAGAGCAACACCAAATACTGCCACCCTGCCACAGTCTTCAACTGTATTGCCGCCCTGAGGATGGTGATACAGTTGAATTCAAGAAGGTACATGCGGCCGCCAACCAGGGACATAAGTACCTGATACTCCTAGCATTAATTAATGTTGAGAGCATTAGATCGTTACATACCTCGCCAACGACCATGAGGAGGGCTCGGGTGGTCATCGGCCCACCAGAGAATTTCTCTGTAGAATCTATGGCCAGTCCACCCCTGTAAGTGGGGTGTCTGTTAGTCTACCACTCCAATATTAACAAAAAAACTGCACCAAAAGCTGCAAATTCCTGTGTGACCATGGACAACCATGGGCCAAGAGGAGAGAAGGGGACGGGATTGTGCAACCCTGAACAATTTATGGGTCTTTCCTCAGCATTTCAGGGTTGTCATAGGAGTGGGACTAGGTGGTCATTGGGGTGTATGGCATCTACAGACTACTAAGTAATAGTTTAGCAGCTCATCTCCCCAAAAATGAGATTTGGCTAGCTACAGAACAATGCGTAAGATGGAAGGAGACAATATATGATAAGGGGAATTTGGCAAGACCCCTGAGAAATGAAGGTTGGGGCTGAATCTGGCTCCATTTCAAGTTGGCCTCAGATATATTGGCTCAACTAAAAATAACTGGAATTTTTCTTTTACCCGAGCTTTCATTATGTGACAATAAACGGTCAGAACACTCGCCGCTGTTCACGAAGCCTCACATTGTTACCAGTTTATAGTGGCGTTATCATGGCCGGGGCTAGGTGGCTACAATGAAGACTGATATGGACCAAGTCATAACAGTCACCGTACAAAACTAATTTTCACTAATGGAGACAGGTTGGAGAGGATTTTTCACCATAACACTTTACCAGGTCACATCATCCTTTTAAAGTCCTGACACTGGTGAAGGATGAACTCTGGACGGCACATTTGATCCTCATTAGGAGGAATCTTGCACACATTTGCCTTGTCTGGGTAACGTCTGATCAATATTAAGGTCTGTCAACATACGTATAGACTGCCATTTGTTCTACTGATAATTTCTTCTCATTATACTGAAAGCTTATGACTATTTAGAGATGCAATAACCTCCACCTCCATGCTTGATATTTATGCTATTACCTGCTGGAAGATGGAAGAGCCAGGTAATCCCTTCAGAAATGCACTGGGGCCATAAAAAAAATTATGAGTTTACTTAAAGGGGTTATCCCATGAATAATGTAGAAAATGAAAATCAGACATCATATAGTACATGACTATCTTTTTCTAACAAAGCTAGAACCAGCCCTGTACCTCACATGGATCCAGAGATCTCCACATTCATTGCTCTACTAGATTTATATTAAGGGGAGTGTCTTTTCCACTGCAGCTAAGGGGGCGTGTCCATTCTCTGCCTATCACAGCTCAGGAGGCAGTTGGAAAATGAAACTGAGCATGTGCGACCATCTCAGTGAGCAGGACAAAGAAATAAAGTGGCGCTATACAGATACATTTTACTGAATAACTCAGTATCTATACAAAATTTTTAATTACGTGCAATTACAAAAGTATTCAGATCCAGGTGATGGTTTGAAATCTGTAGAATATTTTTCGTGGGACAACCCCTTTAAGGATCAAGCAACAATGTTCTGCCTTTTGCCTCCCTGACTTCTGACAGCCAGAAGATCTTTTCACATTTTACACCCCCATTTCTTCTAGAGGCTCATTTACATATATTAAATCATCATTTTTCTCAGCAATGTGATCACATATGAACATGGGACCAACACAGATGCCTTCAGCTGCCAAGCGCACATGTAACAGGTCAGCCAGTGTCATAGGTACAAAACTGCTGACAGATGCCCTTTAATGCACGCTGTGTACAGACTAGCCAGAGTGCCCATGTCCCTGTCTATCTCCAAAAGCATTTACAATGGTTCCCAACCATCAGACTGGACATTGAAGCATTGGAAGAATGTCCCTGGTCTGATGAATCAGGTTACATCATGCAGACGGTAGGGTAGATTTGTGTCACTTACCTGCTCTACTTATGCACCATGGAAATAAGGCAAGCTGGCGGAGGCAGTGTTAAGGACTAGACAATGTTCTGCTTGTAAATCTTGCTTTCTGTCATTCATGTGGATGCTACTTGGACATATATAATCTGCGTAAACATTATACAGACCAAGTAGAACCCTTCACAGCAGTCAAGTTGTATTCCTTAGTGGCAGTGGCCTCTTTCGACAGGGTAATGTACCCTAATATACTGCAAAAATTGTTCAGGAATGGTGTGAGGAACATGGCAAAGAGTTCAATGTGATGATATGGCCTCCAAATTCCCTAATTGAGTATCTGTGAGATGTACTGGGAAAACACGATCCATTTATGGAGGCCGCACCTCACAACTTGAAGGAACTAAAGGATCTTGGTGCCAGATACCACAGGAAAGGCAGTTTACAAGTGAAATAACTATGATTTGGTTTATTTTCCACATGGATTTGATACAGGTTTAACTGAAGATATCCACAGGAGCATCTCATAAATGGTCCAGTTTCGTCCCTGGGAATGTGATATAACATTATACGTGATGTGATGTTTTTTTTATGAAGATCTTTCTTCAGTTAACTCATTTATGTCCAGGAAGGGGATGCCAAACCAAGAGGTCATCCTAAGAGACATGATTAAGGGTGAGATTAAGAATGTGACAAAATGTTTCATGCATTTTATTGATGAGAAGGGTCAAGCGTGATTTGCCATTTTCTTCCCACTGGTCACCAGTCAGTGCTTCTCTGGAATGTGTGCATGGAGTTCAGGGAGATACTGGATCAGCTCCCAGATTGATGATGTTAACCAGCAGACCTTAGCGTTTTCTTAGTCCATCACCAGGCGCCTGTAACAGCTCACTTCCCCAGTGGGTCGACTGCTAGGGGGGCACATCACACACAATCAGTTATTAATTGATGACTTTGTCTGATGAAGGAGATTGGAAGATGAAATCAGCTCTCATTTCTATTCTCAGTCTAAAAGGTTCTCAGACTGGACTCTTCCATATCTTAGGTGTTTACCAGAGTCTTAGGCTTCAGTCACACGTCCGTATTTTTCTTTTCCAGATTTTTGTTCTGTTTTTTGCGGATCCGTGTTTCTGCAAAAACCTTCCGTTTTTGCCAATTGTACATCCGCATCCGTTCCGTTTTTCCGGCAAAAAAAGGAAGGAGGAATATATGTTGGTAGGGTATTTTTTTTCTATTTCCTGGAAACGGATCCGCAATTGCGGATGATATGCGGATGACATATTGATGCATTCCACATATCATCTGCATTTTTTGCGGACCCATTGACTATAATGGGACCACGGACCGCATATGCGGACAAAAGTAGGACAAGCTCTATCTTATTTGCAGATCCGCATAACTGAACGGAACAACGGATGGGGACAGTATACGGAGTGCTGTCCGCATTTTTTCAGGACCCATTGAAATGAATGGATCCGCATCCTATCCGCATGATTTGCGAATCGGATGCAGATCGGATCAGGAAAGAAAAACAGGATGTGTGAATGGACCCTTAGGGTAAACTTAGTAGCCTGCAGCCAAATGCAAAAACAGTTTGCATATGGGTCCACAGATGTGGTCCTCTGTAGGAAAAGAACTAGTTCTGTAACTGTCTTTCTAAAGGGGTTTTCCAGGATTTTGTCCGTTTTTACCTACAGTACTTTCCAGAGCATGTGGTCCTTATTGAAAAAGATACACTTACCTGTCCCCGGCTCTTCATTATAAGCTCTCTGGCTCTGTATGACTATATTCTCATCACTAGTTTGTTTATTTACGACCGGCCAAAGACTGATCTCAGTGGTAACATACCCCTAACAGGCACGTCACTGCTGGGTTACTGATCAGTAGAGATGAGCGAACGTGCTTGTAACGAGCACTGTAGCGCTCGACTCCCCCTGCGCTCGCATGGGCGCAGGCATCCGCATCCGTCGGGTGAGGAGGACGGATGCGGATGCCTGCGCCCATGCGAGCGCAGGGGAGCCGAGCGCTACAGTGCTCGTTACGAGCACGTTCGCTCATCTCTACCGCTCAGCTGTATGAAGAGACCTCAGCCTTCCAGTGATTGCTGGGGCCTCTTCACAGTTTACCAAGCACATCTCCGTACCATGGTTGCCAACCCTCCAGAAATTTCTGGACAGTCCGTAAAAATAGGTGACTTTTTTCCTGTGAAAAAAATTGGATAAGTCCGTGCTTTTTTTTTGGCTGCTCGTACTTGACTAGATTATTTTGCTGGCAATTATCATCATTTTACAGCTCACAGTAAATGCTGGTAATGAGTTCCTAAAAGTATATTGACCTATAGACCTGTATTACTTATAATCTTTATCGTTCATTATGGTTTTCCAATTTGTCCGTAAATAATTGTTGCTGTCCGTGATTTTGGGATAAGTTGTCCAGAAAAAAGAAAAATTTGGGTTGGCAACCTTGCTCCATACATTTATAGTGGCTTTATAGTGCAATACCAAGCAGGTCAGTCCCAGGCCAGTTCACTTGGATGGGATTGAGCTGCATTTAGGACATGTGACCAATGAAGGTGACATCAATGGCCTAGGGAGAGGCTGCAGTGCTCACCGTAGCACTGTGGCCTTTTCAAACAGCTGGTTGACGAGGGTGCCAAAGTCGAACTCCCATTGATCATATATTGATGACCTATCTTAAGAATAGCTCATCAGTAAGGTTCTCCTGGAGAGCCTTTTTAACATAAAAACAGCATTCCCTTTAAAATACAATATTTTTTGGACTATAAGACTCACCTTTTTAACAAGATATCTTGCTTAAAGGGAACCTGTCATCAACTTTATGCTGCCCATACTAATGGAAGAATAAAATAGAGACATCTGAGTTGATTTCAGCAATCTGTCATTTATAAGTTAAAAGTAAGTGGTTGCCGAGAATCAATTTCACAATCATTGCAGACTAGGCCTGGAAAAGAGTCATGGCCACCTGAGAAGAGTCCTGGTTATTCATGAATTCCTGCTCTCCCTGTCCACCTACTGACGACAGTCTTGTACCTAGTTTTCTCCCTTTCTATCTAGGAGAGAACTGCCAATCATCAGCAGATGGGCGGGAGAGCAGGAGATTAGGAATAACCATGACTCTTCTCAGGTAGATTTGACTCTATTGAAGACCTGTGCTGCAATGCTTAAGATGCTGGTTCTCAGCAACCACTTACTTTTAGCTCATGAGTGGCACACAACAGATGGAAATGTAAGGCCCCTGACTATTTGCAGAGATCCAGATATTTCTACTGGTGGTCCTTGTCTCTCTACAAAAAGCCACCTCCTCTTAATTTCTTTCTACTCCTGATTACAATGACAGTCTCTGCCTACACTTGTCAGTGCAATGCCTGCCTCCATCTGTTCTAATACAATTGTGTTATTGGCTTGTCTTACAGATGCCCTTACCCTTTAAAGTGGCCTTATATCCAATTTTAAATTGCCCTATTTTTTGGGGTGGGGGCAATGGACCTGTATGATGCTAGAATAAAATTACTATTTCCTTTTCAGAAGCCCAGATAAGATATTCATATTTTATAGGTCACATATTGTATTTTTCATGACACTGGGTTTCCCACAGAATTGTGCTTTCTACTAACATGCGCGTCTAAGCTTTTAACAGTTTTTACCAAGTTGTTAAAACTACAAATGTTATTAATATTTAACAGTAAGAGGTGAGAATACAGGATGGACACACAAGTAGAAGCGATATGATGTATTATTGAATTACTTACCATGCAACATATAAGAATCATTACAGAAAATGTTCCCCCTAAAATAAAATAAAAAATAAAAAAATATCTGTCAGACCTTGAGTCGACTTCATTGATCAATGGGTTACAGCCTGTATTCAGACTTGTCAGCCAATATGGCTGCCATTATCTCAGCTACAGGGTTTGCCACCCAGCTTTCCCATATGTCTGTACAGCACTGTGGATTATTTTGGCACTAGCTATGAATCATAGCTAACCTCATTACCACATATTTTTTTCCTGAAAAAAATGATTCCACTCCAAGTAGGGTGTATTGTAAGGGTGCTTTCATGCTTTGTTGACCTCATTTGGAGGTATGTGTCAAAGGGTTTCCCAACATATACGTCTGATGGATGCTGATGGACCTTTGTATAGACATACTGTACAGTGGAGTTCATTGGCCACAAGGAGCGGGTGAGATTTGTAATGCTAGCAACAGGGGATCGGTCAGAGTAAGTAAGTGTGCATTCCCACAAGGCAGATTTTGTTGCAGACATTTTCTGCAACTGAAAATCTGTTCCATTCATCTGAATTCGACTTGCAAAAATTCACGCGTATGGAACTGATTTTCAGTCACAGAAATTTCTGCAACTAAATCTGCCATGTGTGAAGGCACCCTTATGCTTCATTTTTTGAATCCCCTTTAACTCCTTAGATAAGGGATACTCAACCTGCACCCATGCAGCTGTTGTAAAACTACAACTCCCATCAAACCCTGCTGTAGACTGATAGCTGTAGGATGTCCTGACATATGCTGGGTGTTTTTGCTACAACTGGAGGGCCGCACTTTGGGCATCCCTGCCTTTAGATGATGCTACTGACTGTGATACCTCAGGGTATAAAGAAAGATCTCTCTACTGTCTTCCCCCAAAAAATGCAATCACCAATGTACTGCTATGGCATCCAGGGAGGAAGCCGGGCATGCAATTACAAGTCTCTTAATAAGAGGCTAATCAGTAAAAGTCCCACAGGAAAGCAAAAAAATGAAAAATCCAAAAAGTAATAAAAAAAAATAAATAAAAATTAGATATGTAAATAAAAATGACACCTGAAATCTTTTCTGGAACAGGAAATGAAATAGGTTTATCTTATAGAACATAAATATCCAACTGTAATAAACGTGGTCTTTTCCACAGTGCCCACTAGGTGGCGCTTTATGATTAAGTTTAATTTTAATTCAATATTTTTTGTTAAATCTGCATATGATTTTGTTGTATAAAAGGTACACAAAACAAAACAAATTGGTCATTCCAGCTGCCCTTCTGCAGTTTACTAGTTTGTCTTATTGTTAATTACCCCAGTTTCTCGAGAAATTAATTTGTTTAATTGGGCTCACAAAACCATAATGTGATAACAGTCCTGGTGCAAGCTTAAAAAAGCATCTCTTGATGGCCAGTGTCAAGGTTTGTTTGTTAAAATGCTTAAAATCTAATTCATACTTAATTTTCATACTGAAAATAGTAACAATAATTGCTTTATGGTCTTCTAAAAATCAAAAGGTAAATAATTGAATGTGATGGGTCAAGCAGTCTAAAGATATTGTTTACAAATGAAAAGATATTGCCTGCCAAAAATATTAGGTCTTTACTGCCAGAATGTCTGGTATGGTTCTTTTACTACTTTTTTGAAAGACGTTTGGGACATCCCAGTGCAGCAATCCAAGCCGAATCTAATTTGAGCGTTGTCAGGGGCTAAAGGACAGAACCAGGAAGCAGTCAGCAGTCAGCTAGTCAGCCTGAGTCTAATTAGCAACTAGAACAGATGCAAGGATGTAATGCTGATAGCTCAGTCTGTCCTGGACCAGGCACCACCCAGGACAACTACAAAAAGCATGCCAGATAAAAGAAAAGGTGCAGAAGAAGTCCAGTAGAGATAACTTGTCTGAAAAGAATTGATAGGCACATGTGTTCAGGAGTTAGCTTCCAGGACCTGGATACACATTTACAAAGATTAATCACTTGTCCCACACAAGATGGATTTTGTGGATGTGCACTTAAAGGGTTTCTACAGTTTTTAAAAACTGATGATCTATCCTCTGGATAGATCATCAGCATCTGATCGGCGGGGTCCGACACCCGGGGCCCCTGCCGATCAGCTGTTTGAGAAGGTAGCGGCGATGCAGGAGCGCCACGGCCTTCTCTGTGTTTACCGCAGGCCCAGTGACGTCACGACTAGTATCACTGGCCTGGGTGTGGCTAAGCTCCATTCATGTGAACAGAGCTTAGCCCCGCCCAGGCCAGTGATACTAGTCGTGACGTCACTGGGCCTGTGGTAAACACAGAGAAGGCCGTGGCGCTCCTGCATCGCCGCTACCTTCTCAAACAGCTGATCGGCAGGGGCCCCGGGTGTCGGACCCCCGCCGATCAGATGCTGATGATCTATCCAGAGGATAGATCATCAGTTTTAAAAAACTGCAGAACCCCTTTAAGTACAGCAACCTAAAAAAAGTGTAGAAGAATTTGCCTACCATTACCCCATTAAGGGGAACATCATTTGGCTGCATTGTATTGTTAAAAATATACACCTAAGCTAAGAAGACAACTTTAAAGGGAACCTATCATCTCCGAAACACCCCCTGAACTAGAGTAAGCGGTGTATAGTGTAAGTGACGTCGAGTCTGGTTATGTAATTTTTATCTTCATACTCACTTCCATTCTGATGTTGTGCTCCCACAAACCTACAGTAAAATGCACTCAGTGGACTCCGGTGCTCACTCACATAATGGAGAGGACTCAAAGAAGAGTCCTCTCAATGTATTTTACTGCTGGTTTGTGGGAGCACAGTGTCGGAATGGAAGTGAGTATGAAGATAAAACTTACATATTCGGATTAAGCATCATTTACACTATACACCGCTTACTCTAGTTCAGGGGGTGTTTCGGAGCTGACAGGTTCCCTTTAAGGTAAGCAGGTGGGGAACTACATGAGCAGATCTGTTCTAAACCATAGTAATCATTTGAAAACCCGTTTAAAAAGGGAAGCTGGGACAGAGGAACTTAAAGGGCATTTGGAGTAGCAACCCTAAAAGGGCTACCTGGCAGAAGCATTAAAGGGACACTTGACGTAGGGATGTCAGTGGCATAAGTCAGAGGTAGATGCTGAATAACATTATGAAAGTTTAAAGTATTTCCAGGCCTTTCTAGGAAAAGAACAAGGCAAACATTTCCTCCATCTCAAGTAATTTGAGAGGCCCACACGTATACGAAGTTCAACTCTTTGGGGCTGCACTGGACAGTTGCTCACTAAGATCCTTCCCCCTTCTCATTGAGCGCATATCAACTTTTATTCCTTCTCTTTCCCTTGCACTCTGTTTTTTTTACCCTTCCATCTGCTTGTCCCAGCTCCATGTAGCTATAGGCTCTGGGTCTGGCAGCTCCTCTAGCCACTGCCCTGTTGCAAAGGGTTTCCATATATACTATTGCGGTGATCAGGTTTGAGGTGGCCCTAACAGTACTCTGGATACCCTGGACAGCATCGAGGTGTCAACACATGTTGCTGCTGTATGGAGGGTATGGTAAGACATGGTGCACCCCAATTGGAAATAAGTCCAGAGAGTCAGGGTTCGCATGAAATCAATGTGCTTCTTTTCTGGAAGAACTCAGGTGCAAAATAATACAGGCAAGGCACTAAGCTGGCTTCTCCAAGTTCCATATTGAGGAAAGGGTTGAACTAGCTGACCCTCTAAGAAAGCTAATACCCTGGCCAAACATTTGATGGCCCAGAGTCTGCAGCTAAGTGATTGGGCAGGGCATCCCCATCTCGACATCTTCTTCTGGTCACTTGTGCAGTCTAACAGACTCTTTCCTACTAAATACTGGTCTCTATCTGCAAACTTGTAAGGGCTCTGACTGCTCTACGATTATACAGTTTCTAATGGATCCAGAACCCTCTAGAGGGAAGACTGAATCTGGAGGAACATAGCCTAACAGAAACAATGTTGCAGTTACAGTCTGCCTCAATACAAGTCAATGGGAATGACTAAGCAGTTTCCAGATATAAACAACTTTCTGACAGAGCTGTGGAAAATCACTAGCCTCTCAGTTCATAGGCTGGAAAGTCCTACAGCCAGTAAAAGCTGTCTGTGCATTAACCCTTTCCACAATGCAGTCCTAATAAGTGCAAATGGACAGGATATATTACAATAAACATATAAAATGCAGTTCAACAATATAAAACAGCGTAAGTACAAAGAATGGTATAAATCGCAGTGCAAGTTAAAGGGGTTCTCCAAGTTAAATTTATTGATGAACTATCAATTAAATTGCAACTGCGTCGAAACTGAAAATATGGAAAAGGACGATTGAGGCACGACGCTTAATTTCAACTTAAAGGGTTTCTACAGTTTTTAAAAACTGATGATCTATCCTCTGGATAGATCATCAGCATCTGATCGGCAGGGGTCCGACACCCGGGGCCCCCGCCCGTCAGCTGTTTGAGAAGGCAGCGGCGCTGCAGGAGCGCTGCGGCCTTCTCTATGTTTACCGCAGGCCCAGTGACGTCACGACTACTATCACTGGCCTGGGCGCGGCTAAGCTCCATTCATGTGAACAGAGCTTAGCCCCGCCCAGGCCATTGATACTAGTCGTGACGTCACTGGGCCTTCGGTAAACACAGAGAAGGCAGCGGCGCTCCTGCAGCGCCGCTGTCTTCTCAAACAGCTGATCGGCGGGGGCCCTGGGTGTCGGACCCCCGCCGATCAGATGCTGATGATCTATCCAGAGGATAGATCATCAGTTTTTAATAACTGCAGAACCCCTTTAACACACACAGGTAGATTGCTGCCATGGCATGGGTATTTGTGCCCTAATCATATATATATATATGCCGCTTAGTGAAATTGAAAGCACAACCCCAAAAGAAATTAAACTGCAACTGTCTCGAAATTGAAAATACAGAAATGAGGCACGATGCTCAATTTCAACTTAACACACACAGGTAGATTGCGGCCACATTGGGTGTATTGCTGCAGTAATCACGTATATATTCTGCTTAATTAAATTGAAAGCACTCCTCCCCCAAAAAAATTGCAACTGTGTGGAAACTGAAAAACCGTAAATGGAGGATTGAGGTGTGACGCTCAATTTCAGCTTAACACACTGGTAGATTGCTGCTACACTGTAGGTATTGCTTACAGGTATCTGCTTTTGAGGTGCACCTGCACTTCTGATAGCAGGCACAGCCACAGGTCCTGTCTCCTGATTTCTGACTGTCTCTGATTCATTTTCTCACTCTCCCTTGCAGATCGTTTCTCTGGTAGACACCATCACACCCAATCACCCTCTCTCACCGCACAGCACAGAATGGCATTCTGCTCATTTTTCTAGGGCACCTCCCGTCTTGCTGCAGCATTGATTGGCTCATCCAGGCTGTCTGGAAGCCAGCAAGCCCTCCCCCCACTTCCTCTCAGGGTCATGTGAGAACCCTTCTTCTTCCTCTCTAGTGCTTTTTTCCCTCTGACATGTGCACTAAAATGGCGATCCGTGCTGTTTTAGTGGATTTGTCTGAAACTAGCCCAGAAAGATTGTGGTTCGTCTACTGTCAGCAAAATAGCAAAGTTCGGTCCAAACTAGTTTGCTCATTCTTAGTAGGGAGCTGCTTGCTTTGTATAGCAGCAATAGGGGCAAATGTCCACAAACATGCATACTCCAAAGTAAAGAAAAAAATAGTGGTTAGTCAGCAGATCTCTATGCGGCAGTGCACGTCACCAAGGCTGAGAGCACAAAAGAAAAAACAAACACAATTCAACAGCACTCTGCAAACACAAATAACCGAGTAAATACAATAATGCCATACTATGAGATTCTTGACAAATACATTTTGTACAAAATCATTTGTGCCTGTCAAATGATTTTGTACAAAATATATTTGCCAAGAATCTCACATACTCCAAAATACTCTTGCTCCAGGGCACTATACTACTACAGTGGTCATAGGAATTTCTATCTTCTATACAGTAGACTCCCTCTCCAGTGCCGCATCACTTTTATTGTTTACATAGGGGCTTGTCTTTGTGGGTGACTTATAGTGTTGAGCAAATCGAAGCATCCAAAGTGGAATTTGATCCGAAATTTAGGAAAAAATCGACTTGCAACAAATCTGAATTTCCTCGCGCTTCGTGGTAATGAATCTTTCCTAAAACGGTGGCTACATTTGTTACAAAGTGAAAGTAAGAAACTCGGGAATGTAAGCTCACCCATAATATCATACAGATACAGCCCCTGTAATGTCACAGCCCTATAAAAGCCTCATCCCAGGGTTATCCATTTCACTGTGAACTGAGCATAGGGAGAGATGTGACAAGTGATGGTAAAAGCCTTTAATTGTGGAATATTGGATAGGGAGAGTGCAGCAACAGTGTAGGGAGATCGTAGGGAGAGTTTTTACACACTGTTAGGGTGAGCATAAAGTGAGCATAGGGATACTGCAGGGACAGTGCAGGCTCTGTAATCTGAAGTTGAAGGGATCCATAAGAGACAGCCCGCTTTGCATTAATCCCTGTGTAGGGCACATAGCTATCATACTAAACAGTGTCCACCTTATTTAATAGATGAGCAATTCCATTGGGCCTTGATTTTCAAACTGGTTAAATAAGCTGTCTAATTTTACTGCTATTGGGATGCCCACCTTGTTTAATAGATAAACAATTCTATTAGGCCTTGATTCCCAAATTGAGGTGAATACGCTTTCTCATTTTACTGTAATTGGGGTGTCCACTGTGTTAAATAGATTTCTAGAATAGAATTCTATTACCCCTTGATTCTCAAATTGGGATGAATAAGCTGTCTAATTTTACTGTTATTAGGATGCCCACCTTGTTTAATAGATAAGCAATTCTATTACACTTTGATTCTCAAATTGGGGTGGATAAGCTGTCTAATTCTGCTGTTATTGGGGTGTCCACCTGCCTGTCATACTACCAGAAAGGACTAGCTATGCGTGTTGCTGCAATGCAAAGTGATGTACACTGAGATACAGTCTCCCTGTATGCCGGGATATAGCTGATTTAACATGCTTCGTGAAAAATTATTTCGGAATGCAGTAAATTTTTTGGAAACATTCGGTGAAGCACTTGAATCAAATTTTTGTAAAATTCGTTCATCTCTAGTGACCGCACCTGGTTCTGCAGCTCAGTCTTATTCATTGTACTTACAGTATGTGTGTGGCTGCTGAAAGCTATTAAGATTAAAGGGGTTTTCTGAGTGTCAATATTAAACACTCGGAAAACCCCTGTAAAGTTCCAGAGAACTTTTTTAAAAGAGGTTTTCTGCTACTTAGATGTTGATGAGCTATCTTCAGGATCGGTGAGAGTCTGACACCCTGCACTTCCAAAAGTCAGCTGTTTCAGGCTCTGTCCACTGTATAGCTTCCGGCTTCAGAGGCTGCTTGAAACAGCTTATGAATGGTGTTGCCAGGTGTCAGACCCCCACCAATCTAAGTACTAGATAACCTCTTTAAGGGCGACTTTATGCCGCAAATGAGTATTGGCTTCAGTTCCCCTGATGTCAGGATTAGTCTTTGTGCTGTACTAAAATTACGACGCTCACTGTCATTTTCAGCAGCAGAAGACTGTGATGGTGCTAAAAGGCTGAGTTCCAACTCCGGTGAAATTATAGCATCTTCCAGTAGATAGTAATTTAGTTTCTAAGGTAAATGTTTTGTAATGTGTCATTTCTACGCGGTGCCCCTGTCTTCCCAGTGGTGGAGGTGGATGAGCTGGCAATGGTCAAAGGTTTAGCACCTGGCTAGAACATTGTACTGTCATATAATTATATTGCACAACGGCTTTTAGAAACTGGAACCTGACATTACAATAGTGGATGCCGCTGTCATGTATGGAGGGTAATTGACATTTGTGACCTTTAGATTATATGTGATGGTACAGCCACTAAGACTCAAATAGTGACATTAAAGTGAGCATATTTAGCTACCGTAGCTACCCAAAGGTCCTTTCTTTATTTAGACAGTCACTTATTAGCTGCAATATATAAATGATGCACTTCTTTCATCAAATGTTTCTTGTATATTTATTTTATGTGATATTTATGTAGGACCAATAAATGGGAATAGTAAATAATGCAAGTACCAAAAGTAGCTCAAATTCAACACAAACGATCAGGCAGAGAGTAGATCCTGTTGTGCTTTACAATGAAAAATGAATGAGCTAATAAAGTCTGAAGGTGGACCAAAGTGCAATACAAATTGGCACATTAGAGGAGAGAGAACTTGAAATTCGATTTGCACCCGATTCGACAAATTTTTCAAAAGGTTTGATTTATACCTGAATTGATTCGTCCAATTACCCTGAAAATTGATATAAAACACCCTGTAGTCTTTTAGGACTCCCTGCTCTATATTTGCCCGAGTGCCACTGTTGCTACCACATTCCCTGCCATCACCACTGTGGCTACAGGTGTCACTACTATCACCCACAGAGCTATGCATGGGGTCCCCCAGCTCCACCTGAACCTCTTCCTCATAGCAGTTCAAACATTGGCTGATCTCACACAAGTCATCAACAAGGAGACTCTCTTGATTATCTTCCTTAGTGTGTGTGTGTGTGTTTGTGTTTGTGTGTGTGTGTGGGGGGGGTTGTTGCCTCTTCTTGAAGATAGAGAGGATGCAACTAAACTGAAAGGCTTCTCTGGGGTTGCCAGGGGGAAAAGCAGGAAGAATGCTGTGACCCCTGGCTCCAAGGCATGGTGTCAGACTCAGAGGTGACCTCCACATCATCCTGCTGTGACTGAGAGGAGGAGCAAGCCATCCAGTCTACTTATCCTCTTTGTTCTCAATATTAATGTTGTGCTTTTTGGAAGCCAGGATGAACTGTAGTCTACTACCGCTACTACTAATGAGTGGATGGCTGTTGCTGCTGCTACCCACATTCTGACTCTGGGAGACTGAGGCATGGGTTTTTAATCTTGCACTCTTCCGGTTTCCAGACATTTTATTATGGGGTCTATAAATGTCACGGGTTTCTTATAAATAAAAGTTCACAGGTTTTCCTATCATAGATTATAAAACGGTACTAGCAAAATTGCAAGTGTGTTTTCTGAAATTTAAAGAAAGAGGTGCAAATAAATGTCCAGCCCCTTCTACAAATTCTACAAACATATTTCACATTGGTAATGACAATTTACTTTGGGAATAATGCAGTTTTTAAAGTGAAATGTCTTTGAAATATCCATGTAATATCATATTGGTTCAACAATTACATATTTGTACTAACACATGGCCTGATGCAGTAATGTCTCCACTAACAAGAATATAACATAGCAGTGTTTGCACTGAAATGTCTTTGAACTATGAATTTTAATATTAGTGTTGAGTGAGCACCTCTATGCTCGTATGCTCGGGTGCTCTGGCCGAGCACTAGGGGTTGCACCGAGCATAATGTTAGTCAATGGGACTAAACCAGGCACCCCCCGCTCGGAAGAGGGGAGGGTGTCTGATTAATAGAAAAAGGTCAGAATCGCGACTTCTCCTCTTTTACTCCTTTTGCTCTTAAAAGTATGCTAATTAACGGAATGCGTACACATTAGTGAGAAAATGCGTACGCATTACTGTACAAAATGCGTACACATTAGTGAACAAAACGCGTACAAATTAGTGAACAAAATGCGTACGTATTAGTGTACAAAATGCGTACGCATTAGTGTGCAAATGCGTACAAATTAGATTACAAATTCGTAGGCATTAGCGTACAAATCAACATTACAGTGCGGGGAAGAGACTCGAATACACTCGGTGTTCGGCCGAACACCAAGCGGACCCGAGCGTAGGCATGCTCAGCCGAACAGCGAGTTCTGCCGAGCATGCTCGCTCAACACTAGTCATTAATATAATATCGGTGAGTGCCCCATTCCTGACCGATGATCAGCTAGATCAGCTCCAGTGAGCGCCGCAGCCTCTTCCTAGGCCAGTGACATCACGTTAACTGGTCCCATATCCTAGGCGCAGCCCAGTTTCATCCAAATGAATGGGTCTGGACTGCAATACCAAGCACAGCCACTATACAATAAGCAGCGCTGTGTTTTGTAAGCTGTGCGGGGGCTGCTGCGCTCATCAGAGAACCTCAGCCTCTTCAAATAGGAGGTGCCTGGTGTTGGACTCCCACCGATCCTGAGGATAAGTCATCAATATTTTCTTCCTAGAAAACCTTTTTAATATGATAATTTGATACCAATTGTTTTATGTTTCAATGATTGGATATTGATTATAGATATTTCAGAAGGACTAATCCCATGTTTCCACTGGCGTACAAGGCCTATACATACTTAGGATGGTCACATTTTAAGGAATTTTCACATGGTCTGGACCTGTAATAAGAAAGACCGCTGTGGATTTTGTAGATGAACCGCAACACCGTTCATCTGAACCTAAAGGAGTCCATACACCGTCAATAGCTGCCAACAGAATGTTCATTTGGCCGACAGCTTTCTTTCCCGATTTTCCATGTGTTGTGAAAGGAGGAGTGAGGAGGAAGCCTCTGCCAGACACCCCTGGTGGCCAGGGGCAGGTTGAGAACTTAAAGTGGCTTTGGGAAAAAAAGTTAAAGTAGCCTCATGTTGTGGTGGTGGGGGGGGGCAGCACAAGATGGCGCTGGACCTCCAATACCATAGTGTTGCACAAAATATCACCCCAAGAGAATGAAATACCATAATGCGGCACAAAATACTGCCTGGAAGCCACCCCTCTGTGGTAGCCAGCACCATACAGGAGAATAACTCTCTACATCCAGTAACGTTGCCTCTGATTTTGTAGAAATTATCATTCCTTATCTTCTCCATTCAGCCCAGACTACCATGACAACTTCTGAAGACAGCAATGATACATAGGTACCTCCCTTTTCTGGGAGCATCAGTTCTTTATGTACCCCGGCTCAGGAGAAGGACTCAGGCAGCCCCTGGACATCGACCCACTGGGAATCTTTCCTGTAGGGTCTATTGCCAGTCCAAAATCACTGGTGGAAGCTTATCTCCCAGAAAAACAAACAAAATGGATGTTGAGTTATGAGATCCCCATACACATTAGATTGTTGACTGGTCCTGCCGAAAATGACAGGTTAAGCCCACAATGGGTATGGCGACCATTACAGGTGGATTAGATGTTGTCCATAAAATACCTTATTTGCAGGAACACGAATGATTGAGAGCAAGAGAATCTGTATATCCAGAATGAAAAGTCCCAGATAGCTCACAGAGAATAAAACTACACATATCTATGAAGAAAAAAAAAAAAGAAAACAATAAAAGTACAGCAGTACAATATAGGCCACCATGAGGAGGACTTCCTCCACTGTTCTCTATTGTCATAGGGATACTGAGTCTGAATGTAATACCTCTCATATTCTTCATACCTAATCTCTGGGGATTTTGTTAGGTCCCCACTTGGACCCCAACTTGCAATCCTCAGTTTGCAATTTGCATACAATAATGGAATTCGTCTGCAATAACGGTCCTGATGGGTGTTACCTGTTGGGGCCGTGCCCCTGCACTGTCTGACTGGCGGCATTGACTGGATAGTGTCAGTCTGTGCAAGGACACCTGCCCAACTGGTAATACCCAGCTGACCCTTTATTGCAGACTCCTGTCAATTCATTCATAACTTCCAGCAGGAATAATAGAGGAATGGCACAACAAACAGTGATAAGAATAGACACTTTAAAATTGTTATTACATGGGGGATGTCTGGTCCTGTCAATCAAAATAGAGAGGGTGCGGCAGTTACAGGCCGTTTGTTCCTAGAGGCTCATTTGCATATATTAAAACATAATTTTTCTCAGCAATGCGGGCACATATGAACATGGGACCATCACAGGTGCACATGTAGCAGGTCAGCCAGTATCATAGGTACAAAACTGCTAACAGATGCCCTTTAATTATAATAATCCCTAAGCATCAGGAAACCACATGTCTTCTGTCACTTTGGAAATGTCACCAATGACTCTACTATAAGTCCTCCTTGCCCGCATCCACTCCTTAATTTTAAAACGTAACCCTGTTCCCTGTAGGCAAAGTATGAGATTTTAAAAAGAATCAATGATGGAAGGATCAGTCTCATGGAAGAGGACAGTAAAAGGGTCACAGAGATAGAGGAATGGAACCTATTCACATAATACATAAAGACACAAAGATTATACAGCAGAATTCCTTTTAGAAATCTATTGGTTTCATTTCTTGACGTCAGCAATGTAATAGGAAAAAATATAAAATGTACACGCAGGCTGCATAACGTTATATAAATCTATCCATGTAAGGAAAAATCAAGTATAGGCCCATGCTTGTTCAGATATCTTACTGCTGGATGAGAGGAGCATGTTCTGCAGACATATAGAGAAGTAAGGGTCCCATAGCAAGGATCAAACCAGGCCCCCACACAGGACAGAAGGGTTTCTGCCTAAACCCTTTTCAATGACCCTTGGGCCATTTTTCCACTGCCTCATTTGCTAAAAGTTGTTCTTTTAGAGGGTAGAGTCCTGACCAAGTTTTCACCTCCAGTAGAAGAGGAGATAATCCCAACTAAGACTGGGCCCCCTCTTGTCCTGCTGGGCCCCATAGCAGTCACATGGTCTGCCGCTATGGTAGTTACGCTCCTGCATATAACACACTCACCCGTCCACTGAGCGGATCTGGACATAATCTGTCTCTATTTTCCTTTCCACAAAACGAATACATGTTAAGGAGGTATATTCCTGAATGGCAGAGTGGATAACGGCAGAGTCAGCGGAAGCTGAAAGAATGTCAATAGAAAATAAAAAAAGTTTTCTATCTACAGTACATTTGGAAAGTCTTCAGACCCTTTCACATTTTTCTCATTTTGTTATGTTGAAACTTGTGCTAAAATAAAATTTAAAAAAATCAGGTTTTCTTATTCAATCGATCTGCACTGAATACCTCATAATGACAAAGTGAAAACAGAATTTTGGAAATTTTTGAAAATTTATTAAAAAGGAAAAAAACTAAAATTTCACATGGACATGTGTAATCAGACGCTTTGCTATGACTCTTGACATTTCTGGGGCCACTCATTTCTCTCGATCATCTTTGAGATGTTTATACACCTTGATTGGACATGATTTGGAAAGACACTGTCTGTATAAGGTCTCACAGCTAACAATGCATATCAGAGCAAAAACCAAGCCACAAGGTTGAAAGAACTGCCTGTAGAGCTCAGAGACAGGATTGTGCGGAGACACAGATCTGGAGAAGGGGAAAAAAAAACATTTCTGCTAAACTGAAAGTTCCCAAGAGCACAGTGGCCTCCATCATTCTTAAACAGAAGAAGTTTGGAGCAACCAGGACTCTTCCTAGAGCTGGCTGCCCCGCCAGAGAAGGGCCGTGAAGGGCCTTGGTAAGAGAGGTGACCATGAACCCAATGGTCACTCTGGCTAATCTCCAAAGAACCTGTGGGGAGGTGTCAAGAACTTCTAGAAGGTCAACCATCAAAAATGCGTAAGACCGCTTCCAGCCAACACGCACCATTCCAAGAGGTGGCTTTCTTCAAAGGCCGTACTGTACCAAGCTTGAGAGATTACAGCATGTGCAATAACAGAGCCTTTATTTAAATGTTGATAAAATATCCATCACGGACACAAGAACCTCTACTTAAACATTTGCTTGATGAAATATCCATCATGGACACAGCAAAATGCCTCTTACACATTTCTGGCCTTTCTACTGTACTGTCTTCAAAGGCTTTACTATAGAACGTTTGAGATAGTCCAGCCTCCATAAAAACAAGGTCTTTATTTAAATCTTGATAAAATAGCCATCACAGACACAGGAACTGCTGCTTACGCGTTTCTGACCTGTTGGACCCTTAGGCTACTTTCACACTAGCGTTTTAAAATTCCGGTATTGAGTTCCGTCATAGGGGCTCAATACCGGAATAAAACGCTTCAGTTTTGTCCCCATTCATTGTCAATGGGGACAAAACTGAACTGAAGACAATGGAGGCTCCTGAAAGCATTCCGTTCCGTCTTCAGACCGGAGAACAAACCGCAGCATGCTGCGGTTTGCTCTCCGGTCCAGGCATCCGCACCAAGACGGATCCGGAATGACTCCCAATGCAAGTCAATGGGGGCGGATCCGTCTGGTGTGACCACAATGGTAACCGGATCCGCCCTCCATTGACTTTCAATGGAGTTCATGACGGATCCAGCTACACATACACACATACAGACATAGACATACACATAAACATAAACATACACACACATATAGACATACAAATACACATACATACTTACATGCTCCCCGGCAGGTCTTCAGAGCGGCGTAGGGACAGGTCGGCGCGCACAGATGACGATTCCACCAGGCGCCCAGCAGAGGGCGCTGTGGGGAATCGTCACCTGTGCGAGCCGTCCTGCTCCTCCGGCGCTCCGAAGACCTGCCGGGAGCATGTAAGTATGTATGTGTGTTTGTTTGTCTATATGTGTGTGTGTGTATGTATGCATGTACTGTGTGAGATGTGTGGGGCCGGAGCACGGTTCCGGCTCCACACATGTCGCTGCGGCAGTCCTGATCCGGCAGCACCCTTCACCTGCCGGATCAGGCCTGCCGTTAATGTGAAAGTAGCCTAAGTCATAGCACAAACTTTCTAATTGATAAAATATCAATCATTGACACAGGAACTGCTGTTTACGCATTTCAGGCCTGTTGGCTCTAAATCATAGCTTGTGTTTTCTACTGTACTGTCTGTGCTCCTAAAACCTCCATACATCTACTCACTTGCAGTGAGCTGGATGATGTTTTTACTTTCTCAGGCTACTTTTACATGTCGTAGTTTTATTCTGGCCGCCTCTCGGCATGTTTGCCATGCTGCCGCCGGACCGCCGGCGTGCCCCCATTATAGTCAATGGGGCCGGAGTGGACCTCCGCGTGCACTAGTGGCAGCACAGATCCGGCAGGCTGTTTGCCCGCCGGAGAAGGCTGCCGCTAATGTGAAAGTAGCCTAAGACAGGTATGGTGGCTACTTGTCTGTATTTGTTAAATATAACCAAATCTTAGAATAAGGCCATCCTAAAAATGGAATTTCATATCTGACTATGGCATGGTATGAAGGCATCTGCCTTTGTTTGCACTTCGTCCAGACAGAGTCTTCTTAAGTCGGTGTCATAAAAGTTGTTTCTCATGTCGAAATTGTGCGTTAGCTGTAATTTTCTCTTCATACCAGTAAATGTATATTCAGGGAGACAAAAAAAAAATAACAAAAAAAAACAGCAAACAGTCAATGTGTTGTGCTAATCCATAACTAGAACAATGCAGTGATTAGTGCCAAGCGCTGAATAGAACCTTTTCTCTCTTCGAATGGAGTTCTCTTTTGGAGGAGTTGAGCAGTCTTTCCAATTTCGTGCCTTCTTAATGCACAGAAGATAATGAGTATATTTAAAATGACAGTTCTTGGCTGATTTTCTAAAGTAACGTCTTAAAGCAGCAGATCGCAGTGAGAGGGAAGCGGCTGAAAGAGGGAAAATTAGAGGGACATGATAGATGTTCACAGTCATCTCGAAGTGAGCAGAGAAAATAAACCCTATTTACGAGGAGAATTTTCTCTTTTTTTGTGCACGGTAAAACATTGGGTTATCTTGTTTGCAATCAACATATGAATGCTTTATATTTGCATTTAATGATGACTCTTTTTTTTTGGAAAGAGGTAAGTTGAAATTCAGCCATCGATATCATCAGAAACATTGAAGTCTACAGTGGTGGTGCTTCAATTTTAAGTTTTTGTTTCTTTTTTCTAACCAGAAAGCTATCATTTCCTTTTGTTGTGATGCCCCACGCTGTCACTTTGACATGGTTCCAACCTCTAGATTCCCATTGTTCCTGCCCTGTAAGCATCGGGGTTCCATTGTTTTGAAGTCCTAGGTAACAATCCACTTTTGACTTGAAGTTATTGTCATGCCATTATTTTGGGAAGTGGTATGGAATCATTAGATTCAAATCTTCGGTATATTGGTTCCAGATCCTTCCTGTCCTTCTAAAATAGTAATGAGAAGTTACATTGCATTTGTCACCAGGATCATCCCTATTAAAACAGTTATAATATCTGGTAGGGTTGACCCTGCTCTGCCCTCTTTTTCCTTGCCCTTAGAACCACGCCCCCCCCCCGCCCCCTTGATTCACAACAATCTTGCGTTGCACCATAGTCTACACTATAGGTGCCTCTGCAGTACAGCAGCACAGATCACTACTGTGCATGCACCGATGACATCATCGTCAAACCAGAAGAGAAAACACTGGGCATTGTTTGGGTGGAGGATGACATTATTGGCACATGAGCATTAGTCATCGGCACTGCTGGGTGGATGGACCATGGTTAGCACTGGTTCCCTGCTGCGCTGGAGTCCTAGGTTCAAAAACTACCAGGGAAAACATCTGCATTCAGTTTGCATGTTCTTCAGGTGATGTCACTAGGAGGTGGAACTGTAAAATGGGGATGTCTCCCACCAAAAGGAAGTAACAGCTGTTGTAGCTGTTAATGGGCTGGTGCCCTGGTAGCAGAACTAAACTGTCCATGTCACAAGTCAGAAGGGGAGGTCCAGTAGAGAGAAAAAAACGATGGCCTAGAGAGAGAGGCCCGAAGAGACGCTTTTTTAAGCGTGGGAGCTTTCGACTGCTGGGTGCCATTCAGGAAAAGCTTAAATCGTGGAGAGAGGAGGGGCTCTTTGTTGCCTGGGAGCATTTATGTGGGGTCAGTTAGTCCTTTTTTTGTTTTATACCCCAGCCTTTGACCGATCCCGAACCCTCTCTTTCTTGTTTATTTTTGCATATATTTGATTGACGTACAGATCTTTACAGATGTCACAGCTAGCGGCGTGAGTGGACCTTGTTTTTGAAGAATCTGAGAAAATATGAGGTCATCTGACAGAACAACTAGAACATGCTCAATGTGGCGGCGGTAACGAGTCATCTGTTCTCCAGTGATGGTTCATAGTTACAAAATGTTGAACAAGGTTCTCCATGCTTTAGTAAAGCTGTGGAGGGCCCCCTTTTATACCATATTTCTGTGTTGTGTTTTTTATGAGGGTGTGGATATGTAAAAGGTTTGGGAGAGCCTATCAGGTCTTGTAGGTGTGATTAGTCCCAGCAGTCATCATCACCTAGATACAGAGACACAGTGCACACAGGTATGTCTGGGATGTGACATGTAATACAGACACAGTGCACACAGGTATGTTTGGGATGTGACATGTAATACACACACAGTGCACACAGGTATGTCTGGGATGTGACATGTAATACACACACAGTGCACATAGGTATGTCTGGGATGTGACATGTAATACAGACACAGTGCACACAGGTATGTCTGGGATGTGACATGTAATACACACACAGTGCACACAGGTATGTCTGGGATGTGACATGTAATACACACACAGTGCACACAGGTATGTCTGGGATGTGACATGTAATACAGACACAGTGCACACAGGTATGTCTGGGATGTGACATGTAATACACACACAGTGCACATAGGTATGTCTGGGATGTGACATGTAATACAGACACAGTGCACACAGGTATGTGTGGGATGTGACATGTAATACACACACAGTGCACATAGGTATGTCTGGGATGTGACATGTAATACAGACACAGTGCACACAGGTATGTCTGGGATGTGTCATGTAATACAAACAAACAGTGCACACAGGTATGTCTGGGATGTGACATGTAATACACACACAGTGCACACAGGTATGTCTGGGATGTGTCATGTAATACAAACAAACAGTGCACACAGGTATGTCTGGGATGTGACATGTAATAGACACACAGTGCACACAGGTATGTCTGGGATGTGACATGTAATACACCACACAGTGCACACAGGTATGTCTGGGATGTGACATGTAATACACACACAGTGCACACAGGTATGTCTTGGATGTGACATGTAATACAGACACACAGTGCACACAGGTATGTCTTGGATGTGACATGTAATACAGACACACAGTGCACACAGGTATGTCTGGGATGTGACATGTAATACAGACACACAGTGCACACAGGTATGTCTGGGATGTGACATGTAATACACACACAGTGCACCACAGATATGTCTTGGGATGTGACATGTAATACAGACACACAGTGCACACAGGTATGTCTGGGATGTGACATGTAATACAGACACACAGTGCACACAGGTATGTCTGGGATGTGACATGTAATACAGACACACAGTGCACACAGGTATGTCTGGGATGTGACATGTAATACACACACAGTGCACACAGGTATGTCTGGGATGTGACATGTAATACACACACAGTGCACACAGGTATGTCTGGGATATGACATGTAATACACACACAGTGCACACAGGTATGTCTGGGATGTGACATGTAATACAGACACAGTGCACACAGGTATGTCTGGGATGTGACATGTAATACACACACAGTGCACACAGGTATGTCTGGGATGTGACATGTAATACACACACAGTGCACATAGGTATGTCTGGGATGTGACATGTAATACAGACACAGTGCACACAGGTATGTCTGGGATGTGTCATGTAATACAAACAAACAGTGCACACAGGTATGTCTGGGATGTGACATGTAATAGACACACAGTGCACACAGGTATGTCTGGGATGTGACATGTAATACACACACAGTGCACACAGGTATGTCTGGGATGTGACATGTAATACACACACAGTGCACACAGGTATGTCTTGGATGTGACATGTAATACAGACACACAGTGCACACAGGTATGTCTGCGATGTGACATGTAATACAGACACACAGTGCACACAGGTATGTCTGGGATGTGACATGTAATACAGACACACAGTGCACACAGGTATGTCTGGGATGTGACATGTAATACAGACACACAGTGCACACAGGTATGTCTGGGATGTGACATGTAATACAGACACACAGTGCACACAGGTATGTCTGGGATGTGACATGTAATACACACACAGTGCACACAGGTATGTCTGGGATGTGACATGTAATACAGACACACAGTGCACACAGGTATGTCTGGGATGTGACATGTAATACAGACACACAGTGCACACAGGTATGTCTGGGATGTGACATGTAATACACACACAGTGCACACAGGTATGTCTGGGATGTGACATGTAATACAGACACACAGTGCACACAGGTATGTCTGGGATGTGACATGTAATACACACACAGTGCACACAGGTATGTCTGGGATGTGACATGTAATACACACACAGTGCACACAGGTATGTCTGGGATGTGACATGTAATACAGACACACAGTGCATACAGGTATGTCTGGGATGTGTCAGCAATCTTCTGTGGGGCAGTGCTGTTAGTTATATAGGTGAAAAATAGGTGAAAGACTCCCTTTAAAGGGGGTGGAATATGTTTGATTACTAGAAGCTCCCCTGCAGGAACCCCATCAATCACTAGAATAGGAGTCACAAGCCAACCATTCCGTCTTCACTGCAGTGAGGGGGAGTTTGAATGTGTTGATGCATCATGGGACTGACAAAAAGTACAGAACTTAGCAATCTCCATCAGCCCCTCAGACATACGGATCTGTAGCATGCAAGCCCGACCACCAGTCCTCCTCACTACATTCATGCAATGAGGATACATGGAGGGCTCAGGATCCCTGCTCTTGTGATCGGCAAGTGTTCCAGCTGTGGGGCCCCCAGCCGATCAGGAATATCCTATCCTGTGGATAGGTAATAAAAGTCGATGTACAGGAATAAAATGGATGTACAGGATAAGGAAAAAGGTTCTGCTCCGTTTCCTAAAAATGAGTGCCGTCCATAGGTTTAGTACACCAGACCTGGAGGTACTACAAATTGTATATTATTATGTGTTATGTATTTCATTGTTTTACTTCTGGCTGTAGTTACCAGCAAGGAATGATTGGCAAAGGTTGGCAAGAAACAGGGCTAACCACCCTGTTCCTCCCCTCTTGGTAGAAGTGGACTGATGCTACTCCTTACCAAGAGGGGGAGTTTCTGTGTGGACACAGAGGAGAGGAAGCAACCTGCAAACCTCCTGCTCCTGTTACTTAATCTTCAGAGAGAACTACTCCAATTGTCCTCAAGTGAAATCTTGAGATTACAGAGAGCAGAGTGAACTGCTACATCAGCATCTACAGACACTGCTGTAAGGTGAGGGACTACAGTCAAGCCACCCATCACCAAACAATCACTAGGCCAGTATCAACTAAATGCAGAATTGCAGCCATCCAACCTGCCTCCAGGTTCCTTTCTGGTGCCAGAGAAGAATTGCACTTAAAGCCTGCTGCTACTGTATGTCTTTCAAGTTCTATGTTGCACTTAGTAAAAAAGACTTTACTATGTTTAACTCTGGCTTCATTCTTCAGTACTTTATTTCTACTGCACCAATTCCCAGGGAGCAATAGCCTGAGGGAAAACACTGTGACACAACACTTAATCAGGGCCACTACTTCTCCTATCCTTTACACCAGCTCCTCAGGGGGTCGCTGTATAGGCAGCGTATGGTGCTGCACCTTATCCAAACTCATTTGAATTGGGTTTGACCTGTAATACTTGACACAACCCATAAACAATGGTGGCGCTGTTTTTGTAAACAAAATAGCATACCTTCTTTTCTCACTCTGGTCAACCTCTCTAAAGACTCATAATATTCCTCGTAGCTCAAACCTATCCACGACAGGTTAAATGAATGTGAATTGCTGCAAACATTTGCTTAGAGGTTAACCCATTTGTCTCCTTCGCTTTCTTCTAAGACGCTTATTCCCTCTTGTTGAGCTCGTACAGCTGATTTACGTGTCTAAAATGAAAATCCTACGTCGACGTGGACAGATATAATTAATACACACATTACAATGTAACCGCATGATATTTGTTATGCCCTCAACGCCTAAGGGTGTTGTTTTATGGGAAAATCAGTCATCGAGTAACCACCCGAAGAAAAAAAAAGGAGCCGTGGCATCAACCGCTCTCTGGGCACAATCCAGAGCAGTGTGGATATTAATTAAATTTATTAAACAAATAACGCAGGAACAGAGGGAAACGGGGGTCCATCTGCCAGTGCCGCAGACTGATCTCTGCAGAGACTGGAGTGGAATGGTAGTCTATGTTACGATACGAGGCTCAGCAGATGGACTCCTGTCTCTGGTGGGATAGATTTGGTGGAGGTCCAGCAACTCTCTTCCCTCCTCTAGGATTTTTTCCAACCTTGCAAATGTGATTTGAAGAAGCACCTCTCTGACTCCTTCCAGATTTTCCCTCCCATTTGTTTGTATGAGCGATGTTTAAGATGCAGTGATTTGTTAGGGAGGCAAGTCCCGACTGACTGTGTTCATGTGCTGCAAGCTCCGAGTACAAAAATAATTAGAACACTCTAATCCCATTGATTTAACACCTTGTTTGGGTTCATTGTTACTTCTATGTCTAGAGCCTGGTTGTCTGCTGAATCTCTTCATTTCCCAATTTATCAGAGGCGTAACTGGAATTTCTTGGGGCCCCAGTGCAATATAAGTAAAGGGCCCACAACTATCCTGCATTATTTAGAGTACTAATCTCTTCATGAGTGGCTAAAGGACCTTCTTTTGGTCCTTCAGGCTCCAGAACCCAGGTGTGACTACAACCTCTGCCCACCCTACAGGCATGCCTCCAACAGTCCTGGATTTTGGGAATTGCCCCGGGAAGTCTGCTACATGTCCTGAGTCTATTTCCTCAGGAGACAGATACAGTTTAATACAATGGTGGAGCAGGGAGCTATCCGCTTTCTGCTCCACCATGCACATTCTAACCCCTACTATGGTGGCTTGGCGCCGGCAGGTGCGATGCAGTGACGTCTTACCTGTTGTCCAATAGCTTCTAAAACTTATTTAGGTAATGCCCCACAAGCTCTGTTCTACGATTGTTTTATTTGGGAGCCTGAAGAACTTTGTATAGTAAACTTCATGTCTTTCTTAGGTTGCTGTCCTCGTAAAGTCTCTCTTTACTTCTCTTTGTTGGTGATTCTATTTCAGTAAGTTTATATAGAAACATAACAGTATGTTCAAAGCTATGAAAATAACACCAGCAAAAATAGCTATAAAATAAAGACGCTAGTGATGCACTTGAGAGAATCTGCACATATTACTGTGAAATCATAAAATTGATCAAATCTATCTATCTATCTATCTATCTATCTATCTATCTATCTACAAACAAGGACTACAAGTAGCAGCACACTGTTTCATGTACAAAGACACATGCAAACATTGAAAACATGAATAAATGTAAACTGCATAGACAGGCAAGACTGTTAATGTGGGTCCCGTCTGTTAGAAGCCACCTTGTTGCTGGTAGATTTGCCTGACATATTCCTGATGAAAAATGTGCACAAAGAGCTTCTAATTTTCATATAGTAAGGAGTAATGCAGTTGTCCGAGTTCTTGTTATTCCTGCTTTTTAATTCCTGAGTTCTGTCTGTTTTGGGAAAGTTCTGTCTGAAATGCGTGGCCAGACCCTGGCTGTGCAACAATGTTCTTCTGAAGTCTCAAGCCTGTTCCTGAAGTGTTTCCTTGTATCCGCCTGTTCCTGCCTAGTGTGCCTGGGTTCCAGACGTCATTACCATGTCTGCTTGAAATTTCTGGTATGTTTGGGTTCCTGAAGTTACTGTTATGTGTGCACTGGCCCCTACAGTTGTTACTGTTTGGACCGGTCTTCTCCATGGGTTCCTGAAGTCTTGATCCAAGTCTGAACAAGTTCCACATCTATCTGTCTGTATGTCTGATTTCCTGAAGTCTTGATCCAAGTCTGAAAAAGTTCCCAGTCCATGTCTCTGAATGCTTGGGTTACTTCCTAGTCTGAACATGTTCCTAAGTCCATTCTGTCCTGAATCTTTCTCTGCCCATTCCGTTTGTCCCTTTCATTCTGTTTGTTCTGCTCAGAAGGTCAGCTTCCTCTCAATCTGAATTCCACCCTTGTGGTGTTTTTGAGTTTGAGACACAGTTAAATCCATACAGTAAGATAATTAATATCATATTTTATGGGGGTGCTGGTCTAACCTTTATTTTTTTTAATAGGCAAACTTAACAAACTAGTATCACGCAAACAGTTATGGTAGGACCACATGTTCAGGTTTCCTGATGCAGTTTTGGAAGCCAAAATCAGGAGTGGATCATAAAAGGAGAGTAAGCACAGGGGCTCAAGCACATGACTGTATGGCCATGGGGCTCGGGCACTCGGACACTGGCAGTGTGCACTCTGTGCTTCAGATGCGGTCCCATTGACTTGAATGGGTCCGCGATGCACAAGATATGACCAAAGATAAGACATCTCCTATTTTTTGCAGTGCAGAGGCATGATCAGAAGCCAGCGGAAGCACTATCAAGCACTTCCGTGGTATTTCATCTCCACTCCTCCTTACCGCAAAAGATAAGACATGTCCTATCTTTTGTTGTATTTTGAGAATCGCGGACCCATTCAAGTCAATGGGTCTGCATCCACACCAGGAGCAGACACAACCAGTTTCCATGCATTGCGGTCCACAGCATCACGTTCATGGGCATGAGCCCTAGAAGAGTCATAGGAATTCTCCACTTTTTAAAATTCAGTTTCCAAAACTGAATGTATAAACCTGACACTTTGCTGCAAGCCATGACCTCTGCCTGCCCTGACCTCTGCTTGTTTACTGACTATGAATTTTGCCTGACCCCTTGGTGCATCGCACTGGTGACCCTGAACCCCATGCATCAGCTGCTATCTACACCTGAACTATTCTAAGAGGTAGCAGCTTGGTGGGTCCCCAGTGAAAGCCAGATTCCGGTATTGGGGTTAAAGGATGAAAACCAGGACGTCATCAGAATAACACCTTTAGGATTAGCCCACAGCTGGTTAGTTGGTACAGTGGTTTCACACCCTCAGCCCTTTATACTAAGCTCAGGCCACGGATCCCGCTGGCTCACTTGGTCTATGTTCCAAGAAGTGGCTTAGCAGCATGATCGACAAAAGGAAATATTGTCTTAACTGCACAATGTTTCCACCCACCTTAACACTCTAACAACTGCAGCTTTACCGCAACCACCACCAGCAGCTGCAGCACCTGTACCACCTCCTCAAGCTACTTCCTCTGAAGGTTCCGGCCCTTCACTCTTACATTCCCCCCTAATGAAGGTGATGCCAATCTGTGTTGAGGATTCATAAACCATTGGACAATTCGATTCGGCCAAAGTGGTATTTATGATCTTTCATCTATCTGGTGAGGCCCTAGCCTGGGCTAACCCATTATGAAAGAGAGGTGATCTGGCGACTAGTAACCTGCAGATGTTCCTGGAGACATTTCTCAGAGTCTTTGAAGAACCCAGATGAACTTCTTCAGCTGCCTCCTCTCTATTTTGTTTATGACAGGGCAATCTCACAATTGATCAGTACACCATCCAGTTTCATACCCTGGCTTCAAAGGAGGCTCAGAGGCTCTAGTGGCAGCTTTTTGGGAAGATCTTGCACACCAGAACAATGCACACTTGTGAAGGACCTGAAAATAAATACAAGAATGACATTGGTGTTAGCAACAAAAGACAGTAGCGGAGTGAAAGGATAGTAACACCACTCCGGGGTGTTACAGGGTCAAGGGACACTATGCCCAAACTTGACCTAATAAGACAGGAAACTCCTGAGTCTAGGGTCTATAAGAGAAATAGTTATAGATGATGACTCACTATCTCCAAAGTTGACCAACCAGGTGGAATTATCCAGTGAAGGCCTCCTGCCCAAACCTAAGTCTGCCTACCGTCTTGACCCTTTACTGCCTGCCCTGACTTTGGATTTGTTTCTCAGAATTTCATGAACTCTGCCTGTTTACTGACTACGAGTATTAGCTGACACCTTGGTACTTTGACCCCTTGAGTCAGTTGCCAACTACACCAGGACTATTCCAAGAGGTGGGTCTGCTGGAGCGAAGGCCAAATACCTGTATAGGGGTTAAAGTGTGAAAACCAGGGGATCGCCAGGGTTGCCCTTACACATCATGTCTGATCAGGGGATGCAATTTATCTTTAAATTTTGGAAAGCCATCTGCAAGCTGTTGGATGTCAAACTGGACTTTTCTTTGGCTTACCATCCACAATCCAATGGTCAAGTGGAACGTATTAATCAAATCTTGGTAATTTATCTGTGACACTTTACTTTTGCATGTCACAATGATCAGGCTGCTTTGCTTTCCTGGGCAGAATTTTTTTTACAACAACCATTCTAGTGAATCTTCAGGAGGTGCCCCATTCATCAGGGGAACAGGATTAGGTTAACAGGGTTATCCCATGATTATTCTAAAAATTTAAAATTAAACATCATACAGTACATGACTATATCTTTCTAACAAAGCTACAACCAGCCCTGTATCTCACATGGATCCAGAGATCTCTCCATTCATTGCTCTGCTAGATTTATATCAAGCTGACAACTCAAGGAGAGTGTCTTTTCTGTTGCAGCTAAGGGGACGTGTCTCAGCTCTCCCTATCACAGCTCAGGGGACGTGTCTCAGCTCTCCCTATCACAGCTCAGGGGGCGTGTCTCAGCTCTCCCTATCACAGCTCAGAAGGCGTGTCTCAGCTCTCCCTATCACAGCTCAGGAAGAAGTTGAAGGATGAAACTGAGCATGTGCGGCCATTTCAGTGAGCAGGACAAAGAAATAAGAAAAAGAACAAACAGCTGGTGCTATACAGATACAAATTATTGAATAACTCAGTGGCTATACAAATTTTTCAATTACATGCAATTACAAAAGTATTCAGATCCAGGTGCTGGTTTGAAAACTGTAGGACATTTTTCCTGGGACAACCTCTTTAATATTACTGCTTTTTTATTTTATTAACATCACAGGGGTAGCACTAATGTAATGGGGGAACTAAGGGGTAGCATTACATTGTGTAGGGGCACTGAGGGTGTAGAATTAATGTAAGAGGGGCACTAAGGGACAAAATTACTGTGAACGCATGCTACTGTGAAGGAGCACTAAGGGGACAAAACTACTGTGAATATCGCAGTAAGGGGGCAAACTACTGTCAAGGGGCACTAAGGGAGGCAGGCTACTGTGAAGGGGGAACTAAGAGGGCATAACTACTGTGTGGGGCACAAAGGGGGCATAACTACTATGAGGGGGCACTAAGGGGGCAAAACTACTGTGAAGGGGGCCTGCTCAAAAATTTGCTATGGGGTCCAGACTTTTCTAGTTACACTCCTGAACCCAGTCTGTTATAAGTAATGCCTTCCAGTCTCTTTACATATATCATATCATTCATGCAAAGTGCAGATCCCCGTACAGGGCTTAAAGGATGAATACCAGGGGACTGCCAGAATAACGCCCTTAGGATTAGTCCTAAGTCAAATGTGTTGGTTAACACAGTGTTTCCACAACCACTGATGTACATTTTAGGAAGATTTAGTAAATCTACCCCTTATTTTCAAGGCTAGTTTCAAACTACCATTAAAGAGATCTGGCAGGCTGTTCCGGCATTGAACCATCTGCCAGAGCTCTCTGGATTCAGGGTTGTCAGACACTGCATGAATGCCCGCAGCACCCACTAACTATAATGGAGACCGTCAGAGGTCCAGCCGCAAACCGGCAAATATGGAATAGCCTGCAGGGTCTCTTTAACCCTAGCATTACATCTAAATATATTGACTAAAATCAAATACATCACATTCCCTTTAAATCGCTTCAGTCTCACTATTAGGTGGCGGGTTAATAATAGGTCTCTTGTATTGCCTGATCAAGATAAGCAGGTTTCACACAGCTGACACACAGCTGAGTGCTCATCTCCACATCCAGGATCTGCTGTAAAGTATACTCTCTTGTGCTGTGACGAAGCGGATGAGGAGCATCAACGCTGAGGACTACCTACAGAAAGTCATTGCATACAGCGAATACGAATAACGCTTTCTGTACTTTTCTCCTCATTGGTTGACCACATAGGATAGTTTCTTTTAATTTTTTCTTTGAGGGGATTAAATCATTTTTGAACAGTTTATCACTCATCAATTGTAATTAAATATGTTTATATTAAATGATGTGCTGTAATTAAAGTAAAATCTCTGCGCTTGTGCTGTTATTAGAAACAGATGCTGAAGTATCAACAGTATTACAACATGACTGTTTTGCCGTGCCATCTGTCTGATTGTAATTACTTTAATCTGAGCTTGTTATCTAATTATCACCTTTGTAAAGGGAAAGGACTCTCTAATGCGCTCTGATTGTTTCAGATGATGATGAAGAGCGTGAAGCAGCTGTCAGGCTCCTCAGGACTCTGCTTATCTCTCACTCTCTGTATTGTTCGGACTTCTTTGGACCCGCCAAACTTAGAAACTGCTGGAAGAGGCTCTTCTGTGCATCCGCCATGCAGAGCGAATACATTGAGGAGAGGAACGCCACGTTACCTGGAGTGGTTAGCCATTGGCTGTTATCTTTTATGGCATTTGCCATCTTTTTTGCCGGGATTTTGGCTTCAAAAGTCACAAAAATTGGGACTTTTATAATTTTTGGGGCCTATTTGCACAGAAATGTGCAACTTTTTGCATTTTTTCACAACTCACTCCATTACAAGTATCGAAACAACTGCAATCTCATTTTGGTAAGGTGGCAGAGTAAAAAAGTGGTGCAGCATTTCTAGACAAATGTCTAATGACCACCAATACAGGTTTCGTTAAGGGGTTTTATTCCTAGACCTCTTCTATGGCGGCCTAGAATTAGCCCTGCATGGGTCTCCCGTGCAGCAGAGAGCAGGGACGCAGCTCTCACATGAGAACCAGGCTCTTGATCTAATGGCACAAACTGGCTTAAGCGCCAAGGGATCTTTAACCTCCTTAGATGCTGCAGTCAATAGCGACCGCGGCATCTAAGTGGTTACAGATGGAGCGGACTCCCTCTGTCTCCCATTGGCACTCTACAAATGAGATTTTGGGATGTCAATGTCTGTGCATGGCAGGCTGTGGCCTAATGAAGGCCCCACCCCTGCCTGCAGTGTATCCAGGCAGGCTGCGCCTCTCTGGTCAGTATAGCAGAAACAGTATAGTTCTCTGCAGTGCGTAAAACAGTCCATAGACGCAATCCATGTTCGCCTATTAAAGTCCCCTTATGGGACTTTTTCAAACGTTTTTTAAAAACGTTTTATCAAATTCCTGTTTTTCTGTTTTTGATCATGGAATAAAAAACATAAAAAAGTATTATGTATCCCAAAATAATACAAATGAAAACTACAAGTCAGCCCACAAAAATCATGTTATGGATCTTGGAATGCTGAGATGCAAAACTTTTTTTTTAAGGGTTTTTATTGTGCAAAAGTAGTAAAACGTCTAAAAAAAACTGCATGTATTTGGTATTGCTGTAGTCATACTCATCCAGACAAGTTATCATGTTACTTATGCCAAAAAATGAATGCTGTCAAATTTATAATGTAAAAACTTCTTGCAGTATTGCTGTTTTTTCCCACCCTCCCAGAAAATGTTAATAAAAGTGATGCTAATGATGCTATTAAAAACTACAACTTGTCCTGCAAAAAAAAAGCCCTCATACGGCTACATCGCTTGGCCACTAACTCCCAAAATGCATGCAGGAAAGGGTTTAAAGATGCTCCAAATTTTAAAAAACAACATTTGATAAATTTGCCACAAGGTACACCAGGGCCAACTGAAGCAAAAGTGACTTCAAATATTACCTTTAGGGATGAGCGAATCAACTTCGGATGAAACATCCGAAGTCAATTCGCATAAAAGTTCGGTTCAATACTGTACGGAGCGAGTGCTCTGTACAGTATTAGAATGTATTGGCTCAGATGAGCCGAAGTTATTGCTTCATGAAGTCTTGCTAGACTTCGTGTAATAACTTCATAAATTCATTTTACTGTAAAAAACCATTTCCTGAACTCGTGTTTGGTTCCAAGGTACCTCTTGGAACCGAACTCGAGTTCGGGAAATTAGTTTTTTATAGTACAAATTAATTTATGAAGCTATTGCGCAAAGTCTAGCGAGACTTCATGAAGCAATAACTTCAGCTCATCTGAGCCAATACATTCTAATACTGTATGGAGCGCTCGCTCCGTATAGTATTGAACTGAAGTTTTATGCGAACTGACTTCGGATGTTTCATCCAAAGTCGATTCACTCATCCCTAATTACCTTTATGATAAGTCCTCCCTGTGATTATAGGAATAGGATGAAATTATAGTAGTTTTTAATATTGTAATAATTAGTATCAGAGATGAGCGAATTGATTCTAAAATTCAGAAATTCTACCTGAATTTTTAAAAAGCTCTGAATCTAATGAACCCGAATTTTGTGTGATTCGATTTAGGTGAATCGAGAGAGAGATCAAATCAAATATTAGGAGGATAGAGGCCGGCGCCGCCAGATATAGGGATAATTAAGACCAGCCTCTAAAATGCCGGTCTTAATCAATGACCCTTAATTTTATAAAGATCCATGTGCCACTCTAGTGAATTCGTCTAATGTTAAGACTGTGAGTTGTATTCTTAGTGCAAAGTACAAAACTATTAGTAAATCCGCTCATCTAATTTAGTAGTACACAGACATAGAACAGTTTGCTGGGAAGGAGTTGCTGCATGAGACAAAACCATCCATACTCCTGAATTATAGTCAGCTAGCATGTGGAGGTGTGAGATGTTAGTCAAAAGGGTTCTCCACTTCAGAGATAGGGTCACAGGGCAGCTGAACACAGCAGTGGAAAGAGAAAGCTTAAAGCAGGTGTAGCCGTCTTGCACTTCCTAGCTCATACACCCTGAAGCAGGCCATGCCAGGTCTGGACCACAAAGACCAGCCAGCCTGCAATAGCGTAAGCTGTAATTATGTGAGCCTTGATAGCTGAGAGAGTGTGCAAAGTGTGTGCAGTGAGCTGTAAGGAAGGAGATACCACAACCTGAAGGCACCTGTGCAGAGTGAGTGTTAGGCCCCATTCAGACGGCCGTATTTTTGCGGGTCCGCATTACTGCGGACCCACAAAAGTACGGGGGCTGCCCGGCATGTGTTCCGCAGCGCTCGGAACACACGCTGGGCAGCCCCATTGAAAATGCCTATACTTGTCCATGCGTACGGACAAGTATAGGACATGTTCTATGTCTTCTTGCTGAGCCGCGGCACGGAGCCGGGGCTAAACAAGATAGCGTGCCGCCCATAGAGGTGAACGGGCCCGCCCCTATTTCGCAAATTTACGGAATAGGTGCGGACCCGTTCACACGGTCATGTGAACGGGCCCTTAGTGTGACACTAGAAGAGAGAGAAACCATGATACCAAGATACGGGACTGCTGAGGCCAGTGATTGGCTGCATCAGTCACGGCAATAGCAGCTGATTGGTAGGACTGAGATATGCCAGATGTGCAGTGATGAACTGATCGCTGCAACTGAATTTTTTAAAATAATTTTGTAATCTGAACCCCTTGGTGGGCAGAGGATATACACAAATAGACATTTCCCACAATACAAAATGCTTTGACGTGCAATATTATTCATATCATGAAAATGTTCTGTGTTTGCACTGTCCCACATGTATTTTTCACAGGCAGTAATAAAGTAAATGCTTTCATCATGGAAAGTGTTTTTGTTACAGAAAGAAGTTCTGGATTTGGGACCGTGTGCAGATTTTGAACCACTGTCTTTGTGCAGCCTTGAAAGAAAGATAATAGATAAATTTGCTCATCTGAATGAATTCTCTGTCTGTTAATCTGGGAGATTAACATTTTATTTATTTATTTTATGCACTTCTATATTCTGCAGTATTTTACAGACATTAGTATCCAACTGTCCCCAATGGGGCTCATAATCTAAGTTCCCTATGAGTATGTCTTTGGGAAGTGGGAGGAAACCAGAGACCTTGGAGGAAACCCACACAGACAGAACATACAAACTCCATGTAGATGTTGTCCTTGGTCGGATTCAAACCTAGGACCCCAGTGCTGCAAGGCACCAGTGCTAACCACTGAGCCACTGTGCTGCCCGTGGCTGCACATCTTGCATGGCCTTGACAATCTCGCACATGTTCTGTTACTGCATGAGTATTGTTAAATGCTCAAATGATTGGCCTACAAAAATGAATCAGTGATTGTGCACATGCTATTAACATTCATTTACCGATGCATGCAAATTTGTTGATGCGGAATCGTAGGCATATCATCAGCGCATGCGCCAATATTCGCACTAACAGTGCATGCGCGAGATTATCGAGGCCACGCAAGATGTTACTCAGCCGGCGGAGGGTGCGCCTTAAGCCTTAAGTTTAAATTTGTTCAGATGTTTCAATCGATTTGCTCGTCACTAATTGATTTATAAAAGTAATGCCTAAAATAACTTTACACGTTTTCATGTCTATCCACATGTTCAATGCTTAGTTACATTCCTACGTGATATTAAAATGCAGTCCGCAGTGTTTTCTAAGTCTAAGGGATTTTAGAATGATTCAGCCCAGAGAGCAGAAATAATTTTTTTACGGTTTTCCTTCATCCAACCATTGACTTTTCTTCAAAAGTCGTATCATTGAATGAGTAGGAAATGAGTATCTCACAGTCAGGGTGCGTAGCTATAGAGGGTGCAGAGGTAGCAGTCGCTACTGGGCTCAGGAGCCTGAGGGGGCCCAAAGACCCTTGTGCCGCATAAGAAGACACACAAAGTACTGAGGGAAGGGGGGCCCAAGCTGAACTCTTGCACCAGGGCCCATGAGCCTTTAGCTATGCCCCTGCTCACAGTGTTGGACTGGGGCACACCAAAGTCTAGGATTCTGAAGGCCACCCTAGGATTCTGAGGGCCACCCTACAAGGTCTACCATGTAAATGTCCACTTTGAATTCCATTGTAATCCATGTTGTTCTCATAGTACACACAGGACATATCATGTATAAGATTGTGCATGCAAAGAGGTATCTCCCAAGGAAGAGAACCATCTGTGAGCTCCAGATCTTGGAAGTGGTTCCCTATGAGTCAAAAACTTTGGAATCCCAAGGCTTGTTGGACAATCAAATTTTGATGCATAGAGAGACACTTCCAGGGGGTGGTGCTGGTGAGATGGTTTCTTTTCCATGGGAGATAACCCTTTGCATATTTGCTTCCCATGGGGCATTGCAAATAAGTCTCCATACCATGAAGTACTTCCAGTAAGCCTCCCTACAGGACTGGTCTCTTTAAGGAGATTCAACCCCTTGGGTTAGCATTTATAACATTGAATCATTTATTTGTGAATCATCTAGTAAGTATTAGCCTAAAAGCTCAGCTCCAAATAGTTTAGTCTTCTGGTCATCCCTTGGGTCTTTCTTATATTAGTGGTCCTTTACTAAGACTCTTGTGGTCCAGACTGACCCTCATAGCACATAGCAGCCCAACGTTTTCTAAACTGTTCCAGCAAATGGCTTGTGTTGTCCATCCCTAGAGCAAATAATACCTAGAAGCCACTAGCTGACCTATGCACCACATGTCACTTATGCCAACCTCCATTTCTTTTAGCTCCTTCTGCCATGTTCAGTTTTTCTCAGACGTATGAATGTCATCTAATGTATCTCAATGGGCTTTTGACCTGACTATCATACATGGTCTAATGGGATTTTCTCCTCTAAATCTAAATTTCAGTTCTTACAAACCCTCCCAAGTGGGTTCATGCACATGGATTACACATCCTCGTGATATAGATCTGTAATGCGCTATCCATATCCCCCTTTGGACCCATACTGTGCCATCATAAGAGTTCAATTTTACATGGAGGAGGACAGAGGCCACCAATCTCTTCTCCCCTCAAGGTGTTGCTCACGGATCCACCATATGACGCTAGACAGTGCCTACGAATCCATAGGGACTCTGTGTGCCGCTATATAGTGTGCAAATAGACAGCCCTGCCATTGCATGAGCGCTAAGGGAGATTCTGCAAATCTCCATAATTTGCTTGGTATATACTGAATATTTTAATGCATAAAACTAGAAATCGGAAAGAAGCAAAGTGGGAAATAAGTTTACTTACCGAGGAATTAACCTAGGAAGACACAAAGGGCCAGTTTTCCAAGCCTTTTAGGTTCTTTTTTATCGCCAATTCTGGCATCCTGTTTGAAAAATTACCCTCTTTTTGTCAAGCAGATTCAACCTCTTGTACACAGAAGCAAAATAGTCTTTTTCCTGGCGGTTAAAACGGCAGCAAACCGATAATGAGTCCATGAATATTATGATTTGGGCAAAGTTCTCCCATAATGATATTCATTAACTCGCTAGGGGTGTGTTTTGTTTATGTAAATAAGCGCGCAATGATGATACTGATTCATTTTAATTGTCGTCTTCTTTTTTTACCCCCTTAGTTCTTTCTTTTCAAGAACCATCTTTAAGAGACGTATTATACTGTCTTCTTCGTTGAATCTTCCTTTAGGCCTGTTTGTGGATTTTCCGTTGAGCAGCTTACCCCTGTTCTCTTCAATGTAGCCCATTCCAAGCAAGACGGGTGAGGACACAGGTAAGGCATGACTACCCGGTCCTTATCTAATGTGAAATGAATAATGACCTTTAAATCTTGCATCGTGGAGTGGCCTACATGAATGAAGCATCATCTACGCAATATAGTTGGTGTACTTTTTGAATGTGTAAAGAGCACCCCATTGCTCATCAATCACATAGGAGTGAGATTGATGGTCTTCTGGCAGCTGGAACCCATACTCAGGGGCACATCTATGGAGGGGGACTGTTGGAGAAGGTGTTAAGAGAGCTGTTTGCCAAAGGGAGGGTCAACAGGGCCACTCAGAATATTCGTATATTGGGCCAAGGCAGCAAATGAATATTTACACCCGGTGAAGGAAGTCCAGTGATGATGTTCAATCTCTGAAGTAATTATCACGAGTTATGAAAACCATCAGCAAAAGCCACCCTAAACACAATTGACATTGAGAGTTGAGGGCAACTCAACATCTCTCATAAAAATAACATTGGGACCCATTTGTTCTTGACACCGGTGGGGCATTCAGATACTAGATGCTGTGTTACAACAAAATTTTGTTCCCAGGACCCAGGATCGAGCAAATTAGTGATTTTCCATTTTTGTAGGACTTCTTAAGAAAGATGACAATTTAAAGGATGCCATCCTCACCTTCAGGGTTGGACTGGCCAACCAGAGGATCCTCCGGTAGGCCCAGGCTTACAAAACCATAGTGGGCCCAAACGTCCAGAAGAAAGAAAAAACATTTGGCTGCTCTTGGAGCCAGTTACTTGCCACTCTGAGTGTAATTTGTTGACTCAAAACCTTTTAGCCTTTATTAATGATATAGGGGTTGGACCTAGAGATTTATTTCATCTGTTGGGCCCAAGGAACCCCAGTCCGAGACTGCTCACCAACATCTAGATTTTCTTACCTTTTTTGCATGTATTGTATTGTATTGTATGTAGATACCTTAGAACACTTGAGTTACTTTACTTGAGTGAAACTATCCTTTCTGTAATATTTTGCTTGAAACAGCAAACACCGTCCCCACCGTGAAACATGGTGGAGGCAGCATCATGCTTTTGGGACGCTTTTCTTCGCCAGGGACAGGGAAGCTGGACAGAGTTGATGGGAAGATGGATGGAGATAAATACAGGACAATTCTGGAGGAAAACTTGGTAGAGGCTGCAAAAGACTTGAGACTGGGGTGGAGGTTCACCTTCCAGCAGGACAATGACCCTAAACATCCAGCCAGAGTTACAATGGAATGGTTTAGATCAAAGCAGATTCATATGTTAGACTGGCCCAGTCACAGTCCAGACCTAAATCCCATCGAGATCTGTGGTAAGACTTGAAAATTCCTGTTCACAAACGTTCTCCATCCAATCTGACTAAGCTAATCTAGATGTGCAACGCTGGTAGAAACATACCCTAAAGACTTGCAGCTGTAATCGCAGCGAAAGGTGGTCCTGGAAAGTATTGACTCGGGGGGACTGAATACAAATGCACGCCACACTTTCCAGATTTTTATTTATTAAATATTTTGGAAACCATGTATCATTTTCTTTTCAATTCACACATACTTGCTGCTTTGTGTTGGTCTATCACATAAAATCCCAATAAAATACATTTAAGTGTTTCACTTTAAAATAATTTATCTTTCTGGTAATGTGTAGCTGGAACAACTGAACCCTGGGCTAGTTCTATGCATGATGTGGATCTACAGCAATGAAGAAGCTACAATTATACATCCCCTGTTATTCCTAGCAGATGCCCTCCGAACACTTAATATTCTTTTGCATATCAGACATATTAAATAGACAGTAATGATCCAAGTGCAGAGCAGCGACTTTATGTAAGGGTAGTGTAATGAAGAGCAATAAAGAGGAAATGGAGCCAGCCACTCCATTACTTACAGCTCGGCCAGACAGTGCACTAAATGGACTTTGCAGATTGCAGAAAGCTTTGTCTCATAAAAATGACTTATGACAAGATGTGGCGTCTGCACAGTTTCTTCATGCCTATGATCCAGCAAGAGGAGAGTAAGCACTGTAGCTGAGTACATGAAGCTACAATGCAAAATCCCCCAGCCACTTCTCATGGGTCATGGAGACTATTGGACCCCTTAGGCAACAAGATGCTATCTATCTATTATCTATCTATCTATCTATCTATCTATCTATCTATCTATCTATCTATCTATCTATCTATCTCCTATCTACAGCATGAGAGAGGAGCACCAAATTGAATATTTGCCCTACACAAAGGTTTAGTTGCATAGGTACATGTCAGTTTGGACATTACCATGAGTGCAGTAAATGGGGGCATTTATTAATGCTTTACACATAGATAGGTTGCAAATTTTGTGCAAAAATGTTGCAGACTTTTCTAAAAATTGGGAGAGTTGTGGGTGAGAGGTGGTGGCCTGACATACCTATCAGATTCTTTTACTTGTATCTTATTATATATATTTTTAATTATTTTTACATTTATTTTGGCAAATAATAAGTCCCCCAAGAGGACATTAAAATACCTCTGGGGACACTGACAATGTTTTTTGTACTTTTCCATTGTAAATGGAGCATCCAAAGGAGCCCCAGTAACATGTGAAAACAGACTCCTGTAAGGGCATCGAACAAGGCAGAGCTGATCAGGGTCTGCTAAGAACCTGCAGCTCTGCTCTGCCCCTGAGACAGGTCTAATAGAGGAAGCACATAGCCAAAGAGAAGGCACCCTGCTCATGTGTTCTCAGGGTTCTTGACTGTCACTGACAGCTTTAATCCTGTGCCATAGATTTACGACCCCTTGGTCATAATGGGATTAATTAAGACTAGTTAATTAATACTAGTCTTAATAAATCCCCCCTTCATATTTTTCCGTGTATAAGTATATAAGATGTATATTAAAAAAAAGTATAAAAATCGCATTTCTATAGACCTTATACTGTATATAGTTCATGGACCTCTGCAAGGAGAATTGTAACTTTGTTTTTGGCAAAATCTGATGATGAACAGGTACTGCTGGATCAGAGGCACATTTAACCCCTTCCCGACATCTGCTGGGTTTCTGCAGACACCTACGGATAATGTTTGTGATTGGTGACAACGCCGAACGTAGACATTTAACCACTCAGATTCCATGGTCAATTGCAATCAAGCGAGACGTTTATTGTAGTTCTTATGCGGGCCTACAGGTGGCAGCGCTCCATTAGAACATGGCAAATTCACCATTCATTGTTATGATAATTAATTTCAATGTAAGACATAAGCTATCTGAAGATCGCATATTCAAGCTATCTGCTGGGGCTTAGAAAAAGTTTATAGAAGGTTTTTTAAAATATATAAAAAATAAGAAAAATACAAAAAGTTACCCACCTTTCCCCATAATAAAAATAAATGAACACTAAAAAAAATAAAAAATCATAGGCAACGCCAGATCCTAAAATGCCCAAACTATTAAAATAGAGATATATGTATCCCATACAGTGAACATTGTAATGGGAAAAAAAATCAAAATGGCCTATTTGCAATTTTTTCGTTTCTTCACCTCAAAAGTGATCAAAATGTCAGACACACCAAAATGGTATAGCTAAACAGGTCCATAGACATAAATATAAAAAAGTCATAGAGGTCAGAATATGGCGTTGAAAAGAAAAAAATTATTTATTTCCAACGTTTTTATTAAAACACAAGAAAAGCTATAATGTAATCGTACTGACGATTACGTAAACGAAGAATAAAGGTAACAGGTCAATTTTCCAAGCATAAAAAATTCCATAAAAACAAAACTCATAAAACTGTGGTAGAACTGCATTTTTTTCCAATTTCACCCTATTTTAGAATGTTTTTCCAGTTTCCCACTACATTGTATGCAGTATTAAATGGTGCCATTAGAAAGTACAACTTGACTTACATAAAACAAGTCCTCATATGGCTATGTGAATGGAAAAATAAAAAAAAAGTTATGGTTCCGGGAAGGTAGGGAGCAAAAAATGCAAAACCAGAAAAATGCTATATCAGAAAGGGGATAAAAAGAAAAAAAGAACCTGGATCTGGTTTTGTAACGAAATTGTTCGAACCAGCCCTGGATCTAAATGGTTTTGTAACTGCATGTAATTAAAAATTTAGTATAGTCAGTGAATTATTCAATAAAATCTATCTGTATAGCGCCATCTGCTGTTTGTTCTTTTCCTTTTTTTTTGTCCGTCTCACTGAGGTGGTCGCACATGCTCAGTTTGAATCTCCCACTGCCAACAGCCATATCTTCTGTTAGAAGCTGTGGCAGTTACAGGGAGAGAACGGAAGCAGACACAATATGTCCCCTGAGATGCCAGGCTGAAGATAATCTAGCTGAGCAAAGGTGGAAATCTCTGGATCCATGTGAGGTGCAGGGCTGGTTCTAGCTTTGATAGAAAGGTATTGTAATGGATTATATCATGTTTAATTTTCATTTTTTTTAGATCATGGCATAACCCCGTTAATTATAAATCTAGGAAAGGCAGAGCTTTGTATACTATTTCCATATACTCAATTATTTTTTGACCAGTTGCTGCTTCTCCATTCCTTTGGAACATATTGTAATACCACAGAGTCGTATTACCATTCCTACACCTGCTACTGTCTCTAATGGGCTAACCATAATGTCATCTGTGTATTTATTCCAGGTCCTCTTACAGTGTTCATTAATTGTTCTGCTATGTAACTGTTATTTGCTGTAGTGCATGTTATATGCCTGGTTCACCAGCAGGTGGGAGTGTACATGGTAGAGAGGTATTTAGATAGAATGGAACTTACCATTCCTTTCTCCCCCTCTTTGGACAGAAGTGGGCCAGTCCGGCTTCCTACCAAGGGAAAGGCTGCAGAACGTTTTCAGTCAGTCTAAGTAGAGTCTAGTCTATAGTTTGAAGGAGAGGAGAATCACCCTGACTCCTTACAGATTAACAGACACAGTATTCCGAGGGTGTCAACAGCCAAAGGCACCCCACTCTACAGGTACCAGAAAAGTCAGCAAGTCCAGTAATCAGACTAAAGCCGAGTTTAGCACAGCACATAGATAAAGAATATTTAAGTTTGCCTGCCAGTTTATGTCAAAACCTGCTGGAGCCAAGAGAAACACCACTTCTTGTGTAGATGCAAGTTGACTCAAGTAAAGCTGTTGAACTTTATAAAAGTCTGGACTCAATTATTTCTCCACCATTACCCTCCCCTTTATTGCTTAGGAGCCTAACACTGGGGAGTGATGGTATCCAGGTAGGAGCACCGTGACACACACAGAAAACTATTGGGGCAGCAACACACCATTCGCATTCCTATAAACCTGGGACATGATCGGCTCAGGGGGACGGCACACTGCAATATGAAGCTGTGAATACTTTTGTAGCCACTTCCCTATACTCTCCAAGCCACCAGTAGATGCCCCCATCAACTTGTAATCAATAGCTACTTCCCTATACTCTACAAGCCACCAGTAGACACCCCTATCAACATGCAATCAGTAGCCAATTCCCTATACTCTCCAAGCCATCAGTAGACACCCCATCAACTTGCAATCGGTAGCTACTTTCCTATACTCTACAAGCCACCAGTAGATGTCCCTCAACTTACAATCAGTAGCCACTTCCCTATACTCTACAAGCCACCAGTAGGCACCCCCATCAACTTGCAATCAGTAGCCACATCCCTATACTCTACAAGCTACCAGTAGGCACCCCCATCAACTTGCAATCAGTAGCCACTTCCCTATACTCTACAAGCCACCAGTAGACGCCCCCCAACTTGCAATCAGTAGCCACTTCCCTATACTCTACAAGGTACCAGTAGGCACCCCCATCAACTTGCAATCAGTAGCCACATCCCTATACTCTACAAGCCACCAGTAGATGCCCCTATCAACTTGCAATCAGTAGCCACTTCCCTATACTCTCCAAGCCACCAGTAGGCACCCCCATCAACTTGCAATCAGTAGCCACTTCCCTATACTCTCCAAGCCACCAGTAGGCACCCCCATCAACTTGCAATCGGTAGCTACTTTCCTATACTCTACAAGCCACCAGTAGATGTCCCTCAACTTACAATCAGTAGCCACTTCTCTATACTCTCAAGCCACCAGTAGATGCCCCCATCAACTTGCAATCAGTAGCCACATCCCTATACTCTCCAAGCCACCAGTAGACGCCCCCCAACTTGCAATCAGTAGCCACATCCCTATACTCTCCAAGCCACCAGTAGATGCCCCCATCAACTTGTAATCAATAGCTACTTCCCTATACTCTACAAGCCACCAGTAGACACCCCTATCAACATGCAATCAGTAGCCAATTCCCTATACTCTCCAAGCCATCAGTAGACACCCCATCAACTTGCAATCGGTAGCTACTTTCCTATACTCTACAAGCCACCAGTAGATGTCCCTCAACTTACAATCAGTAGCCACTTCTCTATACTCTCAAGCCACCAGTAGATGCCCCCATCAACTTGCAATCAGTAGCCACTTCCCTATACTCTACAAGCCACCAGTAGGCACCCCCATCAACTTGCAATCAGTAGCCACATCCCTATACTCTACAAGCTACCAGTAGGCACCCCCATCAACTTGCAATCAGTAGCCACTTCCCTATACTCTACAAGCCACCAGTAGACGCCCCCCCAACTTGCAATCAGTAGCCACTTCCCTATACTCTACAAGCTACCAGTAGGCACCCCCATCAACTTGCAATCAGTAGCCACATCCCTATACTCTACAAGCCACCAGTAGATGCCCCTATCAACTTGCAATCAGTAGCCACTTCCCTATACTCTCCAAGCCACCAGTAGGCACCCCCATCGACTTGCAATCAGTAGCCACTTCCCTATACTCTCCAAGCCACCAGTAGGCACCCCCATCAACTTGCAATCGGTAGCTACTTTCCTATACTCTACAAGCCACCAGTAGATGTCCCTCAACTTACAATCAGTAGCCACTTCTCTATACTCTCAAGCCACCAGTAGATGCCCCCATCAACTTGCAATCAGTAGCCACATCCCTATACTCTCCAAGCCACCAGTAGACGCCCCCCAACTTGCAATCAGTAGCCACTTCCCTATACTCTACAAGCTACCAGTAGGCACCCCCATCAACTTGCAATCAGTAGCCACATCCCTATACTCTACAAGCCACCAGTAGATGCCCCTATCAACTTGCAATCAGTAGCCACTTCCCTATACTCTCCAAGCCACCAGTAGGCACCCCCATCAACTTGCAATCAGTAGCCACTTCCCTATACTCTCCAAGCCACCAGTAGGCACCCCCATCAACTTGCAATCAGTAGCCACTTCCCTATACTCTACAAGCCACCAGTAGGCACCCCCATCGACTTGCAATCAGTAGCCACTTCCCTATACTCTACAAGCCACCAGTAGACGCCCCCAACTTGCAATCAGTAGCCACTTCGCTATACTCTCCAAGCCACCAGTAGACGCCCCCCAACTTGCAATCAGTAGCCACTTCCCTATACTCTACAAGCCACCAGGAGGCACCCCCATCAACTTGCAATCAGTAGCCACTTCCCTATACTCTACAAGCCACCAGTAGACGCCCCCAACTTGCAATCCGTAGCTACTTCCCTATACTCTCCAAGCCACCAGTAGACGCCCCTCCCCGTCAATGTACAATCAGCCACTATAGTTCCTGTATGTCTGAAAGCTTCGTTCTTCTCTTCTGTGACACCACAAATGGCGTTCATTTCCTGCGGCAGACATTAGGGTCTATTCTTTCTCATTTAAACTGATATTTCCTATTTCTGGCCAGAGACACAAGAACCATACTTCATTCAGTAATCAGAGGTGGAAACTTGAAGCACAATCAGATGTAGCAGAGACGATGCAATTCTCAATTTCCTTAATGCAGGCGCCATCCATAAACCAATATATTGCTGTGTCACTTTAGCGGCATATTGTGAGCATCTTCAATGGATTTAACATTCATAAGATTCGGGTAAAGGATGGTAATGGGGAGCACGGGCTCCGAACGGCACCTCAGACAGACAAATTAAGTCTGTTTATGATGGCCCATATGTGAACACACAGCAAAATGGTAATATAGAGGAGAGGGATACAAAGTGCTTCCCAAGGCGATACTTAATGAAATGCCATTACCGCGCACTTCTTAATTTAAAGGGGGGGAAAAATGACCTTTGCGGAAATTAATTTTACTGCTTTTAATCAAAAAGAGTTTGTGAGAAACATCTCTCCCAAATTGCCTTTTGACTAAAATTCATATTATTCGGTGACTTTGGTGCTGTATCAGCATCCGCACTTCTCGGGGCTTTGCTCTGACAATAAGTCAAAGACCATTACGGACAAGGAATGTTCCTCGGCTCTTCTTTTAGAAGAAGAAATTCCAATTTGCTACTTAAAGGGGTTGTAATTTTTTTTTTCAGAAACAGCGCCTCTCTTGTCCATGGATTGATATGGTATTGCACCTAAATGGGGAGAGGTTGCAGTACCAACCACAACCAATATAGATTTTGTTTTCCACTTTAAAGGGATTGTCCCACAAAAAATATTCTACATTTTTCAAAACAGCACCTGGATCTGAACACTTTGGTATTTGTATGCAATTAAAAATTTAGTATAGTCACTGAGCTATTCAATAAACTTTACCTGTATAGCGCCACCTGCTGTTTTTACTTTTCCTTATTTCTCTGTCCACCCTGCTGAGGTGGACTCACATGCTTAGTTACATCCTTCAATTAAAGGGGTTGTGTCACTTCAGTAAATGGCATTTATCATGTAGAGAAAGTTAATACAAGGCACTTACTAATGTATTGTGATTCTCCATATTGCCTCCTCTGCTGGCTGGATTCATTTTTCCATCACATTATACACTGCTTGTTTCCATGGTTAATGACCACCCTGCAATTCAACAGTGGTGGTCGTGCTTGCACATGATAGGAAAGAGCGCCGGCCTCTATGGTGGCCAGGACCGCAGTAGCTCACATAGGCTGGTGCTTTTTCCTATATTGTGCAAGCACGGCCACCGCTGATGGGTTGCAGGGTGGTCAGAACCATGGAAACAAGCAGCGTATAATGTGATGGAAAAATGAATCCAGCCAGCAGAGGAGGCAATATGGATAATAACAATACATTAGTAAGTAGCTTGTATTAACTTTATCTACATGATAAATGCAACTTACTGAAGTGAGACAACCCTTCCAAGATGATATTGGGAATCCCTGTGGTTTCCCTGTCAGTAGATCTGGCTATTTTATAACAGCTTCTGGCTGCTGCAACATAAGCAGAATACAGGTGTCCATAAACAGCAGCTTCTATTCTGCAGACAGGCTTACTGCTCAAATACATCCGATTGCATTACTCCTGTTTAGAAGAAAATCACAGCAGGGCAGAGGAACCATTTGGTCACTTCAAGTGCCTGTTCTTGCATCTTATATCTGCACCAGTGAAAAAGCGCATATGTGACGTCACTGCCCAGGAATAATTCTTACATAGTTAAATCAAGAAGGCAGGAAACTGGATCGTTCACAACGGGCGCTGTCACAGGATTTTTCAGTACACGATGGTATTCAAAGTAGAGATAGTATTTATTTGCAATGTAGTCTACGCGTTTCGGGGGATAACACCCCCTTCGTCAGGACAATATTAATATATATATTGCCCTGACGAAGGGGGTGTTATCCCCCGAAACGCGTAGACTACATTGCAAATAAATACTATCTCTACTTTGAATACCATCGTGTACTGAAAAATCCTGTGACAGCCCCCGTTGTGAACGATCCAGTTTCCTGCCTTCTTGATCTATTTTACTGACACCCTGATTATCTGGCTCGGGGTGTATTTGTGGATCGCGTCAGCAGTCAAGGACCCATCTCTTTACCGCATTGCCGGCCGGTACTAATAGCCAGCGAAGCTCTACATAGTGGTTGTGTCTTCACACAACCACAAGGGGTAAGCGCATATATTTGTTTCTTATCCCGTTTTATTCACTGATACTACACATTGTAGGTGCGCACCTCACCCCACTTTTTTCTCTTTCTTACATAGTTAAGTCACAGAACACGGATAATGTACACAGTCATATCTCAGCTGGGATCACTGGGAGTCCATTAGTGGGACACCCTGTCAATTTAATCTTAAAGACGTTGTCCCACAAAAATATTCTACAGTTTTCAAACCAGCACCTGGATCTGAATACTTTTATAATTGCATGTCATTACACATTTTGCATAGCCAGTGAGTTATTCAATAAAATATATCTGTATATCATCACCTGCAGTTTGATTCTTTCTTATTTCTTTGTCCTGCTCACTGAGATGGCCGCACATGCTCAGTTTCATCCTTCAACTGCCTCCTAGGCTGTGATAGGGAGAGTATGGACACGCCCCCTGAGCTGCAGCAGAAGACACTCCCCTGAGCTGCCAGCTTGATATAGATCTATCAGAGCAATGAATGTGGAGATCTCTGGATCCATGTGAGGTCCAGAGCTAGTTCTTCTTTGTTAGAAAGAGATTCTTATGTACTATATGATGTCTGATTTTCATTTTTTACATTAGTCATGGGAGAACCTCTTTAAGGCCCTTTTACACTGCTCAACTGAGTAGACGATTGTCGAGAAGGACTCTTTCCTTCTCAAAAATCTCCTGCTCGTCAGTGGAGAGGTACAGAGAGGAGCAATTGCTAATGCCATCGCTTGTTCCCATACAGAATCATTATTTGCTGGCAGCAGAGGCTGTTTAGATGGTACGATCTGCTGCCGGCAAACGATGACTTAGGTGACTGCATTAACGATCCTATTACCCGATGTTCAAGCGTTTCGCTCGTTCATCAGGTAATCGGCGGCACCTTTAGGTTCATATGAGGGCTTGTTAGTGATAATCTTCCCAATGTTCGGCAGTGAAAAGTGGCATTTAGGGAGCCTACTAACAAAAAGACATTTTCCGAAGTAGACAGTAGTGTTGAACAAAGTTCTTGAAAATTCGATTTGGCTGCTTCATCGAATTTTACAAAAAAATTTGCTTCATGACAAATTGCTATGTTACGAAGCGCATTTCTTTGTAAGTAGTGGGTGCAATGGCAGGGAGTAGTGATTGCACCTCTCCCAGTCATTGTGCCCCTCAGATGCCGCGTTCATCGTCAGTCGCGGCATCTGACATTAATATTAAAGTGTATAATAAAAAATACATAAAATCATACTTACATCATCTATTTGATCGCGAAGAGCCCAATCCTGCCATCTTGACTGAAGATACAGCACGAACTCTTGTGCAGCACATAATGTCATACATCACCACGCACAAGATTTTGCACGGGATCTTCAATCCAGATGACGGAGGCCGGCTCTTTCCGCTCAAACGGACAAGGTGAGTATTTTTTTTTTTTTTACCCCATTTCAGGGAAGATTGATTCATTACCACGATGCACGAGGAAATTCGGCTTCGCGGCAAATCGAATTTTCCCTGAAATTCGGATCGAAGTCCACTTCGGACACTTTCATTCGCTCAACACTAATAGACAACCCGCCAAGACAAGCAATCTCAGCTCCCCATTACCTAACCATGCAGTCAATGGTAATTTTGCCAAAACTGGACAATGGTCAATAACACACCATCTCATGTTGCATACTTACCAGCTTTTGCATCCCAAATCACCCATATTTGACTGGAAATGCTCCTAAAATTCACAGAAAGTCCCATATTGGGTCAAAATGATAATAAACTCGTTGAATGGAGGGGTGGCCGTGGATATAGACTAACTCTGCTATTTTTGCAAGTCTCATAGCATTGAGTGGAGGGGTGGCTTGCTCTTCATTCATGTTGGGCCCCATTGGGCCCCAGAGGTGGACCCGCACCTATTGAACATTTATGACATATCCTATCGATATGCCATAAATGTCCACATGGAAAGACCCATTAAAGGGGTTATCCAACTGCTATAATGATGGGGAGTGGGGTAAGTATATATATATATGAGGTGCCCAGGCATTGGGGAGGGGGGGGGGTCATTATAGGGGTTGGATAACCCCTTTAATGTTCCTAAGGGATAGAGCTCCTTTCTAATGAGTGCATGCAAATTTAAAAAAAAATCCAGATGAGCCAGGTATAATTACCTTATAATTGGACTTTTCTAAATTATTAAATTGCGTTAATTATTAATAGAGTTTGCTCATGCTCGGCACGTAGCGCGATTAACTGTTCATCATGTTATCAGACACTAATACAGATGGTATTTTACCTGTTCTTGTTGCATGGTTATAATTATGCATGAGAAAGCTAACAATTGTAATTAAAATAGCTGCGAGAGAACACAGAAAATTAAAATGTAGCACTGAAAACTGATTGAGTTCTGGCTCGGGGAGTTGCTTCATTATGATTGAGGTCAGTACATTTGTCTGACAGCTTTTCTACATAAAAAAACAGGAGCCTGTGTTTTACAGTCAGCGGTCATACTGGCAAGGAGGGGATTTTTGACACTAGCCAATAGTGCGGAGCAATTTACCTCAAAATGATGGAAGGGATGGGGGAGGGGCGGGAACACAATACATAAAAAAAACATAACCTCCGTAGGAATATAATTAGTATTCTGTAAGCATTTCTGTATTTTAACGGACAAATAATATATTCAACTACAGTGGATAAGCAGGACACGGCTAGTACTTCCATATTTTTGAATGATAGAAAGAAATTGGGGTATCAAGGCAAATTGGGTACCCCTTGGGTAAAATCGGCTGCTTTACACTGCATTGTGCTGTGTCTGCCTGCCGTAGGAGCCAGGAAAGCTCCTGACACATATGTCAAATGTACCTCTAGGTTGTTTGATGTAGGGCCAATGTTGGGCTGGCATACGTCGGTATACCTTTTTGCTGCACAGCGCATGCTTTATTCAAAAACGTAGCACATGCACATATCAGTCCTGTGAAACCCGGCCATTACAAGATTACAGAAACGTGGAAATTAGAAGATAGGTCCAGGAGTCATCTCCAGCACCATTGGGCACATGCGCATTGTACATGCACATGCGCCCAATACCGCTAGAGATGAGTCCCTGGTAACAAGTTCCCTTTAAACACACATAACAACTCTGGAATCGAGCTGAACAATGCCTTTAAGTTGCCATTAACTGTCCCATTGCAGGTTATTCTTTGCCCCATGTCAGTGATCTGAAATAGTCAGGAAATCTTCGAAGCCTGAGGCTTATTCGTAGGTTAATAGATGGCACCCAGGGCAGATGTTTTAGCTGTAGTCTACGTGTAGGTTAATAAAATGAGAGTAACCAAATCATCATATATTGTACTATTGACAAACACAATTTATGCCTCCAATAAGATATGGAAGTGGAGTTATGAGCAACGGGGACTTCTTTGCGGCCTCATTACTCACATTGTTGGAGGTAGTTGTCTTATCTTACGTTTAAGCTTCAGAGTTTCTGTGCTTCTTTGCCGGACAAAGTGAAAGCTCTGTACATTTGTTTCCAGATTATTGTATTATAGTCCAGTCCATGGATCAGCAACCTTTGGCTGTGAAACTACAACTCTCAGTATGCAAACGAGCTGTTCTCGTAACTCCCACAGACGTGAATGAAGGAGTCTGGGAGTTGTAGTTTCAGAATAGCTGGAGTGCAGGAGGTTGCTGATCCCTGGTCTAGTCTATTGGTATTGTATCAGTGTACCCTGGGAACTGTGGTTCTACAGTTGTTCATTGCTGCTGGCATAGTAGTTATATTTATTTTAGTTTGCTGATTGGTTTAGATGTGCCATGGTTGTCTCCTGGGTTTTATGGCAGAGCAGAGTCATATCTGCTGAGTCTTTATTTCTGCTTACTGCAAAAACAAAAAACAAAGTCAGCACAACCTGTAAAAATGAAGTGAATGTGCAAGTACACATTGCAGATCTCTCAAGTGTCCCTACTTTGGAGGGACAGTCCCTCTTTTTGACCCAAGTCCGTCTGTTCCTGTTTGCTCTTTAAATGTCCCTCTTTTTGACCTGAGGTATAGAATTACATTATTACGTGTACAATTTTGATCCAGAAAGTGCTTATCTGTTCCTATCTATATAGGAATTTCTATATTTAGATAATTTTTGCGTTATTGTACACTAAGAAAACTATTAAAATGTATAAATATGCAGGAAAAATGGATCTTTCACGCGATGAACCATAAGTGTCCCTCTTTGACCGTCCAAAAAGTTGGGACGTATGACATCGCTATGGTTAGAACTCAAAAATATCAGCACAGAATGCAACAACAGTTTGAAAACTTAAAATATATGAACTGATACTATCTTCAGTATATAAATGAATATGAGGTACTTAGCAAATATATTTCCTACCTCTGTGTCAACCGGCCTTTAATTCAGGGAGATCAGGCCAATTGGCACTGGGAGAGGTATCAAATAGAGTAGGTTCCCATCCAGAGATAGTTCACCTTGCCATGGTGGATGGGCACAAATAATTTTGATCAAAATATATTTCTTAAGTACCTTGTATTTATTTTTTCTAGTGCATATAGCATTAGTTTATAGTCTATGTTTGCAGAGTGCTGTCACATTGTGTATGCTTGTACATTTGTAGATGCAGTCATGGAGGCGCGCACCTGCGCAATCACTATATTTTACAGGTTCAGTGGACTTACTTTGTCATTTGCTTTTTTAGTATACATTTGGAGGTGTGGCTTCCTCCATTTTGGTCCTCCACTCCTAACTAACCCATCTTTTCCACAGTCTGTTTTTTAATTGGTCCAATATATTGCTCTAGTCTAATCACCCTGAATTCAGAGACCTGTTGGCCCAAACAGAGGAGTCACATAAAACAGATTCAGAATATATGTGGAGCCTGCTGTCCCTGAATTAGAGGCGTTGGCAAAATGAGAGGGATCAAAAAGAGTAGGTTCCCATCCAGTAAGAGGTTGCCTTGCCATGGTGGGTGGGCACAAATACTTTTGATCAAAATATATTTGTTAAGGCTACTTTCACACAAGCGTTTTTGCTGCATCCGGCAAAAACGTTTCCGTTACTGATAACACAACCGTCTGCATCCATTATGAACGGATCCGGTTGTATTATCTTTAACATAGCCAAGGCGTCATGAAGTCCTTTGAAAGTCAGTGGAGGACAAATCCATATACTATTGTGTCAGATTGTGTCAGAGAAAACGGATCCGCCGGAACCGTCTTGCTCTGCATGCCAGGACGGAAAGCAAACTGCAGCATGCTGCTCTCCGGTATGAGAACGGAATGCATTTTGGAGCACTCTGTTCTGTCCAGTTACGTTTTGTCCCCATTGACCCTATGACGGATCTCAATACCGGAAAATATTAACGCTAGTGTAAAAGTAGCCTTAGTACCTTGTATTTATTTTTTCTAGTGCATATAGAATTAGTTTATAGTCTATGTTTGGAGAGTGCTGTTGCTGCTCTCCCTGAATTAGAGGCTGGTTAGAGAGATAGAGGTATTAAATAGAGTAGGTTCCCATCCAGTAAGAGGTACACAAGTATCACAGGCGATACTTGTGTAACCAGAGCTGGTTTTAGACCCGTGAGCTGCAGACAAGAGCAGTCATTGGAATCTACCTGCGTAAGCAGTGCTGATCGGCTACAAAGGCTGAAAAATTAGTGCATTGCATCCCACCCCCTACATGCTGTAAGGTAGCACCCTAGGCACTTGCCTATTAGCATTTGACTTGGCCCTGACTTCATGATTTTATACTATTTTTCCAGCAGTACATACACAACGAATTAGGTTATGGCCCAAATAACAACCCCATATATGAGTACTACTGTGACTCTAAAACTCTTACTAGCAAGAGATCCCACATACTTGTACAACATTGACAAAGAGACATACATAAAAAGACACACCTGCCAAGGTTGATAATTTTAATACTCTTTACTTTTGTTAGTGGTTTGTTTTAATATTATAAATTAAAAGTTATGTTTTAGAGTCACAGTAGTCCCCATATATGGGGTTGTTATTTGTGCCATAACCCAATTCGTTGTGTATGTATTTTAAAGTACCCTGGGTCTACTGTAGGGGATAACTTCAGATTGGATATTTTTCCCGGAGAACACAATGATGGAATAAACTTGGAAAGTAGTACAAGTCATCGGTGTGGGGGCCCCCCACCAAGCAGCTGAATGAAGGGGCCGACACAATCCCTAGGCCTGACCCACACCAGACTCTCATATTACACATTGATGACCTATAACGAGGATGCTCAAACTGTGGCCCTCCAGCTGTTGTAAAACTTGGACATCCCTGACGTATAATAACATAGTCCCAAATTTGCAGGGACTATCCTTAATTTTCAAAGACTGTCTGACTGTCCCAAGTAGTGGCGTACATAGAGAAGTAAGGTCCCCATAGCAAGGATGAAACCAGGCCCCCCACACAGGACAGAAGGGTTTCCACCTAAACCCCTTTCAATGACACTTGGGCCATTTTTCCACTGCTTCATTTGCTAAAGGTTGTTCCTTTAGGGGGTAGAGTTCTGACCAAGTTTTTACCTCCAGTAGAAGAGATGATCCCAACTAAGACTGGGCCCCCTCTTGCCCTGTGCCCCATAGCAGTCGCATGGTCTGCCGCTATGGTCCCAAGCCAAAATAGGCATTACTTGTATAAGCCCCACCCACATTTAGGCAGACCCACCTGGTTTAGCCATTCCCAGGGTGGGGCCTATTTGTCCCACATTTACCAACTACAAAGTATATAATATGGACACAGTTATATGCCTCCTTCAAAATCATAAGCTATCCTATCTTTATGGGGGGTACATAACTTTGCAAAGCGCTATATGGGTCCGTTGACATGTTGTAACCTCTCCAATATATGTAAATGTGGCATCTAATCGATCTTGTGCTGTGATAAGTGTAAATACAAGACTGCACAGTAGAGAAGATGACGAACCACAAATCATTTTATTACGACTGGTTGTAATAGGACTGTGGTACAATCCCTGTTTGTTCCACTGACTAGAAAACCCCTGAGGAACAATTGCTTTGAAAAATTGATCATTCATCAATCCTTCCTTGCTGTTCACAATTTTCCTGCAACCCACCCAGCACCAGACGCGCCGTCATGCACGTGGCAGGATACCAAACCTCTGGTGATGTACACCTGGAAGCACTTGGCCCTCAACAGCTGTAGCTGATTTCCATACCCGCTTGGACAACTCCGTCCTTACTCAGTATCAATTGCCTGTCAATTCAGCTTAGCTCCATCTTTGACTGAGCGAAGTCACAGAAGAGGGAACGATCTGCAGACGAATGGTTAAAATTAATTGCTACATAAGAAAAAACGGAAAGATAATTATGCCTGCTTCTCTGTCACTGCTCGAGGGTAGATGACCTCATTAACTTGCTGCTTGTACACAATTCAATTACTAGGAGATGGAAAATACATTTTTAATTACCTCGGTGGCTTGTGTCCCATTCATCTCCATTTGCATGGTGGTTTTTATGGCGATAGGCTCTGAAGAATGGGCAGTATCTTATCCCGATGAGCCTGGCGTAGAAATATCCCTTTGTTGGTTCTTAGAATATCTACTGTCATGTAGAGCACTACTTCTCTTTAGATCACTCAATTTATTTTTGATGACCAAAATCTAACATTTTTTGGTACAGTTGGATATATTTCTCCCACAGAGCTGTAACCTAAAGTATATGGGCCCCATGGCAAAATCTTTGATGGGGCCCCACCACCTGCTATGTGCCATTTTACCCCTAGTGTCGTCTTAGGTGGTTCCTAAGGGCCTTTGCTTGACTGCTAAATGTGTACTTCCTTTAGCTACACCTCAACGAAGCATGGGTAACTTAATTTTACAAAACTGTTATCAAGAAGAACAATTTGGCCCACTCAAATCCAGAATCAGGATGCCAATGGGTGTAAATTAGGTTATAATGGACCATGAGTGATCATAAAAGGTCCATCATGGAACCTGTAAAATGACACCAGTGTGATTAGAACCAGAGCTGATTCATTGTGTTGCCTAGTTCCTGGGCTGAGAGGGCTGAGCTTCACTTCTATCTCTAGTGCTTTATCAATCCCTGTATCAAGCACCGCCCCTGAGGAACCTGAACTGTATGAATTTTGCTTGGAGTGTTTCCTTAAGGAAGTACAATGAGACAAACTTGCCAATCAGTTTTCTGGTGGAAAATGATTCCACCACTGTAGTTCTTGGGAGGTCAAGTACACTTTTCCCCTGGGCCAAATAGTTTCATGCTATACCACGGCCTTGTTAGGCCTCAGCCTACCACTGTTACTGAGGAACAAGGAGCCTTAGGTGGAGTAATCCATAGTAATCCGCCCACATTTTAATTGCCTGATTCCTTGTGGTATTTTCAAGGATCTTTTATTCTTTATCATTTTGTAAGTAAATTACTTGGAATAGGCTTGTCAGATTTAAGGCCTACTCCATGTCAATTAGGAACTAGCCCCTGGGTCACGGTGTTGTATATGAAATATAGATTTGGTCAGCATAATCAACTAGGACGTTGAGCTCTTTATGGTTTGTTAGATCCAAAAAAGAAGGTCCAGAGGTTTCCATTCACTGACAGCATACAGAGAATGTATGGATGTAGCAAGGCAGCGTTTGCAGAGAAGCTGAGATCTTTGTTGGTTTTTCTCCTGAAGATCCAACTCATATTACAATATGGTATTACAAAGCAGCATACAGTATACAGCATACAGTGTGTCATTGAGTTATAAATTTCATTTTTTGTAAAAAAAAATGTTAGATTCACCGTTCTGAACCACCTCCATTCAAGCACTGCCTCTCTGATCCTCCGTGCCATTTCCAGGCTGCAGCTGTGAAGTAACCATATGCCGCACATGACCACTGTAATCAATCACTCAATCGCTGGGCTTAGTGGTTTCCTGCCGTATTTTGCTGAGGTCAGTGATTGGTTGCAGTGGTCATGTGGTAAACTGGAACGTAATCATTGCAGCCAAAAAAAAATAATGTTATGTTTGTAGCGATGGTAAGGATCGTAGCAGCAGTGCTGGAATGGAGGAGGATCAAGATGGTGACTTTTTCAACAAAACATTTTAATTTGGACAATCCCTTTAAGGCTCTTACAAGTTCTATATAAAAGCCTTTAAAACATTAAGTAATACTGTACTCCCATGTAGAGTTATCAGCAAATGATTCTCATTTTAGAAGAGCTTCAGTGGCCCTGTGGCAACACTTCCTTCCTTGGGGCCCAGCTCTTTATCACAGAGACTTTGTGGATCAAAATCTCTATATTCGTGACGGTCCATATCCTGCTACTATCCAAGTCAGTTAAAATTTGAATGGAAATTTTGGATATTTGTATCCACACATTGCCCCTATGACAACATTAAATTTTCAGGAATAAGCATTGCCACAGTTATCACAGTTGGCTGATAGTGTGAAATAATGGCATCCTAGCAAAGTAATATGGTAGCTGGGCCCTCCTTCTCCTAGAATAATATATCACCAAGGGAAAACGTCTCAAAATGGCAACAAGAGCTTTTGTCTTTTTGTGTCATTTACATGTCCTTGAAGATGAATAGCTCTGGGGTTATAAATAAAACTATAGTCACTTAGCATTCCTCTCTTGCCTTGTTGACAGTTACTGTAAGAGAGTCCTCCTCCTTCCACCTCTATCTGGGCTGAGTCATACCTGATTGATTCATTTGATTTGATGACAGTAACTAACAGTTTTTTTCTCCTTTGTATGTTTTAGACAAGCCAAAACTTTCATAATTTCAACTTGAAAAGCAAAGCATCCTGGGAAGGTAGTTCAATGATAACAGCCATGGAGGAAGTAGCTAGCTTGTCCTCTGATTGTAGTTCAATGATGACTTTAGACATGGAAGAAGTAGCTAGCTTATCTTCTGATTGTGTTTCAACGATGACATAAGCCATGGTGGAAGTAGCTAGCTTCTCCTCTAATTGAGGTTCAAGTAAAACATCAGGCTTGGTGGAGGTAGCTGTTTACTCTTCTGATTGTGGTTCAGTGATGACATCAGCCATGGAGGAAGTAGCTAGCTTCTCCTCTGACTGTAGTTCAATGATGACATTAGCCATGGAGGAAGTAGCTAGGTTCTCCTCTTATTATAACTTAATGATGACATCAGCCATGGAGGAAGTAGCTAGCTTCTAATCTGACTGTAGTTCAACAATGATATCAGCCATGGAGGAAGTAGCTAGGTCCTCTTCTGATTATAGTTCAATGATGACATCGGCCATGGAGGAAGTAGCCTTCTCCTTCCATTACAGAAAATAATATAAATAATAAAGGTTAAATGAGGTTTTGCTGTATATTTGTTATCATTTCTTAAGTTTTTAAAACAAAAACGTAAAGGGCTTTGCTTTAAAAAATGCTAACTAATAATGTCCCTGAATGTTATAAACTTACCCAGCAGTCCAGACCCACCTCCCACTGTCCTCCTCCAGCTGGGTCCAGCCACTGGGCTTGTTCTGTCTCCTTACGCAGGCCGAGTCCTGTTTGCCAGAAGGCCTCTCCATCTGAACCCATAGGGTGTGCGCAAGTGTGCCCTTGGGCTCCTAAAGGGCCAGCAGATGCATCCCAATCTGGGGTACTTCAGATAACTTCCCCAGTGGGAGTGTGCCTGAGCAATAAGGTCTCTTAGCATACTAAGTCCCCGCAAAGGTGTTCTGTTCTAGTGTCTGCCCATTTACCAACCTGTGCCTGTTTACCCATATTGACCCTCCACTGTCTGACCTAACCTGTGCCGGTTACCCATGTCGATCCTACGCTGACTGGTCTGACCTCAAACTTGTTACCATATTGCTAGTTCTCCACCAGCCCTGACCTTGGCCTGTTTCTGACTACGATTCTTCCTAACTCATCATTACCCTGCACCGGTGTCTCTGACTTCTGTGGGTTAGCTGTCAACCACACAGAGACTAGTCCAAGAGGTAACAGTCTGGTTGTTCCCCTGCAGCAAAGTCCAGATCCCTGTAGAGGACTTACAGGGTGAATACCAGTGGACAGCTAGGATAATGCCCTTAGGTTTAGCCCAAATTCAAACCTTTTGATTGACACAGTGGTTACACACCCACTGCCCATAACACAACTATGATACAGTATAGCTCCAACATAACTGAATATCTGTTTTGTCATAGTTCAGGTAATGGTTCATCACAAAAAGTCAATGCCCTGGGGTCGCCCCTTGCAGGTAGAGCATTTAACCACATTGATAGAATTAGTGCTCTTCTGTCACTGACTGAAACATAATTACATTTCCTAAGTATGAAAAGTAAATGTGTGTACTCTACGGAGAGCAGATAACACCAAGACAGTTTTATTTTTGTTTTGTGACCCATTAAGTGACAATTATGGTACTCGTGTTTATTAACATCCTAGAAATGGAATGAACTTGCCAGAAACCTTTGCTTGTTCTGCATGAAAAGATTATAATAGAAGGCGCTTGCTGTTCGGCTTTGTTTTAACAGCGGCTCCAAACAACATTTGCAGTTCAAAGAAAAGTACACAGAAGAATATCATGGCGCAACAATTTATTCCATCATCCTCCAAAAAAAAGACTAAAGGAAAAAAAAACACAACAACGCTCGGCTCACTGTTAATTTATAGCTTGGGCTGCCAGACATCTCTGCAGCTTCTGTGCCAAATTCCCATCAAGAATACACACACACCAAATAATTAAAAGAGACGAGAGGGAAACGAAGATTTTTTTCCCCCCTTTGCCGAGTATTCCATGTAATTATAACTCTTTATGTGCGGGCGACAAAAGTGGAATCTACTAAGAACAGGAACTAGATTAGGGATCATGATGGAGTTGGAATAAAGTATTAAAATTCTTGATTATATATTTTATTTTGAGCACCAACCTACTCAGCAGAACTGTATACAGAATACAGTTGTTCCCTGTCGTCATTGGAAATCACAATATAATTTTACCACCTGAAACCCAAACACAGAGGCTTGGGTCCAGTGTACGAAACTGGGGAACCAGAGAAAACCAATGTACTGACACCATGGAAACTCCTTGCAGATGTTACTCTGGTTGGTCCTGTAAAAAGAGAGGTCATTTGATGTGTCTGGTCTTTGGGCGTCAAGGTGTCCAAAAAACTGTCCTCTGGCAGGGCCTTATCAGCTTCTGCACATGGCAGGCTTGGAAGTCAATGTTAGGCCTTGGGCTCCCATGACAATTGTTTGGCAACCCATGTTTCCATCACAATGAACCAGTCGGGTGACAGAGGGAGCCCCCTTCCTCTGTCTAACCACTTAGATGCTTCAGTTGTTATTAAATATGACATCTAAAGGGTTACATGGGCAGGATCGGATTTGTCTCCAATCCCTGCCATTGCAGGCTGGTGTCAGTTTCATAGCACAACTGTAGGGAACGTACTCAACTTCTGAGCCTGCTCCAAATGCAGCGAGCCCCCTGTGGTAGCCGGTGTAGAGGATAGGAGTGGTAGTGGCCCTGATGTAGTGTAGTTATGTCACGGTGTCCTAGCTCAGGCTAGCGCTCTCTAGGATCCATTGCAGTGAAAGTTGCAGCACTGAAGAATGAGGCCGAAATTCAACATAACAAAGTCCTTTTACTAAGTGCAATGTAGAACTTAAGAATACAAACAGTAGCAGCAGGCTTTAGTGTAATTCTCTTCTGGCACTATTGAGGATATTGAGGCAGGTTGGTTGATGGTGATTCAGCATTTAGTTGATACTGGCCTATTGGTTGTTTGGTTATGAGGGTGTCTTTGACCCATTTTCCCTCACTTCACAGCAGTGTCTGTAGAAACTGAATATATCAGGCCACTCTACTGTCTCTTATCCTCTCAATGCTTTACTTGAGGTAATTTAGTAATGGCTCCAGAGAAATGTATAACAGGAGTAGGAGCACTGCAAGCTGCATTCTCAACACACTATAGCTACACAACAACTCCCAAACAATTTGGAGTACCCCTGCTCTGGGGTACTACACACCCCCATGGTAAACGGCAAGCCATCCTCAGGTTGTGTATGTCTCCTCCTGGTAGTCCTGCATCAGATGTTCAAGGCCGTAGTTCTTGCTGACTCCCTCCCTCCCTCCTATTGCTCTGAAGAGACCAGATTAAGGACATAAATGCTTATACATGCATACATTCCCTAGGCTAACAGTTCTAACTACCAGGAAGATATAAAACACTAGAGTTCCAAGGAACAGTCCATGATAGTGCCAAAGAGGGTGCTAGCTATCCTAGACTGCAGCATAAAACACAGTCTCTAGCTGTGGGGCTGTTATGAGTCCTAAGTAACCCACCAGTAATAGAGCTTCTTGGGTCTGTGGCTCTACTCCAGAGTCCCAGAAACACAGTACCCAAGCACACCTCTGACCAGATGCGTTTGAGTCCTGGAGGTGAGTCATGACCCTAAAAATGTTGTGGGAAACAGAACCCCTCACTTGTGGCTCTTAGAGCCTGAAGTCCCAGAATCACAGGTGGGGCCACAAGGAGATCAGGTACTCGTTTGAATCCATTCCTTGGGTGCTGGCTTGTAACATTGCATAAATATCTCAAGGCGCTTGAGGCAAATGACTTGGAACATTGTTGAAAGATCTCAAGTGGGTTTTTTGCTTAACCTAAGAAGAAAAGGCGCAATAGGCACCAACTTGAAATAGATCAAGGGGAGTCTCATACGGCCTATGACACAGGAGGGTGGCAAAAATTAAGAACCCAACAACAAAAAACACACAGGTACCAGTTCCATGTATCTCACCCTCCTGAAGCTTGTTGGGCTCCTAGATATTCAAGCTTTACTGAAGAACGTGAGGTCTGGTTGGAATCCCCAGCTTCTTTTGTAGCAAATGTATCCTTAACTGTGGAGTCCACAGGGCTGTTTTCAGCAGCTGTAACTCCAGCAGGATTCCCATCTATGGTCCTTTGGTGATCTCTTGTGGTGGAACTGGCAAATGCAGCATTGGTGACCTGCAAAGCAGGATCCAGGACTTTGCCCTCCCAGAAAGGGGTTGTACGCATTCAGTACCCGCTTTCGATCTTCCAGGCTGTGTCGAGGCAGAGAAAAGGAATTGCCTGACCCAAAGGAAATGGAGATTACTGAACTCAAAATTATAGTGTGCACTGCTCCTAGGGCATAGACTTGAGGCAGCAGCAGGTCAGAGGCAGATGCTCCTCTTGTTCCTGGCTCCAGTGGCCTGGTTAACTCTACCTGTATCCCCGTCAGAGAGATGTGATTGGGCCTCGGATATTCACAGCCATCTGGAAGGTTCTGCGGTCGTCCGGCTTGGATACCGCCATTCTTGGTTCACTCCAGGGCCTGTATCTAGTGCCAGTCCAGGGTAGCTGTGTCCCACTGCCATATGAAGAAACGTGTGGGCAAGGTGGTGGCGCGGCTGGTCAGCAGCCCCTCCCCCTGGGAGCAAGGGGATCCACAGCCCTGGGTCCTCGTTTGACGGGTAGACTTGCAAAGGCCAGCATACTTACCTGCTTCCTGGCGCTGGGTCTCCGCTACTCTGCTCAGGTCCCTGAATGTAAACTTCTGGATGTAGCTTTAACCTACTCCCCTTGCATCACATAACCATTTGAGATGACACATAGAGAGAAAGTCAACTGTACAACCAGCATTTCGCTGCACCAACATCAAACTGGAAGTTTACATTCAGGGACACATGCGGAGTAGCATAGGTTGGAGAGTGCAGGAGCCTGGAGCAAGCATTGGGAAACAGGTAAGTATGCTTCCCTTCTCATGTCTGTCCAGGAAGGGGGGAGGAGGGGTCCAAAACCTCTCTCAAACATACACAGCCCATTTAATGTAAAAATAAAACATATCCAGCCATATGCCATCTAGTTAGAGCTGGACAATGTATGTTTGTGGATATTTTCTCTTATTGCTACTATGCAAAGCCATTAACTCGCTACTTTAGTGCACTTGGAAGGATTAACTTGCAATATGATGTATGCTGTTGTTTATACTTATACAGTTTTATATTGTGGAACTGCATGTGTTTATTGTATTATATACTGTTCATTTGCACTGTCACTGCAATGTACAGCCAACTAATACTGAGAGACTTTTGGACCTTCTACCTATGCATAGAGAAGCTACTAATTGAGAATATGTAGAGTTAGTTTGTTTATCTCTGGAAAAACTGCTTAGTCATTCTCATAGACTTGTATTGAAATGCTATACAAATCTATGACAGACTGAAATTGCAACATTGTTTCTGTTTAGGCTGTGCTTCTCCAATCTAACTCTCCCACTAGAAGATTCTAGTTCATCTAGAAACTATATACAAGGAGAGCAGTTAGAGCGGTGGTGTACAGATAGGGACCAGTGCTTTGTAAAAAAAGAATCTGCTAGACTGCACAAGAAACCAGTAAAAGACACCGAGATGTGAATACCAGCCCTTTGACCAGAGGGCCAGCCAGATGACTGAGATAGACAAAGGGACATCTAGGCCTTTCCTTAGCAAAGAACCTGGATATGAAATACCCCAGAGAACTACTGCAAAGGGTTAGGTTAACATTATCAAGTTAAATGTGATTAGTTTATAAAGCACTCATCTGTCTATGCATTATGTAAACCTAATAGCAATGTATAGGCAACCAAACTGTGAACATTGGCAGACTGGTTAGGTTACCAAGGTGATGGACTTAGCCCACCCCCTGATTAGGTGTCTAGTCTGAGCAGAGCTAAAGAACGAACGTGTGTGTGAGAGTTCCTGCAGACCAGGCTTAAGTCCAAAGAAACTCTGTCTCTCAGACTTCAGCTGCCAAAGAATCAACTTTACTCCCAGAGTACCCTGAGAGAAGGAGAAAGGCCATTCTAGAAAGTCCAAAACTATAAAGGCTGCATAAGATAATGTCAGTAAGATACTGCTCGTTTATGACAAAATACTTTACTGCTGTGAAAAGGGAATAGTGCTTCACCACCTACCAGACTTGGATACTGCTGGACTTTCCTGCCACCTGTCACCTTCCTTCATGGAAAGTGGACTGATGACCCTAGTGTGTAAGGATCTGCTGGAGGAGGTGGATGGGCTCCACTGACAGTTACAAGACGTTCACTTAGGAACAGAAGTTGGTAAAATCTAGAAGGCAGCAGGGTACATGAGAAGGGGCAGGATAAGAGCATCTACAAAGAAGGAGACAGCCCTGCACAGGACTGGAAGCTGCATCAGAGTTCCAAATGGATATCTGACATCTGACTGCAATCTATTTACCTTCAAAGTGCCTCCAGTGCCTTCATTTGTGGGCACAAGCTGGTTCCCCATATTGAATACTATGGACCCCCTGAAGCTTGGTGCCCCAACTCCCCAATAGGTTATCACTTGATCCAGATTATCTGCTGTGTTTAGTGGGGGTGTCATGTTTTCCATGACTGGAAGACTGACTGATGAAGATATGGAGACCATTAATAAGGGAAGCCATTAAAAAAAAAATCTCACCAAATTTTTTTATTCTCTGATCTGTTCGTAAAACGTAAAAAGGAATATGATGTACACTGTAGTGAAGGTAATATTTTTATATCAGTGTCTGTATTTGTGAGTTATAACCTCCCTTCTCATCCTCAGCTGTGTCATGTGACCAGTACTCGATCTTCCCAATTAACACAGCATCTTATGTGTGGACAAGAAGACAGTTTCTATATGTTTTCCTATGGGAGCCTCAATATCAATCTCATAGGAATGAATTAGAGAAGTAACTGACCTCCTGTCCTGTGTCAGTTGGAGATCAGAGTGTTGGTCACGTGACACAGCTGAGGATCAGAAGGGAGGTTATAACTCTCAGTTACTAGAAGATTACCTTCACTACAGATTACATCACATGCCTTTCTAACAGGTCAGAGAACAAAAAAAAATTGTGGGAGTGCTTCCTTAAGACGTCTTCTATTAAGACGTCTTCTATTCCTAAGAGCTTTCCCCCAAAAAAGAGCACGGGGTTAACTCTTTAAAGTGATATCACTCCTCCCAACAAGCATCCGCCCCGCATTTCGCCGCTGCCAAGCCGAGGGCTGAGCTCTTGTGATTTTACGATTTGTGTAGAACAAATAACACAAGGCTGTATCATCCCCCTACTGAAGCAGAGGCGAAATATCCCGGGTTATGTATCCAGGGGACCATTAGGAAGGTTTTTTTTTTTTCCTTTGAAATTCCTCTCTATTACCAAAACGGCATGTTAAATAATCAGTGCAAGCCAGAACTGAGAATCTCTTTCTGTGATTGTAAGAAGCCATTAAATTATATTGTTTCGGAAAAACAATACATGTGCTAATCACACTGTGAGCATGCGGATCTTAATTTCCCGGGAGATTCGGTTATGAATTTTTACTAACATGTTAATTCTGTGTGTTAATCAGTCGCTGTAGGCTGAATGAATGGATCGGCAATGTAAAATTGTTTGATATTGAAACAACTCTTTTTGACCCTCTCAAATTGGCTCCATTCCCCCAAAGACGGTTAAAGTTAATTAAGCACTCAATAGGTTTATGGTGTTTAAATTAAAATATATTACTCCTCATTGTTTAGTCATCAAGTGAGAGGATCTTTCTCCTCCTGGCTGCCTTGCTGGCTAATAGGCTTATCAAAATTCATGATGTAATGAGGAGGATTTGATGGCCGGACAAGTGTGGTACAGAGTCGGCCTGTCAATCAATGACAAGGGCTATGCCTCAGTTCACCACTAGAGGGCGCATTGCCTCCATGAATATGGCTGGCAACAAATGTATGGCAGGTGAATATACAAAGAGTTTATTCCTTTATATTGAGCTTTGATATTGTTTTAAAGGATCTTTTCCAAGGTGCATACATAGTGGATACATGGTGAATGCATATGGTTACTTTGTATCTTCTACATTTATGTTACTTCAATTGTTTCACTGATATTATTGTCCATTGTAGAGGCGTAACCTGAAACTCCTGGGCCCCAATGCAAAATCTGTAACGGGGTCCCCCACCTACAATGTGCAATTGATAATACTGGTGACTTTTCATGTAATGGAGGGGCCTGTGGACCTCTCAGGTGCCAAGGTCCAGGTAAGATATCTACCTCTACATCCACTATAGCTGTTCACCTGGTCCATTGTGAAGGTTGGCGTTCTCCATTTCAATTTTAAGGAATACTTCACTGTTAAAGCGGTTGTCTCATCTTAGACATTGGTGGTACACCGCTAGGATATGCTACCAATATCAGGTAGGCCAGGGTCCCAACTCTCTCCAGAAAGGAGCCTCGGAAAGTGAAGCACGTGTTGCATGCTCGCCTTTCATTTCTGTGAGAGTTCTGAAAATAGACGAACAAGCGTGCACGGCTCTTTTCTGATTTCCCATGAATGGAGAACACACTGTGCAAGCGTGGCTCCTGCCCCATTCACTTCTATGGGACTGCCAGAAACCCATAGACATGAATGTAGGGCGGCTGCGCTCCGCTTACCTCAGAGGTCCTGTTCTGGACATAGGTGGGGGTTCCAGAGGTGGTACCTGCACCTCTCCGACATTGGTGGCATCCTTGTGATATGCCACCAATGTCTCAGATGAGAGAACCCCTTTAAGTAGACCTGGCAGTGAATGTGTGCATGTGGGGAGGGGGGACACAGTCAGAGTTTCTTAAAACCAACACCATCCAGTGGGTTACATAACTGCATCAGCAGAGTTGTCAACAGTCCCAAATTTGTCAGAACAATCTTTCATTTTCAGAGACATTCCCTGCGAATTCTGCCTATCCCAGGGTGAAAATGGGAGGCGATTCTGTAAATGTGGGTTGGAGTGTTCCCAGGGATGGGTCTTACATACACTGAATTTAGCAATAGGGATGAGTTAACCCGTGGAAGTTCGGGTTCGCCAGGATCAGCCGAACTTCAGGTCAAAGTTCGGGTTCGGGACCCGAACTTGACCCCAAACCCCATTGAAGTCAATAGGGACCCAAACTTCACTTTATTATTTTCCATTATACTATAGTTATATCGGAAAATAATAGCATTCTTAAGACGCAAAAGAATACGGGCTGGGGGTTAAAAAAAAACCCCAATAACTCACCTCATCTACCTGATCGCACTGCTGCAGTGGCTTCTATCTTCATCCAGCAGGACCTGCCAAAGGACCTGCAATATGCATGATGACATCATTGCGCACATCGCAGGTCCTGTTCAATGAAGATAGAAGAAGCTGCTGCAGCGTGATCAAGTGGATGAGGTGAGTTGTTTTTTTTAACCCCTAAATGGCCATATTCTTTTGCACTCTATCTTAAGAATGCTATTATTTTCCAATACAACCATGTTATAACGGAAAATAATAAAATAACCCGAACACTGAACCTGAACCCGGAATAAAGTGAAAAAGTCGGGGTTTGGGTCTGGGTATCCGAACTTGCAAAGTTCGGTACGAACCCGAACTTTGCAGTTTGGGTTTGCTCATCCCTATTTAATCAACAAAAATGTGACCCATCCATCTACTATATTCAACATTACTATCATAGCAAGTACCTGCCACAAGCTGGAGATAACTGCACCTGGATTTATGCAGCTCCTGTTGAGTTCAAGTCACACTGTATAAATCCACATGCAGCTATCTCCCCCTAGTGGGGGCTTTTTGCAGCTAGAATTCTATCATTAATGAAGTAATAAAAACAGAAGACAAAAACAAAATTTCAGGTGTTCTCTGAAATGCACGCAGTCCCTCTCCCTCCCTTTTCTCCATTCTGTAGCCTAGACTGTGTTGCTTCCTCTATTTGTAAGACCTTCTCTGACACATGGAGCTCCAAGTACAAAGCTCAGTGGGTTTCCCCCGTGTAACATGTAAAGTCTCCTTTCTCTCAATGCTCCAGCATGTGTGCCTATGATTTCCTCATCTTTTCTTTCCCTGAACTGTAGAAATTACAATTTCTGGAAAAACCTCATCTCAAGGTGCCCTCTTTGATGTACAGTAAGCTGAATGTGAATCCTGACCTGACCACAGATGCCATTATAATATAAAGGGGATGTCTCCTGTAGGCCCTGTTAGGTCATATGGACATTAAGGAGGAGAAAGACCCTCGATGAGCCAGATCTGAGAGCTGACTTGTAGTAGTGTCTTCCATACTGGCAGTCTGGAGCCATCCTTGCATTACATATTCAGTTGACAGGCCGTCATGTAGTACAACAGAGGAAATGCCTAGCAGGCTGCAGTTATCCTCCAGCAAGATCCGCCGTATGTCAGGGGAGCCAGGAGCGTGGCCCAAGGCGATCAGCTGATTGTCTCAGGTCCTGCATTCTGAACGGGGTTGTCTCTGATCAAACAACCCCTTTAAAAGTATATTACCATAAAGCCTGGCGCTTAGACAGGGTGACGAATCTCTTTAAAGAGACCAGTCCTGTATGGAGACTTACTGGAAGTACTCCATGGTATGGAGACTTATTGGTAATGCTCCATGGGAAACAAATATGCAAAGAGGTACACTGACGAACAAAAGGGTAACAATGTTTAGAACTTTTGACTTTTAGGCTCCATATCTCACCATCCATTACAGCTTTGAACGTGAGACTCCCATGATTTTATAGACAATCATCTTGGCTATCTCATACATAAATTGGACTTGTTACCATTTATCCTATGATTAGTTATGTAGGTCCTTCTCATGTAACTGCATTGTTACTGTTTTGCTCCTGGTGGTGGAACCATCTTTTTCTTCTTGTATACTACACATTACAACCTGTTCTCACATTCTCTAATAGCTCAGTGTGTCATTAGGTTGATTCTCAAGTGAAAGGTCACTGGTTTGATTCGAGAATCAGCCATGAAGAAGATTTCCCGAGAAAAGTGACGCATATTACACAAGTCTGGAATGGTGGCCTGAAAAAAGGTGAAGAAGCCTCGAGTTCAATATCATCATAAGAAGTATTGGCTTGAGCTTGCAAAAAAAGTACGACCAGTGGACAGTAGAAGATTGGAAATGGGTGACTTGATGAGATGAAAGTCAATAGACTGGGCTCTAATGGGTGCAAATGGGTCTGGAAGAAACAAGGGAAAAGGAGGCTAACGGATCGAGAAATTGAAGGAACGGTGGAGGAAGCCTGATGATATGGAGTTGTGTTACAGTCAAAGGCGTTGGATACATGACCAGGATCGATGGTGGTCTCAATGCTGAGCTATATGTGAATATCCTACAAGATGAGTTACTTCGTACACTTGAGTACTATGGGTATGAAAAGGGTTACATGGTGCTCCAGTGGGATAATGACCCGAAGCACACGTCAAGATTCGTGAAGAAATGGTTCATTGACAGTGAAGTAGAGGTTCCCCACAGTCCCCAGGCCTCAACCCAATTGAACATTTGTGGGTAGAGCTGAAGAAAAATCTGTATTCGTACCCGACTCGACCAGTATGCACCAACATTGGGAACGTGTAGAAGGGACCTGGAAAGAGATTTTGTTCGAGACATGCTTGAATCTGATCGAGAGCATGCCCAGAAGGATTCAGGCAGTGCTGAAAGCCAAAGGTGGATTTCCAAAATAATAAAAATTTAAAATTTATAAGTTTAGGAGCAAAACAGTAACAATGCAGTTACATGAGAAGAATCTACATAACTAATCATATGCTAAATAGTTGAAAGTCCAATTCATGTATGAGATAGCAAAGATAATTGTCTATAAAATGATGGTAGTCTCACATTCGAAGCTGTAGTGGATGGTGAGATATGGAGCCTGAAAGTCAAAAGTTCTAAACATTGTTACCCTTTGCTCGTCACGGTATCTCCCAAGGAAGAGAACCATCTCACCAGCGCCACCTATTGGAAGTGGCCCTCTATGAGACAAGATCTGACTTTCCAACAAGCCTTTGACCATCCAAAAAGCCAAAAGCAATGGGAGAGGAGCAAGACATGGTTGAAGAATAAGACAACACCCTGGGTTTGTATGCAGCCATTAACCATGTATCAGCAGCTGCACATAGGTTTGTATGGTAGCTGTATACAAAAAACGGCAGGGCTGTTTGCAAGGTTTCCTATTGTTTTATTTAAAAAAAATATTGGATGCAAATAACCTTGAAACAAATTTCTCTGAACACATGTGTTTTAAAGGGTCACATGGATTACATGGGATGTGACATCCTGTGGACGAAGCACATATTGGAAAGTTCTATATCTTGCTTATATCTGCTAGCAGGCCGCTTACTGTATATTCACGTAGGACCCCTTTAATATTGATATTTGCAGCGCAGTGCTTTATGGCAAGTGAAGAGTTAACACGCGTGGCACAACAACGCATGTATTTTCTTTCAGTAGATGTCCGTACACCTTAAAGTTGTCACATTTCTTTGCATCGTTTGGTTGTGACACCGCTGAAGGCGTACAGATCTTTCCCTATGTCTCTGTCTCCATCGATTCCCGTCTCTTAGGCTTTCTCGGATCTGGCAGATGTTTGTCTTTGCCGTGCATTGTAAATGACATCTCTGTTATTTCATTGTTTGTGTGTTTTCTCTCGCCGCCTTATTTGTTTTACATTTCTTTTTATTCTCTTTCAATTTTGATTGCGAGGTTTGTCATTTCGTGGGACAACAGAAATGTTTTAACTTGACAGATACACATCTAGGTTGGATTTAAAGAGAAAACAGGGATGCTATGTGTGTGCGGATGTTTTGCTTGATGTTACTTCAAATTGCCTGGATTTTTTTTTCTTTCTTCTTTTTTTAGAGCCTTAACAGTAATTTATGTCACTGCCTGTAGGTGGCACTGTTGCTACTGTTTGCTATAAGAGTTCTCTCTTGAACAGATCCTATAGGCACTGACAGGAACACTGACACCTGCTGTCTGTAATGTGGTACTGCATGCTTATACATTGAAATTATGTTTTTCTCAGTAGTATGACACTTTGTCAGTGGTGATGGGTTAGAAATATAACAAATCACTAAAAAAAATATCTGAATGGGTTACTTTTGCAAAATAGTATGTAGATCGATAATATTTTAAATTAATGTTAAAGAGGACCTTGGGAAAGGGATTTGACTTTTCAAAATCAGTACCTGGCACAGTAGCAGATGTTTACTAGATGAGATAGGGCACATTTTTTTCAGATCCGCTGCTCCGTTTTGCCCACGTTCTGTTTGGCGCCTCATATGCTAATCAATAGCATTGGTACAGGGAGGAGGAGACTCAGGGGGACATCTCCTTCACAGACTCACAGCCAGGGAGAGCTGTTTTTTCTCAATGGCTATGACACGGTCCACTGTGATTGGAGCACGCCACAGCCAGGGAGAATGAGACGTCCCCTGAGAAACGCTGGCTCCCCGATGCGACTGATTAGCATATGGGCACCAAACAAAACGCTGGGCACAGCGGCAAAACGGAGCAGCGGATCTGAAAAAAAAGTGCCCTATCTCATCTAGTAAACATCGGCTAAAATGCCAGGTACTGATTTTGAAAGCTCAATTCACGTGAAAGGTCCTCTTTAACATAAAAAATCACAGCAAGACTGCAAGTAAAACCTATGCTTTTCCATAGAAGGGCATTTCCTGATACTGTTTCTTTATGGCCTACCTCAGTTATAAGGCAACATTCCATAAATGAATAGAATAGGTGAATATAAGAAACTTTGTAATATATCTTGTTAAAGAAAAATGCTTCTATTTACTTCTATCAGGTAGGCCGATGGATGAGAAACACACAAACTGCAGTTTCTTTGCGCTGCTACAAGTGACAATTTTGAATCTGCTACATCTAGTAGGATAAGGCTCTATCACTGGTTAGAGAGAGATAATAAGTCACTTACTAGTTGGCAGTAGCCTCCTCCTCTCTTCATAGTCTTTTGTGTGTGGGGCTGGAAACAGAGACCAAGCTACTAGATATAAGAGGCTGAGTGAAGGGAAAGTGGAGGAAAGCTGCCTGATAAGCCCAGGAGGAAGCATCATTCTTTAATAAGATATATTACAAAGTTTGTTTTTGTTTTTTTATAATTCACCTGTGGTATTCTTTCTAAAAACTTGTTTATAAATGTACGTGGACTGTAAGTAAAGATTTGATGACGGTGAAATAACATATACTAACAGTCAATCACAAAGCAAGGTAGGAAAATGGTCTAACTTATTACTGTAGGGTTCAGGTGTAACTAGATGGGGTGGGGGGTGTCCAATCAATGCCAGGGTCAGACTGTGCAGAGACAAACTCCTAACTGGTAACACCCAGTTGGCAAATCATTCACACACTTCTAGTAGGAATAATAGTGGTACAAAATAGTGTTTAATGAAAAGATGCTCCAGAATTGTTATTAAATGGGGGATGCAAGTAGTTACTGAAAAGAAACATGTCATGGGAGGGGAAGGAAAGTGCTGTTAGAGTGTTTACAGTGCTGAGCAACTTTAGCTGGGTGGACCACAGTGACCACAGAGATTTTTAAAGGTCAGGATGATGTTTAAAGGGAACCTAACTTCTGGCAGTGTCATAGGTCCATGTCAGATGTTTGGATCACTTGGGATCCAGGTGCTAAGTTCCTCACCAACGGCTAAAATGAAGAGGCAGAGAAATTGAGCCCAAAAGAAACGAAGGAGCACAGCTCTTAGCTGAGTACTTCTGCCCCTTTGATTCAGCATTAAGACCCCCAATGACCAAAACTTCTGACAAGTTGCTATATCAAGCTTCAGTCACAAGGCAAAGTCAGTGTTCCGAAGAATTCAAGATAGTATTCAGCTAATTATAGGATTTGTCTGAGATTCTGATGTTGATGATCCACAAGATAGATCATCAACATCAGATCGGCGGGGTCTGACTTCCTGCACCCCCACTAATCACCAGAACTATGCAATCTCTTCCTCATTGAGTGACGTCACGTTCACCGGTCACATGACCTAAACGCAACTCAGTTCGATTCCAGTGAATGGGGCTGAGCTGCAATACCAAGTACAGCCACTATGCAATAGATGGCGCTGTGCTTGGTGAGCTGTGTGGAGGCTGCAGCGCTCATGGGAGCTCCACGGCTTCCTCAAACAGCTGATCGGCGGGGGTCCTGGCGATCTGATGAATTATCCTGAGGATAGGTCATCAATACCAGAACCTAGTGTTGCCTGCAACCTGATTTATAGAGAGAATCACTGAGGCCATGTGATGGTAATGCCCCAATTTTACCATAACTTCACCAACTGCCGCCCTGTAGCCCCAACCTAAGAAACCTTATGATCTCCTGGATCCTTCTTTTCTGAATCATGCTTGTCCCAGTTCCCTCAAATCAACTTTTCTTCACTTTTTTTTAGAATTGCATGGTGCCAGTAAAGTACTCCTTACAATGGTCCTCCAAGTATTTCGGCTTTGTCTGTTGAGTCAGAGGAGAGGGTGATCGAGTCTCTCTGGCATTTCCTTAGCCCTCATGCGCCTCCTCATAGATTGGCAGCAGTCCATAAAACATGTTTGAGCCAGGCTGAACCATTGAACTTCTGTACATGGTGTTCAGCCGGTGCCAGGTATTCTCGAATGCATCACTGTGGATGGGTGGAGCAGCAAAAATTAACAGGTTAGGGTGGGTTCGCATAACGTTTTTCCCATCCTTTTAACGTATACAAAAAAAGTGTGCATTAAACGGATGCCTCAGACTGATGTCATACAGTGGCATTCATTCACCATAGAGATCAATTGTAAAAGAAAAACACACACTTTTTTCTAGTGGCCTCTGCAGGATACAAGAACGTGGTGTGCTGCGTTTTTGTATCCTTTTTTCCAACATATACGTCAAACGGAGGCATAAAACATGGCGTGAACCCAGCCTTACTGCATACACTGTTGGCAGACACGGCACAGACAGAAAGTTTGCAGACCATCCTTTCCGAATTTTCATACAAATTTGCCTAAAATTTATGATGTTATTATTAATAACTTTGGCTCATCAATACATTCTAATACTGTACGGAGCGCTCACTCCGTACAGTATTGAAACAAAGTTTTATGCAAATCGACTTCTGATGTTTCATCTGAAGTTGATTCGCTCATCCCTAATTAAGAATAAAGTGTAAAATAAAAAAATAAATACATAAATAATACTTACCTAATCCATTTGTTCACTGTCTTGCTTGAAGGTCTGGCGTGGCCCGAGATGACGTAATTACGCCGGCCATCGTGGTAACGTCATATGTCACGGCGCACAGGATTTCGGCCAAGATCTTCAAGCAAGATGGCGGTGGTCGGCCCGTCGCGAGCAAATGGATTAGGTTTTTTTTTTTTTTTTTTATTTTTTTTTTACACTATCTCAGGTTAATTCGATTCGCTACCGCGAGGAAATGCGGCTTTCCGGTGAATCGAATTTATCCTGAAATTCATCCACTTTGTGGACCTCGATTCTCTCATCATTAGTCATATGCACTACTTGGGATTCAAATGCCTTAATTTGGGGGCTTGCCCTATAGAAATGGGTGAGCAATAAGGTAAAAAATAAATTAATTCCATGCTGACCGCTCTACTTGTACAAGTACAATACTGGCCCTGCGCCGGATGAAGGACAAGGGGTCTGAAAGCTGGACTGTCCGGCCTAAAACCGGACCTCTGGCCACCCTAGGGGCAGGCTGCTGTGGACGTCAGAGTTAAAGTGGAGGGCGCTGTGGATGTTACTGTTAAGGGGGCAGGCTGCTGTCAAGGTCACTGTTGAAGGGGTGGGCAATGTGGAGGTCACTGTAAAAGGGGCAGTCACTGTGGAGGTCTCTGTCAAGGGGGTCAGAAATGGTAGAGGTCAGTTAAGGGGACTGTAACCTGTGGTCAGTGTTAAGGGGCGGGTGCTGTAGAGGTCACTGTTAAGGGGACAGGCCCCTGTGGAGGTCACTGTCAAGGGGGTGAGGTTCTGTGGAATTCACTGTTAAAGGGGCAGGCTGCTGTGAAGATCAAAGTTAAGGGAGTGGGCTGCTGTGGAGGTCCCATTTTAAGGCGACAGGGCACTGTAGGGGGGTCAGTGTTAAGAGGTGCGGGGCTGTGGAGGTCACTGTTAAGGAGGCGGGGTGCTGTAGAAGTCACTGTCGATATCTTTTAACGACACACACAAACATTAAATGAAATAGATGAAATATACCTGGGCAAAGCCGGGCCCTTCTGCTAGTACTTTAAATAGTGTATTTTATGCAATTCTCCGATACATTATTTAAAGCAGCCGCTTTGCAAATAATACGATCTGTCTGCCCTCTTCTAATAAAAGCAATGCCACCCATTCGTGACGGACCGATTCATTGTCATTTCTCCATAATCTGGAACATCTATGGTGCTTGTAAGAACGACTTAAGCAATGCAGATTCAGGCAGAGCATCGCTTCATCAAAAGACTATCAGCAACCTCGCCGCAGCCTTATTGTCCCCCGGGAGCGTGACTCGCGAGTGTAATTCTTCCCCTGAAATAAGTGTCATGGGCAGGACTGGTATAATTTGCTGATATGATAACAAAAATAGCATTAAGCCGGTAATTACATCCGTGTTCCATATTTCAGAGGACATCATACCGAGGGAAATAAAGAGGGTTTTTTTTTTCTACCTAACCTGGTCAATTTTTTTCCCATAACGGCAATGAAGCGACTTACTCAATGGGATTTTAACATGTGTTCAATTTACAAAATGTGTTCATTAACGCGGGCCTTTGCCCGAGGTTAAAGACTGGCGGCTTGTAAATATTCTCGAGTTTCAATCAAGCAGAGTCGCTCTTCTATCATATTATTACCGCTCCGAGACAATAAGAAACCTTTTAGACAATTGTCGACTTCAGGCACCGACTCCATATTTCCTCCAATCTGAGTCCTCGGCGCGGAGGTGTAATGAATGTAATAAAAGCTGTCATAACTTGCAACATTTTAAACATGGCATTAATTATAAAAATCGGTGTAATTTGCACCGTTGTGAAACTGAACCGCAACACCTCTCTATAATCATCTGAAAATATAGACAATCGGGTGTCATGGGGTTAATAAAAGAGAAGACGAAAACACATCTCCAGGTGAAATCTTTGCCCTTAGAGGAGGTTTGCATCAACATCCTTTAAAATAATTATTTATAAAGTTATTTGTAATTTTGTAATATATTTCTGTTACCTTTGTTGCTCCTATCTCCCGTTCCAGGCTGTGGTCACATGACCATGCAGCTCTTTCTTATTTCCTGTGATGTTATGTCCATGGGCGGGGCAGTGACAGGGGAGTGTCTATGTAACTAGCTGGGTGGGAGGAGCTATAAACTAGCTGGGAGATGTAAAGGCAGTGATAGGGGAGTGTCTATGTAACTAGTTGGTGGGAGGAGCTATAAACTAGCTGGGTGTTGTTAGAGGAAGTGATAGGGGAGTGTCTTTGTAACTAGCTGGGTGGGAGGACCTATAAACTATTTGGGCATTGTTAGGGGCAGTAATAGGGGAGTGTCTATGTAACTAGCTGGGTGGGAGGAGCTATAAACTAGCTGGGAGATGTAAAGGCAGTGATAGGGGAGTGTCTTTGTAACTAGCTGGGTGGGAGGAGCTATAAACTAGCTGGGAGATGTAAAGGCAGTGATAGGGGAGTGTCTATGTAACTGGTTGGTGGGAGGAGATATAAACTAGCTGGGTGTTGTTAGGGGAAGTGATAGGGGAGTGTCTATGTAACTAGCTGGGTGGGAGGAACTAAAAACTAGCTGGTGTTATGGGCAGTGATAGGGGAGTGTCTATGTAACTAGCAGGGTGGGATAGCTATAAACTATTTTGGCGTTGTTAGGGGTAGTGAAAGGGGAGTGTCTATGTAAGTAGCTGGTGGGAGGAGCTATAAACTAGCTGGGTGTTGTTAAGGGCAGTGATAGGGGAGTGTCTATGTAACTAGCTGGGTGGGAAGGACTATAAAGTAGATGGGCTTTGTTAGGGGCAGTGATAGGAGAATGTTCATGTAACTAGCTGGGTAGGAGGAGCTATAAACTACCTGGGTGTTGTTAGGTTTGGTGATAGGGGAATGTCTATGTAACTAGCTGGGTGGGAAGAGCTAAAAACTAGCTGGTGTTATGGGCAGTGATAGGGGAGTGTCTTTGTAACTAGATGGTGGGAGGAGCTATAAACTAACTGGGTGTTGTTGGGGTAGTGACAGGGGAGTGTCTATGTAACTAGCTGGGTGGGAGGAGCTAAAAACTAGCTGGGTGTTGTTACCACAGCGATAGGGAAGTGTCTATGTAACTAGCTGGGCGTTGTTAGGGGCAGTGATAGGGGAGTGTCTATGTAACTAGCTGGTTGGAGAAGCTATAAACTAGCTGGGTGTTGTTACCACAGCGATAGGGGAGTGTCTATGTAACTAGCTGGGCGTTGTTAGGGACAGTGATAGGGGAGTGTTCATGTAACTAGCTGGCTGTTAGGGGCAGTGATAGGGGAGTATTCAGATCCAGTTGTTAGTTTGTATTTGGGCATAACTCTAAGTCCAGATTCAGTCTTTTAAATATGGTATCTGCTCAGTTTTACACAGCAGACACCTGGAGGCATTCTCTGCGATTGGCTATAATGCCAATTGTGGACATTTAACCCTCAGATATCATGGACAGTGGAGACCACGACATCTGAGTGGTGTAACCTCAGGAACATTGTGCTCCTGGGGCCCGAATGCCTTTCCTGGCCAGAGATCAAGGGAGTCGTTCATTATTTTGTGGTAGCCTCAAGCCTGCTAGCGGCTCTGGTATCTACAAGAGGGATGTGCCTGTGACAGGGCGACACAGGAACATAATGAAACTCCCATAAGCTGCAATTTAAATTCAAGGGGACTCACAGGGGTTGCCTCACTTCAGCAAATGGCATTTATCATGTAGACAAAGTTAATTCAAGGCACTTACTAATGTACTGTGACTGTCCAGATTGCCTCCTTGCGGGCTCGATTCATTTACCCATCACATTATATGCAGCTCGTATCCAGAGGTGTTCACCTCGCAATACTGCAGCAGTGCCCGTGCCTGCACCTTTCTGGTGGCCAGGACCATAGGAGTGCATATAGGCCATCACTTTTTTCTATATTGTGCAAGCACAACAACCGCTGCTGGAATGCAGAGTGGTTGTAACTCCTGGAAACGAGCAGTGTGTAATGCTGTAAAAATGAAACCTATAAAACTGTGGAGGAATTGCAGGTTTTTTTCCCAATTTGACCATATATGAAAATGTTTTCAGCTTTCTACGACATTGTTAAGTGAAGTTAATCAGTGCAGAAGTTTGGACCCTTTTAAATTAGAAAAAGACAGGAACACTAAAAAAAAAAACTATTAAAACAGCATACATTGTATACAAACAATCTAAAAGAAGGTGTATTTAGCTTCCAATAAATATTCATGAAACATTTATGTCTTCAAATTTTCAGTCACATTCAATTTGTTCCACGTCAATTAACATTTCCGCACAATATTCTAGATTCTAAAATAAACCTAAGTAGCTAAACATGTAGATAACGGCGTTGTAGGCTTCATATTCGAGAGACATGGTGACTTAAAGGCTATGTATTCCTTTGGAGGCAATTTTTTATGATTGCATTTAACTTATTTTTGGCTAAAAAACATTTTCAATAGGTCTTAAAAATATTGAGCCGTTCTGTCACAAAGGGTTTCTGTTTTTCTAACTGTTTGACTGGTACTTTCACTTTGTGCAGGTCATCTAATAACACTTTTCTCTAAATTACTGAGTGGTCATAAACACTTATTTAAGCCACATTCTTATCAGTAAGATAAGAACTGAGCTATAATAAGTGTTTATAATGTGTGAGAGCAGAAATAAGGCGTCTGTCTGCTCCTCGGATGACGGAAAATCCACAGGCAGCTAGTAGAGCATCTCAGCTCTGTACACAAAAAATGATTCTATATTGTAAATAAAGACCAATTGAAAAAATGATTTTTTGCTCAAAATAAGTACAATTCCATAATAAAAAAAAATTGCCCCCAAAGGTGTACATAGCCTTCAATGACAGCTCCAGTGTATAAGTAGATTTACCTTAACTATACAGCTCCAACATACAATACATCATATATAATCTCTGATTAATCCAGCAGCCCCGGGGCATTTGCTTTTCCCTTCATATCTTCAAATGAAGAGGCAAATCAAATTCTCTGTTTGCTATCTTACCACAGAGAAGGGTGGGATAAGCTCCTTTGGCGCCCAAAGCTTAAAGGGGTTGTTCCACAAATAATATTCTAGTTTTTAAACCAGCTCCCGCATCTGAATACTTTTGTAATTGCATGTAATTAAAAACTCAGCATAGCCACCGAGTTATTCAATAAAATGTATCTGCAGAGCGCCACCTGATGTTTGTTTTTTTTTCTTGTTTCTTTGTCCCACTTACTGAGATGGCCGCACATGCTCAGTTTCATTCTTCAACTGTCTCCTGAGCTGTGAGGAGAATGGACACGTCCCCTGAACTGCAGCAGAAAAGACACTCCCCTTGAGCTGTCAGCATGATATAAATCTAGCAGAGCAATGAATGTGGAAATCTCTGGATCCATGTGAGGTACAGGGCTGGTTCCAGCTTTGTTAGAAAAAGATTATCATGTACTATAAGATGTCATATTTTCATTTTTTATATGAGTCATGGGAGAACCCCTTTAAGTAGATGTTATGCAGGTATAGAGGGGCCAAGGTAAACAATATAGAGGCTGCAGCCATGAAACAGAGCATGTGCGGCCTTCTCAGTGAGCAGGATAGGAAATAAGAAAAACAAACAGCAGGTGTCGCTATGCAGATATATTTTATTGAATAACCCAGCGGCTATAGAAAATTTAGAATTACATGCAATTACAAAAGTATTCAGATCCAGGGGCTGGTTTGAAAACTGTTATATATTTTTTGTGGGACAACCCCTTTAATAGCCCCATTCTCTTGAATGGGACAAAACCAAAATACCTACTATATGTACGAAGTGCCATTAGACTGACTTGGGTATGACAATGAAGAGGGCACATCACTTGTGCCACCAAATTTATGAAGTTTCTCAAAACAATTTTAGAAAAACTACCAAGGTCCTGATTTATCAAGGCCTGCGCTGCCGGAGGAGACATGTCATTTACATGGCTCCTCTGGCTCTCCATGTGACGGAACGAAATCTATTCACGATTTCAGTCAATACTAACGCCAGTTTTTGGCGTAAATAATGATTTATTAGCCAGGACCAATGGCCCCGCCCTCATCACGCCCCCTTCCGTAGAGTTGGCGAGGGCAGTGTAAAATGCAAATTGCAACTAGAAGTTTTGCAAATGCATTGAAAAGTTGCAAACCAGAACTCAACCACAATCCAGAATTGAGAGAAAGTGGCTGGAAGAAGCTATACTGTATAATCAGATTCTTAGAATATGCATATGGCGGTACATTAGTGGAGTTAGGCGCTAGACAGCTTAGATGACCGGCATTGTTTACAGCACTACAACAATACCCATCTCTATCCGTCACAAATCAGGCACTGGCAGCACATCTGCTTTGCGGGTGGAGAAAGCCGTTACCTTCGTGTAGTTAATTAAAATTAGACCGTTTATCAGAACATTAATGCTTCCCCCAATTATTCTTACTTTATCTTGCTTCTCAGAGGGACTTAATTTTTATGTATGCAATTTACAAATGATAGAGAGGGACATAAATTATGCGACAGCTACAGCGTAATTAAATTGACTCTGGCTGGATGACCCGATATTTACCTGCAAGCAACAAATGCAGTATATTATCACAAAATATTTTATTATACTGGGGGGGGGGGGTGAGAATAAAAAATAATTGTACTGAAAAGGACACTGAATATCTTAATCACTAAATAATGTTTCTCATCCTGCCTTTCTGAAAAACTATAGTATAGCGGTGCAAGCATGGTGTAGATTCTCAGTACTTCTGTCACATTTTTACAACATAACCCTAAAAATAATAAATGACCCCCCCAGTGCTTAAATTGGGTTTTTAAAGATTTTTGGCGCCTTTTTTTCCCCTCTGACTATCTAGATTTATTTTTTAAAAATCCTGACATCATGCTGTTTTCACTCTGAGCCTAACACTTCCTGTTATGTCATTTTTCAGCAGTCATCCTATTATCCCGAGCAGGATCACAATCACTGTTAACATTCGTATTCAGATAACACGTCACAGGTCACAAAGAAATGATAAAAAAAAGGTGCTGATCGATGCCTATCTACTATCCCTCCCTGTAAAATGACCTCTGCATGGGTCACAGAGCATGCCCACAAGACTTTATCCTAGAAGTCAATGCGTAATCTACAAAATACAAGTTTGTAAGGTCCACGTGGCTGCTGTAAAGCATTTCTCTAAATATAGCAGCACAGGCAGAATGTCTGCCCCGGTTATGTAAAAAAAATAAAATAAAAAGGAATAAAAACATTTGTATTCAGAAAATGAAAAAATAAAAAAATGTATTAAGCATCTGGCTTTAATTCATAAGGAAACGCAAACATCAATTAAAAATAAAAGATATAATAAAAATAAAAAAAAAACATTACATATTTAACTGTTTAAACATTTATTTAAAGGGATCATCTCATTATTAGGGCATATTGACATTACAGAGGAAGACCACCTGCTCGGAACCCCTCTCCACCTCTGCCAGCCAAAGCGAAGAGTTTAAGAAGCTCCCACGCTGGTGGACCCAACCACTCCATAACTGGCCGCCATATAATACTGCTTCGGCCATTACAGTTGATAGCCATCAGTGTCAGAAGGGGGGCAGTGACGGATCATGATGGGCCAACCAAGAAAACCACAAAATGGGAAAGTTGATACTTTATTTAGCTATTTCTCAGTTGCGCCAGTATAACAGATGCTGAACACCCAAAGGAGGCATCCAAATACTGCATCCCTTATAGCACCTATAGGGGTTCTGACGCAGACTTACACCATAGCAGTAAAATCATAATCTCCCTTTATAGTTCTATAAAAGTTCCTTCTATTTCAATATGATCGCTTGCACAGTGCTCCTTGGGATGTTTAAAGCTTGGGAAATCTTTTGGTATCCAAATCCGGCTTTAAATGGTTTCTGTCACCAGTTTTTTCGGTATGAATCAGGCTGACATTAGAGATGTGCTAATGTCACCTGATTCCAAATATATATCTGTTTTATTTACTGGTGCCCCCATTTTTATATAAAATGAACTTTTATTTTATGCTAATAAGGCCTCTAGGTGCAAGGGGCGCTACCCCTGCTTCTAGAGGCTCTGTTGATTGACAGGACCAGGCAGAGAAGAAACACTCCATTCACCATAGCTTGCAAGGACCTTCAATGATGTCATGACCATGTGATCAGTCACATGGTTAGGATCACACAAACAGCCTGTCTCCTCCTAAACCATGTGACTGATCACATGGTCATGACATGCTATGGTGAATGGAGTGTTTCTTCTCTGCCTGGGCCTGTCAATCAACAGAGCCTCTAGAAGCAGGGGTAACGCCCCTTGCACCTAGAGGCCTAATTAGCATAAAATAAAAGTTCATTTTATATAAAAATGGGGACACCCGTAAATAAAACAGATATATATTTGGAATCAGGTAAGATTAGCACATCTCTAATGTCAGCCTGATTCATACCGAAAAAACTGGTGACAGAAACCCTTTAAACTTCTCCACAACAGTATCACGGACCTGCCTGGTGTGTTCCTTGGTCTTCATGATGCAGAACCCTGAGACTATCACAGAGCAGGTGCATTTATACGGAGACTTGATTACACACAGGTGGATTCTATTTATCTTTATCAGTCATTTAGGACAACATTGGATCATTCAGAGATCCTCAATCAACTTCTGGAGTGAGTTTTCTGAACTGAAAGTAAATGGGCCGAATAATTTTGCACGCCCAACTTTTCAGTTTTATTATTACAAAAAAAGTTTAAATAATCCAATAAATTTCGTTCCACTTCACAATTGTGACCCACTTGTTGATTCTTCACCAAAAATTTAAAATGTTATATCTTTTTGTTTGAAGCCTGAAATGTGGCAAAAGGTTGAAAAGTTCCAGGGGGCCGAATACTTTCGCAAGGCACTGTATTTTTAAAAGAACTGAAGACAAAATCTTTCTTACAAAAAAAAAAACGTTTAATAAAATACTGGTGTTAATGTGATACTGGTACATACAGATCTCCAGCTCCAATATTCTGTAACAGAAAAAACTAAAATCCTATATCTGTAAATCTGACAGACCATATGTTTATAAAGAAATTTCTGTACAAGGCTGAAGGCATTAAAAAAAAAATAACCTCGGTATTCACAAAATAAGTTTAAACCATTTACTGCCACTACAGTTTTAATACATTATACTGGGAAGGAAAAACAAAAACAAAAACTATAGCTTTTTTGTAAATCACATTTAAAAAAATTAGTTCATAGATCTCTTTCCAACACTAAAACACTGGGTAATTCTACCCATTCTGAGGTAATGGATATAAGTTTGTGATGGTGCAAATACTATGGTATAGTAAGTCAAGTGAATGAGAAAAAAAAAAAAAAAAAACACAGTCCTTTTCATCTCATTACAACTCATCGTGGTTTCTGGTGAGATCTTCTCCATAGTTTGTGGCCTGGCTGCCCACAAACATATTCCAATTCTGTAAGATCTCGTCTTTGGTCAACATTTTATCCTGCAATCAGAAAATATACAAGTTGTAATAAACAAAAAAAAAAGAATTATATTACAGCTTTTTTTTTTTTTTTTTACAATAAAGCACGTAATAAAATGCATTCCAAATGTGTCGGTGACGCACACAGTGATGCGTAAGCACTTGTACTTTTTATGTTTTTTTATTTTTATATAATTTTATTATTTTATTTAAATCGAGATTTTTATCAAGATGTGTGCTGGAGAAGAAAATTTGATGCCTGCAGATATAATTGTGGGGATCCTGTTCCTGTTGCGAATATAGAGTTACCTGCCATGCCAGTCTTGAAACCACGAGTGAAGCTTACACATACGGGGTATCGGTGAGCTGGCTGTTTACGTTTTTTTTTTGTTTTTTTTTGCTTAGTTTTATCTTACACCTTACCAATCCCCTGACACCCCCATACTGATGCTTCCTAAGTCCCCCGTTGGTCTGTTCCCCCGTTCCAGCGATGACATGGTGATGTGACATGTGACTGCTGTAATCAATCCCTGGGTGCAGTGGTGTTGACATGTCACCACTACAGCCAGGTATTGACTGCAGTAGTTACACGTCGATACGTATCCACAGGATAGGTGATAAGTCTGATTGCTAGGGGTCCCACAAATCACAAAAAGGGGTCTTTCCCCCCTCTTGAACACATGGGACTGAAAATGTTGCACTCAGCAATCTGCATCGGTCCCATAAATTTGGGATAAAAAAAATTGTGGCTCAATTCAAACGATTAAAATAATTACATGAACTATTGGTAAAATGGTATTTGCATGAATAAATGTTATATTTCTCTGCACTCAGCATGCAAAACACTAATTTTTCAACTGGAATCCCATAAAAAAGATGCTACTGCTGCCATGTACTTGTTATGTCGCCCCCTAGTGTACTTTTGTTTCTAGTCAAAACATCCACCTACTGTGTTCAATACTGGTGGTCACACATGCTCAGTCAGACCAAATGGACACATTAGGTATGTGTTCTGAAAGGGAATTAAAAACACGTATACAACAACTGTTTTTAAATCATTATTTAAAATAGAACTCCAATTGAAAAAAAAAATTACATTTTGTGCGATCTAACAGGGAAATCTAATACTTAATTATGGGACAATCCCGTTAAAAACAGGTCTAACTGGTCCAGTCGCTGTAGAAGTGAAATACCTTGTCCCCATCAGACTCGTATATCAGATGCCTGGCTTCAGCCTGCGCATGGTCATAATCTTCAGGAAGAATCCAGTGTCGGATTTCATCTTTGTCCATTTTTCCGTCCTTGTTAAGGTCACGGAAATCGGAAAACTGTTCCCTTTCGGTGGCTACCCAGTCCGGTTCTGGAGTACCCTCTTCGTGTGAAAACATGTCCGCTGCAGACAAAAAGGGCAGTCAGTTATCTGTACAAATATTTGTTTCCTAGATTAGAAACGCACATATAAATATTAAGATATTCAGCACAAGTAGGCCAACATTTAAAACATTAAAAATACACAGAATGGAGTTTGCTGAAATATAGTCAACTGCATCATTGTGCTGAGACTTCTGCTGGGAAGGGGAGAGAGAGCTGCAACAGCTGTTATTGACAGGATGATCCCTGCTTGATGACAGGTTCCCTTTAACTTGTTGATCATCCTCATCGGCAGACAGCATACTCATCCTGCTAACTGCACTGGCTCTGCAAGTGTGCGCGTACAAGCAGGCCAATGGCTGTAATGCACGACGGTGCCTCCGTTCTAATAGCAGAGATCAGAGCAAATTCAACAGCTAAGTTGTTAGAGGGGGCTCCTTCTGTCAGCCCATCCGCTCCTTGTAATATGATCACGAGCTGCTGATATTTACCATGGCGCCGGGGGGATGGGGGAACAGGGGGGTTATAACGACCACCCTTATGCCAAAATCTACCTATTAGGCAATGCCAGTTGAGCAGCCTAAAGGGCCCTTTACACAGACCGGCAATTGAACAGATAATCGCTAACCAGCTTTACTAGTAACGTTGGTTAGCGATGATCTGGCGGTGTAAATGCACCGCCGTGTACCCGATGAACGAGTGAAATGCTCGTTCATCAGATAATCGTATCTTTTGTGCAGCATGAAAGATCATCGTTTCCCAGTGGCAGACTGTGCCGTGTAAACAGGATCTGCTGCTGTACAGAACGGGGAGGAGCGATGGCATCAGTGATCGCTCCTCCCCGTACTCTGGAGGAGATCGCTGCATGTAACAGTCCCATTACACGGGAGGACAATCTAGCAGATTGTTGGGAAGGAAGAGTTCCTTCCTGACAATCTGCCGATCGCTAGTGGAGGAGACCGACGCATTTACATGCACCGATCTCCTCCAGGGTATGGGGAGGAGCGATCACTAATGCCATTGCTCTTTACCATACAGACTCGTTGTTTCCCAGCAGCAGATCGTGTTTACACTGCCTCTGGGAAACAATGATCTTTTGTGCTGCACAAATTATCCAATTACCCGATGAACGAGCATTTCGCTCATTCACTGGGTAATCGGCAGTGCATTTACACCGCCAGAAAAAAAAAAAAAAAATCGCTAATGAGCGCTCATGTTATCATCCGTGCACGAGGAGAAGCAGCAGTGGCTGTACGGGGACCAGGAGCGGCACAGGGAGCAGGGCAAGTATATTCATTGTGAGGGGCCCATCATATGGGGGGGGGGGGGGGGGGGAATTTGTTAGTCTTGGATAACCCCTTTAATGCACTCGTCTCCTCCGCTAGCGATCAGCAGATTGTCAGGAAGGAACGCTTCCTTCACAACAATCTGCTAGATTGTCCTCCCGTGTAAAGGGACTCTAACAGGCTGCCTATAAAAAAAAATAAAAAAGTACCGGTCATCAAAATCTACCTATTAAGCCATGCCAGTGGAGTAGCCTAATAGGCAGCCTATCAGCGCTATTACACTTTGGTAAATGTTCCAAAGCATTACAAAAGCTATCAAATAATCACCGCTTCAAGTCCCTAAGGGGGACACAAAAAAAAAATAAAAAATACAACAGCCTACAAAATCCAAATCCTCATACAGCCACATCTACAAAAAATAAAGAAGTTATGGCTCTTCGTATGCAATACTGAAATAATGAAGAAAAATGCTGGTCTTTAAAAGGAGTATTCCAGTCTGTCGCTCCTGATGACCTATCCTCAGGACAGATCAGTGGGGGTCAGACATCCGGCACTCCCACTGATCAGCTCTTTTTAGCATCCACCGATGCCGGAAACACAACATTTGACAGAACCACAAGTAGGATGCTCCGCCCACTGTGTAGAGGCCACTCCTGCACATTGCAGCTCAGGCCCATTCACTGGCATACATCAGCAACACCAGACATGGACAAGAGTTGCACTGTTTCAGGTAAAAAAAAAAAAAAAATTAAATAAAAAGATTTTTCTTATTGTAGACAAAATCTCACATTAAACTTTCGAAAAACACTGCAAACGGTGCGAACCCAGTGTGAAGTTTTCCGAGAGGCCATCTAAGGTTTCATACGGCAAAGGTCCCTTATTAGCATGTTGTGAGCTTTGTGTAATGAGAGTTATATTTATACCACTTTACCGTGAACTGAGAGAGGATCTTAAAATTAGTCATGGCCATCTTCACGGCGGGTGGGATGAGAGGATGAAGAGAGCTATTCATTTCAAGGGGCTGTCTCTAAAATTAGAGCCCGCGGATCGGATTTCTACGTCGCCAACAACTAAATCCAACTTGTCATGGAATTTTACCACAGAAGGCTTCTTTTCTCATAGAAAATCTCATTTCTATTTTATCTAAGTCTGCTACTCAATCATGGCAGCTGCAAATGACTGTGTATGTATCCTACCTCCATGCTTTGTGCCTTCGCTCTAGATCTGCCCTGTGTACTGACCATGGCTTGTTTTCTGGATTAACCCCTTGTCCACTGATTTAGCTTCTGATTCTCCTGGTATTAGAACCATCACTAGTTTCTGGATTTAACCCTCATCTGCTGTTTTGGCCTGTCTGTCTCTCCTGGTTCTTACCCTGCTTGTCTAACACTCTTTTCACCCCGATTCTGGTAGTTCTGCTTCTAGCAAGCTTGCACCAGTTTTCTGCTAACATACTCCGTAAACATAACCTGGGTCTCTAGCAGCGAAGTCCATCCTGTCTTGCAGCGGGCTCTGGTGAAGAACCTAGGAGTAGCCTTAGCGTCCTGCCAACCAGAGTGGTTTAGCAAAACAGCTAACAATTTCTGAAATTGCCGGCTGGAATGGAAGCGCTCACTAGTATTCGCTTTATAAGATGCACAGCCATTTTCCCCCCACTTTTGGGAGGAAAAAAGTGCGTCTTATAAAGCCAAAAATACGGTATATTCTAAATGTGATATAAATGTTTGCAATATACTTTAATCATTTGTTTTTTACTTTTCCATGGGAAATAGGTATATGAAGTTCAGGTGCCTTCGCGTTATTGAATCCGCTGACATGTCAGTGCACTACTGGTGTACAGAATCCACCATGGTCGCACTGCGCACTGTACAGGACGGAGCTCACATTGCCGCCCCTGACTGTAACAGCTCTGCTCACTAAAAGCTCTGTATGCCACATCATTGATGTGCTATGCCAGGCTTTAGCGGGCACAGGTGAGAGCAGCTATGTGCTATGCAAGCTCCTGCCTCCGATCGCTCTTCTCTGATAAAAGCTTTCCATACCACGTAAAACTGACATGTAAGAGGTGTATGAGAGTACGGATTCCATAGCGCACTTGAACTTCAGGTGCCTATTATGCATGGAAAAGTTAAAATAAATAAAGTACTGTATTTTTCGCTTTATAAGACGCTCCCCCCCCCCCCAAAAGTGCGTCTTATAAAGAGAATACTAGTGAGCGATTCCATTATGGAAGCGCTCACTAGTATGTATTAGGTGCCGGGAGCGGGGAAAGATAATCACCCTCCTGCGCTGCAGCTCCGCCCCGGGTCTGGTGCTCCCTTGTCTTCTCCTGCCGGCGCTGCACTGTCCTGACCCCGTACAGCATCAGGAGTGCGCACACTATGAACTAATGATGAACGCAATCAGGCGACAGTGCAGCTCTGGCAGGGGAAGACAAGGGAGTGTCGCACCCGGATCGGAGCCGCGCCGCAGGAGAGGTAAAAGGTTTTTTTTTTATTTTAGTTTTATAGGGCTGGGTGGGCTGATCCGAGCTCTGTTGGAGGCTGAGTGAGCTGATCTGAGGTCTGATGGGGGTCTGAAAGGGCTGATCTGAGGTCTGATGGGGGCTGAGTGAGCTGATCCGAGCTCTGTTGGGGGTCTGAAAGGGCTGATCTGAGGTCTGAAAGGGCTGATCTGAGGTCCGTTGGGGGGTCTGACATGGAGGGCTGATATGGGGGTCTGATGTGATGTCCTGATATTTATGGGGGGGGTCTGATATGAGGATCTGATGAAAAATTATTTTTTTTCTTATTTTCCTACTCTAAAATCTGGGGTGCGTCTTATCATCAGGTGCGTCTTATAAAGCGAAAAATACAGTATATTGCAATTATTTGAATTACATTTAGAACAGATTTTTATAAAGTGTATGTGAAAGTTTGGGTACAGTTTAAAGGGTTTCTGTCATCAGGATTTACCATAGTAAACCGAGTGTCATTTGCAATGTGCAAATGACACCTGATGACAGATATGTATTTTTTATACTGCTCAGTAAAGTAGTTTTTGTGAAAATTCCGTTTTTATAATATGTAAATTACCTCCCCTAGGTGCAGTAGGCGTGAACCCTGCACCTAGTAGCGGCCGTCATTCCTCCTCCGAACCCTCCTCCGTAGCGTTGATTGACAGGGCCAGGCAGCCAGCTCTTTCGGCTCCCGGCCCTGTTCGAGTTCCAAATCCCGCGCCTGCGCACTGCGATCAGCAATCCGCGCAGGCGCGTTGAGCCGCCGGCCGCCCGTCTCCCGGCTTCCTCAATGCGCCCGCATTGCTGATCGCAATGCGCATGCGCGGGATTTGGAACTCGAACAGGGCCGGGAGCCGAAAGAGCTGGCTGCCTGGCCCTGTCAATCAACCATAGGTTTACTATGGTAAATCCTGATGACAGAAACCCTTTAACAATAATAAGCCTTCTATATTAATAACCCAACAGCAGATTAAGATCATACTTCCATCTTTTTTGCTACTGGAAGGTGAACATGGGCAGGACTCTCTCCAGAAGAACTACAATATTAGCACATAAGGGGTGGAATATTCACTTAGAGACAGAAGACCACACTAGACCCTACAGCACTGAGTGGTAAAACTGGGTAACGTAAACATTGCTTGCCAAATAGTAATTAGGCAAATAAAAACTTGACCTGCCAGTTCAGGGGACATAGCAGACTTCATTTAAGCCCTAAAAAAAACAAATAGTAAGACAATTAGCACTGAGGTACAAATTGCTTATTGCCAACTAGAATGTAGCATGGCTATGTCATAAGTGGAAGGCATGAACCCCACGGAGTGTAGCCTAAATTGGTTGTTCTTCATTAGTGTCTCCAATAGAAGAACATGCAGCACAGCTACAAAGAAACAAGCCCAGACAAGGTCCTAGGAGACCTTCATATCCATCTGCCTCCTCTCCCATATTCTCCCTTTTGGATCTCCTCACCACTTACATCATGTGGTTTCAAAAGATTTTTCTTGTGGGCCAAGGAAACTTCTGGACATTTACAGACAGTCTGTAGATAGGGACACTACAGGCGGCCCCAACATGAGGGAGATTCCCTTTATCCTAATACAAAATATCAGAACAATAAGTACACTTACATAGTTAATATAAGTGAAAAATGACATAAGTCCATCAAGTTCAACCAAGGGATAGGTAGGGACGTGAATCCCAGTAGGACTGAGACTAAGATTTCTACACATTGCCATAAGCATTAATGTCATTTACTTTTAAGAATTAATCTAAACCCTTTTTAAACTTGTCCACTCTTCTAGCTGTGACCACGTCCAGTGGTGTCTATTCCACAGATTCAGTGTTCTTACAGTAAAGAAGTTTTGACGCTTCTGGAGACTGAACTTTTCCTCCTCCTGTCGGAGGCAGAGCCTTCTTGTCTTTTGAGGGCATTTTACATGGAACAGTTTTTCTCTGTATTTTTTGTATGGCCCATTTATATATTAGTATAGGATAATCATGTCCCCCCTTAGACGTCTCTTCTCAAGACTAATTAAATGTAATTCTTTTAATCTTTCTTCATTACTAAGACCCTCCAGGCCCCTTATCAGTATAGTCGCTCTCCTCTGTACTCTCTTCAGCTCCAGGGCATCCTTTCTATGGACTGGTGCCCAGAACTGACCTGCATATTCCAGATGAGGCCGCACCGACGCTTTGTAAAGTGGTAATATTACATCTCTGCCCTGTCAGTCCATGCCTCGCTTAATACATGACAATATCATGGTGGCCTTAGAAGCAGCTGATTAAATAACAGCATACAATGTCAATCTATGATCTACAATGACACCCAAATTCTTCTCCACAAGTGACTCCCCCATTGTTACTGGTCCTTGGACATATGACGCACGTACATTATTGCTACCCAGATGCATACCTTTAATTAGGCCACATTATCAATCTGTGCTTCCAAGGAAACATCAAAGATGAAACCAAAATTGAGGAAACTGCTCCCTGCTAATCCTTCAATGCACATTTCGGTGGACATGGATTTTACATAAAAATATAACCAAGAGGAATGTTTCTGGTATTTCCAGCATATTTAGTCATTAAAAAAAACTGATGCTGGTGATGTTGTTATATACATATATACTCAGGGCTACATTTTAGTACAGGCACAGTAGACCTCTGCCTTTAGGGGGTTCATGAGTTCTTTCCAGAAACAGTGACTCACTTGTCCATAGGCTGTGTTTGGTATTGCAAATTTCACCCTCTCACACGAATGAATCTGAACTGTAATGCCAAAGATAGCCCACTTGTAAGAAGCCAGCCATGTCCTTCTAATCTTATAAAACTCATTTAAGGTACGACCATCTCAACAGGGGTTCCCTGTCTCGGAGAACCCCTGTAAGTAGGTCAGGCAGCGTGCAAAATATTGGAAAAAAAAAATAGTTTCACCCGTCAGAGATTGTCCATTGCTGACCTCCCTTCTCCTCTTCTTCCAGTCCCTGCTGGACAGATGTGCTGTCACTGATGACAGCCAATCAATGACCTCAGCAGTGTTGTGTACCGGCACAGCATGTGACTACTGACACCACTGATTGGCCAGAACTGGAGAGGCCTACATGCACATCACACTTCTGGTCCAGAGGGGAGCTCAACGCTGGACCAGGTGACATTTTTTATTTTTATTTTTCAAACTTTTGCACCCTGTCTGGCCTGTCTTGGAGAAACTCTTTAACGTACAGAGCCTATGTTTCAGACAAGATGCATCTACAAGCCCCTGTTTTCGTGTTTTTTTTTTTAATTAAACTTTTGCACCCTGCCCGGCCTGTCTTTGAGAACCCCTTTAACCTGCAGAGCCTATGCGTCAGATAATCTGCGTCTACAAGCTCCTCATCCCTAATGAGCAGTCAATATTGTAACCTAGCCATTATTCACAGGCTTATTCCACAACTAAAAAATAAATAAATAAATAACCTAAAATGAAAATCAAATACAAAAATACAACATTAAATCGGCTTCATTGTTATAAGGCACATAAGGTTGGCAAAAATCACACAAGAACCAAAAGGTCTCATTATGTCAATTTTGATTTGGCCGCAGAAAAAAAAAATGTGTAAACCTCAAATAACAGAATGTCATTTTTCTGTCTCTCCACCGCTGCGAAAACAACATTCTTGATCAACACCTAAATTAAATTACTTTACCTCTCTCCATTACTGAAACCACTCTGGGAACACATCCTGTCATTACCAAGTGGGGTGCTGACTTCTATAGCGCTGTGACATTGTACACAGCACAATATACACAATTTGCACTACTTTACGCTCGCTGGGATAACAGCGGGGCGGTAGGTAAGCACCAGCCGAGAGAGAACTTTGACCAAAGAAACATTTTAATTGCCAAGAGCCCATTAAACATCTTGGGAGACCGGTCGCCTGCTCTTATAGTCAGATGGATTTCTGCTTCATTTCATCATATACAAAAGGGACACAATTATAGGTCTAATTTAGGCGCACCTGCATTATTTCAAATCAGATGTATATGGATTTAAATATATATAAGAAAAGCCAGGTTTGACTTCTCAGTGTGAGCAGTCAAATCCGGGAAGCAGTTCCAAACTTTTCGTTCTGCTGTCAATTTTTTTTCCTCGCCGTTCCGGAACGACTTTTGTCGCTTGGGCAGGTCTACAGTCCTTGAGTGACCAGACCTTGTGCCACAAACACTAGGAAAATCTCACATAGGAGATCTTTTCATTTTTTTAAATGGCATATATAGCAGAAACAACGCATGGATTTTTTTTTTCTGCTGCATTTTTGTGGCTTTTGATGTAAAATACTGTCTTTTAATACATACCGTGTTTCTCCGAAAATAAGACAGGGTCTTATTTTTTTTTTCTCTGAAAAAAGGGTTAGGGCTTATTTTTGCCCCCACTGAACATACATGTCATTTGTGCCCCCACTGAACATACATGTCATTTGTGCCCCCACTGAACATACATGTCATTTGTGCCCCCACTGAACATACATGTCATTTGTGCCCCCACTGAACATACATGTCATTTGTGCCCCCACTGAACATACATGTCATTTGTGCCCCCACTGAACATACATGTCATTTGTGCCCCCACTGAACATACATGTCATTTGTGCCCCCACTGAACATATGTCGTTTCTTTTTTACGAGCCATGTGTTTTTAAAAAGGAAAAGCATGCCCCCCGACCCCTCTGATGTCAATCTCCCGGTAGATATTTATAAAAAGGCCACTGGAAGAGAAAATGCACTGGAAAAACACCATTAAAAATACACACAAAGACACGTGATTTTTGAAGCAAGGATAAAAAAAAATAAAATAAAGTTTATGGCTCAAAACACCAGCAAAAGGGCAAAAAAAGGCCATAGCCAGAACACAAAGCCATGGACCAAAAATACTGCATCGCAAGTGGAAAAAAAAGAAGCCTTTAAAAACAAGCATGTGTATACGGCACTTCATTCTGTAGTAGGCATTAAAAAAAAAAAAAAAAAGTGCTTTAGGCCTCTTGCACATGACTGTATCCCTTTTGCAGTCCACACATTGTGGATCTGCAAAATATGGATGCGTTTCATGTGCACTTTTTTCGGGCCCCACTGTAGAAATGTCTATTCTTGTCTGCAAAACGGAAATTTTGCAGAAATCTGGAACATAATTGAACACATAATGTGTCCTTACAGAGAACCTGTCCCCTCTCCTGACATGTCTGTTTTAGTAACTACTTGCATCCCCCAAGTAATAACCATTCTGGAACATCTATTCTTATGTCTCTATGTTGTGCCATTCCTTTATTATTCCTGCTAGAAGTTATGAATGAATTGCTAGCAGTCTGCAGTAAAGGCACAGAGGTGTTACCAGTTGGGGGGGTGTCCCTGCACAGTCTGACAACAGCAGCACCTCAAGTGGTTACCTCCCCTCTGTACCCTTACTGCAGACTGCTAGCAATTCATTCATAAAATCTAGCAGGAATAATAAAGGAATGGCACAATATACAGCAGGTATGGCCAACCTGCGGCTCTTAAGCTGTTGTAAAACTACAACTCCCACCATGCCCTGCTGTAGGCAGTCTGGGCATGCTGGGAGTTGTAGTTTTGCAACAGCTGGAGAGCCGCAGGTTGGCCATCCCTAACATTGAGTCATAAGAACAGAGGCTCCAGAATTGTTATTACATGGGGAATGCGTGTAGCTACTAAAACAGGCATGTCAGGAGTGGTGACAGGTCCTCTATAAAGGGTTTGTCAAGGATCAAAAAAGGGTCTGTTTTTTTCTGTAGAAACAGCGCCACACCAGTCAATGGGCTTTGTGTGGTATTGCATCTCAGACTCATTCATTTTAAAGTGGACCTGTCGCCTCTCCAGACATGTCTATTTTAGTAAATACTTACATCCCCCATGTAATAATTCCGGACCATCTTATCTTAGAACTGCGTTGTACCATTCCTCTATTATTCCTCTTAGAAATGTATAAATAAATTGAAAACTGAGTGTTATCAGTTGGGGCATGTCCCCAGTCTGACACTGTCTAATCAGTGGTGACGGACGGACATAACCCTTTGACAAGGAGAAGGTTAAAGAGGTTTTCCAGGATGTTACTACTGATGACCTATCCTTAGGATAGGCCATCAGTATCTGATGGGTGGTGGTCCGACACCCAGGACCCCCCGCCAAGTACAGTGCCGTACATTGTACAGCGGCTGTGCTTGGTATCGCGCTGGGCCCCATTCACTTGAATGGGACTGATCTGCTCCTAGGCCACGTGACCGATGAGTGTGACGTCACTGGCCTAGGAAAAGTGCCTTCTCAAACATCTGATCGGCAGAGGTCCCGGGTGTCAGACCCCCACCGATCAGATACTGGTGTCCTATCCTGAGGATAGGTCATCAGTAGTAAAATCCTGGAAAACCCCTTTAAGACCCAGTTGTCGATTCATTGCAATATTCAGGAAGGACACAATGCAGAGCTCAGATGCTCCACAATTGTTATTTTAACAAAACAGACATGTCAAGAATGGCGCCAGCTCTTTATTAATACATGCAATACCAGTCACAGTCTGTGTTAAGAGTGGCACTGTATTTGGGGGAAAAGCGGTATTTTTTTTCTGTTCTGGAAAACCCCTTTAAACTGACCACAAATGGTACCACTTGAGAATGGCATGAATGGTAGGCATATAGTTGGCCAGGTCTAGGCGGGTTTTCATACGGCTGAATAGTTCGCCTTATTTGGTGCCACAGCGACGAGCTGGAACTACTCCTTATTCACGAGAGCTTACCGATATATTCATCTTCATCGACAAACCCATCTCCGTTCTTGTCGATGTCTTCCAGGGTCTCCTGTAACGGTACGTTTCATATTTGTTATACATGGCATGGTAGACGGCGACAACAAATTGCCAACAATCAAGATTGATTTGCCCCAACCTTTTTTGTCCATATAGTCAAAAGCAGAGAAACATAAGAGTGCAAAGAAAGAAAAGATGGTGGTAGGTATGGAAGAGTCAATGCCAGTAAGCTGCCTGCCAAATATGTCACTGTTCAAAACTGGATTAGGCTACTTTCACACTAGCATTAGCACAGATCCGGCGGGTGAAGGGGCCCGCCAGATCCGTGCTGATAATACAACCTTGTGGATCTGTAATGAACAGATCCAGTTGTATTATCTTTACCATCTCTTAAATGGTTTCTGTCACCAGTTTTTTCGGTATGAATCAGGCTGACATTAGAGATGTGCTAATGTCACCTGATTCCAAATATATATCTGTTTTATTTACTGGTGCCCCCATTTTTATATAAAATGAACTTTTATTTTATGCTAATAAGGCCTCTAATAAGGCGTTACCCCTGCTCCTAGAGACTCTGTTGATTGACAGGACCAGGTAGAGAAGAAACACTCCATTCACCATAGCTTGCAAGCACCTTCAATGATGTCATGACCATGTGATCAGTCACATGGTTTAGGAGGAGACAGGCTGTTTGTGTGATCCTAACCATGTGACTGATCACATGGTCATGACATCATTGAAGTTCCTTGCAAGCTATGGTGAATGGAGTGTTTCTTCTCTGCCTGGTCCTGTCAATCAACAGAGCCTCTAGGAGCAGGGGTAACGCCCCTTGCACCTAGAGGCCTTATTAGCATAAAATAAATGTTCATTATATAAAAATGGGGGCACCAGTAAATAAAACAGATATATATTTGGAATCAGGTGACATTAGCACATCTCTAATGTCAGCCTGATTCATACCGAAAAAACTGGTGACAGAAACCCCTTTAAACGGATCCGTCATGAACTCCATTGAAAGTCAATGGAGGACGGATCCGTTTACTTTTGTGTCACACCAAACGGATCCGTCCCCATTGACTTCCATTGGGGGTCATTCCGGATCCGTCTTGGTGCGGATGCCTAGACCGGAGAGCAAACTGCAGCATGTTGCTTTTAGGAGCATTCCGTTGTCTTCAGTTCAGTTTTGTCCCCATTGACAATGAATGGGGACAAAACTGAAGCGTTTTATTCCGGTATTGAGCCCCTATGACGGAGCTCAATAGCGTAATATTGAAACGCAAAAGTGAAAGTAGCCTTAGTTTCCTATTGAGCGTGCACGCCCCATTCAAAGTCTATGCAACTGAAGGAAGTAGCTGAGGGCGGTTAGTCCCCCCGCTCCAGAATCCCATCATTTGCACCCCCCACCGATCTAAACTTTTTTCAACTATGCAGAAAAGTAATCAATGCTTTAGGCTCAAATACCCCATGAAAATGGTTCTCTTATTCCAGTGTCTTCTCTTGTAACAGAATATTATAGGGTTCAAGAAGTTAAAGGGGTGTTTTCTTACTCGTGTAATTGTGTAAATTTTTCACATTTCACATTCTAAATTCCTGGAAGTAAACATGTAACTCACTGGGAAAAGCAGTCTGAATGGGAATAATAGAAACACGTAAGAAGTGGAGCTGCCATATCCAGTGCTCGCCTTAAAGAGGTTGTCTGGGAGTAAGTAACTTTTCCCAGGATCCCACAGCTTGCCTCCAGTGCTGTGTGCCGGCTCCCATGTGTCCTCCATCTGCCAGTCCACGGCTTCTTCACTTCCTTTCCAGGGTGGGCATGATCATGTGCTCCACTGCAGCCAATGTCTACAAGAGACACATTGCCGCTGAAGCCTGTCTCTGGCTGCAGCAGAGCCATGCCGGACGTGAACAAGCTGTGGACCGGCAGATGGACACGTGGGAGTCCGCACACAGCACTGGAGAGGTGGGGAGTAAGCAAGTATGATTTTTTTTTTTCCATAGCAGAGGCCGGCTGCGGGCTCCTGTGAAAAGTTACTTATTCCCTTTTAACCACATAACTGTTTTGCCCGAGTCCAGCTCGAGCAGTGTGAAAAGTAGCTAACTGGAGGGGGGAGGGCTGCTTTAGATAGCGATATCTTCTCAATGGTAGCAGCTAGAAACATGCAACTGGTCTTGTCTGAAAGCTGACAGTCCAGGCTTTCATAGACAAAAAATGGCAGCTAAAGTCCAAGAAACAGAGGAGATATCACTGTTAGAAATCAAGTCGGGAGTAATCTTGAGTAAAACCTGTTTTTACTTTTATTTTCAGCTGCATTCACAGCATCCCAATTTCTATCAGTGATATCTTCCTCTGTCCTGAACATATTGCGGTCATTCTGGTATTGTATGAAAGCTTGGAATGTCTGCTTTCAAACAAGATCAGATGCATGTTTCTCCCATTCAGGAGGTAGCAACATCTAAAGCAGCTCTCCCCTCTCCAGTTATCTACTTTTCCAACTGCTGGAGCTGTTAGGTGGTTAAAGGGGTATTTCAGTTACTCTGGTGCCTCTGTCTGATCCAGGATTCTCCTCTCAGCACCTGTTGTATTCGACTTTGACTCCAGAGCCCTGCTTCTGGGTAAAACAAAGTAATGGATTTGACCCACTCGCCTAAGGGCATCAGTTTGAAGTCACAAAAACCCAATCCCAGGAAGTGTCATACAGTATGTATCCCTTTAAGGGGTCCTCCAGAAATAGAACAATGAGAGCCTATCCTTAGATCAGTGGGAGCTTAACCTCTGTCAAACAATTATGACCTATTCTAAAGATAGTCCCTGGATCTGGATTCCTCTGCCGTACAGAATGGTCCTTCAGGCACAAACCCATGACCATTCAAAATGTAGCTAAAAAGTGAACAGTAACCTAAATATATATGCCCCAAACTCCGGTAAAATGACTATTTTATATAAATAATAATATAAAATATTAAGCATAATGCAGGAGGGCGCTCGCTCTCACCAATATAACGATGTCCTTCATGTGCTCAAACTCTTCTGGATGAAGGAACGCCGTGAATTCTTCTCGATTCGCCTCGAGATCCCCATTGAGATCGGCTTGTTTAAACCTCCTTTCATCACGGGGAAGCATTTTCTTGAAGCTAAACTGCTCGGCGGCTTCTTGGAAATCTTCGGGGTTTGCTGCGCAGGAATATCGACACAAAACGTAATTCAATGAATGATTGTAATACGGGAATGTATAAAAGGTAATACTATATCCATCTCTCGATTCCTTGCCACGTACAAGACCTTTGCTTGCTGTCAGTGAAAACATTCATGACCTAATCCAGTGGAGGACTTGCTATAATGTAACAGTATAGGTAAGAGCCACAAGTCTGGAGTCCACAAGAAGAAAACTATGGGGCACATTTATTAAAGAGGACCTTTCACCTCTCCTGACTTGTCTGTTTTAATAGCTTCATGCATCCCCCATGTAATACCAATTCTGGAGCCTCTATTCTTATGTCTCTATGTTGTGTCATTCCTTTATTATTTCTACTAGAAGTTATGAATGAATCGCTAGCAGTCTGCAGTAAGGGTACAGAGGGGAGGTAACCAGTTGGGGGTGTGTACCTGCACAGACTGACTCTATCCAATCAGTGCTTACATTTTCAAACTGTGCAGGTACACCCCCCCAACTGGTTACCTCCCCTCTGTACCCTTACTGCAGACTACTAGCAATTCAGTCATAACTTCTAGTAGAAATAATAAAGGAATGGCACAACATAGAGACATAAGAATAGATGCTCCAGAATTGTTATTACATGGGGAATGCATGAATTTATTAAAACAGGCGTGTCAGGAGAGGTGAAAGGTCCTCTTTAAGACCGGCGTTTAAGACTGGTATTAGGCTATTTTCACATTAGTGTTTCTATTATCCGGTATGAAGGAACGCCGTGAAATCTGTCATAGGGGCTCAATACCGGAAAAAAAAACGCTTCTGTTTTATCCCAATTCATTGTCAATGGGAACAAAACGTAACTGAACAGAAAGGAGTGCTCCAAAATATGTTCCGTTCTCATACCGGAGAGCAGCATGCTGCAGTTTTCTTTCCGTCCTGAGATGCGGAGCAAGAGGGATCCGTCATGACCCACAATGCAAGTCAATGGGACGGATCCGTTTTCTCTGACACAATCTGGCACAATAGAAAACATGTCCGTCCCCCATTGACTTTCAGTGGAGTTCATGACGGATCCGTGTTGGCAATGTTACAGATAACACAACCGGATCCGTTCATAACTGATACAGACGGATTATCAATTACGGAAGGGTTTTTGCTGAACCCCGACGGAGCTAGCAAAACAAACGCTAGTGAGAAAATAGCCTTAATGGGCTGCCGACCCATCCCCTTCCCCGCCACATCCACAATTTTGGCGTGAGTGGTTTAAAGTCACAGATAGTGGCGCAACTAACCGTTGTGCTGCCATCTGCAACTGAAATACACCTAATTTAGGCTTATTTCAGATTTGTAAATGACCCCCTATATGTATGAAAAGGGCCAAATTAAGGCATGTTATGGAAATAAGTGTGTTTCTGTTCACTGAGTGCAAGCAGAGATGTTAAAACATTGAGGGATTCAAACAAATGATATTAGAGAAATGAAAGGAGTAGAAGAGGAAGGCACCCGTACATCCATTTCTTGCAGCGCCCCCACCTGTCCGCAGCTTGTGTCTGGTATTGCAGCTCAGCTGCCCAGAAGTGAATGAGCCTGAGCTGCAATACCACATGCAACCTGTTGACAAGTGTGTCAATGTTTCTGGAAGAAAGTTCCCATGTTTTTCTAATCCCATTCACAATCTATATCCACAATGCAACCATGTGACTCAACATTACAGGTGGTCCCAGTCCAAAAAAATAAAATTGTACTTGAGAATTTAAAGGAGTAGTCCACTTTGGACAATCCCTTTTTTGTCAGTAGGATCACTTGATGTAAAGCTGATCACACTGCTGGGACCCCCCGCGATCAGCTGTAATAAATGGGGAACCTGGCAGCAGGTGTTTATCTGCCCTGCAGCGCCACCTCCAGGAGAAATGAAGCATTACACAAACCCCACTGGAAGTAATGGACTAATGTACAGTCATGGCCAAAAGTTTTGAGAATGATACAAATATTAATTTTTACAAAGTCTACTGCTTCAGTTTTTATAATGGCAATTTGCATACACTCCAGAATGTTATAAAGAGTGATCAGCTTAACAGCAATTACTTGCAAAGTCAATATTTGCCTAGAAAATGAACTTTATCCCCCAAAACACATTTCAACATCATTGCAGCCCTGCCTTAAAAGGACCAGCTAACATCGTTTCAGTGATTGCTCCATTAACACAGGTGTGGGTGTTGATGAGGACAGGGCTGGAGATCAATCTGTCATGATTAAGTAAGAATGACACCACTGGACACTTTAAAAGGAGGCTGGTGCTTGGCATCATTGTTTCTCTTCTGTTAACCATGGTTATCTCTAAAGAAACACGTGCAGTCATCATTGCACTGCACAAAAATGACCTAACACGGAAGAGTATCGCAGCTAGAAAGATTGCACCTCAGTCAACAATCTATCGCATCATCAAGAACTTCAAGGAGAGAGGTTCCATTGTTGCCAAAAAGGCTCCAGGGCGCCCAAGAAAGACCAGCAAGCGCCAGGACCGTCTCTTAAAAGTGTTTCAGCTGCGGGATCGGGCTACCAGCAGTGCAGAGCTTGCTCAGGAATGGCAGCAGGCAGGTGTGAGTGCATCTGCACGCACTGTGAGGCGGAGACTCTTGGAGCAAGGCCTGGTCTCAAGGAGGGCAGCAAAGAAGCCACTTCTCTCCAGAAAAAACATCAGGGACAGACTGATATTCTGCAAAAGGTACAGGGAGTGGACTGCTGAGGACTGGGGTAAAGTCATTTTCTCTGATGAATCCCCTTTTTGATTGTTTGGGACATCTGGAAAACAGCTTATTCGGAGAAGACGAGGTGAGCGCTACCACCAGTCTTGTCTCATGCCAACTGTAAAGCATCCTGAAACCATTCATGTGTGGGGTTGCTTCTCAGCCAAGGGAATCGGCTCTCTCACAGTCTTGCCTAAAAACACAGCCATGAATAAAGAATGGTACCAGAATGTCCTCCGAGAGCAACTTCTCCCAACCGTCCAAGAGCAGTTTGGCGATCAACAATGCCTTTTCCAGCATGATGGAGCACCTTGCCATAAAGCAAAGGTGATAACTAAATGGCTCAGGGAACAAAACATAGAGATTTTGGGTCCATGGCCTGGAAACTCCCCAGATCTTAATCCCATTGAGAACTTGTGGTCAATCATCAAGAGACGGGTGGACAAACAAAAACCTACAAATTCTGAGAAAATGCAAGCATTGATTGTGCAAGAATGGACTGCTATCAGTCAGGATTTGGTCCAGAAGTTGATTGAGAGCATGCCAGGGAGAATTGCAGAGGTCCTGAAGAAGAAGGGTCAACACTGCAAATATTGACTTGCTGCATTAACTCATTCTAACTGTCAATATAAGCCTTTGTTACTCATAATATGATTGCAATTATATTTCTGTATGTGATAAAAACATCTGACAAACACACATAAAAACCAGAGGGCAGCAGATCATGTGAAAATATAATATTTGTGTCATTCTCAAAACTTTTGGCCATGACTGTAGAGTATGTTTGTCTAGCCCTTTAAGAGAATTCCTACTGTATGAGCAGATCGACAACTGTAGGGACACAATAGTCAACTCACCCAGGTAATAGCCATACGTGGCTTGCTTGTACTCTTCCCATGATATATGGTTGTCTTTATTGACGTCATAGTCCTTCCAAACTCGGGCCACATTTTCATAGACGTATCTTTTCTGGACCCGCTTAATCCAGGCCGTCAGCTCCTCGGTGCTGATTAGTCCATTGCTGTCGCTGTCTATCCGGTCCGCTATTTTGCTGGGAAGAACAAAGGAATTTATACATTCTAAATATACTTGGGATATGACAACATCTTGTCGGCAGCGAGTCCCCCCATGTAATCAGGGGTTTGCTGCCAATGTAACGTATATGACAGGTCGCCGACCGACGCTCGTTATGGGCACAGAATCTGCCGGTGTAAAAGGACCATAAGCGAAGGGAGGGCACCAGCACAGCCGGTGATATCACTCACTTCATTCTGATTGGCTGCATTTTTTTGAATGCCAAACAGGGCCCAGAAAGTAGGGTTTTATCAAAATCAACATTTATCATCCATCTAGCAGGTATACATGTCTGACTTCTGGGTATCCAACTGCTGGGACCTGCCACAATCGTGAAGGTTGGCGCCCCCCAAAATCGTGAGGATGGGCGCCCACAATCGCTGAGGATGAACCATGTGGCCTGTGATTATGTAGAGAAAGTTAAAGGGGTATTCCCATCTTAGACAATGGGGGCATATCGCTAGGACCCAGCAGTGGGAGCCGCACCTATATTGAGAACGAAGCGGGGGAGCTCTGAGCCTGGAGGACCCCGGGTTCCGACCACCGCAAGGCGCTGCCCCCCCACTGCGCTAATAGAAACGAATGTGAGCGCGCTCACATTCGTTTCTATTAGCGCAGCAGGGGGGCAGCGCCAGAGCTCCCCTGCTTCGTTCTCAATATAGGTGCGGGTCCCCGCACCTATAAGACAATGGAGGCATATCCTAGCGATATGCCCCCACTGTCTAAGATGGGAATACCCCTTTAATACAAGCCACTTACTAATGTACTGTGATTGTCTATATTGCCTCCTCTGCTGGCTGGAATCGTTTTTCCATCATGTTATACACGGCTTGTTTCTGGGGGTTACGACCACCATGCAGTCCAGCAGTGGTCATGCTTGTGCACTATAGAAAAAAAAAACACCAGCCTTTCTGGTGGCTGGAACCACAGGAGCGCACATAGGTGTGTGTATAGTGTGCAAGCACGACCACCACTGATGGATTGCAGGGTGGTCGTAACCATGGAAACGAGCAGTGTATAATGTGATAGAAATATGAATCCAGCCAGCAAAGGAAGCAATATGGACAATCACAATACATTAGTAAGTGCCTGGTAGTAACTTTCTTTACATCATAAATGCGATTTGCTGAAGTGAGACAACCCCTTTAAGTCTCTGTAATGGGAAATCCTCTTGAAGCATTCAATAATAATTTTAAAAAAAAATCAGCATCAGCTTGTTGACGGTTTCCAGGAATAAACTGGTTTTGCTGTGTGCCGTGTAGAAACACCATCTGAAGGTATCTAAAGAAGGTCATGAAGATGTATTATCGACATGCTAGATTTTACATTTGCTGATTAGAAAGACAATGTCCTCAGGCGGAGGCCCCCTTTACTGAATCCCTCAGTTTCTATATTTTACTATTTAGAAGTTTAGGATATTAGGACATACAAGCAAATACATGGCTGTACAAATGTATTGTTCTCCCATGGAGCTATGTGCCTTTTTGGATTGCAAGCTCTTCTTCCCTTTTTGCAGCCAGCTATTCTGAATAAACTATAAAGCAAAAAAATTAAAAAAAAAACTGCTCCAGAGAGAAAGAAATTCCTCATTCCTTCTGCAATTCTGAAATAGTGAACTGTAGCAGGAACCGTTCAACTTGGAGGACAATGAATGGCTGGCAGCGCTGCGGTGCCCTGCAGATACCATCTCACCAAGTTCCCTCTTCAATCCTTCCATTGAGAGGTGTTCACTGATGCGGAGCCAACGCTCACAGCTTCACAAGTGCATGTGCCACGTTATCAGCATGGCAAGAGACGCTCCTCTGATCATCTGACACCTCACAGAAGAGGAAGTTCCGAGGGTGGACACAGGGCCTCGTCCTAAGGCCAAGTGCCCTCCCCTCCTGACTCTTACTATACTGGACACAGCGCAGCTATGCAGAGAGGCAAAACCCATCAAATACTTGGGTGCAGAGAAAAGAGACTATGGGATAGCTATGAAGAATGCACTAGGAAACTGCTTGAATAGCATTTCCAGGGCATCACACTGCAGGGAAGCTGTAAACTGCAAACAATGTGAACAGCGTGATAAGGAATTGTCCTTTATGAAATGACCTGAACAGTCAGGATATGTTCACACTGCAGGCTGAATATGCGCAGTGTATTACAGTACCAGCAAAGTGGATGAGATTTTAATGTTAAAGGGGTATTCCCATCACAGGCAATGGGGGCATATCACTAGGATAGGTGCAGGTCCCAGAGGTAGGACCTGCACCTATCCTAGTGATATGCCCCCATTGCCTGTGATGGGAATACCCCTTTAACATTAAAATCTCGTCCACTTTGCTGGTACTGTAATGTACAACGAGAACGGAGCGGGGAGAGTTGTGGCTGGAGGATCCCGGGTTTTCCAGGGCCCGGCCTCCACCAAGCGCTGGTCCCATACAAGTGAATGAGAGCGCACTGCGCATGCGTGGCCCCACTCCCATTCATTTCTATGGGGCTGACGGAAATGAATGGAGGGCAGCTGCACATGCGCAGTGCATCATCCACTACTTTCCCCCATCCGCTCTCTGTGTAGGTGCGGGTCCTAAAGGTGGGACCCGCACCTACCAGACAATGGGGGCATATCCTAGTATATCCTCTTAAATAAGCACCATGTTAATTCATGCTGAGGATTTTCAGTGTGGATTTTACTCTTTGCACAGGGAGAAAAAGAAGTGGTAAATTCACAGTAAAATCTGCAGCAAATACACATAACACATACGTTTTTTTCCCAGAGAAACAAATAAATTCATAATGTAACGCATAAACTTAAAGGGGTTCTCCGGGCTTTTAATAATGATGATCTATCCTAAGCAGCAGCAGAGCAGGAAGAGAGACGGGAGGCGGCTCGTTCACACTGCGTGCGCTGTCTCCTCATACAGCTGATCGGCGACGGGTGTCGGACCCCGCCGAACTGATTCTGAGGATAGGTCATCAATATTAAAAGCCCGGAGGACCCCTTTAAAGTAATTAATTTGGCTAGGTGAAAATAGACATAGCCGTCAGTACAACGCCCACCCAGCTTTTCCAGTTTCATGAATGGCCTACCCTAAATCTGGGAAGACATGCTTCTTTATTAAAGGGGTAATCCATCCATAAATGTCTGATAGCTGTGGGTCCCTGCCCTGGGACCTACTGCTATCTAGAGAACAGGGCCTCCGAAATAAATGGAGCAAGCCGCGGATGTGCAGTCTCCACCCCAATCATCACTATGGGTCATTCGAAAATATTCGAGCTAGCTCATAGCGATCGAGGTGAATGTAGAAGACAGTACGCATGCGCAGCGTGCTCTCTGGTCATGTTCTTGAGAGAGTCTTAGAAGAGGGACCTGCACTTGTCCCAGTTGGGAACACCCCTTTGCAATTCAGGACAAGAAGCCAAGTGACAATCCCTGCAGAGCTGTAATAGCGGCCGCAACAATCGCCACCCAGATTTTTGTGCACAATTTAAGTCCTCCGTAAAGTCTCACCCCAGTCTTTCTTTGCTTTCCTCCGGAGTGAGTTGGTCGAAAGTCTTCGCCTCATCTTTCCCCAGGAAGGCCTCGTGATCCATCTGGAAGCTCTGGTTCTCTTCATGGATCTGTGCGTTGAGTTCGGGGTCCAGGCGGATCCTCTCCTTGCGGAAGGTGGGTTTGGTGAGGATCTCTCCGGCACATAGTAGTAAGAGGTACAAAAGTCTATGAGGCTCCATCTCCCTCCTCCGGGCAGCAGCACAGGAACTGGAAGAGCAATACAGGTCTATGTTATATACTAGTTACATAGGAGAAAGGGGAGCGGAGAAGACCAGGATCCAGAAGAAGGTCAAAACCTGATTTGGGACTACGCATCTTCTGGTCTTGCATACATAGACGCTTACTAACCGCACCTTCACAGAACATCCTATACATGGTTAGGACCTGCAAGGGTTTCCTTCATCAGCTTGCAACGTCTGCACACTTCCATCCACACCCACATACCAGCATCATCACACAGGACTTCTGTCTGTACTTGCTCACGTTCTCCTTCACATCTCGTCCTAACCCTAAATGACGTGTGCAACCTCGGGAGATGCCACCTCTACAATACTGCCTGACCCCACACCATACAAACTGTTCACTGGAATACTGAGATACCGGCAGCCAGGCAAACACAGGCGCAAGCCGCCGGGTACACGCCAACATAGACAGTATACTGTCAAAAGCAATAAGGTGTCTTAAACGGGCACATCCAAGTGTAGAAGACTGACACAGCACTGGGCACAAAATACAACAAGACCACTGGTGACACATCATCGCCAGGCCATCAAGACTAATAATTGGCATACTCTGTTGCAGACTGGCAAGCAACCAGCTATAGACCACCATGCCCAGATATGGACTTTAAAGGAAACTCTGGCACAGACGACCTGACAAGGTGAAGTGAAACCCAGCAGCACAACCATTTGCAGGCCACATTCATGTCTTAAACACCAGACACAACTTAGCACAGACCACCATTCCACTGCAGACCTCCACGGGCACGCTCAGACGCAGACCACCACGGGCACGCTCAGACGCAGACCACCACGGGCACGCTCAGACGCAGACCACCACGGGCACGCTCAGGCGCAGACACCACGGGCACGCTCAGGCACAGACCACCACGGGCACGCTCAGGCACAGACCACCACGGGCACAGACCACCACGGGCACGCTCAGGCACAGACCACCACGGGCACGCTCAGGCACAGACCACCACGGGCACGCTCAGGCACAGACCACCACGGGCACGCTCAGGCACAGACCACCACGGGCACCCAGGTACAGACCACCACAGGCATCTTCTGCTGAAGATCCTTAGACACAACTTGGCACAGATCAGCATGAGCATGCTCCTCTGCAGACCACCACGGGCACGTTCCGCTGCAGACCACCAGACACAACTTGGCACAGAACACACAGGCATCAGACCACCACAGGTATGCCCCGCTGGGGACCACCACTGGTACGCTCCACTGCAGACCACCAAGGGCACGCTCCGCTGAAGACCACCTGAGGCACAGACCACCAGACACAACTTGGCACAGACCAGGTGGGCACACTCAGGTGCAGACCACCATGAGCAGAGCATAGCACAGACCACCAGGTAAATTTACTAACACCTCCTATATGAGCAGGCAGCATTACAGGTGGAGACCCCTGCAGTCCCTACCAGGACACCAGCACCCACCCTGCCCTGCTGAAGCGACATGCCCTCAGACCACCTCCCCGCACCCACCGCTCACCCGGCCGGGCACCCAGACACCTACACTGAGCATTTCAAGCTTTGCACTTACTTGATCCGGGCAGGGATGGGAACCCGCTCTCAGCCAATAGCGTCCCAGGACACATTCAGCCGCCGCCGCTGTCCCGCAGCCTCTGATTGGTCAGGATAGACTCAATGACTGGGAGGGGCCAGCGCGCCACGTTGCAATGGAGCCTGCAGATAGTAACTGTAGTGGATGGCCGGTACTGGCGGGGGCCACACTGGTCACTGGGGCCCGGGCCACCCCCTGACAGATAGCACACGTGTCTTACAGCACAGTGCGCGTATAACGGACTGCTGTGTTCTATACAGCTTCCCGGGTGTTTACATGCAACCAGCATCCTCCACAACACAGTGCACAGACTGCAGTGGGTTATGTGGACATTTTTAGGGTATTTACCCAGAAAGATTCTGCCCTGTCAGAATTTCTAGACTCCTGAACAGCAGGTCACAGTACTTATGCCCTTTAGCAATTACTCTGTTACAAAAATTGGGTCTTTTAGGCGGTTTTGCTGCAGAATCACGCACCATTTAACGCCATTGTAATGCAGTGGAGCTGATCTGCATCTTTTGCGTGCAAAATCCATGGTCATAATGAATAAGCAGTGGATTTTTTTAAAAACTGAATTCATTTGTCTGTGCAGTCTTTTGAAGTACATGAAAAGGGTATAAAATACTCCAGTCACCTTCATGCACACGGCCGCAAACCACGGATCCTGGCAGAGTGCATGCCGCCATTTTTTTAAAACTTCTGTTGAAATGTCCTTTGCACGTCCGCAAAACAGGCAAGAATAGGACAGAGCTTTTGGGAGTGATGTCCGCATCTTTTAAGGCCCCATTGAAGTGAATGGGTCTGCATCTGGGGCGAAACTGCTTTAAAAAAAAAACAAACGCAACTAAATCTGCAAGTAACAAATGCGAATTGTGTGCAGATTTGCAGGGGAAATGCTGTGAAAAAGCTTATGTCCATGCGGTGCAGATTTGTGTGTGGAAAATCCAGACGTAAAATGCTATAAAAGCCTCACGTAAGGAGCCATACACACAAAAGTTTTGCGCCACAATTACATTATAATACCCACTGTGTGAACGGCCCTAAATCTGCACAGTTTTTGGTTTGGCTTGGCTGTGGAAACGCATCAAAATCCGCACCAGATTTTTTCAGTATATTTTAAACGGCTGATGGTCTGTGGGGAAAAACCTCGATACATCAGCATGCGGGCCGCAAAAAAAAAAAAAACGGAACGGACACGGAAAGAAAATACGTTTGTGTGCGGGAGCCCTGAGGGTGTGTTCACACAGCATTTTTTTTCAGTGGAATATTTGCTGGTTTAATTTCCATGGGAGGCAGCGCTGAGGATCACAGAGCGGCCGCACCCAGAAGGGACATGTCTGTTCTCGGCGCAGCCACGGCTTTAAACCGCTACTTGGGGATCCTCAGTGCTGCCTCCCATTCAAATGAAAGAGAGGCATCAAGCATCAGTTCTGCGTTGTGTGAGAATCACAGCATGCTTGATGTATTGGTCTGCGTCACAGTTAATGACCAGGTAGTGTAAACAGCATCAAGTCTGGCCCTAACTTCTCCTAAAGTCAAAGTGTAGAGGGCACAGCAGTTGCAGAGAGAGCTGAGCCTCTAGGTGTAATGGTGACGCCCCCGTTGCTCCTAGAGGCTCATTTGCATATAATAAAACATCATCTTTCTCAGCAATGTGGACACATATGAACACGGGACCAACACAGATGTCTTCAGCTGCCAAGTGCACAAGTAACAGGTCAGCCAGTGTCATAGGGACAAAACTGCTGACAGATGCCCTTTAAAGGAGTTCTCTCAGGATGACAACCTCTGTCTGTAGAGCCCCCCCCACCCAATTTGAGCAGTGCATACAACTTTCTCAGTGAATTTCCATTGAGTATTTTACAATACTTTTATACTATCTGTAGTGCTGCAGTGTGCTGTCCTGATGACATAACTTCCCTTTTTAATGCTTCAAAAGGGGGAAGTAACTTTTCAATAGGTACTGACAGTAACCTTAAAGTCATACACTGTCTTATGTTTAGTGCAGGGCCTAACGGTGAAGAGGAGGGTTGGGGTATTCTTCTCTTTTTGGTGTTTTTTATAGTCAGGTACCTTCGCATCAGGACCGGCACAGTGGGGGAAATTCACTCAGCTAAGTTCAGCAGAATTCTGGCTCAGTTTGTGCCAAAAAAAACTACATAATGGCTTGTGTTGTAGACTTTTTGTGCCGTGCTTGACAAGAGGACATGGCTGAAAATGCGTCAGGGACAGGTCTCTTAACCCCTTCGCACTCTATGAGGTACTATCACGGCCTAGAGTGCAGGTACCATAGTAAATGGTCTGTGCTGTAATAGTATGTCACAGCGATGGGCCCATGGCATTGCTTGCCAGCATTGCAGTTTAACCCCTCATATGCCACAGCATCTGAGAGGTTAAGCAGAGGGAGGAAACACGTTCTGTCCTCTGGTCAGCAGCCATGGGCTTTCTGAAGGTCCACAGAACTGTCATGTTCCATCCGTTATTGCATCCAGCCCACGGGATGACCGCCTGTCTGAATTACTATTCACTGTAATACTACCATATTTTTCGCCCTATAAGACGCAAAGTGGAGGGAAAATGTCAGTGCGTCTTATGGGGCAAATACTAATGAGCGATTCCATTTTGGAAGCTCTTATTAGTACAGGAGGAGCGGAGAGGGGTGAATACAGTGCTCCCTGGGCTTTGTACTCACTGCTTTCTGGTCCTTGGCCACTCATTGTGCTGTGACTGCAAACAGTGTGAGAACGTTGGCACGCTGTGACCTCACGCCGTACGGTCGGTTCACCGCAAAGCAGGGGGCAGGAAGAAGAAGAAGAGCACCGGATGTGAGGATCGGTAGCGGAGTCCAGAGCAGGAGAAATGATTGATTTTTTTTTTTATCTGATCTGAGCATGGGGGTCAGTCACATAGAGGTCTGATCTGAGGTCTGATTGGAAGACTTATTGAGGTCTGACTGGGGGTCATTCACATGGAGGTGTCACGACCAGGGGATGTGGATCCTCTGGGTCAGCTGATAGTGGACTAGGAATTAGCCCAATATTGCTGACTCCCAGAGTCAGGACACTGGTGTTTAAACCAGCCACCCAGAAAGCAGCTAACCGCAGGAGTGTGTACAGAGTCCAATAGAGGCAGAGTAACGGAACAGGTGATCTTTACTGGCAGAAGGTAAACAAAAGACACTTGAAACAAAGGCAAAACAGAGTTCAGAGTAATACGGTATACAGGTTCAGGCGGGCTCGTAGTCAGGCAGTGCAAGGTCAGAAGTCCAGGCAAACCTACTGGTGACAGCAAGCAGAGTTGTAGTCAGACAATGCAGGGTCAGAAGTCCAGGCAAACTTATAGGTGACAGCAAGCAGAGTTGTAGTAAGGCAATGCAGGGGTCAATAGTCTAGGTAATCCAAGTAGCAGGCAGAATAGTAGTCAGGCAAGCAGGGATCAATAGTCCAGGTAGCAGGCAGAATTGTAGACAGGCAGGAATGGTCAGGGTAAATTGGCAAAGTCCAGTACTCAGCAGATCAGAGCAGCAGGAAGCTTTAGCAGAGGTTAACAGGTATGATACCCACGCTTGGGCACTTCATGGTCAGTGAAGCTGCCCTAAATACCAGTAACCCCGCCTTTGGGTGGAGACAGTAATCAGGAGGCGTCAATAACAAAGGGACAGATGCACGCGCGTGCGCTATAGCACACAAGTGGAGACCTGGCTGTGAGGGCGGATGCTGCGGTATGCTGACGGGTGCTTGCTCCTTCTGCGAGGTAGGCAAGAGCTGGGACCCATGGTGCTGCAGTCTGCAGACAGCGGTCTGCCACACAGTGGGGATGTCACAGACCCAATACTGACAGGAGGTCTAATCTGAGGTCTGATTGGGGGTCATTCACATGGAGGTCTGATCTGAGTTCTGATTTGGAGACTTATTAACATTGGGGGTCTGTTCTGAGGTCTGATTAACATTGGGGGTATGAACTGAGGTCTGATGAAAAATATTTTTTTTCTTATTTTCCTCATGTAATACCTAGTTGTGTCTTATGGGCAGATGCGTCGTATAGGGCGAAAATATGGGTAAGTCCTGTAGTACAAAAAAATGTGAAAAAGTTGAATAGCGTTATAAAAAATATGTAAAAAAAAACCTTTTCCCATTTCAAATGTATAAAAAAGATAAATATAATTGGTATCACCAAGTCCATAATGACCTGATCTATTAAAATGTCATAAAAGCGGTGATTGGATGGTATTGGTTGGCACACTGGCAGTAAAATAATAAAGGCATCATCTTATTGGTATTGAATTACATATCTTAGTTTAAAGCTGATGCAGGAATAAGTAAATGTAGAAATAAATAAAACTGACCTCCCTGCACTGTCCCTGCACTCTCCCTACAGTCTCCCTGCACTCTCCCAACAGTCTCCCTATCCAATATTCTTCTAGTAATCATTTTCAGCAACACTTTCTCTAGCGCATAAGCACTTGTCACGTCTCTCCCTATGCCCATATGACAGGACAACGGCGGAGACCGCACGGGATGAGGTTTTTATAGGGCTGCGACATCACAGGGGCTGGCCATCTGCGGATTGGCTGGCTGCATGGTATCATGGATGATCTCGTGTTCCGGGGCTTCTTACTTTCACCTTGTAACACGTGCAGCCGCCATTTGAGGGAAAACTGTTTCATTAACACAAACCGCAAGAAAATTTGGATTCATTGCGAGTCAAAGTTTTCCTAAACTTCTACTTCGAATTCTTTGCCCAACACTACCATAGAAGCATAACCAACGCATGTGAACCTCCTTACATTTCCTGTGCTGTGGAGGATTAGGAGGGCAAAGAATAGAAGCCAAAAATTTCAGTAAGTTAAAAAGACAAAAAAAAAAAAAAACTCCCAGTCACAAAAAAATCGACAAGACTCTCATTCGGTGTGGCACTTAGCTCAGAGCAATCATTTTGTGTAAGAATTAGCAGATAAATGTTCTCACTTAGCAATTTGCTATCTCATCACTTCTTCAGCCCCAGTCACAGCCCTTTCCTGGCATAACTGGTGGGGACAGAAAATTAAGCAAAGTGTAAAAATGTGGATAATGAGGAGACCACAGATCTCCCTAGGAGAAGACATCATCTACTGGGGAGAACTCGGCATATGTGATAAATGTTGCAGACAAGGCTTACATTATGTAAGCAATTATAATGGACGACTCTGGGAAGCGAAAAGTACTGCACTAGGTGGAATCCAGAAATCGGGAGAGGAACGCTTGTCTTCAGACACATGATGATGCTCGTATGTGGGTTTCTAATATTCCTTCCTCACTGCGCCTGTGCTTTGCTCGACTGTGACGTATTCGGCGCAGGCGCAGTGAGGAAGCCGGGAGCCTGCCAGCGTCCTCCACTCACTGCGCCTGCGTCGAATAATGAACGGAACGGCACAGGCATGGGACTTAGACCAAGGACAGGGACGGCAGGAGGAGAAGAAAGCTGCCTGGCCCTGTCATTCAAGACGAAGGGGGTGTTTCTAAAGGTGGGCAAACAGAGCCTCTAGGAGCCGGGGTAACGCCCCCTCATGCTCCTAGAGGCTTATTGGCATAAAATAAAAGTTAAAATTACATAAAAACGGGCACCAATAAATAAAAGATATACAGATTTAGAATCAGGTGACATTAGCACATCTGTAATATCAGCCTGATTCATACCCAAAAAGCTGGTGACAGAAACCCTTTAAAGGGGTTTTAGATCAATATCAGGTCCAGCACCCCCACCAATCGGCTGTTCTTTTGGTTCTCTGTAGTGTCCTAGTAGTGGATAAACTTATCCAGAGCTCCATTTACTGGATAAAGTGCTTCTTTTTGGTATGTGTAGGTACATCAGGTCTGCATTCAAAAATTGCTACTGGCCATACATTTCCTCTACAGGGGATATGTGGTATTTGGCAGGTTTAAAGCCATATTCACACACTGCAAAAATAGGTCTTATAAACAGTACCGGTGATGAATAGAAATACAAAGTATATGAGGAAGCTGAATATCTTTTCATTATAGTATCACAGACCCGAGAAGTCTGTCCTCAGTGCATCCAAAGATCTGGGAAAAGTACTCATAATATATGACCGGAAACCCCAAAAAAATCCCCTAAAGTGTAACCTTTATTACAACAATTAAAAAGATCCCAAAAATATAACCAAGTAAAACCCCAGAAATAAAGCCTACATGTCCCTATTCCATCCTACCTAAGAAGACCCTGTGCACACTGGGGTATCCAGGTAAAGAAGTGGAATCGCAAAAATTTACTTGTATTTATGTATACTAATATATATACAGTACAGACCAAAAGTTTGGACACACCTTCTCATTCAAAGAGTTTTCTGTATTTTCATGACTATGAAAATTGTAGATTCACACTGAAGGCATCAAAACTATGAATTAACACATGTGGAATTATATACTTAACAAAAAAGTGTGAAACAACTGAAAATATGTCTTATATTCTAGGTTCTTCAAAGTAGCCACCTTTTGCTTTCATTACTGCTTTGCACACTCTTGGCATTCTCTTGATGAGCTTCAAGAGGTAGTCACCTGAAATGGTATTCCAACAGTCTTGAAGGAGTTCCCAGAGATGCTTAGCACTTGTTGGCCCTTTTGCCTTCACTCTGCGCTCCAGCTCACCCCAAACCATCTTGATTGGGTTCAGGTCTGGTGAGTGTGGAGGCCAGGTCATCTGGCGTAGCACCCCATCACTCTCCTTCTTGGTCAAATAGCCCTTACACAGCCTGGAGGTGTGTTTGGGGTCATTGTCCTGTTGATAAATAAATGATGGTCATTCTAGAGATAGGTATGGATCCCAGAGGTGGGGCCCGCACCTATCTGACATTGATGGCATATCCTAGAGATACCCCTTTAAGAACAGCTCAGGCAAGATGGCAGCCTCCATATTCATGTTCAGGAAATAAAATTTAAAAAAAAATCTGCAATCAGAAGGTAAAAACGGATAAGAAATGTCGCTATCTGGTTTTAACTGGCAGAAAATATTTGGCAACACATTCCCTCTAGTCTTCATTTACTCGGGCACAAAGGAACATGAATCATTATAGATTTTACATATAAATTGTGAAATATTTATATAATAACACGTGTGATCATGTGAATAGGAAAATCACGCTGCAGCAACAATTTCAAAAAATGTTCTGAGAATAGCAAAATATTTTGATTTTTGGAATTTTTAGTCATGCAAATGTGGAAGTCTGTTTGTGAGAAAATATGAGTATGAAATGATAATTTTTTTTCAAATCCCGGGCAATTTATTCTTCTGTAAGTCTTCATTAATTCCTTTAGAAAATCTGTTTTCTAGCAAGCCAGCGCATTAATAAGCCTGCCTGATAATGAACACAAGTATGTTTTCTCCACCGGCATTAAACACTGAGAAATGAGCTCTTCGGGCACATGAACCTTGCCTAGAAGTACATTTAGGAAGCAGCGGGCATGCTGGGAATAGTGGAAGCTTTGAGATATCTATTGTATGAAAATGAATGTCAGCTTTTATCATTATGATGTTTTAGATCCAACCTTCTGTGCAGATTCATTTCTTTACATATCTCTATAGTGGTCTATGCTTTATTTTTATGGTGCCCAAATTTTACTGTATAGACAGAGCTAAATTAGAATTTCTGCGGGCTTGCAGCCATCACTAGAGGGAGCTAGAGAATTTACTGCATACTGTGTTATTATTCAATGCCATGTATAGTAGAGTGCAGCATGCTCCCTCTAGTCATTAGGTAGACAGCGTGTTTATTTTTATAAATCTACTTCTAAGATGTGTATATACTGTATTTTTCGCTTTATAAGACACACTTTTCCCCCCAAAAAGTATGGGGAAAATGGCCGTGCGTCTTATAAAGCGAAAACTAGTGAACGCTTCCATTATGGAAGCACTCACTAGTATGTAATAGGTGCCGGGAGCGGGGAAACATACTTACCCTCCTGTGCTGCAGCTCTGCTCCGGGTCTGGCGCTCCTCTGTCTTTTCCTGGCGGCGCTGCACTGTCCTGACCGCGTACAGCATCAGGACGTAGTGCGCGCACTCTGACCTGACGCTGCACACAGTCAGGTGACAGTGTAGCGCGGGGCACAATGGGCTGATCTGAGGTCTGATGGGGGCACAGTGGACTGATCTGAGGTCTGATGGGGGCACAGTATGCTGATATAGGGGCACAGTGGGCGGATATGGGGGCACAGTGGGCTGATCTAAGGTCTGATGGGGGCACAGTGGGCTGATATGGGGCACAGTGGGCTGATATAGGGGCACAGTGGGCTGATATGGGGCACAGTGGGCTGATATGGGGGCTGAGTGGGCTGATTTGAGGTCTGATGGGGGCTGAGTGGGCTGATCTGAGGTCTGATGGGGTCTGAAAGGGCTGATCTGAGGTCTGATGTGATATCCTGAAATTTATGGGGGGGGTCTGATATGAGGATATGATGAAAAATATTTTTTCTTATTTTCCTACTCTAAAATCTAGGGTGCGTCTTATCATCGGGTGCGTCTTATAAAGCGAAAAATACGGTATATATATATATATATATATATATATATATATATATATATAAAGAAATTAAATAATTTTCAATATAATTAGATTATAAAAATGGTGTTCAAATGTGGACATTCAAATTAATCCCTTAAAGGGCACCTGTCATCAAATTTACACCCATGAAACTAGCTGACCTGTTACATGTGCTCTTGGCAGCTGAAGACATCTGTGTTGGTCCCATGTTCATATTTGCCCGCATTGCTGAGAAAATGAAGCTTTAATATATGCAAATGAGCCTCTAGGAGCTGACTCCCGGCACCTCCCGCTAATAAGCTGTTTAAAGAGGTCTTTGCGCTGCTGTGAGCACTTGCAGCTTACCAAGCACAGCGCCATCCATTGATTAGCAGCTGTGCTTGGTATTGCAGCCCATTCACTTGAATGGGACTCAGCTGTGCCTAGGCCATGTCACCGATGAACATGATGATGTCACTGGCTCAGGGAGAGGCTGCGGTGCTCCTCCTTGTTCAAGCAGGGTTACTTGAATTCGGACCCCAACCCATCTGATATTGATAACCTATCCTGAGGATAGACAGTCAACATTTAGAGGCTATGTACATCTTCAGGGGTATTTTCTATGATTGCATTTGACCCATTTTGGGCTAAACAAATTTTTTCAATTGGTCTTTCAATGTTCAGCCGAGATATAAGGATTACAAAAAACTGTTAAGCTGTACCTTTCTGTTTTCTTGAATCCTGTCAGCTGACAGCTTATTTAAAGCTCTTATCTCTGATCTCCTGACCTCATAAACACTTATTTAAAGGGATTGTCCAAGTTAATTTTTTGTTCTTTGTATGTTTCTAACTAGTCAAATATAACAGCTTGTCCATGCACTCTGTGCATCCAACGCTGCTGGTTTCTCAGATTTCCCTCAGGGTCACATGATCTGTGATGTCAGCTTTCCTCCCTGCTCTGCTAATGTTCGTGCACAAGCAGATAAGAGTCTGTACACGAGACGTCACTGTGCTGGCCACGCCCCCTGCACTGGCTGAGCTGCCCTCTGCTGCTCTCTCCCTGTATTTTTTCAGATAAAACCTTAACCCCTTCAGCCAGCACAGGGCTGAAGACTTAACTACAGTAGCTGCAGGTAGTGAGGAGACAAATGCAGGGCACAGGAGCTGACAGATGAGTTCTGCAGAGTATTGCACAAGAAAGGTAGCGGGAAGTTCCTGTATGTACTATATCAGCAGTGTCATTGTACAGCTGGGACTTGTAGTCCTACACATACAACATGCTGCTGAGTATCCCAGCAAGCAGACATGTCACTCATGGCAGCATTTGTATTCACTCCCTTTGCAGAGCAGGAGGGAGGAGGGGCAGATGTTGTTATTGCATGTAAACAAAGGCCAGAAGAGAACCGAAGTAATGAGGAAATATATTTTTTTTGCCTAAAACTTGCTTAACTTAGTTACATATTGCTACCCATCAGATTTAAAGTGCTATATTTTTTTTCTCCATAACTCGGACAACCACTTTAAGAGCTCTACATGAGTCGTCAGCTGATGGGATTCAAAGAAAATAGAAAGTTTGCAAACAGACTGATTTTTCAACCCTTGTACTCAGAAACGGCTGAATGTTTGTAATGAAGACCAATTGAAAAAATGCTTTTTAGCCCAAAATGAATAAAATGCAATAATAAAAAATGCTCCCGAAGGTGTACTTAACCTTTAAGTCCTGGAAAACCACTTTAATAAGACGAATTACTAGTGTAACAAGGTCATAATGCTCAATTGATGGATATTTAACCCCTTCCCACATATAGATGCAATCTGCAGTCTATATACATAATGCTCAGTACTGTGGATTGGGCCTTATACTACCCAGTCCGTATATAAAACGGAAACATTTACATGATTGTCGCCAGATGCCATTTTATGTATCATCTCACCCATTGATGGCCATTAAATGTCACCATTGAGGATGGGTGACCGCAACAAGGGTAATATTCTGTGTCAAGACAGCGATTATTTTTTACATCTATTTCGTATGTGGTTTGCGAGATAAAATAATGGAGGGGATGAGACTTTTAGCGAGAGCCTGGCCAGGCAAAAAAATAGCGATGTCAAGTGCACTTACATCAGAGAGGGAGACGGGGCGTTTTCAGGAACTTCTCTTCTTACAATAAAAAAATTATTTAAGTAACAGGAAAAGGCCAGAAATGTATTAGCTTTTTATGTTGAAATTAACATAAAGTGATTTGTAGACATCTGCTAAGCAAGCCAGAGCAAAGATATCCCCTGTGTGATCTGCATCACTGCCCTAAAATAACAAGCCGACCGCCGCCGCGCTATTAAACGACATCATTTGCGCTGTGTAGGCTACGGAGAGGAGCGGCCATTAAACACAATGACAAATAGATTCCGATGCGGGATGCTCAGGTACCTATGTAGATGTCCCCATGTAGGCAGAGATGTGAGCTCCATTAACGAGATAATTATAGATATGTCAGCCATACCCGAGCATAGCTGCAATTTTACATTTAAAATAATCTCTATTTTATTTCGGAGAGGAAAGATAAAGTGGCAGCGACTGCTGGATTCTACCTCCACATTCTATGTAATAGTAGATTTTAAGGCAACCTAATTATATTGGTCTTTTATGTTTTTATTATACTCTTCCTATAAGACACTATTGTACATGATTGGGGGGGGGGGGTTCTCAGGAGGTTTGGCATTGCCAGTATCTTACCGAGCAGTCAGATGTCCTATGGCAGTGGTTTGCAACCTTTTCACACCAAGTACCCCCTAGTGCCAAGCATTTCGAATGGAGTACCCTTAAAGGGGTTGTCTCGCTTCAGTAAGTGGCATTTATCATGTACAGAAAGTTACTACAAGGCACTTACTAATGTATTGTGATTGTCCATATTGCTTCCTTTGCTGGCTGGATTCATTTTTCCATCACATTATTCACTTCTCGTTTCCATGGTTACGACCACCCTGCAAACCATGCAACTTACTGAAGTGAGACAACCCCTTTAAGGAATAAGGATTTTCTCATGCTTCTGTCATAGGCTTTGTTTTTGAGCCTCTGTGTGCAGTTCTTTCAGATTTGACAGGAAGAACTGAGCAGCATGCAGCACTAATCACTCAGTCAAACTGATAGACACCACATTAGGAACCATGACGGGTGACTATTACTTTCTAAATGACATTCAGCGCTTCCAAACATACAGGAGAATACAGCACCACATACCTATTACATCCAGTGACGTCTCCTCTGATATTGATGTTCTCCATCCTCATCCTCATCTTCTCCATCCGGACCAGACCACCATGATGGCTTCTTTCAGCCACGTCTCGTCTCTGCAGAGTTTGCCACACAGGCATCTTAGTTGCCTACTTTTCCATCATCCTGCCACCCCCAATACTGTGCCCTCTGTACTCCCCAATACTATACTGTAGAAAAAAGTGCCCCTGAAAATACTACTACACACTGCAATAATTATTGACACACCGTGCTCTCAAAAATAACTGCACCCAACAGATAGTGCCTCTGACAGTAAACGTAGTGTCCCCCAAAAATAATTGTGCTGTGCTGATACTGTGCCAGGGTGTCCCCACAGTAATAGTGCTCCCAAAAGTTCCACCAATAGTAACTTTTTTCCAAAATGCCCTTAGTAGTAATAGTACACCCACAGTACCCCAATAGTAATAATGTCTCCCATTGTGCCGAAGAAGTAATAATGCCCCTATAGTGTCCATACTAGTAATCATCTTCCCCATAGTCCCCCAGTAGTAATAAAGTCCACCATATTGGCCTCAGTAGAAATAATTCCCCGTATAGTGCCCCCAGGAGACGTACAACCCACCCTAATGTCCCCAGTAGTTATAATGCCACCATAAGTAATAATGCTTGTCTACAGTACCCCAGTAGTACTAATGACCCCTGTAGCGCCCCAGCAGAATTAAAGCCTCCATAGTGTGCCCAAGTAGTAAATATGTCCCTTTACAGTACCCTTAGTCAGGGGCATAAATACCATAGCGGCAGACCATGCGACTGCTATGGGGCCCAGGGCAAGAGGGGACCCAGTCTTAGTTGGGATCATCTCCTCTTCTACTGGAGGTGAAAACTTGGTCAGGACTCTACTCTCTAAAGGAACAACTTTTACCAAATGAAGCAGTGGAAAATATCCCAAGGGTCATAGAAAAGGGTTTAAGCAGAAACCCTTCTGTCTTTTGTGGGGGGGCCTGGTTTGATCCTTGCATTGGGGCCCTTACTTGTACGCCACCGCCCAGTAGTAATAATGCTCCCTAAAGTGCCTACGGTAGTAATGTCGCCAAACCTAGTGCACCCAATAGTAATAAAGCTCCTATAGTGTGTGCCAGTAGAAAAATATACCCCTTATAGTGCCCCCCAGTAATAATTAATTCCCAATAATGCAATCAAAATTGACCCCTTATAGTGCCTCCTGTAGTATTAATGTCCCCATATTTCTCTCCCAGTTATAATAATGACCCCCTATAGTGCCCCAATAGTGCTGCACCAGCACTTCAGTAAGGGTACAGAGGGGAGGTAACCAGTTGGGGGTGTGTACCTGCACAGACTGACTCTATCCAATCAATGCTGCCATTTTCCGACTGTGCAGGTACACACCCCCAACTGGTTACCTCCCCTCTGTTCCCTTACTGCAGACTGCTAGCAATTCATTCATAACTTCTAGTAGAAATAATAAAGGAACGGCACAACATACAGACATAAGAATAGATGCTCCAGAATTGTTATTACATGGGGGATGCATGAAACTATTAAAACAGACATGTCAGGAGCGGGGAGAGGTTCTCTTTAAGAAACCTGCAGTGTAAACTGGCCTGCAGTTTGGATTTGAAATCTGTAGCGTGTCAATTCATATTTTGCGGATTTCCATGGTGGACTTCACCCTTTGCAATGCAGAGCATGAAATCCACAGTGATTTTGGGGTCAATAACCTGAAATTAATGAGGTTTTTCCTGTGGGTTTTGCCTCGGACACAGGGCAAATTCCACAGCAGATTTTCCTGCCGTATTTTGCATCCCTTACGTTGGAATATAATGTATTGCTCTGCAGGATCTTTAGATTCAGCCCAGGGATTTTTATCCCAGACTATGTATGAACACAGACGGTCTTTTCAATGACCTCTATATTATGCATATTAATATTATCCACCCAACCTGCTTCACTTCCTAAGTTTTCGGATGCATTGACCTGTGATACATTTATTGGTATGAAGGGTGTTTTTATATCTTTTCATTAGTTCGGCTCAGGTTACTGCAGTTGGCGTCTAATAAGTAGGAGGAAATGTTCTCTTTGTGGTAGATACGTATAATGATAGCTTATGAAAGGCATGTAAAATCCAGAGTTTATGAAGATAATAAAGAGGGACAGAGGGTCAGCAATGGAACGTCTCTATTACACTATGGTATTGGCACTGTATATGTATACCACAGGCTCTGCAGTGGATCTCTACTCTAAAAGCATCCTAGCAAAGTATAGAGAGGGGAAATCGCAGGCGGGTGTGGGGGCGAGACACGTACGGAGCATTTCTGTCCATATTTATACCACCATGGGATTTATTTCTGACAAACTTGCTAGAGATGGGAGAAATATTGGAAAATTCGATTCGGCTGCTTTGCCGAATTTTATTTAAAAAATTAACTTTGTGACTAATTACTTTGTCACAAAGCATATATTTTTGTAAGTAGTGGTTACCCCCCCCCCCCCCCCCCGTCATTGTACCCCTCAGGTGCCACGATCACGATCGCGGCATCTTACAGTAAAAACACATGGTAAACTAAAAGGGGTTCTGCAGTTCTGTAAAACTGATGATCTATCCTCTGGATAGATCATCAGCCTCTGATCGGCGGCGGTCTGACACCCGGGCCCCCCGACGATCAGCTGTTTGAGAAGGCAGTGGCGCTGCAGGAGCACCGCGGCCTTCTCAGTGTTTACCGCAGGCCCAGTGACGTCACGACTAGTATCACTGGCCTGGGCGGGGCTAAGCTCCATTCAAGTGAACAGAGCTTAGCCCCGCCCAGGCAATCAGAGGCTGATGATCTATCCAGAACTACAGAACCCCTTTAACAGAACAAAAAATGAAATCATAATTATCTCCTTCATTTGTTCGCTACATTCCGCTACCATCTTGATTGAAGATCTGACGTGAAATCTCGATGACAAGATGACATCATCACTCCAGCCGGTGTGGTGACGTCATACGTCATTTACTTACTTCAATCAAGATGGTGGTGGCCAGCCCATCGCGAGCAAATGAAGGAGGTAAGTATGATTTTTTTTGTTTTTTACACTTTTTCAGGTAAAATTGATTCGCTACCACGAAGCACGAGGAAATTCGACTTTGCAGTGAGTCAATCTGATCCTGAAATTTGGATTGATTTCCACTTAGTCAGGTTCTATTCGCTCAACACTAAAACTTACATAAAATCTGACAGTATGCCTCCATGTGCTTTGGAAAAAAAAACTTCCTTGGCATTAAATATACCATACATACACTATATAGCCAAAAGTACTGTATGGAGATACTTGACCATTACACCCATATGAGCACCGTTGGACATTCCATTCCAAAATCATAGGCTGTCCTTAAAGTGTAACTGTCATATTTTTTTATTTTATTTGTGTAATGTGTAGGGGCAGTGATACTGACCATTTTTGTAATATACTTTAATTACTGAAATCGTACATTTCTATTAGAAAAATAGCTGTAAAGTGGCCCATTTTGAGCCTTAGCAACGCTCCTCTGTCTTCTGTTTACATAATAGTGGAGACTTGCTGAACACTGACTGTGTTACGTTAACAGAAGACAGAGGAGCGTTGCTAAGGCTCAAAATGGGCCACTTTACAGCGATTTTTCTAATAGAAATGTACGATTTCAGTAATTAAAGTATATTACAAAAATGGTCAGCGTCATTGCCCCTACATATTACAAAAAAAAATTGACAGTTACACTTTAAAGGGAACCTGTCATCTCCGAAACACCCCTGAACTAAAGTAAGCGGTGTATAGTGTAAGTGATGCTGAATCCGAATATGTAAGTTTTATCTTCATACTCACTTCCATTCTGACGCTGTGCTCCCACAAACCTGCAGTAAAATACATTGGGAGGACTCTTCTTTGAGTCCTCTCCATTATATGAGTGAGCACCGGAGTCCAGTGAGGTTTGTGGGAGCACAGAGTCAGAATGGAAGTGAGTATGAAGATTAAACGTACATAACCGGACTCTACGTCACTTACACTATACCCCGCTTACTCTAGTTTGGAGGGTGTTTCAGAGCTGACAGGTTCCCTTTAAATACAGCTGTGTATATTGACTTAGTGACAATGCTCCATCGAAAAATAATACTCAAAGAGGTATTTCCCAAGAAAAGAGAACCATCTCGCTAGCACCACCTTGTGGAAGTAGCTCCCTAAGAGTCAAAGTTTTAACAAGCCTTTGGACTTGATAAGGGAAAATAACCCAGCCAAAATATCCACCAGTAGTACAAAGTAGGATTCTGACGATGTCTTGGAACAGCTTAGGGGAGAAGTTTCTCTTTTCTGGGGAGATACTTCTCAGCATATATATGTATGTATTTCCCACGGAGCACTTCCAATAAGTCTCCATACAGGACTGGTCTCTTTAAGCACCCGTCCTATGCTGCATCCAAGGCATCCCACTCAAACAGTCAGAATCCTACTCCGTACTGATGAGGGTCAAGCACTCCTATGGATGGATAAATGGCTGGGCTCTTTTCCTTTGTCATGTCCTATGGCTTATTAAAAAGTCAGGGAGCTACTTCCACAAGGTGGCGCTGGTGAGATAGTTCTCTTTTCTTGGGAGATCCCTCTTTGCATATTCCAAAATCATGAGAGTCCATAAGGAGTTTGGCCTCCTGTTGCAGCTGTAACGGGCACCGATGGTGAACAAGATGATCTGGCTGTTAATAGGAGTTGAGGCTCTGTGGTGGCCACACAAGACAGTAAAAAAGCTTTTTAAAGTATGTTTATGGACCTCACTTCTAGCACTGGGGCACAGTTATTTTGGAACACAAAATGGCCTTCCCAAACTTTTGCCGCAAAGTTGGAATCATACAATTATGTAAGATGTCTTAGCATTAATGTTACCTTTTACTGAAAATAAACATTCCAGCCCAAACCCATGAAAAACAGCGCCATATCATTATTGCTCATCCACTAAATTTTACAGTAGGCACTAAGTGTTACAGTGTGTAGCATTCTCCGGGCGTTAAGAGTGGGATCCGCACATTTTTTTCCTCTCAAACCAGTGGTTAAAATAGCAGACAGTAGAGGGTATGGGAAAGATGAGGGATCCCAACCCGGTTCCCCCTTGATTCGATTGTATCGGCATCCTTAGGACATGGTTACAGTTGGTGCTTTTAAATGCTATATCTGTTGATGTAGCTGGAAGAAGTTGTCATGATGGTCTGGACTGGATGGAGAAGAAAAGGAATGATAACAATTCCAATCCGAGATGATGTTACCTGTGAGCCACTGGATGTAAGATTTTACACCAGACTGCATCTGTTCAGTCGTGTAGTCACTAGTAAAGCCTGCAGTGACATGGGAGCAGATTTACTAATCCTGCCTAAAATGTACACAGTGTAATATTAAAGGGGATGTCCCACGATATTCTGCATTTTTTTCAAACCAGCACTTGGAACTGAACACTTTTATAATTACATGTATTTAAAAATTTAGTATAGCCCTTGAGCTATTCAATAAAATGTATCTGTATAGCTCCACCCGCTTTTCCTTATTTCAGCGCTGATTTTGGATTCAGCGCTGATTTTTTACACGTGTATTTTAGAAATCCGCCGTGTGCATGTCCAAGCTGCTTTTCTGTTCATTTTGAGGGGCCTCGATGGATACGTACTGTAATCAGGAGAATCACGATATTATTAACCCCCTCACAATATACTTATTTGTGCATTATCGGATGCTTTTTAAATTACTGATATATGCTATTTTTGCTCTTAGATGATCAGAGGTGCCCTCTGCAGTACATAAGTGGTATTACACTAAAGGAAAATTTGAGCATGAGTTTTGAGATTTAATATTTTTAAATTTTTTCAGCGGAATAAAAAAACTGTACTGTAAAATTTACAGTAAACTAAATCTATATTATTAATGTCCTCTTCAGTATCTCATTCTTTCAAGTTTCCGGTGATATCCCAACATTTCCCTACTAATATAACTGTAATCTGCAGATATTAGTGAGGACAACATCTAAACACTATTTACGGATTCGCCTGGGGGCATTGGCTTGTTAAAAAGGGTGAGCTTATGACCTTCTAATAAGGAATGGGAAAGCTTTCGCCTGCTCCTTCGTGATGGCTTAGAAGTCATTGCAATGATTATTGGCTGAAGTTTACGAACTTCCGACGGATTCTTTAGTTATAAGCGGTAGAGCTGATTAGAAGCAGAAAAGCGCAGAGCGTCTCTGGAATATAAATGGGGATCTCTACAAAAGTAAGAGAAGTCAACCGTGGAAATAGTCACAATTTTAATATTTTGTGACAATTTAATGTTGTCGTTTAACTAACCCTGCTCTGTTCTTAACTAGAAGGTCCTCGACTATTAAAGGGACAGCGCTGATTAGGAAAATAATGTCCATTATGTCAATGAGGGGGAGGGAGTAGTGACTTAATGGTTACTTGTAATGAAATTTGAAGACGACAATGTATTTATACAAAGTCCTTTTAGATACGCTGAATTTTCATGATTGAATAAATTCCAGAATTTTCTATTAGGAAAGGCGGATACAGTAACAAAAGTTTGCACTCAGCCCTTAAAGGGGTATTACAGTTTCAGCAAATAAAAAATATTTACTGTATAACTTAAAGGAGTTGTCCCACAAAAAAATATTCTACCTGGCTCTGAATACTTTTGTAATTGCATCTAATTAAAAATATGCTATAGCAACTGAGTAATTTGCTGAACTCTATCTGTATAGCACCACCTGCTGTTTGCTATTTTTCTAATTTCTCTGTCCTGTTCACTAAGAAAGAGGCACCTGTTCAGTTCCATCCTTCAACTGCCACCAGCTGCAGCAGAAAGGACACGCACTTGAGCTGCCAGCTAGAAATAAATCTAAGCAGAGTAATTGGAGCAATGAATGAGGAGTTCTCTGGACCCATGTGAAGTACAGGACTGGTTCAAGCTTTGTTAGAAAGATGTTGTCACATATTAGATTATGCATTACTTTCGTTTTTTTACATTATTCATGGGATAACCTCTTTAATTCTACAATTTTCCAATGTACTTTCAGGTTTTCCAAAGCTCTGCTTGTTGTCATCGAGTAAGAACTTCCAGTGGACCTCCATGGACTTAGAGGTGTACGTCTCATTGCAGTTATAGTAGATTAAAGGAGTTTTTCAGGACAAGCATGCGATTGGTGGGGATCAGCCACAACACTATATAAGGAGCTGTGGTGTTCCGGTTCCGTACACTGTTTGCTTCCAGAACCTTTCAGCTAATCAGTGGGGGTGCTGGGTGTCGGATCCCCTCCCCCCTCCAATCACTTAAAGGGGTTGTCGCACTTCAGTAAATGGCATTTATCATATAGAGAAAGTGAATACAAGGCACCTATGTGCCTAATGTATTGTGATTGTCCATATTGCTTCCTTTGCTGGCTGGATTCATTTTTCCATCACATTATACACTGCTTGTTTCCATGGTTACGACCACCCTGCAATCCATCAGTGGTGGTTGTGCTTGGACACTATAGGAAAAGGCATCAGCCTCTCTGGTGGCCGGGACCATGGGAGCGCACATAGGCTAGTGCTTTTTCCTTTAGTGTTCAAGCACGACCACCACTGATGGATTGTTTGGTGGTCATAACCATGGAAATGAGCAGTGTATAATGTGATGGAAAAATGAATCCAGCCAGCAAAGGAAGCAATATGGACAATCACAATACATTAGTAAGTGCCTTGTAGTAACTTTCTCTACATGATAAATGTCACTTACTGAAGTGAGACAACCCCTTTAATGATGGCCTATCCTTTGGATTGGTCAACATTATGTTAGTCCCAGAAAACCCTTTTAAGGGTGTATTCACATGGTTCAAATATATCCTCATCAGAGGTATGCCTTGTAAGGAGCCATATGGGGGCAAATGTTTAAAGGGCTTGTCCAGCCGATTACTTAAAAAAAGGCTGAGAATGGTGTCAAATAAAATAAATAAAATGTGTCATACTCACCTTACTAATCCTATGCTACTCCCATTTTCACTATTTACAGTCCTCCTCTCCCCCCACCCCAGTCTTTGCAGAAAATGGACAATCACTGGCTGAGGCGGGTCATTGGTGTGACCATTGATTGGCTGAGCAGTCGTTTCCTGTGTGTCATGACAGACCATAAAGCATTATAATGGGAGCCGCGGGGGATTGGTATGATATTTCAACCAGCTGGAAAACTTTTTACTGGCCACAAGAGAGTAGAGATTTATTCTATAGTGCCATCTGTTGGCTGTAAATAGTATTGCAAAGTAGTGGTCTGAACATATTCAGCACAGTTCCACAGTTTCACTTCATTCACATTTTGTTATGTTACTGCTAAGGGTCACTATTTTTGAATACCTTGTCCCCCCAAAAAATTGAATAAAAAGTCACAAGTCAAATAAATAGTCAAATTGAATTAAAAAGTTGAATGTACCGTAAACCGGCACCAATAAAAACTACATTTCGACCCACAAAGAACACGCCCCTATACAGCTCTGTAGATGAAAGCATAAAAAAAAGTTCTGGGTGTCAGAATATGGCGATGTAAGACAATTTTTATTTCTTCAAAAGTTTTTCTTTTCTTAAAAGAAGTAAAACAAAATAAAAACTAGACAAATGTGGTATCGCCGTAGTAATAAAGACCCGCAGAATGCAGGATCCCATGTCATTTTTAGCCTCCAGCGAATGTAATATCAAAATCCCGCAAATATTTTTTTGCCCAATTTCGAACACAAGTTATGGTAAACTAAAGGGTGCCATTAAAAATACAACCTGTTCCACAAAAAATGTGAAAAACTTGAATGAAAAATGTAAAAAGTGGCTTTTGGAAGGTAGAAAGGAAAAAACAAAAAAGCAAAAGCAAAAGATGGCCTGGTCCTTAAAGGGGTTATGCCATTATTAAAAGGGATTGTCCTCTTTCTTTCTATCAATGACCTATCCTCAGGATAGGTCATCAATATCAGAGTCGCCGCCTGACGATCAGCTGTTTGAAGAGAAAGCAACTCTTATACGAGCACTGCCTTCTCTTCACTGTTTACTTGCTCGCCGTCGCAACTGCAGCAGAGAGCAGTGTAATTACAAGTATGGCGTCCCCATTCACTTCTATGGGACGGCTCTGTAGTATTCACTTGAACAGGCGGACCTGTCCCATAGCTGTAATTACACTGCCCTCTGCTGCAGTTGTGACAGCGAGCAGGTAAACAGTGAAGAGAAGGCAGTGCTCGTACAAGAGTTCCTTTCTCTTCATACAGCTGATTGGCAGGGGTGCCAGGAGTCGCTCCCCCGCTGATGTGATATTGATGACCTATCCTGATAAAAAAAAAAGAGGACAACCCCCTTAACGCAAAAAATGAAAAAAAGGCATCATATGGTACATGACAATCTCTTTCTAACAATGCCTGTACCTCACATGGATCCAGAGATCTCCCCATTCGTTGTTCCAATTGCTCTACTAGATTTATATCAATCTGGCAGCTCAGAGGGCGTGACCTTTCTGCTCCAGCTAAGGAAGCACATCCTTTCTTCTGCAGCTCTTTCCCTATCACAGCTCAGAAGGGAATTGAAGGATGGAACTGAGCATGTGCGTCCACTTTTGCAAAGTGGGCAGAGAAATAAGAAGAGGCACAAACAGCAGGTGGCGCTATAAAGATACATTTTATTGAATAACTCAGTTGCCATACTAAATTTTTAATTACATGTAATTGCAAAACTATTCAGATCCAGGTGCTGGTTTAAAAACAGCTTTTTTTGATGCATTGGAGCACTTAGACTTTAAAGGGGTTTTCCGGGATTTTACTACTGATGACCTATCCTCAGGATAGATCATCAGTATCTGATCGGTAGGGGTCCAACACCCAGGAGCCCCGCCGATCAGCTGTTTGAGAAGGTACCGGCGCTCCTGTGAGCGCCACTACCTTCTCGCTGCTTACCAAGCACATTGTACAGCAGCTGTGCTTGGTATCGTGCTCAGCCCCATTCACTTGAATGGGGGCTGAGCTGCTCCTAGGCCACGTTAACGATGAACTTGATGTCACTGGCCTAGGAAAAGCTAAGAGAAGGCCACGGCTTTCACGGGAGAGTCGGTGTCTTCTCAAACAGTTGATCGGCGGGGGTCCCGGGTGTCGGACCCCTACTGATCAGATACTGATGACCTATCCTCATCAGTAGTAAAAAAAAACCCTTTAAGGTCGTCCCGGTGTATTGTTTGAGGATGCTGAAAGAGGTTTCATTTCTAGAGCAAGAAGAAAATAATTTCTTGAAATAAAGCATGTGATTCCCATTAGTAAGCAATGATGCGTCTATGACCGCAGTCTACGGGGCTCCTGAAATAGCTCTTTATATCCATTCTGTTGCTTTTTCAAGATTTACATGTATTATATTCTCACATTACTTTACCTACCGTGCAGGCAGAACACATGAAATTTGCATTGTTGACAAAAACGTAAAAAGGCAGGAATATTTTTGGTTCACTTGGCCGCTGCCCAGGCATCCATACCATACGTTTAATATTCAAAATGTATGAATATATTCATCTGCAATTAAAAAAAAAAAACCCTGATCCCGCATCCCTTCTCTATCCTTTGTTTCCCATCCTTCTCTGCTGCTCCCGTTCTGCCATTCTGTGTATCTCGACGATAACAAAAATCTGATTCGGGAAAATATTCGGGCTCCTGTCTTTATTATTATTATTATTATTTTTTTATTTATTTATTTATTTAAATCTAATTGTTGCAAACAAATTTGTGTTTGCTTTTACCAATAAAATAAAATCTCCTTTAATTCTCCCCTAATGCAAATGCTCCAGCGGTTGTCAGATGTGATTTGTCAAGCGCTGGAGATTGTACAAGTGACTGTCATGCCGCTGCGCGTACAATGCAAACGACTGCGGTGTGTCAGCAGAAGACAGTGCTTGGAAAGGAGAGACAAGGATTGTACAGGCACTAATGAATCTGTATCATCAGAACGTGTAATTAAGACAGTGACAAGAGACAATAGTGCCATTGACATGCATATAGCACCCGTGACGTCTCCGAGAACATTCTTCCAGACAAAAATAGCTCCTTCTGCTGTCGTATGGAGCTCGGAAGGAGAACGGTCATGCTGGATTTGGGAAGAAGGCAGATAGCGCCCCCTCTGTCTACCCTGTGGGTAAAAAACGGAAATTGCCCAACAGCAGAATCTGATAATTGAATATATGACTTGTGTTGAGCGAAGTTCTTGAAAATTTGATTCGGCAGCTTTGATGAATTTTACAAAGGAATTTTCTTAGTGACAAATTACTTTGTTACGAAGTACATTTCTTTGTAAGTAGTGGGTGCAATAACAGGGAGCGGCGATTGCGCCGTCCCCGTCATTGTACCCCTCAGATGCCGCGTTCATGGCTGATCGTGGCATCTGATAGTTATATTATAGTGTTATTCCCATCTCAGACAATGGGGGCATATCGCTAGGATATGCCCCCATTGTCCGATAGGTGCAGGTCCCACCGCTGGGACCTGCACCTATATCGAGAACGGAGCAGGGAAATGAAAGGAGGGTGCACTGCTCATGTGCAGCCACCCTCCATTCATTTCTATAGGGCCACCGAAAATAGCCGAGCACTGGCTCGGCTATTTCCATCGGCTCCATAGAAATGAATGGGAGCGGTGACCGTGCATGCGCAGTGCGCTCCCATTCATTTCTATGGGAGCAGCGGGGACCTGCACCTATCAGACAATGGGGGAATATTCTAGCGATATGCCCCCATTGTCTAAGATGGGAATACCCCTTTAAGATCTCTAAAAATAAAATCATAATCACTTCATCCATTTGATCGTGAAGAGCCCAATACCGCCATCTTGATTGAAGATCCAGCCCGGAATCTCGCCCGGCGCATGATGACCTCATATCGGTTGCCGTGGAGATGTAATACATCACCATGCATGAGATTTCGCATGGGATTCTTCAGACAAGATGTCTGCCGTGCTCCAACAGATGGGATGACTAGGATTTTTTTTTTCACCCCATTTCAGGGAAAATCGGTTCGTTACCATGAAGCACGAGGAAACTTGGTTTTGCCTTAAAATTTGGATCGAAGTCCACTTTGGACACGATATATAACTATGACATTAAAGGGGTTTTCAGAAACATTTATACTGATGACCTATCCTCAGGATACGTCATCAGTATCTGACGGAGGAGGTCTGACACCCAGGACCCCCACTGATCAGCTGTTTGAGAGGGCACCAGTGCCGCGGCCTTCTCTCAGCTCACCAAGCACATCGCTGTACATAGTATAGTGGCAGTGTTTGGTATCGCTGCTCAGCCCCATTCACTTCCATGGTGCTGAGCTGTGCCTTGGTCATGTGACCGATGAATGTGACAAAGCTGCGAGCGCCGGTGCCTTCTCAAACAGCTGATCGGCGGAGGTCCCAAGTATCGGACCCCCACCGATCAGATACTGATGACCTATCCTGGGGATAGGTCATCAGTTAAAAAATCTCAGAAAACCCCATTAAAGGGGTTTTCCAGGCTACTGATATGGATGACCTATTTTCAAGGTAACCGATCAATACCCGTTCAGTGGGGATCTGACATCCAGCACCACACTGATCAGCTGTTTCCCGCAGCTGCCGGTACAGGAACTACGCCATTCAAATTGTAGTGGCTGTGCTGGGTTACTGCAGCTCATTTTCACTTCAATCAATTTAAATGGCTCGTCTGGGAATTTATAGTGATGGCCTATCCTGAGGAAAGGTCATCCATATCTGATTGGTGGTTGAGCCGATCAGCTGGTCGAAGAGATTGCAGGGCTCCATGAGGCCTCTTCTTAGGGCAGTGACATCACCGTACATCAGTCACATGGTCTGGGACACATAGACCAGGGATGGCCAACCTGCGGCTCTCCGGCTGTTGCAAAAGTACAACTCCCAGCATGCCGAGACTGCTTACAGCTATCAGCCTACAGCAGGGCATGTTGGGAGTTGTAGTTTTACAACAGCTGGAGAGCCGCAGGTTGGCCATGCCTGGTCTAGGCGCTGAAGTGAGTGGGCTTTAGCTGGAATATCAAGCAGTAGCAGAGGAAATACCCGTCAGACAGGTTGGATTTTTAACTGATCCATTGGTTTAAATCTTTTATAAGAATATCTGCATTGTGTTGTCCCTCTGTAACTCCTCATGGAAATGCATAACTAAATAAACAACTGGGTGTTATGATTCCCTTTGTCAATAAAGCATGTGCTTAAACACTCTAAGGGAGGGATGCCCAACCTGCGGCCCCCCATCTGTTGCAGAACTACAACTCGCAGCATGCCCTGAAAGCCTACTGCTATCAGCCTGCAGCAGGGCATGGTGGGAGTTGCAGTCTTACAACAGCTGGAGGGCCGCAGGTTGAGCATCCCTGCTCTAATGGAAATCTGTGCAGAATTTCTGTTTCTAAAGGCACATGACGTATGTTTGGTCTGCATCCGATCCGCATTTTTTGTGGATCACATGCGGACCCATTCATTTCAATGAGGTCGCAAAAGATGCAGACACTGTGCGCTGTCCGCATCCTTAAGTCCGTTCCGCGACCCCGCCAAAAAATGGAACAAGCCGTATTCTTGGCAGTTTTGCGGACAAGGATGGGACATTTCCAGAGGAGTTTGAATAAAATGGTAGCATGCACTCAGCCGGTATCCGTGTTTTTGCAGATCCACGATTTGTGGACCACAAAACGGATACGGTCGTGTGCATGAGGTCCAAACCTGCACCTGTGTGCAGGTAACCTAATTAGTGTTGCCTGCATCAGATGGTGTAGAAGCGCACAGTTGATAACGTATTCGTACATTTCCAGGTGGAATAATAGAGGTACAGCACAGAGTTGTAAGAAAAGATGCTTCAGCAGGAGGAACACAAGTATTGACTAAAAGAGGCCCCATTAACAGCACGTTTGATTCTTCTGACTAAATACATGACGGTAAGACAGTTTGTATGTTTACTTGGCGCCTGGACGTGACATTTAAACATTCGCAGGCGCCGACATCTGGCTGATAATGAGTTAACCCGTAGCACACAATGATCTGCTTGAGCGGGTCACGGCTGCAATCTTCTCACTCATTCTCTGGCTGCTTCGCCAAATATTCAGCATTTACTCTCGTGCCCAAAGGTTTCTTCATCCCATAATGTTTATGTGTTGTGACGGTGACATCGAGCACACGAGGAGACTTCAATCCCGTGTAGTAAGCAAGTGACATAACAATACTAACTGTGTCAATTAAATTACAACGCCACAGTGCCCGCCGCCCTGGACCGCACCGGGGATCGTCCGCCATGCTAAACAAACACCGCCATCCGTCAGCGTATGGGGAAACGGTTTTGCACGCAACCGCAGTGCCTGTTCTGTGCCCCCTATAGCCTTGGATGTATCCAGTATGTATAAGACCAGTGGTCGGGGAGGACCAGAGACGAGGTGACCAAGTCAAAAAGTTGTAAAAGTTAACTTTTTCATTGTGATTTTCTTCCTCTTAGGCCACATGCGCACAAATGTATGTTTTTTCCACTTCCGTTCCGTTTTTTTACAGGTCCGTATGTAGAACCATTCACGTCAATGGGGCTAGAAAAAACGGAAATGACTGTGCATTCCGTGTCTGTATGTCCACATGTCCGTTCCACAAAAAAATAGAACAGGTCTTATTCTTGTCCGTTTGCGGACAAGGACAGGCATTGTTACAATATATCCGTGTGACGTCTGTGTCGCATCCGTTTTTTTTTTTTTTTTGGCAGATTCCTGTTTTGCGGGCCACAAAAATACATACGGCCGTGTGCATGAGCCCTCAGCCCTATACCCTTGCCCTTGAATCTAGTTTTTTATGACCATCCCATAGTCTAGAATAGTCTTTCCAACCTGCGGCCCTCCAGCTGTTGTAAAACTACAACTCCCACCATGCCCTGCTGTCGGTTGATAGATGGGGGCTGTCCAGGCATGATGGGAGTTGTAGTGTTGTTACAGCTGGAGAGCCACAAGTTGGGCATCCCTGGTCTAGAATATCTGGTGATCCAGCACTAATCACTCCCCATCGATGCAGGATTAAAGGTTGTATTGTTTACTCTCTTGTTCCCCCGGGAAATTGTATTGCTAAAAAAGTCAACTGGGCTCTACTATTCCACCTAGGATGTATGGCCTAAGCCCACCAATACGTCTGAACTCTTAGACAACACTTTAATCCAGATCTTGCAAGTAGTGGCCACTTTGTTACAAGAAACTCTTAAAACGGTTTTCTGGTATTCATATATTGATGGCCTACCCTCGGGATAGGTCATTAGTATCAGATTAGTGGGGGTCTGTCTCCCGGAAACCTTGCCAATCAGCTCCGATGAGCGCCGTGGCCTCTTCCTAGGCCAGTGATGTCACATTTATCGGTCATGTGGCCTAGGCACAGCTCAGTCTTATTCAAGTGAATGGTCCTGGACTGCAATACCAATCACAGCCACTATACAATGTATGGCGCTGTGCTTGTTAAGCTGTGAGGATGCCGCCACTGTCACCGGAAAACGACAGCTGATCGAAAGGGTGTTGGGAAAATCTGGAGCCACTTCATCACCTCAAATGCCATCCACATGTACTTTTCACATTGACTGTGGAAACGGTGAGCATCTCCCCCCAACTCATGACAGTGGTACTTTAAATTAAAGGGAATGTTTGGGTTTTTTATATTGATGGCCTATCCTCAGTATAGGTCACCAATATCTGATTGGCCTGGTTCCCTTACAGCTTACCAAGCACCCAGGCCCGACACCCCTGCCGATCAGCGTTTGACACGCCTCCTCACAACTTACCAAACACAGCGCCATACATTCCATAGTGGCTGTGCTTGGTACTGCAGCTCAGCACCATTCACTTGAATGGGACTGAGCTGTGTTTAGGCCATGTGCAGGGGTGTAACTACTATAGCGGCAGCACATGCCACTGTTATGGGGCCCAGGGCAAGAGGGGGCCCAGTCTTAGTTTGGATTATCTCCTCTTTTACTGGAGGTGAAAACTTGGTCAGGACTCTACCCTCTAAAGGAACAACTTTTAGCAAATGAGGCAGTGGAAAAATGGCTCAAGGGTCACTGAAAGGGGATTAGGCAGAAACACTTCTGTCCTGTGTGGGGGGCCTGGTTTGTTCCTTGCTATGGGGCCCTTACTTCTATATGTACGCCATTTGCCATGTGACTGATATGGTGATGTCACTGGCCGGAGCGCTGCAGTCTCTCCAACCAACGATCGCTTCTTGAGTCGGACTCCCATCAGACATCTCCTTCAAAGGAATGAATAGGTAAGAATAACAAGCCTTGTTCCAAACCTCTTGTCTTCACCTTTAATAACCTCCCCTCCCACGCGTTTTAATCACGCTGATAAAGTGAGAGCAATCACAAGATCCTCCTTTGACATTTTCAAGTTTTTTTTTTTCTCCCCCCTCCCCGACCCTCCCCACCCACCGTCCATTCCACTTATGGGAAACAAATGGGTCTACTTTGCCTGTATCTAGATTGAGATTTTCATAAAGTCATTACTTCTGTCACACGGACTATTTTCGAAATTGAAAAATCTGGAACAATAAATGACGGGGAGACGCTTAATAACTGTTAAGAAATCACATTTGGAAAATTGCGTTCAAGCAATAACCTTTTCCCTGTAATTAAATGACAGAAAGGTCCCGCTTTTAATTAAGTCAGCAATTTATAGTTATGAAGCCGTATTTCACCATGCAGATTAGGAGATGATAGGTCACACGGCAACCTCCCAACATTTTTAGCGGGGCTGATCTTGTAATTACGCCTCTGTTCGCCGGGTGACCACGCTGAACCGTATCTCTAGATTAAACAATTTTCTATTTGCTGCTTCGTGGGTAAATTTGCCACCAGGACGAAGGCGGCGAGCGACGAGCGTCTTTAAATTAAAAATGGTTTTTTAAACGAGGGGGTGTGAATTAACCCAGAAAGGGCATCGCCGCTGAATGGACCACTAGTCAAGGGCCCCCAGACAGTGAATATATATCATTGCTTTTTTACCAGGCCTCTAGATCTTCTGTCTGGGACGGCAGATTTACGAGCGGGTAAAATGCTAACGTCCCTGTATTTATAAACGTATGATGGCGGGTTTCATTTATAATTTATTTCCCGCCTTCGCATTAAGCAGCTCGTAAAAAAAAAAAAAAAGGAATGAGATGGCGTGCTGTTGGATGAGGGGGAGGTTGGCTCGTACGCCTTTCACATTTTATTTCACCAGGCCGCTCTCATGTTACACATTGATGATGAGATCGGACGACGACGCTGAACTCTTGTGCCGAGCCTCGGGGGCTTTCTACCGGGATTCTGCTTGTGTCCGTTTGACTTACCCGAGGAGACCGGGAGGCCCGGGGCGCAAGGGAAATTTATGCTGCTTCTTAGATTTAGGATTATGTGGTGTGTGCTGCTAAGGAGTTTGGTTGAAATCTCAGTTAATATGATGTTTTTTTTTTTTTTATTTCTTTAAAATTGAAAAAAAATTGGTAACTTGAGTTCAGCGGAGCTGCCCAAGGAAAGCTGGGTGACAGCCAACATGGCTGCCGTTACGCATGCAGCTTTGCTATGCTCTTGGAAGGCAAATCTTCCTTCTTGTATAGAAATACACCGCGCTCTCCATGACTTCTCCTCAATATACTCCTCATTACTATTGCATAAAGAATTGCTGTTCAGGGGTCTAGGAAAGCTGGGTTGGAGACAATATGGCCGCCGTTACGGATGCAACTTTGCTATAGTCCTGAAAGGCAAATCTACCTTATTACATAGAGATACACTGCGCCCTCCATTACTTCTCATCAATATACTCCTCATTACTATTGCATAATAAATTGCTGTTCCGGGTTCTAGGAAAGCTGGGTATGAGACAAAATGCCGCCGTTATGGATTCTGCTTTGCTATAGTCCTGAAAGGCAAATTTGCCAATTATATAGGGATATATCTCACTCTCCATGACTTCTTCTCATTATACTTGTCATTACCAGTGCGTAACAAATTGCTGTTCAGGGTTCTAGGAAAGCTGGGTTGGAGACAATATGGCCGCCATTATGGATGCAACTTTTCTATAGTCCTGAAAGGCAAATCTGCCTTATTATATAGAGATACACCGCACTCTCCATGACTTCTCCTCAATATAATCTTCATTGCATAGTGAATTGTGGTTCATGGTTCTAGGAAAGCTGGGTGAGAGACAATATGACCGCCGTTACAGATGCAACATTGCTATAGACCTGAAAGGCAAATCTGTGTTATTAGATAGAGATACACTGCACCCTCCATTGCTTGTCCTCAGTATACTTCTCATTACCATTGCATGACAAATTGCTGTTCAGGGATCTAGGAAAGCTGGGTGAGAGACAATATGGCCGCCGTTACGGATGCAACTTTGCTATTGTCCTGAAAGGCAAATCCGTCCTATTATATAGAGATAAACCGTGCTCTCCATGACTTCTCCTCATGATACTCCTCATTACCATTGCATATTGAATTGTGGTTCAGGGTTCTAGGAAAGCTGGGTGTCAGACAATATGGCCGCTGTTACGGATGCAGCTTTGCTATGGACCTGAAAGGCAAATCTTCCTTATTACATAGAGATACACCGCGCCTTCAGTTACTTCTCCTCAATATACTTGTCATTACTATTGCATAACAAATTGCTGCTCAGGGTTCTAGGAAAGCTGGTTGTGAGACAATATGGTTGCCGCTATGGATGCAGCTTTGCTATGGTCGTGAAAGGCAAATCCGCTTTATTATAGAGACCAGTTCTCAGTACTTCTAATTACTACTGTAGCAGAGATAACATGTCCCATAAGCTGTGACAGGGAGAGATGCAGAAGAAGGAACATGCATCCTGAGCTGTAGCAGAAAGGACACGGCCCCTGAGCTGTGATAGGGAGAGAGTGGCAACAGAAATTACACAGTTCCTGAGCTGTGACAGGGAGAGAGCTGTAGCAGAAAGGACACTTCCTCTGAGAAAGGACACACCCCCTGAGCTGCCAGCTTGAAATAAATCTAGCAGAGTAATTGGAGAAATAAATGGGGAGATCTCTGGATCCATGTGAGGTACAGGGCTGGTTCTAGCTTTGTTAGAAAGGTATTGTCATAGAGTATATGATGTCTGACTTTCACTTTTTACATTAGTCCTGGGATAACCCATTTAAAGGGGTTGCTTCATATAGACAATGACTGTGTATATACCCTAATAGAACTTATGGGCATCGTGAGGGGGGAAGGGGGAGGGCGGGTCAGCTGCTCTTTGCATTGTACTTCTAGGCTCTGGTGCTCCCAGCATATTAGATGTTGTAGTTTCATGCTATTTGGACACCACCGTAAGTTGTAGACCGCTACTGTACAAAAAAAAATGTGTTTACTGTCCCCCCCTCCCCCCCCAAGAAATAGCGCCCCCTTGTCCATGGGTGGTTGTGTCTCGTATTGCAGTTGATCCTCATTAAAATGGATGCGTTGAGGCGCAATGCCAGACACAGCCCATGGGCAAGGGGGGCGCTGTTTCTGGGGGGAGGGACAGCAGACCTTTTTTTTTTCTAATTATGGACAACAGTCTGCCCAGGACTAACACTGAGGACAGGAGCGCTGTGCACGTAGTCATCTCCAGCTGCTGAAGGTTTCTGGCACCGTGTGAGATGATGAATGACTGGTGTAGGTAGTCTATTAGTGGAATTACAGTCCATCATGTCTCCACATTTGTCTTCAGCGGACACTTAGTACAGGCGGGATAAACAGGAAGTAGAAGGGCAGTGAACCAGCAACCATTTTTAACAGATTTGTATTTAGAGAATCCCGTCATTAATACTGACCACAATTATTATACCGCCGGCCGTATTCAGCCAATAAATCTGCTGCCCGAGACTCACTTTACATCTATAACACAACTTTTCTCTGGAGACGGGGAAACAGCATAAAGACAGAAACATGGAAAATGCTATTACCCTAGAAATGTTATCTATCTATCTATCTATCTATCTATCTATCCAATATCTATCTACTGTATCTATCTATCATCTGTCCGTCTGTCTCTGTCCATCTATTTATCTGTCTATCAAATCTCTCATATCTATCTACAAAAATGATCTTCCTACCTACATTTTAATTGTCTATCTATCTATCTATCTATCTATCTATCTATCTATCTATCCATCGGTCTGTATCTATCTATCATTTCATACCTGTCTACTGTATCTATCTATCTATCTATCTATCTATCTATCTATCTATCTATCTATCTCTCTATCTATCGGTCTGTATCTATCTATCTATCTATCTATCTATCTATCTATCTATCTATCTATCTATCGGTCTGTATCTATCTATCTATCTATCTATCTATCTATCAAATCTCTCATATGTATCTACAAAAATGATCTTCCTACCTACATTTTATCTATATCTATCTCATATCTATCTATCTATCTATCTATCTATCATCTAATATCTATCTATCATCTGTCTATCTGTCTATCAAATCTCTGATATCTATCTACAAAAATGATCCCCCTACCTACATTCTATCTATCTATCTATCTATCTATCTATCTATCTATCTATCTATCTATCTATCTATCTATCTATCTCATATCTATCTACTGTATCTATCTATCTATTCTATCTATCCATCTATTTCATATCAATCTATCCATCTATTATCTATCTATCTATCTATCTATCTATCTATCGCGTTATTAAATCTTCTTTAAGAATCCTTTAGGGTAATTACTGCAAAATTGTGGCAGAATTTTATGGTTTTCCAAAATCTCAGCCAAACCACTGCATTTTTCTGCAGTTTCCTGGTGATTGCGGTAAACAATGTACAGCGTGTGCCGTGTACGTATCGTTAGGAAAATGTTGGATTTGTGGCCGAGGTAACTGCTGTAACTAAGATATGAATGATTTACTGAATGATTAAACCTGCCTGCAATTAGTTATTTTCTTGTAAAACTTAGGTCAGGAGACGCGGCGGTTTCCTCCTTCCAATATGTGAATGATCCCGCCACCCCCAGATCATCTCCCTGTCCTTTTGGGATTGAGAGTTATCAAATGTGATTAATGAGAACAGTTATCTTCCACTTAGCTGCCCCTGGCGCCCGCTACCTGTGTAAAACATTACAGCAGAGCTGACATTAGCATTAATCATGGCTGCATACATATTTATCAGCGAGGGCATGGCGTCAGAAACGGCTTTTAGGTACAAAGTCATTTCCTGGGTACAAAAACACGACTTTCCAGGACGCCCATGGCGTGTGCGCTAAAAAACCAATCAAGGTTTTCATAAGGACGACACATCATATTACTCTCCGACTGCACCTATTAAAGGGGTTGTCCACTCCTTCCTCAGGATAGGCCACCACTATCTGATCAGCGGCGGTCTGACACCCTACACCCCTACCGATCAGCAGTTCTGCAGTAGCTCCAGCACAGGAAGTAGGCACTGGAACTACAGCTCCATCAGTGGCTGGAGCCGGTTACTGCAGCGCTGCTCCAGTTGCAGTGAATGGTGCAGCGCTGCAGTTACAAGTTTCGTCCACTACATGATGGATGGTGCTGTTTAGCTGCAGTGCAGAGCAATAGCTGATCAGTGGAGGTGCAGGGGGGAAGGGGGGGCGGCAGATCCCAGCTGATCAGAATTTGATAGCCTATCCTGAGGCCATCACTTGTAAAGGAGTAGACAACCCCTTTAAGATTTAGTCACAATGTCGAGGTGGTATATATCAAATGGTCAGTTTCAGGAAAGTTTGTTTACATACAGTGTCATAGTGGTGTATATGTATATGTATACTGTATGTAGTGCCCTAACCTATATTTGAAGACCACCTTTTTACTACAGACTATATTGATAAATTTAGACAGATGGCAAAAAACGAGTATTTATTTCTGACGTCTGTAATATTTTTTTTCTAAGTTTGGGCAGCACATGCACCAAAACAAGTCATGCACAGTTCAGACAATCCTCTGACTGAGGCAATCATCCAGCTTTCCCTCTGCTAGCCCATCCTACGCACCACACCATATGTAAGTATAGATGGGTGGATCAGAGTGAGGCATGTGTGTTTAGTGTCCTGTGCTCTGGAGAGTCTGCCCGAGGTGGCTCCTTGAGTGACCAAGCAGGGGGTAGGCTTAGGCTGCTTTCTCAGGGGATGAGCTGAGGCTGCTTCCTCAGGGGACAGGCTTAGGCTGCTTCCTCAGGGGACAGGCTTAGGCTTCTTCCTCAGGGGACACAGCTCAGTATGTAATTGAGCAAAAGTGCAGGATGGTGATCAGTGTGAGGGAAGGTCCAGTAATAAACTGTCCCCAGCCCCAGATGAGGTGAGAGCCAGCCTATAGTTCTAATGTAATTTTGCATAACTACCCCCAATTACAGTCAATGCAATTACTGCCCCAAGTGTAATAATATGTCATAACTGCTCCCTTTCCTGCATAGACCTGTATGATGGCACACGCAGTACCTTTGGATCTATATTGCATACAGGTAGGGACTTTAAATGCTGTCATATGTTGCCTCCTATTTGGACATAACTTGGAATCACTGACCTCAGTGGTCATTTGTGCAAGACAGGCATTGTCCCTGCAGAGGCTAGGCAGCCTTTGCTGTTATTGCATCTGCTGAGGCCAGGGATTGGCTGCAGCAGTCACGGCACTTCATCACTTCCTGTTTTGGTGTGGATGGGAACCTTAGCAATGGATCAGCCGGAGGCGTCATAAGGAGACTGAGTCTACACCCAGTGGTGCACCTAGCCTTTCTGCTGCCCACTGTCTTAACCTAACCCCTTCCCTCCAGCCCTACTGTTAAAGACATACTTGGAAAATGTTACATACAGAGCTACAAAACATACAGGGCAATACAGCGCCACATACTGTGCCCATTGTTCTTCCCAATACTATACTGCAGGAAGAGATAATTCCCCTTCTGCTGCCCCCCTCTTGCCCCTACTTGGTGCTGCCTGAGGCAATCGCCTCACCTCGCCTCATTGGTGGTGCACCCCTGTCTACACCCCAACATCCCCCACCCCGCCTCTGTTAAATCTTAATTTTGGGTTGGACAACCCCTTTAAGTGCCACATTCCCTGCAAATAAAGGGATGCACCTTTGTCTGCATCTATCTTTGGATCCACTGCAGAAGCTGCCAAAGGTGGAGAAACCAGTTAAGGCTACTTTCACATCAGCGTTTTTTATTCAGGTTTTGAGATTCCGTTTTGTTTAATACATTTGGATGAATCAGTTTGGTCCAGATCCGATTGTATTAAATAGAAACTGAACAAACCGGATCAGAAAATAACGGATCCGGCACCATTGACCTACATTGATTTTCATGCCGGATCCGGTTTGTTCCGTTTTTTTGACCGGACACAAAGCCGAAAGTTTGCAACAGTTTTGTGTCCGGTCAAAAAAACTAAACAAATCGGAACGGGATGCATCCTGATCTGGTTTGTTGTGTTTTGTCCCCATTGACAATGAATGGGGACAAAATGGAAGCATTTTGCTCCGGTTTTGAGAACCCCTGCCGGATCTCAAAACCAGAATGAAAAACGTTGATGTGAAAGTAGCCTAATTTTTTATTTTTATTTTTTTGCTGTGGGGAGCACATTCTTCTAGCACTAAAAGAGTTAATGAGGATGACTTCTTCAGGAAAACTACAGGATCCTGCAAGTCAAGTTTGCGTTACACAACACCAATAATATGCATCTGCCAACAGGAAACATCTTGCCCGGTCTCTCCATTAGATGGCGCTATATTTCTCTTTAAGCTAGCCCAGAAATAAAACCAGGAATTCCTAAAATACAGCCATGGAAATTGAATTTTGACCTCTTTTATGTTTGTTTGTAGACATCTCGGATGCTATGATACTGTCATGAAAACATGCACAGGTGCTGGTGAATGTGTAATGGGAACTTTCACAGAGGAACATTCAATTTTCCTTTTACAGATTTTAGATTGAGTTATTAAAGTGAAGAAAACAAAGGCGGGAGCGATGCAGAAAACGGGCGCCAAGCCGCCGAATCATAAACGATATGTGATTGCCTCACTCACCTTTTCTCTTGATTTCTTCTACAGGCTGACTGATTGTAAGCTTATCGGTTCACCGTTGCTTGGCCAGGGCTGTAGACAGGGGTTGTGGACAGATATTATGGTTCTGTAAAATCATCATGGTCCTATGTGACTCCCCTTAAAGTTCATGGAAGATAAAAATGGTCTATTCGAATCAGTAGCCCACAAAGCATTTCTGGAGGAACCTGTCTTGAGGAGACTGTATTGTGGGGTTCAGTCATATTACGCACAGGTCCATACGGCACTATATGGCATTAATAGCGCTATTACCGGTATGTACCTCTAGTTTATTCCACTAAACTGTACAGGCCCCTGGCCCATTGGGGCTTGCAATCTAAATTCCAAATTAACCTATATATATATTGTTTTGGTGTATGGGGGGAAGCCAGAGTACCCGGAGAAAATACCAACAAACACAGTGAGTGCATACAAACTCTATATGGTCAAATTCAAACCTAGGACCCCAGTGCTGAAAGGCAGCAGGAGTGGGGTCCTAGAAGTTACTGTATGGTACTAATGTCTACTAATAGACCTTATTTTATTGAAAGGTTTTTTTTTTCATTGGTAAGCCTGAATTTCCAAATGCATTGCCAATTGTACTGTCCTGATGGTGGCAGAACCAGAATCAGCCAAATAGCCAATCAACTAATGGACACATAAATTTAACTTCTCTTTGCTCCACATCACCACCAGTCTGCTTCTTTCTTCCCCCTCTGACAGCTGTAAATACAGTCCCCAGTAATTCCCCAGTCAGTGTCCTTTCCCCTCTGGCAGCTGTAAATACAATCCCAAGTAAATTCCCAGTCAGTCTCATTCCCCGTCTGGCAGCTGTAAATACAGTCCCCAGTAAGTTCCTAGTAAGTCTTCTTCCTCCTCTGGCAGCTGTTAATACAATCCCCAGTAAGTTCCCATTTAGTCTTCTTCTGCCTCTGGCAGAAGATGTAAATACAGTCCACAGTAATTCCCCGGTCAGTCTCCTTCACCATCTGGCATCTTTAAATACATTTCCCAGTAAGCCTCCTTCCACCTCTAGCAGCTGTGAATACAGTCCCAAGTAAGTTCCCAGTCAGTCTCTTTCCCAGTCTGACAGCTGTAAATAAAATCCCTAGTAAGTTTCTGATCAGTGTCCTTCCCCCTCTGGCAGCTGTAAGTTGTAAGGGAGTGGTGTTACTTTGAAATGTTACTCAGGATGCCTGATGTGTGATGTTTAATACAGTACTGGAGTCCAGAGGTGCACACAGTCGGAGCTGGCGAATCATTGCCTTGATGGTGTCACCATTACTGTGTTAGTTGATGTCACCAGGATTTGCATTTCTGGTAATAGTCAGAAGGGCTGACTCTAGAAGCGTTGTATCACAGGATCTGTAGGTGGGGTTGAGGTAGGTCTATATACCTCAGTGTGTTTGGTGCCTGTGCTGAGTGTGTGCACAGTTAACATAGGAGGGACAACAAGGCCTACTGTGGGACTGAGCTGACCATGTCAGTGGGCTATAGGATGAAGAGGCCAGAAGAGTGACTGCAGCCTAAGAAATAGTGAACCCTGTGTAACCAACGTGTGAGGACAGTGAGGGAGAGTGACCCAGGTCCTGGAGCTGGTGAGTCTGAGAGACTATGGCCTGTGGCTGCTTATTGTACCGCAGCATCATACTAAGACTGGTGGACTCACCACCTGGGCAAAGACGACATAGAGACACAGACCGTTAGAGTGTGTGATTTGAGGGAGCCAGGGAACATGTCAAAAAGTGAATACCCTAGTGAGTTACTCCTCTTGTTGCGTGGTACCTAACAAAAGAGTGGACTGTGTGCAGTGCGGACTTGAACTGTGCGCTCTCTGAATGACTGAAAACTTTTAAAAGATCTTGAGTGTGTACTAAAGTGTATACACAAATATGGAGAGATCTGTTAAAGGGGTTCTCCCATCTCACACAATGGTGGCATATCTTAGCGATTTGCCAGAAAGGTGGCAGTCCCACACCTATATCTCTAGACCAGGGCCTCCAAAGTGAAAGATAGGGGCAAGCCCCACCCCTATCCATTTACTTCAACGGGAGTTCTGAATAGAGCAGAGTGCCGGTGAATGGAGAGCATCCCGCACATCCCGCACATCCCGCACACCCCGCACACCATCATTTGCTTTGGTGGCCCTGTTCTAGAGGTAGGTGTGGGACCCTCAACTATTTGACATCGGTGGCATATTCTAGAAAAATGCTATAAATGTGTGAGATGGGCCAATCTTTTTAATATAGCCAGAATGGTCGGGAAGAAGCTGGTGAGGAGCCACGTCTTGACTCTTCTCCCTGCTCCTGCACATGGCCGTATTTTTGGTCGGTGTCCGATTGCGGATTGCATACAGACCCATTCATTTCCGTGGGTCCACAAAAAAACAGACAGCACACCTCACCTAAAGGTGAGGACCCCCATTGCATAGTTAAAAACAATACTAAACCTCTAACCACATGGCAAATGAGGGGGCTTCCCACTACTATCCCCCCGAGTGTTCCGTGCAGAGGAGAGCCAGGGCTCGACACTCCCATGAGAGCCACTCTGCTGCTCTAACGGCTGGGTCCACAAAAAATGGACAGCACACGGATGTCATCTGTGCGGCTGTGCCACAAATTCTAGAACCTGTCCTATTCTTGTCCGTTATGTGGGTCTCGTGAAAATTTTGTGATGCACACGGACTGCATCCGTATCTTGCGAATCTGTGAGTTGCGGACTGCAAAACGGATCCGGCCATGTGCAGGAGACCTAAACTGTTTTTGCTTAAAGGCCACAGTCTTTCAAAGATGAAGTTTTTTGTAACCAGGAAGGCTGTCAGTGTTTCATGCTGTCCACGGTTTGGCCGGCAGTATCCTCCTGACAGGTTCCTGTCAATCAAGATAATTCACCAGTAGCCGTGAAGAATTACAGCTGGATGAATGGAATGATAAGTCACACTACTTCAGTCCCCACAAGTAAAGGACCACTCACTGTCGGTGACTGTACAGGATAAGTGGAGCAGCAGTGGCCTTATTGTTCTCCAGAGCTTGACCGTTACTTGAATCTTCTGAAGAACACTTGAATCTTCTCAAGGGTCTTCCACTGAGCTCCATTGTTAATGGATAATGTCCTTGAGAGAGATGAGACCCAACACATTAATGAAGTAGTCTACAACGAGGAGTACTTCCGCTGACTGAATACTAGGCCTTTCATACTACAAGTACAAACCGATACTAGTATTACATACTTACCAACATTTTAGTTTGTAAAATTGGGGCATTTAAGCCCCATCTTGCCTGGAAACGCCCATTTATGGGAGAGTTTTATGTTAGCCCCACCCACTTTACGCCCGAATTTGCTCAAACTGTCTCTGAAAATCAGGGACAGTACCAGCAAATTCGGAACTGTTGGCAAGTGTGATTTTATCCAGGAGTTACTGGATGAGGACCCCCATCGCGTAGTTAAAAACACTACTAAAACCCTAACCACATGGCACATGAGGGGGCTTCCCACTACTGTCCCCCCAAGCCTGCCATGCAGCAGAGAGCCGGGGGCTTGGCACTCCCATGAAAGCCGCTTTCCTGCTCCCTCTATCTCCCATCAGCACCCCATGAATGAGATCTCTGGCGCAGCCTGCTGGTGAATGTCAGAATAGCACTGACATTAAAATACATTGCACTACAAGAATAGTGTAATGTATTTTACAAGCGATCAAAAGATCGCCTATTATAGTCCCCTTGTGGGATTACTTAATGGTTAAAAAACTTAAACAGGTGTAATAATTTAAAAAAATCCAAGCAAAAGAAAAAAATACATCTTTTTTCCATTGAAAAAAACACTTTTCAATGGAAAAAAATTGCAAAAATAAAATCTCCACATATTTGTCATTGCCACGTGTGTGATGACCGACACTACGCCATTATCATTTAATCCCATACAGTGAGCGATGAAAATGCTAGAATTGCTGCTTTTTGATTATTTGCCACCAAAAAAAAAATCAATTAAAGCAATGATACCAATGAAAATACAAGTTGTCCCACAAAAATCAAGCCCTCACACAGCCCCGTAGAAATTTAAATAAATAAGTTATAGGTCTTGGAATGTGACGATGCAAAAACATTTTATGCTTTAAAAAAATTATTTTTTTTTTGCAAAAGTAGTAAAACGTAAAAAAAATATGTTTGGTATCGCTGTAATCGTACTGACCCAGAGAATAAAGTTATTATGTTATTTTATTTATGCCAAAAAATAAACGCCTCAAAATTTATAACATAGCGGTATTGCTGTTTTTTCTCCCATGTCCCTCTCAGAAAGAGTTAATAAAAGTTAATCAGTGTGTACCCAAAAATGACACTATTAAAAGCTACAACTTGTCCACTAAAAAATAAGCCCCCCATACAGCTACATAGATGGAAAAATAAAAAAGTTATGGCTTTTTTTTTTTTATTATAAAAGGTTTTCAAACGAACAAAATTATGCAGTGATAAAGCGAGAATATATTTAAGCCCCCCTACCCCATTCTGCCGGGAAAGCCCCTAAAAGGGGCCTTAAAGCACCGCATATAGAGGACCTGTCAGTTCTCTGGATGTTCTTTTATAAATACTTGTATTCCCCTTACATAACAATTCTGGAGTACCTTTATTTTGTATTGAACTCTTCTCCATTGTAGCGTTCCTCTATTCTTACTCCTGGAAACGTACACATACATTTTCAACTAAGCCTAAATTCACAGGTTCATGTGTCAGCCGCGCTATCCGTCCTCCTAGATCCCAGTGATGCTGTGAGTTCAGGTCAGGCCATGACACACCTGAGAAATGCGGATGGATAACATGGCCGTCACAGGCATCCGGCATCAGCGTTTCCATTTTTCTTGTCAGTGGGGCCTGTTCCATCATACTCTGATACTGTCCTATCAGTGTAGGGCCACACCCTTTTTGACTGAAGGAATAGTAACACTCTGTTGTGAATTTATTCATACATTTACCGGAGGAATATCAAAGTAAAAATGCAATGCAAAAATCTAACAAAAGATTTTTTTAATGTGGAATACAAGTATTTACTTAGACATGTCAGGAGAGACTTGACTGTCCTTTTAAAGGGGTTATGTCATGATTAATGCAAAAAATAAAAATCAGACATCATATAGTACATGCCTCACTTTCCAACAAAGCTAGAGCCAGCCCTGTACCTCACATAGATCCAGAGATCTCCCCATTCATAGTTCCAGTTGCTCTGCTAGATTTATACCAAGCTTGCAACTCGGGGGTGTGTCCCTTTCTGCTACAGATGAGGGGGAATGTGTTTCTGCTGCAGCTCTCTCCCTATCACAGCTCAGGAGGCAATGAAGGATGAAAATGAGAATGTGCGACCACCTCAGCGAGGTGGACGGAGAAATAGGGAAAAGAACAAACAGCAGGTGGCGCCATACATATATATTTTATTGCATAACTCCCTAGCTCTACAAATTTTTTAATTACATGCAATTACAAAAGTATTCAGATCCAGGTGCTGGTTTGAAAACTGCAGATTAGTTTTCATAAGACAACCCCTTTAACGCAAATTAGCTAAATCACACACCTCTTGCAATTCAGTTGTTGGAACAGTTCCGGAAAAATTACGCCAACTATAAGAAATATATTTTCTCTCCAAATTGCTTATACCCATTGGATAATCCGGACAGTTTGATAATCGGGCACCTGGTCATGTTTTATATTTTGCACGGATTGTGAGGGTTTAGATTGGAAATAAAGCGTTGCGACCACAGCGTTTCCGTTTGCTTTGCCAGGAAGAATAATAGAGTGTAACAATACAGATTTAAATGGGGAATATCGGAAAGTCAATATTTGGATGGCAGCAGAAGAAAGAGCAAAAAGCAGAACACATTTCTGTTTGAATTAAAAGATAGTTTAATCCATCATCCGCAGCGTAGGCTTCTCCGGCTACGATTACTCCGAGCGCCTTAGTCGCTGTAGAATGGGGAGAGTGAATTAGCTTCCCAACCCCTGGCAAGTGATTGTTAATGAAGTGTGCTCACAAATCACCTTCCATAAATAATAGGAATAACTGGAAGGATGGAGCGCCGGCGAGGGTAATGACTTTTACTGGTAATCTAGTCAAGATTCTCATTTCTCATAATGTAACATGGATGCCATCCTAACGGAGGAGGGAGACGCCCCTGCAGCGGGCAATGAATTACCACAATTGAACAATAAACATAAATGAACAATTTATGTTTTACACGGAAAACGAGTTGATGGCCTTTCCCTGGAAATTGCAGAATTTCAGCACTATCGCTATACTTGAGGACAAAATGTCACACTGCTAAATCGCAAATTACGATGGCGAGCATGGTCTTCTTGTGGAATGCAGGTTAAAAGGCATATGACACCACATACCACTATGTCAAACGGTCGGCAACTGTCCATCCGCACTTGTAAGCCACTTGATGTCTCTGCCATCTCCATATGTTCATTAGTCCACTGAAAAATAAAAATATTTTTATAGTATGCAAATTACCCACTAGGTGCCACAAGGGCGGTGCCGGTGCACCTTAATGCCCCCAGAGGCTCCCCTTCCTGTCTTCTATGCCTCACCCCCACCACTGTGATGGACAGGCCAGGTAGACCCAGAAAGTCAAACGAGCAGGGCATAGCTATAGGGGGTGCAGAGGTAGCAGTTGCTACCGGGCCCTGGAGCCTGAGGAGGCCCAAAGACCCTTGTGCCGCATAAGAAGACACCAGAATTACACCTCTGGCTGGAGGGAAGGGGTTAGGTCAAGAATTTGGCATGGGGGTGTTGCCATTTCAATTTTTGCCTAAGGCAGCACGAAGGCTAGGTGCTCCCCTGGCCACAAAGCACTGAGGGAAGGGGGGCCCAAGCTGAACATTTGCACCAGGGACCATGAGCTTTTAGCTACGCCCCTGCTCGCAGGTTGCATTCTACACATGCGCAGTGAAGGGACGGTCCATCAAAGTGGTGGGGCACGGCACAGAAGACAGAGAAGGGAGTGTCTGGGTGCCCTTTAACGCAACCATGAGACAAGAGTCACCAAAAGTCCAAACCAGCTGGATTTCAAGGCAACCACATCCATCATTAGTTGTAGTGATGAACAAATTTTGGCCAAAAAAAAGATTTGGCCAAATTGGCTGGGTGCTTCCATTAGGGTCTGAATTAATTTGACTCAAATCGAAAGTGCTCCAACTGCCCTGAAAAGTTGTGAATGACACTCTGGTGTCTCGTAGGACTGTATGCAACTTATTTTAAGCTCAAACCGGCATTAATAATATTAAAGTGACCGTGGCTATGGGTAAATGCATGGTAGCTGGTGGGAACAAGCAATCTACACTGTAAAAAAAAAAAAAAAAAAGGTCCAAAATTTTTCACCATTTGACCTGCAAAAATTCTGGTCAAATTTGATTAGTCTATAATCGACTCGCTCATCTTTAATTAGTTGCTATTCAGGCTACTTTCACATCTACAGCTCAGCTCTTATGCAGGCTGTTCCGGCAGAGAATGCTGGGAATGGGCTGAATGACAAACCATAGAGTGCAGCTATTTTTGTCCGGGTGAATCCCGACATATTTGCTTAGGTGCGGCGGAATCTCCTCTGGATCCCATAATAGTCAATGGGGTTCAGCAGGCAGGCGGCACAATCTGGCAATGCTGGATCTGGAGAACTCTGGCAGGCTATACTCTGCAGGAACAGCCTCCCAGAGAGCTGTGTGGCCAATCTGAAACTAGACTTGCAGTGGGACATTTGCCATCCTAAAACGTTTCTCCAACAGTTTAAGACTTCTCAAAAAAGGCTCTGCAGGAAATCACCGCTCAACCAATCACTGACCAGTCTTATCCAGTGATTGGCTGAGTGGCCATTGTCTGCATATTGACAGCACCAGTCTGCGCCATCTCTTAAAGGGGATGTTCAAAGCTGAACCTGGACATAGCAGCTTCTTTCCTAATTCAGCCCCTCTCAGTTGAGCATTGGAGGACTTCATGCTCCGATGCTCTCCCTTACTCTGCACTGTATAGTGCAGGGCAAGGGCTTTTTCTTAATCTCCGTTGCTAGGCAGAAGCTTCCACCTAGCAGTGAGCCTGGTGACATCACCAGCACTAATGGGCGGTGTTTAGCACTGCCCTAGCCTATAAAACAGCTCTAAAGACTGCCCATTAGTGCCGCTGACATCACCGGGATCACTGCTAGGCTGAAGCCTCCGCCTAGCAGTGTAAAAAGGTAAACAAACAGACCTTGCCCTTCATGATAGGGGCTGAATGAGGGAAGAAGGGATTAGGTCCATGTTCAGCTCTGAACCCAGACAACCCCTTTAAAGGGCATCTGTCAGCAGATCTGTACCTAGGGCAGAGCCTCTAGGTGTAACGGCAACACCCCCATTGCTCCTCGAGGCTCATTTGCATATATTAAAACATCATAGTTCTCAGCAATGCGGGCACATCTGGACATGGGACCAACACAGATGCCTTCAGCTGCCGAGCGCACATACAACAGGTCTGCTGATAGAGGCCCTTTAAAGCTGTTCAGTTTCTTGAAAAGTTTTCCAGCCATCATTTTTGCTATTGATCTGTATCGCTAGTTTCCCTTCAATCGATCAAGAGATTTAGCTTCACGTTACGTCTCATCGAGCAATTTTCTTCTTGATAGCCTATTTTTTTTTCTTTTTCTTTTTTTACAAATTGACATCTGAGTAGTAAAGATTGTTGGTGAAATGTTCTTTCACTCGACCACTTTCTACTCAATCACCTAAATTGTCAGAAAGGAACATTGTGCCATCGTTCGGCGGGATGATGATGATTGCATCCCGCGTCTTGGTCTTGTCATTTCTGACCTAAACAAACTAAGGTGTCAAACAGCAGAAAACAAATCATTTAAATAATAGCAACTACTCAGAGGTCATTCATAACCTGAAAACTGGCCAAGACATAGAGCAAAATCTCCTTAGGAGCCATGGTACCAAGAGGCATTCTGGAGGTGGCCATGTTATACTGTGTCTGTAAGTGCATGGGAGTTAAAGGAGTTCTCCAGGAATTAAGAAAGTGTAAATGCTTAAATATTACTTTATAATAAATATATTCCCAAATATCTTTCATTACTTATAATGGCTCGTTTTGTCTGGGGAACAATTATCAGGAGAAACAAGATGGCCGCCATACTATTAGTACACACAACACCTGTCCACAGAGTGTGCCTATTATTTTAGTTCAGATCCATTGAATGAAGGTGGTTGAGATGCCAGACCATCAAGGGCGGATAGGCCATAGACCTTATAGGGAAATTTCCTGGTGGGCCGATGCCCAGGGGGCCGCCTGGGCCCTCCTCGCGGCCAGCCCGTGTAAGTTTTTAGGGATATATTTTGTGAGGGACTGTGTGTTTTGGCTCTGTTGGGGTGGTATAATGTTCCACAATATGGTATTGCTGTTCCTGCCTTCCATCAATTTGGACCCAACTACAAAACGAAGCCATTTTTAGTATTTTTTCCAGGGCCACCCCTGAATACCATTCACCACCTGTTGACAATTATGCCACTGTTTTTGCCACCTAATCATAGGCCACCTCTTTAATTATTAGACCACCCCATGTAGCCCCTACATTCTTTTCTTCTTTCACTTTATGATTTCCCACCATATGGTTGTACAATTTGGCCCAGACCTTTGGTGAACCAAAGATTATGCTGAACATTTAAAGAGTCCCTGTACTTTCACACAATTTCGTTTCATTTAATAGAGAATGGTTTAAATAGCAAATTTCTAAATCACTTCATTTTAAAAAATCTGCCTGCATTCACCTGAAAAAAGCTGTAAAGTCATGGCCACTAGGGGTCTCACCTCCATCTAATTTGGCTGAGTTGGGGGGTGATCCTGATTAGAGAACTGCTTCTACACTCCTTCTAAAGATCACAGGAGCCTCCAGCCTGTTTTATAAAGTTTGGCACTGAAAACAAACATATTAGGAAGTAAGGAAATGAATGCCACAGCAGTACAGTGCTGGCAGATTCCAAAGAAGGGAGATGCCCCCTGCTTGTGAGAGAAATGCATCATCCTGTGCAGCTGCAAAAAAGAACAATTAGACTGAAAAAGACTTTAGCGAAGTCCAAAAAAGATCTATTCCTTCACAGTTATGATTATACAAAGGAGCACAGTCATTATGCAAACTTTTACCGCTTTGAGTATTTATCGGTCCCGTTTCTTCATTTTTGGAAACTTTGTATGCATGCAGCAGAAGCCTCACAGCAACGCGCCACGCTGCACATACGCTCCTCCATTTGGTCATGCGTCACTGGGATGTTGACTTATGACTCAGTGTCTGCTTGTTTCCGATAGATAACGGCTTCATAATCAGAATTTAATCTGCATTCCGCATGCTGCATCTAATACGCTCAGATGTGTGTTTTCTTCAGCACTTTGCAGATCCAGAGACAGATGGGCTACGACCAGGAATCAGTGAAGAACAGACTGGTGGAAAGACGCTTGGCATGTAGACTGGGGCAGGTACAGCTGTGGAATGTATTTTATTCAGCATGTCCTCTTCCTGCATCAGCAGCCGGCTGCACCATCAGCTCAGCTTCAACTGTCTTAATGAAGAGCGGAGAGGACCATGAATCCAGAATGTCAGTGGGGCCTAACATGTGAGGACCATATTGGCAAGGAAAGCCAGGTGCCAAGATTTTTTTTTTCTTTACATTCACAGAAATAAATCTGGTAACTCTTGCTAAAAGTTGGATAACGGATTTACATGTTATTAACCTTCTAATTCACATTATTGAGAGCAACTACGGTGCAAATGTTTTATCCGTAAAACTTTCAGGAATAGACGGCAATTTTAATTATTGTTCGTTATATGCATAGGGTCATGGGAAGGAGTAGCAGAGCAGAGTTTGCAGTCACAACCACACCCGTAGGCCTTCCTAGGAGCCAGTGTGGTGATAGAACTGGGACTGTCACAGGTCCACAATGCCATACCAGCCCCTAGGGCAGGAATCAGCCACCGCCGTCACTCCAGCTGTTCTGTAACTACAACTCCCAGAATCCTCCATTCACTTCTGTGGGTTTTCCAAGACCGACCAAATAGGTGTGCAATACTAGGAGTTGTAGTTTCACAGCAGCTGGAGTGCCGAAGGTCACTGATCCCTTACCTAGGGTTTCTCCTATCGGTCCTGTATAGCGTGACGTCACTGACACTGTTCTGTTGGCTACGGCATTCACATAGGGTGAATTTCCAAGGATATATTTTTACGAAAAAGGGTTTGATATGGCAAAAAAAGAAAAAAAATTGCCCTGATCGATCCGACACTGCTGCAATTCCAACGTTGACATCCTAGGACCGGTTTAATTAATGGTTAAAGGGACTATCACATGCTTATTGTAAAAAATGAAAATCAGACATCTTTCTAACAAAGCTAGAACCAGCCCTGTACCTCACATGGATCCACAGATCTACCCATTCAATGCTCTAATTTCTCTGTTAGAATTATTTCAAGCTGGGAGCTTAGGGGGCGTGCACTTTCTCAGGGGTGTGCCCTCTCTGCCTCAGCTGGTGGCAGTTGAAGGGTGGAACTGAGCATGTGCTTACATCTCAGTGAGCTGCACAGAGAAATTCCATAAAGAGCAAACCACAGGAGGTGCTATACAGTCAGTACTTCAGTGGCTATGCAATATTTTTAATTACATGCAATTACAAAAGTATTCAGATCCAAGTGCTAGTTTGAAAAATGTAGAATATTTTTCATGGGACAACCCCTTTAAGAATGATCATAGGTGGCAGCAAATAGTATGATTTCATAAATTAAAATTTAATGTAATTAGATATGATTGGTGATCTCAGTAAAAGATATAACATAACACTGCATGTAGAGAGAAATTTGACAGCTTGCCCATTCAGCCAATCACTGGTCACAGTGGTGGCCCTCCTAAGTCAGTGATTGGCTGAGTAGGCATACTAAGTCACTTCCTGTGTTTCACGTCGGTGGCAGGAAGTGGGGGGCAGCTGGGACTGAAGCAGCATTGGAATGGCAGTAGAAGAGGATCGGTGAGATTGTGTAATGCTTCTTTTTATTTATTTTTTTCTAGGCCTCTTTTTTAAAATAAAAAATAAAAATCTTCCAGGAAAACGTAGAGGTCGGGTGGAAGAAGTGACCCTTAATGTGAATGTCCATTCTTTTTAATCTAAAAGCGAATTAAAAACTGTTCCTCTTAATTGTTCATACATATTAGGGATGAAATCACACATGCATTTTTGTGACCCTTTTTTAAATCAGTTTTTTGAGCCAAAGCCAAGAGTGGATCCAAAAAGAAAGAGTTACTGATACTGCTCCTCTCTTTTATATCCGTTTCTGCTCAAAAACTGCATTAAAAACTTTTTAGCCCCACATGCCCAGTGCAGACAGCACGTATACACAAGTGCAGGCAGCACTTTAATCCCAGCACTGATCAATCTAGCAGGAGCAGGTCGGGTCCCCGCGGTGAGATACAGTGGGGACCCTGAGGAGAAGACTTCTCCTGCCTTCTCCTGTGCCGGCTGGAGAGCGTTGCATGAGCGCATGGTCAATCGAGCAGGAAGCAGCCGAGCCACTTCCTCTGTTAGTCCCGGCGGGTGTCTGGGGCAAGAGCAGAGCTGAAGTGTCTAAGAAGATCCTGATCAGCTCTGTCTGTGTGTCATGCCCCACAGGGGGCTGTTTTTCCGTATAACTGGGGCTCCTGTGGGTGAAAAAAAAAAGTAAGTGTCCTCCAGAGGTCTTTTAATGACCTCCTGGGGAACATATTATGTGCGAAAAATAAATTAAAATATAAGTAAAAAAAAAAAAATAATAATAATAATAATAATAATAATAAAAAATGTAAAAAAAAAAATTTAAAATGCAGTCGCTAACAGAAACCAGTCAGCATAGTCGTCCTGTTCTTTCAAACCTATACATGTTACTTATGAAAACGATTGTCCCAAAACAGAGAACCCATTGCAATATTTAATTTTTGTGTCATTTTTAATATTTAAGAAATAAAAAGCAATAATTGAAAGAAAAATACTTTTTAACAATAATTAGTGGTTTTCCTCCAAATGAAACTTAAAAAAAGCAAAATAAAATCTCTAAAAAAATTCTTAAAAAAAGTCAAGTAAAAAAAAAAAAATCGCAAAAATTATTTTGGTAGTCAAACAAATAAATAAGTTACCGTCACTAAACCACCACGTGCACAAAAATCACAAAAAGTTGCCTGGACATTCAGGCCTTTTTTGGGCACAGTCATGAAAGGGTTAAAAATGCATGTGTGATTCCTCACTCCAGAGCCCCTGGATATTTACATAAATGAATACATTTTGCCTTCCAACAACCACCACTAGGGGGAGCTTACTGAATATAATGTATTCAATTAAAGGGATTGGCCGTTACAATACCTTATTCTCTATCCACAGGTTAGGGGATGAGTGTCTAATCGGTGGGGGACTGGCCGCTGGGGCCCCGACGATCATGAGAGAAGGGGCCCGTGCTCCCCATTTGAATGGAACTGCAGACATGCATGCTTGTCCACTGCTCCATTCAACCCTATGGGATTGCTAGAGACAACCAAGTACGAGCCCTTTAAGGCTATCCTTAGGGACTACAGCAGTCTGTCAGAATGTAATCATTTGATTATCATTGATTATTAAAAGAAAGACAATGCAAGACAATTATATCCGAAGGTTTTCCAAACGGCTTTAGGTAAAACTACTACGATATCTAAAGTCAATTGGCAAATTCGGCTCTGCTCCATCTGCACGTCAGCGTGCATAGCTATTGCTCAATGGTGTTGAAGATCGACCATGTATGAATACGAAGGGAAGGTGACTGGTGTGGGTGAGTAGGACTGTGTAATCAAATGATACGCTTTCTAGGATTTCCATACAATTATCATGAAACATTCCTCCTGGGCAAGTGAATTTATGCCAAGTCTGAGCGGTGAACAAGGCAAAGAGTTTTATAATTGCTTGCAATTTGCCAACAAAACACCACAAGAGCAAATTATGATATAATATTGTGTTAATAACACATTTAAAGGGGTTTTCCATGTTTCTTTTTTATATGTGCCCTCCAGCCAGCTGCCTCTGTTGAGAAATTTCATCCTCATCTGCTTCCCACCACCATCTTCCGGTTTCAAGCTCCCTTCAATGGACTTTCAGCCACCATCTGTCTACTTCTACACGGACATGGTCACGTGCACTGTTGCAGCCAGTGACTGGCCTCAGCAGTGACACCCAAATGGCACATCATTGCTGGGTCACATGCCTCTTGGGGACATTTCACCGCTGAGTTCAGGTGTTGGAGCCACCCAAAATAAACAGATCGGCTGGTGAGGCATGCATGTGGCCACTCCATTCATCTGTAAGGCAGTTCCAGAGATAGCTGAGTGCTGTACTCAGCTGTCTCCAGAACGCCCATTAAAAATGAATAGAGCTGATCCTCCATTCACTTCAGGGGGCTCCATGGGATACTGAGTTCCATTCTCATGATCAGTGGAGGTCCCAACAGTAGGACTCCCACCGATCTAATAGTTTCCCCTTTAAAGATTATATACAATATCACCTATAGTATTATACTATTTAAAACCACATCATATTCTGTTTTTCTATTTTTTCATTCTATTTTCTGTATATATATATATATATACTGCTGATTAGTAGTAATGTACTACAAAAACATTGTTGGAGGACTTACCTTAGCACTTAGCATGTCTGTATATTATATTGTACGGACAGCTCATTCATCTTAGTGTTTGCTGTAATACTCAATTTCTCCAGTGGTGGCACTGCAGGCAAATTGGACACATGTTGTACCACAGATAACACCTGATATGGAGAGCCTACGCAGTGGGACATCCGGTAATCAGTTTATCATTTAGAGAGCTTGCAACATTTTTGTATGTCTGATTTTTACTAAAAATTAAGGTTTTTCTTTATTTTTAGTATTGTGTTTTCTTCTAGAGCCTATGTGATGTTCATCCAGCCCTAGAATGTTGACATAAAGATGTTCTCCAAATATCTCAGAACCTTCTGCAGGCACTAAAACATTCTACCATGAGTAACACTAATGACAAAGGGTCTACCATGAGTAATACTGAAGACGAAGGGTCTACCATGAGTAACACTAATGACAAAGGGTCTACCATGAGTAATACTAAAGACGAAGGGTCTACCATGAAACAAAGGGTCTACCATGAGTAACAATAATAACAAGGAATCTACCATAAGTAACACTAATAAAAAAGTATCTACCATGAGTAATACTACAAATAGTCAACCATGAGTAACACTAATAACTACTAAAAAGAGTCTACCATGAGTAATACTACAAAGAGTCTACCATGGGTAACACTATTGACAAAGGATCTACCATGAGTAACACTAATGACAAAGGATCTACCATGAGTAACACTAATGACAAAGGATCTACTGTGGGTAACACTAATGACAAACGATTTTCAAAAGTAATGAAAAAGTCAACCTTAAGTAACAATAATAACTACTACAAAGAGTCTACCATGAGTAATAATGATGACGAAGGGTCTGCTATGAGTAGCACTAAATGCAAAGGATCTACCACAAGTAAAACTAATAACAAAGGGTCTGCCATGAGAAACAGTAATGACGAAGGGTTTACCATGAGAAACAGTAATGATGAAGGGTCTAGCATGAAGAACAGTAATGACAAAGCATTTACCATGAGTATCAATAATGACAAAGGGTCTAAAATGAGTAGACACTAATGATGAAGGGTCTACAAAGAGTAACACTAATGATAAAGGGTCTACCATGAGTAACACTATAGATTAAAGATCTTCCATGAGCAACACTAATGACAAAGGGTCACCATGAGTAACCCTGTAGAGTTTTGGCTGGTTGAAGTAATTGCATTTACAGTGATGTTCAAATGCCAAGATAGTGCTGGAGTCATACCTAAGTCCTTCCACTTGACTGTAATGACTTATTTACAGCTTGAGGAACCCATGAGACCCCTAGGAAGGACCTTATTTTTCCTTAAAACCCAGTTCGGGAAATACTGTCTGAAAATACAAAGCCCAAGCGTATGAAGATTTCATCTGCCAGTTAGATAATTTCAAAAATAAGAGTACTCACAAAGCAATGTGTAACAGCAAGTTCTTACACCCGAATTGTCTACTCGACTGGTCAGTTACACTGAGTGTGTGGTTGCATTTTTCTTCTTTTTAATAGTAACTTCAATCTGTTTATCAACCTCAATTTGTGACATCAAACAGACAGCAAGTGAAGCAAATGGATATACTGACCTCGAGGGAGAGGATTATTTATCAGTGCATGAGTGAGTCTGAGCAGATGGTCAGTGATGTTTTCCTGAAGTCATTTCTTGTGCCCACCATTTAGTGTCAATGCCAGGAACAAGACTTGCTATCCTGACATTGAACATCTTTATAATAAATTTACTAATTGGAGACTGATACCAAAGGCTTTATAAACTGCTGCGTTCCATCAGTAGGACTCGAGATGATGACTTGGTTTCAGATTGAGGAAATCTACTTGGAGACAGTTAACGTTATCTTGTCCTTAGGACGGGTTTTAGGAAAGTTCAACGCTATTTATGGTACATATATTTCTGGGGTAAAAGAAAAAAAAATGCATTGGGTGACCTGATCTTTTGCTTGTGGCTAATTGCACTGGAAATTTACCGAAAGGATGCCTGGATGTGACACTGAGATTTTGCAGTCTGCTTTTTGTAGTCTTCAAGAGGACCACTGAAATGAGTAAAGTAGAGAACTGGCAAGGAAGGCATTGGGTACAATTCCCCTCTGGCCTCCTCGAACAGTTATTAAGAAGGCTAGACTATGCCATTTTTCATCACAGTGGATAGTCTTGTGGAGTCACTGTGTATAAAATCATCGATGCTCTGCATGATGTGAGGGGCTGGAGTTATTGGGGCCACCAGAGGAAATGTTTCTAGGGGCTACTTCATGTAAACTATCTATTACCTATCCACAGGATAGGTGATCAATGTATGATTGTTGGGGGCCCTATGCCTGAGACCCCCACTGATGACTTCAATGGAATTCCTAATTCTCCATTATGGAAGAGCTATAATGGAGTGATGATGCCTTTTATTGCCTATAGAGCACCCAAGTGCACTCGCTTAGGCTCTTTAAGAACCAAAACATGCACGCTTATCTTTCTCAGCTACAGGCTGACTATCCTGGGGCACTTAAGTCAACTTCCCTGAGAAAAGGTTCTAGCACTCCAGGTCCCTTTAGCTTGTTTGTATGTTCCGTGTACCAGCTTGTGCCTTATTGGACACGTCACTGTTTGACATGACCTCTGCCTGATCTTGGTTCTGACCCTGTGCTGCCTGCCCTAACCTCAGACCGGTTATTGGACTGCACAAACCTTACCTGCCCTGACCTTGGTTTGTCCCTGACTACAGTTTTGCCTGATCCCTTGTAGTGTCACGACCCTCGTGGGTCAACATACACTTGAACAAAGACTACTCCAAGAGAAGCCTGATAGTTCTCCTGCAGTGGAGTCCAGATCCCTATACAGAGGTGAAGGCTAGAGGGATTACTTAGATAACACCCAAGCCAAATTTGTTCAACATCCACTTCATTATAACTGGATCCACAGTCAGCTCCCAAAGAGGTTCTCTTTTGATGGACATTTGAGGTCCACTATTGTGTCACTGCTTAGACCAACTACAAGATCCTCTGGTGCTCTGTTGGACAAGTCTGATCCTGCCTGGTAGAAAGTATGATCATACATTAACATACCCATAACTACACATAGTCTAGATGTAGTACATCTGCTACCACTGAAAATGTGAGTGCAGTGAGCCATACGTACGCATGTGATTGCTTAAAGGGAACCTGTCATCACCTTTATGCTGTCCATACTAACAGCAGAATAAAGTAGAGACAGGTGAGTTGATTTCAGAGGTCTGTCATTTATAAGTTAAAAGTAAGTTGTTGCCGAGAACCAACCTCACAAACATTGCAGACTGGGCCTGGAAAAGAGTCAAATCTTCATGAGAAGAGTCCTGGTTATTCATGAATTCTTGCTCTCCCTTCCCACCTGCTGGTGACTGACAGTCTTCTACCTAGTTTTCTCCCTTTCTCTCTAGGAGAGAACTGCCAATCATCAGCAGATGGGTGGGAAAGCAGCAGATTATGAACAACCATGACTCTTCTCAGGTAGATTTGACTCTTTTCAAGGCCTGGGCTACAATGATTAAGATGCTGGTTCTCAGCAACCACTTACTTTTAGCTCATGAGTGACACACCGCTGAAATCAGGATTTATGTCACTATTTGATGCTGCCCTCAGTATGGTCAGCATAAAGTTGATGACAGGTTCCCTTTAAGGTCCTATCAGGGGAGGATTGGCCATAAACTTTACAGGGAAATTTCCCAAGGGGCTGATGCCCAGGGGGCCGCCTGAGCCCTTCTCACGGCCAGCCACTAGAAGTTTTTGGAGATGTATTTTGTGCTGCTGGCGGAAGCATTTTGTGATGGACTGTGGTATATGTTGGGGTGGTATAAAGTGCCACAATATGGCATTACTGGCCCTGCCTTTCATCAATTTCGACCCAACTAGAAAACGGGGCCACTTTTAGAATTTTTTCCAGGGTCACTTTAAAGGGCGTCTGTCACCTGTTTTTCCCCAGTATAACTAAGAGCACTGCCCCCTCCAAGTGCCCAAAGGAAACCAGACTGAAGAGGGGAAGGCTGCTTTAGTTGTTCATATCTTGGGATTGGTAGCCACTAGAAATATGAACCTGAACTTGTTTAAAAGCTGGCATTCCAATCTTTCAAACAATTCCAGAATCATAGCATTATATCCACTATATCAGAAGATATAGCTGTTAGAAATCGAGTCAGGAGTCAAAGCTGTTTTTACTTTCGCTTTCAGCTGGGCACTTGGGAGCTGTTTTCCAGCAGAAGTGATTATGATTTTCCTGGACATGTAATACAGACACACAGTGCACATAGGTATGTCTGGGATGTGACATGTAATATAGACACACAGTGCACACAGGTATGTCTGGGATGTGACATGTAATACAGACACACAGTGCACACATGTATGTCTGGGATGTGACATGTAATACAGACACACAGTGCACACAGGTATGTCTGGGATGTGACATGTAATACACACACAGTGCACACAGGTATGTCTGGGATGTGACATGTAATACAGACACACAGTGCACACATGTATGTCTGGGATGTGACATGTAATACAGACACACAGTGCACACAGGTATGTCTGGGATGTGACATGTAATACACACACAGTGCACACAGGTATGTCTGGGATGTGACATGTAATACAGACACACAGTGCACACAGGTATGTCTGGGATGTGACATGTAATACACACACAGTGCACACAGGTATGTCTGGGATGTGACATGTAATACAGACACACAGTGCACACAGGTATGTCTGGGATGTGACATGTAATATAGACACAGTGCACACAGGTATGTCTGGGATGTGACATGCAATACACACACACAGTGCACACAGGTATGTCTGGGATGTGACATGTAATACACACACAGTGCTCACAGGTATGTCTGGGAAGTGACATGTAATACAGACACACAGTGCACACAGGTATGTCTGGGATGTGACATGTAATACAGACACACAGTGCACACATGTATGTCTGGGATGTGACATGTAATACAGACACACAGTGCACACAGGTATGTCTGGGATGTGACATGTAATACAGACACACAGTGCACACAGGTATGTCTGGGATGTGACATGTAATACACACACACAGTGCACACAGGTATGTCTGGGATGTGACATGTAATACAGACACACAGTGCACATAGGTATGTCTGGGATGTGACATGTAATACACACACAGTGCACACAGGTATGTCTGGGATGTGACATGTAATACAGACACACAGTGCACACAGGTATGTCTGGGATGTGACATGTAATACAGACACACAGTGCACACAGGTATGTCTGGGATGTGACATGTAATACAGACACACAGTGCACATAGGTATGTCTGGGATGTGACATGTAATACACACACAGTGCACACAGGTATGTCTGGGATGTGACATGTAATACAGACACACAGTGCACATAGGTATGTCCGGGATGTGACATGTAATACAGACACACAGTGCACACAGGTATGTCTGGGATGTGATATGTAATACAGACACGCAGTGCACACAGGTATGTCTGGGATGTGACATGTAATACAGACACACAGTGCACATAGGTATGTCTGGGATGTGACATGTAATACACACACAGTGCACACAGGTATGTCTGGGATGTGATATGTAATACACACAGTACACACAGGTATGTCTGGGATGTGACATGTAATACAGACACGCAGTGCACACATGTATGTCTGGGATGTGACATGTAATACAGACACACAGTGCACATAGGTATGTCTGGGATGTGACATGTAATACACACACAGTGCACACAGGTATGTCCGGGATGTGACATGTAATACAGACACACAGTGCACACAGATATGTCTGGGATGTGATATGTAATACACACAGTACACACAGGTATGTCTGGGATGTGACATGTAATACAGACACAGTGCACACAGGTATGTCTGGGATGTGACATGTAATACAGACACGCAGTGCACACAGGTATGTCTGGGATGTGACATGTAATACAGACACGCAGTGCACACAGGTATGTCTGGGATGTGACATGTAATACACACACAGTGCACACAGGTATGTCTGGGATGTGACATGTAATACACACACAGTGTACACAGGTATGTCTGGGATGTGACATGTAATACACACACAGTGCACTCAGGTATGTCCGGGATGTGACATGTAATACAGACACACAGTGCACACAGGTATGTCTGGGATGTGACATGTAATAAAGACACAGTGCACACAGGTATGTCTGGGATGTGTCTGCAATCTTCTGTGGGGCAGTGCTGTTATTTATATTTGTGAAAAACAGGTGACAGATTCCCTTTAATTTCCCAGTCTGCCCCTGGGCCCTATTTGCTAAATAACTGACTGCTTCTCTATGCAATACAGACTTGTTTCAGCTACCTACAAGACAATTCATACTGCAGTAACTGGCATGGTAGTAAGTTACTGTATGTTCTGTCAACTCTAAGGGTCCGCTTGGGGTAGACATTGTGCAGTGAGTGAGAAGAAGCCCCTAGCAGTGAGAACTAATGACATAACATTATAGACTATGAGGTTCAGAAGTGGAAAGGCAAGGGCAACGATACCCCTACATGTAGAAATAATAACTTTTTATTATTTGATTATTTCTAAGTGTTATTTTATAAAGTTTCTTTACTTTCCATAGGAAACATTATATCTGTGTTAATACCCCAGCATAAAACATTCCTAAATATTAGTTCAGAATACTTTAAGTGTTTTGCAAAGATGAGATCATTAGTGAGAAAATAATGATTAACCTTTAAAATCACAGTGGCATTTCTTTTTTTCCTTCCAAATGTAGAATTAATACACATTTTTTAATCATTAGTCTAATTTTCAGCTGATACTTTTGTTCTTTTGGTTGTTGAACTGTTACGGCTGCTAGTAACCCTTCAAATTGTTTGTTCCACTCATGCATTCTACTCTGAATTATTCATTAGGCATTATAATCCAAGCGTGGAACACCTCATTTAGCACGGCCGATCTTTTCCCTATGTGTAGCTGACAGGCAATCAAAGTTTTTATCAGTGCAGAAAATTTGCAATTCAGAAATCTAGTAGCGGCAATTAGTAGCTATCAGGTAGTATGGGAAGTACAGCTTCATAAAAAGAGAAACATGAATAGACCCAACTGATGGTAGCAGAAAAAGTAATAGATGAAACTAACCGGCTGTTTCTAAATTTGCCAAATGGAACATTCCTTTGCTCGGAGCACAAAGCTTTAATTAACTTCATGATATGTGTGATTTCACAAAAGAAGGCTTGGTGACAATGTATCTCAATTGAGTGCTTCACGTTCAAGTTTGGACTGAAGTGGAGAGTCAATTGATAAATGTTCCATCACCTCAGTCGTAAACGATGATGACTGGGAGTTTTCTTTGAGTAGTAGAAATTCTAGACAGGGAAAATTAAAGGGGATGTGCAGAATTAGGAGTAAGTGTCTGCTCTTTTATTTTCTAGGAACAACACCACTGTTGTCCAAAGGCTGTGCCTGGCATTAAAGCTAAGCCCCATGTACTTGTATGGAGTTAAGCTGCAGTACCAGACACAACCCACCGACAGGAGTGGCGCTGTCTCAAAAAAAAATCAAATCCAACTTATCCCCACTTATGTCTGCAAAATGTCGTCACAATTTCACAGTGAATTAAAACAAAAGTCCATATAGGGTTACACACAAGTCTTCACACAAGAATGGACAACCTTGTGAACATAACCTAACAATTATGGCTCAACTCATGGATAATGCACACAAGATGCTGTGATGTCACAGTACAGGGATAATAAACACAGTGATGTCACAGTACAGGGATAATAAACACAGTGATGTCACAGTACAGGGATAATAAACACAGTGATGTCACAGTACTTGGATAATATACACAGTGATGTCACAGTACAGAGATAATAAACACAGTGATGTCACAGTACAGAGATAATAAACACAGTGATGTCACAGTACAGGGATAATAAACACAGTGATGTCACAGTATAGGAATAATAAACACAGTGATGTCACAGTACAGGGATAATAAACACAGTGATGTCACAGTATAGGAATAATAAACACAGTGATGTCACAGTACAGAGATAATAAACATAGTGATGTCACAGTATAGGAATAATAGACACAGTGATGTCACAGTACAGGATAATAAACACATTCCCCCTTTGTCAAGGATAGTTTATTCTATAACTTGGAAAGCCCTTTCATAATACAAGTTTTACATTTTTTTTGTTGCAGTGTTCCACTGGATGCTGTACTATAGAAATATTCTCCTTTACAAGCATTCAAAGTATCTGCATAATTTTCTACTATCAAGGAGCTGAAGACAGTCCTTAAGCCACCTTACAGCCTCTGGACACTTAGGTCTGCCATGTGCATTACTTTTCGGGAAAATTAAAAGAAAAATAAACAAAAACCAGTGTCCTAAGACTTCTGGAAGACGAGTCTGGCTATTGGTTACCCCAGTGTAGCCTAGCCGAGGTTTCTGCTTTGTTCACAGCCTAATGAATTCAAGTCTAAGCCTAATATGCTTACACACAAGGATCCCAGTTAATAAGGTCTTAGTAACACCTGCAAAGTGGGCCAATTTGTTTATCACTTAAGTGGTCCGCCTTGATTCAGTAGAATATTATGTTGTAGGGTCGGCCTTTTTATTTTTAAAACTGGTGTAAGTTTTGCATTTGAAGGTAATGAAACAAACCATAAATTAGAATCTGAGGGTTTCTTTTTATCTTAAAGCAGCTAAATTTGCATCTTTTTTTTCTTGATGACAAAAAAAAAGCAGTGGTGCAGCCTGGGACTCGGAGGTAATTGCTTCTCAAGAAAAGAGCTCGGAATCTGTAGTCATTAATTGCAGAGTTAATCATTGGGATTACACTAAATAATACTAGTGAAAATAATCCAGCTACGCAAGTTTTCAGATCTATAACTGGTTTAATATGGTAATCACATGCTCAGATGAACACAGCCATGTGTAGGACTCTGTGTAAAATGTTCAAAATATATAATTTTTCACCCTTTTCTTTGTCTAATTTCACGTCTTCTTCTTGCGCTTGTTTGATTTTGTGCTAGAATCTCTCATGAAGTTTTCATCGAAATAGTTTTTTCTTCATCCAACTATATTATTATTGTTGTTTCTGTCTTTTTTTAAAGTGTAAAATATAAGGTTAGCTTTTTCTTAAAACACTCAAAACTTGGAAGACAGTTGAATAACTTTTTGGGGATTTTCTGGAGTTTTTAGAAGATTTTGTAGGCAGAGGCATATTTTGATGCTGCTGGGACCCAATGCAAAATCTGTAATGAGGCCCACCGTACCTTTCATGGTGTCTTCTTATGGGACAGAGGGGCATTTGAATCTTCTTCAGGCACCCGAGGCCTGGTGACATCTGCCACCTCTGCACCCTTACAGCTGCCCCCATGTTTGGAGGATTGGTTTAAATGAAGTCTACGTGGGGTCATACTCATGAGTAGTAAGATTTCATGCTCACACAGAACTGTATAATGGCAAAAAGAGATTCTTTGCAAACCTCCAGGCACTCCTTGTGCCACCATGTAATGTCTCCATGCAGCACAGTGGGATGCCATCACCTTCATGGACAAGATGAATGAGGGTACTCCAGGAAAAAGTATAAAAAGTGATAGTATAGTACCAAGATATGGTCTCCACAGGAACTGCAGTAGTAGCCAGCAAGAAAGTAGAAAATGTACTTTCACCATAACAACTTATCAGTTTTTTTTTTTTACCATAACAACTTATCTGGTTCATCATGGTCCAACTGCTGAGGGCCCCACCGATCATAAGAATGCAGGTAACTAAGTGAATGGAGCAATGATCATGTATGTCTGCTTCAGTCCCACCTTGTTGAACTGTTTGGGACAGCCAAGCATTATACTTTGCTTCTCTTCATCAGTCCCATGGACTTGAATAAAGCGTCAATGCTCATGAATGACCATAGCTCCATTCACTTGGGAGAACCCAGGAAACCCAGTTATCGTAGTCAGTGGGGTTCAAGCAGTCAGATCTCCAATGATCAGATACTTATCACCAATCCTGTGGTCAGGTGATAAGTTGTTTTGGTTGGACAACTGCTTAAAGTCCATGTTCTACTTATTTGCTGGCTAATTGGATTCTCTGTGGAGACCATATCCATGTGCAGGTTCCAAAAATTGGTACTGTACTACTATTCTTACTATTTTCCTGGGGTACCATTATCCATCTTATCCATGAAGGTGATGGCATCCCAGTGTGCTGCATGGAGACATTACATGGTGGCACTAGCTTGGTCCATAAACACATATGTGAATGCAGTCCCAGTCAACACCAGCTTAGAAATGGGTTGGAGTCAAGCAGCTCCAGAAAGGGACCTATTTTTTTTTTATCATTGAGGCCACATATTCTGTATCTACAGCACTGCAGATTGCAAGTGGTATAACATGACTATCATTGGTAATTACCGCTACGCCTATGCCTATATTACATAGGGTCCTCCTAGAATATGGTCGGTAGCTCTTCTTGTTAAATGCACGTTACATGTTAAACAGTAGTAAAATATTCCTCTTCTTCATTTTTTTTTTTACATGTACTTTCAAGTAAAATGATTCCAGCACAAGGACCTCCTGAAATATCCTGCGCTTGCTGTATATTGAAATAGGAAGCTGAATGGAAACGTTCTTTAAACCAATGTGTCACTTTGAATGTCAGGATCATCTCTCCTGATAATATTGCACTTGCCATTCCCTCCCTCCGGCTCCTAATTCAATAGGGAGAAAAAGATTATGACCAGAAGCAAAGTCTCTCTGTGCCCGTAGAACTCTCTAAACTGTTGTGAAGCTCCACGTAGAGTAGACCTCTGCGCCTCTGGAGCTCTCACGTGTGAGCAGAATTATCCCATCTCACTTCAACTCCTGTAATTGGGCAGAGGGACTATTAAACGGTAATTCTCTGTGATGTCTAGGGCACCGTGTCTTCAAGAGGTTCATGCAGAACACTTTCCTTCTTCTCTTCCTCTATGGCTATGACTGCTGCTCGAAAAAATACAGTGAAGAACATTTATTACTATTATATTTCATATGATCAATTATTGGCCTAAAATAGAAATGATAATTATATGAAAGAGTCAGACAGACCTTCCAGAGTGGCCACCCCGCAGTGGAGATCAAACATACTTGCTCCCCGATGCTGAGTTCAGTGTTGAATGCTCCCATACTGGCTCTACTTCTCTTTGCCGCTCTTAGATCAACATTTGGGGTCGGCACGTGACCTCTGCAGTCAATCTCATGGTGTCAAGTAGGTATGATCTCCACCATGTTTCGGCCACTGAGAGAGGTTGTCTGACTATTGGATAGCCCCTTTTATACAGTGTATATAATGCTAGTATTACATGGTTATTCCCGTTGTCGCATGTTATCCCCTATCCACAAGAAAGGGAATAACAGATTGGTGGGGGTCCTACTGCTGGGCCCCCCCACTCATCACGAGAATTGGGATTCGCATCCCAACCTAACCCTTAGTTGAATTTGATGGACTTATGTCTTGTTTCAGCCGTATTAACTATGTAATTAACTATGAGAATGGGTACCTCATACCCCACAGCCCCCCCCTGAAATAAATGGAGCTGCAGGTCGAGCATGTGCAGTGCTGCTCCCGCCACTCTATTCTTCTCTATGGGAGTTCTACAGACAGCCAAGTACAACACTTGCCTATTTCCAGGACTCCTATAGAAATGAATAATCATGCTCGAACCTGCTGCTCTGTTCATTTTGGTGTGCCTCTGGGATACAGGGTCCCAATTTTCATGATTGGTAGAGTTCCCAGCAGTAGGTCCCCACTGATCTAATAACAGGATAAGGGATAACTTGCCACAACTGGAATACACCTCTAATAATGTATGACCAAGCTTCTATATATCTGTAGCAATTTTAACCCTGCAAAAACTGCTGACAATCATAGATAGGAGACCTCTTTAAACATTTTATCTCAATAATGCTGATACTAAGAACATACGCTTAGGTATGTTTCAATGGGCCCCCAGGTGTCACACTCTGGTGTAAGAGAGATACCCCACACCGGAAAAGCATGTATGGGCAGCACGGTGGCTCAATGGTTAGCACTGGGGTCCTAGGTTCGAATCCAACGAAGGACAACATCTACATGGCGTTTGTAGGTTCTCCCTTTGTTTGTGTGGGTTTCCTCCAGGTACTCCGTTTTCCTTCCACACTCCAAAGACATACTGATAGGAAACTTAGATTGTGAGCCCCATTGGGGACAGTTGGATGCTAATGTCTGTAAAGCGTTGCGGAATATAACAATGTTATATAAGTACATAAAATAAATAAATAAAATAAATAAAGGAAAGGGAAATAAGGCCTACAAACTAGGAAAGGAAAATGGACACCTCCTAATGAAAACCCTAACCAAAGCCCTGACTGACTACCAGTATGAACAGACCCCAAAGGTAGGTGAGTTCATAAGCAGGAATATCTCACTCTAAAGGACCCTGGTACTAATGACAGGAAAGGAAGGATGAACAGGGGTCTCCCTGAGGCCTGATACAAAACGACTAGGAAATGCAGCAAACAGAAAAAGCAAAATAAGAAACAAAAGGGAAAGGTAACACTTAACTTCCAAGAAGCTATGTCAGCACAAGGAACTCCGCCGAGATCCAAACACCAGCTATCCACAGGTCCAACTGAAGCTATAAACCGCATGGTGGGAGAAATAACTATAAATAGGGAAAGTTAAATGGCCCAATAGCAACACCTGGAACCACATGTTGCCAGTCTTAAAGATCTCCTGCCACTCACTGAGATGCTGAGACGTCCGTGTGTCTCGGTACGTCCGTGACACCAGGCTTTCTATTGCAAAGTCTAAACTCCAAGTTTTCACAAACAGAAGATAATATGAATTGCTATATTTCTATTATTATATAGAATAATGTACCGAGCACCAACACAAAAACAGTAGGTGAGGTAAAGAACAAAACCACTGGGAGTGCTAGATTCGTGACTCACCTGCACTCCGCCGCTTGGCTTCTCTCTTTTACATAACCCTAGAGGCCTGATTAGGAGGAGGACGTATGTCTTAAAATCTTCAGCTTTGCAAACCCATCATGCAAAAATTCATGGTGAAAGTAGGCCAAAACACTGGATGACCATTCAACAGGTGCATCTTGGTCAGAGACACTTACCTAAATATAGAAATAAGAATAGAAAAATAAAAGCCTACCGACTGAGCTTGGTGACACCACTGTGAAGCTCCGGTGTCCGATCCATGGGGACACTGAAATCCAACATATTTCAGAGAAAATCTTGTTCTCCTTCCTCAGGATTTCTTCCTGTGTTTTGACCCACTTTTACATATTATTGGGCCCCGTAGCAGCTTCTATGCTTGCTGCCCTGGTAGTTATGCCCATGCTCCTTACCAAGGCCAGTTCATATGATTTTCATCATTTTATAGGTCTGCTCTTGGTAGTCATTATGTATAGTGTATATACTGGTCATCTCTGGTGACTGCGGGGGGTTGTGGTTTTGTAGGACCTCACTGAAGATGTCCTGGGGCTCCTTGGCACAAGCCAACAACAACTTTATTTCCCAGGGAGAGACGTGTAAGCTTAATGGTTACAGTCTCTGAAGAGGTTCAGAGAAACATTAGTTGTTGAATGCTTCATAGCTTCTAGGTTGAGTCAAGTGGTCATGCTTGGCAGTGAGATGCCAGGTTTCACCCAAATCTACATACCACTATGGGTCTAAGCGAGTTGCCTCCTAACCACAGCATACCCCATGAAGGCGTTGATTTGCAGGTCTGCACCAGCCACTTTTATAGGATGCCCCAGCCCCTCCAGGGATGTCTGTAACTGCTAAACCACTGCCCATTTTTAGAAGACTCCTGACCACAGACCATGCTTGTTATGTAGTGTACACATGGTTCACAATTGAAATTTGTAAGTACAGCAGTTAACACAGTCCAAGTTCACATTTCTCAGTATGAGACACTGCCCCTTTAAGAATAACTTTTTAACTTGCTGGTAACTTTCACTATGTATGGTCTTTATCTCTGTGTTCATCTTGTACCTCACTCTCTTTGAGCTCAGGGTTTGGGCTTGCATGGACTGTGAAAAGCTTCAATAGTGTGGCACCTCTACATGGCAAATATCTTGTGAGTCTTCAACTCAGATGCTCACCAAGTTTCTGAGGCTTAGTCACTCTCACAAGAACTCCACTGGTCATTAACTAGCCCTGGACTCCTACTAATGCTAGCTTTTTCTCTCTGTTCACACCTTTGGCAACTACCTAGGCCTCCAACTGCTCCTAGAAAGTTATACTTGTATGCACCCGGTTGTGCGTGCCTCACTCTGCACATCACCCACTACTGCTCTAGTAGTGGTGCAAACCCAAGGACACAGGGTCCTAGCTAACCCTACCAGGTGCTAAAGCCCTCAATCAATATTCCAAGTTTTGCAGTGCGATGTTTTACTCATTATTCTCAGGCATGTCTCACCAGAACTGGATTAAGGGCTTATCACATCTCTCTGCAGCCACTTCACTCACATTACGTCAGAAGCTTTTATTAGGAACCCCACCATGCGTGCAGCCAAGCTCTATGTTCTCCTTAGCATAGAGCATTTCTGACTCTCATGTGGCCTCAGCCACACATTGACTCACTTCCTGCTTGCAGCCCTACAGAACTGTCCATTGGCAACCATTAACATTGCAGACATACATATAGTATATTGAATTAAATGCAAACTGATGCAATAGGGATCACATTTACCTTGCCATATACAGATGCAGTACACAACTAACCATGAGGCAAGTGTGTCACATGTCCAGTAATCCTCCTGTCCAGTTAAGGAGAGGTGTGTCATTTGCTTGGTTGTCTTCATAGCCCTTATAGACTTCTTTGGAGAGGGACAATTGTATGCATGGTCACCTTTCCTATATGTGGATGCAATAGGGGGTCTGGTGGGTGGGATGGGGGCCCCCACCTACCTTACACCAACTCTTTTTGTAATCACAATACATCTCTTTGGATTCCACTAATGTTACATTTTCGGGTAAGAGCCGTGCAGCCTACCATGCCCCCAGATCACAATATAAACTTTCATCTCTTAGAGAAAGAAGCATTTACTGTCCTCCATTAAATAAACTGGCATTCCTATTAAAACACAAGTCAGATTTGTGTTTAATGATCTTGAAAGGAAAGTAATTGCTTAAGTACTGCCACCGAAACAAATGTCCTCTGAGTGCCAGGAAATATTAACTATCCATTTTACACTATGTAGCTGATAATGGAGAAAGCAGAGCAAAAACTGATTCCTTGAAAGGGCATCATAGCAGATAACTGCACAGGCAACACTTAGACTAAGGGCTAATATACATGGCAGGGAGCTTGTACTGCAGTGTACAGAGGCAGGGGTGGACAGGGAACTTAAAGTGGCCCTGGAAAAAACTTAAAGGGGTTTTCCGGGAGTTAACTACTGATGACCTATCCTCAGTATAGGTCAACAGTATCTAATCGTTGAGGGTCCGACATCCAGGACCCTCGCCGATCAGCTGTATGAGAAGGCGCCGGCGCTCCCATGAGTGCCGCGGCTTTCTCTAAGCTTTTCCTAGGCCAGTAACGTCACGTTCATTGGTCACGTGGCCTAGGAGTGGCTCAGCCCCATTCATGTGAATGGGGCTGAGCGCGATACCAAGCACATCTGCTATACAATGTACGGCGCTGTGCTTGGTGAGCTGAGAGAAGGCCTTGGGGCTCACGGGAACGCTAGTGCCTTCTCAAACAGCTGATCGGCGGGGGTCCCGGGTGTCGGACCCCCAGTGATCAGATACTGATGACATATGCTGAGAATAGGTCATCAGTAGTTAACTACCGTAAAACCCCTTTAAAAAAGGCCCCATGCTGTAGGCGGACCAGATTGACAGAAGGCTGGGCAGCATAAGTAGATGGGACCAGCAATATCGTAGTGCAGCATAAAATACTCCCGTCCCCGCTGTAGTCCTGAGGATACCGATACAGATGAATTCAGGAGGGCACCTGTGGCTGCCGGCCAAGTGATTAAGTACCTGATGCTCCTAGCATTAGTTACTACTGTGAGCATGAGATTGTTATGTATCCAGCTGGAGGTCATGAGGAGGGCTTAGGTGGCCCCCTGGACATCAGCCCACTGGGAAATTTCCCTGTAGGGTCTATCTCCAGTCTGCCCCTGCACAAAGGCAGCGCTGCTCCCTAGTACAAAGCCATATCACCTCCGTGCACTGATATAGACACTCCATTGGGTGCCTTGATCTATCCATACTATGGTATCTAATGGAGTATGCCGGATGAAGTTGGAACCATATGGAGCAGCCCCAATACACTAAAATGGGAGCTCTATTATTTCTCCATACAAAATAGCCAGTGTTGCCAGGTGTCCATTTACAAACAGCCAAAATGTACCCACATTGTAGCATCTAGATTATGGTTGAAGCACCCAGATCCCTGCTGTTCTATTGATCTTAACTTAGATTGCTATTGGCTTTTATAGAGATCCAGATTTAGTTTAGTAGAGTGTCCCAGTGTTCCTGCTACAATTTGGGCCACTTTAGAGCTATTTTTCTAGTAGAAATGTATGATTTCAGAAATGAATGGGTGCGGGGGCCGCACATGCGCGGTGCGCTCCCATTCACTTCTATGGGAGCAGCGGGGAGCAGCGCTTGGTGGTGGACGGACCCCAGGAAATTCGGGGCCCTCCAGCCAGAGCTCTCCCCACTCCGTTCTCCTTGTAGGTGCGGGTCCCAAAGGTGGGACCCACACCTATCAGACAATGGGGGCATATCCTAGTAATATGTCCCCATTGTCTATGATGGGAATACCCCTTTAACTATTTTCTCCCCTGATCATTCTGTCCTCCTGGGAGATAAGACACCTCAAGAAGTGTCTGGCAGCAGCTTTCTCCGCTCTCCCCAATGAATATACAAGCCTAACATTTATCAGTATAGGGGAGAGGAGGAGAAGTTGGCCAAATGATCGTTTGGCCAACAGCTATTGAATATGTCTGGCCGCCCTTAGGTCACCATGGAATCCTATGATCGAAGTACTGTACAGTTCAACGTCGGGGGATCTCAGCTAAAATAGGCCAAAGGGATGAATTGCCAATAAATGTTAATTCAATGCATATACCCATAAGTTTGAATACATTTGCCATTACTTAATAAAATAAGTAATAAATAAAAAAATAAAAAATGTTACTTTTTGTATATGTTCAAACAAGAAAGTATACTAAAACGGTGTTGTACCAGGGGCTATAATGAGTATAAAAGAAAAAACTGACCTTATATCTATTTTTTAGTTTTTCAAGTTGGGGCCAGAATTAAGACCATTAAAAAAGAGACAGAGAGAAAAAGTTACAAATCTGAAACAAGAATCCTGAGGTAATAAAATTCTGAGTTCGAAACACTGAAACGGAGGCGAAATAGGAATTCATTTTGCGTATAAAATTTGATACCCTTGCAATCATCTTGGTTGTTTCCTTCCATAGAGTTTGTACACAGCTCATTACATAGTCATGGCCGTTCATAAATAATGAGCCTGATTACAGAGGAACTAGCTAATGAATATTCCTCGGCACAATGGCGCCGCCCACCACTCTGATATTTCAAAGTCTAAGAGTTTTTTCATAGCAACGCTCATTACCGAGAGGCAATGAACAAGTTGACTCTGTTTGGTACCTTTGTCATTCACTTTCCATTGATAGTCAATTTTCCCCCAATTTAAATGTCCTTTCCTTGTGAATGGCTGCCTATAGTCTTTGAATTATATACTCATGGATCCCATTTATAATTAACTTGTTCCCAATGAATTTTAAAGCGGATAGGTGTCAGTGTATCTATTATATCAGAAAGTCAACTGACGAGGTCTGTAGAATGTGGATTTTACGTCATGTTTTTGGAATTTTTGACATATATTGCGAGCATTGTAGTTCATATTTTTTATAGAATCATGCAAAGAGGTATCTCCCAAGAAAGAGAACCATCTCGCCAGCACCACCTATTAGAAGGGACTCCCTATAAATCAACATCCGACTTTCCAACAAGCCATGGGATTTGACAAAGAAATATAGCCAGGCCAGGTATCACTCCGTAGACAGCTGTTTCTGGGGAGCTTTTCCTTCATCAGTACAGAGTAGGATTCTGTCAATCTGAGGACCATGCCTTGGAAGCTGCTTAGGCAGGGTGCTGGCTCTCCTTAAAGAGACCAGTCCTGTATGGAGACTTACTGGAAGTAACCTGCTTCCAAGGCATCACACAGAGCTAGCCAAAATCCTACTGTATACTGATGAGGGGCAAGCACCTCAAAACAGCTGTCTACAGATGGATATTTGGCTTGACTATATTCACTTGTCAAATCCCAAGGCTTGTAGGAAAGTATGTCTCATAGTGGGACACTTTAAAATAGGTGGTCCTGGCAAGATAGTTCTCTTCCTTGGCAGATACCTCTTTCCCATGGAGTATTCCCATACCATGGAGTACTTCTAGTAAGTCTCCATGTAGGACTGGTCTCTTTAAGGAGATTCTGCACCCTCCCTGCTTAGAGAATCATGAAAGTTGTACTCAGCACCACATACTTAGTGTCTAAGACTATTATGAAAGGAGGAAAAACTCTATCCTGAGGTTAGGTCATCAATATTAAAAGCCCGGAGAACCCCTTTAACAAGCCTTGTGTGCAGCTTCGGTAGGGTAATGGCTCTCCTTAAAGGGAACAGCCCTGTATGTAGGTTTACTGGAAGTGCTCTATGGTATGGAGACTTATTGGCAGTGCTCCATGGGAAAACATTATGCAAAGAGGTATCACTCAAGGAAAGAGAGCCATCTCGCTAGTACCACCTTGTAGAAGTGGCGCCTTGTGAACCAATAGGGCAGTACATGAGGGCCATAAGGCTTGAGGGTCATACTGCCATTGTGTACTAATGTACAGGCTCCATGCACAATGCTCTGCCAAGATCGAGTCCTAAAAGACCAAAAGTCATTTTTAATGGCTCTTTATGTTTTGTGTTACAAAACTTATATAAGAGCACACAACGCAATTTGCAAGGTGGTAAAAAAAAAAATTTGAATGTGAAAACTGCCCAATCCAACCATAAAGTGGGCTCTCTGACCTTGTAAAGTGTTGAAGGCTCCATTTCTAGACTGAAAAGAAATGTGCCTAATGTGGTCACTCGCAGCATTTCAATAAGTCATCTGTCTTTTTGTCTGTGACAGTTGTTTGAAGGCTACTGGGCAGAGTGTGGGATGGTGGGCTGTCATTTAGAGGAGGTCCCGGGGAGAACTCTCCTTGCCTCTTCACACAGAATGTTATTCAAGCTTGATGGCCAACTGGTGGTGCTAATGCTCTATTGGAAGAGGGGTGAAGGTTCAAACACTTGCTAAGTGTGTGCAGCTTGCTTTACACGAGACTCCCTCACACCACGCAGCAACACTCAGCAGGAAGTTCAATCTGAATGCAAAATGCAAAAATAAATCTAAAACAAAAAAAATGTATAAAATAAATAAAAAATAGGACAAAAATGCACAAGTAAATATTTAGAACTTACATTAATTAATTTGTAATTTTATCATATTAATGATAGATTATTTTAAGAAAAAGATCAAAAACAGAAAAATAAAGAATAGGGCAAAAACTCTTACAACTGCACCTAATTATCCTAATTTCATAGGAATCTACATCTATTGTTTTATAGATTAGAAAGGATTTAGGGGGTCATTTCCTAAATGATATATGCCAGGCCTTTATCTGTCGCAGATTGTTGCGCGAAGGTTACTTACGCTACAATCTGCAACTTTTTCCTGCTTACGCCAAGTCTAAAATAGGGGGCGTGGTGGGGAATTTATTATTTTCTACTCCTGTTTTAGGGCTCATGCACACAAACGTATTTTCTTTACGTGTCCGTTCTGTTTTTTTTGCGGACTGTATGCGTAACCATTCTTTTCATTGGGTCCGCAAAAAAAATGGAAGGTACTCCGTGTGCATTTCGTTTCCATATGTCCGTATTTCCGTTCCGCAAAAAAATAGAACATGTCTTATTATTGTCCGCATTACGGACAAGGATAGGACTGTTCTATTAGGGGCCAGCTGTTCCGTTCCGCAAAATACGGAATGCACACGGACGTCATCCGTATTTTTTGCAGACCACAAAATACAAACTGTCGTGTGCATGAGCCCTTAGGCGTAGAAAATGGTCGACATTTAAACCAGCAAGGAAGCTGGCATTCCGTTATAGGTTACGTTTATAACGGAATATAACGGAATTCCCGGACGGAAACCAAAACGGAAGACTTTAAGAGGCATTCAGTTTTGATCCATCATAATAGAAGTCTATGGGCAAGCAAAACGGATCCGTCTGGTTTCCGTTATGCAGAACGGAAAACAAAGTCCTGTCGACTAAATGACCCCCTTATTTTTATTATGAATAATCTATATTTCTGATATCGATTTTTATTGTTTAGATTTTACATTTTGCTACTATTACTACTATTGCTTTTAGGCAAATTTCTCAGAATCCTCAGGTGAATTGATTGCCTCTCTCCTACTTACTATTGTATTTTTTACACTTGGTGTATGTTGCTGTTTTGCTCCCATTGTCTCATTTGTCACAATACAGTTTTGATATAGTTCAGACACAAAGTATTACTGCGGAATACTATTATATTACTATATTATTATTACTTTACTATCTATACTGTATGCCCCATGGTTGTCCTCATACTCTGTTTAATTCATCACATTTTTCAATGTGTTTTGCTACAGTTTCTGTATCTATTATTATTACTTTTTCGAGGATATGCGGTCATATGTCAATGCATGTTGCAGTTTTCCACCCCGTATTTTACTCTTTTTTACCTTGTATGGGGTGAAAATCACATCAAAATCCAGAACAGAATCTGCAGGTAAGTTGTGGACTGGTGGCCTTCAGTGGGTGTTACCTTCTTGAATGCCATAGACTTGTCATTACAATACAGTTCTGACAATAATCATTCTTTTTACTATGTAATAGTATTCTCATTTGTGTTGCTATTATAATTTTATTTTTTGTGTAGTATTATGGCATTCTAAGGCTATTTTCACATCTGCATTTTCCTTTCCAGTATTGAGATCCGTCAGAGGACCTCAAACCGGGAGAAAAATCTCCCCTATAAACAACACTTCTAAGGGAGAATACATTCCAATGAAACATGCCAGCAAAGACCTCCGTGTACCTCCGTATGAAATTGGAGGTACCTGCGCTCTCTGTGGAAGTCCAATTACTGTCACAATTGGGGAGCTTTAGTGCAGTCATGTCCATGGGGAGATTTAAGGTGCCATAGGTTACCTGCATTTACAAGTCAGTGAAAATGGTGCGAATTGTGCCAAATTTATTAAAGGGGTTTACCAGGAGTAGAATATTGATGGTCTATCCTTAGGATAGTGAGGGTCTGATCAGTGGGGGTCGGCCCCCCAGTACCCTTGCCGATCAGCTGGCTCCGAGGCTCCGGTAAGCGCTGCAGCCTCCTCTCATCTCACCAAGCACAGCGCCGTACATTGTATAGTGGATGTGCTTGGTATTGCAGCCCAGGCTCTTTCACTTGAAATAGACTGAGGTGCGTCCAGGACACGTGACCGAAGAACGTGGACTCTTCAAAGAGCTGATTGTTGGGGTGCCAGGAGTCAGACCTCCACCGATCAGATGTTGATGACCTATCCTGGGGATAGATCATCAATGTTCTACTCCCAGAAAACCCCTTGAACATGGCATGATAAACTTGCCATGCTTTGCTAAGCAAGGCACTTTTTCTCCTCCGTACATACCCTCTTGGCTTGTGTACTTTGCTATGATTTTTTGGGGTACACATCATTCATACTGTGTACTTATGATAAGTCTAGGCATTGTCCTGGAGATCTGCACTCCCAGATGTTTTTTTAGATGAAAGGAACGATAATATCACGGCAGAAGGGAGAACATTAGGGACCTTAGTGTAAAGCCATGTGATGCAAGCCATGTGTTCCAGCTTTTTAATAGTTTCCTACAGAAACCTGAAGCCTTTAGATTTTAGATTTTGGAATTTGTGTTGTTCTTATACTTTAAATTGTTTCTAGAATTCTTTGTGAAATGTTACAATGTTTTTCCTGGTCGCTGATATCTCTGTGTGTAAAAGGGCCGATTGTTTCAGTCCTACCAGTCCTTATGAATGACGGACGTAGACTGTACACCATGTCCCATTCATTCGGGCCACAGTTTGCACAAGTTCAACTTCAGGTTATGTTACATCAGCAAATGTGCAGAGGGAGAAGGGGAAAGTTTTTATAGGGAGAGGAGGTCGCAGTTTGTCGCGGCCGGCCTCCTGACCCCCTATTGTGAGATGACAATGGGAATATGTTTAGAGCATTGCTGCGCCTTCCTCACAGACTGGTCCTGTTTATACAGGGTATCATTCCTGAAATGGGGATTATTCCAAGATTACATAACTAACACCGAACTATGAAAAGGATTACAGTCAGGTTTTTGTCTTTTCCATACAGTGGCTAAAGATGCAGCCTGTTTAGGTTGAAGAGGTTTCTCAGTGTTTTATACTGATGACCTATCCTCAGGATAGTTCATCAGTATCTGATCGTTGGGGGTCCGACACCCCTGCTGATCAGCTGCTTGAAGAGGCCATGACACTCTGGTGAGCACTGTGGCCTCCTCGCAATTTACCCTAGGCCAGTGATGACACGTTCATCGGTCATATGGCCTAGAGCAGGCATGGCCAACTGGTGCCGCTCCAGCTGTTGAAAAACTACAACTCCCAGCATGCAAAGACTGCCTACAGCTATCAGCCTACAGCAGGGCATGATGGGAATTGTAGTTTTACAACAGCTGTACAGCCGCAGGTTGGCCATCCCTGGCCTAGAGCAGCTCAGTCTCACTCAAGTGAATAGGGTTGAGATGCAATACCAAGCACGGCCACTATCCAATGGACAGCGCTGTGCTTGGTAATTTGTAAGGAGTCCGGGGCCCCCACAGACACATTTTCCTTTTCTTCTCCATTTGGCCCAGACCATCACATACAAACGACTTTGGTCAGAGGTGCAGCCCCCTCTGCTATATAAGAAGACACCAGTATTACTATATGGCACATGGGGGACTTTAACAGATTTTGCAAATCAGCCCCCAAATTTATACAGACCACTATCATCCTGCTGATACTACCAATACTGTGCCTGCTGTGCTCCTCCATGCCGACAAACACTATACTGTGAGAAATAACAGTGCCATACAGATAGTCCCCCCATAGTAATAGTGCTCCCAGACTGCCCTTATTAGCAATAGTGCCCCTAATAGTGATAATACCACCAAAGAGTGCCCCCATTAGTAGCAATGCCCTCTCTATTGTACCCAGTATTAATAACGCCCCACAGTATACATGATAGTAATAATGTCACCGGTGCCCCCAATATTTATTATGCGCCTCCTGTAGTGCGTCCTGTGTTATATAGCTCCCCTTTAGTTCCAGTATATAATACTTCTCCCCCTTTGTAGTCCCAGTATATATATGCCCCCTTATATTGCTAGTTTATAATGCTCCTCGCCCCCCCTTTAGTGACAGTATATATATGCCCCTATAGTACCAGTATATATATATATATATATATATATATATATATATATTTATATATATTAGAGATGAGTGAAGCGATTCGTTGATTCGTATAGAATCTTGGAAATTTTCATTTGTGGATCTCATTAAGCCGTTCTGGGCACTTGAACTTCAGATCTGACCATTTCTGCTGGATCTGGCCCGAGGTCCTCACTGTGTCGAAACGATGGCGCAAGCCTCGGATCACTTGCTGGATCACCTCCTTTTTATGCTGGTTAAGGTAGCGGTGTGTGCCATCGTAATCCTGCCGGTCCATCAGCCGGATCATGTATTTCAGCTCTGCAGAGCTAAATGCTGATGATCGCCTGGATGCCATTTCTAAAACTTCGCTCTGCCTCTGAGGAGCGCACGCCGCGGTCTCTCAACTCGTGCGTGCGTGCCTGCGTATTACGTAATCGCTAGACAATAGTACGCTGAGGATTTGTACGCAATTTGTACGCTCATGCGTACGTGTTCAAAGAAGTTGCGTACCTTTTTTACCTGATCGTTCGTTATTAGTGTGCGAATGTTCGCTAAAAGCCATATAATTACATATATTTTGTACGCAAATTCAACTAATCTATTCGTCGAATATACGAATCTTAGGAAAAGTTCGGCGAATGTTCGTCAAATAAAATTTTGCATGATTTGCTCATCTCTAATATATATATATACTGTAAATACATACACACACACATAATGTCGCCCCGTAGTACCAGTATATAATGCTCCTCCACGCTTTCCTTAGGCCATATGACGTTGCGTTCATCTGTCACATGGCCCATCATCTAAGGCTACTTTCACACTAGCGTTAGCACGGATCCGGCACCTAAAGGGTGCCGACGGATCCGTGCTAACGCTATACATGTGTGGAGCTGGAGCAGCGCTCCGGCCCCACACATGACACACATTAAAGCAACACACAGACTACATACAAACAAACATACAGACATACATACAAACATACAGACATACATACATACTCACGGGACGCCGGCAGAACGTCTTCACGCGCCTCCTGCGCGCAGTGATGACGATTCCCCACAGCGCCCTCTGCTGGGCGCAGTGGGGAAACGTCATCGCAGCGTGCAGGAGGCGCGTGAAGACCTGCTGCCGGCGTCCCGGGAGTATGTGAGTATGTATGTCTGTATGTTTGTATGTATGTCTATATGTCTGTATGTTTGTTTGTATGTAGTCTGTGTGTATGTATGCCGGATCCGGAATGACCCCCCATTGGAAATCAATGGAGGACAGATCCGGATTACTGGTGTGTCCACACCAAACGGATCCGTCCCCATTGACTTCCATTGGGGGTCATTCCGGATCCGTCTTGGTGCGGATGCCTGGACCGGAGAGCAAACCGCAGCATGCTGCGGTTTGTTCTCCGGTCTGAAGACGGAACGGAATGCTTTCAGGAGCATTCCGTTGTCTTCAGTTCAGTTTTGTCCCCATTGACAATGAATGGGGACAAAACTGAAGCGTTTTTTTCCGGTATTGAGCCCCTTTGACGGAGCTCAATACCGGAATAAAGAAACGCTAGTGTGAAAGTAGCCTAACATGTATCACCTATTCTTACCCCTTTTATTGCAAAGTTTTCTTTACCAGAGGTGTTACTTGAAGTTCCTGGGTCCTGATGCAAAATCTGTAACAGGGCCCCTACCTTTTACACGCAATGTATATTCCGGGGGTCTTCCTATGTGACAGAGGAACATCGGGAACCAGGGGCGGATTGGCCATAGACCTTACAGGGAAATTTCCCGGTGGGCCGATGCCCAGGGGGCCACCTGAGCCCTCCTCATGACCGGCCAGTGGAAGTGTTTGGGGATGTATTCTGTGCTGCTGGTGGTATTTTGTGATGGACTGTGGTATTTGGCTCTGTTGGGGTGGTATAATGTGCCACAATGTGGTATTGCTGGCCCTGCCTTCCATCAATTTGGACCCGACTACAAAACGGGGCCACTTTTAGTATTTTTTCCAGGGCCACTTTAAGTTCCCAGTCCGCCCCTGTCAGGAACCCCCTGTACCACCAGGGCCATACTGCTATCTCTGCACCTCTGTTGCCCGCTATAGTAGGAGCTTCAGAGAGGACAACCCATGTGTATGGCTTCAGTGAAGACCGTGCTTTCATAACTCAAGCCTATGTGACAGGGAGGACGGGGTTAAATCTACCTGTCGCATCCAAAATAATATGCGCTCCTACTTAATGCTCCAGACTTGTTGCTGTAATAAAGTGACGTCCCTGCGGAGATGACTAATTTATCATTGCACAAAACGAAAATTATGAACTCTCAATATTTAATGCTGTGTCACGATATCAATAAAATATTAAGATCGCCCCTCACGTCGGTATTGTCGTGTTTAATATTTAACCATTAAAAATGAATTTGAATTAGGGGCAAGGTGTATACCAGAGACTCCCCCTCCCCCCCGGATCCTTTGAGGTCGCCCCCATACTTTGTGTCTCATTTCACCTGAACGACAATGTGCCGGGCCGTAGAGAGATGGGGGCACATGGACCCTGTAGGGGGGGCCGAGAATGTTCCAGATTTTAGGGTTTTTTAACAAGGTAGATTATTTTTACTAAAAGAAATTATTTACATTTCATTTAAGTTTCTTATGATTTTATTGTAGTGAAACTGACAGTAACAGCGATGGTTTCTTAAGGCAATTGGTAAAAGTATTACGACTGTCTCTCCTGAGGGTAGGTCATCAATGTAAAAAGGCTGCACAGCCCCTTTAAATTCACTCACTTCAACACTACACATGGTGGTGTCATAGCCGTCCCCTCTCCTGACATGTCTCATTTAGTAACTACTTGCATCCCTATGTTTTCCATTCTTCAATTATTCCTACTAGTAGTTTATGAGTGCATTAGCAACGATCTGCAATAAAGGTCCAGCTGGGTGTTACCAAGTGGGGGGTATGTCCTGCCAGTGGCATACATAGAGAAGTAAGCAGGGGCGTAGCTATAGGGGGTGCAGAGGTAGCAGTCGCTACCGGGCCCAGGAACCTGAGGGGGCCCAAAGACCCTTGGGCAACATAAGAATATATTGGTATTATAGAAAGTGCATGCTGGTCAAGTTACACATCTGACTGGAGGGAAGGGCTTAGGTCAAGAATTTGGGGGTGCCTTTTCAATTTTTGCCTCAGGCAGCAGGAAGGCTATGTGCTTCCCTGGCCACAAAGCCCTGAGGGAAGGAGGGCCCAAGCTGAACTCTTACACCAGGGGCCCATGAGCCTTCAGCTATGCCCTTGGAAGTAAGGGCCCCATAGCAAGGATGAAAACAGCCCCCCCCCCAACCCCTTTCAATGACCCTTGGGCCATTTTTGCACTGCCTCAGCCTAAAAGTTGTTTCTTTACAGGGTAGAGTCCTGACTAAGTTTTCACCTCCAGTAGAAGAGGAGATTATCCCAACTGGGCCCCGGGCCCCATAGTAGTCGCATGGTCTGCCGCTATGGTAGTTACGCCCCTAGTCCCTGCACAGTCTGACACTATCCAATCAGCGCTTCCAGTAACAGACTGTGCAGGATCACGCCCCCAACTGTTAACACCCATCTGGACCTTCATTGCAAACTGCTGGCAATTCATTAGGGATTTCAAATCTACATATATTGTTATATAAAAGATGCTCCAGAATTGTTATTACATGAAGAATGCAAGTAGATACTACAACTGACATGTCAGGAGAGGGGACGGGTCCTCTTTAAAGATCAGAATCCCTGTGCCATGCTCCCATAGGAAAACCATCTAATAGCTAGACTGTTGCCCATAGCAATGATACTTACCAACATTTAAATTCCCAATAGCGATACATTTAAAGGGGTTCTCCAAGAATTTGATATTGATCGCCTATCCCCAGGATAGGTCATCAATATTAGATTGGCGGGGTGGTAAGCTGTGAGTGTTGCAGTCTCTTCACAGCTTACCAAGCACAGCGCCATACATTATATAGTGGCCATGCTTGGTATTGCAGGTCATCCCCATTTACTTGAATGGGACTGATCTGTGCCTAGGCCACATGCCCGATGTGCGGTGATGTCACCGGTCTAGGAAGTGGTCTTATCATTCACGGAGTGCTGCAGACTCTTTGAACAGCTGATCTGTGGAGGTCCCACCGATCTGATATTGATGACCTATGAGTATAGGCCATGAATATTAAATTCTCATATAACCCCTTCCAATTTTGCCCATGGATATCCTCAAAATAGCACTTTTGGGATAAATTTGCCTAAAACCAACAAATCTGCAGCAAAATCTGTGACAAATCTCCATCTAATGCATGTGGATTGTGCCATGGTCTTTGCTGTGGAAATCCACAGCAGAAATTCCACCCTTTGTGGCTACACCTTTAGGCTTTCTAATAGTACTAAGAACCAGCCCTGTACCTCACATGGATTCAGAGATCTCCTCATTCATTGCTCCAGTTACTGTGGTAGGCTTATATCAAGTTTTGCAGCTCAGGGGGCATATCCTTTCCGCTGCAGCTCTCTCCCTAACACAGCTAAAGGATGGAACTGAGTATGGGCATCCACCTCGGCGAGGTGGACAGAGAAATAAGGAGAAGTACAAACAGCAGGTGGCGCTATACAGATACATTTTATTGAATAACTCAGTGGCAGTGCGGGGACCAGGAGGAGCGGCGCAGGGAGCAGGTAGCCAGGTAAGTAAAATCAGTGTAATCATGAGGAGACATGAGGTACAGATAGGACGGACAGGACGGACTGTGGTAAAGGAGACTCTATACAAGTGCTGCTGCTCATCAGCCACATCTCCTCATGAACTCAATTCTAACAGAGATTCAGCTGAAGCTCATATTAAACTATATTCAGGACCATAATCCCTGACAAGCAGAGCAGAGAGGAGGATGAGGCATCTTTTTGCCTCAGTGATGTGATGTAACTTGTCCTCCTGAGTGATTAGGACAGGTTTTGTGTGCACTAATAGGACGGCAGACATTTTGTTTCTCTTAATCATTGTTCCCCAGACAAAATCAGCCATTATTACTAATGAGAGGTATTTGGGAATATATTTATAATAAAGTAATATTTAGGTATTTTCATTTTCTTAATTCCTGGAGAACCCCTTTAAGGAGAACCATCTAGATATGGTTAGAACAGTCCGTGCAGACATCTTCTAGTCCAGGTTTAGGGTCCATGAAAGCAGAAAACTGTGCAATGGTTGTGACATTGACCCTATCCATATAAACAAGTGGGTCAACAGGCTGTAGACTTCTGTTCTCCCGCTACATGTAAAGCAAAGGCTTCGACCTAAGGAAGTGTTTGCAAACTCTATAAAAGACAATTGCCTCAGTCCCCAAGGACGACCCAGGTTGTGCACTCATGGTTGTACAACCCATACTTAATTTTAATTACGGCATTGTTAAAAGGGTAAATTTAAAACACCCTCAGGAGGAGGATTACTACAGGAATGTTAAACTCCTTCATTGACGATACTTATCTCAGTAACACGTCAAACACTCTCAAAACAAGTCTCAAATCATGTCCTGTTTAGATTCTAATTTGATCATTAGGGTCATTGACCACAATCAGTGCAGATCTATTACACTTCAAGGAAGAAGAGGCGTTAGAAGTAGAGTCCGGCGTAGATTGTCCAAATATTAGCATAATGGAACCAAAGCAAATTCTCCAACCCAAAAACTATAATCCCTTCATCGATTCAACATGTGCTGGATATTGGGGTTAGACATCTAAAAATCTAATCTGCAAAGTGCAAAGGGAAATTCATTCATTGCAACTTATGAACTATGAAGTAGTCAAAGAAGACCTCATACTACTGGTCTTCATCCACCTCCTCTACCAACCCTTGGTTGAACTTGATGGACGTATGTCTTGTTTGTAAGAAGGTCATGAAAGTGGTAAGTCTAATTCATAATGCCTCCATGTAACTATATTGTTAGAGCTAACTGGCAAAGAGAATCATTGCCCTTCATCAAGATGTCTGTTCTTCAAAAAGTTTCACGTAATGAAAGTCAGAACAATTAGAACATACACTCTCACAGTTCCTGGCTGTTAGTGGGAGTAAAATATTTCCCCCCATATACCGTATATGATTTACATGGTACAAATAGTTTCCCCTTTTTTGTGGAAAGCCATACAGTAAGTGTCTGATGGGTGCCAGTCCAAGTGTGACACTCCCCCCCACCATCCCACATGATGAGGTGGCCACTGCATCACAGATGCATGGATGACCCAGTTATGCCAAGTGAGAGCTCTATCTAATAGAGGGGGTCTTAATCGGACCTCCTTCTATGATGCCCATATGCCCTAGAAGAAGCCCATTTCATATTTAGTATGAAAAAGTAACCCAGCTCAGGGGAAAAGGGAAACAGTCCCAAAGGAAGTTTTTTGGGAGAAGAGAATCAATCCCAGATGATGTTTTTGGAAGAAGGCAAACCATCCCAGATGAGGTTTTTGGGAAAAGGGAAACAGTGTCAGAGGAATTTTTGGGAGAAGCGAAACAGTCCCAGTAGATGCAGCATGGTGGCTCAGTGGTTAGCACTGGTTCCTTGCAGTGCTAGGGTCCTGAGCTTGAATCTGATCAGGGGCCAACATCTGCATGTTCTCTACATTTGCGTGGGTTTCCTCCTGGTTCTATGGTTTCTACCCACATTCCAAAAATATACAAATATGCATATTGGCTCTCTATTAAATTGACCCTAGTGTGTGTTGGGGTTAAGCTCCTATGTGGCAACCACTGACATCCCAGGGTGTTGCCCTAGTCACACAACTGTCCCTGTGAGAAAAAACGTATTACAAATGTCTGTCATTGTAATTTTTGGAAGAAGAGAACCAGCCCCAGAGGTTTTTGGGTAGAAAAAAACAATAATCCCAAAGGATGTTTTTAGGAGAAAGGAGACAGTCCCAGAGGGAGTTTTGGAATATTTTCCTTGTCCCCTGAGTTGGGTACCATTACTATTTTGGTAATCAAAGGCAGACACGAATGTTATGAGCCAGGCTTTTTTTTCCCCTGAGGGGTAGGGGGAACTTTGTTGGGGACGTGAATATTATGTTTGCATTGTACCATATAGTAAAGGCTATAATATTCCATAATATTCCATAATGTTCACCAAATACAGGCAGCCCAAAACCATTTTTATCACCACAGAGCTAACAGTTGTCATCAATGATCATCTGTGGCCAGATTTAGATGTCTACAGAAATGCATTAAGTGACCCTCGTTTACCAACCGTAGAGCCAACTAATCTGGAAATAATATAAAATTTAAGCCTCTTTCTTAGGTTTAGTTTGTTAATAGAGGCTTAATTTCTGACTTCAGCCGGCTACCCAGAAAGTTATTTATTTTCCAATCATTTGCATTGAGCGGGGCGTTGGGAGGGCGAGTTGGTGGCTTCAAAGTGTCACAAGCGTAGGGTTTTGTCTGCTAAAGATTTACTAGTGGTGAATTTTCATTTGACTGCTTTATTGTCCTTTCTTTACATATGTATAGCAGTGAGAGGGAGAAGAAACTTTTACTGGCAAAGCATGTAGTCCATTTCAGCAGTGTCTGTGACAATAGCCTATGTCCGTGTCCCACCCCTAGATCCTGACATTCTCTCCAACGTTTGGAGCTTTAGAAATACTTCACCCCACCCATTCTTTTCGCAGGCTGAAGCTGAGCAACACATTCTGTACGAAGAAAGGGGGACCTGACATTGCCCTTATTTTATTGCTCCGAAGACAAATCAACACGATTTTAAGAAATCGCAGAAGGCCTCTGTGAGACAATGCATTGGTCTGGATTAATAACCTCTTGGGAGCGAGACAGGGCAGAGAACAGATTGATCTCCAAAATATAACCAAGCCCTCGAAAACTGGAAAGCCTCGCCATCAGAATGTGCTTATGTTCTAATTAAAAAAAAAAAAACTTGAGTGGGAGTGTAAAAGGCTTTAATGATAACGTATTAGCTGTTACTCGGCCAAGGGATGGTCAGCCAGATGCTTGAGTCCTTTGCGGGAATTACGGCATTGTGTGTGTCCTATTTGGACGGTCTACTAGCTCTATAGCTATTACCCTTCACTTAAGCTCTGATTTATTAGGTCAAGAATGAATGCAATAAAAAATCAATAATATTGAACCATTGCAGTCGTCTCTCTTTCATTGCCGTACTTGTCTCCCATTCATCCAAGTAGAGCAATGTGTTGGAAATGTTGAAGCCATCTGTTGCCCTGCACTGTAAAACTATTTTGAAGGTCCTGCCGACTCTTCTTTTTTGGTTTATTCAATTTGCCAAATGCACGAAAGACAATAGTTTACATGAATGAACAGGAATTTCCAGACATTGCCATAGAGATGCAATGATATTATTTTCTATAAGTTAGGAGGACGCTTCCAAGTGTGTGGTTTTCAACAGAGCTTTCGGCTTCTTGAAGAACAGATCCATAGACAATTACAACCTAACCCAATTTTGCATTCACCCAAGCACTTGAGCAGAGAAAGAAATGATCCAGATATTCCTTACAATCTCCATTATTTATTCTATGTTTTTACATTTATTTTTAAATTACTTTTATTGACATAACAATTTTTTTTAATAAAGGGCCAAAATATTTCATAGAGCTTCACATGGTCACCTTGCCACGTGTCTGCGGTGAAGTTCTCGATCAGACTTCCATTTGTCAGGAAAACACATGTGATAGGGCCAATTTCTTTGGAAGCCGATGAAGCTTTGTTTTTGGAGCAAAAGATGAAGAACCAAACTTTGGGAGAATAGAACCAAAGGCCTTGGCCTTTCCCTTTCACAAGGGATGAGTAAAATGGGTTGAACCAGCGTAAAGCCAGCCATAGATGTCAAGATTGTTAAAGGCCTGACCACCATATGACATTTGCATAAATATGTTTTTAATATTTTTACTTCCCACCATACAAATGTTTTTTGTTTTTTTTTTATCCCATGGAATCTATGGTGCTGTACATTTGGTTACTCCCATAGCGATGAATAAAGACCGTGCCGCCCAGGTGGTGGTGAGCTCACCTTCACTTTGTGGGGTCGCAGAGTTCACATTAAAGGCATATACTAGTGATATGCCATCAAAGTCTGAGATGAGCCAACCCTTTTAAGTATTTTTTTTTATATTTTTACTTAGATGCATAGTTCTTAAGGTTGGAAAAAGACAAAAGTCCATCAAGTCCAACCTGTAATCCTGCTGATCCACAGAACAAATCCCTAGATCATTGTCCATCTTCCTTTTAAAAAGGGGGTTGGGCCCTTGTACTTCCCACCATACAAATGTTTTTTTTTACCCCATGGAATCTATGGTGCTGTACATTTGGTTACATCCAGAATACAAGCAGTTAAATAGAGGTTCAGATGCCAGTCTGAAAGAGGCATGAGACAGGGGGATAGGGGGTGTGATTTTGTAAACCAATAACATGAGAGAGACCACTTCCTCTAGAATAATGGGAACATTTTTGGTGTGTAGCAATAATCGGTCTGGTGAAAATGGGTGAGAAGGGGAGCGGGGTGGTTCCCCTTTATTGGAGCCTTTTATGTTTGGGAAGAAAATGTAATAAATCTTTAAACAGGGCTGTCTCATGTCAGACACTGATGACATATTGTTAGAACATGCCATCAGTATCTGATAGGTAAGGGTCCCACCTCCAATCTCCAGAAAAGGGCCCACAAAGTGAACAGAGAGCAGCAGCGCATGTGCAACCACCCTCCATTCCCCGTTATGGTGGTTCCAAAAATTGTCTGTTTCAGGCAGACCCATAGTGGTGAATTGAGCAGTGACCAAGCTTGCATGGTGCAGTCTCCATTCACAGCTATGGGAGTTTTAAAAATAGCTAAGCACGATCACTCGGCTATTTTCGGAAATCCCAAAGCAATGAATGGAGAGATAGGAGCGGGTCCCAGGGGTGGCATTAAAGGCATATACTAGTGAAATGCCATCAAAGTCTGAGACGAGCCAACCCCTTTAAATATAGATCCATCTACACCACTGTTCTTAGCGCTTTTCATATCTTCAAACTTTGACAATTACATTGGAATCATTATCATATTCTGTTCAGGAAAAAACTGAAATTAAATGATTTTACATACATGTTAAGGCCTCATGCACACGAACGTGTGCCGGCCGGCCCGTGCTGCCGGCCGCAAACTGCGGTCCGCAATGCACGGGCACTGACCGTGAGGCCACCGCATGTGGATCGCGGACCCATTCACTTGAATGGGGTCCGCGATCCGCATCTAAGGGTCCCCACCGCAAAAAAGTAGTGCTTGCGCTACTTTTTTGCGGTGCGGAGGCACGGCCAGAAACACGACGGAAGCACTACGTAGTGCTTCCGTGGTGTTCCGATCCGTGCCTCCGCTCCGCATCTCCTGGATCGCGGACCCATTGAAGTGAATGGGTCCGCGATCCGTGATGCGGCCTGCACACGGCCGGTGCCTGTTTATTGCGGACCCGCCGTATGCGGACCGCAGCACGGGCACGGCCGGTACACATTCGTGTGCATGAGGCCTAAGTCAGTTTTTTTTCTGTGATTGTGTTCTGTGTTTCACTCTTTTTCCTTCCAGATTGTATGCGTTTGGCATCCATTTTTCACGCATGTGATGAAAAACTGAAGAATAACACCCAACATCTCCCATGACGCTCATGTGCACAGACCCATTGAAATGAATAGGTCAGGATTCAGTCCGTTTGCCGCACGCATTGCATCTGGAAGGAAAACTTGCTGGTGTGAAAGAGGCCTTACAGTTTTGTGTGTTACCATTGGAGCTACACAATCCCATATCAGTCCATAAGCAGCCATACATTGGTCTCCAGAGAACTTTTTGTCTTAGTAATTTGCAAGTAATCACTTTGCCCGAATGACCTCATGTCTTGGGGTCAAGGTAAAGATGCTGCCTCATTGTTGCCCTGCGGATCATTAGGGAGTAAGGAGGTGCAAGCAAGAGGGAATTAGTGCATGACACAGTTTGAGCCCGTCCAAGACTCCTCCTAATGTGAGCTGAAGATCAGAGACGCTCAAGGCAGAGGAAGACAATGGAGATCTGCTGGAGGTTAACAAAAGGAAGAGGTGGTGGAGTGCTTGGTTTGCTGGCGGCGTTTATTACTGCAGCTGCATTGAAAATGGAAAGGCGGCCATACACAATCTGATTTTATGACAAGCAGGATGAAAATACGGCATGTATAGAAAATGATTAAAACCCAACAGATCTTCAGGTCTGGAAATAAGGTGTCCGCAAAGCATGAACTTATTCAAACTTTTGAGGAACCATCATTTGTGCAAAACTTTTGCAACTTTGGAATTTATAATGAGTGTGCCCCTTTCTGTAAACTGGGTGAGGCTTAGCATGAGGGGTGTGGCCTCCACTGCTTGAAAAATGTACTATAATTTATGCAAGGAACTGGCATGAATTATAACCCAAATCTACATCAGAGATGCACATTTCACTCCGGCCCAGAACTAGATGTAGACTGGTATATGAAACCTCGGTCTTGATAACTTCGGGATCATTATCCTATGTAGCAAGTGAGTTGTCATCCTATGCCAGTAGATCTCCTACCCCCTCACTATCACAGTGCAAAGTGACTGGCTTTGGTGCTTGTTCATTGGGGGATCGGCAGCACCTTTAGGGTATGACCACACAGCGTGGTCGTAATGCAGCTGAAATGCGGCTGTGGTGTGGTTGAGCACTGCATGGCCATATGATCATGGGCTTCAATTCTGTCTTGTTAAAGGGCATCTGTAAGCAGATTTGCACCTATGACACTGGCTGACCTGTTACATGTGCACTTGACAGCTGATGGCATCTGTGTTGGTCCCATGTTCATATGTGCCCACATTGCTGAGAAAAATTATGTTTTAATATATGCAAATAAGTCTCTAGGAGCAACGGGTGCGTTTCTGTTACACCTAGAGGCCACACCCCTATTGCTCCTAGTAGCTCATTTGCATATATTACAGATTTTTCTCTGCAATGCGGGCACATATGAACATAGGACCAACACAGATGCCTTCAATTGCCAAGTGCACATGTAACAGGTCAGCCAGTGTCATAGGTACAAACCTGCTGGCAGATGCCCTTTAATGGCCGTGCGATCTTGTGGGCGCCGCCAGGCCATTAACAATACAGACTGACTAAACAGAGCGGAGCTAATTAATTCATTGGAGCCCACTTCCACCCGTCACGACCTCCCTGTACCCTTACATGGGGCAGTTATTGCTAACTGCCTCAATCCTCGCCTTTAGATATGAGAAACTCTTTGTCGCCCATAGCAACCAATCACAGAGCAGCTTTCATTTTAGATTCTGCTCTTGAAAAATGAAAACTGCTCTGTGATTGGTTGCTAGGGACAGAAAAAAGTCAATTTTACTTTTAGACAGTTTTCATACATGAGCAGCAGGAATGTTTACTGATTTCAATGGTCATCTACAATGGGCACATAATCATACCACCCACATGGTGATAAGATGATGGGAGTTACAGTTGCATATGTATATACACTGTGGGGAAGATTTATCAGAACTGGCGTAAACTAGAACTAGTTGTCCATAGCAACCAATCAGATTCCAGCTTTTATTTTCCAAAGGAGCTGTGAAAGATTAAAGGTGGGATCTGATTGGTTGCTATGGGCAACAAAGCCAGTTTTCCTTTGCACCATGTTAGATAAATCTCCCCAACAGTGCATATACATGTCTAGCTTAGATATACTAAGATATTGCTCCCGAATTGATCATTTCTGTTTCAAGAGTCCTTCAAAACACCAAGGAGCTTTACAGATGGAAGTAGTCGGTTACAGCTGATGTCATCCTCTTCACAGAAAGTCCTTGTTTGTGGGAAGGACTGGGTCCTGCGGGGAAGGTGGGAGGAACGCTGCCTTGGGAGGTGGCAATTTGCTCAGTTTGGTTCCCTTATAATTGCAATCAATTGTTCCCTAAGTCTTATCCTACAAGCCGATTTCACGGTAGCGGCCGGACGGTGAATGACACCTTGCTGCCCCAATTATCAAATAACGACCTAATGTAAACAGCAGTGTTCGTAATTACAAGCCGCCCGGCTCCCTGTCAAAGGGATGCAGAATTTAAGGTTTAGGAACAGCTCAGGCAAAATGGTTGCCCCTATCATCGTGTTCAGGGAATAGAATAAATCTGTAATCAGAAAATAAAAAGGGATTAGAAAAAAAGGAATATGTCGCTATCTGGTTTTAATTGGTTTTAATGATGATCCGCCTATCTCTACGCAAAGAGACGCAAAATTTTAGGTTTCATGTGCCTTCCATTCCCGGCAATCAGAGGATATGAGGTCTTAAGATGTTGTTAGCAGTAAATAATGTGCTCGCCATAGGGTTAGTGTTCACTTGTGTTGCCCTGCAAAGGAAAAATAAAAATATTAAAATATTATCAAAAAAAAATACAGCTGATATTCTATATCAATAAATGGATCCCATGGTGGTATCATCTGTTTTTTGTTTTTGTTTTTTTTGCAAGGTATACAATTCCACATATATATGTGCGCAGGGGTGAATGGCCAACCAAGGGGTGATTGTCTCCTAGGGAGATTTATCAAGACCAATGCAAGGGAAAATGGGCTTAGTTGCCCATAGCAACCAATCAGATTCCACCTTTCATTTTTCAGAGCTCCTTTGGAAAATGAAATGCAGAATCTGATTGGTTGATAAGACAGATTTCCTATAGTTTCCCCCACTATATTTTCCCCGTAGTTATGGGTTTCTGGATTTAGCCACACACTGAAACAATCTACCATCATCATCTACCAAAGCCCTTCCATCCACCATAGTTGCCCCCATTGACAGCTACAGATACCCCACATGAGCATAGCCCATACTTAGGCCCCTTTCACACGAGCGAGTTTTCCGCGTGGGTGCAATGCGTGACGTGAACGCATAGCACCTGCACTGAATCCTGACCCATTTATTTCAATGGGTCTGTGTACATGAGCGTTTTTTTTTCACACATCACTTCTGCATTTCGTGAAAAACGCAGCATGTTCTATATCCTGCGTTTTTCACGCCCTGCTCCATAGAAGTGAATGGGGCTGGGTGAAAAACGCGTTGCATCCTGAAGCAAGTGCGGGTGCAATGCGTTTTTCACTGATGTTTACTAAGAGATGTTGTTTGTAAACCTTCAGTTTTTTTTATCACGCGAGTGAAAAACGCATCAAAATACATTGCACCCGCGCAGAAAAAACTGAACAACTGAACGCAATCGCAGACAAAACTGACCGAACTTGCTTGCAAAATGGTGCGAGTTTTCCTGAACGCATCCTGAACGCATCCGGACCTAATCCGTCACACTCGTGTGAAAGGGGCCTTACTGTTTCAGTTGGTAAAATCGGGAAATATAAGCCCCACCCCTGGGAACACAATGACCACAACCAGGAACACCCACTTATGGGCAGGGTTTGTGTTAGCCCACCCATTTTTGATGCGGGACAGTGCAAATTTGCCGGGACTGCCTCTGAAAATCAGGGACAGTCCCGCCAAATCTGGGACAGTTGGCAACTGTGATAGCTGGCACTTGCCTCATGCACAAGGCTGACCTTTTTAACAGTCTGATGTGTGGTGCTCTTATGTCAGTGACCTTGAAGGGCCAGGGGAACAGCCATGGATGCCCTTTACTTGTCAATAACAGATTGCCCCCTGACAACCACAGATGCCCCGACGAGCCTGGTTTCCATGTACCTTCTGCACTTGCCGGGCTTCCTAAGGGTGTGTAGACAAATCTGATGATAGTGCAACATTTCCCCCTCCGCCCACTCAATGTATGTGAATTGAGTTTTTGTAACCGTGTCCAAATTTTTCTGAAAATATTCCACATTAATTAGTTATTATACATCATATATATTACGTCAGTGAATTACGCACGTGTGGTGTCCTGCCCACGTAACGATTGATTTTAATGTGTTTACTTACACATCAGCGATTTGCCACCGACCTTAACCACAGAGACATGCACTATTTTGGTCCATGATGAGGGCCAATCAGGCCCATTGAAGTCCATGGGTCCGTGAAAAACACTAACACCACTCGGCTGGCATCCATGTTCCATCAGTGATTTTCATTGATCATTGGTAAGTCCGCTTTCACATAGTATTTGATTAGTGATTTTCATCAGTAATTTGGAGCCAAAACCAGGTGCAAGTCAAAACTACAGAACAGGTGCAGATCTTTCCATTATACCTTATCTCTGTGGAGGCTTCACATCTGCTTTTAGCTCACAATGACTGATGGAAATCACTGATCAAACACTGACTGTGTGAAAGCCGCCTAAAGGGTGTATTACATGTGCAGATTTTCTGCCTGATGATCACCTTAAGTTAATTGTTAGCGATCACCTTGCAGTGTAATACTGACGACGATTGCCCAATGGAACGCTTGTTCATCAGGCAATCCAGATCAGGATTTGCCGGTGGTATATCATGCTGTCTAATTACGATCTGCTGGCAAACTACTGTACAGCATGGAGACGATCGATGGCATAGCGGTTGCTCTTTCCCTATGCTGCGGAGGAGATTGCTGCATGTAATAGTAGCAGTCTCCTCCGCTAGTGAGCAGGCGATTGCCGACTGTCAGCTTCATCGGGGTGTCTAATACACACTTAAGAGATGCTCTGGAAACAAATTTTCAGCTAAGCAGTGTTTGTGGAATACGGATGACACATGGAGGGCAAAAAACAGATGCAAGGACCAAACACAGATCCTTCACAGCATCTTCACGGATGAACCATTGATCATCTTATCACGGATGTCATCACGGACACAGAAGTGTGAAAGAGACCAGGGCTAATACACATCAAAGTGCACATCCACTGCAGTCAGCTTGTACCATACTTAGGGCTCATGCACACAAACGTACTTTCTTTCCATGTCCGTTCCGTTTTTTTGCGGATTGTACGCAGAACCATTCATTTCAATGGGTCCGCAAAAAAAACGGAAGTTACTCCGTGTGCATTCTGTTTCCGTATGTTCGTTCTGCAAAGTAATAGAACATGTTTTATTATTGTCCGCATCAAGGATAGGACTGTTCTATTAGGGGCCAGTTGTTCCGTTCCGCAAAATACGGAACGCACATGGCCGTTATCCGTATTTTTTGCAGATCTGTTTTTTGTCGACTGCAAAGTACATCCGGTCGTGTGCATAAATAGTTGGTTAAATCGGGGCATATAAGCCCCGCCCCAGGAATGCACTGACCCCAACCGGTAACACCCATATATGGGTGGGGTTTAAATAAACCCCACTAATTTTTGGCCTGGAACAGTGCCTGCAAATTTGGGACATTTGGCAACTATGCTGTAATCTCTCAGTCTGATGATATTGGATTTGCCCATATGTTCTTACAGTGTGATACTCTGACACCAATCAATTTAAAGGGACTGTATCCTGAGGACCCTTATACAGAAGAGACGGGGCAGCTGACCGTGGTGCCCAGGCCCACTGATGCCACTGCATGGGAGATGGTGACAATGCTCATGTGTGCATGATCCATTGTTGTCAAATGATAAATGATCTGATGATTTACAGTCCACTGTCTTGTTTAATCACAAATGCTCTGATTTTTTTGGACCTGAATAATCATTTCCTTCAACCGTCCGTTATTCGCCAACACATATTATACGTGGACTCTGCCACCAAACCTAAACAGTGGTCCATATCTATAACTGAAAGCTTCATCCAATCTCCAAGCCTACAGTATATACTTACTAGTTTGTAGAAGGTGCTATGATTTATAGACATTCCCAGGCTCTAAAGCCATAGTGGGCTTCAAAGGTCCCAGAGGAAAAACAAAAACATCTGGCTGCCTTTGAAGCCGATATTTACCATTAGTTATTTCATTCAAAACCTATTAGACTATTGATAACATAAAGGTTGGGCCCTAAGAATAGTTTCCTCTGGTGGACCCAAGGAACCCCAAGGGACACTGGCTCCATTCACCCGATGGAGGTTCTAAGAGTGTCCTTGTGGTCTTCTGGTATCATTGGTCTACCATTTTTTGATATGGATAAAGTTGTAGACTATGGTCTTCCATACATAGGCATACAGTAAAAAAAACATATACCCCATAGCATATGGTTTTTCTTGTAAAATGGGGGCCTATAAGTAATATATCCCATGGTATTCCTATATAGCGGTATAGGTTGTAGCCTTCTGTCAGAATTCTACATCATGAGACCAGGGATGTAACTACCATAGCAGCAGACCATGCGACTGCTATGGGGTCCAGGGCAAGAGGGGGCCCAGTCTTAGTTGGGATCATCTCCTCCTCTACTGGAGGTGAAAACTTGGTCAGGACTCTACCCTCTAAAGGAACAACTTTTAGCAAATGAAGCAGAGGAGAAATGGCCCAAGGTTCATTGAAAAGGGTTTAGGCAGAAACCCTTCTGTCCTGTGTGGGGGCCCTGGTTTGATCCTTGTTAAGGGGGCCCTTACTTCTCTATGTACACCACTGCATGAGACCCTAAAATGTGCCTGTAACCTAGAACAGAGTCTAACGTACCCTATATGTTTTGCCTAATGTATCATGAAGATAAATTTGGTGTAGTTTGGCGTGAGGGCATTTTTTTAACCTCAGTGTTAATAACAACTGTGCCACAAACTGATCCCCCCAATACCCACTGTTATTTCCTGTCATGCCTAAGTAGTCATCCGGCTGTAGTATAGGTAAGACTTGGGGCATATAAAATAGGCTATACCAATCATCCATCCACCAGTTCCAGTCGCTACAGAGTTATAAAGAGTTGTTTGGCATTTTTAGCTAACCCTGGAACTTTTCATCAAAAGTAGATGCCCATCAATATAAATGGACTGGAAAATTGCCTTAAAGGTGTTTCAGGAGGAAACTGGACAACCCTTAGGATCCACCTGCAGTAATGACCTGGTAAGTACTTACTTAAAGGGGTTGTCCCACGAAAAATATTTTACAGTTTTCAAACCAGTACCTGGATCTGAATCCTTTTGTAATTGCATGTAATTAAAAATTTTGTATGGCTACTGAGTTATTCAATAACATGTATCTGTATAGTGCCACTTAATTTCTCATTTCTTTGGCCTGCTCACTGAGAAGGCTGCACATGCTCAGTTTCATCTTTCAACTGCCTCCTGAGCTGTGATAGGGGGAGCTGAGACACGCCCCCTGAGCTGTGATAGGCAGAGCTGAGACATGCCCCCTTAGTTACAGCAGAAAAGACACTCCCCTTGAGCTGTCAGCTTGATATAAATCTAGCAGAGCAATGAATGGGGAGATCTCTGGATCCATGTGAGGTACAGGGCTGGTTCTAGCTTTGTTAGAAAGAGATTGTCATGGACTATATGATGTCTGATTTTCATTTTTTACATTATTCATAGGATAACCCCTTTAACAGATTCTGTGCCAGGATCTATTCACGCGGTAATGTTACGTTGACAACTTGGTGACTACTGCAGCCAATCACAAGGCTTGTTAGGTGCACAGCCATGGCCAGTGATTGGCTGCAGTGGTCACTTGGTGTCAATATGACATCGCCAATGCAGCCCCGTAACTAGTCTCTGATCAAGAGAACTGGAGCAGTGGTGCAGGATCTTTTAAGTGAATACTTACCAGTTCTTTACTGCAGGCGGATCTCGAGGGTTGTCCAATTTCCTCTGGAAACTGGACACCTTAAAATTTCTCTACTCAGTCTGCAGCTTCTGTTACAGTAAGACATAGTATGTTGCAGTTTTGTGCTGTCAACCAGTGCTGGATTATCAGGCTTTCTGGATTAACAAAGGACAAATTAAAGGGACCTTGCCTTATTTGAATTTGAAAGTCCTACTTGTTTTTAAATGCAAATATATTGAAATTTCTATAATCTGGCATCGGATAACATAGAAAGATGATATCTACGGCACTAATATAGGATGTAAAAGTGTCATGAACATCCTGTAAGGATTTAGGGCTCATGCTCACGATCGTAGCCAGTTTTGCGGTCCGCAAATTGAGGGTCAGCAAAACAAGGATACCGGCTGTGTGCGTTCTGCATGTTCTATCTTTTTTGTGGGTGCAGCAGAATGGACATACGGATGCGGATCCCACAGAAAAGAATGTCCGCAAAATGGACCAAAGTAGTGCATGTCTTCATTCTTTTCCTAAATCACAGATGTCTGAATACACACGTAGAACTTAACGGATCCGTTTATTGTCCGTGGAGAACACAGAACAGCACATAGATGTGAATCACTGATGTGTGAATAAGCCCTAATATGGTGCAAGATTTCAGCACAATGGTATAATTTTCAAAATGTTATAAAATCTGGCAACTGGAATCATTCCAAATCACAAGCGACTCTGCCCTAGCCTCACAGGAAGGGGATACATTCATAGATCAGTTAATAGATTACAATAATTGTGCAAAATCTGGATCACACAAATGTCTGGGATTAAGCAAACGATGATAGACTCGTTACCGTCCTATAGAAAAATTCCCAGACCTCGCTTATATATTTAAATCAGCTCTTATCCATTTACCATATGCTGCTCAATCCGACCTAATCTACTAATCTTCTTACCGCCCTGGACTTCTGGTATCACTTACATACTCACTTTCTAGCTATCTCTGCATAATCCCGGGGTAAATCCAGGTTATTTTACAATTATATATGTAATACATATATTTATATATAATTATATAATTTCACACAAAATGAATGGATGAATAGAGAGATAGATAGATGATCGAGATAGATAGATATGACACAAATGAATAGATACACAGATAGATAGCAGATAGAAAGCAGATAGATAATAGATATGACACAGGTGAATAGATAGATAGATAGATAGATAGATAGATAGATAGATAGATAGATATGACACAGATGAACAGAGAGAAAGATAGATAAATAGATATGACACAGATGAATAGAGAGAAAGATAGCTAGATAGATGTTTAGAATAAGATAGATAGATAGATAGATAGATAGATAGATAGATAGATAGATTTGACACAGATGAATAGAGAGAAAGGTAGATGATAGAAAGATATGACACAAATGAATAGAGACACATATAGATAGAAAGCAGATAGATGATTGATTGATAGATAGATAGATAGATAGATAGATAGATAGATATGACACAGATGAATAGAGAGAAAGATAGCTAGATAGATGTTTAGAATAAGATAGATAGATAGATAGATAGATAGATAGATATGGCACAGATGAGTAGAGAGAAAGATAGATGTATAGAATAAGATAGATAGATAGATAGATATGACACAGATGAATGGAGAGAAAGGTAGATGATAGATAGATATGACACAAATGAATAGAGGCACAGATAGATAGAAAACAGATAGATAATAGATAGATATGACACAGATGACTAGAGAGAAAGATAGATAGATAGATAGAAAAATAGATAAACAGATGTGACTGATAGATGGAGCATATTTCTGTCTGCATAGACAACTGAATAAATACTAACTAGATAGATAAATAGATACAGACTGATACATGGATGCAATGTATCTATTTATCTATCTTCTATCTGTTTACATTTAAAATCTATCTATCCATCCGTGTCATTTATATAATCTATTTATATGCATCTCATATCTATCTATCTATCTATCTATCTATCTAGAAATATGAAACTAAAAGATGCGATAAGATAGTAAATGATGGCACCATGTGATGTCTTGTGCTTGTTTCTTCTGTAGTTGTTCACACGCTCCGGCACACAAGATGCTATATGTCACACACAGCAACACAAGCCTCGTCCTCCTCTCTCTGGACCCAAATGCAAGCTCTGCAGACAAGCCGCGCATTACTGGTATGATTCCTACAACCCTGCGGATCACTGTCTCTGCATTCACTGTAATTCATAGGAAAAACATTCAATGTCTATTTTTTTTTATTTTTGTAGTGTTACTAATATATTTTATTTACCTGTAATAGTTGTATACCTCATGATAATCAAACACATGATGGCTAAAATAAAACACGATGTATATTATTTTATTTTTTAAAGCTTGTATTTTTTGGTATGATTAGTAATGCTAATAACAATAATAATTATATTAATAGATAAAATAAATTCATAATTAAAATAAAAACAATTTTGTAAAAATAGAATATTTAAATAATAATAATAATATATTGTTATTGTTCATAGTATCTTTGATGTTATTATTGTTGTTATTATTACAACGTCAGCACTTTTTTAAATTATATTTTATAATGTATTTTTTCCTCTTCTTTGTTTCATCTCTTAATTATTACCCATCAGTTTATTTTACACCAGAGATTAATCAGAAAACCAGTATTCTGAACGGAAAATTAAACTCCCGATAATTTACAGGAGAGGAATAAAAAATAATAAAACATAAGTATAAAAAACTAGATAAATAAATAAAAAAAATATCCCTTAACACCTTGTAACACTGGTCTTCTCAGGATTAGATGAGGGCCCCTGCCTTCTATAAGGAGATGTATGTATCGGGGTGTTATCACCTGAAGTGAAGGTCTTCTCACATCTCCTCCTGAGCAGGCACACACACACATAAATATATATATATATACAGTCACCTGTTATATACAGTACAGACACATATATAATAAACTGTTATATACAGTCCAGGCACATATATACAGTCACCTGTTATATACAGTCAAGACACAGACACCTATTATATACAGTCCAGACACATATATAGTCACCTGTTATATACAATACAGACACATATAGTCACCTGTTATATACAATACAGACACATATATAGTCACCTGTTATATACAGTCCAGACACATATATAGTCACCTGTTATATACAGTCCAGACACATATATAGTCACCTGTTATATACAATACAGACACATATAGTCACCTGTTATATACAATACAGACACATATATAGTCACCTGTTATATACAGTCCAGACACATATATAGTCACCTGTTATATACAATACAGACACATATATAGTCACCTGTTATATACAGTCCAGACACATATATAGTCACCTGTTATATACAATACAGACACATATATACAGTCACCTGTTATATACAATACAGACACATATATAGTCACCTGTTATATACAGTCCAGACACATATATAGTCACCTGTTATATACAGTCCAGACACATATATAGTCACCTGTTATATACAGTCCAGGCACGTATATAGTCACCTGTTATATACAATACAGACACATATATAGTCACCTGTTATATACAATACAGACACATATATAGTCACCTGTTATATACAATACAGACACATATATAGTCACCTGTTATATACAATACAGGCACATATATAGTCACCTGTTATATACAGTCAAGACACAGACACCTATTATATACAGTCCAGACACATATAGTCACCTGTTATATACAATACAGACACATATATAATCACCTGTTATATACAATACAGACACATATATAGTCACCTGTTATATACAATACAGACACATATATAGTCACCTGTTATATACAGTCCAGGCACGTATATAGTCACCTGTTATATACAATACAGACACATATATAGTCACCTGTTATATACAGTCCAGACACATATAGTCACCTGTTATATACAGTCCAGGCACATATATACAGTCACCTGTTATATACAGTCAAGACACAGACACCTATTATATACAGTCCAGACACATATAGTCACCTGTTATATACAATACAGACACATATATAGTCACCTGTTATATACAATACAGACACATATATATTCACCTGTTATATACAATACAGACACATATATAGTCACCTGTTATATACAATACAGACACATATATAATCACCTGTTATATACAATACAGACACATATATAGTCACCTGTTATATACAATACAGACACATATATAGTCACCTGTTATATACAGTCCAGAAGGGATGGGCAATCTACTGTGATTGCTAGGAAAAATGCATTGAGAGGCAAAGCAATATAATTGTTATAGCTGGAAATATGCATAATACTACATATAATACACAGAGAGGAGGCTGACACAAAAATACAGGCACACTAAATAATGTAGAATATATATTATTAAGATGTATACATATATACCATGAGGGCTGGATGGATGGATGGTTGGTTGAGTAGATAGATACAACAGAAGATAAGATATACGTAGATAGATAGATAGATAGAACAGAAGATAAGAGATAGATAGATAGATAGATAGATAGATAGATAGAAAGATAGATAGATAGATAGATAGATAGTAGAACAAAAGCTAAGATATAAATATATAGACAGATAGAACAAAAGGTAAGCTATAGATAGGTAGAAGAAAAGCTGAGATGTAGATAGATGACAGAAAGAAAGAAAGAAAGAAAGAAAGAAAGAAAGAAAGCTAAGCGATAGATAGATAGATAGATAGATAGATAGATAGATAGATAGATAGATAGATAGATAGATAGGAAGATAAGATATAGATACAGATTCAATAAATATGAAATTAATAGGCAATGGAATTAAGATCCAGATAGACAGAATCTATCTATCTATCTATCTATCTATCTATCTATCTATCTATCTATCACCTGTTAAACTAGATAGATGGATATGAAATTGATGAATATAAACATAAAAAATATTACAGAATAAAATATAAACAAAAAAAACTATGCTAGTTATATATATATATATATATATATATATATATATAGAGAGAGAGAGAGAGAGAGAGAGAGGTGTCTGTGTCCTGGCAAATATCTAGAAGCCATAGGTCATTAGTACTTGTTCTCTGTATGGCTCCATATGCTTAGTTTCCCACGCCTCAGCCTGGCATTAGGTGTATTAGAGTATAAAGTGCCTGTATATGAATGTTTAATCTCCTCATTGAGGTGCCAGGCTGGAGTCACATGGGTGCTGCCCCCCTCCCAGTTATGCCATCACACTAATACATTGTGACGGGGCCCTCTCCAGTGACAGAGCTGTGCAGCTGCTTCTAGATCAATAGTTGTCACACATATGAGAGCAGTGGTGACACACAACTTCCATCTACCCATCCTGCCCGGGCTGTGCTGTGTACATAGTGTAGTGCCATCATCTCCCTGCTCTACCTTCTCTCCCAGCACAGCTACATCTGTTGGGTTTGTAATGTAATTTGTAATTACTCCCCTTATGTGGTCCCATGCCTTGAACCATCTTTAATTAAAAGCATAATTAAGGAAGATCTGAGGAAAGACAATTAGCAGATGGCCTGCCTCTCCACAATGTACAGCTCCAGTACAATGCCAGTGCGGGCACACTCATACCCTGTGCTAGATACATATGTCTGACATATATGTTGTGTGTGTACACGTGTGTGTATAATAGTTTGTGGCTGAGAATGTGTTATCTATCCGTATCTATCTATCTATCTATCTATCTATCTATCTATCTATCTATCCCTATATATCCGTCTATCATCTATATATCTATCTATCTATCTGTCTGTCTATCACATCTATCTATCTATCTATCTATCTATCTATCTATCTATCTTCTATGTATGTATGTATGTATGTATCTATCTATCTGTCTATCTATGTATCTATCTATCTACAAATAACAACAGCCCAGCGGCACAGTTAGTAAATGAGGTCTGGGTGCAGGAAATCCTCAAGGATAACAGGTAATCAAATCCACTTTTAGATAAATCCACAGAAAATGAGGCAGCATTACAAAAAACAGTGATTTGGTGAAGACCCTTTTATTTCCCCAGGCAATGTTTCAGCTTGGGAAATAAAAGGGTCTTCACCCATTCACCATTTTTTCTCTATCTATCTGTCTATCTATCTATCTATCTATCTATCTATCTATCTATCATCTATATCTATCTATCTATCTATCTATCTATCTCTATCTATCTATCTATCTATCTATCATCTATATCTATCTATCTGTTATTTATCTATCTATCTTATATCTATCTATCTATCTTATATCTATCTATCTATCTATCTATCTATCTATCTATCTATCTATCATCTATATCTATCTATCTATCTATCTATCATCTATATCTATCTATCTGTTATTTATCTATCTATCTTATATCTATCTATCTATCTTATATCTATCTATCTATCTATCTATCTATCTATCTATCTATCTATCTATCCACATATGTACACACAGAGACACTGCATACACAATGTAATGACTACAATTCTGGCGGGATCCTTTCTTTGCCTCCTTGCATATCTTGCATAATGAGAAACTGAAGATTTAAATTAACACTGACATAATCATAGAAGCTATTTTTTTTTGGCGACTTAATTTCTCCGTATCCTTTAATGCACCGCCGTCCCGCTCAGAACGGGGGTCTCCATAATAATTGGTTAATCATATTTCAATCAGCCATACAGCTCCTGGAACAAGTTGCTGGAGACCCCATTAAGTCAGGGATGAGATGTTTGCTGTATAATATATCCTGATCTGGAGCAGCCACATCTCATTTACATCTGCACCTTGAAGTTGCAAAGACCATTACTGGGGAAGAATCCAAGATATGAATAATTCAGCACTGTACAGAATTATGTATTAGCGGAGAATTTCCAGGAACGCGAGGCAGACAATCAACAGTAAAATACAATTATTTGGCTTCCGTTCTCACTGTTGCATTATTTGAGTTGATCTTATTCAAAGCGAGGCAGAAGTGAATTATAATCATTCCAATTATCTTCAAGATACTTTCCATAGGACTCAGGTTGTCAAAGGGAAGAAAGTACTTTCTTGCTGCTCTGTGGCTCCATTTTCCAGTCGGTTTGTCCTTCCTGCTGCTTGACTAAGTTTGTTTTTCTTGTTTCTTTGCATACTCGGATTGTCTTAGTGTTTCCTCCAAGACGTATTATGTTCTACTGATGCACAAAGACAGCAATGGTGTGGAGAAGATGACGACGCGGCCTGGTTCGAGGAGAGAGGCATCCTTCAGGGGGTTTAATGTAAAGCCGTCTGTCTGAGGAGTGTGGACAGGGCAGCATATCAGCGGAGTATCAGATTGATCGAGATCAACTAATATAATGAAGAAGACTCATTATCTCTCCTGACATGTCTGTTTTAGTAAATACTTGTATTTGCCTTGAAATAAACACTGTTCCTCTGTTATTCCTCCTAGTAATGGAAGACTATCTGCCTGTTACCATGCCACTACGTACTAAACCACTGTCCTGGGTTACAAGTGTCCAGACATGTCCTATTAATAAGGGAAATGGAAACACACACTTGATAATAATGGATGAAATTGCTATTTTGTGGTTATACTTAAGCCTCATGCACACGACTATCCTCAAAAATGGATCCACAAAAAATACGGATGCATTCCGTATTTTGCAAAAAGGAACAGCTGGCCCCTTATAGAACAGTCCTATCCTTGTCCGTAATGCGGACAATAATAGGACATGTTCTATTTTTTTGCGGAACGGAAATATGGACATACGGAAATGGAATGCACATGGAGTAACTTAGGTTTTTTTGCAAACCCTTTGAAATGAATGGTACTGTATACGGTCTGCAAAAAAAACGGAACGGACGCGGAAAGAAAATACGTTTTTGTGCATGAGACCTAAGGCAGATATGTCAGCAGAGGTCCTCTTTAAAAGGCTGTTAACAAGAAGACTCATCGGTAACTTAAAGAAGAACTCCCGCAAATTTTTTTTATCCTCTGACCTGTTAGAAAGGTGCATGATGTAATCTATAGAGAGACTGTATTTATGAGTTATCCACTCTCTTCTAATTGTAGCTGTGTCATGTGACCAACTCCCTGACCTCTAACTGACCCAGGACAGGAAGCCAGTTACTCCTCTATTCGTTCCTATGAGACTGAAAGTGAGGCTCCCATAGGAATGCATAGAGAATTAGACTTCCTGTCCACACACAAGATGCTGTGTGAGTTGGTGGGTCTGATTCCTAGTCACATGACACAGATAAGAAACTTCAGGGAGATATAACTCACAAATACAGACACTGGTAAGAAAATGACATTCACTACAGATTACATCATGTACATTTCTAGCAGGACATGGAATAACATTTTTTGCGGGAGTTCTTTAAACTATGTGAATAAAATCTGTTTAGTTTTATCTCAAATTTGATTGTTTCTAGTAAAATTGGGTTAAACAATATGGCCGCCCTTACAGCCCCGAACAGACTGAGAAAAATCAGCAATATGGCACAACTGTACAAATTAGGTGACAATCATTCTGGTAATGGTGGACATACTGGTTGTCACTCAGCTGTACTAGATACAGATATAACTAAGAAGTGGACAAGGGAGGCCTATGGAACAAAAAGGTCAGAAAATGAGTCAAAAATGCCACATCAATAAAATGACATTGAACCAAACAATGCAACGTAAGTGAAGAAAAAATGCCACTAAAACATAATAAATTCTATAGACTTACATCTAATGTAAAGCAAAAAATTAAAAAAACAACACAAGAAAGGGTATAAAAAGTCATTTAAAAAATTCCAAAAAGAATGGCCTAATGTGTCTGTTCCAAAAATCTGTAAAAAAAAGTGGAGCAAATTGGCCCATCTAGGGTTTTTACACTTTTAACGACGTGCTTGACAAGGGGGGGAGGGGCTTGGCAGAAATGGAGCAGGTGTAAGATGCCCCATTTTATGCCAAAATTGTACCACAATTGATGGCATAAAAATCTGTCTCAAAGTAAGCCAACCAATGGTTAGTATAGAGTCAGAGAAAAGTGTCCATCCCTGCACCACATTTATCCTCCAGCCTAACCCTGTGACAAATCTGGTGCAGGTCCAGGCAGCTTGTCTTAGCTTACCCCATCTACAGGATTAGTAAATCTGGGCCACTATGTAAAACCACCCAAGGAATTTGCCATTGGAATTTTGGTGGCCACTACATGGTGTCTGCCTCCCACAGTTTTCAATGGGAGGGAGCACTGCAGCTCGTGGGCCGGCAGTTTAAAGCCATGACTGCGCCAATGTCGGCGCATTGTCCTGATGCCACTTGGAGTTGTGGTGGATTTCTGCTCACGGTTGAGCTCCATTCAATGAGACTTAGCCATGAATGGGTCCATGGCATTCAAAGTGATAAGTGGCATTCAAAGTAGAACTAGAGTGCTTATATATATATATGGGCTTGTACATGAAGTAGGCAGTCGATGACTATTCTGCTGTCACTAATAAAGAACATAGACCCGCCAAACCTCAGCAGCTCAATTTTGGGACTTGTGTCTTCTTGGGTAAAGAATGTACAGGTGAGCTGGGTGTGACGGATCGAAGTATGTGTTGGTGGTAGTGGGGCTTATGGGGGCAGTATAGCTCTAGAAATACCTGCATGTAACTCATATATCAAGCATACGTGATGGCGTGTGCAGTTATATACAGAGTAAAATCTCCACTCAAATATAACTCTGTTGGTAGTATTATATATATATGTACACTGTGGGGGGAATTTATCATTAGGAAAATATTTGAAGTCAGTTTTGCTTCAGTCTGTGTTGGAGTACTTTCTGTCACATTTATCAAACGTCACAGGTTGTTTGATAAATGTGGCTTGTCCTTAGACCTAACACTTCTGTCTAGAGAAGCCACTCCACTTTTCCTACTCCACCCTCCTCCTGGAGTGAGATTGCGACTATTTTGCGACTTTTTTTAAAAAGTCGCAATGATAAATCTGGAGTGAAACTCATTAACATGGCTAACCACACCCACTTTTCCACCCATATTACAAACTGGAGTGAGTGGTGTACACATGCAAAAAGTCGCAAAAAAATGCGCAAAAAAGTCGCAAAAGCCCTATCGTGCGACTTTTTGAAGACAGAATTCTGGAGTGAAGGTGTGATAAATCAGGGCCTGTATGTATTTGGTAGACTTGTACATAGTGACAATGTCTAGTAAGTTTAGACAAGCAAATACATTAAAAAATCATTTCCCAGATCAAATTATGGGTGATCATGATGTTTTTTGCCATATTTTTATGTTTCATTTATTATGACTTTATTTTGCAAGGCGTTCAATATGGATTTCGTCAACTAATAAACTTTTTTTTTTTTCTTTCATTGTATTTTTTGTTTGTGTTCTTTTTTATTCATTGCGTTTTTTTATTTTTAGTTTTTGGTGTTTTATTTTGGTTTTAATTCATTTTCTTTATCCTGTGCCGAATTCATGTCTATCCCGGGGATGTTAAAAATCACTTACTGTTGACTTTTCCACTACATCAGCAGGAAGCTTCTTCCAAGCTCTTGCTACTATCAGTAAAATAAATACCATCTAATGTTCCACCTGATCTTTCCCATTTCAAGCCTAACATCATGTCCCTTTTGTCGAGTTTATATTTTTCTGGAGAATATGCCCAGTTGAAACTTATCGAAACCCTTTACATATTTAATAGAACGTTCCAGCGATTCAAAGATAGTTGGTAGAGGGTTCAGAGAGGCTTAAAAAAAAATAAAAGAAGATAAACTCACCTCCACCAATCCCCTGCCACAGAGGTCACTCACCTCAGCCAGCGATTGGCTGGGAGGGTGTTTGGAGGTATTTCCTGTGTGTCGAAACGGGAGCAAGAAGTAGAGAGCAGATGGGACCTGGGCAGTGGTGGGGAATTGGTGGAGGTGAGTATATTTCCATTTATGTTTTTAAACCCCTCTGACCCCGCTGCCAACTATTTTTGATCAGGTTTCAGTACTGTCTTCTCATTTTGTTCCTTACCATAGGTCCAGAGTCCAGACTTACTGATATATTACATGTACCCTGACTAAATAATAAGTAAATATGAGCAACCCAAAATTTCCTGTCAGTCCCAAGTCATGCTAAGACAATTTTTAAGGACTAGTGAAGGTGGCCTCAGTAGGTTAATTCTGGGACTTGCCCTTCATCTTAGGAACTGTCACCAGGGGCGTAGCTAAAGGCTCATGGGTCCTGATGCAAGAGTTCGGCTTGGGCCCCCCTTCCCTCAGTGCTTTGTGGCCAGGTGGCAAAAATTTAAATGGCAAACCGCCCCTATGCCAAATTCTTGATCTAAACTCTTCCCTCCAGCCAGAGGTGTAACTTGACCAGCATGTAAATTCTATAATACCAGTGCCTTCTTATGTGGCCCAAGGGTCTCTGGGCCCCCTCAGCCTCCTGGGCCCGGTAGCGACTGCTACCTCTACACCCCCTATAGCTACGCCCCTGACTGTCACATTTGACCTTATTATTTGGTGTAGACCGACTCCAATGCCAAAACCAAGAGAAAGGAAGGTTCCTTATATCTGAAGGTTATTCTTTCATAAAGACTACAGTTTTAGCAGTAAGCATGCTGGTCCCTGCTTTACTGTACCTCAAAGTATGGTAACATTTTTAAAGAGGTTGTCCAGAGGCTGCTTATAATGGGATTAAAGGAGTTTTCCAAGACTTTTATACTGATGGCCTATCCTCTGGATAGGTCATCATTATCTGATCGGTGGTGTTTGAGAAGGCACCTGTACTCACAGTAGTGCCACGGCCTTCTCAGCTCACCAAGCACACCAAACGCCGTACATTGTATAGTGGCTGCACTTGGTATCACAGCTCAGTCCCATTCACTTCAATGGGGCTGAGCTGTGCCTAGGTCCTGTGATGATGAACATGATGCTACATGGCCTAGGCTAAGCTGAGAGAAGGCCACTGCACTACTGCCGGCACCGGTGGCTTTTCAAACAGCTGATCGTCGGGGTCCCAAGTGCCCGGTCCCCACTAATTAGATACTGATGACCTATCCAGAGGATAGGTCATCAGTATAAAAGTCTCAGAAAACCCCTTTAACACAGTAAAAGAAATAATACCTTGCCACTCCTGTTCTGATGCCACCTGGGCTTCCTGTAAGTCTCTGCACTTCCTGCTTCATTTCGGTGACCGTCAGGGGAACTGGGAAGCGTTGGACCAAGAGTGGAATTACTTCTTTTATTATTTTAAACCATTTGTTTGTTGTTGTTTTTTTTATTTAAAATTTACTGGCTGGAAAACCCCGTTAAGATAAGAAAATATATATATCTAGACAAATAGATATTTTTGTCTCGGTATATGATAGGTTCAAATCAATAATGTGTTCTAGAGGCAGAACAATTGTATTCAAGTCATTGGGTACATAGTTGGTCAACTAGTGAAAACCTGAATCGGTATTTTGTATGTAACTCATAGTAAATTAGCAGTCAGATACATCCATTGGTACAGGGGCGTAACTACCATAGCGGCAGGCCAGGCGACTGCTATGGGGCTCAGGACAAGAGGGGGCCCAGTCTTAGTTGGGATTATCTCCTCTTCTACTGGGGACTTGGTCAGGACTCTACCCTCTAAAGGAACAACTTTTACCAAACGAGGCAGTGGAAAAATGTCCCAAGGGTCATTGAAAGGGGTTTAGGCGGAAATCCTTCTGTCCTGTGTGGGGGCCTGGTTTGATCCTTGCTATGGGGCCCTTACTTCTTAATGTATGCCAATGCATTGGTACCATAGATATAATAATTGATTACATCTATGGTTACTTTTTCATTGGAGGTGTCAACCTGCATTACGTATACCCCAGAGGATACACACCATGTCTGTAAGGGGAACTTGCACTTTGCTCATGCTGTGCGTTGAAAAGCATTAGGGTTATAGCCTTTGGGGCTTTATGTTATATATCACATTATAAAATGCATTCCTTTATTACTCCATAGCACATCCATATCTACCGAGGGATATGGTGCAGGCTACAGAACTAAGCCAGCTGGTACCTAGTGTAGATCACCATCACTTCTGTACTGAGTTGTCCCCTTTTTACCAGCCTCTGTGAACATTTTTAAGGGTATAACAAATCTGGTCTTTGGCAAATCTGTCTTGTATTTAGAAGATGATCCAGGGCAGAAATCCAAGGCTGACCCTGCTATGGGTTTTCCTGTGGATTGCCCTTCAATTTAGCTAATCTATGGTTTTTATGCACCCAATCTATGAGGAGAAAACACATGCTCTGATTTTTATTCCAGAAACATGTAAATTGAGTATAAAATACCACCAAAGAACTGAATCTTTACACCCGATCCTTTAATTCTTCCAGGAAATAAGAGATCACCAGAGATGTCTGGCAGAGAGTTTCTTCTCTTTCCTTATTGACTACTCATACATGCTGAACATCTATGGAGGGTCAGAAGAGATATACGTTAGCTGAATGATCGTTTGGCAGTCGTTGAATGTATATGGCCAACCGTAGGGTCGCCACCATGTTAGACCAATCAACCAATTTTTGGATTGTAGAAGGAAATAAAAGTACCTGGAATGATCCTACACAAACATGAGACAAGCAGGCAAAATCCATGAAGTTACCCTGGTTGGGTTCTACATGCGTGGTCCAACGACTCATCTAATTTGTCACTATACACAATAAACAAGGACCGACTGGGAACTGGGCCCTGGAAAAAAATCTAAAATGGCCCCATGTTGTAGGTGGGTCCAAACTGACAGAAGACAGGGCCAACAGAAGTAGGTATGGTCAGCAATACCATAGTGCAGTACAAAATACCACAGTGCTGAACAATAAACTACCACCCCTGCCACAGTAATCAACTGTATCATTGTCCTCAGGATGGTGATACAGTTGAATGCAGGAGCACAGTTGCGGCCTCCAGCCAGGTGCATGGTCTATGGCCAGTTCACCCCTGACGATAGACTACTATCTTGTAGAATACTTTTATAGATGTTAGATCTTTACTCTGTATCTAAAGGCCACTCATATTAATTACATTTCACCTCAAATGAGGGCAGAGGCCATTACCACATCTCGAGGACGTTTGAAGGACACCAACACAAGTCTATAGGGGCCTGTTTACAACCATGTTTGTAGCCTTAAAGGTCTTGAGGCGGCTGCCAGTCACGAGCTTCCGCTGAACAGCTTTCACAACCCCTGATATTATATTTGTGAGAGCTTCCTTTTTTTGTCCTCCCCTTCGAATGAATCATTTGCTCTATTCTTTTTAATTGTGATAGCCAATTAGCCATCGTGTATGCCCCACTTGCCTGTAACGGAGCATTAAACTAGCCTTTATTTAACGCTAATTTACCATAGCTGTTTTGTTTAACTTTGTCTTGTAAGGACCAGATTTTGTAACAAAAAATAAGTATAATTTGATGTAGAGTTGCATTTCTTTTTACCCTATGCTCAGCAAGGCTTCTCTTTATTGTACACCCGGGCAGGCCGGGCAGGAAGGCTGAAGCCTTATTTCCGAACACCTGGAGCCTACAGAACAGAAAATTAGCATTGATATAGATTTAGTTGAAATGTAATCTCTTAAATCTGTCCAAGATTCGGGGAGATAATTACACTTTCACTGAATTGCCAAGGGTCAGAGTCTCTGCGGACCCGAGGAGTTGATTTACTAACAATGGTGTAACATAAAAAAAAAAAGAAAAAATAGTGTTGGAGATTATAATGTTAATATATTCCGCCACAAGGGAGTCAGGGGTAATGTACGGCTCATTCAATATAAGTTGATTCCTTTTCCTGTGTGGAGATACTAATCCTTTCTAGCAGTTAATTACAAAGAAAAGTTATGTTTAAAATTACACAAGCAGTGCTAATCGATTGTAATACAATATTGGCAGGAGCGAAGCTTTGAGTGAAGCTTTGGAGGTTTATGCGAAAGAAAGCAAAAGGAGAGGGGGAGTGTGCGATGGAGGAAATAGAGAGTGAGAGGTCCATGCACACGGCAGTGTAGTTTATATGTTTTTTTGTGCAGTTTTTGATGCGTTTCGGCACCAAAATCTGCACGTGTTGCTTGCGGATTTTGTCCCGGATTCGCCCCAGTTCTCAACCTTTGCATTGCATTGCAAAGGGCGTGATCTGCAACAAAAATCCACACGGCAATTGATCCCAAGGGTACTGTATATGCACATAGTGCCTATTACGCGTGGATTCTCTGTGCAGATTTTCGTGCGGAAAATCCACAGTGTAATACAGTACCAGCGAAGTAGATGAAATATTCCAGATCTTATGCACACGGCGTAGAAATTTTCTGTATGGAAATTGCAAATTTTGAAATTTGCAGTATGGCAACTGTTTGCGTGGATTTTCAGTGCAGATTTCACTGTTGCAATGCAAAGGGAGCAAATCCGTGACAAATCCGCATCTAAATCTGCAAGCAATGCCTCATTCCCACATCAGTGATTCACGGACATCACACGTACCCATTCATTTTAATGTGTGCATTCACACATTCATGTTTTCACATGGTCCGTGAGACCGGACCATGCATGCTCTATTTCTTCCGTGTTCACGGATTCATGACGCCCATTATAGTCGATGGGTCCATGAAAAACACGGATGCCACCCGTGTTTCATGGACCATTAGGAGGAGATGCTATGTAAATTCGTTTTCAGCTGCTCAGTGGTCGTTAAACATGGATGACGCACGGAGAACAAAAAAAAACAGACACAAGGACCAAACACGGATCCTTCACGGATGAATCACTGAGCATCCGATCACGGATTTTACCACGGACACAGACGTGTGAATGAGGCATAACACGTGGATTTTGGTGCAGATTTGGTGTGAAAACACAGCAAAATCCGTAAAAATCCAAGTAAACTACGCTGCCATGTACTTATACCCTAATAGAGAAAGAGTTCAAACATATTTGCTGCGGATCTGCAGAGCTAATTACAGTACGATACATGTGGATGCCATTCACATCCACTCTATATGGATAAATGGGATGCTGCGGATTTTCTCACGTATTATGTTCCGGAAATGCCAAGGATTTTCGATATATTCTGCATTGAATCCACAGCAAAATCCAGAGAGATGCCTATGTGACCACATACAACACCTCCTGTCTGGATGACGTTTGACATCCGTGAAAAAAATCAATCTGTGTTTCATCCATAAAGATGTCTGTGTTTGGTAATTGTGTCCGTTTTTTGCCCTCCATGTGTCATCCGTGTTCCACGGACACTGCTATGCAGAAAGTTAATTTCCAAAGCGTCTCCTATCAGTGGTCAGTGAAAAATGGACCAAACACAGACGCCATCCATGTTGTGTCCGTGTTTTTTCATGGACCCATAGACTATAATGGTCCTGTGTGGTCCACATCACAAACCAAAGTAGTACAGGTCTCTGTGATTTTTTTCATTGACCCACCGTCAGTAAAAAAAATACTGATATGTGAACAGACACATTAAAATCAAGGGGTATATGTGCTGTCAGTGGTAAATGCGGACAGACAGCATACGTCAGGGAAAAATGGAAATGTGGATTAAGCCTAAATGACATCACTAGATTAGGACATTCTAGAAAAGTTGCACCAAGTCTAGATTTATTTGCAGTTTTTGCAATAGACTCACCACAGATTTGCGTTGAGACCCTCAGCGGAAACATTCCACCACGTGTGGCCCTTCATGCACATAACTGTAATATGGACCAATATTATGGCACCTATGCTGTTTTTTGGGTCTATTCTGTTTTATGCTCCATTGTGTGTTGTGTTACGGAGCCATTCTTCCCTAGAAGCGTTGCTTATTTGGGACAATATGGCGGCTAGTGTGTTGTCAAAAATACAAGAACCCAGGCCAAACTTTGATGGGTCCCATTAAAGACAATGGGGTCCATCAGCATTCACCAGTATCTGTTTGAAAATGTATATGGTGTAAAGTTATAAATGGAAGCCATGACACTAATGTGACAAAGAAAAGGAGAAGTAGAAGTGTAAATTCACGCCCTCACCTACCATTACAGGGCCCTCAGCTACCATTACAGGGCTCCCACCTACCATTAGTGGGCCCTAAGCTACCATTACAGGGCTCCCACCTACCATTAGTGGGCCCTCAGCTACCGTTACAGGGCCCTCAGCCACCATTACAGGGCTCTCACCTACCATTACAGGGCCCTCAGCTACCATTACATGGCCCTCAGCCACCATTACATGGCCCTCAGCTACCATGTGCCATGCATAATACTGGTATCTCCTTATGTGGCAGGTCTTTGGCCTCCTGAGCAGGGTTGCCAACCAGAATTTTTCTTTTTTTCTGGACAACTTATCCCAAAATCATGGACAGTCAACATTGTTTATGGACAAATTGGAAAACCATAATGAAAGTCATACATGTGTATAGCTCAATATACTGATAAGAACTCATTACCAGCATTTACTGTGAGCTGTAAAATGAAGATAATTACCACCAAAATAATCTAGGTCAGGTACCACCAAGCTAAAAAAAAAAATCAGCTACATCAATGTTTTTCACGGACACAATAAAAAAGTCGCCTATTTTTGTGGACTGTCCAGAAATTTCTGGACAGTAGGCAACCCTGCTCCTAAGGGACTAGGGGGTGGGTGTGACCATTACTTCTGTACCCCTAAATAGTCATGGTCATGGAGAGACGAAATAAGAGTGGAAGAGCGGACAATGGTAGAGAGACTTATGAGGAGCAGAGAAAGAGAAAAGAAGGTCTGATAACAAAAGGGAAGAAAACAAGTGAGGAAGGAGTGAGAGGAAAAACAAAAAGGAAAGAGAAAGGGAAAGGGAGATAAGGAAAGCAGGGAAGGTGAAATGGAAGGAAAGAGATGAAGAAGAAGATAGCAGAGTAATATTTTAATGACAAGTATGACACATCCGTTCTCAGGTGGATTCCAATGAATCCTGATGGATCCTCAAGTGATGATAATGGTATGACTGCTGGGGTCCAACCACTGAGACCTCCAGCTGTCCCGTGAACGAGGGTCCCCAAGTCCTATGAGTGAATGCTGGGGAGATGCATATGGGTGACCAGGCTTGGACTGACCCACAGGCGAACCGGTGAATCCCCTGCTGGACCCCAGAGCAAGGTGGGCCCCTACTCCCCCACCCCCTGCTCAAGTGGCACATGGCACAGTAGACTGACATACAAATAGGCTGGCTGAGATGCTATACCGTACATTGCCTATGTCCATATAAAAAACTGGGAAGTGTGGGCAGGTAGTATATGCATGTAGCTTCACAGTGGGCCCCTAGAATGAATTTTACAGGTGGGCCCCAGGTACCCCAGTCTGACACTGTGTGTGTGACCACCCCTCCATTCACTTGATGAGACTGACATAGGAGCATAGTACTCAGCTGCCCACGGAAGCGAATGGAGCGGCGGTCATGCATGATTTTGTGCACCACCACCATGCCATTCACATAAGGCACTCCTGTTCTCATGATCGCTAGGGGTCTAAGTAGTGGAACCCCTAGCAATAATACCTTCAAGACCCCCTTTATTACAGTGAAGTGGCATACTTTTCTAGTAAATTTCTAACAGGACATTGAAAACATAAAAATAATTTTTAATTTACTTCATTGGTTGACGGAAAATACCTTCTAAGCATGTCTGATAAATGTATGTACGGGGAAGATTAGTCCAAAACAAGATTGCAGTTAAAAGCAGGGGAAAGCGACAAAATGAATGGTGGTCATAATAGGTGGACACAAAGAAGATATGACGGACATTTGGGTTTAAAATTGAGATTTTTTAAAAACTGTCTAAAAAACAAAAGGGAAGATTTATCAAAACTGGTGTGAAGGAAAACTGGCTTAGTTGCCCATCGCAACCAATCAGATTCCACCTATCATCTTCCAAACAAGCTCTGAAAAATGAAAGGTGGAATCTGATTGGTTGCTATGGGCACCTAAGCCTGTTTTCCTTTACACCAGTTTTGATAAATCTTCCTCTGTCTGCTGCCCATAGCAACCAATCATAGGGCAGCTTTCATTTGTTGTAGAGCGTTTGAAAAATGAAAGCTGCACTGTGATTGGTTGCTATGGGCAACAAAGGCAGTTTCTCTTTCAGTCAGCTTCATGGCTCTCCTTAATGTATTAATAAATATTAATATCTTCTATCTTCATCTTTATTGGAAGCCAGGCTTGTTATTGAGGGTTGACTGAGAGGTGCCTTAGCCCTTGGGGCAAGAGAGGTCATGGACCACCTACCACCCACCCTTAACATAGCTTAATTCACTTGAGCCAAGCATATTGCCTATGAGCAGCGAGTGTTGAACGGCCAGAAGACCCTCTGGTCAGTCCAACCCCATGGGTATGCCATAGGTATAGACCGGACTCTGTATGGACCCGTGTGATTTAAGATGGAATTTTCTTCAACTTTCAAGATCTCGGCTTGCTGTCAGTGAATGAATACATTATTCTCTCAATCCAGGGGCTAAAAACCCAAGCAGGCCCAGTCCTGCTGGGAATTTACATTCACAGAAGGCTCTTCTATAAACTACATACAACCAAAACATCTATGGGGTTGCAGACATACACAGTACCTCCCAATATTCACATTCCCATTTGCGGGTAGCATTAAACCCAGCACTGGTGCCCCAAGACCAATGATACCAGTGATATAATGCACACATGGTAGGCATGGGCCCTGTGTAAAATTTTGCATTGGGGCTCAGAAACGTAAAGTTACACCTCTGCATACACCAGCAATATCACAAATCTCTCCTGTACTGATCGTTTGCTACAATGTATCAGCGTAGGTAAAATGTATGGGCCTTGACTGAGTCTTTAGCTCACAGGGGATTGCACTTTGTAGAATCTGTATCATCTGAGGCTAGTCTCTGGAAGTAAACAACAATGTTTCCACTTACTGACATCAAGCAGAGATCTTAAACATGGATAGGAGTTAAAGCACCAATTCTATCAGAAAATTGCAATTTCATTACAAAGTGCCAAAGCTTTATCTACATGGAACAGGAATTGGTGGGGTCCCATGTTTGAATTCATGTAAAGTCTATGGGACTTTTGGAAATAACCAAGCACTGGGCTAATGTCCGTCCCATAGACTTTGTTTGGAGCAGCACTGCACATGCTCAGTTGGCACTTCATTCCAGTGTAGAAAACACTTATCTATCTCCATTCTTGTGATTGGTGGGGGTCCCAGCAGTCAGAATCCCACCAATTTGACACTTATAAGCTATGGATTATTCAGCTGCCTCTTATTTGACTCTTTTTTTTTCAGAAAAAAGTGGGTGACAACTAGAGATGAGCGAACCAATATGGCTGCCACTAGAGCTCACACAGAGACTGTAACCCAGCTTTCCCGGACTCCTGAATGTCACATCTGCTTAGTTACACACTGGCTTTAAGTTGTTACATAACTGGGTAAATATAACCCTCATGAATGATAACCGACAACCCATATGGAAGCCGAAAGGGCAGCCATATTAGATGTAACCCAACTTTTCTGGAAACAGATATAGATGAGAAACATCTAAATAGACGTTAGGGAATGATGGAAGTTTGTTACAGGATTAAGGTTATTACTATTATATATGTGTGTAGGTACGATAGATAGATAGATAGATAGATAGATAGATAGATAGATAAATAGATAGATAGATAGATAGATAGATAGATTAGATAGATTAATGGGTAACTAGTTGGATAGATGGATGGATAGAAAAAGATAAATAGATGGATTGATAGAAAGATAGACAGCTAGATGCTAGATAGATAAATAGATATATAATAGCTAGGCAGATAGATATCTGATAAAGAGATAGATAGATAGATAGATAGATAGATAGATAGATAGATAGATAGATAGTAAAGAGATAGATAGTAGATGGATAGATATTTTATTTTCCTTTATTTTAAGAGGAAATGTTCTTTAACACTTCATTAGAGTTTAGACAAACAAGAGACTTCATAACAGGTCAACTGGAGGTGCTTAACCTGTTCTCTGCCAGGGGCAATCAACCTCTGTCGCTCTGGGGTGTAGGTTCAGGAAGACTTCCAGTAATCATCATGACTATTATTATTACTGATGCAGTCAGCTACATTCCGGCTATCTACTCACCTCCTACCTTGTATACACACACCCATGGCTGGTGAACAGGGACACAAAGCTACTAGGGTATCTGATATATGTAATTGGAAGCAAATATTAACCAGTAATCCAATGTGCTTTGGGATGGATAGATAGATAGATAGATAGATAGATAGATAGATAGATATAGAAATATAAAACTAGACAAAAATTGGAGCAGTTTTCCATAGGAGACATACAAGTACTAACATTCCAGCTTCTATTTTAAAGACTACATAAAAATATAAATGAAATCCAGATTGAGCTTGGTACCAACAGCTTCAGTGTCTGTTTGTACTAGTTTCATGTATTTATTCAGATAGAAAAATAGCCAAATAAAAAAAGAAATGACCAAATAGTTGAATAATGACATTTATTAATTGTTAGCAAAAACAATTATGGGACAGCATACAAATCAAGCTTGACTAACACAGATGTAAGGATAGATAGATAGATAGATAGATAGATAGATAGATAGATACATAGATAGATAGATAGATAGATAGATAGATAGATAGATAGGTAAAATAAATTATCGATAGCTATATAGATTAAAAATTCATGATACATAGATATTATAGAGTTGAAATTAATGGTAGCTAGATGATTTATAAAACATAAATATGAGATATATAGAAAAATATATAGTAGACATTATTGATAGTAGATAGATAGATAAATTAATGATAACAGATAAATAATGTATGTCTATTACTAGATGAGATAGCTAGATAGATAAATAGATAGATAGATAGATAGATAGTTGATAGCAAATAGATAGATAGTTGATGGATTTGAGATAGATAGATAAGTTGTTGATAGATAGCAGATAGATAGATTATACATAGTTGGTATATAAATAGATATTAGATAGATAAATAGATGATAGATAGTTAATAGTAGATAGATAGTTGAGATAGATAGATAGATAGATAGATAGATAGATAGATAGATGATAGATAGATAGATGATAGATAGATAGATAGTTGATGGATATGAGATAGATAGATAGATGATAGATAGATAGATAGATAGATAGATAGATAGACAAATAGATGATATATATGAGATAGAAAGATAATATATTGATAAACAGATAGATAGACAGATAATAGACAGATAATAGATAGATAATAGATAGATAGATAATAGATAGATAATAGATAGATAATAGATAGATAGATAATAGATAGAGTTACATTGAAAGTTACATTCAGCATGATTCATTTTGTGTTATATAGTGAAGCATACAATGAAATTATTACAGATTTACATACACCGTGTTCTTACAATACGTCACACTATTCCTCACAGTGAAATATCAGCAATAGCAGTTCTCATATTTTATCTACAAATGTCATCACCACCCTACATAATCCCCATATGAAAGCGACATATAGAGTACATAATGTACAATATAACAATGTAATACTATAATAATGATAAGCATATTGATGAAGATAACATTAAAAGGAAAAAAAACATCCCAGATGGAAGAGGAATAAGAAGCATTATACAAATGATGACGGGTCAAACAGCAAATATTTTCAGATCGCGGTGGTAAGAGAGATGGGATTAACAAAGAGATTAAAATGAAAGAGACGCAGATTAATAATAATACAGGATAAGAAGAGTCAGCGCCATAATAAACAACAACCCAAGTACAACAACCGGAATAAATGGACAGAGTCCAAAAGAGATTTACGTGGTTCTTTTCCATTTGCCCTGGGCCGAGGCCAACCTTCCAGCCACATGCCACCCTCTACGTGGTAGTTTGGGCTCTCTCTACCAGTGCCCAGAGGGCAACGTCGGCGCCGAAACCCCCAAATGCAAATCCCAAGTCTCCCTAATCTTCTATGTAACAGCAATCTATATGTTAATAGAATAGGAAATAGAGGTGGCAAGTTGTAATTTGTCTCCTCAATGCCTGTAGCCCCCTGGTAAGGTCCCATCTCTTGCATGTTGTCATAGAACAGCTTGAGTCTTACATTGACTTCCTTTTGATGGCCCAGGGATGACAAATGCGCTTGTTTTATCCATACAATTTATTTCATTATTGTGTCCAACACGAATCATCACTATCAATCATAGGGGAGTCCACTTGGCAGGTGTCAGTCTTGCAATGTTTTGGCGGATTCAGTCTATATTTAATCCAATTACAAGGGTCAGGGCATCAGTGCAAATCCCCTTGTTAGATCTCCTGTCTAATATTCGAAATTTAAGGTCGATGTGATCACATGGGATGGATTGTTGGGGGGGGGGGTTATTTAAATATCTCATTTGGAATTATACAGAGGTTTTCTAATTTCTATTATAAAGATGCAGGATTGGACCTCAATGTAATATCTTGTTATGTTGCTGTAGGAGAAGGGGGGGTTAATGATGATGATGAGGGTAGGGGGGACTTTCCGCTTCATGGGCTTTCAAATACAATTGTAGATCGAACTCTGCCTTGTCAAGTTGAGCAAAAGTGAATTCGTAACATCAACGACGTGACTGTCTACTCTGTGCTCATTGCCTCCAATCACCCCCGGGGAATCCAGCTAATGTCTCAGTCTAGAGCCAGTAGGAGGCACAAAAGCAAATCAACTACTGGACAAGCTTATTATTACTATTAATAATAAAAAGATCTTTAATAGGAGAACTTGGGAATGTTTTACCGTAAATACAAGAAGATACGTTTTATGATTTTATAAATATTTTTGGAGGCAAAAAAATAGGAAAATCTATCATTTCTCTTTGGAAGTACTCATCCTAGAGAGTCCCTTTATAATTAAGTAACCGTTATTACTAGTACTACAATGTAGTGTAAAGATCTGCGGAATAGGTTGGCGATGGGTAAAGAATTTTATAGCTGAAATTAATTGATAATAGCTGAAATTATTATATTATTTTTTATTTTATTATAGTATTGTGTTTTATATCATTTCTTAAAAATATTTTTTAATAAATATTTTAAAATTATTTTTCTTTTAGATTTCACTTATGTTATTTTCAGTCATTGTATCATTAACCTTATTTTATTTATTTTATGTTCATTTTTCAAAGTTTTTTCAAAGTTAAGATATTAAGTATATGGGTAAATTTTATCTGATGTGTATATATATATATATATATATATATATATATATATATCTATATATAAATTTTAAGTATATCGGTATAATAAATTAAAATCAATGACATGTCTTAAAAATGTACCTAAATATTTAATAAAATAATTAAATAAAAAATATTTGTATTAAAATATTTTAATTAAAAAAATATTTGTATTAAAATATTTTAATTAAAAAAATATTTGTATTAAAATATTTTAATTAAAAAAATATTTGTATTAAAATATTTTAATTTTTTTTATATATATTTTTTTTAACTAAGACAGGTTGAAATGTAGGTAACTGACAACCTATTTCTTTCCCTTCCCTTCTACCCACCTTGTATGTGGCATATGAGGATTGGCTCTCACAGGGTGTAATATTGGGCACAGGTGATCCAGCAGGGAACCCTGATGGACACTCACCGTTGTGTGACTTGATGGGCATCACATCCAAGGCAGAATGATTGGTGCTGGAGCTGGCTGGGTCGCAGGGATGCTGTGAGTGCAGCAGAGCTGAGGCTTCTCTTGGGTTCTGCAGTCTGTGTAATGCCACAGTAAACAAATTGTCTTGATGCGCTTATTATTATTGCTCAGATTCTGCTTGGATAGAGAATTAAAGCTCATTATTACAGTGTGTGTGCTGAGAATTGCTCAGTCTATGGGAACACATGGGCTTAGGGCATCCTTCAAAACTTCACATTGCAAAGTAACTGAAAGATGCATTATACATTTCCAACACATAGGACTGGGTCTGGCTGACAGCTTCTGCTGGGATGGTGTGCCTGTGTGGACTTGGGCAACAAATGGCAAATGGATTCACCAACCGATGCATTTACCTATTTAGGGATGCAGCAGAGATGTGTTTGTCACTTGACACAGCTCATTGTGATGTTAACTGTGGTATCCCATAGGATTGTTGGTAATAAACCTACTGCATTATCTTTACTTAACCAAAGAATACCAATCCAAACCCAAATTCTACTTTGCTGCATTCATTTATTATAATGAACGTTACTTGTGTTGCTTAATATTTCTTTATGATCATGTGACCTCTAAAAATAGGAATCCACCCATGAGCTACACAGACTTTATTCCTCTAAATGTCAAGAAGTTTTGGTGAAGCGTCAGTTACGTGTACACAATAAGAATAGGAGCATAATATCACAAGAAGACAGAGAGAGAAGTGGAGAGAGAAAGTTATAGAGGGGAAGAGGGGAGGAGAGAGGAAGAAAGGGAAGGGAGAGAAGAGAAGTAATAGAGGCAGAGGGGAGAAAGGAGAGGAATAAAGAGAGGGGAGAGAGAAGGAGAGTATAAGAGAAGGAGAGGGAAAGAGAGAGGATGAAATACCAAGAGAGAGGGGGAGAGGGGAAGAGAGAGGATGAAATACCAAGAGAGAGAAAGAGAGTAACAGATAGGGAGAAGAGAAAAGAGAGGGGGAGAGAGAGAAGGAGTGAAATAGAGGAAAGGAAAGGAAGATTGAAGAAGAGAGAGGAAGAACAAGTGAGAGAGAGAATGAGAGTAATAGATGGTGAGAGGAGAAGAGAGAGAGGACGAAAGAGGGAGAGAGAGAAAAGGAGAGTGATAGAGGAGAGGAGAAGAGAGGGGGAGGAAGAAAGATGGAGAGAGGAGAATAATAGAGGAGAAGAGAGAGAGAGAGAGGAAGAAAGCAGGAGAGAGAGAGGAGAGTAATAGATGGGGAGAGGAGAAGAGAGAGAGGAAGAAAGAGGGGGAGAGAAGGAAAGTAATAGAGGAGAAGAGAAGAGAAAGGAAATGCAGTATAGTAATATGAGGAGAAAGGGTGAGAAAGAGTAAGAGAGAGAAAGAGAGATGGTTAGGAGAGTGAGAGAGGAAGAGAGAGTGTGAGAGAGAAGACAGGCAGAAAGAGGGTGAGAGAGCAATAAAGTGTGAGAGAGGGAAGGAGAGAGAGAGTGAAAGTGAGATAGGAAGGGAGCTGAAGAGAGAAAAGTTTAATGTCATGAGATAGTGAGAAAGAAAGGATGTGATAGAAGAGGGGGAAAGGGTAAGACAGAAGGAGAGGGGAGACAGAGAGATGGACAGAGAGAGGGTAATATAATTAAGAAGAGGAGCATGAGAGAAGAAAAAGAGCCAGAGATAGGGTTAATGTGAAAGAGGGAAAGAAGAGAGAAACATTGTTGTGCAGTACATGTCTGTATGTATGTGTCATTGTGACACCTATGTCAACACTTCACCCTTCTCTCATTTTCCATATCACACAGATGTAGCAGAGTTTAATTTGTCATATAACTCTGAAGAGCTGCACTGTCTGTGCCCTGTGACCACTGTATGTGATAAGATGCAATACACATCATGATACATTATGCCAAAAGCAGCCAGATGACTAACTCAGCCCTGCACTGTTACCCTACATACATTGTTTTAGAGCATTTCTTGACTTTTTCATATCCATTGACATAACTTTGGCTATTTCAGATGTTAAAAAGTAAAGGACAGGGCATGACCCAGTGGGGCCTTTACAGGGGGCTGGCGGGACAGGTGACCAGGGCTACATGCCAGGGTTCAGGGTATTTAGAGACGCAGCTAGGGGCAGTAAAATGAATGTTTTCACCAGGTGAAGGCCTGAGACTCTGCCATGACGCTTCTTAGTAGTGGACCTAGTTGTTTGGACATGTTTTGTGTAGTCCAGTGTCTGGTGGAGTCTGCATTGCTTTGGTTTTCCAGCAATGATGGCACCTTTATGTATGAATGTGTGCAAGGACATCACATGTGTGGACGGGAGGGAGTGTGAGTGTATGAGACTGTATGTATGTATGGACAGGAAGGGTATTTATGTGTATAGAGGCCACTGTGCCCAGCAGTGTATACCCTGTGTGTGTGCCTGGCAGTTTGTACCCTGTGTGTTTTTGTGTGCACCTGGCAGTGTGTATCCTATGTCTTTGTGCATGCTCAGTGTACCCTGTGTGCCTGGCAGTGTGTGCCCTGTGTGTATGTCTGGCAGTGTGTACTATGTGTGTATTTCTGGCAGTGTGTACCATGTGTGTCTTTGTGTATGTCTGGCAGTGTGTGCCCTGTGTGTATGCCTGGCAGTGTGTACCATGTGTGTCTTTGTGTATGTCTGGCAGTGTGTGCCCTGTGTGTCTTTGTGTATGTCTGGCAGTGTGTACCCTGTGTGTTTTTGTGTATGTCTGGAAGTGTGTACCCTGTTTTTGTGTGTGCCTGGCAGTGTGTACCCTGTGTGTTTTTGTGTGTGCCTGGCAGTGTGTACCCTGTGTCTTAGTGTGTGCCCTGTGTGTATGTCTGGCAGTGTGTACCATGTGTGTCTTTGTGTATGCCTGGCAGTGTGTACCCTGTGTCTTTGTGTATGTCTGGCAGTGTGTGCCCTGTGTGTGTGTCTCTGGCAGTGTGTGCCCTGTGTGTGTGTCTCTGGCAGTGTGTGCCCTGTGGGTGTCTGGCAGTGTGTGCCCTGTGTGTGTGTCTCTGGCAGTGTGTGCCCTGTGTGTGTGTCTCTGGCAGTGTGTGCCCTGTGTGTGTGTCTCTGGCAGTGTGTGCCCTGTGTCTTTGTGTATGTCTGGCAGTGTGTGCCCTGTGTGTGTGTCTCTGGCAGTGTGTGCCCTGTGTGTGTCTCTGGCAGTGTGTGCCCTGTGTGTGTGTCTCTGGCAGAGTGTGCCCTGTGTCTTTGTGTATGTCTGGCAGTGTGTGCCCTGTGTGTGTGTCTCTGGCAGTGTGTACCCTGTGTCTTTGTGTATGTCTGGCAGTGTGTACCCTGTGTCTTTGTGTATATCTGGCAGTGTGTACCCTGTGTGTGTGCCTGGCAGTGTGTACCCTGTGTCTTTGTGTGTGCATGCTCAGTGTGTGCACTGGATGCAGTCAGGCCAGGCAGACTTCTCTTCACGCCTGATCAGTTCCTGGAGAGCAGTGCAGTTTGGATAGGGGGTAGTAAGAGCACCTGGTCCAGGCTCAGGATCTGTCTCCTGTTATTGACAGACAGATAAGCAGGCGGGAGCCGTGGTGTTTCCAGTGCTTCCTTCAAGAACCCTGCTGGGTTGCAGGGATTCCGAGTCCCTTAATGGCAACAACTCCAAATAATCAGTAAAACACCTTTGTGACAGCTCTTTCCCAGGCTGCCCCTTTTAAGCCAGTGAAATATTAGCCACCAGTTTCCTGAGAAACCTGCTGGAGGAGTGTTGCACCTCTACTCTGTAATGTGAGCAAACAGAGGGCCCTTGTCAACAGATAGATCGATGATAGATAGATAGATAGATCCATAATTTAATCTATCTTGAAAAATGCCCCATGGAACAGGGTGAAACAGTGTGCCATTGTGCATAATAAAGATAGATAGATAGATAGATAGATAGATAGATAGATAGATAGATAATAGAGATAGATAGATAGATAGATAGATAGATAGATAGATAGATAGATAATTTAATCTAGCTTGAAAAAAAGCCCTGTGGAACAGGGGTGAAACATTGTGCCAATGTACATTTGGGAGAGTAAAGACAGGAATATAGATAGATAGATAGATAGATAGATAGATAGATAGATAGATAGACAGGCAGAAAGATGTATCTATCATTTAATCTAGGTTTAAAAAGGCCCCATGCATATAGGAAAATAAAGAGAGATAGACAGAGAGATAAAATAGATAGATAGATAGATAGATAGAATAGATGATAGATAGATAGATAGATAGATAGATAGATAGATGATAGGTAGATGAGAGATAGATAGATAGATAGATAGATAATAGGTAGATAAATAGATAGATAAATAGATAGATAGATAGTTGGATGATAGGTAGATGAGAGATACATAGATAATAGATAGATAGATAGATAGATAGATAGATAGATAGATAGATAGATAGATAGTTGGATGATAGGTAGATGAGAGATACATAGATAATAGGTAGATATTAGATAGATAGATAGATAGATTTGTAAGCGTAAAGAATGACATTATAGCTGAACATCTCTTCTTATTAATGATCTTATTCTTCTGTCTCTGTTCTCTTAAGACTCCAGATCATCTTACACTTGTGCCCCAAAATAAGTGTCACAATTTCTAGAAAATCAGATGCCAGATTAAAAAACTGGAGGAATTTCTCCTGCTCCCTCTTTTCTGTGTATTTCTATATTGTATGTCTGTCTATGCCAAGACACACACTCTGCCCATCTCTTTATGGAGTCGCAAAGTGTTATCTATGGATTTACATAGGACTGCAGCTAAAATGACAAATCTCGCTCTGATACAGCTCTATGTCTCTTTCTGTATTTTATTTTTTACATATACTTGCAAAATAAAAATATTCATTTAATATTTATCCAAAAGGATGGTTAGAGGAAGGGGTGACAGGCCACCAGCGTGAGATAGGCTACCTGTAAGTGTCTGTCACTATGTAGGTTGTGCGGTCATGTATGTTTAGACAGTAATTAGCTACCAATGTGAACACACACTGCCCAGCTGCTCATACTGCTGCAGTATAAATACATGTATCTTGGTTAGCATATATGAAAATGCCTCTCATCTAGGATAAAACATTTTCCTTGAAAAGATGTAGCAGAGCTGATTTTGTCATTTAACGCTGCAGAGTTTACACAGCCTAATATAGCGGATTTACATGCAGTTCCATGTAATACCACAAATAGCACGCCATGATATCACGAGTTGCACCAAACGACAAACTCGCCTCTGCTGTTCTTCGCGTTGTGTACTTTGGATTATATAGGCACGGCTATTACGGTGGTGAGCTGAAAATTCATTTGAATATGGATAACAGGGATAACGCAGAGGTGCTGTAAATCAAAGATGGCAGATTACGCCATAGTATATAGATCGAATGGCAATCTTTAGATGGATGTAGAGGAGAATACCGTGAGCGATTAAGAACAATGTCATTATGAGCAGTAATGAGAATATCATGGTACATTTGATTCAGTGATGAACGGAAATAAACAAAGATGAAGACAAGACGAGCGACGATAATAAGACATTACATATATATATGTATAGTCCAGGCAGCACTTCAATCAGTAGGCCAGGGTCTGGTTAGGTATGCACCATATTATTTGATTTATTAGTGCTGCTATATTCTACTAATGTGTATATAGATATATACTGTATATATATATATATATATATATACACACATATATACCATATATATATATATATATATATATATACACACACATGTATATATACATATATATATATTACATACATAAATTATATATTATATTAATATTTTATTTATTTTCATGAGTGAATATATGTATATATATATATATATATATATTGACCTTTTATAGTTTACATGTATGTTTTAAATAAATATAATAAAATATAAATATAGTAAAAATTATTATTACAGCATTATAACAGTAAATATATGTAAAATATGAACTACCGAAGTGAAATATAAATAATATATGCAGTAATGTTTATGTAAATAACGATTTCAATAATATTTTGAATAATTATTCTTGTTTATAGACGTAATAAATAGAGTTTATAGATTATTGTATATGTCTATGTCTGTATCGTTGGTCAGTATATAGATATGAATATATAATCTATACTAATATACAGAATATATACCAGCATTTGGTCTATATAGATGAGCCCAGGCCTGTCTGCCCCTCTATTCTTATTATTAGGATAGTATAGAGAGCCCTGCTCTCCCCTGTGATATCACAGGCACGTCTCAGCCAATCAGGGCGCAGCTAGCATTGATATTAAGGGAAAGTTAGAGTGTAGTCACACACCCTGGTTTTTTCCTGTCACTGACATTTAAACTGTGTGGCAGATTCTCATATAAAAACTGAAGATCAAACCTGCCAGTTCTCAACTATCAAGGAAAAGCTCAAGTGCCAGAATTATCATCACAGATCATGTGAATTGCCCCCTCACAAGCTGCAACAGGTAATATTTCTTCTTAATACTTGTACAAATCGTGCTAATCCCAGGCTATCTGTTGTATTTGTTCTGCCTGTTTGCTGAGATATCCTATAGCCTAATAATTCCACAGTCTAAGCTGCGTTTTCTTGCAGAGAACTTGGCATATAAATGCAGATTTTGTACTGTTTGTCATAAGCATAGCATAGTAAAATATTCAAAACGCTCAGAGCTTGCAGAAAATCGTATTAAAACATGAGGCACGTACAGTACGCAGTTGGGTTTGTCTGACCGGCTGGAAGTTGTTGTTTTTTTTTGGTTTTTTTTCATGTGTAATGGAAGAATGTGCTGCACATAGTTGTGAGAATTGTAAATCCTTTACCCCTTGTGATTTGATCTTTTTTTCGGAAGACCTTATAATTAGTGATTTGCACCGGCTAGGAGAATAGGGAGTTGAGTTACAGTGAACTGGTCACACCCTCTACTGCTGCTGAAAAACTTACTTAAGAAAATTGAATTTCAAGAGTAAAAAAAAACATCCATGGCCTGTTGGATGAAAAACTCTGGGAATTTCATTTAAAAATGTACAACTGTGTTGAAAATTCTTACATGCTGAAATCTTTATATATATATCTATATATATATTCATATATATATTCATATTTATATATATTTCACAATATTTTAATCATGTTAAAACTCTATTTTAATTTTTGGAAATGTGATTCTTTTTAAAAAAAATATTCAAAACAGTCAAAATTGTCATATGCCATAAATTTTAGATTTTCTTTGGTTTTCAAAAAGAACAACAATTAAAGTAGCGGGATTTTAATATATATATATATATATATATATATATATATATATATATATATATATTCTGTCACCTGATCTGATTTAAAGCCTGGGATTTTCAGTCCCTAATAAAATTAAGAAAATCAACACTGAGCTGTTTAATGCCATAATGATTAACACAGATTAAATGTTACAAGTGTTTGGAACAGCTTGGGATGGTCTTTTGCAGAAATCAAGTTAATACTTAAATCCAATATCCAAAAAATAACAAAAAAACAGAAAGAAAGTAGAGAAGTAAATTTAACAAAAAAGTGTAAACAGTTTTTCTTTTTTTAAAATTATGTAGTAGTAGCAATATCTAAAATAAAAAAATACATTTAAAAATGTAATTACCTTTTGAAATATTTTGGACTGTATCAGCCTGGTTGTATTCTTCTGACATGTAAGAGGCTTGTGTGTATTTCTTTAAAATGATGATTTTACACTTAACTCAATGTCCCCAACACTAAAGTACTCCAACACCGCCCCATATACACAAATAGTCATTGGTTCTCCTAGAGGCAAATGCATTTCAGTCTAACACGTCAGGAATGGTGTTTATCTCTAGGTTCAAAGTGATCTGGACAAGGGGACTTTAAGCATTTTTCTGGGTATTAAAAAGGTGACTTGTAAAGCAGATATTAATGCAACGAGACACACATAGTACTGCTGCAAATATAGCATTCACATAAAAAAGAGTATACTGTAAAGCGTAAAACCAGAGACACTGCATTTTATTCATATGCAAAAGTATGTACAAAAATTTCTCACAAATGCAAAATTTAACACATATCTATTTGAAATATCACTTCAATACATAGAAGGCTGCATTATAAATCAAAAAATTATAGAATTATTATAGAATTATATAAATTATAAAATATATAAATTATAGAATTATTGTTAGTGTATATATATATATATATATATATATATATCACATAATCAAGATCAAATATTTGTCAATTACAATACAGTAAAAATAAAATCAAAATACAAAATTAACTATAATATATAATAAAAAAGTAAATTTTAGAATCATATTCAATTAAAATAATATTAATAATAAATACCAAGAATTGAATTTACAACTGAAATTCTAATCATAAGTATCAAATAAATTCAATAAAAAGCAATGTAAATTTGCATTTAATTATCATTTTTATTATTTTTCAAAAATATACCAAAAATAATATGTACAATAATATAATTTTCTATAAAGGTGTCATCAAGATGAAGGGAATTATAATGGAGTGTGTGTTCTTTTATTGGTGGAAAAAAACTGATCATTGACCTTGCTGTTTTCAATAAAATTAATAATCTGTGACACCTTTGGATACTTGTCTGTGCCAAACTGGCAATTGCACATAGCTCTAGAGTTTATAAAAAGACAAAAAAAAAGAAATCACCGGTGTAAATAAAATCATACAGATAGCAGCCCAGAGCACTCACCTTTTGTAAGTGCCACTGACACACACACCCCCAAGTCTCCATTAAAATGACGTCATTTGCATTCAATTACGCCCTCCCCTTATGCTTCTTTTTTTTTTTTTTAATTCCAAAACTAAAACTTTTTTTTTTTTTCCTCCTTTTCGGAGGGTGCACAAAGCCCACTCTGCCCCAGGGAAGAAATAGGAGCATGATTCAAGAGAAGGCGTTAGTTGCTGTTAATCCCAACAGTTGCTAATTGAAAATGGTCAGACATTTACCCGGAATCTTGGAAGAGAGAGAGAAGGAGAAGGACAAGTCATTTAATTATTTCATACAGAAATGCAAAAACAAAAGGGGTAATGGAGATACCATACAAATCTATACACTGGCCAACTAGGAACTTGAAAAATTCTTCATTTTCATTGACTTCCTCCATGTGCTCATAATATACATATACATCAATTTACATGACAAGCAAAGGTTACCAATATACAAGCTTTGTATAGTTCACCGACACCTATTAGACAGAGCACTCATGTAAATAAAGGTGCTGCTATTAACCCTTACCATGCTGAAGGAGGGGTGAAAAATAAAAATGTAAGTTAAGAGAAAATTAAAATAAAAAAATAGAATCAAAATCTTGTTCTCCTCTGGGAGTACTTGTGTCTCAGCAATTTTAATTTTGAAACATGATTCTTTTGAAAGTATCTGAACTTGGGCAACATGTGCAAGGCTGGTGTTTAGACAGAGAGAAAGATTAGAGAGATGATAAGTAATAGACTGTGACTATATTTGACTATATTTCTTAATCATAGATGTTATATCAAAGACATTTAAGCATAAAACCCAAAAATGGAGAATATTTGACGATTAGGTTCAATTAGCACCATTCATGTTCATTAACCACTTAATTTATTTCACAATAAATAGATAGATAGATAGATTAAAAAAAAAACACTTGAAATACTCCTACAGGACAAGGGAACAAAACGGAGTTTGTACTTTCTAAAGTATGTAATAGGGTCACTAATTTATTTATTTTTTTTTAGAATTTTTATTCTTTTACTTTAAATCAGTTCATAAAAAATTGCCATTAATTTTATTTTATTTTTTCCATTTTTGGTCTCTATAATATATTTTGGATTTTGGCAGCACTTACTATAGTTTTCAATTTTTTTAATCATTTTCAATTTAAATTCTCATCTGTATAATTTAAGTATAAACTGGTAATATTTAAAAAAAAATCTGCACAGAACCATCCTACTCTGATAGTATAAACTATTGATTAATACAAGCTGTCTCCAAAAGTCTTGTAATGCTTTAATCTCTGTGTTAATCAAGGCTTTGAGCAACTCAAGGCCATTTTTTTTTAGCAACTGGAGATCCCAGGCAGCAGATTGGCTGCACACTTCATATCTTCTCTGTGATATATTTTCAATTAGAGGTCAATTTATTAACCACTTTGTCCTCCATGACATCTGGAATATGTGAGTGCAGCTTAGTGTTACAATAACTACGACGGGCAATCCAATGTGGAGGCTGTTCATTTATTGATAACAACAATTCACAGGAGACATCATGAAATGATGTTATAATTCCAACAAGGCACTAAGCTGCCATAGCTGGGGGGTGAGGGGCAGAGAGGGTTTTAGTTTTTTTTATAGTAATTTGGATTAGAAAGTGAGTGGACCAGATTCAGTTCTGCAATATTTTACAGCAAATTATTGCATTATACTGATATGCATATGAAAAGCCTATCCACTAGAGGTAATTATGCCACATTTTTTTTCTGCATGACAGCTGGATAAACATAATTTCTAATAAACATCTCTAATGAGAGAGGAGGGCATGTGGCAGGATTTAATTTTTTAGGAGATCGCTTCCAATATACACATATTTAGATACATGGGCTAAAATATAACAAAAATAAAAAAAACAAATCTTAAAAGTAATTCCCTACATTTTTCTATTCTGTTTCCTATTGGTTATTACAGTCTTACTGGAAAACCAATCAAAATGAAAACGGAGTTTCAAAATTAAAGTTAAGATTATTGCAGGTGACTAAATACTAATGTGCAAAAAGATAACTTTTGTCTAAAAAAAGTGATCAGACAGGTCAATTCGAAATTAGAATTTGTAGAAAAATTAGACTACATTGCCAAAAAATGGCCTGTAGCATACACATGATGGATAGATAGATAGATAGATAGATAGATAGATAGATAGATAGATATTTCCAGGAATTCTGTGTTTTGTATATATCAGGTTATTTGATGTAAACTGAATTTGTCTAAGATATTTGCAAATGTTTTCAAAATTAAATTTTTAAAATTCAGATTCTAGTAGAAGAGGCCATGTTTTTTTTTAACCTTCAAAATTCAATTTTCTTAAGTAAGTTATAGGCAGCCTTGGAGGGTGTGACCAGTTCACTGTAACTCAATTCCCTATTCTCCTAACCGTGGCAATGCGCTAATTATAAGGTCTTCTGAAAAAAAAGATCAAATCACAAGGGGTGAAGGATTTACCATTCTCACAAATATGTGCAGCACATTCTTTCATTAGTCAAGACAGAAAGGAAAAGTAATACAGATGAATAGATAGATAGATGTGAGATAGATAGATAGATAGATAGATAGATAGATAGATAGATAGATATGTAGATAGATGGAGAGATAAGACAGATACATAAATGATAGATGGATAGTTTTGTAGATAGATAGATATGTAGAAAGATAGATATAGTTATGTAGATAGATAGGAGATAGATAGATAGATAGATAGATAGATAGATAGATAGATAGATAGATATGTACATGATAGATGGAGAGATAAGACAGATACATAAATGATAGCTAGATGGATAGTTATGTAGATAGATATGTAGCTAGATAGGAGATAGATAGATAGATAGATAGATAGATAGATAGATAGATAGATAGATCCTGCAGTTGGCACAATACAATACAGCATATACCCCTTTAGCCTTCTGCTTCTGGGATAGGAACTTCACCACATTTTGGAGTAAGTTTTCCTAGCACCTCAGACAGGGAGGATTGGGAGAAGGTCTCCAGGTTTTAACTTACAGGGATCTACAGTGAGAGGGCACTGCTTGATTCGCTGTGAGGGGGGCAAGGCTGGGCACAGGAGCCGTGTGTAGGCCGAGAGAGAGGACAGAGAGTGACAGGCAGGCAGCTCATTATCCTGCTCCCATTCACTAACATGCAAACTCTCTGGCAGAGTCGTTTGTCTCCCTATTGTAGTCTATGTAAGAATGCAATGCTTGTCAGCCCTCTCATTCACTGTCCACATACTTTATTGATGAGATGTGACTTTTAACACTTTCACATGTCAAGAAAAGTCAAGTGTACACATCTAATACTTCATTTTCTCCCCTTCTCCTCGCATTCCCTGTCCCTCTCCTCTCCGGGCTTGTTTTATTGTTAACTTTATTTCAGTCTCTTTTTTTTTTTTTCTTCCTGCTCGCAACTTGTGAAATTAACAATTAAGTCAACCAGAGATCAAGCTGGTACTTTAAATGTAACCTTAAAACTAGCACCCAGGGGTTGCTTTGGAGTGTACTGAGGTGTGTATTAATAGTGTACCACTCTACAAATGTACTTTCTGGTGTGTGGTCAAAATACTAAAAAGCATTAACTTACTAGGACTTGATGGCTGTCACCTCCTGATGTCATAAATCAAGGCGCCATTGTGTAGTGATGGAGAAATTGCTTCATTTATACAATGCCTATGTGTGTGAGTATATATATATATATATAGTGTATACATACTTTGTGTAGTGGTGGAGAAATTGCTTCATTTATACTATATATATATATAATGTATATTTCTATATTTATCTATATATATATATACATATAGTGTGTATATATATATATAGTTAGTATATATAGTATATATATAGTTAGAGTATATATATATATACAGTCAGTATATATATATATATAGTGTATACATGCATTGTGTATATATATATATATATATATATATATATAACAACAGTATGTATATATATATATATACACACACACATATATATATATATATATATATATATATATATATATATATATAAAAGCATTGGCAATATTACCAAAAGCATACCATAAATAACTTTATAATATATCTTCTGATGTAGCAGAGCTGAACGTGTTGAACTACGATACACTCATAGCTATGACACTGACAAGCTCAGCACTGCTACATCTGTCCATACCATCTCACTACATATCACATACACACATATATATACTGCTTCTTCTTGCATTACCTGCAGAAAAGCGAATTCATTCCAGGCTGAAGAAGATGGCAAACATTATCTGGCATAAAAGTAAAAACTGACTCTTAAGTTGAAGAAAAGAATTAAAAAAAAAACAAAAAAACAAAACAAAACACTTTAGTCAACAGTGACACGTGGAGCAAGTTTGCAAGTGTTTGCCAAGGACACTTAAGGCCACTCTGTCAATACACTCAGTGAGTTGAGAATCTGCTCCTTGAGTCTTGAGACGGGGTCTTCTTTAAAACAAAAAAAAAAATAAAAAAAAAAAAGAGTGGCGTTCTTACATGGCTGGGGGCAAATCCCCGCGTACAATGCTCCTGTCTGCCAAATATTTATGCTCTTAACATGTGAATGATATTTTGCTTATCCCTATTGTCTACCGAGGCTTTTTTTCTCCAATATGCAAATGGCCCCCCATTCACACCCAAAATGGCCCTTTTACAACAAAATGCAGCTTACAAGGAAAATTATTTCACTCCTATTGTGAGCAGTACACAATTACAGTGGCTTCATTCTAAAAAAAGAAAAAGACTTGTCAGGTAGTGATACCTTCTAGTGGACCAGAGGAGTCATTAAAAAAATAAAATAAAATAAAATAAATTTGGGAGGGCGGGGGGGGTTATCCGTCTTCAACGTTGCACCGGAGAGCCATCTTTATTCAGTCCTGAAGAAAATGATGTGAGTGCAATCCAATCACCAAATCTTGAATGTGCTTCACAAACGGTGTGACAAACACATACACACACACACATAGTTATAGGGAGAGCAATCGGTACACAACACAAAAAAAAAAATCTGTGCTGTGAAAAAAAAAAAAATCAAGTGTATTCATATTCAAAGAAAGGAGCCAATGGAGGCATGCACTAAGGGGGGGGAGCAGCCAATAGGCATGTGCAGGGCTAGCCCCGGTGCTTTGCATAAAGCAATATTTTGTGTGTGGAGTAGTCAGTGCATTTGCATGTCTAGAGTGATTAGTGGGTTTGAAAGCAAAGCCCAAGCACTGCCTCATTTCCCGCTCTGGTGGTGGAGGAGAAGCAGGAGGAGGAAGTGTTTTACTGGGACATGATGACAGGGGTCAGCCTTTACTAATGGGCCAGTGAAGAACAGTGGAGGTGAGGCAACAAGGAGCAAGCACACATACATTAATACACTTGAAGCATCACCAATCAGTATAGGTGTGCACGGTGCCTGTGCACTGCTCTCACACGCTCCCTGCCTCCCTGACAGTTCTTCTTATTGTCAATCTCTATCTCCTCCTCAGAATCTAACCAACAACAACAAGGAGGCTCATCCCTGGGAGACAGAGAAGGAGAGAAAGAAAGAGAGAGAGAGAGAGAGAGAGAGGGGAGCTGCTTCATCCTTCCTGGGCACTACAAAATAAATCTGCAACTCTTTATTAAGCAACCCACCAATTATCCAGAGGAGCCTGCAAAAGCATAGGATGCCTCTTACAGGTGAGCTTCCGTGCCAGGCGGCAAGGCTCGTGGACTGTGCACATGTTCCAGCTCGCTGGGCACGGGCAAGCGTGCAACTTTGGCTGGTGGTGCAGGCACTGCTATGGAGTTGAGGGGTAGGGGCACTGCTGTGGTTAGTGCTCATGGCTGTGTGTTATGGTGTTGTATGGCTTTGTGTATGATTTTCTAGATAAATGCTTTGTGGCATGTGACGATATGGATTCCTTTTATCTGTAAGGTGTAGGAATATCCTGTCTGGCTATTATATGGTTAATAGATTGTATAATATATATATCTATAATTTGGAAATTCATGTGCAGGTTATCTATTATGTGTCTGTCATATTAATAACTAAATATATATCTATCGTAAGATAAAATAAGAGCAGACTCGATGGACCATGTGCTCTTTTTTTCTGATTCTATATATTTATTTATATTTATTTATTTATATGGACTTTCCAAGATTTAAAGAAATATTTGATCCTGAGTTACAACTTTAATTTTATAGATATTCAAAAGTATTTAGAACTTGCTACCTATAAAGAAAGATGTGTGTGTATTTGCTGCGCCCTAATGACCCCCCAATCACTCATTAGGCTAAGCATTTTTTTTCTTAAAAAGAAAAAAAAAAAAAGTTTGTGTTATGTAAATATGGAGGGCTCTGTAGTCAGCGTAAGCAGGTGATGTGCAAATGAACGGCGTCCTTACCCTGTGTACAAACAAATTGCTGCTGGAGAGGGAACAGAAGGATTTGTGTATTTGCTTGTATAAATCATTACAAAAGGCTTTGAAGTTTACACAGGAGGATTTGTTACATTGTATCCTTCAATGTTATTAGTAAATATTGTTGCCTGTTGACACTTGTTACATTGTGGTCAATCCTGTTGTATAATAGCTTTATTAATAGTCATTTTTTATAGCATTTAATTGCTGCAAAATTGTATTTATTTTTTTTTTAAATTGAACTGGTTACATTGTATCAAACCCAATCCTGTGGTACATCTCGTTTAGCACCGTTACACATGATTGTATCAATGCTAGTGGTGTGACAAGTAGGCCATGCCTGTTGTAATTTGCACAATCTAGTTTAGCAATTAACCAGATTGCTTAGGAACCCTGCTAAAAAAAAAAAAAAAAAAAAGTTCTTTCAATGGCGGTTTCACTGGTGAATGATTGTTTTTTTTGTTTTTTTTCTGGCATTTTGGGAAGGTTTTACACTTTGCTTGCTTTACCTAATAAATGCTCAGCAAACTGTATGCTACATGGATTAAGTATGTTGTTATAAGTGAGATTAGTGGTGTTCTGTGCAGGAGCCTTACAAGGGGATATGCTTGGTTACCCACAAAAAAAAAAAAAAAAAGTGTTTACAAATGACTGCCGGGGTCGTCATCCACCAGCCACTGCCCTGTAAAAGAACAGAGCTGGGATATGAATGAAACTGTGATTGCACTCTTGCATTATTAATATCAATCTTGGTAAATATTTACCAATTATCTGCAAGTTGTGAGAAATATGACTGGGGTCACAATGATTCTTCCCACCAGTGTTCCTAAAACTTTCCAAATATTAATAGAGAATATTCCTATTCCTTTAACATGTGAAAGAAGCTCAGTAGCAATTTTAAAGAGACAGGCAAACACTTATTTTGATTTGGTTTTATTTCACCCTCGTTCCCTTTTTTATTCCTTTTTTACTAAAACCCTCCAATGCCTTGTCTTTTGTAATTGTCTATTGCCAATTGAGCTCCCCACAGAGCTGTTGTGTGGCTTTAACAAACCCCTAACAACTCGTACCAGTAACACAATTACCTTCAAAAAAATATTCATAGAATTAAATGCTATTTTCCTGTTTTATTGCTAAATATCTGCTCCATCATCATCATCATCGTGGTGGCGACACAAAACAGGAAGAGTTAACTGAGGGAAAGGGGAATATTTGCTTTAAAGTTTGATTCTGGAAAAAAAATGGGTTGTTGCTTTTGCTTGGCATTCATAGACTTTGGTTTTGGGTAGATGGTGCAGAATGAAAATCATTGTAGGCTTTGTTAAGTAGCCTCACCCCCTCCTGGTTTTACTTTTTAAGGCCAGATAGACAACGTGTGTCATTGTACAGTCGCCAACGTAAAGATCTAAACTGCTAAAAACCTAAAAGTTAGTTGCAGAAAATGAAAGCTTAGAATTTTCAAATAGGGCGATCAGCGCTTGCCCAGCTGTTAGCGTTAACTCCATATCTAATTAGCAGGCAGGACTCTGGTTTCTATGGTAATACTTTGCCCTGTAATTATTTTTTTCCACTAAAATATTGAAATCTTACAAAAAAAATATATTCTTGAGGCAGTTGCTCATTTGTAGCTAGAAAAAAAAAGAGACTAAACTTGAAAAAAAAAATTAATCTAGAATAATTCAAGTTTGGTCATTGCTGCCTAAAAGTTCTAATTGTATTGATGTTTTTGATATTTTTTTTGCAAATCTAATGGACCTCAATTTTGTCTTAGAGGAAGGATACTAGGAGCAGATGCTGAAGTGTGCACTACGTTTGGGAGAGGAAAAGCAAATATCAGGTAAGGCTTATAAAAAATCTAAAATACAAATATTTCAATTTTTAAGTTGTACAATTATTTTTATTAGAATTTGGTAAAGCTATGTTTGTGTAAATTATAGATTATATTTTAAATAATCTGATGCTGTATTTTAACCTATATGTTTACCATAACATATATTATAATATATATATATATATATATATATATATATATATATATATATACACACATACTATAGAAATCAGCCAGTACTTAATAGTAATGTATATATATATATATATATATATATATATATATATATCAAATAGTGTATATATATATACAATATAAATCAGCCAGTACTTAACAGTACACATATATATATATATATATATAATCAAACTGTATATATATATATATATATATATATATATATATATATATATATATTTATATTACACATATAATTATAGTATCAAGTGAAGTCTAGTCTTATGTATTTTAAAAATTAGCTAATTATTTTTGCAAAAATAGCCCCCAATTTTTGTCCTGCTTTAAACACAGTCACTGTAATGGTCAAAATAAGATAATAATAAAAAGCAATTATTATAAATAGACTGTTAATGATTTAATTATTTTGGTAGAAACTATGAAAGTATATTATTCAATTTATTTTATAATAAATTATATTTAAAACATAATACTAATTTAAAAAAATAAATAAATAAATAAATATATATATATATATATATATATATATATATATATATATATAATTTTAAGCCCACAAGATGTATAAAAATATAATATGGTAAAATAGCATTAAATCTTCTGCTTGTTGACGGACATTTAAAAGCTGCTCCTTAATTAATAGGAAATGTGTTTATTTATTAATAGAATCCCTTGGAGTCACCACGTGGGAATTTAGTGCACATCATCGCCACCACCATGCAGAACAGTAAGTAATGAATCACTATGGAATAAATGCTATTAGTCTATTGTTTTATCTGAGGGGCATCAATCAATTAAAGTGGGTGATTTATTTTATGACCCCCTCTAATATTTTACTGAGCGCTTGTTAAGAGACTTGGGCTAAATTGTCCCAGTTATTTACAATGGCAGCTGGTAGTAGAGGAGCTATGCAGGGAGGTTGGGTTATTACTTTTATTTTATGGCTGTTCATTTGGTTTGGGTTACATTTGCTTCTGAATGTTTCAGTCTACTGTAGATTTTTACTAAACTGTTAGTGCTGTTGTTTTGGCTGTTTTACGGTTCAAAGTCAGTTGTCACCATTTGGACCTATGTGGATGGACTTGTGTCCTTGGCAACTGGCTATAAATAGTATAGTCAGTAGTTTTAGTTTATTAGTAATCAGTTGTTGCTTTGCTTAAGAAGTTTTGTTCTCTTGTGGAAGGAATCTAATATGTGCTTAATAAATGTATTCTAATGCTATATGTCTGTATACACATAGGTGTATATGTGTGTGGTCGTTTTCCTTTAAGTTCTTGGACTGAATTGGGAATTTCTAATTTATTTGAAAATATTTATACATTAAATTGTTGAGAATAAAGATGATGCCCAGATATAAACATGAAATTGCATCTTATTCATAGTAGTATTATATGGTGTGACATCTATCTATCTATCTATCTATCTATCTATCTATCTATCTAACCTTTATGTATTGTCTAATATCTATCAATCTATCTTTTATCTATCTCTTATCTATGTATTATCTATCTATCTCATATCTATCTATCTATCTATCTATCTATCTATCTATCTATCTATCTATCTATCTCACCTTTATGTATTGTCTATCTAATATCTATCTGTCTATCTAATATCTATCTGTCTATTAATCTTTTATCATATCTATCTATCTATCTATCTATCTATCTCATATCTATATTTTATCCATCTCTCATATGTATCTATTGTCCACCTCATATCTATCTCATATCTGTCTGTCTATCTATCTATCTATCTATCTATCTATCTATCTATCTATCTATCATCTGTTTATATAATATCTATCAATCACATATTTAGCTCTCTATACACGTCTACATTTTACTTTTTTCTATATCTTATAATGTCTCTTAGCTGGTTGTGTCCATTGCATTTAATGAGGTTGCAGTTGCTAAACGGTTAATTATGTCTAGAACTTTGGGCCGATCTGTAGATCTTCTTCCTGTGTTGACCTATAAGGCAGCCTTATTAGAGGGATGTGTCGCATTTGTGAGAGATGCCGTTACAAGGTGCCTTGTGATCTGCTCCGAGGTGTCCTGCATAGACTAAGCCTCTTTTTTTCTTCTGCGTGTGTAAAGGTCACTACTAGTATCTCTGTAGCTTTATGTGAAAACAATCCCTGGGTGTATAAAATTCAAGGAGCCCAAATCAACACCATATGCTTTCTTATTAGCTGCCTAGGAGTGGCTAACGATTGCCACAGAGCCAGCTCTGCAGCCTTTCCCTGGGGAAATCACATCATGATTAAGACTTTAACCTTTTAAGTGAAATTTTAGTATTTTGCCATTGTCAGTGTCAATTTTTAAGTTGATAAATGGTCTTTGCAAATGACATTCCTGTAGGGGATACAGGCTGAACGCCGGTCCTTGTAAATCCCAATAATAAGAAGAGGAGTTGTATTGTAGACAAGTCTATATGGCCATGGACCCTCTGGAATCCTAGATGAAATCTTTGTTTTACCTTGTATATTAGATGACATATATTAGATGAAGAATTTTTGTATTGATTTTGTAAAAAAGAGCATAAAATGGGTCAATAGTTGCCATACTGGGGTATAGGAATATGTAATATTACACCATAGAGGGTATCTTTGGGGGAGTTAGGTCTTCAATACTATGGTATAGGTTCCTTTGGGTGGTGTTTTTTTGAGGACCATACCTCGAAGGAAATGTTTAAGGTGTCAACTAAACCTTATAGAAAATAACAGTGATAATATAAAAGTGGATGTCACGATGAATCCAGGCTCCCCATTTGTGTTGTTCACCCAGCTACCCCCCCCCCTCTCTTTGGGCTACCTTAAAATAAAATGTGTCTTTCCCTTGAAGTAACTAGCGTTAGCCTTATCTCCAGCCTGAGTGATCTCCAAATCCGGATAGAAAGGGTCGTTTTTATCATAGTACCATTTGTCCTGACGATGCAATTTTCAAAAGCAGAGCACTGTCATAAAGTGACATGTCTGCCACAAGTACTTCAAATGATCTTTTCAATTAGCCTTCCATGCATGATCTGGGGCGACTTCCGCCTATTTCCAGAAATTAAGCTCAAACTTGACGTGCAGCTAGCTTTATTTTAAAGACAAATGTCACAAAGACTCATCATACTTTCCCCCTTCTTCTATATTTGGTGCTTATTTATTTGCTAAGAAGCCAGAGCCTCCTGCAAGTCCATTTATTATCAGTAGTCTGCAAGCTGAGGAGCACACACATCTCCTTCCTTCCTTCTTCTCCAGGGAAGCTGTCCTCTGTCTCTGAGACTTCAGGTTTGAGGATTCTTTTTTTTAAATTTTTTTAAATTTTTTTTTTTTGAATGAACTCCTATAATATCTCAGCACAAAGGAAATGGGAGCTCAAGCCAATGTCTGAAGAGGACTCTCAGGGTATTTACGAGACCTTCTCCGTAGAGTAGCTGCTGGAATGCCACCACATTTCGTGCCACTTATTTGCCTTAGTTGAGGTGGTGGTGGTGGTCGTTGCGTTTGATCTTGGAACCTTTTGTCGTTTCTTGTGTGTGTGATGGAGGCATTTGATGGTGAGGTGGAATTAACTGTTTTCTTGCCTGATCTAATTAGCCCATTTGTTTTTGGATTGGCGAAGGAGTTTTTGGAATTTTTTGTATTTTAGAGGCAGATTGGAGCTGATGAAGGGTGTTTTGGGGATTTATTAGATGTGTGATAGATATGAATATATTTTCTATTTACTGCCTATATCCAGGTTGGCCATCACCATCTGGAAGAGTGCCCCCCTCCCTCGCTATGGCTTGGGGGGTGCATAATATTTTGGGGGCGTCACAGAGTAATAGAGTTGTTGTTACTTTGTTTTATTCTCAGGTCACAGTGGAGTGAACCAGCTCGGTGGAGTGTTTGTAAACGGTAGACCTTTACCAGATTCTACCAGGCAGAAGATAGTGGAGCTGGCACACAGTGGAGCAAGACCCTGTGATATCTCAAGAATCTTGCAGGTGAAGACGCCGCTCGCTTCCCAACCTCTCCGATTATAAAGTGATGCCCATCTGTTTACTATTATACTGTCCTCTACCAAGATAAACATTGCTCCAGCTTATCAATACAGCAATCATCTGCTTATCAAAAATTCTCCCCAAATTTTATTTTTTTGTAAATTTAATACTATAATAATATTAATACTAATAATACTTTGGCTTGACGCCATTTATTTCATAGGCTGCTTCCCCCCTTTCTACGTCTTTAGATAGATGGAATTATGTTTTGGCTCTGTTTAAACCCAAGTTATTCCTACACCGTAGATTTCATTGGAAGAATAGGCAGATTTAAATAGGAAATTTAGAATATTTAAAAAATTTTAAAATGTTTTTTTTTTTTTTTTTTTTAAATAATACTTAGAGGTCGAGTTTCTAGGGCCACAAATGTAATTATAAAAAAAAAGAAAAGATTAAAAAAAAAGAAAAGCAACAGACATAAGTTCTCATACCATTGAAGGTATATTTTTGTATTATAGAGCCATGCAGATGCAAAAGTGCCAGTGCTGGATAGTCAAAACGTAAGCTTGTCATTGTTTAATGCCTACTATAAAATTGTACTATTGTCTTGAAATTATTAATAATGTGATTTGTTGTTTGTTTCTCCGTGCAGGTGTCAAACGGTTGTGTGAGTAAGATTTTAGGGAGATATTACGAGACTGGATCCATCAGACCTAGAGCCATCGGGGGAAGCAAACCTAGGGTGGCCACTCCTGAGGTGGTCAGCAAAATAGCCCAGTATAAAAGAGAGTGCCCCTCCATCTTTGCCTGGGAGATACGAGACAGGTTACTGTCCGAAGGCGTCTGCACCAACGATAACATCCCTAGTGTAAGTGTACTGCGCTCGACCGAGAGCCACTCAATATATCTTAGCGTTTGGGAGGAGGGATATGTCCACATCACTTCATTATGAGGATGGTGATGATGTACTGAGCGTAATAAATAATGACCTACGTTCAGCTCATGTTATCGGAAATGTATAGAATGATACTTATAGGAAAAATTCTATAAAATACGTCTGGGCACAATTCATTCAGACCCTTATGGCACCCAGATCGTAGACTGTCCACACATAGACATGCTAAATATGACGTCCACGACCACCATGGAGCTAATGACCTTATTCCTATCGCTATTCGTCCTGCAGGTATCGTCAATAAACAGAGTATTGCGCAACCTGGCTAGCGAGAAGCAACAGATGGGCGCAGATGGCATGTATGACAAGCTGAGGATGCTGAACGGACAGACAGGGACTTGGGGGACACGGCCTGGTTGGTATCCGGGTACATCGGTGCCAGGCCAGCCTACGCAAGGTAAATATGGATGCATGTTCGATACTGGATGTGGGAAGGGGGGAGCGATGCTCTGCAGATTTTATAAAGAGAAATATGTTAATGACATTATAATGAGTCAACTGGCTTTGTGGTGTCTCATTTGCATAGAATGATTGTATAGGTTGCATTTGTATCATAGTAATTTTATATGTATGACTGAGAGGGTGGCGTATCATGGATCACTCGCTTATTAAGCTATCCCCATGAAGGGGTTAATGATGTATTATAACGATTTGCAAATACAATCACTTGCGTGCAAAGATTTGTACGAGATTGGTCTTGGTTGAGCTATTATTGGAGTCATTGGTGTAGTTTTGTAGTATTGGAATCCGTAGTTTTAAGCCCTCTTGGTACGCAGTAGTTGATTGGTATGATACTCTAAGTATCTAGCGCTTGGAAGGACAGATATTGCGCATGAGTTTGTCAGGCATAGCAGAGATGAGTTGGTTATTTGCTAAAACATTATGTAATATCTTTCCACCTAAAGCTTCTCAATTATCTGACCTCCGGAAGCTTTCAGAACGAGATTGACGCATTCGGCTCTGCTATATCTGTTGAATTAGAGGATGGGAATGGAGATAGATGGCGGACTTTATTCCCAAGGCTCGTGTGGAGTTTAATTGGTTGGGAGGTAATAATCCTCAGCCGATCGTTCCTCGATAGTAGATGTGGCGCAGTATTGTCTTGGCGCGTTATTCCAGACAAGGTAGCAGAACAGGACCCGGTACGAGGGATATGCCCAGTATCTGCCACAATAGATGTTTCTGTCACACACAAGAATTAGTTATGGGAAGAAGAATTCTGTGGCGATGTAATTGCTCATTAGAGATCGTTTTGTTTCTCATTAAGGAGACATGAATAAAGCGTCTAGTTGGAGGGGCAGCTGTAGAAATGTTTCACAGGAGACCCTTGGACACGATACGTCTCCACTTGCCAATTAGAAAAACAATATAAGAAGAAAGGGGCTAAGATGGGAAAGTGGGGTTGCCCCCCCCCCCATATACTGATCAGTCCCATCACTGCTGATCCTTATGTGTTATTATATTATCCTTCTCATCACCATGATCGAGGCTGCCAGGTCCCTCCATCTCATGGTCAGCTGAGGTTATCAGATGAACTTTGGTGTCTTCTTAAAATCTATGTCCTAGAACCAATTTAATATCAAATTAAAATTTCTGGATAGATTTAAAAAAAAAAAGTTGAGTCAGGCCAAATACGATGCAGCCTAATGCAGATATAAATGTTGCATCATTAGCCTTTGGCACCTAGAGAGATGTAGCAGAGCAGAGGTTGTCATTTGGCAGAAGCGATTGTTACATAAAGTCACTAATTGTTAGCACTTACTTTGTTAAATATGAAAAATGAAACTGTGAGTAGACGGCTGGAATAGAAGTATGTCTGCTAAATATTATTCTGAAGAGGGATATATTATTCATGTCCAATTGTTTAGTAAAATCTTAGTATAAAGTGTGAGTATTATGTGTGTGTGTAATATATTAAATGTGATCTTCTGGAGGATCTGTTCTCATAAATTACATTTATTGATATGGATAATTCCACTAATAGATAGTAGATTATATATATATATATATGGACCGATTATAGAGCAACATAAGATAGATAGATAGAACAAATAGACAGAGCCAATAGCTAGATATAGTGACTGACAGATCAATCAATTGATTGATATATTGAATAGATACATGTGAGATAGATAGATGAACAGACACATAGATTAAATAAAATAAAAGTACCAAAAGATAGAAAGATAAATAGATATGAGATAAATAGAAAGAATAGATGATAGATAGATGAAATAGACAGAGCTGACTGATATATATATATATATATATATATATATATAGAGAGAGAGAGAGAGAGATACAGGCAGAGATAGATAGATAGATAGATATGTGTCAGCTCTGTCTATTATATCTATCTATCTATCTATCTATCTATAAACAGATATGGAGGCAGGAAGATAGAGAAAGATTGGATAGATAGATAGATAGATAGATTAAATAGACAGACCTGATAGATAGATAGATAGATAGATAGATAGATAGATAGATACTTATTAGATAGATAGAACAAATAGACAGAGCCCATAGCTAGATATAGTGACTGACAGATCAATCAATTGATTGATATATTGAATAGATACATGTGAGATAGATAGATAGATGAACAGACACATAGATTAAATAAAATAAAAGTACCAAAAGATAGAAAGATAAATAGATATGAGATAAATAGAAAGAATAGATGATAGATAGATGAAATAGACAGAGCTGTATAGACCTGACAGATACAGAGATAGATAGATAGATAGATAGATAGATAGATAGATAGATAGATAGATAGATATGAGATAGCAATATAGACCTGACAGATACAGAGACAGATAGATAGATAGATAGATAGATAGATAGATAGATAGATAGATAGATAGATAGATAGATATGTGTCAGCTCTGTCTATTATATCTATCTATCTATCTATCTATCTATCTATCTATCTATAAACAGATATGGAGGCAGGAAGATAGAGAAAGATTGGATAGATAGATAGATTAAATAGACAGACCTGATAGATAGATAGATAGATACTTATTAGATAGATAGAACAAATAGACAGAGCCCATAGCTAGATATAGTGACTGACAGATCAATCAATTGATTGATATATTGAATAGATACATGTGAGATAGATAGATAGATGAACAGACACATAGATTAAATAAAATAAAAGTACCAAAAGATAGAAAGATAAATAGATATGAGATAAATAGAAAGAATAGATGATAGATAGATGAAATAGACAGAGCTGTATAGACCTGACAGATACAGAGATAGATAGATAGATAGATAGATAGATAGATAGATAGATAGATATGAGATAGCAATATAGACCTGACAGATACAGAGACAGATAGATAGATAGATAGATAGATAGATAGATAGATAATGTGTCAGCTCTGTCTATTATATCTATCTATCTATCTATCTATCTATAAACAGATATGGAGGCAGGAAGATAGAGAAAGATTGGATAGATAGATAGATAGATTAAATAGACAGACCTGATAGATAGATAGATACTTATTAGAGATGAGCGAATGTGCTCGAAACGAGCACTGTACCGCTTGGCTCCCCTGCGCCCGCATGGGCGCAGGCAGCCGCTTCCGTCCTCCTGAGGAGGACGGAAGCGGCTGCCTGCGCCCATGCGGGCGCAGGGGAGCCAAGCGGTACAGCGCTCGTTTCGAGCACGTTTGCTCATCTCTAATGCTTATGGATTGGGTCCAATATTCACACACATTATATATATTTCTATGTAGTAGTAGTATGTGAATACTTTCTCTTTAAGACAGAAATACCAGTATGTCTGCACTGAGCCCCTTAAATGGAGGCTGTGTCTCTTGCGCTCTGTTCCACGAGAGGCCATTACTGAGGAGGCATAAGGCAGGCTGAGGCCTCGCAGGGCACAAATATGTTCCCAATATGAAGACGGCCCGGCACACAGAGATCTCCATAATAGAGATGAAAGGGTCGGCTCAGTGCGGGCAGAGAATTACTCAGCGACTCAAACACTTTTTGTAACTTTCCCCCCTCAGATAAGACTATAAAGCTCCTGTTTAGGATTCAGCCATTTTCCCCCCCAGCACACTGAGGCGCCATGTTGTGTGCTCCCTGGAAGCTGCTGAGTTACTGTCTGATGTGACTGGCTTTCCGCCTCACTGATTAAGACACTAAGAAACTCAGGAATGAATCCTATTTCCCAGAGTCTTTCTCTCCTGAGTCTTCTTCCAAGAAGTAAATCCCATACATGACACACACACAGGCCGGCGCGTCAGCTGCTTTGGCTGCGGGATAATAGTGGCGCGCAGTTACCGGAGTCCCTTTATATGGATTATCCTCAGCAGTCCATTCACTCCCCGACTCCTTTCTATAGAGGCCTTAAACCAGATATCTTAATTGAGTGTCACGTATACGTAACTCTATATCACTGAGCACTGGAGGGGGTGACGTGCGAGCACTAGATAAGGCCGCGGCTACACCGAGGCCTGTATCGGGGACTTGTGCCCTAGGACTCACGTGATTAGATGGCTAATTATCTGAGATTTTCATATCAACTGGGGATAGAAAAAAAGTTGTGTTACTTTCTGAAATCCCTTCTAGCTGCATCAAGGACAAAAAAACACGTAAGGGTCACTTGTACATCACACCTATGTGCGACTCCACGCAGCTCGTACAGCCCCTAAGGCTGGAGGACAGAAGATGTGAACCCACAGTCTTACGTGTATTTCTGGTTGAGGAGGAACAGATTGTAATACCGTCTGTATGACTATACCGCTGCCCGCTATAATAGATATATGGATATTGGTCTCATCCAGTGTCCATACATTTAAGGCAAATTTATGGGTTGTGGTGGTTTTGGTGTCGGTTTTCAGTCTGGCTTTGCTTTGTGAAGTTGCTCCAAATTTGAAATGGCGGACTGTAATAATATATTTGGCATAAGCGAAATGTGGTGTACGCCTAGGTTTGCAAAAGTGTACCAGGGGGATTGCCTGCCCACATCATAAATGAGACTCAAAGGGGTTTTAATTTGAAATCCTGACCCACTTTTTACTCCACTTCTAAAAGTGGCGAGGTTCACCAAATGTCGCACACGGGCACCACTTGTGACAGTTTTACGCCACAGAACTGGTGTAGCAGACGACTAATGCCCCCATTCATTTCAATGCAATATATAGCTGTATTTGGGATACAAATTATCCAGTATCTATTATGATAGATATATATCAGAAATTAAATAGATATAAAAAATTAGATAGATAAATAGATAGATAGAAGATAGATGGACAGAAGAGATAGATAGATAGATAGATAGATAGATAGATAGATAGATAGATAGATAGATAGATATGAGATAGATAGACTGCAGATAGATATCAGAAATGAAATAGATAAATTAGATCAATAAATGTTAGAAATTAGATAGATAGATAGATAGATAGATAGATAGATAGATAGATATGAGATAGATACATATATAGACAGATAGATTGATAGATAGATAGATAGATAATGAGATAGATAGATATGAGATAGATAGATAGATTGATAGATGATAGATATGAGATAGATAGATAGTTAAATACATAGATAGACATTAAATAGGTAGATAAATAGATATGAGATAGATAGACAGATATGAGCTAGATAGATATACTGTACATAGATATCAGAAATGAAATAGATAAATTAGATAGATCGATAAATGCTAAAAATTAGATAGTTATAGATACATATGATAGATATGATAGATAGATAATAGATAGATAATTAGATAGATAAATAGATAGATAGATAGATAGATATGGGAAGATTGCACCATGTGACATAGTCAGCTCTGCTAAATCTGTATATAGGCATCTGTTCATGCCTTGTCATAACAGTTCATAGTTATTCATATTTCCAGGTATATACTTTGTTGCTGTGTACAATGTATACCATATAATGTATAGATGCACAAAGCTAAGTTTGTTATGGAGAATACATTATGGAAATATATGGTTGCCATTTACAACCACTGAGCTGTTTTAACACAAAGACTTATTACAATCATTACAAGATTCAGCTCTGCTACATCTGGTCCAGATCCAGCTAAGGTTAGCCATATCCTCCCCTTTCCTATAGACTGACATACACTCCTCTCCTTGGACTACATGGGAAGATGCTGGCAAAGGGCAACAAACGTTAGGCCATCATGTCTCAGGATGTTGGGGCGCTATTTTGTCTTTCCTTTTTTTTTCTTTCATAAAGTGCCCTCTGCACTGGTATCAGCCACTGTATCATCAGTCTATGACCTACATATGCTAAATAAACCTAAATTCTTTCCTTACACCCCATTTAAATTGAAGTTGCATTAATCCGATTGTTCTCTGATATCAGCCATGACAGGCTGAGGTGGGTCCAACTGTAATGTTCTTCAATGGTACAACTCATAGGAAGTGAAGAAAAAAAATGTCTGCCCCCATGATCTCTACACCATCTCCATGAGCATCCTCTGACTCTAGGGTAGAATTTCCGGTTTCCACTTGTGGCAGCTGATACTAGAAGATCCTGCACACATAGGTGGGGTGGTGGAATTTATTAACCTCCTCTCCCCAGCCATTTTTCAAGCATAAAAAGTTGCAAACCCCCTCTTTGTGACTTTTTAAATGCCACTGCAACAAAATTTTGTTGCAAGAGGTGTTTCTACGCCACCCTCACCACCTTCCTGAAAAGGAGGCATGCCCAGCAAATTTATCTTCTTTCACACCAGTTTTATGGGGCAAAAGAAAACTGAAATCTATGGCAGCTTCAAGCTGCCATACATTTCAGTGCTGGAGGATACACCTAATTTATGACAAGGTGTGTGTCTCATCATAAATTAGGCACCCCTTCCGGCAGCCCAGGGAATATTATAGACTGGCGTAAAACGCTGGTCTATGATAAACCTCCGCCATGGTCCTTTATAGTCCCTGGACATCTAGGGGGAAGTAAAATACCCATAACTGATATAATATGAAATAACAGAGCAGTTGTATAGTCACACTAACCCTACTTATTCTGATTGTCGGGAAGGAATTTTGTTTCCCCTAAAGTGAGGAAAATTGGCTCCTACCCACAGGGTTGTTTTTTTTTTTGTCTACCTTTGGATCAACTTGCAGGATAACAGGCCGAACTAGATGGACAGATGTCTTTTTTCAGCCTTATAAACTATGTTACTATGTATAGGAGTATATTAGAATTTTTTTAAAAAATTGAACCCTTAGGAGACCATTTTATATCCAATTTTTTCTTCCAAAATTCAGTGAATCCCATATTTAAAAAAGAAAAAACTTAAATACCTTTTTTAAAATACTTTTTATGAAAATTTCTCTCCCCCCAAAAATTTAAAAATTATGTAAAAAGTAAAAAAAAATCATTATTTAAGGGCCTTATAGACCATGTTAATTAATATGGCCTCAAGCTTCGACTCTGAGGGGACAGTTGTTTTTCTGTGCGGTACACAAACGCACTTTAGACACTTGAAGACGCTTCGCATCAGATTCGATGAGCAAATAGACGGACACTCGTGTGTTAATATGTGAGTTGAAGCTTATCTAACGTTAACTGAGTCCTTTTCCGCCCTTTTTTTTTCTCTCTCTGCTGAATAAATAGCCGGAGTGTATGGAGTTATCCCATTGACACATTTAGGTGTTTTTGTATTCTCCTGGTCCTATAGAAAGTTCCCAAAAAAAAATCCTATATAGCTTTGAGTAGGCCAGGCTGGTGGACAGTGATTAATGATAGCTGCGCTTAAAGGTTAACATACTTGCCTAACAGTCTGTTGACTGGACCCCTTGTGATACAATGTAGATCACTGCGAGATTCAAGAGAATCCTTTTGTTCTCCGTCCCGATTGTGTCCTCAAAATTCTACCCACGGAAGTTTGCCAATCCCCCTAGCCCCGAGTGTTTAATAGTTTCTCTTACTCGGCTGCCATTGTGCACTGTTGAAAAGCAGCTCCAATTCTATTCATGTGTTGGTGGTCATCTCAATAGGTCTACAAACGTCCATATGGTCCTCACTGTAGATGAATCCCTAGATTTAAATGGAAGGGAATGTTGGGGTTTTAAAACATTTCAAAGTGTTTGAAAAGAACCCACCAGATTCTGTCACAATTCTCTTAACCCTTTGAAGGCAACACCATTGTGTTAGTATATTCCTCTGATGTTAATTCCCACAATATTTAATTACAGAAGGTACAAATTCTTTCGAGGAATAAGGGTCAATATTTTTTTTTCTCCTTTTTTTTTTTGGCAGGCCCAGAAATTCCTGATAGCCCATTCATGTATTTATAGATTAGTTATAGATCATTACACCACAAAAAAGAAGGTTAAACAGAAGGAAAATCCATAGATAACCCAATAATAATATTAATTATGATATAATTAATAAGATAAACTAAAAAAAATCTAAAAAATAAGAAGGGACTATTGAAGTTTATAGGTAACCTGGGCAGTAATTTTTCTATGTGTCTACTAAACATCCATTATTTTAAATACAGGTGTAATAATGGATTATTTTATTTTTTACACACCAATTAAGTCATATCTTCACCGTAAATATTAAAAAGTTAGCGTGCGTTACTGAAGTCATAAAAAAAAATTATACATTATTTTTCGGGAAAAAAAAATCCCACTTTTCTTGTGCGCCATATTACAAAGAATGGACAGTCCCTTTATCTAAATATAAAATTCCATTTTCTGCAATTACAGGCTGTTCTTACTGATGATATAATTACAACTGTTCACTGTAATAGGTGTCAGGGAACTGCACGCTCGTACAATGGTTGAATAAAATGGTAGAACAATGCGCGCACTTCTAAATTCAGAACCTTTAAACATGAAATTGACTGTGCAGAATTCAAATTTATAAAAAAAAAAAAAAAGGATGAAAACTAGATAAATATTTCTTTTGGAGATAACAAGCTTCATTTGAGTTCTTAATCACATTTTAGGCAAACCTAATCAAGAGTGAATTGATTACAATTGCTGAATTTAGATCGTCTTAGACAAGAAGTGTCAACCTGGTAGTTACCTGCCGCAAAGACAATATTGCATTTTTGTTTTTAAATTTCAATTTGTTTCCTACCCTTTTTTCTTGAAACAAGAATAATATTTCATGATAGTCCAATTTGGACTTAACTAAGGTTTATAAACTAAGTTGTATAAGCTTAATTTATACACCTTAATTCTATACAATAATACAATTTATAACTGGTAATTTAAGGTGTGTAAGCTTTTCACCAGCTCTGTAAGAACAAAATTTAAATTTACTTTCTACATTTAATTAGCTTTTTCGTAAAACATGGGTAATATTACAAGATAGTCCAGTTTGGACTAAACTCACTGAAAGTTGAATAAGTGGTCAATTCTGGTGCAAAAGCCTTTCAAAAGTTCTGTAAGAATTAATGTAAAAAAAACGAAAATTTGATTATCAAAATTGAGAAAAATATTTGTTTTAAATCAAAAACTCAACAAAACCGTTTGATGGTGAACTTTAGGGAAGGTTTTCTCGAGTCTAACTTGCCTACTCTATCCTAGATGGGTGCCCACAGCAAGAAGGGGGTGCGGAAAACACCAACTCCATCAGTTCTAACGGTGAAGACTCAGATGAGGCACAAATGAGGCTTCAGTTGAAACGAAAACTTCAAAGGAACAGAACTTCATTTACCCAGGAACAAATAGAGGCCCTAGAAAAAGGTAAACGTCATTGCAATAAATCTATAATCTACCGTCTATGTAGGTATTTTTTTTAAACATGATGTTTTTGTTCGTTTAAAATGACTAGCTATATGAGTAAAATATACTGTAGGATCTAACGGCTGTGTACACAGTCACTCCTCTCTGAGGGAAGGAAAATAACAGTAGAAGAGAGGCCACAAGAGCTCATCCTCTAATTGGAGATGTTTAGCAGCTTTGATAATGAAACCTGTGCATTTCTCTTAACTAACCTGTTCATTTGTATGCTTGCAGAATTTGAACGAACCCATTATCCTGATGTGTTTGCCAGAGAAAGATTAGCTGCCAAAATAGATTTGCCAGAAGCTAGGATACAGGTAACTGTTACTATGTAATTAAATAAGATGTTTGACCCCCAGTGTAAAACGCATCGCATTTATGATCAAGTACAACAATCATGTAGGCAGACGTGGGGGCCTTCGAATGTATAGTTATATTTTTAGATCCCACACGTTGCGGAGAATGGGTAGCCTTATGTAACCGACGGAGACATCTATCTTCCATATTTAATGACTAGTTAGATGTTTCGAGAGGTTCAACAAGCGCTAAATACTTTGAATTATTCTGTTTAAGCGTTAGAAAGAGTAGGTGCTTCGTTCTGTGGTTGACCAAGTAAGACAGTCGACCGATCACTCAATGGGTCTCCTCTTACCACTAGGTATGGTTCTCGAATCGACGAGCAAAATGGAGAAGAGAAGAAAAGCTACGGAACCAGAGGCGACAAGCCAGTAACACACCGAGTCACATTCCTATCAGTAGTAGTTTCAGCACTAGTGTCTACCAGCCAATCCCGCAACCAACTACTCCAGGTCAGTAGGCGGACTTGAAGAACGTGAACTGGATTTATCAAAAGGGTTGAAATGATGGAAAACGGCAAATACGCAATTTACATTTTTTTTCTTACTGATTGAAATGAGAAACATAGTCTAGACATTGGACACCTTGAAGGCCACATTGGTTTGGGCGTTTGAAATAGAATACATTTTTCATTTTAACTGTCAAGCCGTTTTCACCACCCAAAACCATGTATTAGAAGGGCTTCCCAAGGAAGTTGCATACTGGCAATAGAACAATGGGGGAGTTAAAGGGGTTTTCTGGTATTTTTATATTTATGGCCAACCTCAGGATAGGTCATCAATGTGAGATTGGCGGGGTTCCATCTCCCAGCGCCCTTGACGTTTGAGGAAGTACTTGGGCTCACCAGAGGTATGGTGAGCGCTGTGGCCTCCTCCGGGCTTACCAAGCACAGTGCCGCCCTTTTCATAGCAGCTGTGCTTGGTATGGCAGCTCAGCCCCATTCACTTGAGTTGTGTCTAGGACTTGTGACTCACGGAGCGCTATGGACACATCATACAGCAGATCGGTGAAGGTGCCAGGAGTCGGCTACCGCCGATCTCATATTGATGACCAATCCTGAAGAAAATCCCAGAAAACCTCTTTAATATCACAACTAACAATTCAGAATTTGAACTCATAATATAACAGAGGAGGTAATGTCACTAATGTGAATGGAGGCAGGACTACCTGTTCCTCCCTCTTCTCCAGTATTCGGCATGCCTTAAAATCATCAGTTAAGGGGATTTTTTTTTCAATCTAGTCAGTTTAGTCTAGGTAAGGTTTGCAAAAAATTGTTGATGTCAGTGACACCGGGATGACATGTGATTGGGGGAGCATAATACAGAAAAGAAATCATAATACATTATAATAGCAAGTCTCTCTCTCTCTCTCTCTCTTGCAGTGTCATCATTCACATCAGGTTCCATGTTGGGAAGAACAGATACAGCCCTTACAAACACATACAGTGCGCTGCCACCTATGCCTAGTTTCACCATGGCAAATAACCTTCCTATGCAAGTGAGTATACTCATGTGCTAAACTTAAACTGAAAAGATCACATCCAGTTATGGATCATGGTTCATACTAATACTATTCATAAAGAAAAAAATAAAAAATAAGCACCGAAGAAAAATAGGTTTACAACCTAGAGAAAACATTTTTAAAGGAACACACCACAAGTGGGCTATCAAAAATACAGAATTGACTAGATTATCAACATATGCACACTTTATATTATGTGATAGAATATGGCTAATTTATTCAAAAACATCCAAAATGTTCAGAACAGTTTGGTCCAAAAGATTTTCCAATTCATACTCAACTACTCAGTTTCAAATTTCCGATTTTCTTCTCAGCTACTGAAATCTGTATTTCAGTACTTTTACTCCTGTTACATTAAAGGGATTGGCCCATCTCACACATTGATGGCATATTGCTTGGATAGGCCACCAATGTCAGATAAGTGCAGGTCCCAGAGGTGGGACACACACCTATTTCTAGATCCCACACGTTGGGGGATCTAGAAAGTGAACAAGAACAAAGAAGTGCGACCACCCTCCAATCGCTTCTATGAGAGTGTCAAAAACAGCGAAGTAGTGGCTTGATTATTTCAAGAGGGGGCCACGCTTGTATGGTGCACTCTCCATTCACTTCTATGGGAGTTCCAGAAACAGCTGAGCGTGCTCACTTGGCTCTTTTCGGAAGGTCCATAGAAGTTAATTGAGAGTACGGTGCACCTGCAATCTCCTTTGCTTTGGGGGCTCCATTCTAGAGATAGGTGTGGGTCCCAGAGCCTGCACTTATCTGACATTGGTGGCATATCCTAGTGATATGCCACAAATGTGTGAGATGGACCAATCCCTTTAAAGATTTTTTACGGATAATATCCTTACTAATATTTATGTTGGTAAATTCATACAATTAAACCCCACCTTCGGGCCCAACCCCAAATTGACAACTATGGGATTAGCATACCCTCAGGATAGGACATTAATATCAGATAAGTGGGGGATCGACTATCAGCAGCCCCACCGATTGGTTGTTTGAAGGGACCGCAAAGCATGTGTATATGGTGCAGCCTATTCAGTGTTCACCATCTGCTTGGTACTGGTGGTGCAACGTACTGCAGCTTTGTCCTATTCGCTTGAGTGGGACGAGGCTGCAATAGCCTGCACCACCAGTACTATATGTATCTTTCATGGACCATGTAGTATATATACTACATGCAAATGTATGGACTGATGGAAACACTGAAGTGGTAGCATTTGCATAAGAGTAACAGCCCCTGAGCTGAGTTGAAAGCTGAGTCAACCCCCATCAATACTGTTGGCCTATCCTGAGAATAGGCATCAAAATGCAGATCCCGAAATCCTCTTCAAAAATCTACAATTAGGGCTCATATCAGGGTCCATATTTAGGCAGCAGAACACAAACTTCACACAATTCTACTGACCCAAACTCTGACCAACCTAAAGTTCTATGGTAATGAAGGTTGAGTCAAGGTGTTAGGGCCTTTCAAATTGACCTTTCTTCTCTACATTCCCAGTCTATGACTTTTTAGGGCTAGACATCTAGTTCAGGGCTGCTAGATATTGGATTAATAGAGTTTTAAGCTAAATATTACATACCATGGTCCATGGGCCTTCTACTTTAGTTTCTTACGGTAATCTGCACCTGTACCCTCGTAATGAAACTCAGGAACCGAACTTTCATGTAATCATTTGAAACAAAGAACAGCACCATGAGTCTAACTAAGAATGTACCCATCCTTGATTTTATTTGTATGTTAGTCTTGTTATTGGAGCGTTACTTTGTTTTTTATGGCTTCATAGGGTAACTAACATATTTGGATTCTAACTTTGCTTTTAGGTTAGGCTAAAATGGGCAAAAGTTGGGGACACATGAAAGCCCCTCATATAACATGCATTATACAATGATGTTTAGCCATATGCCTTGGTCCTACCGAATAGAATATGAATCACCCATGGGTGGCTTTCACCCATAGTAGTGAATTTTAAAGGGGCTGTCCAGCTTTAGAGAAAAAGGGGTTTGCTTTTTTTTCTTTTACAAACAGTGTCTTTCCATAGGTTGTGTCCAGAACTGCAGTTCAGTTCCATTCACTTTGATTGGGATGAGCTGCAATACCAGACACAGATGTAGTGCTGCATCCCAAAAATGTGCCCTTTTTTCTAATTCTGGACAATCCTTTAAGTTTTAGACCCATTAGATACAGAGAACAAACCTTCCTTAAAGAGGTTGTGCAACTTTTGGGGGGATTTGGTAGACTTGCGAAGGGAAGCATACTTACCTGCTTACTGGTGGTGGCTCTCCACTCCTTCTCTCCCCAGACACGGCTTCTTCACTCAGCTCACAGGATGTAGACTTCAGTTTTGAAACTGCTGCAGCCAATCCCTGGTTGCAGCGGTGACCTGCTCCACTTGCATCATGTCAAATTGCCATGTGATGCAAAGGAAGCAGGTCACTGCTGCAACCAGGGATTGGCTGCAGCGACGTAAAAACTGAAGTTTACATTTGGGAGCTGAATGGAGAAATCAAGGTCAAAAAGAGAAGGAGGCGGAAGCCAGTGCCGCTAAGCAAGTAAGTAGGCTTGCAACAACCCCCTCCCCTCAGCACCACCACCCTGTAGTGATCTTGTCATTCTCCCAGGCCCCTAACTGAATAGATATGTGCCCGATTTGGTCACTTTACTGCCAATATTTCGATCTCATGACATACATAGGCCTCTTCTCTCTCTGATCAGTTGTGGATGAACTGAAAAACTTGGATAAGATCAGAAATTTATCAGATTTTACAAATCTTAAGGGTACTAATATTTATTCTGGGCTGTGCACAACTTCTACCGGTCATTTCTTTCTTGTCCTTGTAAACATTAGGTGCATGCCCCAGAGGGGGATATGTAGTTTACCAGCAGATGCAATGGTCTACGTAGGCACATACAGACACACTTTAAATTTTTGCACTGGGCAGAAGTTGGATACAGGAGGTGCAGTGATTGTATTTAGACATCACAGATGGCACTGAGCAGTAATATTGCTTTTCTTTCTTCTTCCAGCCCCCTGTACCCAGCCAGACCTCCTCCTACTCATGCATGCTGCCCACAAGTCCATCTGTGAATGGGCGGAGCTATGATACATACACACCTCCCCACATGCAGACACACATGAACAGCCAATCAATGGGCACCTCTGGTACAACTTCTACAGGTAGGCATTCCATTATTTTCCACCCTCTCTCTCTCTCACTCCTCATACACAGTCACTCCTGATCGGGATAGCCACACATTCATACACTGAGCAGCGCCTGCACCTGTGCAGCTCTACTGTCCATAGATACGTGGATGCTATTAATAAAAATGTAAAAAAAAAATAAAAAAATTAAATCACACAATGCATGCTCAAAATCCAGCCCTGCATCTTAATGTCAGTTCCTATGAATATATTAAAAAAAAAACAACACAAAGTGCATGAGTTGTGTATTGTGATATAAAAAATAACATAAAATATTGTGAAATTATAATTGATTTGTTTTTTTTATTTTAAAGGTCTCATTTCCCCTGGAGTGTCAGTCCCAGTACAAGTACCCGGCAGTGAACCTGACATGTCTCAGTACTGGCCAAGACTACAGTAAAAACCGTGTTAATTTAACCAATGACTTTATGGAGAACAGTTGGATGTTCAGCAGTATTTTATAAAAAAATAAAAATAAATCAACTGAGAACTGTCTTGGGATATAATACAAAAAAAGACTTCTCTGCACAGCAACTGTGTACCGATACTATTGGGAAGGACTGCACAAACGGACATTTGCACATTCAGAGCATTATATCATTTGGATCAAATCTTCATTTTGATATCCAAACTTTTATCCATTTGATGTACTCTTTGTAAACTGACTTTGTTATGTAATGACGAACAGAACAACGCGGGCTGGGTGGAAGGATCTGCTCTCCGATAGTCATAATTGTTTTTTTTTTTATTTTTTATTTTATTGTTTGTTTTTTTTAAATGGAAGCCATGATCAAGCCACAAAAGATTTATCAAGATATATCAATCCCCAGAGTTTGTCCGAGGACAGTCCACGTTCGTATCGACATTCAGGCCGGTGGCCGAAAAAAAAAAAACAAAAAAGCAAAATAAGTTCTATTTAAGAGACCTTCGCCCTCCTTATAATCCCTCCGCTCACTGGTTATCCTCAAAAAGGTTGACATTTAATTCCCAAAAAGAATAAAAGAGGAAAAAAGAAAAACTCGAAGAGAGAGACGTTTGGTAGATGAAAGGTAGATTATGTCTTCGATATAATCCGATTTGTTTTATGTCAAAATGTACTTTTCTTTTTGTCTTCCCTAGAAATCTCCCAGAATGATTTCTATAATAAAGTTCATTTCATTTATATTTGACGAAGATACTGTATAGATGTTTTATACACATTTTCATGCATCATATTTTTTTTTTCTTGGTCAGCAGGTCGTTTTTAATTGTTCCTAGATAGATTGTATAAAATGTTCACAGTCCAATCATTCTTGTGCATATAGATCATTCCTTATACCGATTAAAAGTGCTTGCAAGAGTTTTCAACTTAAGTGTTTTCAAGTTGTTCACAAGTACATATCAAAATTAACCATTGTTGATTGTAAAAAAAAAAAAAAACCATACCAAAGCCTTTGTATTTCCTTTGTTATATATTTTTTTTCATTTAAACCTTTAGTGTGGTGTTGCAAATTTTTGTTACCGGTATTGGACGTCAAGTCCGTTTTGTTTTAATTGTAATTTATTTTTAAATAAATTAGGGCAACTGAAAGATTGTGCTGTACAAATGTCCAACTCCGATTGGTGAACTTTTTTGTTTTAATGTCAACGTGAGGGGCCTTTGGCACGTTATAAGGTGTGTTTTGTTATAACTAGGGTGTCTGTTGGTTGACTTACATGGTCTTTAAAGGGGTTGACCCATCTCACAGATTGGTGGCACATTGCAAAGATAAGGCAACGAATGTCAGATAGGTGAAGGTTCCACACCAATCTTCAGAACAAGGCCCCCAAAGTGAACCTGGGCACACGGCACAAGCACAGCCACCCTCCATTCACTCTTATGTGAGTGCCAAAAATAGCCGAGCGCCAGCTTGGCTATTTCTGGAACTACCATAGGGGCGAATAGAGAGGTGTGCGGTGCTCTCTCGATTCACTTCTGTTCTGGTAAAAGCCAAGCATGCTTGTCTCTTTTTGGAACTCCCATAGAAGTGACTGTAGAGAATGCAACTCATGCACACTCCTCCATTTTGGGGGCCCCATTCTAGAGATAGGGGTGGGGCCAAGGGTGCTCATTTCTTTTTGGAACTCCCATAGAAGTGAATGTAGAGTATGCTGATCATGTGCACTTCTCCACTTTGGGGGCCCCATTCTAGAGATAGGTGTGGGGCCAAGGGTGCTCGTCTCTTTTTGGAACTACCATAGAAGTGAATGTAGAGCATGCCGCTCATGTGCACTCCTCCACTTTGGGGGTCCCATTCTAGAGATAGGTATGGGGCCAACGGTGCTCATCTCTTTTTGGAACTCCAGTAGAAGTGAATGTAGAGCATGACGCTCACGTGCACTACTCAACATTGGGGGCCCCATTCTAGAGATAGGTGCGGAACTGCATCTATCTGACATTGGTAGCACATCCTAGCCGATATGCCACCAAAGTATGAGATGGTACAAACCCTTTCAGAGATGGTAAAAGAATAGTATATTTCATAGTCCATGAGTGCAGAAACAGAGGTGTAATTTGAAGCTCCTGTCCCCTCCCCCCAACACCTTGTGCCATCTATAATACAGGTGTAGAAGAAGGTCCACTGCCGTCTCATACATCAAGCGTTTGGTGCAGCTACTACCTCTGCACTATTTACTGCTACGCACAAAAAAATATCTAAATACACAGGGGATTATTATTAGACATTTATGGTATTAGTAATTTTATAGGAGACCTATTTATTGATATTTTATTTATAATATTTTATTATATTTGACATGAACAAAGGCATTTAAAAAAAAATTATGGCCCAAGAGGTTGCCCAAATCCAATCTGTCCTTTTTGGTACTTATTGCTAATAAAGAGTAAGAGTGTAATAAAGGACGCCTACTGCCATTCGGAAGCAAAGTTGACGATCACTGTGGATAACGTACTGGCGTAGAGAAAGTGTGCAGGAGAAGGAGAGAAGAGGGAAAGGAAAATTGTCCTTAAATATAAAATACTCCTAAACTAGTGGGAAATGTCTAGGATTTCAAATCGGGCATGGTAACATTTTATTTATTTTGTACAAAAAATGCTATTCATATGCTGAACTCCGTTGCAGAAGGTTCAGATGGAGTCGGGTGGACCGAGGTCACTTATTACTCCTCTGGTAAAAAGAAATATATTGGTTACATTTTTGACCTGTTAAAAAAAGCCCGCCAAACCATTTCTGTGTAGGTATCTACACACTTGTCTCGTTTGGAATATTTCAGCTGGAATACAATGTAAAGGGACTGCAGCACGGCATCCGGACCCTGATCTTTTCTGCTTTGCTGGTCCTTTGTATGTGGCTCTCTAGCTGGTAATAATATGCCATAGTGGCACCAGGGATGTCGTAGCCATGTTGTGCCAGAGTCAAAACCATTTCATTAGCACTATACAAACTGCGTAGGTGTGCAGTGAGAATACTAAGCATAGGACTACTCAAATTTTAGGCAGATTTTAAAAACTGTCTAAAAAACTGCCTTCTGCCCATAATAGCCAATCACAGAGTAGCTTTGCAAACATCCTGTTTGATACCTCTGCAGCCAATCGCTGGCAGCAGTGTTGACCTGCTCTCCTTGCAACATATAACCATCTGACATGACGCAAGGGGAGCAGGTCACCGCTGCTGCCAATGATTGGCTGCAGCAGTCATGTGACCTGTGTCAAACAGGATGTGACATAGGAACACCTGGGAGTTACAGAGCCAACAGTGGAGCCTGAACCCAGAGGTAAGTAAGCTCATCACGATGGGTCCGGCCACTCTGGGGAGGTCTGAAAAATAGTGGACAACCCCTTTAAGCCCCAACCCGTGACCATTCCCATAGGAAATGCTCTGTGTTCTCTGCAAGATTTCTTCAAGAACATGCAGAACATCCTGCAGACTGACAAACTGTGTGGGCAAAATTGTCTTGCTGCTTTAAAGAAAAGATTGACTGTTTTTGACAGAATTTACCCAGACATGTTATTTCAAAATCAAGCCCAAAGCGTAAAGAGGATATTTTTACAGATTCATTTACTGTATTAAAGTATCTATTTTTGGCATTTCCTACCAGTATGTCTTTTCCAGCCCTCCCAGAATACCTTCTGTACCAGTGTGTTCTATATACCTCTAAATTACTCGCCTATCCCCTTTTGTAAAGATGACCATAACTCTGTTTTGGACAGAAATGATGATCGAAAGACAAAATAGCTGTGCAAACCTACAAACCCTTTCTACAGTTCCTATGCAGACCTATGTATCTCTCTGGTAACAGACTACAAACAAACCTGACGTAGTCAGACTCTGCAGTCAGACCTCCTTTCATTTGTGTTATATACTGTATGTCTTACTAACATACATTTCGAAGATTATTGAGAAGATAGATGGCGATATGCAGGGGCGGACTAGATACTTAAAGTAGCCCTGGAAAAAATGGTAAAAGTGGCCCTGTTTTGTTGTCGGGTCCAAACTGATGGCAGGGCCAGCAATACCATATTGTGGCACATTATACCACCCCAACAGAGCCAAATACCACAGTGCATCACAAAATACATCCCCAAAAACTTCCACTGGACGGCCAGGAAATTTCCCTGTAAGGTCTATGGCCAATGTGCCCCTGGTGACAAGAAGAGTGTATGATCATTCTATACGCCTGGTTTATATTTTGTTACCATGGAGACATGTATGAATGCTGTAGACAAAAAACTATGCAAAATAAATAAATAAACAAATCAATAACGGAGGTGGGCCTACCCCGTATATCTCCCAGCAATTGCCACAAATGTTTTTCAAACTCTTAAATTAGGCAATTTATATAGTGTTATATCCTCCAAACTGAGTGGATTGTGAGAAAACCGGATTACAGTAGGACTAATAATGGCAGCCATTTTGGTTTTCAAGGACTTTTGTTGAATATCTTCCTAGCACTTGGAGGTATCAAAAAACAACCAAATTGGAAAGGAAAATACAGCTATACAGTTTGCTACTAATGGCTTCACAGTATTTTCAATATATTGTTCCCCCAGGAACAACGAGCTTGTTTGCGACTTTGTATTAAAGCTGTGACACATAATTTCTCTTTGTATCAGCTGATATAAAGCTTTCTCTCTGGTCGAGATATATTTTCCATCTGAAGATGTCCAGGCTTCCCGTGCTGAAGATGCGGCCTTGACAGTTGTATTAACAGTAGGTCTTTGTAGACGCCAACTGTAACAGGTATCGTTACACCATTTTAACTCCGCTAAACCACTGTAATTGACGTCAGTGCTGACAGAACCTCAAATGACTTCTTCTTCTCATCTTCTAGGGTGTTATTTCAAGTACAAGAAACGTCTTAACCATATTGCACATTTCTGAAGAGAAATATAGATGAGAAGTGTTCTAAACTAAATAAAAAAAACTATATAAGACATGAAACTGATATAAATCCCACCCAAATCTAGAGAATTTACTTGATCTCTAACGATTAAAAGGAAATCTATCACTAGGCACAATGGGGGTCATGTATTATACTGAAATACACCTATATTAGGTATATTTCAGGCGCAGATTGCGGCGCAACAATCCCCGCTCATGCCAGGTCTAAAAAAGTGGGTGGGGAAGGGGACAGGCCGGCAGGATCATCTCATTTATCATTTTCTACTCTTGTTTTAGGTGTGGAAAATGGTCTAAATGTAAGACAGCTAGGAAGCTGTCGTACATTTAGACTGGTGCTGGGTGCACCGAAGTTATGTAGATATAGGGCTTATAAACACCAGTCCTAAGAAATGACCCTCAAAGTCTTTTAGGACTGGTGCAGCTGAATGTAATGGTACCATTCACTTAGCGATCCCATTGCTTTATTCTGGAGAAAAAGTACTTTTAAGGGCTCATGCACATGACCGTATGTATTTTGCAGTCTGCAAAAAACAGATCCGCAAAAAAATATGGATGACCGTCTGTGTGCATTTAGTATTTTGCATTTCTGTGTGCATTACCGTCTGTAATGCGGACAATAATAGGACATGTTCTATTATTTTGTGGAACGGACATATGGAAACGGAATCCACACAGAGTAACTTTTTTTTTTTTTTTTGCGGACCCATTGAAATGAACAGTTCCGCATACGGTCCACAAAAAAAAAAAAAAAAAGTACACAGAAAGAAAATACGTTCGTGTTCATGAGCCCTAATGGTTATACAAATCAGTAATTATGTGCACTAAGGGGGGACCCAAGCACCCTGTGCACCCTTGCTGCTTCTGCTTCTTCTGCCAACCCCAGAAGAGGAAGGAGGAGGGGCAAGGGTGCACCGAATGGCTTGGCCCCACCCTCGGTGCACTTGACTGCTGATTTGAACATGGATTAAAAGTACTTTTTCTCCAGAATAAAGCAACGGATCACTAAGTGAAAGATATCCTTAAAACCAACTGAGTTAACCCTTCAAGGCATCGTGTCTGGTTCAGTGAATTTCCTGATGACAGGTTACCTTTAATTAATTGTAACAAATATAAAATACAAAAAAAAAAGTAATTACATGGTACCTATGGACTACATACTGCGGGCAGCCATTTCATGGTAGGATCACAATTCAATTATTGTCCCTGTCATAAGGACTCAACCATTAATCAATATAGTGACCTAAAAACATATATATATATATATATATATATATAGATATATATATATATATATATATATATATATATATAGATATATATATATATATATATATATAGATATAGATATATATATTAGGCATTCCTATGGTACGGCGATCTGGCCGCCTGTTCCAGCAGAGAATGCCAGAAATTGGCAGCAAACAGCTGTTTGTGTACGGCCGATTCTCTGCATTTTTGGTGAAATGCGGATCCCATTATACTTAAAAGGGTATTTCCATGTCAGACAATGGGGCATATCCTATCGATATGCCCCTATTGTCTGATGGGTGCGGATCCTACCTCTGGGACCCGCACCTATCTCTAAAACGAAGACTAACACGAGGCCGGCAAAGCGGCATGCTTATCTATTTTCGGATTCCTCATGGAATTGAATGGGAGAGCACTGGGCTTGAGTGGCCACTGCTCCCATTCATTTCCAGGGGGCCAATGGAAAGGCTATTTTCAGCGGCCCCATAGAAATGAATAGAGGGCAGCCATGCAAGGACTTTGCTGGCTCTGTTTACAATATAGGTGGGTCCAAGAGGTGGGACCCGCATCTATCAGACAATAATGACGCAACTCCTTTAATGGGACCAGGGAGCATTCCGGTTGCATCTTGCAGTGCCAGACCCGGAGAATTCTGGCAGACTGTTCTCTGCCGGAATACACGCTACAGATGTGAAAGTAGCTTTAGCGATATTTCTTCTACATCATTACTGAGGTAAGCTATAGTACCCGTCACCATTCCTGATTTGTCTGTTATAGTAAATATTCATCGCCCCCATAAAATAACTACTTTGGAGCATCACTTATAATTTTGCGCTGTGTCCTTCCTTGGTGATTAATTAATTACCAACATTTCCCTTGCCAAGGGGTTGTGTCCACAATAGCATTAAAATTTTGGTACCCTAGAAGCCAAGGCTCTGAAATTCACTTTAAAGGGGTTATCCTATGGTTGATGTAAAAAATTAAAATCAGACATCATACAGCACATGACAGTCTCTTTCTAATAAAGCTAGAACAAGCCCTGTACCTCACATGGATTCAGAGATCTCCCAATTCTTTGCCCTGCTAGATTTTCTTCAGGCTGGCAGCTCATAGGGATGTGTCCTTTCCGCTGCAGCTCTCTACCTATCATGACTTAGGGGGCATGTCCTTTCTGCTGGAGCTCTCCCTCTCACAGCTCAGGGGGTGTCTTTCTTTCTCCCACCCAACAGTAGATAGAGTTGATGTCAGTTGAAGGATGGAAATGAGCATGTGCGACCACCAGAGGATAGGTCATCAGTTAAACAATCTTGGAAAACCCATTTAAAGGAAAAATTAAAGGGGCCTTCAAGGCTTAAACACTGAAGCCCTATCTTTAGAAAAGGTCATCAATGTTTGATTGATGGGGACAAACCTCCAGGACCCTGCCAACCCGCTAAATGAAACGGCTGGGTCCATTTTCTTGTGCCTATCTCACATGGATGGCCTATTGTGAAGATAAGTTACCATTTACCATTTCATTCGGCAATACACAAAATTATATGTATCCTTCTGTAACAGAAGGATACATTTTTATGAACTTCATGATAATCACAACTGATGAGATGAGGTGAATGTTTTTTTTAAGGTAACATTTTTGTTTCATACAAAAAATGATTGTTATGGGAAACTAATAAAAGAAGAGATCGATTGTCTACTTTCTAGTCAAAATATATATATATACACAAGATGGAAGTTAAAAAAAATGTTTTTGAAAAAAATAGTTTTTTTCAACGAGCGGTTTCCGCGCTGCTAGAAACCTTCAAAATATAGAGAACAAAGCTAGTAAAGACTAATAATTTTCTGTGTCGGATTGTGAAATACTGATAAACGAACGTTAAGAAGCATATATTTGTGACCCATATGATTAACTCTGCAGGATTTACCATCAAATGCCAAGTTTTATGTATTATTAAGAAACCGAGAAGTGACATTTATTACGATTCACTTTGTATGATGTTTTTCTCAGCGAGAACCTTGTTCCACTGTAAATGGCACACTTACTTTAAAATGGTATACTGTACATTTTTCCCATTAGAGGATCCTCACTTTCGCAGGCGAACTATAGTTCTACATTCTGGTAAAGGAATCACCTGAAAGAGCAGAGCTTGAAAACGTCTTCTAAGGTTTTTGCATAATTCCTTGTTTTTTTTACATCAATAAAAAACTGGTCAAATTGGAGTTTCCATAATTAATGCAAAGTCTACAATATGTCTTTGTAAGGTACTATGATGTGAGGTTGGAGCAGAAATTCTGTACTTCCAATGATCCAGCATGTCTCAGCCTGTTCTTGTGTTCCTTTTTTTGAGCTAATGGAAAAAAGTTAAATTAAAAAATTGTACAAAAATCCCAAAAATGTGTGAACAAATTGATTAAAAAAAAAAACCTGTAAATTTAGTTTGGAAGCCAAAATACACCAGAGTATTCAATAAAGTATTTAATAATACCAACTGTACTTGGCCGAGAGTGCATGTGTTCTGAATAGGGAGAAGCAGGGGCGGACTGGCCATAGACCCTACAGTGAAATTTCTCAGTGGGCAGATGCTCTCCTTACCCCCACTGGCTGGGTACATAATGATCTGGTACTCTCAGTATTAATTATTACTAGAAGGATCAGGTACTTATGCCTCTGGCCAGGATCCACAGATGCTCTACTGAATTCAAGTGTACCACCATCCTCAGGGCAGCAGTATTTTATGTTGCACTGTCGTATTGGTTCTGCTGGGGCAGTATTTAGTGCTGCAGCAAGGTACTGCTGGCCCTGCCTACGTGTGCTGACCCCTTTTTGTCAATCTGGATCTGCCTACAACATAGGGCCACTTTTAGTTTTTTTTCCAGGGCCGATTTAAGGTCCTAGTCCGCCCCCGCGGAACAGGAAATGGGAGGGACAGCTTATTTCCACGAAGAAAAATTAAATAAATAAATCAACTGCCCAACCTTCCCTCCCCTGACATCTGCCATGTGAGTTGGCAGACCTGCCTACACATTAGATGGTCATCTGGTCCAACCAAAATCCTCAGGATTCGTCTGACATTAATCTAATGTGTATGACCATATGGCTTCTCTTTCATTCCACAGATATATCTGTTTATTACTGCATTTCATTTATAATATAAAAATGCTCATGTCTATGTGTAGTTATCATACCTTAGCTTTATTTGATGTTATATTGTGACAGTTCAATTTGTGACACCCCTACTTTGGGGACCCTATTTTCCCATCCTCATCAGCATGTCCAAGGAATAGTTGTATGGAGTGGTGGTTGAGAATGCACAACATCACTCCATCCATTTCTATAGGAGGTACAATGGCAGCCAACTGGCGCGGACTGGAAACTTAATGTGGTCCTGGAAAAAAAAAAAAAAAACTGAAAGTGGCCCCACTTTTTATTTGGGTCCAAATTGACAGAAAGCAGGGCCAACAGAAGTAGGCGGAGCCATCAATACCATATTGCTGTACATTATACCACCCAAACAGAGCCAAATACCATAGTGCATCACAAAATACTTCCCTAAAAAGTACCACTCTGTAGTGGCCAGCGTCAGCTGCCCCGTTCTGTCCTGCTACTATAGTTGCCTCAGAATGACAATACAGTTGAAATCAGGAGCTTGAGATCATTAATTACCAGGCCATGAGGAGGACTCAGGTGGCCCCCTGGGCATTGGCCTATCGGGAAGTTTCCCTGTAGGGTCTATGGCCAGTTTGCCCCTGGCAGACAAGCACTCTCTCATGGTTGTCTCCATACTTCTTATAAAGTTGTATTGAGCAGTAGTGCACATGCCCCGTTCCATACAACTCACCTCAACCATAGACATTCTGGTGGGAAGGTATTGGGTTTCCTATTGATCAGTGGGATCACATCAAATAGTCCTGAAAATCTCATGCTCCTTACGCTTGTCCCTTTCCATAACTTCAATATTGATGTGTCTAAGGCTTTATTCAAAGTGCAAACGTATTTGCCAGAAAATGAACGTGTCCTAGACTCTAGGATGGATGCCAAAATAATGTCCTTTTGGCATCCACCGGGCTACTACAGATGTAGTCATAGTTGACACCAGATGCACCAGGATGGTCACTTTAACGTGATTACTTGTATTACCGTAATGTTTTTGTTTCGTAAACCTGTTAAATCAGTCACAATAACGGTGGCTACATCTGTATATATCAGTCTACATTTTGATTTACTTGTTAGAAAACTGCAACCTTCTGAGCAGCGTTGGACTGAGGTTCCTTGAGTCCGCTAGAGGAAATTATTCTGAGGGCCCACCCTCTTTGTATATAGGACTTTAAAGGGAACCTGTCAGCTCCGAAACACCCTCAAAACCAGAGTAAGCGGTGTATAGTGTAAGTGACGTCGAGTCCGGTTATGTAATTTTTATCTTCATACTCACTTCCATTCTGACTCTGTGCTCCCACAAACCAGCAGTAAAATGCACTCAGTGGACTCCAGTTCTCACTCACATAATGGAGAGGACTCAAAGAAGAGTCCTGTCAATGTATTTTACTGCTGGTTTGTGGGAGCACAGCGTCAGAATGGAAGTGAGTATAAGGATAAAAATTACATATTTGGATTCAACATCACTTACACTATACAGCGCTTACTCTAGTTCAGGGGGTGTTTTGGAGGTGACAGGTTCCCTTTAAGGGCCTTGTTTAATTAGGGATCCATTATTGTCAGAGCTTGGGCCCACTGGAGGATCCTCTGGTGGGCCAGTCCGACCCTGTTTCTGAACTTATCTACGCAGCCCTGCACTGCAAAAAATGTATACTGCATACATGATAAAACAGTGGTTGTGTATGGGGACTTATGTGACTGTATGACATTCACTGGATGTAAATGGCGGTATGGTGGCTCAGTGGTTAGCACTAGTGCCTTACCATGGACAACAACCATTGGGGGAATTAAAAAAAAAAAAAAAAAACTTTTCCACTGGGGCTGCACAACACAAGAGGGGAAGGGGAAATCTATCCAGCTGCAGTAAAAAAAAATGTTATGGCTGTCCTAGGTCTAGTTAAAGGGAACCTGTCATCTCCAAAATACCCCCTGAACTAGAGTAAGCGTTGTATAGTGTAAGTGATGCTGAATCCGAATATGTAAGTTTTATCTTCATACTCCCTTCCATTCTGACGCTGTGCTCCCACAAACCAGCAGTAAAATGCACTCACTGGACTCTTCTTTGAGTCCTCTCCATTATGTGAGTGAGCACCGGAGTCCAGTGAGTGCATTTTACTGCAGGTTTATGGGAGCACAACATCAGAATGGAAGCGAGTATGAAGATAAAAATTACATAACCGGACTCGACGTCACTTAAACTATACAACGCTTACTCTAGCTCAGGTGGTGTTTCGGAGATGACAGGTTCCCTTTAAACCCAGCGGCTGCCTCCTAGTATCAGAATCCTGGAAATCATGTGACTGGTCAGAAGACGACTGGGCATCACCATTGGGATCAAGTGAAGCAACAGTAAAAACTGTTTGTGTCTTCTCTCTAGGGTCCCCGGCAGTCTTTAGCAGTGGCGAATTCGACATTCATTTGCCCATGATTTGGTGGTTAATGCCCATGATGTGAACATGCTATGGCTTGGGCTTTCGGGACCTGTACCGCCCACTCTAAATATATGGAGGACACTCCTTCACTGATTAAAAAACTATAGAAGAAGAAAACATCCATGGATGGCTCTGTATGTGTAAGAATAATCAAATGATATGTAAAGAACATAAAAAACTCACACTTATACTTCTTTTCATAGGGCGAATAATAGCTTTTGTAATTGGATTTCAAACTCTCAGAAGCTAATGGCACATCACTGAATGTATTTGACTTAAAACTTCAATGTGTATGAAAAAAAAGACTATTTGTAAAAGCTAATTTTGAAAAGCAACGGAGGAAAAAAGCCTGCTGTAACTTAATGAAATAGCTGATGACAAAATAGTAGTCTTTTTGATTTTAATCACAAAAAAATAAACTGGTAGTGACAGGTTATGATGGATAGATTTGACATCTCGGCAAATCACTGTCATTGATTCAATTATTCTAATTCAGAATAAAAGCTGTATACAGTATGTGTTTATGCTACAGTGAAGTTCCCCCGGTGATTGACAAGGCATCAAAATTCATGACTATTATAACCCAAGTCTGCATTTTGCAAACCATTGTTACAAAGAAAGTCGTCAGACGTCTTCTATTAATTTCTAAATGTATGTTGATGGCGGATCCTAGATCATCACAATGTGGTGCAAACAGTGGATAACCTAAGGATTCACCAGTGGTGGTGACGGCCAAGCTGGTCCCCAAATGCATGATCCCTTCTGACCTACCGGAAGGCAGGGTGGAACACATGTAGGTTTCCATGCACCACTCTGGCATCCCATTTGACTTACCTCAACCTAGCATGCCCACCATCACATCTTCCTTCTGTGGAAAGTGTTTGTTCCCATGCATCACTCCGGAGTACGAAGTAGCCTATTTCAACCTATCCTATCATCTCATTTGATAGCTTCCTACTCTAGTGGAATGTAGGCGCCTGCACCCCATGTGACCCATCCTGACCTATTACTACCACTTACTTCCTGTTCTAATCTGTCCGATAGCATGCTGAGGGTGGCAGATTATGGACTGTATGACTGTTCTTATCGGGTAACATATGATTTTATTGATCACAGATTTGAAAATGTCCTCTTAACCACCTAACTGTTTTGCCCGAGTCCAGCTCGGGCAGTGTGAAAAGTAGCTAACTGGAGGGGGGAGGGCTGCTTTAGATGGTGATATCTCCTCAATGGTAGCATCTAGAAATATGCAATTGGTCTTGTTTGAAAGATGACAGTCCAAGACCAAAATTACAGCTAAAGGCCAAGCAACAGAGGAGAAATCACTGTTAGAAATCAAGTCAGGAATAATCACGAGTTTTTACTTTCACTTTCAGCTGCATTCACAGCATCCCGATTTCTATCAGTGATATCTTCCTCTGTCCTAAACATATTTCTGTCATTTTGGTATTATCTGAAAGCGTTGAATGTCTGCTTTCAAACAAGACCAATTGAGCTACCATTCAGGAGGTAGCAGCATCAAAAGCAGCCCTCCCCCTCCAGTTAGCTACTTTTCCCTCTGCTGGAGCTGGATTCTGGCAAAACAGTTAAAGAAGAACTCCCGCAAAAATTTTTATTCTCTGACCTGTTAGAAAGGTGCATGATATAATCTGTAGTGAAAGTCATCTTCTTATCAGAGACTGTTTCTGTGAGTAAAAACCACTCTTATTGTAGCTGGGTCATGTGACCAACTCCCTGACCTCCAACTAACCTAGGACAGAAAGCCAGTAACTGCTCTATTCATTCCTATGGGAGCCTCACATTCAGTCTCATAGAAATACATAGAGAATTAGACTTCCTGTCCACACATAAGTCTCTGTGTGAGTTGGTGGGTCTAATTGCTGGTCACATGACACAGATAAGAAACATCAGGATGATACAAGTCAAAAATTCAGACACTTGTAAGAAAATGACATTCACTACAGATTACATCATGTACATTTCTAGCAGGACATGGAATAAAATTTTTGTCGGGAGTTCTTTTTTAAGGGCCACAGCCTTGTCTCGGCTTTGCCTAGTTCATGTGACATTGCATTCATTAGTCCCATGGCCTAGGCACAATTCAGCCCCATACAGGTGAATGGGGCTGAGTTGTGATACCAATGGCACTGTGCTCGGTGAGCAGGGACAAGGCTGTGGTGTTACTGTGAGTGCCGGTACAATGTCAAACAACTGTTTGGTGGGGGTCCCGGGTGTTGGACCCCCATGGATCAGATACTCATGACCTATCCTCATCAGATACTCAACCTTAAAAGAAGCAAACTGAGAAATGTAAGTCAGAGTGAGACTGTACCATTGGTCGGTATTCACACTGTGTGTTACATCAACATTTGTTATACCATATAGGGGGAAGATATGCGTGTCTTCCATTATGGAAGTGCTCACTAGTATGCAGGAGGTGCAGGGAGTGGTGAGTATAGTCCTGCCAGAGCTGGCTGTACTCACCACTTCCTGGTATTCTCTGGGCCTGTGCACTGCCCTTTGTAGAGCATCAGGACGTAGTTAAATATGATCTGATGTTGCACTATGACCTGACACTGTGCGAAATCAGGTCATAGTGCAGCGTGGACCCCGAGTAGACCAGAAAGTGGTGAGCGCATAAAGAGTGGCTTAATGTGAAGAGTGGCGGAGCTGTCCGGAGTATTAGTGGTAAGTTCATTTAATTATTATTGGTCTGAAGTCTGATATGGGGGCCTGATCTGAGTTCTGATGAAGATTGGGGGTCTAATCTGATGTCATTTTTTTTTCTAATTTTCTCCTCTCAAACCTAGGTGAGTCTTATAGTCCGATGCATCTTATAAAGCAAAAACATTCTGTGTCTGGTAGATGTGTATGCTGCTGCCTTATACTCTCTACTTCACAAAATCTATATATTACATACATATAAATTCCGACCACCTCATATTAGCCTTCATTTGAGTTTCCTTTCTTCTTTTTAAATGGTTTTAATATTTTTTATATGTTAAAAAAGAAGGATTTTTTTTTAATTTCCTGCTGTGTACTATTTCTATTTGGGTTGCACAACTAAAGTGCATTTGACACCCAGGTTTGCAGGATTACTATATAGTTAGATTCTGTTCATATGTGCTGTTTCTGTCTCATTTTATTTGCACACAGTCTTAGGGTACCTGCACATGTGAGGTGTACTATGTGCACATTTTCCATGAGGATTTTCATGTGCCAAATCCACAGCAAAATACTCTACTGGCTAAGCAGTTTTTCAAATTCTATCTACACGGTGCAGAAAATTTCCACGCGTACATTGACCGGATTTTGAATTCTACAACATGTTAATTGTAAGACATTACATTGCAGATTTCAATGCAAAGGGTGAAATCTGGGGTGAATTTGTGATAAAATCCTGGTGTAACGCAAGATTTTTGTGCGGCTTTGTTATGAAAATGCCCAAAATCCATATTAAAATCCACATGGAAACCCCTGCATAGAATACACTGCCGTGGGCATGTGGCCTTACAGCAATTTGTGGACATGTGAAGCACTAATTTAAAGGGGTTTCTTGTACCCTAATAACCCAACCTGTTCCACATGATTAAAAATAAACTCTAACACACTAACCATTTAAATTGCGCACTTTACCAGTGGCTCCAAGTCTGTGGGGCTTCTAGCACCATGCATGATGTCTAGTACATGAACACATGACTATAGCACCATCATTGCTGTGACCAGGGTTAGGAGTCCACCTATGACAGATCATCGTGATGTGCTAGACATGGTGGAGGCAACACAATTGAATTTATTGTGCCATTAATTTGCTATCTTTGGTAATTTGGAAGAGGCTGGAGCTTACTGTTAGTGGTTGCAAACTCTTTTGTTGGACTTCTTGGACTTGGCTTCCTTCAGAAGAAATGAGAGGCCACTCTCCATCTATATTGGACATTATAAATACAGCATAATTTTGTCACACAGCATGGTATCGCCTAGGCATCTTCTGGGGCAGTCCGACCCTGGTTTTGGCCAGTAGTGTTGATCTCTGAGGCTTATTGACTACACAGTAGAATAAAAATGTATAAAATGCGTACAACAAATCAACAACATAAAAAAAGCAAAAACACATTAGGAATCAAATTAAACTATAGAAATCATGCCTTCTACATCCCAATTATCCTAATTGTCAGGTGTTTGTAGGCAAGATATTCTGCACATTATTACGGCAGGAACGTTTTGTATGTCTGTTTTCGCCCCGCGTTTACACTATTTATTCATTAAGCTTGAGTGAACATTTCAGAGTTACCAGCATTAATGTATCTGTCAGTTTGAATTTCAATCTAGAATCTAATCTGTTGATGTAATCTCTCGGTGTTGTTGTAAATTATTTAAAACTATGGTTTTAACAGCGAACTAAAAAGAGAGAAACATATTAAGTGTGTTTTTGAATTAATTGGTAGATTTTTATTCTACATAACATACGTGACTATTTGTTATATAAATGTTTAGATCGAAAAGTGATTGTTGATTTTTGTACAATCTGTTCAGTATCATAGTACATTACCATTTTTATTTTTTACCCACGGCCATAGTGAAATATGCAGACCACTAAGGTTTTTCTAGGAAACAGAGGTTGGAAAAAAAAGGCCACTCTAAATGGGACAAGTATGTAATTGAACCCATACATATACTGAAATGACATTACCATTTTTATTGCTTATATATGCGGTATACATGTTACAGTTATTTTTTCATATTTATTTGTAACTAGCTGAAGGACCCGGCTTCGCCCGGGTATATTTAATTTATTTCTTTTACTGTTTGTGTGTCGTTAAAAGATATCGAGAGTGACCTCTACAGTGCCTGCCCCTTTAACAGTGACCTCTACAGCGGCCTGCCCCTTTAACAGTGACCTCTACAGCGACCCGCCCCTTTAACAGAGACCTCTACAGCGGCCCGCCCCTTTAACAGTGACCTCTATAGTGGCCCGCCCCTTTAACAGTGACCTCTACAGCAGCCCGCCCCTTTAACAGTGACCTCTACAGCAGCCTGCCCCTTCAATAGTGACCTCTACAGCAGCCTGCCCCTTTAACAGTGACCTCTACAGCTGCCCACCCCTTTAACAGTGACCTCTACAGAAGCCCGCCCCTTTAACTGTGACCTCCACAGCAGCTAGGGTGGCCACTGTCTTCACCCCAGAAAGCCAGACCTCACCGGCCATTCCCCCAAACGTGAAACAGCGTCCCCAGTTCCCATGAAGACACATCACTAAACATGAGGCCACGCCCCCCTGGCTCCGTGAAGACATGGAGGAGAAGCTGTCTGAGTGTGAGCTACTGAAAGGGTGGACATCCCTGTGTCTGTCCAGGCACTGCGTCGGACGGAGAACAGGTAGCCAGAAAACTGGACTGTCCAGCCTAAAGCCGGACATCTGGCCACCCTAACAACAGCCTGTCCCTAGGGTGGCCAGAGGTCTTGTTTTAGGCTGGACGGTCTGGCTTTCAGACTCCCTGTCCTCTGTCATGCGCAGGGCCTGGATGGACACAGCAGCAGCACTCTCAGCAACAGCACTGTGCAGTCTGAGCAATGAGCTGCAGGGAGAAAGTCACCCTTCCCCCACCCCTGCAGCTGACAGAAGGTGATTTTTACCAATATTTTTAATCCCGGTCAAATGCAGCATGGAAGGGTCGTGGCCTGACTGAGTCAGGGGCGTGACTTAGCGGGATCTGGGGGTGGTGCTTATAAGTCCTTCTTTTGACGGTGGCCAGAATTACAGGTCGATGCCTGATTTAGGAGGAAGGTGGGTAGCAGTGGAAGAAAACATCTTTTATTACTACTGAACAGTAAATTTGCAAAATTTACATTATATGAGGTAATGATTGATGATGAGTTAGTCTAAAACATAAGTTATAGTTATGGTAACCGGGAATACCCATTTACCATTGTCATCCACAGTGCTCTGCCTCTTTAATGCAGACCTAAAGCAGTGAACTGGCTAGGTTGTCATAGAAACCTGATGTGTGCCTGTGAGCTTCTATTGGCTGATAAGGGTCATGTGACCAGGCTACTATTGGCTAATGCATTTTTTGGGAATATCTCAGGAACGGTATGTCCTGGAGAGTTGAAAACTGTTCTAAAACCTTCCCGGACACCTGATGTACATGTGTGCCAAATTTTGTGATTGTAGCTGCAGCGGTGCGGATTCCTTTAGCGGACATACACACACACACACAGCTTTATATATTAGATTTAATATTATTAAATTATTTTAAAAAAATTAAGGTTGCACAAAAAATCTAAAACCAAGTAAAATTAAAACTAACAATTTCACTAATTGACAAAAAAACTAAGATGCACCAAGATAAAAATGTCGGATTACTGCACACTCTGCCTGCAGTTATAGGTGTGGTTTGATTAGACACTGGGTCTTGCCACAAAACGGCGTAACCGTGCTTCTCAATCTGCCCTATAAAAAAAAGCTCTCAGAGGCTACTTTTGGGTAGTGTACCGCTTGGTGAGAGATCATTAACTGGTAGACATGCCTATACTATGCACTCAAAAACATTTTTCCCAGCTGACAGGTGGTGAATCAGAGAGAAGTAGGATGGTTGTTTAGACAAACTGCCTGACATCTAGGACGTTCTGACCTAGCCATTAGCAGTGGTTATGTGAGGGCACGCACAGATGGCGCACAGGCTCTGGACAGCCCAGACAGACCACCAGTAGAGAGGATTGTTTGATCCACCAATAAGCAAAAGCAGCTCCCAAAGTTTTGTTGTCCACCATCCAGACACAGGTGGCATCTTCATTACACACCCCTGAATGTGGACAGACAATTTCCAGGTGCTTAGCAGAAGGAAATTTGGTGTTATGGTGCCCATTTATGTGTCTTGCTATTGACAGCCAGCCACTGTCACCTTCGATTGCAGTAGTATTGTGAACGAGAAACCTGGACGGCTACAGACTGAAACCATAACATCTTTAGCGATTAATCCAGTTTCTATTTGGGATCTGACTATGACAGTGACTATGAGACAGTACGGGCTCAGCGATATGTGCTGGACATCCTGTGGCCATCTGTGTTCCTCTCATGGCAGATCTTCCAACTGGCATTTTTCAGCTGGATAATGCTCGCCCACACATAGCAAGGGTTTCCCAGGAATATCTTATCCAGATTACAACACTTCCTTGGCCTGTCCGGTCGCCAGATTTATCGCCAATGGAGCTTTTATGGGACTAGCTTGGACACCAGGTTCGGCAACCTACAAGTGTGCAGGATCTACAGGGCCAACTGCAACATCTGTGGGCAAATGTGCCGCAGGAGAACCTGTATGCCGGGCGTAACTACCATAGCGGAAGACTATGCGACTGCTATGGGGCCCAAGGCAAGAGGGGGCCCAGATGGGATCATCTCCTCTTCTACTGGGGGTGAAAACTTGGTCAGGACTCTACCCTCTAAAGGAACAACTTTTAGCAAATGAGGCAGTGGAAAAATGGCCCAAGGGTCATTGAAAAGGGTTTAGGCGAAAACCCTTCTGTCCTGTGTGGGGGGCCTGGTTTGATCCTTGTTATGGGGCCCTTACTTCTCTATGTACGCCACTGCCTGTATGCCTCCATACCCAACTGTACCTCATTTCAAATGTACAGTTTCACCAATAAATGTATCCTTGACTGTAATATTATAATCAATTACATATATCATCATTACATTCATTCCATTTCAACATCTCCTTCTTGGTGCGTTATTATTTTTGGCAATAACTGTATCTAAAAATAAATTTATAATAAAAAAAAATAATATACAAACCTCTTACATATCCTTGTAACTCTTAAAAGAGAGACTCAGGTCAGTTATGCGAATATTATTTTAATAGTTATATAAAAAGGCGTAATGTTGACGATGATGGTGCCCCATTTGGGCGCCAGGGTTTGTGAACATATCTGCTTAGTAGAAATCACTAGAAGTCCAGGTGCTTCTTGCCTGCGGCGGCAGAGCCACATCCTGAGCTCAGCAGTTTGGTCGACCCTGCCAGATCCTGTTTGCTTGAACGACTCACTGTGTCTGACAAGTCTGGAGGCAAATGTAGTCTCTGCGGAGGGAATGGGAATGAAAATAACAGAACAACCATTATTAAATGTTTATTTGAAGTAGCACGCGGTCTACCTTGTTAGTCATTCATGTAGTCATTTAGTTTTACATGCTGCATAAATATCTATAAATCTCTCCTAAACCATTTTTTTGAAATACAATTTTCACATTGGGGTGGGGAGGGTGTTCCGAAGTTCACCTCAACAAGGGACTACTAAATGGTGAGATTTTACCCAATATGTGAACCTCACATATACTACTGAATGTATCCTTCCCCTCCAGTCCTCTTGACTCCAGATATCCCCAAGATGAGTGGTGCAAAATGGCTGGCTTTATTAAAAAAAACACACACACACAAAAAACAACTTCAAAATGTTTTCTCAAGCTGATCATCTCACGTCAAGCATCTGTACATAGTCCTATAAAAGGTCACACTGTTAAGGTAAATCATATTATCGCATAATAATCTACACCTCAGCTCTTGGGATTGGTGGCCATGTGTGGACATATCAACATATGCCACTAGACCTCCCTAGAGAAACATGGAGATCATGTGAGATCAATCGATGAACTAGAGAAAAGCTCTATGTAGCCGCTCTCTGCTTCGGCTAATTGATGGAGGTCCGAAATACAGAACTCCCAAAGTTTTACACCAAACACCGAAATAAACGAGCAAATATTTGTTGCCTGTGACGACTGCCAAATTTTGTCATTATCTGACCAATACTTAAATGCAATATTTAGATATATAATGAACACTGTTACTGACACGACAGCTGTTACAGCTCGAGATTATTAGATGGAAACAGCCAGCATGATTGAGGAGGACACCAACGTAGTGAAATAAACAACAACTGTCACACTAGAAGGGTTTTAATTGTATAAAACAAGAATCCAGAACACATAAATGTAATATTCACAAGCTGAAAATGCCAGATCTGATCACTCAACATGTAAATTATATTTTAAAAAATCCTTCAGTGTGATACTCCTGATAATATGTCATTACATTATCCAGTAATCAAGCATTTTAAAGGGGTTGGAAAAGAATTGGGAGGAGGGGTTTGGCAGTGCCCACACTTAGCTGGACCTGTAAAGCGAAGATGACTTACATGCTTCCGGAAGCTGCACCAAGCTTCTTCTCCTTCAGGCCTATGATGATGTCAACATCTGGTTTGACATCACCGCTGCCAATCACTGGCTGTGGCGATGACCTCCTCCCCTTACTTCATGACAGATTGTCACATGATGCAAGGGGATCCAGTCTCCACTGCGGCATGATTGGCTGCAGTGATGTCAAACTGGATGTTGACATCACAGGAGTCCGGCTGAGCATCGCAGGCAAGAAGTAACCGGGAGCTGGCATCCGGAAGCAGTTAAGTCATCTTTCCCTTACAGGTCTGGCCAGGTAGTAGGGGCGAGTCTGTCAACCTCCCTATTCTGGCACAATCCCTTTAAGGGATTGAATGTAGATGGGAAATTTGAAGTTTTCCATGTTTTTTTTTTAGTGTGTACCCAGAAAGATATCAAATAGAAATCTATTTTAGGCCTTGTATCCACCTCCATAATAGGATGCACAAATGAATTTGGTCTAGGACCCATAAAGGGTTTTTCCATGAATAATTATATTTTATGTAATGCCTGTTGCCTGCTTCCTCAAAATTTACATCTGCTGGCCATGGGCATGGTAACATGCACCGCACCAGCCAATGACTGGCGGCAGAGGTCATGTGCCACAAGCAACATGTCACTGCTGAAGCTAGCCATTGGCTGGAGCAGTGCATGTGACCATGTCCATGGCCAGCAGATGTAAACAGCACGGGGACCTGAAGATGGAGACAGCGGAGGACCAGAACGGTGTAAAGCGGGCACGTAAGATTCTTCTTTTTTTCAGGAAGCAGGCTGTGGGCATTACATAAAATATAATTACTACTGGAAAAAACCTTTAATGTTCTGCATGGAGTGTATGTATAAACTACAATTCTGTGCTGGCCAAATTAATGATCTATGTACAATTGGGTGATGCAGGCACAGATTGTACTGCCTCTGTCTCATCCTGAAAATCATGTAGGCACATGCCACCTTTTCTCTCTTTGAAAATGATGTAGGTACAGATTGTACTGCCTCTGTCTCTCCATGAAAACAGCTCCTGTTTTTCAGTGAAAATGATGTAAGAACAGAAAGCACTGCCTGTCTCTCCTACAAAATTACGTAGGTACAAATAGTCAAAAAAATCACAGAAAATACCAAATAAAACGTAGCTTTTAATCAATCACATTACAATTACTGGCAAAATATGAAACTCAAAAAAATGAAAACATTAGGTAGGTACAGATAGTACTGCCTCTGTCTCTCCTTGACAATGATGTAGGTACAGATAGTACTGCCTCTGTCTCTGACAATGATGTAAGTACTTATAGTATTGCCTCTGTCTCTCTTTGAAACAGTACTGCCTGCCTGTCTCACAGATAGTACCACCTCTGTCTCTAACTGAAAATTATGTAGGCACAGATAGTACTACCTCTGTCTCTCCTTAAAAATGATGAAGGTGCCTCTGTCTTTCCTTGAAAATGATGCAAATATAGATGGTGTTGCTTCTGTCTCTCCTTGAAAATGATGCAAATATAGATAGTACTGCCTCTGTCTCTCTTTGAAAATGATGTAGGCACAGATAGCAATACCTCTGTCTGTAGCTGAAAATGATGTAGGCACAGATAGTACTACCTCTTTCTCTCCTTGAAAACGATGCAAGTATAGATAGTACTGTCTCTGTCTCTCCTTGAAAACGATGCAAGTATAGATAGTACTGTCTCTCTCTCTCCTTGAAAACGATGCAAGTATAGATAGTACTGTCTCTCTCTCTCCTTGAAAACGATGCAAATATAGATAGTACTATCTCTCTCTCTCCTTGAAAACGATGCAAGTATAGATAGTACTGTCTCTCTCTCTCCTGGAAAACGATGCAAGTATAGATAGTACTGTCTCTCTCTCTCCTTTGAAACGATGCAAATATAGATAGTACTATCTCTCTCTCTCCTTTGAAAACGATGGCAAGTATAGGATAGTTACTGTCTCTCTCTCTCCTTGAAAACGATGCAAGTATAGATAGTACTGTCTCTCTCTCTCCTTGAAAACGATGCAAGTATAGATAGTACTGTCTCTCTCTCTCCTTGAAAACGATGCAAGTATAGATAGTACTGTCTCTCTCTCTCCTTGAAAACGATGCAAGTATAGATAGTACTGTCTCTCTCTCTCCTTGAAAACGATGCAAGTATAGATAGTACTGTCTCTCTCTCTCCTTGAAAACGATGCAAGTATAGATAGTACTGCCTCTGTCGCTAGCAGAAAATAATATAGGCACAGAGAGTGCTTTCCTTTTGACTCCCCTTGTACATTATGTAGGCACAGATAATACCAATTCTATCAAGTCTGTAAGTCACATAGGCAGAGACAGTACTGTCTCCCTGTCTCTCAATGTAAATGCTGTAGGCATAGACAGTGCACCCTCCCTAAACCTAACTATAACAATATGCTGTAGCTTTCATATATTTCTTTAGTGATGAAAACAGTTTGATAGGAATTGGGTACCTCATCTCAACCACTCAGTAAGTGTTCACAAAGGCTGTAGGGCAACATTCAACTCTAAAATCTTCATTTGAATTTTAAGTATCTGAAGCAGCTAAAACTCATAGACCTGTTTGTCGGCTACCTATATTGGTTTGCATAATATAGTCCCTCTGCTAGCATTTCTCTTTGCACCAGTAAATACCTCTTCATGTATTGTTCTGTCTGGTCCACTGCAATTTTAATCTGTAATCTAATATATTTAACCCTCAAACATGCCTTTAATCATGATAAAAAAAAACAAAAAACAATAAAACATTTATCCCGCAAAATGCAAAGAAATACATTTCATCTATCACATCCTGTAGGTTTGGCTTAATATTATATTACCCCCCTCTTCATTTTGGGGATAGTTTACTGAACAATCCATAGTCCTGTGATGTGACTGCAAGTTTAAATTGGCGGTGATGGGTAATAAGTAGGAAGAATGGACAGAAATGGACAGTTGCCATGGAAACCCATGCAAAAGCAGACTGCTGAAGTAAGTGTCGCTACACTGTCCGGCTGCTGGAGATGGACAGTACTGTAAATATATATTTTTTTAGAATAACAGGGTATCCAATCTCTAATAGATCATGAACCAGTAAACAAGGCACAAGACACAAATGCAAAAAGATATTCCAGCTAGAATTGCGCTCATATAATTCATCCGATACTTGTAAAAAGGGGGTGTAAAGAGCTATTTGAGAAGACCATTAGTGTGTGATAGAGGGGTTGTCTCATCTCAAAAACTCTTTCCAGATGCTCTGTCAGGGTCTATGGCTGTCATGTGGAAAGGGTCCTCACTCAGGCACCCTCTCAAGAGCAAAAAGTGTCTCCCTCTCTCTCTGGTTGATCCGGTAGTCCATGTTTAGGTCAACAGCCATTCCTAAGAATGGCCACATGTCATACTACATGTTCCCTGTAAGAACCACTGTTGGGGAAATGAGCGAATAATGACTTCTAAGTTCTGGTCCCAAATGAGTAACCCTGTGGCTCTCATATTAGAGTTTGTCTGAGTTGAGTAAACCCCTTTGGGATTTAAGTATTTTACTTGTATGAAATCAAAAGTGTGCATGCTAGTCCACCACTTGGAACTTGGTGGAGTTCTGGCATTTTGGTAACTACCAGTTTAACATTTTCTCCAAGCCTATGTATAGATGTCAAAGGAAAGAGGATCTGTCACTTGGATGACTGTTCAAGGGGTTCTCTACTAGAGGAGGCCCAGCTAAGAGTGATCTTTTAGTTAAGCAAGAAGTCCACATCAATATTCTTCATGAGCTTGGACTCCCCCTGGTCCTCCATATGGAAAGGGGACCAACACATGAAGAGTGCCTATATCCATTTTGCAATACACAGGTTTCTCAAGTTTGGAAAGACAACAATAGTTTCCCATTTTTCCCATTTCATCAATATCTGGTGTCAATTCTACAAAAATCACACCCAAGAGTAAAGTAGGTAAAACGGTTCAGGTTAGCTTGGGTGCCAGTTTGTCTGTTTTAAGGAAGGCAAGGATATATTTGAACTCTTGTGGAATCATTTCAATGTAATTCCTCACTTATGTCCAATATATTAAATTCAAAGTAACACATAGTTAAGAGGTTCATATAGAATACAAAATGAAAAGAGAAAAAATTAAGTTTAAATATTTGATGTAAATTCTAAGAAAACTTGAAAATTAAATTTACAACCAAGATCCTCCATAATGCAGCCTCTGTGAGTCCTATCTCTTAGCATGTAGTCCAAATAATTAGGGCAGTGAAAGGTTTACTGTACTTTACCTCTCATATTTTCACTCAGTTCATGTGCAGTGCAGCAGAAAATGTGTTTTGTGCAGGAATGAAAAAATGGGAAAATGGAGCAAATGTGTGGCTTGCCCCGGGCTCCAAAATGCCTTGTTCAGATATGACAGCTGAGACCGCAGCAGGAGAATAACAGGGAGGAAAGAGAGAGCAGAGCGAGGGACGGAAGGGTGCAAAGAAATCACAGAAATCAGTTAAAAAAAATATTCTAGAACCATGGAATGAACAGACACAGACCTAGAGGTGTTAATGAAGATATAACATAAAGCTGAAAAAAATATGCCTGGGGTCAACAAAACAACAGAGGTTTTAGAACATATGACTTTAAAGAGGTTGTCCACCCTAAAGCCATCAATTCCAATGGTCAGAAACAACCATCTGTCCACAGTCCCACAGTTCCTGGTTGCTTCCTGGCTTGGTGCTTTGGCTGCAGTGGTCACATGTGATAGAATAGTACATCACTAGCTGTGACATGCTGTTCTTGCACTGCTAAAACCAGTGACTGGCTGCAGTGGTCACGGGAACAGTCTGTAGGAAACTAGAAGCAGTTCCCCCTCCCCGGTATCTGTCCCATGAATTTGTTTGTATTCGGTGTCCTGACCTTGACTTTCTGTGGTCTCTTGGACTTGCATGTACTCTGCCAGCCAATTTTCTACCACGTTCTGTCTGTGTATTTTTCCTGTGCCTCCGATGCGTTGCACTGGAGATTCTGATCCCAGCTACTCCAAGACTATTCCATGATGTAGCAGCCTGGTTGTTCTGCTGCAGCAAAGTCCAGATCCCTGTATAGCGGTTAAAGGGTGAAAAACCAGGGGACCTCAGGAATAACACCCTCAGGGCTAACCCTAAGTCAAACTCCATTTTGATGAGAGGCAAGTACCCCGAAACAGCTGTCTGTGGATGGAAATTTGGCTTGGCTATTTTCCTTTATCATGTCCCAAGGCTTGTTAAAAAGTCAGACTTTGACTCATAGGGCATTTCCTAAAGGTGATGCTAGTGAGATAGTTCTTTCCCTGGGAGATACCTCTTTGCATTTAATTCCCGCTATGGAGCACTGGCGCTAAAACAAATCTCATTTATTCATCCATTAATCATCCTCCTTCCCTTTGATAATATTTAGCTTCATATTACAATTAAATCTGAGAAGTATATGAATAATCCTTCTTTGTGTATTCCTCAAGATCATCCTCTTACTCTCCACTGTCCTGTGAGACAACTGTCAGGAAGCTCCCCTATGCTCTGCTAGCAGCAGGAAAAAAAAATAAGTCCCACCCCATGGCTAAGCTCTGCCTCCTCAGCCATTCCCTTGCCAAAGATGGAAGAGATCAGAAGGAGATTTGACATTGTGTTCTCTGGAGGATCTCTAAAACACTGTTTCAGGAACATGTAGAAAATCTGCACACAAATAGTGGGGACAAGGTTACCTCCTCCTTACTAGTATCATGTGGGTGGTGGAGATTGTATGCTATTGTGGGAGGAGGACATAAAAATCTGTACTCTCTAAAGGTTCAATTAAGCACATGCTCGACTACTACTCCTGTTCTCATGGTTGGTAGAGGTCCCAGGGGTTGGACCTCTACCTGTTTTCCCTAATCCAGTGGATAGACCTGATGACCACGGTGTACTTACTTTCAAAATCCATGTCAGGATGGCTGTTGAAAGGATTTTATAGACAATAATGGCCATCTAGGTCTAGCTGGATGCAAAAGAGTGCCTTCACATATACCATAATTATCCACCATGGATATTTCCACCGCAAAATCTTAACGTCTGACATGAAATCTATAACAATACTGCTGCAAATCTGCATCCAAATCCCTGCGTGGGACATGCAAATTGGAGGATTTGTCCACATAGGGAAATGTAGTGAGAAGGCACTTCGTAAAATGCTTATCTTAATATGAGTTGGGGAAAAAAGGGCTTATTATACAGCCATTCTGATATGGTGATAAGTAAGTACATCAGCCTCATCAGGTCAATAATGAATGCCTTTTGTATTGTAAAATCTGCCATGATCCTCTTTAAACAAAAAGTTTTTGTACCCACAATACCTCTATGGAAACCAAAGACTATTTGAGGAAAAGTTGACATATTTGAAATGATGAAAAGCAGATAAAATCAGTGGCAGGGAAAAAAGGGCACATATGGCAAAAATTATGGAAGAGGTTTATTCAGATATATATACTGTCTTGTAAACTTAGAGAGGAAAAACTGCAGAGTACTGAGATTCAAGAGCATAGTTATAGACGGATGAATGCAGCTGAAGAGATCAGAGACATTGTACCTTTAGTTCCCAGTGAAATGCGTTAAACAGCCACAAGGTGCAAGACAGCAGGTGAACCATATGTTTTAATAAAACAGTGCATACACTGAACCAAGATCCCCAGGCGGCCCAGACGTCTATCAGCGGCTACAGTCATATACCCAGAACAAAGGCACTGCATTAAAGTAAAACATAAAAATCACCAATGTAGTACATAAATATATAAGTAAATATAATTTGATGGCACAAACAGAATAGTTATGTAGGCCATATCTTTTTCCTGATGAGTTTACAGTTACAAGATCACTGTCACAACCTCCTGCCAATGTTAACCGCTGTTTGGTCAGCAGAAGTCTTAATATTAGGTCTGCTTTGATGACCTTAACTAATCAATGGGCATGGTTAAAGAGTTATCACAGGACCCAACGAGCCATGTAACAAGTACATTACCCTTCCGATAGCTGTCGCCAAAACACTTGTTTGTTGGACAGCTAATCCTCCATGCTTGGAGAGACGGAATAGTAGCCCCTTTACACGGGCCAACTGACAGGCAGTCATTGAGAACAAAAGATTTGTTGCCAATAACTGCCTATCATTGAGAGCGAGAGCTGCATTTCCATGCAGCAATCATCCCTTCCCTATGGGGAACAGTGATTGCTAGTGAGATCATTCCTCCCCATACCGACATAAGGCCCCTTTGCATTGCTCGAGAATCGGGCAGATAATCGCTAACAAGCGTTCATAGGAATGCTTGTTAGCGGTAATCAGCCAGATGCCACCGATTAAACGATGAACGAGTGAAACACTCGTTCAGCTGGTAATTGAATCTTTCATGCAGGTACCTAAATCATCATTTGCCGGCTGCAGATTATGCCGTATTAACAGTACTCTGCTGCTGGCAAACAATGATTGAATATGGGATTGCGCAATGGCATTAGAGATAGCTCATCTCATACTGTGGAGGAGATCCCTGCATATACATGCAGCGGTCTACTTCGCTGACCAGCAGACAATTACTCTTCCTTCCCGAAGATCATCTGCTCATCTGACCAGTGTAAAGGGGCCTTTACTGTTTGTCGGCAGTGAATCTTTGTTTACATAGGGCAATGTGTTGCCGAGAAATCATAATTTTATGTGACGGTTGGTCTTTCATTGGGTGATGGCTGGCAAATTTACAAAGGATAACTATCACGAATGTGTGTTCCAAGAAAGCTTGTTCCCAATAATTGCTACGATCCCTATGTAAAAGCCTTAAGTTGCTGTCAGACTCTTTTGGCGCTAGCTTACCTCCCTATAGACCAAAAGGATCAAGCCAGTTAAAACCCAACATGCTCGACCCTTCTTTCCCTCCCCCAATATCTGCCATTGGGAGAAAGTCAAGAAATGCCCATACACATTTGATGGTCATTGGTTGTTTATTTAATGTGCATGACCAGCCTAATAATCAGTATATGAATAGTGAACTTATCCTTTACGTTCTCCATCTCTGTTGAGGTATGATATGGACCTAATTGCATGATATGAGCCAAGCAGAAAATTTTGACGATCACATCCTTGTTTTCAAAAATGACAGCTAAAAAGTTCCACGTGTCAATCTACAAACCTACGTTGATCCAGAAAAAAAAAGACAAAAATAACCAAATCTTTGAAAGATGTGCTAATTTTGCAAGAGTGTTAAAAAGTTTTCCTTGGTCTCCTACCAGAAAAAAGATTTTGAAATCAACACTGAACATTCTACATCCACCGAAGCCCTGTATATCCTATTCAGAGAAATCAAGACTCCTATAGGAATCATGCTAAATTTGTTAGGGCTCCTCACTTATCTTTCATCATTGGTAGCACTCGTCTCCTCATATAGGGAGAAATGCTATCTCTGGTTCCAGGGCCTTAGTGAGAACACAACCCTTTGCATAGTCTTGCCCCTGATTCTGTTCCAAAAACATCATGGTTTTTGCATGTTCTATCCGCGCTTACGTGGGTTTCCTCTGGTTCTCCGGTTTCCTCCCACACTCCAAAGACATACTGATAGGGAACTTAGATTGTAAGGTCCATTGGGGACAGTGAGTAAAATAAATTTTTAAAAAATGTACAACTCTTCCTAAAATAGACATCTTTCAGAATGTTCAAAACTTTACAGTTCAGAATAAGGTAGTATTTTTGTATATATCTACTGCTAGGATATCACCAGGATATGCTGTAACATGACTGACGGGAGTTTGAACTTTGGGATCCATGCCGATCCTGAGAACTAAGGGACCTCACCCATCGGGAACTGATGACTTAAGTTCCTAGTCACCTTAGAGATGGTTCCAGACCAACAGATTTGAACCCTTACTGAAGGACCCTTTTGTTTGCTACTTCTTATGTAAACCTTTGCCGTAAAATGCAGCTCCCTAATGCACTTTTATAGGAACGAGACTGATCTTTTATAACAGTAAATCATGGGAATGGAAGTCCAACTGCTAAGAAAGTGCTGCTTGTTCTTTAATGCAAGCCCGATTCGCCAACGTCTTCAAAAACATACTTCTATGAGCAGAAACTAAGTAAAGGACAAGCATCTTCCAAAAAACAAAACGACTTTATAAGTTCCTTCGGAGGTAGAGTCATTTGCCATCCTTTGAGCAAGCATTAAAATTGTAAAATGAGGTCACAAGTTGGTTCCTTCCTATTACCATAACAGAGTATTTCCAAAACCATAAACAGTTTTTCATGGCGGTGAATAAAAACAGATTTTGCTGGGAAACTGTTCCTGAATCTAATAATTATCCTCTTCATCCTCTTAATTCAGTCTCAGTGTTTTGCCAAGGAGTGGGATGGAAGCCAGTAAGAGTCGTCAGGAGGATTATTCTTATATGAGTCTCTCATCAGGAGGCTTAGCAGCCAGCAATTACCAAAAAGCGGCCCTTTTGATTTAAAGGGAAAGTTTCAGAAATGGACTAAAACGCTGAATAATGCACATGATTAGTAATTTGTAGCTGTAGATCAGGGGTTCCCCCTCGACCAGAAGTGTTTGTTGAAAAAATAATAAAAACGACACCTGTGGGGAGTTTTAGTATTTTATTTTTCTCGGGACTCAATAGGCGTTGTATAAAAACTATTACAGGGCGAGAGGGACCCGGGCAGGCTCTGTAATCACCTTCAGAAAATTTATCTGTATATTCTATTGTGATAGCGCGCTGAATAAAATCTTTTCAAGCTGCAGCCTTTATATGATGCCCTGGATTTTTAAATGAAAATGGGGGTCAAATTCTCTCATTTTCCTTACAATGGAGTGAAAAGAACAACTGGCCAGTCTTGATGGCCGCACCAGAAGGTGATTTGATAAAAGACAGACTACGAGTGAATGCTGGACTCAGATCAATGCCTTATTGTGAGCACTCTCTGAGACAAACGAGGACTGGCTACGATTTAAGCTGTGTAATTAAATTTCACACAATATGAAGCAGCAAATGACATGTAAATTATGAATGGCCGGATCCTTACTTTCCATGACACTGTTAAGTAAGGGAGGTGTAAGTGAACCATTAGATTATACCGAACTGCCATAGACTTTGAAAAGCTTGTCTTCTTGAGCGTACACAGACGGGCTTTGGCAGAAGCGATGTACTCTGAGACTATTTCAAACAGGGTCGGAACAATAAGTGACCAGCCTTTGATTGTGTTTGTCCACCTAGGTATAAAATAGACATTATCGCAATATTGTACTGCACACCAAGATGCTTGGTTTCTACCTAAGTGAGACATGACATGATATACTCAACTTTGCCATTGTTTGAGAAGCTGGATACAAAAGGAATTACTTAAAGGAACTTAACCCATTCAGCCTCATTTTTTTTCTTTTCCTTTTAAAACTAATACAAAAAGTACTAATTCAAAAATATCAGTTTTTTTCCCACCCTCCCAAAAATCTGAAAACTATTTAACCCCTGGTGTAGTATTTGTTCTTTTAGTTCAAAGGTGATTACAGAGTTGTCGAGGAACACCTTTAACTATCACTCGACAGCATTCCCTTCTTAATGAGGACAAATCCTTTTTTTCAGTTAAAGCTTAAAAAAAAAAAAAAAAAAAGAGGGGGAAGCCGGTACCCTTTGCAAGGCAGCTCATTAAAAATGTGGAATGCTGCAAGAGGGCTCCCTCCACATGCAGTCTCTTTCTGGTTGAGTAAGGATCACAGGCTACAACATAAATGTCCCTCTCTTCTCAAGTACTTGTTTTGCACCCAGGGCCTCAGAGAAAAGAGACACAACTTGTTAGTCAACAGTAATTTCGAAGGATGGAAGAGGATTTGGAAGTGGGGGGGTGGGGTGGGGGTGAAAAGCTAACATTTCATCTTCCCTGGTGAGATCTCTTTGAAGTAACGCAAAAGTATCGGCCCTAAACACTTGCCTTAATAAGGTTGTGTAAATGTCCAATCCCTGGCACTTTAAGAGGATAAAAAAATTCAATATATTATTTTTTCTTTTTCTTCAACGCGGGCCTCTTGTCGCTTTCAAGTGCTCAAGCACCCACTTCAGACGTCTTAGCCGTTCAAAACAGTAATGGTGTCAGTGAACCTAGAATACGATAAAATCACTTGAAAGGTCCCGCATTAACCCTACGTGTTTGCACGTGTGGACATAAGTCTCCTATACTGTGTGAGAAAATGTTTTTGTTAACATTTTTAAAATACACTGCCATACAGGAGTCTGATCTGCCGGACGCATGCTACAAAGCAGGAGAAGATTCCTATGTAGATTTATGGGAAAAGATTTAGTAGAACATGAAAATTACCAATGCTCTTTCTTGGGAGTCCAGGGGGTGGTCCTAATCAGTGAGTGACAGCTCACTCTGTGTGCATGCTCATACCGAGACAGTTGAGTAGGACAACCAACTGGACTCCTAAGGTCAGACACAGCAGCAGATGTTCAGATCAATAAAGTACAAGTTCTAAAGATTTTTTCTGCTCAGTTCCTTCTGCTCTATAACACGGTGCCTTCAGAATGGAGTGCGCATCCAATGCATCTGGCCATTATTCAGTGATCCCGAGGGGCATATTGTGAGCCATAAAGCATGCAGAGTTAGAAGTCAATCAACAATTATAACCACCCACTAGACTTCTACACACAGCAAAGTCTTAAGTTCTACTAAATCTTTTCCAACAAAGATTATATATGAATCTTTTCTGATTCCCCTGCTCTCTCCTGGCAGATTAGACTCCTTTAAGGAGAAGTATTTTAAAAAAGGTTAACCAAAAACAGTAAAAAATTCCCACACTTTATAAGAGACTTATGTTCACAAGCCACATGTGGTCCGTGAATTGTTCCATTAATGCTATCAGTAAGCATATTCATATCTGGAATAGAATGGAGCAACCATTTTAACATGGGATCTAGTATCAGATCACATCGAAATAAAATATGAACTAAGAACATTACCAATTATAGTTTATAATTTGGTGCTGTTTTTGAGTTTTGAGGGTTTTTTTAATTCCCTACACAATAACTGTACTTACCACCCAGAATATTTTTACCAAAGACCTACCCCTAAGTGAGTCATGGGTTCCATGGATAACAAGCCAGAAACAAATAGATCCTTAATTTTAGACTTCTACAGAAGCCATTCTGGAATTAGTCACAGGGACCAAAAGCAATGACTGGCATGGTTCCAAAGGCAATCCTTTTACTTTTTGGAGTTTGTGCTTTAAATACTGCAATGATGTACTCTGGGGGCCTTTCTGGTTTCAACTGTATCACCAGAGAATAACATTACTTTCTGTCTTTTCTTTGATGCTGAGAAGAACTACTCACGAGTTTCTCCCTAAAGCTTCTCTACGTAATACATGGACACAAAAGACTGTAAAATCTTAGTTAAGAAGAACTAAGGGGGTCATTTACTAAATGATATACGCAGATTGCAGTGCAAAGGTTATTTGTGTCACAATTTTTGACCTTTTCCCAGCTCATGCCAGGTCTAAAAAATGGAGCGTCGTCTTATTTATCATTTTCTACGCCCGTCTTAGGCATAGAAAAAAGTCTAAATTTAAGCCAGCTCACATTTAGACCGGCAATGGATGTGCCCAAGTTATCCAGAGGCCGGCACAACTTCGGTGGGGTTATTTAGACTGGCGTGTGATCTTAATAAATGACCCCTTAAATGTTTTCCATTTTCTGAATGGCTTGTCTGTGAAGGTTATTGATAGGGTATACATTTACTGTTGGGCATTTAAGACTTTGACAACAACTATCCTTAACAAGGACTCAAAAATTTCAACGTAACAGGTCAACTTTCCAACAGATATCTGCTTTTGTCATGCTTGTTTGTGTCAAGAAAAGGCGCTGACAGATGGGAAAAATTGGCTAAATTCATCTTTTTGAGTCTAATTCGAATACTAATTTTAGTTATGGCTAAAAAAAGTTTAACATAATGAAAAAAAAGTACTCGCTTATTCACTGTTCGAGTTCCGAGGCTCCCATCTATGCTCCTTCTGGTCGCTGGCAGCTGCCATCTATGATCACTTGCCCCACTACAGCCATTTACTGGCCGAACAAGTCCTGAAGCAGCAAATAACCACAGGAGTCAAGTGGTCACATGCTGTTCGGGCACACACCACTACTAGGGCCAGTGAATAGTTGCAGTGTGCTCATGACCATGAACAGGGCATCACACTTCCGGTCTGCTGGGGCCTCTGTGCTGGAACGAGGCGGCTGTGAAAAGGAGTGACACTTTCCAGCCATAACTAAAATTGGTTTGGCCGTCAGACAATCCCTTTAAGGGATAATCGTTACCAGTAGAGACCAAAATTAACAACTAAATTACTAAAACAGTAACTTTCTAATAAAGGAACAAATTCAGGAAATTCTAATACCCTGTATTATGCCTAGGTTGAATCACTGTGTTTTGCACCGCTCTCTCAGGCCCGGCATTACGCAGCGAACACGTTTTTTCCACTAAAGCTTCTTTAACATCCATTTTATCAGTATAAAAAGTTTCATTGCAGCTACTTCACTGAAGTCTATCAATAAAAATAACTTGCAAACTTGTAGAAAACTTTCTTGAGAAGTACAACTGAAATCAAGCAATTATATTAGGCACTTAAGCAAACTAAATTTTGTAGGGGGGGCTGTTATCATTTCATTAATTCAACACCTGCAAAAGTCAAAGCTTCAATATCCCAAAAATACCTAAAACTATCAATTACACCAGCATTCCTATCTCTTATCATTTAGCGTAAAGTATGGATTCTTTTCTATTCTTTGTGTCAAAAGGGCCGATAATTAAAATTTGATGTAAACATGACAACTATATCAGCTCGGGGAAAATACAATCTCTGCATTCATAACCAGTGAAGCACAAAACACAGAGAGAAAAATTACTATCATTAAAAAATCCCACTTATTGAGCAAGTTCCCCGACTGTTTCATGCTTTCCGTGTCACTATGAATGTAATATTAAATAATAATAGTAATAAAAATGGGGAGAAAGTGAGTTTTTGAATCTAAATGATGTTTAGTGCAGTTGGAGATGTCAGTGTATGTTCTTCAACAAAATGGAGGTCAGCTGCCTGGAAAGTTGATATAAAAACAACAAACTATCAAGATACAATTGTGTCAGGTATGGACTTTATTTATTTACCACCTATTAATGATTAGCTGCAGAGGAGAAAATATAATAGAAAGTAAAAGAAAAATTTTGACCAAATGGGGGGGATGTGCTAAGCAAATTGCGTCAAATTTCTGTTGCGCCATAATAATGGGAGGATTCGACATTAGCCAAAAATATTGGGGCACATTTATTAAGACCAGCGTTTTAGACGCCAGTCTTAATAAAGGCCCATAGCTTGCGGAGGATCCTTCGGAGTTATGAAGAGGCGCAGGTCTTTCCATAACTTCTGCGCATCCAACGCTTCTGAGCTGTCTTACATTTAGACCTTTTTCTATGCCTAAAACAGGCGTAGAAATGATAAATGAGACGGGCTTGCCGGCCTGTGCTCTTCCCCGCCCATGTCACGGCCAGAATTTTAGACTTGGTGTGAGCATGGAGAAGTTGGAGATGGCAGCGTAACTAACCATTGCGCCACCACCTGCGCCTGAAATACATCTAATTTAGGCATCTTTCAGAGACTCCTCAAATTTAAGCATTGTAAAGTGTCCACAAAAAGGAGGGGCAACTAAAAGAATATGACATCCATATCTTCTTGGTGAGGTTCTGACCACTTGGACTACCCATCAATCATGAGAATGAAGAGGCCACCCATTGTCTTGCATTGAAGTTAACCATTTAAGTGAGCAGTGGGTGTCGGAAACTGGATTACCACCATTCATGTACCGATGGCACATGATTTTTTTCCATGTGCAAAAGCATTGAATTAATATTTATTAATATTAATTGTCCAAGCCTAATCATTAAAATGATTTAGTTAATGAGCCTCATAGATTTAAATAAATTATATTAAGTACACGTTTCGTTGCAGCCAACAACAGTAGTCTGCCCCAAGAGTTCACACATTTTTTTGATCATGGTTTTGTAGATGCATATTCTTTTCCCATGAAGCATTGCCAGTAAGTCTCCATACAGGACTGGTCTCTTTAAGGAGATTCAGCTCCTTGACTAAGGTGGATGAACCATAAATTCATACACTCGCCTTTCATGGCGTGTCGACAACTAAATCTGGTGGTACTTGCTTCTCATGTAGGGAAAATTTCACCTGGCATTATCAGGTGCTTTGATAAATTACAGAAGCCTCTAACCAAAATGGGTTAGCCAAATATTGTTGCTAATTGGATACACAGCTTTATGGTTATAGCATATAGAGCAGGGTTGCTCAACCTGCGGCCCTCCAGCTGTTGTAAAACTACAACTCCCACCATGCCCTGCTGTAGGCTGATAGCTGTAGGCTGTCCGGGCATGCTGGGAGTTGTAGTTTTACAACAGCTGGAGGGCCGCAGGTTGGGCCTCCCTGATATAGAGGATTCATAGGCTCCTTTCAGTATGAAAATTAATGAACGACAAAGTCTACTGCCATCCAATAAGGTCTTCCAAGAGCTTTGCCATGACCCTTTGGCCATGCTTAATGATAAGAAACAATGATTGAGGAGAAGTCATTCACTGGTCTTTTCTGGTCTCTTCGATGAGCTTCAAAGTTGAATCAGTGGCTTTACTTTGTGGCCTTCAAGATTTCAGGATCGAAATTGGTCATAAAATTTTTTTCCAACCCAATACTAAACAAGCAAATAAACTTGTACATAGAACAATTTCAAGTCTCCTAACATCTAATTTTTTGTTCTGATTGATTCCGTACCAAAGATTACAATGAATCCAAGATTGGAGAAACGTTTTAGGTGGAATTATGCTCAGGTTGAAAATATCCTTTTACAGGTCAGAACTGTAAAGTCTAAAATATTGTGTTGGTTTGTAAGCTGGAATGAAGGGCGTTATAATACAAAGAATATCTGGAAGAACAGCATCAATTATATGATTGAAGTTAAATTTTTTGTATAACATAATAGAGGATCAAGATGGGTTGAAGGTGGAGCTACAGTTCCAGTCACAAATACTGTACATACAGAAATCTCAAATTTGGAAAAAACGAAATTACTGGTACAATGAACCAGATGCATTGTGTTGAGAATACAAAATACTTGAAGTCAAGACCCCATAGTCTGCAAGCAGAGGGGCAAAAATTACCCACAAAAAGTTGTATCTACATCAAAACATACATGAACGTGCTGATTTATTTAGACAATAGCAAACATCACTTGTACATTGCGGGAGCTAATTGTCGATATTGATGCACTGGGTGCCCTGGCTATAACTTTACACAAGCCCTCAGCATGAAGCAGTGAACAGACAAGATGGGGTTGTAAGCAAGCATTAGCCGCTGTTAGCTTCCCTAATCACATCTATGGCCTACAATGGATAACCCACCCCCCATGAGGGTACAGTGACGAGGGCACGGCAAAGCCACAATGCACATCACTTACACACTCTGTCTTTACTTTGTTTTGTTTAGCAGGTCAAAAATATGGGGCCTAAGAGCCTTATTTTGCAGACAAGCATCAAAGATTCGCAGCTCAGAGGGGAATCTATTGTTTAAAGCAAAAGCATTAGTTCCTCTTTAGCGTCATACTATATGTCCTGCAATTAATTTTACAACAAAGATGCTGGGCCTGACTGGGGTGGGTGCTATAAAAGAAGCTGGAGACTCCTGAACAAAAAAATATATATAATTAGTGTCATAGAAGATATGATAAGAAACACAAAAAATATTAAAATAAAATCAGTTCTCCATGGGATAAAATCTTGAAAGCAGAAACAACAAAGTTATAACACTTTACATAGAAAAAAATTACATAAAATAGCTTGCTTATTGTGTTCATATTTAAATTTTCATGGATAGAAATTGAATTGCACCCAATCCTATTTTTGCGAACATCCTTAAAATGAGTCCTCTAACAATAAGAAAATGCTTAATGAAAAATAATGCAATATACTTACCTCTTCTGCTTCCTTGACTGCTAATGTCTGCATTTTGATAGGTCCATAGTAATGTCGCATGACCACTCAAGCCAATCGTGGTTGCCAAATGATTACATCGCAATCACAACATGAGTGGAGGGATAAACAGAAATTAATGGCGGAGGAACATGGGAGGATCTCAAAGGAACCACTAAAGGCAGTAGTCTAGAGAAATACTTTAAGAAGATTACTATTTTTCAATATAAAATGGTTGTTATATTTTTTTTTTACTACTTTCAAAAAATTAAATTTTTTTTGGTGCCCACACTGCCTAAAAAACACTTATATGACGGTTACGCAAGGTTTTCTACAGTCGATCATTATCATTATAGGGGTTGTCCAGATTCAGAGCTGAACCCGGACATATCACCGCTTTCACCTAGGCAGGCCCTCTAACATGAGTATTGGAGCATTTCATTCTACTTTGCCCTGTGCTGAATTGCGCAGGGCACAGGTTTTTTCTGGAGATCCGGTGATGTATCGGGCTCTCCATGGGTAAGCTAGGCGGAGATGCCTAGCAGTGAGCCCGGTGACGTCACCAGCACTAATGGGCTTCCCTAACCTGTAAAACACCCTGCCTATTAGTGCTGGTGACGTCAACGGGAACACTGCTAGGCAGAAGCCTCCGCCTAGCAGTTTAAAAAATATAAAAAAACAGCTCTTGTCCTGCGCAATACAGCACAAGGGAGAGCATCGGAGCATGAAATGATTTGATGCTCCTATCAATGAAGACAGGGATATGGCCGGGTTCAGCTTTGAACCCGGACAACCTCTTTAACTGGAAGTTCTTAGATCTCAGACCAAAATCAAAACTGGGCCTCCCATCACCTGTCATTTATAATACTGATGTCTTCTCTTGTGGCAGAGGGTCATCTCCAGAACCAGAGGCAGGGTTAGACTGTTACCTCTGCACGCCCTACAACTACAACCAAAGTTACTTCCCAAACGCATACATAAACTATGCATAATTTCCCAATTCACACGATAAGAAATTTGACCTCGATGGAAAATGGATCATTAGAACCACAAACAAATCAAAGTTGTAGTCCTGATATTGAGAGGATAGTTCTCATGATAGGGAAAATGATTCTTATATATGGTCAGCTTACAAAGTAAATATAATAATCTATGTTCTTGTGCAAAATGGACAAATAGCCTAAATGTGGATGAAAAAAATTACATTGGGTGTGCCTAAAATTAACCAGGCCAAAAAACGATGGTAAAGTAACTCAACAAACAAGACATAGAGTCAAAAGAAAGCTCTAAACGAAGAAAAACTGCATCCTTGAACCAAGAGTACACTTAGTGATAATGTATTTCAACCGGCACAAAGGACAGCTATGTATATTCTATGTATAATAAAACAAAGGCAGTCATTAAAAAGGTTTCTTTCCAAAGAACAAGCTATGAATGTGAGGGACAATGAGAATGGTGACAAAGGGCAGCCTCTACAATGGAGGCACTTAAGAGAGGGTTTTCATTAGATAACTTCAAAGCCTTACACTTTGCAGCCTATTCATGTCTTCTTAGCGGTGGAGAAGTTACCGTAATGAAGTGGAATTGAAAGGGGATAAAAAGGAGTGAATTTAATTCACCATCAAAAAAAGAAATACAGTATGTATAGTCATTTTTGCACATTAAAAATATTAAGCATAAGCAAGAAAATGAAGAATTGAAGTCAAGGAAGGAATTAAAATACTTAGGATATTTTTGAATATCCACTACATCAATAGATCAACTTTTTGAAGCAGTTAAAACAACCAAAAATATTCCTTGACGTCAAAAAGATTTTTTCCCCGCCACCTAAATTGATTTTATCTGCATGCTAGTGGCTTCATTTGTGTTGACATGTTTGTGTTAGCAAAATCCCACCTAAAACAGCATTAGATGCACAATTAGCCCCCAGGACACGCTAACGTGTTGTGAAGATGATGTCCCTACTTTAAGGTGGGAGTGTAAATCTGCTGTTCAGCCGCTGTATCAGATGCACCTGCATTTAATAAGAAAAAACCCTTGAGGGACAAAATAATATGTGACAGAAATAATCAATGAGCGTATTTTCTACCCAGTAAACAAAAACTCCAACATTTCCACATCTACATTTGTAAATACAAGTAACGTTGGTAATTGGCATTTTTTAGGGCACTGCTTGATGGAAGATCAAGAAGGAATTTTTGACTACCTTAGCACAGTCTATGGAGTCTGATCCTTTGTTATCGGCAAAAATATTTGGATTAGAACCTTTTGATGCCAATTTTGTTTGTGTTTTTTTTATTACTAGACCTATTGGATTTTCAAAAACAAAAAAACCCCCTGAATTTATGAAACCGATGAGAGAGGTGCATCTCACAAATTTCTATTTTGAAAAGGGAAATTGTTGGGTCTAATGTGGAAATCAGAAGACTCACAAAGCAAAACTAGAGCGTGCCACCTGTTTTCTATGAAGACTCACAAAGTGGCCTCTTTTAAAGAACACTAGACCGAGAAGTGAAGGATAAAAGTAAACAGGAGATCAACTTGCTCACACTGTTAGACCTCTTTCACACATTAATGAATAGCGCATGTGTGCTGTCCATGTTGTCCACAGACTGCTCACGTATCCATTGACTTTAATGTGTGTACTCACACATCAGTGGTTCGTGACACCGCGAAAGCATGCCCAATTTTGTCCTCACGCACGTTATAGTCTAAGGCTCTGTGAAAACCACAAGGACAGCACGGATGCCATCCATGTTTTGTCATTGGTTTTCATGGACCATAAGTAGGAGATGGTCTGGAAATAAATTTTAGGCCTAGCAGTGCGTAGAATAAGGATGACACATGGAAGGCAAAAAACGTACCACACACGGATCCTTCATTGACATCATCCCGGATGAACCACTTACCATCTTATCATGGATGACTTCTTGGACATGGATGTGTGAAAGAGGCCTTAGTCTGTCTGCAATGTGATGCGCTCTTGTTCACTTTGGGGTCGCTGCTATACAGATAGGTGTGGGTCCCAGAGGTGGGACCCGCACCTATCTAACACTGGTGGATATCCTAGTGATATGCCACCATTGTCTGAGGTGAGACAACCCCTTTAAGGAGCTAGGACAGGAAGTAGAATACATGGAGTGACTTAAAAAATATTTAAAAAATCCACTCATTTTTCTAATAATAAAAAATACATAGATTAATCACATATAGGTTGTCAAAAAGTTTTTGGAAGTGTCCATTTAAGTAGTAGTTGTTGAAGTAGATGTTACTAGGCATACCTTGCTGGTCCATTTCAAATGACCAACCTCCCAGCTGTCTATTTTTGGCAGGTCATCACTGTCAATAACAAAACCTATGTCACAATGTCATGTCACCTACCCTATTCTCCTTCTCACTGACCTGAATAGTTGGGTTGGGGGGTTGATCATTTTAAGAAGTTCACCTATTCAACTACAATGCCTCCCCATCTGACTATTCTGATGATTTTTTGCGGTCAGTACAACATTTTGAAAATGGCAAAAGTGCTTCTGTGACTTTTAAATTCATTGCCAAAGTTCGGGAAGGCTTTAAAGGGATTATGTCAGTAGGATATGGTCTATAGGGCTTGTAACATCTACTTATTACTCTCCACGATTTATTTCAAAATATACTATTATTACTCGTATCAGTAGTGTAGTTTCTTCAAAAAAATCGCTTGAATTCATAAGCTAATTACTTACTTAAGGAGCCCAAGGGGATGTCTCCTCGGCCGTTGGAGCCCAGCCGCACCGATTATCTTGGAGCCCAACACCGCCCTACTGCTAATTATTCACTCCCCTTGCGCCGTAATCTCAAGCATGTGCCGTGGATACACCAGTGTTCGCCCGTGCGGTGTCCTGGTGCTGGGCTCCAAGATAATCGGTGCGGCTGGGCTCCAATAGCCAGGGAGACAGCCCCTTGGGCTCCTTAAGTAATTAGCATATGAATTAAAGCGATTTTTTGTAGAAACTACAACACTGATACAAGTAATAATAGTATATTTTGAAATAAATCGCGGAGAGTAATAAGTAGATGTTACAAGCTCTATAAACCATATCCTGCTGACAGAATCTCTTTAAAGCTCTGTCACATTGCCAACGTTGGAGTTCTCCTTTAAAGCCAAACACATATTTGTATTATGGAAACCACCAGATGTGAAAAGATGAGGTTACATTAACAATTCAACCCTGGCTTACATAACTCTGTAGACTAACTGCTTATAACCCAGTGACACAACTCTCATCCCTTTTGGCTTGGACTACAGACAGACTTGACATTCAACAGCAACTAATGTATTTACAATTATATGACCTAAATGGGTTATTCTATGATTAATGTAAAAAATTTAAATTATACATAATCTAGAATATTTTTCGTAGGGCCACCCCTTTAAGTTCCACTTATTTCACTTCATATTGTACATCACGAGACAGTCACATGAAAGTTATACATTCCCTTGGAATGTAGCTGATGCTCTACAGAAACTCTTTGCTAGCCCCAGCCTAAGGTATTGAGAGCTAAAAAAAATCTAAACAGAGGGTTACAAAAAATAAGACACTTAGGGCTATGTCCGGCTGCCAACCTGATGTGCTCCTTAACATCTCTATTTCTCGATTTAGCATTCTGTAAATGAAACTTCTAAGACACGGGCCACACGCCAGCAAGCAGTTCTTTGCCAGCCTAAGGAACTCTGAGTTCCAGTCATTGGAAGCTGAATGTCAAAATGAAACAAAGACGTTAGTTTGCTAAACTATAAACTAAGTTAAAGTCATAAATAAAAAGCAAAAACGGAAAAAAGAATTTAGCCCAAATATTTCTAAACCCAATGCGAGATAAGATCAATAATAAAACCAGAGGACAGTTATTAGAGGGGTTGTCTCAAAAGGATGTTATGGAGGGCGGTCCACCACTTGGGTTATGAAATGTATGACCAGAAGTGGCTTCCCAGAGATAACAGCTGATCACCGGCAATCAGAGATCCAGGACCTCTACAAGGACTCTACGTTTGTGATCAATCTCACAATTCAGTTGTCAGGGATAATCTTGGGACTACTGCTGCTGGATGGGACTGTGATAAGATATATTGTGCATGCATGTCCACATACCAACCCAAGTGCCATCACTGTATGACCAGTGGGGTCACACTGATCCTGAGAATAAGGGACTTCATTGCTGGTGTAGAACTCTGTCCCCTTTGTTAAATTGGTGTTACAGATCACTGAGCTGTACAGGATACTGTGGTTGACTTAATTCACTTAAATGGGGTAGTTCCCTGCATAGCGGGTGGTCAAGAGCACCGCTACGTAGAGGAAAACAGTGAAGAGTATTCAGGATAGGTCATCAATATGAGATCAGTGGTGGTCCAACTCCCGGCATCCCCACGATCAGCTAGTTAAGGCAGCATTGCTCCAGATCAAAAAGCACCGCTCCATGTATAGTGTAGTGGCTGTACTTGGAATTGCAGCTGAGACTCATTGACTTGAAAGGGGCTGAGCTGCGCCTAGGTCATGTGACTGATGAGCGTGACGTCACATGGCCTAGGAAGAGGCGTAAGCGCTCACTAAGCACCTCAGGCTCTTCATACAGTTGATCAGTGGCAGTGCCAGAGCGCGGGACTCATATTGATGAGGATAGGTCATCAATATGTAAATCCTGGAGAACCTCTTTAACACATTTGTATGTAAAGTATGTCATTGATCTTATATCCCAGCAAGCATTTCCCATGCAAAAGAAAAGGATTCATTTCAGCACAGAATTGGGGTTGCGTCATCAAGAACAACAGGAATTTTGTCTGATCCCCAGAATCACATCCAGAGAGGTGTGGAGTGGTGGGGGTTGACACAATGGGATATATAATTGGTGCAATTAAAGGGAATAGAACTATAGGGGGCAGGTATTGGTATGTACATAAATTCATGCTAAAAATAAAGCCATTTTCAAAAGCCTTCATCTACTCAGGAAAGTGCCCACCTACCAGGAATTCCTCTTGAAAAGACCCCTCAGACTCAGATTGTGACAGTATGTCACATAACATGTTATTAACTATGAATATGCATGACTGTACTATGAAGACCATACCGGCTGACAGCTCCATCCAGAAATAAATAAAACTAGTTCAGATACAGCAAATATCACAAGAAAGCAGACAGCTATGCGCTGGGTCTTCTGATTCTGCATCCGACACTGTCTTTACTCAATTCAATCCTAGCTAATGACACCACTAGTGTTGTCTTCCAATACCTTCCATTCACAGAAATCCTAACTGGAGTATACTGGCTTTATTAACATAGTCTCATTTGTAAAGAGAAAGTAGTAAACTGAGAGAGAGAGAAGAAGGGACCTGCCATATTTCTAGCCCACCGCTTAATATAAAATGTGTGAAGTCATCACATGGAATCTCGTTGATGCCTTCGCCTGTCCTGACACCATGAAGTCAAGCTGGTCTCAGATATTCCATAATTAAAATGTTGTGAAAATGGGAAAACAATAGCGTCAAAAGTAAAGTAACCCAACCTGCTTGAACTATGTACCTGCAGCATTAACCATTGGGGAATCATCAAGCAGGCCCACAGCCATTGGATTTAGCTGGTAGGAGCTACTGAAAAATATCAAATGTCTAAAAACAGTATTTGTCTGAACCACGTATAAGCCTATGGAAGACCATAAACGGTTAAGGCATAGAATTTGTTTGAAGTTTGGAAGTCCCATCAGAGATCTAGTCTAGACCTCAAGCATTGGACACCTGAAGTTCTCTCACTTGACAGGAAGGATGTCATGGGTTCAATAACAACAACTTTAGTGAAAAATATAGAATATTTATACATGGACCCTTCTCAAAATTAGTAATGGTATAGTGTCATATTTTTACATTGGGTGTTAACGAAGTTGTCTAAGAACCTGAAGTCCAAGGTGTGTGGGAAAAAAAATCCTAGTTCCTGAGGTGCGGCTTTGTCCTCACTGCTTACCGTTCCCTCCTGAATGGAAGTGTGATGTAGTGACTCTCTGCATATCACCACTGGTGGCCAATCAATGGTCCCAAGGCTGATTGAAGTCACCGCTCAACGGTGATATTCGGTAGTACTTCACTGATTCCTGAATCTGATGAAGGGACCCTTTTGGCCCTGTTCGCATTTCAGATAAAAGTGTGATCCTAACTACACCACTTATACCCGTAGCCACCTCAATCTGTAAGACTGTAAGTTGCAGGCTCTTGTGACATCAACACTGGCGTTGCTCAAACAGCCTGGTGACTAGGGTCACACTGCTACTTGTAAAATTGGGTCACCTTGCAAATACTGATCAGTTTTGTATCCTTACGGTAAGGTAACCCATAGAGCAGTGCGAGTAGACTAACAGCATCCACGTGGAATGGCAAATACCAGTGTGCCTACTGAGGAAAATTACCAATATAATTCTTCTAGCCACATGGCAATGACAATAAGATAATCACATAGTAGTGTCACACGGTTGTTACTGCTACTGAAGTGTCCTTGTAAATAATCCAGATATAATGTCCGCAACATAAACTTCTCTTCTCCTTGGTCCTGCAAATTTGAGCAACCAATCAGCAGCCATTTGAACGTAGCTATCTTTTCTTCCGTCAATATCAGCAGTCAGAGGCTGACTCTGCTAAAGTATATTGGGAAGATCTGAACTATGGTCTTTTCTATGAAAGAAGACCTAGGTGACTGTAATCTAGACACTTGATGGCCGTAGTATTGGGTAGCCATATGCTAGATGAAAGAGTCCCTCAAAGTGCATGTGACTTCTGGTCCGCCCTGTAACAGTCTAAAAGATACCATTCAGGTTAAAAAAAATGAAAAAATGCAACCTTAAGCTAAAATACAACCTGCGCTAAAGCTATCCGGCAGGCTGTTCCGGCAGAGGAACAACCTGCTGAGGTTCTCCATATCCAGCCTAGCTGGATAATGCAGTTCACCACCTGACCCCATTGACTAGGACTTTAGCGCATGTCTGAACGTAGCCTTACCCATGTGATATTTTTCTTAGTCAAGTTATTAAATTTGCATAATGAGCAATAAAATAATATTCAAAACCTTTCTTAATTCCACATGGAGCAAAAGTTGGATATGATGGAAAAAAAAAGAACAAAAGTACATTTTCTACTTGATTAATCACCTTGTGAAAGCTGTGATCGTAAAGACTTTGCCCATTCGGTTTCCATATGCTCTGTTGTCATTCATTAAATCTGTGCAGTTTCTAATTTAGACAGTCCTTCAGCACCCAAGTTGTTATTTTTTTTACACTTTCGTACAGTATAAATTAAGCATTTTGCCACCAACACAATATGGTAAAAAAAAAAAACAATGTTGAAGCATTAAAGACAATTATCAACACGGACAGGAATATTCTACCACTCATTTCACAAACATTTAATTTTCTGTGAAAGCAAACACATATGCTTTCTTGGCAAGCAGTGAGGGAAAACAAAATATGGTAGGATCTCATGGATGCAGAAGCCAAACAAGCAAGCAGAATGCAGTGGAGAGCGGAGACAGCTTCCACATCATATGGTTCTTTGTGACCACAAAAATGGACTGAAAGTGAGTAGAGACTGAACTTAAGAGTGCAAAGATCATCACTTGAGCTAAATTGGTGAACGGCAGACAAAACTCTTAGAACACTTAACGCAGCTGAGCAGCCGGGCAACTGGGAGGACAACAACATTCAAGGCAAGGAGGAAAACAGCCGCCTTCTCTTAGCTTGTCCAAGCATGCTTCAATTAATCTTCAAGGATTTACAAGCACTTGACATTGACACCTTTACACAATATCATGCGTGTACACCACAAGGAAGTCATGCTTTACCTCCATGTCAAATTTTAAATCGCATTACACACGTGCCAGAATTTACCACCGCTTCTGGCTGAAATGAGATGATGGAAATCTGTAGGAGGATTCAAGATGTAGACATTGCAGGCTGATGACAAAGTAGTTAAAGGGGTTGTCTGGGTTCAGAGCTGAACCCGGGCATACCCTTAATTTCACCCAGGCAGCCCGCCTGATGTTAGCATCGGAGCATCTCATACTCCAATGCCTTCCCTTGCACTGTGCGATCGCGCAGGGCAAGGGCTCTTTTGTTTACATAATGCACACTGCCGGGCGGAGGCTTCCACCCAGCAGTGTGTTCGGTGACGTCACCAGCTCTGATAGGTTGGCTTTAGCGATGTCCTGGCCGTTTTACTGGCTAAGGCAGCGCTAAAGCCCGCCCATCAGTGACGGTGACATCACCGGGCTCACTGCTGGGTGGAAACCTCCACCTGGCAGATCCCGGTTCGTCACAGAACCCGGGCAAAATGCCTTTGCCCTGCGTGATTTAGTGCAGGGCAAAGGAGAGCATCGGACCATGAGATGCTCCGATGCTCTAGTCAGGCAGGCTGCCTGGGTGAAATTAAGGGTATGTCAGGGTTCAGCTCTGAACCAAGACAACCCCTTTAATGAAGTATTCCGAAAGGTCCACGTAGACAAAAGCCAAAGATGCAAGGTTTTACATGTTCAACCAGCCAATTTAAAATGCACAACCGCAGTATATGCTATGATATGGGAGGCATCCATCTCTGAGACCCCTCCATAACATCAGGTGAAGTGGCTGGAGGCGGTCATGTCTGGATGGACAATTCGTGAAGAGGTAGCTCTCTCCCTTCAAGTTATGGCAGTTTCAGAAATAGCAGAGTCTAGGTGTAAAATTTCTTTTAAAGGGGTTGTCTAAACAACAATACATTTTTAGGAGGTTGCCCTGCTGATATTTCTGGGAGAAACTGCGGCTCAAACTAAATAGGTTTCACCTATCACCGAATGGCCAGAAATGGAGATGCCCTTTCTTAGCAGCTTTCTATGCTGGCTTCATATATGAAGGTTTCAACTGCATGATATCGGTCTCAACACCAATATATTTTTAGAAGGAAGTTGCCCTGCTGATATTTCTGGGGGAAAATGCTGTGTAAGCTAATAGGTAATCATGTAACACAGACATTGCTGAATGGCCTGAAATGGGGGTGCTTTTTCTTAGCTACTTTCTGTGCTGGCTTCAACTACATGATGTCTATGTGCCAGTAAGGAGCTTGAATTTCTGGGTGAATATTTGATTTTTGAAAGATATATTCTCTTTAAGAGAAAGGAAGGTAGTGGGCAATTCATCATGGTCACTATGACAACCCTACTGTTGCGATAGCTAGCTATTGGTCTTCTGGTTAGACCTCCTAGTTGCTACTCTTGCACAGTCATCTCTTGCTCCTGATACTTTTCTGGGGATCAAAAAAAAATATAGTGTTAGTGAAAAGTGTATACCAGTCTGAGAGACTACATAATGCCAAAAAATAAAGATTTACAACCTCTTCCTCCTCCACTATTCATAATCGTTCATCAGCTCTAGTTCATCTCTCTTGGTAACATCCACATGATTTCCAAATTGTTCCAAATCCTAGTTGTGTACTTACATCACTCTTTAACAATTATAGAGAGGCTTATGGAACACAACCTATTACAATTTCAACTAAGCCCTTATTGCAACGTCACCCAAAACCAATGTTCATTTAATTCTGAAGGCCCCAAGGCATACAGTCTTTGCTTTTTGAAGATTATCCAACCTGTTATCCAAGGTATGTGAAATGTTCTCCTCTTGTTTTAATCAACAAATGTCCTTAGGGAACGTGTGGCTTGCCAAGAAGAGGTGTTAAAGAGAGTGCCTGCCATGAGACTCGCATTGTGCCATTATCTCTGCCATCTAAAGTGGCAGGGTGATTAGTAAGAGGAAAGTTATGTTCTCATTGCACCGGCCCTTGCTCTGTCTCAAGAAAACTTTAGCCATAACAATCAGATCGCTTAATAGTGTGTAGGTTCCACAGATGATCAATCAGGTTGAAAAATTTAGAGGCCAAATCAACACCTTGAACTCTTTCATATTCCACAGAATTTTTGCAGTGTGGCAGGGCTCATTATCCTGCTGAAAGAGGTCATTGCTATAAGGGAATATGGATGCCATGAGGGGTGTAGTTGGTCTGCAACAATGATTAGGTAGGTGGTACATGTCAAAGTAACACCCACATGAATGCCAGGACCAAAAAGTTCCCAGCAGAACATTGCTGCTTGTTTTCTTTCCATTTATAATTCATCATGATACCATCTCTTGAACAGTATTTATGGAGCACACTCCAAACAATCTATCCAATTATCCCACAGATGATATAACCCAGTTTTTAAGGGTGGCATTACACTGCCCGATCTTCAGTCAGTCTGAGCGCTGATGGATGATGGATTTAGATGTCTGGTTCATTTTGGCGGTGAGTCACTCCACGGTAGCGTGTCAGTCCGCCCTCGCACACCTTTGTAGCCAACGTTCACCTCTCACATCAATGGCAAGTGGTACTCTGCAGTTGTCACGTCGCTTATTCAGAATAATACCATTTGTCCACACACTTTCACCACAGAAGCACGCGAACAATTCACAAACTGCACAGTTTCAGAAATACTGCCACCCTTGGCCCAAAAGCCATGAATCATCCTTTTTGCAACTCTGATAAATCATCCTTTTATGGAGAGGGATATGTGTGTAGACAGCCTATTACACACCTTATATACCCACCAAGCCAGCTCATGACACATGACTTCCTTCATGAGCTATGCGCTGACAAAGTTGAAAGTAGGAAGTGGTCATAATAATGTGACTTGACCGTGTGTATCTCACCCCACAAAAGGTGCCATTGTACAGAGATATTATTCATTTTTGTCAGTAGTTTTGATGTCATGGCTGATCGGTGTACAATGCTGTGGTCAATAACAGGCATATACATATTTTTTAATTATTTTTTTAACTAATTTATTTTGTCTTTAATTTTAAATTATTTTACATTTTCTGGCCATTATAATTTCATACTAGACCACTGGAGGCCATTTAACAGTACTTTTTTTAACTGCTGATTGCTAATATGCTGTCCCCAGTTACAGGAGGAATACAGCCCCCAGAAGTTTTACAAGGCTGTTGAGCCTCACTGTAGAGCTGATCTGGGAATGCTCAGACCCAGCAGCAGGGGCAGACTGGGAACTTAAAGTGGCTTTCGAAAAAAACAAACAAACTAAAAGTGGCCCCAATGTTACAGGCAGGTTCAAATTGACTGAAGGCGGGCGAATACAAGTAGGCAGGGATAACAAAAATAGGAAAGGCAGCAATACCATAGTGGTGCCATCCCTGCAGAATGAAATATTACAGTGCAAAACATAATTTTGCTAATCTCGCCGCAGGATGGTGATAGAGTTCGGGAGGGTTCCTGATGATTCCACCATTATTTTATACTGAAGGCATCAGATGTACCTGAGGAGCGCTCAGGCAGCCCCCCGGGCATCTGCCCACCAGGACATTTTCCTAGAGGGTCAATGGCCAATCCACCATTGCCCAGCAGCTTGTGCAGATACCCGGCCTCCATTGATCACTTGATCGCTAGGACTGGAGCAGGAAGTGGCATTGCTGCTTCCTGATCTGCATACTCATATGATTTACACCATTAGTAAACCAGAAGCTAAAGATTTACAATTTGGTTTGTTTTTGCCTTTTCAATCTTTACATAGCCCTTACTTGCATGTCGACTTACTTTTACAGTATACAAAAAATAGCACAGTGAAACCTGCGCAGTCAATTTTTTATTTTGCCAAAATTCATATTAGCATATTTTTACCACCGTATAATTGTGGTCAAAGGTTTCTTTTAGAATTCCACAATAGTAACAATAAAAAAAAATAAAAAAAATCAAAAAACCATTTTCTAAAACTTATTAAAAATACGCTGTGGCAGAATAAAAACAGCCCACAATAAACTATTAATGACAGGAAATGTTAATTAATTTCTAATTCTCTTTTCTATTATTTGGATTTCAGGAAGGTTGATTGGACTTGATCCATCACTTTATGGAAAATTAATTATTTCGAATACACGCGCTACTTTATGCAGCCCCCTTTGATTTACATTGAGAAAAAATTCTGCAAAAGTAATTGAGGCAGAAGAGGATACTGGCACCGACTGAACTCAATTTTCATTCCAAACTTCCGCGGAATCCCAAGGCACAACAATATCAGATGCAAGGGGAAAAACAAACAAAAGACAAGTGAAAAGGCAACATGAAGGGGGAATATTACAAGAATCACACAACAAAGGCTCCACAAAAATGTTTTAGTGCCATAGACGGGCATTGAGAGCTCCATTCAGCCAAGGTGAAATAAGATATCATATGGCATCCTGACAACTGATGTCTTCATTTAAATGTAAGAATTTACATTCTAATTAGAAAGAATTTACATCTTAATCAGAGGCAGCTGTATTATCTTGTTACTGTTTTTTTCAAAGATAATGAACTAAAAAAACTGCTGTGCTTCCTCAACCAGAAATTAAACAGCCAGCATGCAGTACGACTTTATAGCTTACCTGCAGGAAAAGCGGTTATTAGTATTTGCAAGGATTAACTCTTTGACACTCGGGTAGTGGTGGAATGTCTTCACTGTCTTAATAGGGCCGTTAGAAGAGGTAGGAATGTTGGGGTAAGACTTCTTGACATGGCTGTATTGGTGCAAGTAACCTTCATCTTTATGGGCATTTATTGTTTAATCATAAGTACGAAGGAAACAACGTCATATGTCCATTGAAAATAAACTCAGAAGGATTGATATGTGGAAGAGTCCATGCATAACAATTTTTGTTGTACAGTGATTGAAATGAACTTTAGCAAAAATGTTGATGTTCCCATCTGAAACGGTGGTTCATACTGTGAGGTTAGGAAAGGGGGGCACCAGGGGTATAGACTTTGTATTTCAGGGGCATGGGGTGCACTGTTTCACAGCCAAGATAATAAGGAGCTAAGGTGGTCTAAGACTTTGGCCCTGGAGGGGAAATGTCTCCAATTTACAGGGCAAAGGGCTCAGGCGCTTAGAAGAGGTAGGGCAAGAAATGGGGTGGTTTAGAGGGAACAATTTGGGGGCAATCTAAGCATCAACTACAATTAGTCATACATAGTGGATATGTGACCAAAAGTTGGGTGTTTAGGGATTTTGCGTGTAATGTTTGCGGTTCAGGTGGGGCAAGAGGGGGGCAGCGGAGGCCATGGGGAATAAGCGCTTTCATTGTGGCAAAGGGGTTAGGTTAAGAAATTGGCATGGGGGGGTGCTGTTTCAGTTTTCGCCTCAGGCAGCAGAAAGGCTAGGTGCACCCCTGTATCTCAGGATGACTGCTAATGACCAAAGCTTTATTTCCTAAAGGTTAGACCAAAGAATCAGCTGATTGATACAGATATGACTTACGGCACTCCTTCTACCAAGTGTTACCACTGGTGGAAGTATTGCTGGGCTGTATCATTTTCCAAGTGCTTGGAAGACTATGAAGTGCATGGGCGAACAAGCCCACTGGTGTGGGAGCTATTCTTAACAGGTCGCCACTCTGGTTTGTGAAAAGGGTGCAGAGTGATGTCCATTTGCCCTAACAGGACATATGCACAGCAGATAACCTTATGAAACATCCCTTTAAAAGGTCCCAATAGCTCAGTTCACTTTACATCACTAAAGAAGACCCTTTTGGTCAACAAACTATAAATATGAAGTTTAGTTTTCTTGGTGTTGTTGTCTGTCCGTATTTCCTACTAGGGCATGTCAATATCACAAAGGCGAGTGTATAGCCAGGCAAGAGTAGAGAGCTGCTGAGCTAGTCCCATATGTAAATCAATTGTATAAAAATAGTCAAAACCCAAAGAAGTCCTATAGGGCTTAAAAGGGATTTCCTGGGATTTACATAGTGATGGCCTATCCTCAGGATAGGTCATCAATATCAGTTTAGTGGGGTCTGACTCCCGCCAATCAGCTGTACAAATAGGCAGTGGCACACCTTGAGCCCTTAGGCCTCTTCTTAGGCCAAGTGAGGTCACTTTCATTGGTCACATGACCTAGACGCAGCTCAGTCTCATTCAGGTGAGCTGATCTCAAATTTGATGACCTATCTTGAGGATAGGTCATCAATATTTAAATCCTGGAGAACCCCTTTAAAAGCAATGAAAAATGAGAAAAGAAATCATCCATTCTGCATCATTTAAAAAGGGCAAAAACATATTGTTGAATTTATTAGATTTTTTGTGCTGTTTCTAGTTGTTATATTCTACATTTCCATACATTAGAAATCCATTGTACCAGCTGACGCAGAGCTCCCCAGCAGCACGGTCAAGAAAACTTACACAAGTGCATGACAAGCAAACTCCCTAAAAAAAAAAAATGCTGAATTGCTCTTAAATTATGCACATTATTTTTTTAAGTAATTGAAGATCAGTTTTAAAATACAGTAAGTTTATTGTTTTCTTGGCTTTTTTTTCGCTAAATAACCAATCCTTTCATTGTCTATGTAACACAATGTACTAGCAGAAGTGACAGTTTTAAGAAAAGATAGCCATTGCAATTTCATTAATTATTGTGTGCTGTAGGACTCAAGTTTTGTCTGCTGTAATTTTGCTTGTCAGAATAAAATAAACGCGCTATCTCAAAATAATGTATTCTATCTCGCAGCTGCCATCTTGGGCAAGTATGATATTTATCAAACCGCTTGTTGCCGAAGAGCCGCCGCAGGCACAGCCAGGGCAATATATATCTTCATTGTATAGCTATAGCCATTCCCAAAAAGTAATAAATAATACTTACATAGATTTTCAAAATAAAAGGGTAAGTAGGAGAAAAGACAAAAAGTTGGGATTCTGTCTAGAGCAACAGGACAGAAGTTCAATGTATACAAACCCGTTGGCGTGAAAAACCATGAGATGAGGCCTTTAGGCACACAGACAAAATTGTCACATATATCCTGGCATAACTGATACCCGTTTGTTCGGGTAGGAGATGATAGACAGCATAGGCCGAGTGCAGCTATTTTCCACTGCATTAAACAGCATGAGCAATATTATGGAATCCGACTAGATGGGTAGGTTATTTGGAACCAGACTGCAAAGTCAGAAACACGGTATATTGCTAACTCGAGGGCTCCATAGTGAAGGCAATAGCTTTTTGAGCAAATATTTCAAAAAATACGTCTTTATGGATTATTATAAGGATTATCAAATCTAAAAACAACCCATTCAATTTTGTAATGGTCATCCTGGCGGAAGGACCATTTTTGGGTGACTTCTACTTCATTGGAAGAGAACGGATATGAACGTGTCAAGTCTAGAAGCCTAGATAGGTGAGAGAGAACCATTTGACCAGCAGATTGTTGTCTGGGTATTCGATTCTTAGGCCGGCCGCACACCCTACCACATCTGGGGAAAACTTAACATAATTTGAACCCCACACACAACTGAGTAAAGTCTCCTAATTTTGGGACTTGTCCTAAATTGCAGCGACACTACCAAATTCAACCAGTTCGACATTTGGGTAATGTTTTTGCCACAAAGCTCCTGACTTTTGCCCAACCTAATTAGCACATTCACTGGATTTCTAGGTGATGTTTTAGCAACCAATAAAATGTCTTGGCATAAACACATGAAGGACGTTAGGCCGAAAACGTTTACACCTGTGTCTGTCCGCAAGTAAAATAAAAGAGCCATTTTCATTCCAAGCATAACAAACCTGTGGTTGCTGTTATCCTTTATACTATCACGTCAGGGATGGGAACCCTATAACAGCACAATCTTAACAGAGTGCACCAAAGCATCGTATTGGCATAAACACCGCCACGTAATATTAAAAAACAAAAATAGGAGCTTTCACAGGTTGCTTTTTACTGATAGTGAGATGGTAACGTACCAGGAACCTAATCTTCTTTCAAATACTGGTTTTAAAGAGTGCCTAGAAATGTCTAGCACAGGCATCCCCAAACTGCGGCCCTCCAGGTGTTGCAAAACTACAACTCCCAGCATGCCCAGACGGCCTGCAGCTATTAGCCTACAGCAGGGCATGGTGGGAGTTGTAGTTTTACAACAGCTGGAGGGCCGCAGTTTGGGGATGCCTGGTCTAGCACATCATTTTCATCAATGATGGTCTAGACCATCCACCAACTCATAGAAATGTGTAAGGATCCTTATATATACAAGTGACCACAGCCTAAAGACTAAAACTATGTGTAGAAAAACTTGGCGATAATGAATTCTTCCACAGGTTGTATAAAGAGTTACTGGACTGAAGGAAATCGGAAAAGTTGTCTAGACAAGGCTTGTGTAATCCAGTCTAAAGGATGGCTATCTATAAATTTTTGCTAGAAACGGTAAAGGAACAAGCTTAAAGGGGGTTGTGTCATCTGAGACAATGATGGCATATCGCTAGGATATGCAACAAGTGTCAGATAGGTGCGGGTATCCAGAACAGGCCCCCAAAGTGAATGGGAGAACACCACACATATGTAGCATGCTCTCCATTCAGTTCCAAAAATAGCTGAGCAAACCACCTATCCATTGACCTCTATAGGACTGCCGGAAATAGCCATCGCTTGGCTATATTTGGAACTCCCATAAAAGTGAATAGACAGCACACCGAGCTTGCGCGGTTTGCTCCTCCTCACCTCGTTCCCAGAGCTGGGACCAGCAACTATCCGATATTTGTGCCATATTCTAGCGATATGCCACCTATGTCTCAGATGAGACAACCCCTTCAAAGCATAACTTCCGTTGTTACATAACTCTCCGTTGATGAAAGATTTGCATGACAGCATAAAATAAAGAACATGTAGAATCATCAAACTTTTAAAATAGCCTTATTTTATAATTATAGTTAACCCCATGATGGAATAATCCAATACACCACCACAAACATCTGTTATGTTGGAAGGAACTCAGTTGGAACACAATTGTATACACCTACCATCTGAAACGTGGATGAAGGTGTGGAACAGACAATCTTTTAGAACACTTTTGGGATTGTCCCATGTTTAGACCTTTTGATCCTGATTTATTAAGATGGGTGTGTGCTATGCTCATTTTGACACAGGCACAGGCATAGTAACATAGTTTATAAGGCTGAAAAAAGACATCTGTCCATTCAGTTTGGCCTGTTATCCTGCAAGTTGATCCAAAGGAAGGCAATAAACCCCTGTGAGGTAGAAGCCAATTTTCCCCACATTAGGGGAAAAAAAATTCCTTCCCGACTCCAATCAGGCATCAGAATAACTCCCTGGATCAATGACCCCTCTCTAGTAACTATAACCTGTAATAATACATGCCTCCTCCAGGAGTCTGTGTACCAAAATGAATATTTCAGTTATTATTTACTCTAGTTTCTAGTATTTTTTACATTTATGACTTTTCTAGCAGGCAGATTATAAAAGTTAGGTGGGAGTCCGAACTCTGAGAATGAGTGATCCTAAATTCCTGTTCTTGACTGTTTCTCACCCTCCCTGTTTACCTCTACAGAGAGGCAAGAAGCATGGTCTCCAGCCATGAATGGAGATTTAATCCCCCTTGTTGTCGCCAACTTTTTGGTTTAGAGGTTGGACCCTCACTCAACTCACTGATTGACACGGACAACCCTTTTAACGTTTGAAGAAAAGTCGTTTTTTTTTAGGGTATAAGACCATCAGCCCATCAAAGCATGTACATTATGAAGGCGGCACGGTACTTCACGAGATAGACATGACCCTACAGCTTGTCTTCTCACACAGCTGTAGGGAGCCATGTTTGAAGGCACAAATAATGACGCCTCTCAGCCTGTCTTGTGTTTTCTTGTGTGTTTGTTCAACTCGTAATTATTCCGAAAAATAAACAGTGGTTTGTAACACAAGGCTAAAGTAACCATTGATATAATGGGCGAGTGTGACAAAGTGAAGGGTTTCGAGTCATTTAATAATAATACAGAGAAAAAAAACAAAAAAACAATGATGTAGTGGAAGGCGAGCACTAAATCACTTTCTAAACACCAATGTAATTTACATTTCACTTTAGAACTCATCCTCACAACATTCGTCTACACAAATGCCACCAGCTAAATGAGGCATAATTTGTGAAACGGATACCTTTCATCACAACCTCTAGCGGGAAAGGTCATTAGATATAGGATATCTAAGTGAACAGCTTATCCCTGCTTCATTACTGATAATTAAGGCAAGTAATATTTTCTTGACAGTAATGTGTCCAATATGCGATACCAGCTACTTTGCATAAAAGAAGCATCAGTAATACTGCCGATAAAAAAAATTAAGTAGCTACGTAACAAGGGTTCATTATTTTTTTTCTGCAATTTCCTTAAAGAATTAGCTGGTATAAAAAGCATAATGACTATATTATGAGTTCCACTTAAATGCACTGATTAAGGCCACTAATACAACTGGCACCAAGGGTGTTTATAACCAGCGTATCCTCGCTAGGCCCTGTGCTAAACCTTTCGTCACTTGGTAAGTGAGCCGTAATAAGATTAGTCACAATAATAAACTAGTGTTATGCTAGTTAGAACATATTGCCAATACTCCTGTCTTCCAGGGCTCAGCCAAAAATGGTGGCGTGTCTTCCTGTCCTTAAAGCCTCTGTGACCATTTGTGTATGATCTAACCAGAGATACATGTATGGTGAAACCCAATGGCAACTGTACATGTGCTCCTCACCCACCATATGATTCCAGATGACGCATGCTTGAATATACTGTATGTTCCCTCTATAAGACGCACCTAGGTTTTAGAGGAAGAAAATAAGAAATAAAATATTTTATCAGACCCTCAATCTTCATCAGACCACCACAAATCTTCATCAAACCACCAATCTTCATCAAACCACCAATCTTCATCAGACCACCAATCTTCATCAAACCACCAATCTTCATCAAACCACCAATCTTCATCAAACCACCAATCTTCATCAGACTCCCAATCTTCATCAGACTTCAGATCAGCTTCCCCCCTAGTCTCCATCAGACCCGCAATCTTTAGCAGACCTCAGGAGATCCAGCATGCTCGTCCTGCAGTGCTGCACTGTGACCTGATATCATATAGCATCAGGACACAGCACAGAGCGGAGCCAAGCAGAAGACCTGGGAGCAATAAATAATACCAGGCCTAGTATTGCTACACTTACAATGGAGGCGCTCATTATTCGAGTTATAAGACGTACTGCCATTTTCTGATACTTTTTTTGGGGGGTCTTATAGAGCAAAAAACACGGTACCTCAAGATTTATGAACAGACCATAGTATATTTGAATGTAGGCCCACAGGAGAATTCTCTGATCATTCATTGGGATAGTCCAACTGTAACAAAGAACTAGGAACTGATGTAAAACTTCCTGAGGACTTTCATAATCTGCGTAACTACCCATGAGATTATTATGTGGGTAAGGCTGGCCCTACATATTAGTTAAATGTTGGATAGACCCAACAGACTTGGCAGACTGTCTACTGTGTATGGGTGCCTCTTCACTCTACCCAAGCAATAGATGTTTGGGGAAATATTCATCGGGCATGTAGACTTACCTTTGTAGCAGCAGCTTATTCCTCTCTTTTCATTGGATGAATAACTGAAGGACTACCTTTACACAGCTTACAGACTGCATCATGTTCATTGGATCTTTTTATTTATTTTATGCACGTATGTGGTGCCGCAGCACTTTTCAGATATTAGCATCAAGTTATCCCCCATGGGGCTCACAATCTAAGTTCCCTATCAGTATGTCTTTGGAGTTTGGGAGGAAACCCACGCAAATATGGGGAGAACATACAAACTCCATGCAGGTGTTGTCCTTGGTAGGATTCAAACCTTGGACCCCAGTGCTGAGTCACCGTGCTGCCCTAAATCATAAAAGTGATAATCTAACATACTAGGCCTCTGGTAGTTTTTAAAAACTGTGAACAATGGGAAGTCCTGAATCTTCAACATACGAGGAACCACATTGTAGGTCGTACACAATCTACATATCTGTCTTAAGATGATGTTCAGAGCTCCCGTATGGCTACTTACCAATTTCTATACCATGGTGAAGGTAACAATAAGGCTACATGCACATGACTGTATGTATTTTGCGGTCTGCAAACCACAAATCCACAAAATATGAATACAGGCTGTGTGCATGTGTAGTACCCCAGATCGTGGGGTGTTTAATAAGATTATTGTAATGTTATACCTTATTTCTACTGTGTGCTCCAGTTGAGGTATGGTTGGCAGGACCAGGGCTAATCACTCTGTTCCTCCCCTCTTGGTAGAAGTGGGCCAGTCCTACTATATGCCAGGAGGGGGGTTCCTGAGAGATAGTGAAGGAGATAAGAAGCACAGGCTCGAGCACTTTTTCCTAGAGCTTGTTACTTCATTCTCCTGTGAGATGATCAGTCTAGAGAGATCATCAGAGCCAAGACAGCTTTAGTGTGCTTAGAAAGCAGAGTGATCAGTGGAATCACGGCTGTACAGACCCTGCTGCAGGTGAGGGACTACAGCTCAGACACCTATCACCTAGACCTCTTCTAGGTCAGTCAAATAGCAATCCTTTATCACATCGTGGATAACTATATCCACAAGTGCCTGCTAGTGATATTTAATTGCCACACATACCTCCTCATCTGGTGCCAGAAACTGCACTTTGTATTTACTGCTGCTGTATGTGCCGCACGTAAAGAGAGCCTGTTATACTTCTACCTCTGGCCTCATTCTTCAAACTACCTTTCGATTCCCCAGGAGCAACGGCCTGAGGGAGTACACCGTGACCCAACACCTAATCAGAGCCACTACCGATCCTCTGCACCCGGTCCTCAGTGACTCGCTGAGTATGCCGGATTTTTCTAGGGAGCAATAGTAGAAATGCCAATTTGTGTCTTCTATAATCTGCAAGACTGACACACGGATAGGGACTGCACACAGATGACATCCACGTGCTGATTTTTTTTGCAGCCCCGTAGAAATTAATGGGTCCGTTTGTGATATGCAAAGAATGTGGATTGGACGTGGAAGAAAAATACGGCTGTGTGTATGAGGCCTAAAAGGAGTACCTGTGGAAAAACATAATGCACCTACATCTTAATAAAAAAAATGTCACAACAGCAATCACTGCGTGAACATTTCCAGTTTCGACTGGTACTGCTGACAGTTGTAGCCTATTGTGCACCACGTGGTAAAAGTTGCTTTTTTTGTAGTTTAAGCACAAACATAGTGATTAAATTAAAGAATTAATTATGAGATCTGTACGATCTTACTTAATAATAAATGCATGTTGGAACTATATGCATTGTGGAAACGTCAATCAAAGATACAGTAGAATTACCAGACTGACATTAAAGTCACAATACCATCTTTGTGGCATCGTATAGATGGTTGTACATTGTGCCTGACTGACAGGTGAACAATGCCGTGGTGAAAGGAAGCCATTTAGTGCCACGTATTAGAAGAAGCAATTATTAATTGTCTGAGTGGATGGTGCGTTCGGCTGGGGGTTTTGTAAACTTTATGAATGCCTATGGTGGGGTTGTAGCAATTATTAGTTCAGGGGCTCCTGTGAGATCGAGGCCTTCAAAGGCAATGTAGAAATGGTTTACAAGGCAGGTATATGAAGCCTGACAATATAATCTAGTGAAAAGCATCATTAAAACATGCCACTGATTAACATATCATGCCTTACACAGCCTGTAATTAGAGAAGTGGGAAGATCTGGAAAAATCTCTCTATACACATGAGCACCATTGATGACTGCAAATGAAGAAGAATGATTAGATCTGAAATCCCAAAATATACCATAAAAAGACTAAAATGATATATTAATATTATAGAATAATTATAGAATATGATCATCAATCTTTGGTAGAAAACTTCTGGCCAGGGAAAAATACATTATTATTAAAGGGGGTGTCTACAACGAAAATATAATAATTTCCCAATTACAGTGGTTCCTCAAGTTACAATATTAATTGGTTCCAGGACGACCATTGTATATTGAAACCATTGTAAGTTGAGTAATCAGTTACAAAGCCCCAAAATGTCATCCAAGATAAGAGAAAATTAAGATTTAAGAAAAATAAGCAGATAACTAAGACAGATACAACAAGTCCTTACATATAACAGTCAGGAATATCTGATAACTAGTAACTAATCCAGATATTTTACCAGAGAAGTGACCTTGATTGGTTGGAGACATTGTATGTTGAGTCTGGTGTTAACTTACGATGGGTCAGAAAAGACCATTGTATGCTGGAAATATTGCACCTTGAGGCCATTGTATCTTGAGGGATCACTGTATACTTACTTTCCAAACTTTCTATGTACATAGCCTTTTAGTGGTACTATTTCTGTAATATCCCTGAGGGTCTACAGGGTCTTAGAGGCTTTTATTTATGGTGATCTAAGGATTAAAGGGGTTGTCCAGTGGGTTGTTATTAATGGTCTATCCTCAGGATAGGTCATCAGTATCAGATCGTTATTTACAGGCGTTGTTTCTCTATGGGAAACAAAATGGGCGCGCCATAGGGTAATATTGTAAGCAGGGTGGCAGCTATCTGTACCTGATGAAGGGGGTCATAACCCCCGAAACGCATTGTACTATCTGCTAATACACATTTGAACCTCGGTCTGACATCTACTGGCGGGTTCCTTTGCGCCGTTGGATCTCCTTCTCCTGTGTTTCTGGATCAATATCAGATCGGCAGGGATCAGGACTCTCAGCAGCCCCGCCTATCAGTTGTAGGAAAAGGTAGCGGTGCTTGTGCGAGCGTGCTTCTGCTTCAAATTTACCTGTGAGTCTTCACACAGTGTAATTACAACTGCAGGTCCCATTGAAGTGGAAGCAGTTGTAAGTATACTTCACCAACACTGCAAGGAAGAAGGTGCAGAGGCAGTTTTGAAGAGGAAGCGGTGGGGGGTGCCTGGAGTAGGACCACCGCAGATTTGATATTGATGATCTATCCTGTGGAATGCAGCAGAATTGTGAATGCAGCTCTTAATGGAAAACTATGCGAGGAACTGCATAAAGCACAATATACAGAGCAGCTAGCATATGACGTAGCGAAATGACTGCAACATAAACCACGTGACGCAATAACCACATAAACAATCAGGCTTTTTTATCAAGCGTATCACAGCACCAAGGAAATACGTAGTAAATACATACGTCTGGATGCAGGTCAAACACAAGTAAAAGATCATAGCAACAAAGACTACAGAACAGCAGCGGGAGAAAACTTTGCCATATAAACAGCTCTGTTCTGGGATTATATGTTGGAAAACTACTGGACTGAGATGATCACAGACTTGCGAAGGCAATGCTATAATTCCTGCCATCTATAGATGTTATACCTTTAAATACATACGTAGGTTGCAGCTGGACACAGTGTCGGCTTTTATTGTTCTGATTTAGCATGTCGCGTTGCCTTCTTACCTCAATATTAAGTAAAGTGACACCTAAATTACAGATAGAGACTGTACACAGCTGAAGCCACCAGTAATACCAAAGTTGCAATTAGACAGCAGGAGATACTTTTAAGGGCTGCACTTACTTTGTACTTAAGGAGTGAGAGGAACCATGAGAGGATATGGATATTTGTCACCAGCGTCTTAAAAACCAATGAGCAATGCTATTTATACTGTAATCTCAGCTCGATTGCCTCAAATTACCCTTTTTTTTAAGGAAATTGTGCCCCATATTGCCAAGTTCCATTTTTGCTATTTTATTTTTTGTGCATTTGTGTATTATTACACCAGGTGAAACTTAGCCTTTCTTGATGGAGATAGGATTTATTATACGCACAGATTTTTTTTAATAAGAAGAAAAAATGAAATTACAAAAAATTAGAAATGGGGAAGATTACTATATGGACGAAGATAAAGCTGTCGCTGAGCATTTGAATACCTCTGTTCAGCATTTTCAGAAGGTGGCACTGACAATTGTGTTTCAGCTCGGCATTACCTCCAGTTGTAAGGGTTCTGCTCCATAGAACACTGTGGCTTGCAATGTGATGAGACACTGTGGTTGGCACAGCCAGGGGGCACGGTAGTTGGCAATGTGATGCGGAACCGTGGCTGGAATAGTCAGGGGGCATTATTACTGCAAATGTGATCAGGTACTGTGGATGGCAATGTGATGGGGCACTCTGGCTGGCATAGTCAGTGGTCGCTGTGGCTGGAAAAGTCAGGGGGCATTATGGTTGCTAATGTGATCAGGAACTGTAGCTGGCAATGTGGTGGGCCCTGTGGCTGGCATAGTCAGGGGACATTATGCATGGCAATGTGATGAGGCACTGTGGCTGGAATAGTCAGGGAGCACTGTGGCTGGCAAAGTTACAAGGCATTGGCTTTTGTTGTGTATATATCAACTGTATATCACCCATAGGATATGTACAATAAAAATGGCATTTTCTATTCTTATGCTTCTAATTGTTGGTGCGTCTTATGGTCCGATGCATCTTATAGTCTGACAAATACAGTACACATATGCCACGTGTGCAAGCAGACACTGAATTGCCAAGTGTAATATGTTCTAAAAACTTGATTTCCTTCCACATCAAAATGCCAAAGATCACGTGGACAATGGCAATCACTTCTAACTATGGAGTCAGAAGAAGGACTTACCCAGGTCTATGATGAACACTAGCAAAACAAAGAATTTTTTTGAGACAGCCATATTGCTCCAACAACAATGCCATTGTCCAAAAAAGTCACAACAGCAATAAACCTACCTAACACGCTGAGTACCTGTCCATGATGGTTCGATGAGCTGACAATTCATCTACGAGTTCTACTCATGTCCGCAGGTACTTAGTGGGAGTATCCCATGATAAATGTGAAAAAAATAATGAAAATCAGACATCATATAGTACGTGACAATCTCTTTCTAACAAAGCTAGAACCAGCCCTGTATCTCACATGGATCCAGAGATCTCCCCTTTCATTGCTCTGCTATAGTTATTTTGAGCTGGCAGCTCAGTGGGTGTGTCCTTTCTTCTGCAGCTCTCTCCCTATCACAGCCCTAGGAGTGTGTTCTTTCTGCTGTAGCGCTCCCTATCCCAAATCAGGAGGTGTGTTCTTTTTGCTGGAGCTCTCTTCCTCTCACAGCTCAGGGGGCCTGTCCTTTCTGCTTCAGCTCTCTCCCTATCACAGCTCAGGGGTATGTCCTTTCTCCTGCAGCTTTCTCCCTATCAAAGCTCAGGGGTCATGTCCTTTCTTCTGCAGCTCTCTCCCTGTACCTATCATACTTTATTACAGTAGATATGGCTGCTGACAGTTGAAGGACTGAACTGAGCATGTGTGACCACCACAGTGAGGTGGACAGAGAGAAATAAGGAAAAATCACAAACAGCAGGTGATGCCAGACAAATACATTTTACTGGCTATACTAAATTTTTATTTACATGCAATTACACAAGTATGCTGATCTGGGTGCTGGTTTGAAAAATGGAATATTTTTTCTGCGGGACACCCTCTTTAATATTGATATGAGTCACCAATGGGCTGCTAACTCCTGATGATAGAACTGACTCAAGTTCTTCACAATACCTATGTACTGAATTACAAGAATTCAGATTGTAATCCTCAATCAACAGCAATTATTCCATTACAAATATATAAACTCAATACTTTTATACTAATGTTGATTGTACAAGATGATGACAATATTTCTTAAGTATACAAAAGTACTTAAAAGTAATTTTAAAAGAATTTGTGATTGACAAAGACAAGTTGTCTCAAGTCATTTTCCCTCTGCTCGTAATATTTCAAAGGTCTAGTCACAAATGAATAGACTAGCCGGCACCTCGCATGATACAATGACTGGTAAATGTTGGAAAGATAATGAGTCTTCCAATAGGGTAGAACATACTGCTGTACGTGTGTCCTGCGCGGCGCGCACACAATTCACTGGCAAGTAGCTGACCCCAGATCAAACCCATTCTTTACTTGTCTGCTTAAATTATGGGTTAGAACTTAATAAATAATAAAACTTTACATACACGTGACCTCTCTTACATCACATGCTAACTTCACTAGACCTCAATCAAACCTTTTATTGTAGAAGATTAGAAAGTCAATTCTAAGCTACAGGTGTTGATTGTGTAAATGGTGATTACATGGGTTCTGCGGTATTACTTAACTTAATAATATAGTCAATGCTGAGACTTAAAGGGGTATTCCAAGAATTTAATGTTTAGGACCCATCCTCAGGATAGGCTAACAATATCTCATCAGTCATCAGCTGTTCCAGAGCAGCTCCGGTGCCGACTTCCATTCACTTCAATGGGTTCCGTCCTGCAGTCACCAGCTCTGTCCACCTATCAATATTAAAATCCTGGAATATCCCTTTAAAATGGTTGTCGGACCCCTAACCGAAAATGAATGAAAGACTGGAATGTGTTTAAAATAAAGATAAAACACCCAATCACCTCTTGCAAGTAGCCTATGCCAGGGGTCCCATCCTGGTTGCTTCTGGTCAGGGGTGGACTGGAAACTTTGACACCTTTGAGCAACAGTGAGCAAGTCTGAGATCAAGTTATAGAAGGTGAACTACCAAATTTTTTGCTCTGTAAGGCTACTTTCACACTAGCGTTTTTAAATTCCGGTATTGAGTTCCGTCATAGGGGCTCAATACCGGAAAAAAACGCTTCAGTTTTGTCCCCATTCATTGTCCATGGGGACAAAACTGAACTGAAGACAACGGAGGCTCCTGAAAGCATTCCGTTCCATCTTCAGACCGGAGAACAAACCGCAACATGCTGCGGTTTTCTCTCCGGTCCAGGCATCCGCACCAAGACGGATCCGGAATGACCCCCAATGCAAGTCAATGGGGACGGATGCATTTGGTGTGACACACCAGTAATCCGGATCTGTCCTCCATTGACTTGCAATAGGGGGTCATTCCGGATCCAGCTACAGAGATACAGAAATACATACAGACATACATACATACTCACACATACACACAAACACATACATACTTACATACTCCAGCCAGGGACGCCGGCAGCATGTCTTCACGCGCCTCCTGCGCATAGCTATGACGTTTCCCCACTGCGCCCAGCAGAGGGCGCTGTGGGGAATCGTCATCACTGCGCGCAGAAGGCGCGTGAAGACGTGCTGCCGGCGTCCCTGGCTGGAGTATGTAAGTATGTATGTGTAGGTGTGTGTGTGTATGTATGTATGTATGTTTGTCTGTGTCTTGTCCCAATGTCTGTGTCAACATGTGTGGGGCCGGACCGCTGCTCCGGCTCCACACATGTATCAGCGGTAGTACGGATCCGTCGGCACCCTTTAGGTGCCGGATCCATGCTGCCGCTAGTGTGAAAGAGGCCTAAGACACACGGACAGGGATCAGCAACCTTCGACACTTCAGCTGTGATTAAACTACGACTCCCAGTATGCAAACTTCCTTGGTTGTTCGCAGAACTCCCACAGACGTAAATGGATCATGCTGGGAGTTGTAGTTTCACAACAGCTGGCGTGCCGAAGGTTGCTCAACCCTGACCTAGTATATAGAGGAGGAAAATAAGACCAAAATATTTTTCATCAGACATCAGATCAGACCCCTGTTCCTCATCAGAACCCCAAGATCCATTAGACCTCAGATCAGACCCCATTAGACCACCTATATACTTCAGAACTCAGATAAGACCCATAATATCCATCAGACCTCAGATAAGACCCCCACTAGACCCACAAGATCCACTGGATCAAAAAATCAGACCCACAAAGTTTTATCAGACCTCAAATCAGACAAAAATAAAAAAATGCATTTACCTCTCCTGCTCTAGATGGCACCGCCATTCTGCAGTCCCAGCTGTCTCTCCTGCACTAAACTCTCTTTGGTTGCCTTCCGTTTGCTTTGTGCACTGTGACGTGACGTTCCACAGTTTTAGGTCATAGGGCATGCCTATGTGCACAACATCCTGATGCGGTAGGAAGTCAGGACACACACAGCGTGGTGCCCAGAAGAAGACCAGGGAGCGGTGAGTACAGACAGTTTTAGGGGTTTCTACTTTTTTTAACCATTACTTTAAAGACTACCTTCATTTTTTCAGGTGGTCTGTGGCGGGAACCAAAAATAATCAGTCTATTTAGTTAACAATATTCACTAAAGGGTATCTCTAGGGTTCCAGAACACACTAGAAAGATGCTTTATTTCGAAGGCTTCTCACTCCAGCCTTATGCTTGTCTGTCTCAGTAGAGCAGCAGACAGAGACTCACATTTATAATTCCACTTCTGTTTTCCCAGTCTGCCATGTCTCATGTCCTAGATTCTGTTGTATTAGAAGGCTCTTCTCTTCAGGTCAGCCTGCAGGCTCAATTTAGTTATTTTGAGACAAAAAAAAAAAACTAAAACTGGCCCTGAGCGTCGTTACATTCTAGAATCCTGTCTTTCTGTTGCAGCAGCTGATGAAATTATCCTTAGAAATCACATTTTCCTCTGATTTGTGCTATATCCAAATCATGTAACCAGACCTACAGGTACTGTACTGTAGGTACAGGTACTGTAGATGCTTGCTCGACAACTTCTGATTCTCCAGTTGTGGTCACAGCAGACTAAAAGACTTTCACTATTGTCTCGAAGGCAAAATATCTATGCAAGTCATTAAAGGGGTTTTCCGGGATTTTATTACTGATGACCTATCCTCAGGATAGTTCATCAGTATCTGGTCGGTGGGGGTCCGACACCCGGGAACCCTGCCGATCAGCTGTTTGAGAAGGCACCGGTGCTCCTGTAAGTGCCGCGGCCTTCTCTTAGCTTTTTCTAGGCCAGTGACGTCACGTTCATCAGTCACGTGGCCTAGGAGCAGCTCAGCCCCATTCAAGTGAATGGGGCTGAGCGCGATACCAAGCACAGCTGCTGTACAATGTGCTTGGTAAGCTGCGAGAAGGTAGCGGCACTCACAGGAGCGCCCGTACCTTCTCAAACAGCTGATTGGCGGGGGTCCCGGGTGTCAGACCCCCACGATCAGATACTGATGACCTATCCTGAGGTATAAAACCCCTTTAAGGCTTCCCACACGCCAGTCTTGATCCCATGTGCGTTGGAGCAAGGTGCGCCTAATTGATGAGGAGCCAGATGCCTCTTAATAAATTAGATGGGTCTCTTCCTCTCCATGCGCCAGAAACAGCAAGGGGCTAGCATAGACGTGAGCTACAAGTTACACCAATTTCTGGTGCAAGTTATAGTAAATCCGGTGGGCTGCTATTGGCTTCGCTCTTCCACTAGGCCCTGCTTCCTTTTAATACCACTTTATAAAGCTCAAAAAGTCGCAAATTATGGAACAAATATGGCGTGCAAAAATAATTTGCAAATTTTTATGCCACAATAGTCACGTAAAAGGTTTAATGAAAGTCCTTCCCTGTATTCTGAAGGGGCTTTTGGCCTTATGCACTGGGAAAGTGACCGGGACATCTGCCAAATGTCTCCGTAAGCCCCAATTCACCGAATGGATGTTCTTCTGGACTCTGTTGGCCTGGTATACTTTGGTAAAACTTCTTTCCCTGCTGCCTTTTTAACACGGGAGCCTATGGGTGATGGGTAAAACTTTATGCCCATACTGTATGGTGGCATCCATCAGGGGCACGTATCGGGGAAAAAATTAAAATTGCACATAATGTAAACGCACAAGACTTCAGTGACTTCTGCATAATAAGGTCTACCTCCAGGTGAAGACTAAATTTCTACATTTAACGAAGAACATTACATTTGAAGGCTAACGTAAAGCAAAGCATGAGATTAAGCGTTTGATATGAAAACCCCCCCGTGAAAATATAATGGTACTATAATAACCTTTTAAAAGTTACACTTATTACAATTTATGGAATAAAATGTTGATGGTGATAAAAATACCTGCAGTCAAATCTGACTTTTAAATGGAGTTTAGCTTTAAAGTTTTAGTATATTTTAAGAAAACCAGACAATTAATAACCTTTTAACATCACATTCAGAAAATTCTGGTCTCCTGTAAGTTTTTGAATTAAAAAATACAAACATAAAAAACAAACAAACAAAAAAAAAAAAAACTGGCGTAAGCTGAATCCCCACTGTGTGTAAAACAAAGGAATATGGGAATTCATATAAACTGGACAGTATCTGCAGATATGGTATGTATTAGCATTTTTAATAGTGCCACAAGAAGGCTTATGTATTAATTAAAAAAACTTGAGCAAGGATAGGAGAGTTAGCAAAAAAAAAGTTAATAAACCTCTTCTGATTGGATAAAAGTATTTTAGCAACTTCTGATGTCACATAGGAAAAAAAGGGAAGGTTGGAAATGTTGTGATGACGTTTAAGCATAACAAAAAGTGAAATTAGAGGAACAAAAATAGAAGTAAAAATAAAAGAATTGAAAGCAACAGATACTGAAGAAAAAGAAAAAAAAAATTATCAGTGCACCTACCGATTCTAGAAGATGCTGCATTGCCCAAGATCAAGAACGAAAGCCTGCAGCTTTCCAGCTGTTGTACCAACAGTACTAATGCTTCAGCATATTCGATGCCAGAGTTTCATAGGCATGCTGGGATATGTAGTCCCAGGCTGCAGAACGCCAGATTGTCCAGCGCTGATTTTAACATTTAATGTATCAGAAAAAAGTTAACGCAGAACGAGACGAGGGAATAATTAAGTCAAAGAAGAATATACTGAATTTCAAATTTTATGGTTTATGGAGTGATGTGTACAGACAGTTGAAGTTCAGATCAAGCAGGAGATGCTGCCACGCTCAAATATATACTACCTAAGACCTCATGCACACAATCTTATTTTTTTCCGAATCCGATACACATTCTTTGAAGGATGGATGCAGACCCATCCATTTGAATGTGACTGCAAAAAATGCAAGCGGCACACCATGTGCTGAAGTGCAGGATTCACATGGTTGGTATCCATATTTTGCAGAACAGTGCTTTGTGGACTGCAAAATACATACGTATGTGTGCATGAGGTCTAATTCATAATGTACAATCAGGACAAATCATGGAAGAACCACTCTCCCGGAACTTTTGTCTGGGTAAGGGACTAAAAAATCTACCCTGTATGTCAATTAGTCTCCCATTTCACCAACTGGACGGCACAGGACAACCTAAAGCGCCATACCTGTGGTCATGTGGTCCTGCTCAGGACGGAAATATATAAGCACTCTATAAATGTAAAGAGAGGTAACAATTCTAGCAGACACGGTATACATGTGGGTTAAGCCCTCCTTGAATTTAGATGCCCATATGGCATAGAGACAGGTATGAAATACAGTAGTGTCATGTTAGGTAGGGAATAGTGCGGCTACTTCCACCCACACCACTATCCCTGCTTACTTGGACGATTCATCCTAAATGACGGTCCCCAACTGGTCGATGGTCCCTAACTTAACTAAGTGCAGGGGCCTAAACAAAAATAGGCACAAATACCAGCAGACAAAGACAGAAGGTAAAATGTCAGAGTCAAAACAGCAAATAATCACAGAGTGAAATAACATGCAGGGTCAGTACTAAGACGTAACTTTAGAAATATAATCGGCAGTCAGGGACAAAGTCAAGGTTGGAGCAGAAGTCAAGATCCAGGAGTTCCATAAAGTACAAATGCTAGTGTGCCAATTAAGACCTGTTGCCAGCAGTTGCCTGCTTAAATCTCCCACTGAAAGGAAGCATGTGATTCCGGCAATGAGCCTGATCGGCTCGGCGTCCCTGCTCCCTGATAGGCCAACCAGCATGACAGCCACAGCAACCAAACAATTTTGCTTCTGTTCTTTGGATGGACACCAAACAACATATATAAGATCCCTTAGTGACACATGTATGTATTCCTTTACACAGTCCTTGCATATTCTGCAGCACTTTACAGAGATTGTCAACACTCACATCAGTCCCTCACATCTAAATTCTAATTTCCCCTGTCTGTATACTGTATTTTTTTGGAATGTGGGAGTTATCTGGAGGTAACCAACCCGGGGAGAAGATAAGAACTCCATACAGATGTTGCCCTTGGTTGATTTGAATGCAGGACCCCAGCGATGCAAGGCAACGGTACTAACCACAGAGCTGCCGTGCTGCACAAGCACAGGTTGGCATGGTTTCCTCCATTAGTCGTATTCCCATTATTTAAAGAGGTTCTGTAGTTCTTTTAAACTGATGATCTATCCTCTGGATAGATGATCAGCATCTGATCGGTGGGGGTCCGACACCCGGGACCCCCGCTGATCAGCTGTTTGAGAAGGCAGCGGTGCGGCCTTCTCTGTGTTTTCCTCAGGCCCAGTGACGTCACGACTAGCATCACTGGCCTGGGCGGGGCTAAGCTCCATTCAAGTGAACAGAGCTTAGCTCCGCCCAGGCCAGTGATACTAGTCGTGACGTCACTGGGCCTGAGGAAACCAGGACCTCCACCAATCTAAAAGTTATCCCCTATCCACAGGACTTACTTAATGGGGTTATCCGAGGCTGGAAATGCCCCCCCATATGCCCGGGCCCCTTACACTGATTCTACTTACCTGGCTGTCCCCGCACGGCCGCAGCGACTTTTCCTCGTGTCCGGATAAAAACATCCGGTGTCAGGGGGTGGGGCAACCAATGGCAGGCGGTGACAGGGATGAGCCTCCCTAGCATCACCCGCGATACTAGGGAGGCTCGTCCCCGTCACCACCTGCCATTGGCTGCCCTTTTCCGAGACCGGATATTTTCATCCGCGCACGGGAAAAAGCAGTGGTGGCCATGCAGGGACCAGGAGCGACGCGGGGAGCCAGGTAAGTAGAATCAGTGTGAGGGACCCGGGTATATGTGGGGCATTTCCAGCCTTGGATAACCCCTTTAATGTAACCAGAATACCCCTAAAACAAAAGGATCGAAACACTGAATCCAATGTGTGCAAACCTCATTTCTCTGACATCAGCAGTCGGGGGGAGTCAGGAGGCCCCGATACACATTAGATGGTAGGTAGAACCTGCCGAAATTTGCAAGTTTGGACAATACACATTTGTGGACGCCCAGCTTTACACACGTCTCTGTGTGTGTCTGATAATCTGAGGTTTTCGGCACAGCAAAAATGATATAAGAGAAGCATATCTGATATAGTAATATCAGAAATAATTCAGGATGCTGATCTCCGCAGGACATGATACAAAATGGGACACAAATCCAAATAACGCATTAACAGATTGCAATTTCTTCCCTCCAAAAGCCCAGTATGAGGATAAAAACAATAATTTACTTACACACAGCAAAGCCATTCATGTAAAACCACAAACCACTAAGACACTGTTACGGTGTAATATGTTATGTCAATTATTACTAGATATACAATTAAGTACACACTACACTTATTGTCAATGCAGCCTCAAGAAATAACAAGCAGACAATTTTTTTTTGCTGCCTCAGTCATCTGACAACCATGGTAATTAAATCCAATGTGATCAAGTCAAGTTACTTAAGCAATTGTCATGGCATTATACGTATGTGAAGCTCAAATCAAATACCCAAATTGCCTGGGACTCAGTCGGACTGTCAAGGGAAGGGTTTGGACACTGGGCAGTCACAGATCTAGACTTGAACCCCTGTTTAAGGGGTTTTCCAAGACTTTAATAATAATGACCTCTGGATAGATCATCAGTATCTGATTGGTGGGGGGTCTGCGGCCTTCCCTCCACTTTTCCTAGGCCAGTGATGACACGTTCATGTGTCTCGTGGCTTAGGAGCATAGAGCATACACACAGCGACCAACTCCTAGTTACCTCCAGTGTGAGATCACACATACAATGGGAGGAGGGAGGAGACTGTGAGTCCCACCTACCAATAACTCATGTGACTCAGGCTGTCATACGTCATAGGTAGGTTAGCGTTAGGTCCCGTGCCACTCTGAGATACCTTGACGCGGTGCTCGGGCTCCGGTATGTTCTTGATATAAGAATATATTAGCGAAAGTCTCATTTTAAAACATCAGCATTTTAATATCAGCAATGAACTGTTCACTCCCAATAATTGCCTGATCTTCTGCAGAGGGAAAAGTTGCATTTACACACACCAATCACCTCTGCTGTATGGTGACAGGCGATCACTACTGCAATCACTCCTCCCCATATTGATCCATTGTTTCTGGGCAGCAGATCATTGTTACACAGGATGATCTGCTGCCTAGAAACAAAGATTTTGGCTGCCGCATCAGAAATGCTTTCACCTGATGACCCCATTCATGGGGGGAAAAAAACACACCTGTCGAGCCCAAGATCACCATGGAGCTGTAGACTAAGTAATTACCTATTCTTTACTGCGGGTAAATCATGTGTTGCTTGGTTTAGTCCTGAAACCAGACAATCCCTTTAAAAGAGTTATGCAATATCATAAATTGCCCCTCCATGTGCCGGGCCCCTGACAGGGAATATACTTCCCTCGGTCCCCGCACCGCCGCTGCTGTTTCTCCCCGTGTTCCTATGAAAACATCCGGCGTTGGGAGGGGTTATGGGCGTGGCAGCCAATGGCAGACGGGGATGAGTCTCCCTTGCATCACGGGTGACGCTAGGGAGGCTCCTCCCCAACACTGGATGTTTATCCATGCACGGGGAGAAGCAACAGCAGCGGTGCAGGGAACAGAAGCGGCACAGGGAGTGGGGAGCCAGGTAAGTATATTCCCTGTGAGGGGCCCAGCATATTGGGGTCAGTTTATGATATTGATATGATAACCCCTTTAACTCATTTTAGATTAGCAGTTGGACAAGAGATTGTTACTATAGCAATTCTGTATCATTGTAAAAAAAAAAAAATCATCTAAGGCAGGCATGCTCAACCTGTGGCCCTCCAGCTGTTGTAAAACTACAACTCCCAGCATTCCCGAACAGCCTACAGCTATCAGCCTACAGCAGGGCATGGTGGGAGTTTTAGTCTTCCAACAGCTGGAGGGCTGCAGGTTGAGCGTCTCTGATCTAATGGGGAACCCAAACTTTAACTTTTCTATCTGATCATATAAGCATTTCCTAAACACATGCCTATACACTATATAAGCAGAAAAGGCAAAAGCAGCAAAAAAAGGATCCTGCAAAACACATGTAATAAAAAAAAAATCCAATCTTGGCCTCAGAAAAACATTACCAAAAATGAACGTCCTTAAGTGTTACTGCCTGCAGTGATATGCTCTGACAAATCTAACAGCTCTTTCTCCGTCAATCCTAATACACTTGTCACTCAGTATTATCCATCCTCATTACTGACAATGGGAAAGTTTATCTAGGGAACACGTATTAAATCATCCGCTCTTCACAAAGGGACCATGAAATTTCTTACAAAACATGAGGCGGAAGCAAAGCTGACAACAAAACCTCTTCCTGGCAGGTTTATTTCTTAATTCCTGTCCAGGGGAATAATCTGTGTATTATAAAATCATAGTCAACAATATGTTGAACACGACCAGATACATGAATGGTCGTAGGACAGCGGGTCACAGCGGATTTACTAAAGCCATTTTGGGAGGAGGGGAAAGGGGATCTTGCAATTCAGCATGGGGGCAGCAGAAATGCTAATATTTTAGGCCATAAAATTTGATTTTTTTCATTGATGTTTTTTTATTGGAGGTAGCAAATTATTTTTAGTCAACTTTAAAAAGGCTGTCTCAACAAAATCGTTTCATTTGGCAGCTCTCATCAGTTTAGTGCATGGTCGGAGGTCCAGCTGCTGAAGCTTCTGGTAGTCAGCTGTTGGGCAAAGAAAGTTTATGATGGCCAGAAATCTCCCCTTGTAACAACATGGCCGCTTAAAGGTTGTCCAGAGCAAAATCGCCTGGTTTGCCGAGTTAATTCAGAACTGGGCAAAAGGAAGGATCAAAAGCAGTTGAAGGGGTTTTCCAACAGTTTTTTTTACTGATAACTAGATGTAGCGCTCAGCTCCCCTGTGCTCGCATGGGCGCAGGCATCCGCTTCCGTCCTCCTCACCCGACGGAAGCGGATGCCCTACTGATAACCTATCTGATCGGTGGGGGTCTGACATCCAAGGGGGACCCCAGACGATCAGCTGTTTGAGAAGGCATTAGTGCTTGCAGTAGCGTTGTGGCCTTCTCTCAGCTCACCAAGCACAACGCTGTACATTGTATAGTGGCTTTTTTTGGTGCGCGTAGAACATGTGACAGATGAGCGTGGCATCACATGACCTAGGCTAAGCTGGAAAAGGCTGCTGCACTGCTGCGAGATCCGCTGCCTTCTCAAACAGATGATCGGTGAGGATCCAAGGTGTTGGGCCTCCACCGATCAGCTACTGATGACCTATACAAAACTCTTGGAAAACCCCTTTAACCCTACTATCCTGAATATCCATCTAACAGAACCCGTCCGAAGCATGAAGAAGATCAAAGAACTGTAGCTTAATGGTATCCTACAACAAAGAAGTTGTTACGGATTTTCACACTGATGTCCTAACCTCATAATAGATATTATGTCAAACTTTACTCTGATGGACACAACACTCTGTAATACAGAAGTATTGCAGGGTATTATTTAGCAGATCCAAGGATCGCATGTTCAAGTTCTCCTACTGGGACTTGGAAGAAAAAAGCAAGTGAAGAACCCAGAAGATCACCATTTTTCAATTACACCTTTTTTTATGTGAAAAAGAAAAAAATATCCGTTTGGTATCGCGTGTTCAAAACAAAACGGCAAAATTTTTGTTCATTCGCATCCCCTTTACCCCCCCCCGCCCCAAAAAAAATGTTACGGAAGCAGAAGCAGAGCCTCTTTGGTTTTGCTGCCACTTGGAGCAGAGCGGCGGGCATGGGACTGTGCCGGGTGCGATGTCCCAGCCTGTCAATCAAGTGGCTGGGAAGGGGGGGTACTTCTTTAACAGCAGGGACTGCCCCTTCACAAGTGAAGAACTCTTATTGATGAGATGAATCAATTCATACAAATCAATTTGCTCATCTCTAAGAGAGACTGTTCTTTTTTTTTTAAAGTAAATCAATTTATTGTTTACTGCCTAATGGAGTGTTGTGGATTTCCTTTCTATCCGTACACAGATAGAAGAAGGCTTTCAGTTGGCATCCACGAGAAATAAATGTTTCGACTACACTGCTCCCTCCAACTAAATGAACGGAAATCTTAATCTGCAATCTGCATTGTTACATTAAAAACCAAACCAATATTGCACAGATAAGATGGGAGGTCAAATATAACATGCAAATGCCCACCAACTGGTTCCATTGGGGTTTTCATCGGTTTCGAAGCACTGCATGCTTGAGATCTAAAGTTACCTGATGGAGATCCTAGAAATGAGGATACTGGGGTTGGACCTCAGCAAATGGAGCAAAAAAGGGCCTCTCCTCAGTTTCCAAATTGTATGACTCGGAAATCCTTAAACCATTCACTGCTCTACAAACAGAATACCAAATTCCAAAAACAGATTTTTACAAATATTTGCAAATAAGACACTTACTATCACAAGAAGACCCTTGCCAAATAACAGCTCAAAATAAGCTTTTGAAGCTCTGGTCCAACCCCAACCCTCCAAAAATAACGTTTGGCACGCGACCAATATATATGATGCTAGGCGCTAAACAGACTTTCTGCAAATCTGCTCCGTTCCTTGCGTGGGAAAAGAAATTGCAAACAGATATCTCTCCTAAAGACTGGTCTCTCTCACTTCATTTCATCTCCTCAACCTTCCACTGTGTTACCCCTTATGAGGCGGCTATTAAGACTTGCCTCAGATGGTATTATACCCCAGAAAGACTAAGTGTCATTTACCCCGGCACCTCCAACCTTTGCTGGAGAGGTTGCGGAGCAAAAGGAACTTTGCTACATATTCTGTGGTCGTGCCCTTGTCTAGATACACTGTGGTTGGATGTATTCCAATTAGCCTCAAGATTTTGTGGTCATAAAATTGCCAAATCCCCCCCTGAGGGCTTTGTTCTTTATGGACATCAGATTAATACCTATCTCATATCAGATTCTGGTAGCCCACATCTTCCTTTCAACTAAGCTAGCAATCACTAAGAATTGGAAGAGTGCTACTATTCCAACGATACTTGAGATAATCTCTAGGGTTAACACTACATGTATGTATGAAAAATTGATAGCCCTTAAAGAATACAAATTGGCCAGATATGAGACTCAGTGGAAGGCCTGGACTTTGTTTATGCCGTCATCGCCACCCCTTTGAATGAAGAATATAATCATTACCACCTAGTGACTATATTATGTTTTATTGTGCTATATTATGTTATGTGTTACTTCCTTATTTGTGATTATGTGGTTATGTTGTCTCTTACTTGATTTGAAATGACACTCAGACATACCTGTACATCACCTGTATCTCTCATGACATGCTCTTCGTCATCGATGTTACAGTATGTGTAATTTGTACTCTTTGCTCTTTACTTCATAAAGAAAACCCAACCATACGTCTTATGTAAACCTTGTAATAGAATGGAGACAATGCTTGTTTCGTCACACGCTCTTTATTCTTTGTATGTATGTTATTAAATAACAAAACTTTAATAAAAAGGATTTAAATATAAAGTTACCTGATGGGAACCTCGAATGAGATTGTAAAGGAAAGAGGCATAAAAATATATTACTCCAATGTAAGCAAGTACTATATAGTGTTCGATACAGCAACATGTATAGCAATCTACAATGTGGTTGTCCTCTGGCCAGTTTTTGTACCAGGACCTTTTGGCTACACCTCTGGAACCATATCTATTGGCAGATATGTAAGGGCTGAGGGACCTTACATAAACAGAAAATACAGACGCCAATCCATGAATATTTCATTCACTTCTATAATAACATTGCTATACAGTGTTACCCAAGACAAGGCAGATGTCCATTTGGCTTGTATGTTAACCAAAGCCTCAATGATGTTGGTTTTTGGCCAAGAGCACCTTCTCCTTTATATTCTTCTCCTAGATCAAAAACATTGATCTACATGGTCCTGTTGACCTACATTTATAGAAATATATAGGTTTTTAATTAAATTGATTTCTTCACCCTTCATGTAGAAGGATAAGAAAAAGAAAACCTCTTCCAGCCAGCAGCTTCAATAAAAAATTAATGACCCTTTTTTTTGGTCTTCTAGAGAATTAAGGGACATACTATAACAACTCTGCCGCCAAGGCTATGGGAATGTTATTTTTAGACAGCAGGATGATGCAGACAAAGCAGAAACGGGCCAAGAGAAGATTAAAATTCCAGCATTTAGGTTTCTTTTTTCTTTTTCAAACTATTTTTTTTCCAGTCTCTGTGAAAAAAAAAAGAATTGTTTTTTTAAAAAAAAAAAAAAAAAAAAAAAAGATTATACCCATACCTACGCTGAGAAGATGTGACCCATGCTTAATCAATGGCTCGTTGCCGCTCTAAAGTAAAAGGGCAATACGGTTCTAAGAATATAATTTGACATTTTGTACAGCAATGGGAAATCAGAATGTACAAGTGTCTTCTTTGTCGTCTAGGAGTGAAGGACACCAATTGGGGAAAAAAAGTTTTTTTTTATGATTGTACTAGGATTTAGAAAAATGGATGCCAGTGGTTTATGTTGTCATCTCATAAATGTAATGCCTCTTTGACTTTCAAATGTCCTCCCGAGTCTCCCCTCTTCTCTCCTGGTTTAGGGCTTCCTTGTTCCCTGGCAGAAAATGCCTATGCAAGGAGAACCATGGCTGGAACACAACATCCAGACAGGAATACCTTGAAGGACAGCTATAGCTATACAAAAAAGCTCCAGTTGTCACATAGTTAAGCTCCTTAATGGCAGCCTGCGATATTTTTGGAGGATGGACCAGAAGCCTGTGGACATCCAAGTAGATGTTACAATGGCAGTTCATGGGCGCTGGCTTCCAGGGTGTAAATTAGGCCCTTTGCTCATTGTATCTCACCTCAGATGCAGGCAGGGCTATATAAGCTGTGCTGTTTCATCACTTCTTTGCCTGAGCAATAGGTCTCAATAGATCCGACAGGTCTCTCTAGCTTGCTAGAACCTGTAAAAGAGCTACAATCCATTTGTCTGCCTGTGTACCTGACCTGCGCCTGTTCACCGCACTGATCCTGTGTCGCCTGCCCTGACCTTTGGACTGTTCCACAGATTTGCATGAACTCTGACAGCCCTAACCTCTGCATGTGTTCTGACTATGTGTATTGCCTGATTCCTCTGTGCCATGCACCTGTGTCTCTGACCCCTGTAGGTCAGCAGCCAACCACACCAGGAATATTTCAAGAGGTTGCAGCCTGGTGGCTCCCCTGCAGCGACGGCCAGATCCCTGTAAGGGGGTTAAAATCAGGGGATTGCCAGGACTAGCCTAAAGTCAAACTGGTTGGTTGGTACAGTGCATCCACATCCACTGCTCGTAACAGTAGATCCCTGCTGCACTGCCAAAACCATGGCATGCATTTGGGAAATGGCATACAAAAAAGACACAACTGCTCCCGTAACCAAGAAGTAGACGGGCTCTATTCAACCTATGGCTTCTGTTTTAACAAAGCCAAGACGGGTTTGAAAGCTAACCCTGGCGGATCCAGTTGACATAATAAGGGCGCGTCTACACAATTGTTGCAATCAAAAGGCGATGAAAACCCAATGGGATGAATACCAGTGCTGGTGCCTTACCATTGCTAGCTTTTATCAATGTAACTGTTCTTATATCTCTAGGGTCCATTGCTCCTATTCCATACTCTAGAACGCTACTGTCCGGCAGGCAGGGTATCCATGAAATGAGCCATATTGGGCTTAAAGATATATAGCATCGGAGACATGGATTAAGACTTCTGTATGACAAGGATTCCAATTTTTTTGAGATTATGGCAACTTTACCAGTGCATTTTATCATTCGTACATTTTTGAAAAAAATGTTTATTTTTGGAAACTGTGCATTCCATCCGATAATCCTGGAAAATCGTTGTTTTGTTACTCACAAGGGGGCAATTCTTTTCTATCTATGCCCAGCATTGGTCCGCTATTAATTCTACAAATATAAACATATAGAAATCTAAAGGCAAACAGAATGGGCAACATTACCCTGATCCCAGCCAGGAAATATTCACACATCATACATGTTATGAATAAAGAGTTAAACGCTTTCATCAGAATGAGAATGAAAAGCAACACATTACAAAACACCTAATTAAAGGATCTAACGTATGGCTTGAACTCCAGAAAAGATGAGGAAAAAAACAGGAACATAAACAAGCGTACTTGGCTCAAGGGAAAGTCAACAAGATGGCGGTATCAGCCCATTTGGAAAAACAGCAGAGCTGCCTGGGGCTTCCTCTATCATTCAGACGTGTCGCTGTCACTAGACTATCACATGGATACACACAAAATATATTAAAAAAATATATATGTTAAAATATATTACTTACAGCAACAAAAAGAAGAAATTTTACATCAATAACATGCTATGTACTTTTGCATATCTATCCACTAAATGACATAGACTTACAAGAACATATATATAATATTGTATTAAAATCATATTGACATAAAAGAATGCTAATAATGTTAAAAGAAAAGAAAAACAAAAAGGACCACATTTTGTAATTATATGGCAATTTGGTCCATGAGAGCAGGTCTTGATCATGGAATTAGGTGATGTTATGTTACAGAATCATTGATGTGGACGGTGAACTGAAAGTTATGCATGTATTCCCATCGAGGAGTGTCTGTGCCCTGACATATCTGTTTTTAGAGATTTTCCTGGATTAGGGTCATTTTTACCTAGCTGCTGGAGAACTTATTGAAAAAAAAAAAATCATACTCACCTGACCCCGGCGACCTTGCTCGGATCGGTGACCTTCCAGTCCCCAGGCAGTTTACTACCGGTCCAGGTATGGAAGGGGTCATGAGCGCCGCTGCAGCCAATGACTGGCCTCAGTGATAACCAAGAGGAACATGATGCTTGGGGACACATCACCGCTGAGGTCAGTCATCGGTTGCAGTGGTGCATGTGACTCCAGTTGGAAGTAGACCAGGGAAGGTGATAACATTAAACAGAGCAATGCTTCCGAGCGGCATGGAGCAGATGAGTATGAGTTTTTAACAGGCACCACGTGCTCCAGTGTCTACAGTAGGTAAAACCAACCATAATCTTAGAAGACCCCTTTAAGTACCAATTTAAAGCAAAGAGTCAAGCCTTCAATATATATAGAATGGACATGACATCACATTCCAAATTTTTGTAAACTTATTTAGTACATAGGGAACTTTTGAGAAGGAAGATTTAACGAATATAACTGACGAGCCTACTAGAGTAGGGGAGAGACGCCCAAGTTGTTAACAGAGGGATACCAGCAAACGACGGAAGAGGAATTTCCTGACAGTCAAACCGCCCTTTTGTTTTGGAAACGGGGTAAATGTATTTTGCCCCCTGTCCCAGTGTCATAGGAGAGGAAAACCTTGCCTTACCATCTAGTCAGTTCATAAAAAATAACGTCACTAAGCAGACATATTATTCCATCAAGTAGAACTGTTGCTCTTCTTCTCAAATTATTGAGCACAATTTGTCATATTTTATTAAGACCAGTCAAACATTAGCAAGATCATTAGTCCTTGGAAGTGTCGTTAAGACACAGTTCAGTGCCCTATGACAAGTTATATAAATTGGATCTTTTCTCAAAAATGTAGTAGATTAAGATGTCCACTAAAAAAGTTCCTACTTGTTTAGTGGACATCTTAATCTACTACATTTTTGAGAAAGGACCCAATTTATATAACTTTTCATACAGAAAATTTTTGAAAAGTCCAAAGACCAATGTAAATTTGGCTTTGAATATCTGAGATCCTTCAGCAATGTTTCAGCAGAGTGCTGTTTATCATATCATTTAGCTGGGAAATCTCTAACATATTTGACATACTTGGAGAAGTTACCTAATCAGGGAAGTTTTAGCATGTGTCTGGTCATGTAGCCATCTTTGAGTCAATCATCAGAAAATCAAAGGCAAATTGGCATGACTCAACCCAAACTTTAATACCGCATGATTGTGTCGTGTAAGCTTGTTTTGTGCGAGGGCTGCTGTGGTTTTAGCGAGGAGATTAACGACCGGACCTAAGCTGGCCTACAAACCTTGCCCTGCTGATGCCTCAAGCCCTTTGAAGTCTGACCACCATACCTGGCATAACTACAGTGGGAACTAGACTGGTGTCACATCTAATCAAGTTGCCTGCCTCTGCAGCGCTAACCATGGGCTTTACTAATTGGCCCAATTGCGGATTATACATTTTGCTACAAGATTCAAGACAATAATTTAGTCGAATGATGGTTTTTATCTCCTTCTAATTAAGATTCCAAAAGGGGGAAGGAATAGGATTAGACAGACGAACTTCACTATGACTTTTTTTTTTTTAAAGATTATATTCTCTATTGAGTATGTGTGCACATTTTCCTATCTACCACCAAAACTAAATATTTGGGACGGTCTCATGTCTGTCTCATTTAAAGGGGTATTCTAATGACAGAAATGAAAGGTGGATTTGACTCCTCAAAACCACTTAAGGTGCTAAATGGGTGAGGAGTACAGAGTTTTATACCTACCTAAAGTGAAGATCATGTTCCTTCCATGCCCAAGGAAATCAAGTTTAATCCCTCCGCTCTGTGTTTGCAAGAGTCCGGTAGGCGGTCCCATCATATGAAGTGTCCTAGCCTCAGTGTCCCTCCCCTCTGCTTTTGAATGACAGCTCCAGTATTCAATAAGGAGACCACTAGACCCGTTACTCTTAGGAAGCATTCAGTAGAGAGAGTCCAGGACTCCGCACATGGAGGGACTACCCAAGGACACTGACCAAATGACCTTCTGTGAAGGGATGGAGACAAATGACTGCCAGACACACATGAAGTGCACTATGTTGGGGGTGGCAAGGTATTGTACCATTAAAAATCCAAGCTATCATCTAAACCATGATTCCATCCATAGGACCACTAGTTTCCCCATAGGCGTTAGATTAAGACCTGTCAGAAAAAAACTAACGTCCTTGGCCAACCTTTGACTTGAAAAACCTCCATAATAATAAACATTTTATTCCAGACAGAAATTCTCAAAACCTTGACTGGAGATAAAAAGGATCTTGAAACAAGATCACTATCAAAGCCAAGATTTTTCAATGGAACTAGCTTTATGAAGGCACAGCAGAAGAATTCCTGTGGCACAGTATTAATGTGGTGGCTATGGTGACAGTAGAACCATTCAAAAAGACAAGATGAAGCAGCAATTAAAATCTTTCTGTAGCATGTACACGTGCATTTTTCCCTTTAGTAAACTCTTGCTGTTATCCTTCCCCTCGAGAATGCTTTCCTTTGTCTTCCACTATAAATCTCCGAGGCCTTATAAACAGGATTATTCTGTTGATAGCTTGTCCTCAGGATAGGCCATCAATATATGATCGACGAAGGTCCAACATCCCAACACCCCATGTAGTCGGGAAGAAATTTTTTCCCCTAAAGTGAGGAAAATTGGCTTCTACCGCACAGGGGTTTTTTGCCTTCCTCTGGATCAACTTGTAGGAAAACAGGTCGAACTGGATGGATAGATGTCTTTTTTTCGGCCTTATAAACTATGTTACTATGTTACCCCGCACCCGCGCTGATCAGCTATTTTCGGAGTAGCTATGGTGGTGGACATCAGTGTCGGATATATATAGCTCGATACACTCTGTAGTGGATGGAGTTGGTTACTGAAGAGCTGCTCCCTTTCACCGATTAGATATTGATGGCCTTTCTTGAGGACAGGGCATCAATAGTAAAATCCTGGACAACCTTTTTAAGTAGAATATATAGAAAACAACACTGGATGGGATAGTAACTATTTAAAGGGAATCTGTCACCCAGGGGCAGACTGAGAACTTAAAGTGGCCCTGGAAACAATTAAAAGTGGTCCCATGTTGTAGGTAGGTCCAACTTGACAGAAGGCAGGGCCAATAGAAGTAGGTGGAGCCATCAATATCATATTGTGTCACATAATACCACTCCAGACATTGGCATACATAGAGAATTAAGGGCCCCATAGCAAGGATCACACCAGGTCCCCAAACAGGATAGAAGGGTTTCCGCCTAAACGCCTTTCAATGATCCTTGGGCCATTTTTCCACTGCTTCATTTGCTAAAAGTTGTTCCTTTAGAGGGTGGCTCAATTAAGTCTCAGGTAAATGTGCCAATGTGGTTGGGTGAGGACTGGGCAACAAAGAACCTGGTCTTGAGAAGTTTCCTGAAATTTTGGAAAAATTCTCAAAAGTTTATGCAGCTGGGGACTATGGAAATACTTTCCTTTGCTCATGTTCTTACATATTTCTTTTATCATAACTATCTTCAAGATTTTCACGCTTTCAAAAAGATGTCAGACAGGACTCGAAGGCAACTTTCACCCTGTATGTTGAAGGTGTATATTAGGAGGATTTCCCAATATTTACCACCGACGGATGCCATTGCATAAGAGAAATACATTGGAGTCCATAGCCTTCATAGGCTAGTACAGTGCTCCCTCAAGATACAGTGGTCTCAGGATACAATATTTTCAACATACAGTGGTCTTTTCTGACCCATCGTAAGTTGAAACTAGACCCAACATACAGATTTCTCTTATCTTGGATGACATTTTGGGGATTTGGAACCAATTACTCAACTTACAATGGTTTCAACATACAATGGTCGTCCTGGAACCAATTAATATTGTAACTTGAGGGCCCACTGTATTGTAAAAAATATCAAATGGTACATAAGGAGGACATATGGGTCGGTCAGTTCTGGATAATAAACAATCTGTAGAAGAGCCTGGCAATGGCTTTCTTTCTTCTCCCTATTAAGGACACATGTATACTTGTCCGGGCCAAGTGTGCCTATGTATGGGGGGTGGACACGAGAGCTATCAAGCTATTTGATGTGTATGGCCAGCTTTAGATTTGTAGGAAACTGCATTTCTGTCCATTTGACCATGACTTCCAAAGCTTGAGGTCTTCATGTCCTACAATTCTTTATGCTGCTATGTAAATGTTACCAGAACATTAACAAATCAAAGTAGAAAACGAAAATACAAACACGAAAATCAACTCACTTCCTCTTTGTCCTTGAGGAAACCGTGGTCACAAAGAAAATGCGAGCCTTTGTTTCAGTAGGGTTTAAGTAGCTTCTAAGGGAGTGTCTCCTGTATAGGACCCTCTAGCACCCATACTGAGATGACCTGCTTGAAGGACAGGTTGTCTGATTAACTATTAACTACTCCCAATAAGACCAGATAATAAAATGGACTGATAAGCATTACTCAGGGGGAGGGCATCTTAATTTGTCAATAGCCAGCACCCTCCTGGCTGATTTATGGCACGGTCCCACTTGCAAGTGTGAAGAGTAAGAAAGTGAAAAAGAACCCTTAGGTTGTCCATTCGAAGTGGCCAGCAAAAGACGAAGCAGGGTCAAGCAAGGGCCAAAATAGTCACTTAAGGGTGAAGTCCCAGAGACCAAAGCCATGCCAGCCTTCATTGCCAATCATCCAGAGGGTGGCCTAAAATATGCTAATTTATTGGTGACAATTGGTTAAGGACAAGTGGCTTACTTAAAACCCTTTTCATTTCAAAGGAGATTAGGGGCATGCTGGATGGTGGGGTGGAGGGTCATGAAATGGCATTGTTGGGAGAATAAGACACACTGCACCTATAAACTTCAAAAAGAAGAGCTGGTACCTTAGAAATCACTTGGATTTTTTTTTTGGAGGGGAGGATATAATGTGCTCATAAATGGCTTTTTCAAAAAGAAAAAAAAAAAGTAAAAAAGATAAAAGAGCAGATGAATATTTTTTCCCCTCGCGTTGCACACATCAAGAGATAATTGCCAACAACATAAATCTATAAGGCTCCTTCGTTCGTCCCATCTCTCCAAATTAAAGCAAATAACTAATCATTAGACAGAGAATTTTATTGAATTAAGTCTCTGGCCTACTTTCCCCTGCATCTTTTTAAGACTTTATTGTGTTTTCTCTTAATTCGAGGTATCACGTGCCGTTTAGATTTGCCGAGATATGACAAACAGTGAAGACGTCCTGCATAATTAGGAGTTTGTGCGCTGGAGCGGACCGGACCGCATATGGTAACGACACATATATTTGCATTCTCCATTTTTTGTTCCGTTTACATAAACAGGATACAGAATTTTTTTAAATTTCTTTTTTGGGTTGCAGTATAATAAATAATAATAATAAAAATAAATAAAGAAACTTTTCATTCTTACCTCGAGGCTGAACATCTTTCTTTTTAACTTAAAAGCCAGGTCCTTGGTGTCGGGCCCTTCAGAAATCAAACTGTTGAGTCGAGGAATCTTGTGAACAAGAAATAAACCTTGGGAGGGGGCGAAAAAAAAAATTAGGGACAAAATTAGAGAGAAAAAAAAAACAACAACTGTCCTCGAAAGAATAAATTACAGTCCTAAAAGGCAATCTTGGTATATTTGAACACATTCACTTGCTTTCCCTATTTAGACTGAAGCTTGCTACCGAGAGCACTCAAGCAAGCTGGGTGATTATGCTCAAGTAATGAAGCAGAATAAGATGGAGGAATCCTTGTGCAAGGCACACTAATTGCACTTTGGTACAGATGTACAGATGTAAAGAGGGATTCTGAAGACTTGTCAAAGCTACGGCAGATTTGTGTGCGATTTTCTGCTTGTATTTACAGTAAGCAAATACGGCTATCGCCTTCCAAGCTGCCCACGGCTCTGTGGAGTGATCTTTATTTTATTAACTGCACCAGTAAGCAGCCAACACAACATGGTTTTCTGGGTTACTGATAACCAGTGAAGTCCTAATGAAGGCGATTTAATTTTACACCTTGCTGTTCAGCTTTATCTGGTGTGAGAAACGGATATTTTTAGAAGGTAAACGGTCGGAGACTGTGACCCCTCCCCCCCTTCTTCTTTCCATCTGATTTTTTAAAAATTTTTTAAAGCAAGAAAGTGTGTGTGTTCAATGTTCCCTTCTTGTATACAGGGCTTCAAATGCCATAGGTAGACTGCCAGGCTGGCATTCTGTCAGCGGAAATTTATGCTGATCCCTTCTGACAAGGACGCTGGATGGCTTTTTTTTTTTTTATGTGCTGCTGAAAATAATTTCTTAAACGGCCCAGGGGTAATTTTTTCCACGGCTGATAACGGCCTGCCGTTTTGAGGACCAAAACGGACCACTGCTAGATGTAAAACTTTACATGGATACATTGTTATATTTAAGAATAGAAAATAAAACAAAAGGATTTAAAAAAAAGCTACAAATTTGTGGTAATTTTCTACGGCTGATAACGGCCGCCGTTTTGAGGACCAAAACGGAACGCTGCTAGATGTAAAACTTTACATGGATACATTGTTACATTTAATAATAGAAAATAAAACAGAAGGATTAAAAAAAAAAACTACCAATTCGTGGTAATTTTTCCACGGCTGAAGAAGGCCGCCACTTGGAGGACCAAAACGGACCACTGCTAGATGTAAAACTTTACATGGATACATTGTTACATTTAAGAATAGAAAATAAACCAAAAGGATTTTAAAAAAGCTACAAATTTGTGGTAATTTTCCACGGCTGATGACGGCCGCCGCTTTGAGGACGAAAACGGACCGCTGCTAGATGTAAAACTTTACATGGATACATTGTTAGGACTGATGAACACGAACGTATTTTCTTTCCGCGTCAGTTCCATTTTTTTTTTGCGGATCATATGCGGAACCATTCATTTCAATGGGTCCGCAAAAAAAAAAAAACGAAAGGTACTCCGTGTGTGTTCCATTTCCGTATTTCCATATTTCCGTTCCGCAAAAAAATAGAATATGTCCTATTATTGTCTGCATTACGGACAAGGATAGGACTGTTCTATTAGGGCCAGCTGTTCCATTCCGCAAAATACGGAATGCACGCGGACGTCATCCATATTTTTCATGCGGTCGTGTACATGAGGCCTTACATTGAAGAACAGAAAATAAAACAAAAGGATTAAAAAAAGCTACAAATTTGTACATTGAGGTCGAGTGGTTACATCTGCATATAGTTTCCAAGGTTGGAGCGGTGACGGAACTAGTGCAACTATGGAAAAAAAAAGTTGTCTTGTAGTTTCCTCTGATTGTGGGAAGAATAGTTAAACAGTTTTTTTTTTTTTTGCTTTTTAACCGTATCAGGAAAAAGTGATCCAATTTTCAGCCTGCAGCCAGAAGTCTAGAAGGGAATCTGATTCTCACCAAGGTTACCATGGGACTACAGTATTTGTAGCCGTAATAATGGCAGTAATTTATGCAAACGGAGAGAGCACCGCCCTGAATTACAACCGTTTGCCATTCATTTCTTTCAGCCTTCGCGATGGACACAAGTTAACCCTTCTGAAAACTTTTTTTTTTTAAATTGGGAAATTATAATTCAGAAGTGCAACGCTCAACATTTAATTCATGCGTGGAATACAGTGGATACTTTATAGGGGTTTATGATTAGTCAATGTAGATGGCTGAGTTACGCAGTGAGTTTGCTTTAGAAAGACAATTTCGTAGACATAATATAGAGAGAATAGGCATAGAGGGGGTTGAATATCACATACAGGCAGGCAGATGCAGCTGTTTCTTAGGTATACTTTTTTCTGGTTGAGTGACAACCACTATGGCAACCATTTCTAAAGGGGTTGTCAAACAGCTTTCCGAAACGGAAAACAAGGGGAAAATATGGAACAGGCTAAAGAGCTGAGCCCGCTCCTAATACGGCCGGTGCTGGGTCAGTTAAACAGTTGACACCCGCCTACACCAGGCCGGATGGGTCAGAACTCTGATTCCGGGCCATTTAACCCCTCTGATGCCACGACCATCCCATATGGGTGGTTAGATAGAGAGATGGGTCTCCTTCTGTAATCGGAACGCGTAACCCTCCCAACCCCGTGAGGTAATCATGGGGTGTCAAGAAGATTACATGGCACCAGGTGGCCAAATGAAGGCCACCAGGCCTGCCCTCTTAGGACTGACTTAGGACTTTCCTGGTAATATTGATTTTTAAGCAAGTGCTCGCAGCATGCCCCCTGAAATAGGAGATTCATACTTACCTGCTCCACACTGTTCTGGTCCTTCTCGCCACACCTGCTTTCTTCATTTCCCACATCCCCACATTATTTACATCCAGCAGTGCTTGTGTATGGTCACATGCACTGTTCAAGCCAAAGACAGGCTTCAGCAATGTTGTGGCCACAAGCAGTACGTCACTGCTGAAGCCAGTCATTGATTGCAGCGGTGCATGTGACTGTACTCATGCAGCACTGGATGTAAACAGTGCAGGGACTGGCACTTTTTTTAGTTTAGGTTGGTTCTGACCGGTTCTGTGTCTCCAAGCAACCTATCCGTGAAAACGGATGGAAAACGGATACATACCCGTTTCCATCCGTTTTCACGGACGCTCCTATAGAGTTCAACGGAGCCATCCGTCACGTTTAAACGGATGAAAATGGGACATGCACCAGTGAAAAAGGATCTGAAAAACGGAACGGACAGGCATCCGTTTTTCACGGATGCCTGTCCGTTGCCCATACAAGTGAATGGGTCCGTTTTTTCTATCCTTTTTTCAGGATCCCGAAAAAAAGGATAGAAAGCGGAACGTGTGCATGAGGCCTTACTCCTGGCTCTGAATACTTTTGGAATTGCATTTAATTCAAAATGTATGTTCTTTTCCTTATTTCTTTGCCCACCTGAGTGACATCTCTGAGTTGGCCGCACATGCTCAGTTCCATCCTTCAACTGCCACCAAATGTATCTTGTTAGAAGCTGTGACAGTTAAAGGGAGAGAGCTGCAGTAGAAAGGACATGTCCCCTGAGCTGTGATAGGCAACAAAAAGGTTGCGGCTCCTGACCTGTGATAGGGAGTGAGCTGCAGCGAAATGGACATGCCCCCTGAGAGGTCAGCCTCAGGAAAATTTATGGGTCTATGTGAGGTACATAAATAATTCTATTTTTTTTTGTCTGATTTTCATGAGATAATACCTTTCAAGGGGGGTATACTATGACTAATGTGAAAAATGAAAGTCAGACATCATATAGGACATGACAATCTCTTTCTAACAAAGCTAGAACCAGCCCTGTACCTCACATGGATCCAGAGATCTCCCCATTCATTGCTCTGCTAGATTTATATGAAGCTCACAGCTCAAGGTGAGTATCTATTCTGCTGCAGCTCAGGGGGAATGTCCATTCTGCTGCAGCTAAGGGGCGTGTCCATGCTCGCCCTATCACAGCTCAGGGGGCGTGTCTCATCTCTCCCTATCACAACTCAGGAGGCAGCGGAAGGATTAAACTGAGCATGTGCGGCCATCTCAGTGAGCAGGACAAAGAAATAAGAAAAAAATAGCAGGTGGCGCTATACAGATACATTTTATGAAATAACTCAGTAGTTATAATACATTTTTTATTACATGCAATTACAAAAGGATTCAGATCCAGGTGCTGGTTTAAAAACTGTAGAATATTTTTTGTCGGACAACCCCTTTAAGTTAATGATAATATATAGGACTGATTAATAATTTACAATACAGTGAACATTATTTCTCATGGAGCACGGGTCCCCTGTTGCAGACCCTCTGGTGCTAGAAATCCGGCAAGGAACAGGCTGACAGTTCTCAAGCGCTAGTGTGAAGCTAGCCCAAGGCTCTGGTCACAACTGTGTCATGGCTTCAGTTTCTAACACAAAACCACAGCATGGTGTGGTCATAGATCCGTTGCACGAGTGACACCACACCGACTTAACAATGCAGTCCATTAGTGTCCTGCCATGGTGTCCACCAAGAAGACGGTTTCTCCCATTAAAGTGGGGTTGTCTCACCTCAGAAAGTGGCATTTATCATGTAGAAAAAGTTAATAAAAGTCACTTACTAATGTATTGTGATTATCCATATTGCCTCCTTTGCTGGCTGGATTCATTTTTCCATCACATTATACACCGCTCCTTTCCATATTTACGACCACCCTGCAATCCAGCAATGGTGGTCGTGCTTCCACACCACAGGAAAAAGCAGCAGTCTCTCCGATAGCCGGGACCATGGAAGTATGCATAGGCTGGTGCTTTTTCCTATAGTGTGCAAGCACGACCACCGCTGATGGTTTCTGAGTCCCCTGTCTCTGCTACCTGCACGACCACCGTAAGGAGGAGTTTGAATGGAGTGACGGTCGAGCATGCCCGCTGCCACTTCATTCAAGGATTTAGCCGTGTCGTACTCAGCAGCAGAAGGGCACATGCTGGACTGTCACCCCATTCACATGGAAAGGAAAGTTTTAGGAGGTTTCTGGCGAATAAAACATCCTTAATATCCCACCTTTATCTTTTCTCCCCCCTCCCCATTCATCAGGAGCTCGCCTTTATTTTTACACAACTGGACTGCGATTGCCAGATCTGGAAATTGGCAAAGAGTCAAATATCTTCAGCTTCCACACTACACAAAAAAATGAATGGTTGGTAGACATATTGTATTTTGTTTGGGGAATAAAAGCTCTGTAGACCACAGGAAAAAAACAAAAAAACATTTCTGGAGAGCGGCCACATATCTGTCACAGGAGAAGCAATATGAATTCATTTTACAGGGCAAGCAGAAAATATTAAAGAGGACACGGCTCGGGTTATGCAAATTTATGAAGGGACATCATAAGAGAAAACACAGCTGATATATAAAATGCACACAATATAGTACATAAATAAAGTAAATCAAATCGCCATTAAATTTCCATTTATTACTACTTATAATAACTAAGGTGCCATTTTTTATGGAGCCCAGGATGGCAACATTTTCAAATGCTATTCCATGGAGGCATGATATAAGATGTCATAATATGTTCCCATGATGTTATCCCTTTGAACATTTTGAACATTTTTTTTAATAAATTCTAAAAAAGGAAAAATGTTGGTGTTCCAATCACAGTTTCAAGTAGGACTGGAGCATGTGAGCATAATCTGAGAAGATAACTCCATTGTAAGGGACAAGTGGATTTTATGTTATTACGTAAGTTACGTCAATGGCACCCTTAAAGAATGCCAACCCCTCCCCCACTTGGCTGGACCTGTAAAGAGAAGATCACTTACCTGCTTTCCGGAGCTGGCTCCCCGCCTACAATGCTCCACTGGACTCTTCAATGTCAACATATGGTTTGACATCACCTCAGCCAATCACTGGCCATGGTGGAGACCAAATCCCCTTGCGTTATGAGAACATTTGTCATTATGTAATGGTATCCAGTCTACGTCACGGTCTGTGATTGGCTGCGGTGATGTCAAACTAGATGTTGACATCAAGGAGCCCAGCGGAGCATTGTAGGCCAGGAGGAGAAGGAGTGGGGATCCAGCGTCGGGAAGCAGGTAAGTCATTTTTCCTTTCAAGGTGTTATCCCATGATGTAATGGAAAAAATGAAAATCAGACATCATATAGTACATGACAGTCTCTTTCTAACAAAGCTAGAACCAGCCCTGTACCTCACATGGATCCAGAGGTCTCCTCTTTCATTGCTCTGATAAGATTTATATCAAGCTGACAGCTCAAGGGGAGGATCTTTTCTGCTGTAGCTCAGGAGGCGTGTCCATGCTCTCCCTATCACAGCTCAGGGGGCGTGTCCATGCTCTCCCTATCACAGCTCAGGGGGCGTGTCCATGCTCTCCCTATCACAGCTCAGGGGGCGTATCCATGCTCTCCCTATCACAGCTCAGGAGGAAGTTGGGGGATGAAACTGAGCATGTGCGGCCATCTCAGTGAGCAGGACAAAGAAATAAGAAAAAGAACAAACAGCAGGTGGCGCTATGCAGATACATTTTATTGAATAACTCAGTGGCTATACAGAATTTTTAATTACATACAATTGTAGGACAACCCATTTAAGGGTCCAGCCAAGTGGGGGCGGGGGTCCCAATCTCATTCTTGTACAACCCCTTTAATTTATTTCTATTCTTGATCAGTATAGTCAGTGAAGAGCACATAGCAGCAGGAGACCAGGCACCTAACATCCGTTGTCTTTTACCCTCCTCGGCTAGAACCTCTCTGTAATTTTTCTTTTAGTAACCCTATAAATAATTGAGCATCAGCAGCTATATTAAATGCTCCCCCCACCAATCTCTGACTACAGAGCTTCCCAGTTTAAAACTATTGATTTCATGACAACTTCGACTGGCTGGTCAGATGACTGCCAAGCCTCCTCAGCCTATGAATTCCCCATAGCCTGCCTATTGAGATGTACATCTGCTTGAGATGTGCCTCGCTAATCTGACTTGACAACATGCAAGGAAATTCCGTGTTCCCTTTTTGGTGCTTTAATGCACTTTACTTAAAGGGGGAGTGGGGGGCATCTCTAAAGATTAACAAGCAGGAAATGTGGACAAGATTTATTCTAGAAACCTATTTGGTAATTATAGGAGAAATCCATTCATGGTGCCTGCAGTCGTCTAGGCACCAGCAAGCTTCATCAACTGACAACCCAATAATAGCTCAAAATCATCCGCCCCAAATGTTGTGACTTATTAGATTTAAGGTAAATATTACTCGGCAAGATTTAAGGTTGATGTTCGCCTTTGACATGGCTTCACAATGGAGCAAGTTTACACTGCATCATTCTTAAGGGGGTATTCCGGTAACGTAACTTAATTTATTATAAACTGCATTAAGGCTGCAAGCTGTGACTCAACCAGAACCCATACCTATACATATAACCAGAGCTTTATTTTACCTTGCAATCCATTTGTCTAGTTCCTGTGTGAGCCTGCAACACACTGAGAGCGTCATGGCGCCTGATCTTCCCTCACAAAACTACAATTCCCACAATGCCTAGCTTTCCTGCTGTGAGTTTCTGCTTGTTCATGAGTGTTGATGATTACTGATTGGCTGCCTATCACAGTGCAGACACGCCCCCTCTACTCAATAATCAGCAGCACACTAACATTTAGCTAGAGAATTGATAGCAAACACACTGAGCATGCCTGATCTAACAAAGGCGCAGAACTACAGGTCGGTGCCATGGTAACTTATGAGGAAACACAGTGGGTAGCAGAGGAAAAAACTACTTTTATAACTACTGAACTGTAAATATGTGAAATTGACATTATATGAGGTAATTATTGATGATGAATTAGTCTAAAACATAAGTTATATTTATGGTAACCGGAATACCCACAAATCACTGAAGGTATATAAATAAAATAGGACGTGTATCAAAAAATTCACTGAGTATAGGCCCTATTAAAACATAGCTTTTACTAAAGATATTTTAAAAAAGATAATCCCACATATAGCAACAATAATTAAGTATAACGATAATACTGATGGGAAAAGATGAAAATAACAATGATTAGATATGACTCCCCGTGTGCGGGTACTCACTCATGAACCATACATACATAGATACCGAAATCCATATCCTGTTCATATCAATCGAGTATCCCCTTTACATCATCCGGGTGTCAAACCGACGGTAGGGTAGAGGTGTTTTTTCTTTCAGGCTCAGCTATTCCACCAGTCTGTATAGATAACCAGACAAAAAATGCCCAGGACCCTCTCAAGGTGTAGAAATGAATGGCAGTAGACAACAGGTAGTGCAGGGATACGTGAATGAGGCCCTTCTGATGAACTGCTTCCCCTACTTAACATACACCACCCTGCCTAAAAGCGGAGCAGCGCCCTGCCTAGGAGCAGAGTGATCACCCCTAGAGGGAGTGGCCCCACTTATCGGTGGCTGACCCTAAGCACACTCACCCTACCTTAAAAATCCCATCAGTAGATAATATAGTCCCTATATTATCTATACTATATATATACTATATTATCTATGAGTGAGTACCCGCACACGGGGAGTCATATCTAATCATTGTTATTTTCATCTTTTCCCATCAGTATTATCGTTATACTTAATTATTGTTGCTATATGTGGGATTATCTTTTTTAAAATATCTTTAGTAAAAGCTATGTTTTAATAGGGCCTATACTCAGTGAATTTTTTAACCGGAATACCCCTTTAAAATATTGCAACCTGGTCCTCTCACAGGGAAGAGATAACAATTTGGAAAAAAAGGGACGGCCAGTGGTAAGGAAATCAAATCTCCTCCCTCCCAGTTGTCATGCAGGTACAGTCAGCAGAAGATACAAACCAGCAGATACAAAAGGTGCAGTTTATGGCAGCCTGTATTCTGAGAATAAATTGAGTAGTGAGTCTGAGAGGAACATCTTGATCTTCAGATGCAGAGATTAAAGGCTGCCAAAAGTGCCACCTATATTATGCTGAAGAAAAGAGCTAAAAAAAAAGTGCACAAAGGCATCACCTTGATAATAATAGGGTAGTAAAAAAAATCACTGATTATGCTAACCTAGGGGTGTTGTCATCATCCTATGTGGCATACAGTTACAAGCGAGCCCCAGCCTGGAGTTGGTCCTGGGTCATCTGATGTCTGGGATCAAAAGACCAGAAACTCTAACTGTAGAACTGTTCCTTGGTTCTGCCCATACGTGGAAGAAACCTCTATTAGGCTATGCTAGATATGTTTTTTAAGTCTTATTGATGTGTAGGACCCAACGCATTTTGAAACTGGACCAGTGTAATGACTGAGGAATTAATCGGCTGATTCTAAAACATAGTGAGTCTTCTACTTCGATAAAAGCTTTTAAAACCTCCAAGCATCAACTCAGGTTTACTGCTCTTCCAACACAGGCAGCACCAAGGACCAGTCTTGCATTTGTGTTTCTGAACTTTTAAAGTCTATCAATGGCAGAAGAAAGCAGCATTGGTCATGTTAGATAGATGGAGACAGTGGTCAACCAACTGAATATTTGTCTGAAAGCCAACTCATGTGTAGGTTAGCAGCTTAGGGTTGGATGTGGATACAAAGACTTAAAGGCTATGTACACCTTTGGGGGCAATTTCTTACTGCATTATACTTATTTTGACCTAAATATCACTTTTTCAATTGGTCTTTATTAACAATATGGAATCCTTTTTTGTGTACAGAGCAGAGAAGCTGTACTAGCTGCCTGTGGATTTTTTCTCAATTCTGTCACCTGAGGAGCAGAAGGACTCTTTATCTCTTCTCTCTGACCTTATAAACACTCATTAAAGCTCAATCCTTACCTTACTGATAAGAATGTGGCTTAAATAAGTGTTTACGACCTCTCAGTAGTTTACAGATAAGGATAATTAGATGACCGGCACAAAGTGAAAGTGAAAGTACCAGTCACCCAGCTAGACAAACAGTTAACCCTTTGTGACTGAACAGCTCCATATTTTTAATAAAGACCAATTGATAGTATCATTTTTAGCCAAAAATAAGTTAAATGCAATCGTAAAAAAAAACTGACTCCAAAGGTGTACATAGCCTTAGGCTGAGTTCACACTTCGGTTATTTGATCAGTTTTTGTGAGCCAAAACCAGCAGTGAAGCCTACACAGAGATAAGGTACATTAGACCGCACATGATTTTGGCTCACAATAACTGATGGAGATAACTGATCAAATAACTGAAGTGTAAACTCAGCCTCAGTTTAAAGTTAATGAAAATGGACGATTTCAACCAAAATGATTGTTTGTCAGGTGAAGTTTTAGCCGAGTGATGACAGACCACCACTGTCTGAATAGAAGTTGGTTGTGCTTGAAATTTTCCTCCAGGAGGACAAAAGATCTTTCTTTCATTGCCCCGGTTTCAATGAACATTTGTGGCCAATATGGACAACCATAAAAGCCAATAAGGACTAAAATGTATATGGCCACATCTGCAAAACAACCGTTCACCAGTTAATTGCTTGTCCAACTGCTGGTCTACCATTCTCTATCTAATGTGTATGGCCAGGATTGTATTGGTTTGAATGTTTTTGGTTAAACAAAACTCAGTTCCACTAACCAGATTGGTATGAAACGCTACCATAGTAGTGAAAATGAACAAAGAACAAGAAAAAGTTTGAAGCTTGTGGAATAAATTTTTTAGCTAATGGAACAGACTTTCCTCCACTATTGTCAACTGTCAAAGTCAAAGCATTAGCTGAATTACACGTATCTGAGCGTCTTTGGCCAATCTGAGCTCTAGGGTAGACAGCAACTTTGGATTGGTGGTGACGAGCCAAGATCTGAAGATAAAGATCAGTTCCACTCACAGAAATGTAGAACTGGTGTTCAGCGCTACTATGACTTTTTGGTCTACAGCCAACAAAGCGAGAGATGCTCTCCAATTCTCCACGCCTTCGTTCCTACTAGGAGAAGTTCTGTTTCTAGTACATTGACTTTACTTGCTGCTTAAACTGATGTTTAGGATTTCGATTCTGACATTTGCCTCTGTCCAAGGATACCCCCAGACACCCGCCATAGAAAATGAAAAAGGGCCATGAACTTAGCATTAACGTAGTCCACAGAAGCTCCTCCGCCGCTCCCCAGGTCTGTGGACAATTGAACTCACCATGATAGTCTTTGTATAATGGATTGGATTCCCTCTCTGAGCCGATAAATGATTCAAGGCCAACTACCGTATCTGACAAGTTTCTCACACGCGCAATAATTGCTTTATTCTGTAAAACAAGCAAAACAAAGTACACAGTGAGGAGGACGTAATTAGTGTTTGTGGGATAAATCCGTGTCTTATCAATGAGCAGAGAAATAGCCAGAAATAAATCTAGACTATAAAACAACGCGCAATCTGCTGCCTCGTGTGCGAGTGGAATCCAGGGCATGAAAAAGAGCCAGAGAGACTCGTACTCTCCTTATGTACAGAACGACTCCAAAAATAACAAAAAGCAAACGGCAACAAACACCGCTTATGATGGCACTTAACATGTAATACACTAGAAGTCATTATAACATCAGTGCCTATAATCCAGTGGTTTCAGTGGAATCTTTATGTTGAAATGCAATGCAAGAGGGCAAAACTATATACATGTAAGAAAAAAATCATGGAAAATATGCTAAATAGTATATGTAAAAAGGCAAAAAGGACATAAAATGAGGTATGCTGAGAAGATATAGGCAAACATGTAAAACCTAAATGAAGAACAGTCATATGAACAGTAAATGCAGATGAAAAATATATTTGTATGGCCCCTATGGCTTTGTACAGTGGAGATATGAGAAATGTATGTGCTGCTGTATGGTGTGTTTGTTCTTAGTTTACTTTTACATTAGCGGCAGGCTGTTCCAGCAGGTGAACTTCTGGCCGGCATGCGTGCACTAGCGGCGGCACGGATCCGGCAGGCCGTTCACCAACCGGAAAAGCCTGCCAGGGAAGGCTGCCGCTAATGTAAAAGTAGCCTTAGCAGGTGCCAAAATTCATACGGTGAATGGAAGCTGAGCTGCAGTACCCCGACACTGCCACTACGCAGTGTATGGAGCTGTCTGCTACTGGCTCTGTCCACTATATCAGGGATGGCCAACCTGAGGCTCTCCAGCTGTGGTAAAACTACAACTCCTAGCATGCCAAGACTGCCTACAGCTAGGCATGGTGGGAGTTGTAGTTTTACAACAGCTGGAGAGCAGCTGGTTGGCCATGCCAACACTATATGGTTTCCGGTTCCACTGTTCCACGGTTCGCTGCTGGGTGGAAGCCTCCGCCTGGCGGAGCACGGTTAGTCACTGGAACTGGGCAAAATGCCTTTGCTCTGCGCAATTTGTTCTTGCTCAAAAGCTCTTGTCAGGCAGGCTGCCTGGGTGAAATTCTGGGTATGTCCGGGTTCAGCTCTGAACCTGGACAACCCCTTGAATATTTAGAGGACGAATGACCCCTTCCAAGTTTTTATTTTCATTTTAGAATACATTTTAAAGGGGTGGAATGGTCAGACAGCCTTAGGCACACAACTGTATGGGTTTTGCATACCGCAAACCACGGATCCTCAAAATATGGCCATGTGCATTCAACGATTTATACTAGAAATGAGTATTCTTGTCTGCCAAATGGACAAGAATAGGACATGTACTATAATTTGCGAAATGCCGACATGGATGGGTAGAGCACACAGATAACATCTGTGCTGTCCACATTTTTTGCAGACCTATTGAATCGAACGCGTATCGGGATCGGACATGGACCAAAACTACAGTTGTGTGCATGAGGCCTTAGAGTCATAAAAGAAGCTATATCGGGCAATTACACAGATTTCAGAGCAATGGAAAGAGTGGAAAAATGGCCTGGCACTCTGCAGATAAAAAGTTGGGAGCTGGGCCCTGCTGCGTGGCCAGGGTGCTAGTGGAGGCACGGCAGACAGGCACTTACTGCTAAAATTGCTTCCCAGTCCCTGATGTGTGCTTACAGCTCGCAATCCATTATTGATGTGTTTCTTCGGGATTAATAATTTACAGATTTTTATTAATTGCACATAAAAACTGCTTTTCAGACCCTCGGTTTAATTTTGAAATAGGAAAACACTTGTCTTTGCCATCATTAGGCAACACGCGGCTGCAGCGGGAAGAGACTTTTAATATTTCACACAATTTATGGCGGCACCTGGCCAAGATGGCTTTAAAAGGACACGGCATCGTCTCATTCTACGCGGATGTCTCCCTCTTTTTGCTGAGTGGGGTCAATCACATCATGACAATAACACAGACAAGCAGTAGGGTTGATGCAGAGTATAAAGCACGGTATCTATACGTTACAGTACATATTCTTATTTGCGGGCGCAGCCACTTTCTCCCATAGAATGTATGACCTACACCTGTGTTCACGTCTCTTCTCTTCCATTGCCCCCTCCTTACCCATTTTCCTTCATCCCTCCTCCTTCAATACAGTCCCATTAACCTTTAGGCCTCATGCACACGCCGGTTGTAGGCCTCTGCTGCGGACTGCAACTTGCACGGGCGCTGACCATGTGCCCGCCGTATCACTTGAATGGGGGCCGCCATCCGCATCTGAGGGTCTGCACCGCAAAAAAGTAGTGCATGCATTCAAGTGAACGGGTCCGCATCCATTATGTGGTGCACAAACAGCCGGTGCCCGTATATTGCAGACCCCACCGGCCAACAAAGGCCATGTGAATAAGGCCTTATTTTTGCAAATAAATGGTGTGGAGAACTACCTATCAATTCAGGGTGCAGCAAAGACCCCAGGCCCCAGTGTAAGGAGTGATAACATTGAAGAGATTCTCCGTCTTAAAGAGACTGCCCTTCAACTAGACCTTTTCTGACCATGCCAGGCTCTTCGGAACTATCCCCCCACCTCCCACAACATAACTTCATGGCCCACAGCTTGCCATCCCATGTATCACTTCTCTCTCTCTTTGCCTTGCCCTTCTTTACTAGCCACTTTCTCATGATTTTCATAAAAAAGAAAAAAAAACAATAATCTTTCCATCCATAAAAAAAAAGAAAAAGCAAAACAAGAAACTTAAGGCCCATTGTTGTCTACAACGAATGACTGCTGGAGATGTAACGTCCCTTCAAATTTCAAAATTTTGACCGACAAAGGACCCCAACTGGTGAAAATGTTAATTATATTAGACAAGTCTAGAACTCAGAATCACTCATTATTGCAGAATGAGATCTTCCAGCATATTTGAAATCTCTACCATTAACCAGTCCTTTCTTATCTCCTTCAGCGGGGAATAATTACATCCTGGTGGTGCCAGCAACACTGAGGGGGTCTGAAAGGAGGAAGACGTCTCGCCGAATGTTGATGTCAGTGGGATATCTTCTGAGTATAGCCTGCTAAAGATACGGTTGTGGCATTTCCATACAAAGTAACTTACACATAATGGATGGATGTTATACATGTTGTTGGGCGCTGGTGACATTTCTGCAAGGTACCACACCAAGGGGGTCATTTACTATCAGATATACACAGGTTTTCTGGCGTTTGTCTGTTGCAGATTGTGGTGTAGAAGTTTACATTCTGACTGGCGGTGGATGAGCCTAAATTATATAGAAGCCGGCGCCTTTTCATAACTTTGGCGGATCCACAGCACAAGGTGGATTAATAAATGACCCCTCAAGTGTCCCCTTGCCTGTTTCCTTATAAGTTTCATCTTAGCCCCATGACTTGTTTTCAAAGATTTCATTAAGGTCCTCTCCTCAATGTATGCAACTGGTAAACCAAAATGAAAAAAACAAAAATAAAATCTAAAAATTGGTCTTCTAATTTTATTCACTCTCTTATTCGCAAAAATATTGTTAATGTAAAAAAAAATATTTAAAAATTCTTCATGTTCTTTGAATGCCTAGAATAAATTTTACAAACATTCTTAAAGGGGCTGTTTCGCAAAATATATTCTGCATTTTTCAAACCAGCACCAGTATTCAGACCCTTTGTTAGGACACTTGAAGTTTAGTTCTGGTGACCTCCCATTTCTCTTGATCATCTTTGAGATGTTTCTACACCTTGATTGGAGTCACCTGTGGTAAATTCAGTTGATTGGACATGATTTGTAAAGACACAGCCCTCTCTATATGAGATCTCACAGCTTACAATTCATGTCAGAGCAAATAACAAGGCATGAGGAGGAAATAACTGCCTATAGAGCTCATAGACAGGATTGTGTGAAGGCATAGATCTGGAGAAGGACAAAAAGAATTTCTGCTGTACTGGAAATTCCAAAGAGCACCAATGCCTCTATAATTCTTAAATGGAAGAAGTTTGGAACAACTAGGACTCGTCCTAGAGCTGGCCACCCCAGAAATGTAATCAGGGGGAAAAGGGCCTTGATAAGAATGTTGACTAGGAACCAAATCCCAAGACAACATAGGAGTGGCTTAGGGACAACTCTGTGAATGTCCATGAGTGGCCCAGCCATGTCCTGACTTGAACCCAATGGAACATCTCTGTAGAGACCTAAAAAAATGACTGTCCACTGACGGTCCCCATCCAACTTAAGAAGATCTGCAGAGAAGGATGGCAGGAAATCACCATATCCAGGTGTGTAATCTTGTGGCGTCATACCCAAGAAGACTGGGGGCTGTAATCAATGCCAAAGGTGCTTCAACTAAGTCCTGAGTAATGGGTCTGAATACTTTTCCATTTTAATAAATTAGCAAAGATTTCTAACAATCAGTTTTCACTTTCTCATTATGGGGTACCGAGTGCTGAATGATGGGAAAAATTTTGAACATTTTGTTTAATTTTAGCATAAGGCCGCAACATAACAAAATGTGAACAAAGTGAAAGGTTCTGAAGACTTTCTGAATGCATTAAACAGTCATGGTCAAAAGTTTTGAGAATGATACAAATATTAATTTTTACAAAGTCTACTGCTTCAGTTTTTATAATGGCAATTTGCATATACTCCAGAATGTTATAAAGAGTGATCAGCTTAACAGCAATTACTTGCAAAGTCAATATTTGCCTAGAAAATGAACTTTATCCCCCAAAACACATTTCAACATCATTGCAGCCCTGCCTTAAAAGGACCAGCTAACATCGTTTCAGTGATTGCTCCATTAACACAGGTGTGGGTGTTGATGAGGACAGGGCTGGAGATCAATCCGTCATGATTAAGTAAGAATGACACCACTGGACACTTTAAAAGGAGGCTGGTGCTTGGCATCATTGTTTCTCTTCTGTTAACCATGGTTATCTCTAAAGAAACACGTGCAGTCATCATTGCACTGCACAAAAATGGCCTAACAGGGAAGAGTATCACAGCTAGAAAGATTGCACCTCAGTCAACAATCTATCGCATCATCAAGAACTTCAAGGAGAGAGGTTCCATTGTTGCCAAAAAGGCTCCAGGGCGCCCAAGAAAGACCAGCAAGCGCCAGGACCGTCTCTTAAAAGTGTTTCAGCTGCAGGATCGGGCTACCAGCAGTGCAGAGCTTGCTCAGGAATGGCAGCAGCAGGTGTGAGTGCATCTGTACGCACTGTGAGGCGGAGACTCTTGGAGCAAGGCCTGGTCTCAAGGAGGGCAGCAAAGAAGCCACTTCTCTCCAGAAAAAACTGCAAAAGGTACAGGGAGTGGACTGCTGAGGACTGGGGTAAAGTCATTTTCTCTGATGAATCCCCTTTTCGATTGTTTGGGACATCTGGAAAACAGCTTATTCGGAGAAGACGAGGTGAGCGCTACCACCAGTCTTGTCTCATGCCAACTGTAAAGCATCCTGAAACCATTCATGTGTGGGGTTGCTTCTCAGCCAAGGGAATCGGCTCTCTCACAGTCTTGCCTAAAAACACAGCCATGAATAAAGAATGGTACCAGAATGTCCTCCGAGAGAACTTCTCCCAACCGTCCAAGAGCAGTTTGGCGATCAACAATGCCTTTTCCAGCATGATGGAGCACCTTGCCATAAAGCAAAGGTGATCACTAAATGGCTCAGGGAACAAAACAGAGATTTTGGGTCCATGGCCTGGAAACTCCCCAGATCTTAATCCCATTGAGAACTTGTGGTCAATCATCAAGAGACGGGTGGACAAACAAAAACCTACAAATTCTGACAAAATGCAAGCATTGATTGTGCAAGAATGGACTGCTATCAGTCAGGATTTGGTCCAGAAGATGATTGAGAACATGCCAGGGAGAATTGCAGAGGTCCTGAAGAAGAAGGGTCAACACTGCAAATATTGACTTGCTGCATTAACTCATTCTAACTGTCAGTATAAGCTTTTGTTACTCATAATATGATTGCAATTATATTTCTGTATGTGATAAAAACATCTGACAAACACACATAAAAACCAGAGGGCAGCAGATCATGTGAAAATATAATATTTGTGTCATTCTCAAAACTTTTGGCCATGACTGTATGTCTTTGGCCAATTTCATCTTACATCTATGGCCAGTTCTGTCTTAAGACTATAGAAAGTTCTGCCATACGTCTCGGGTCAGTTTTATCCAATGTTTAGAGACAGTTTCATCCTAGTTCTATGGATAGTTTTGCCCTACCTCTAGGGTCAGTTTTATCGTACAGCTATGGACAGTTTTGTCATACCTCTTGGGTCAGTTTCATCTTACGTCTTAAGGACAGTTTTGTCCTGTGTCCATGTCCAGTTTTATCTTACGTCTATGGCCATTTTCAAAGGAAGTCAATAGAAATGTTTATCTTACATCAATGGCCAGCTTTACGCAGGGCCTATGCCCAATTTCATCCCATATCTATGTCCAATGATATCTTAAGTCTATGGTCAGCTTTATAAGAGACCAATTGATTTGATTAAATGCCAAGACTTTTTTTAGGATTCAGTCTTCTAAAAAGTCAAGACTTATGTGACTGAGTCTGGAGGTATGCCAACAATCACCTATTTCCTTGGTTTCACTTTTATAAAGCTCCTTTCTCTTGACGTGATCTGCCACCCAGATGTTATTAGGGCCATCAACGTCAGGCGTGTTGAGTGGGCGTGCATACATTAGCTAATGAGTCTGAACCTGCCTAAAGAAAGGTGTTACAACGTTCCAAGATAGTATTTGTTTTCTATTATTTGATGTAAAAGATCAGTACAGGCGCCTGCCTTCAACCTGAACACTACCGGATCTGGCACAGACTGAGACAAAAGGTCTACAATCGGCACGCGGTATTGTTTAACGATGGTAGAAATGTTACAAATTGACAGTGGCTGAAAGAGAGAATGACAACGCTACAGCAATCCTGTCACATCACCCATGTGCTGGGGGTGTGGGGGATCTCACAGCTTGTAACTGTGAGGATTTTAGTGCACACACTTCCTCCTCTTCTGTAACTGTAACATTACGACGAAACTTCACAATAATCCAGTTGAAGTGAGGAAAAATTTTGTGCTGGATTTTGTTAGAAGCCAGAAACTTGCTTTATGGTCTATACAGATCTGAAAACTATATATCGACCATACAAATGTGAAGAAAAGAAAATGGACAGCAATAAATCGTGCACACTGATCAATGGAAAGTGGTGCAATAAAATAGGCAGAATATTTAAAGGTGTTATCCAGTAATAGGGAGGGAACATTGAAAATGTCAGCAAAAGGAGTATGAATCTATATATCCTTTATGTAAATTGGAAGGGTATATCCACCGTTGCTCTTATTTCTCCAATGAAAAAATAAAACTAAGACAAAAATAGAAAAAATATACCATATTTTTTGCTCTATAAGAAGCACCTGACCATAAGACGCACCTAGGTTTTAGAGAAGGAAAATAAGAAAAAAAAATATTTTTCATCAGACCCCCAATCTTCATAAGATCTCAAATCAGACCCTCAATCTTCATCAGACCCCAAATCAGACTCTCAATCTTCAGCAGACGACCTCAAATCAGACCACAAATCTTCAGCAGACCTCAAATTAGACTCCCAATCTTCAGCAGACCTCAAATTAGACTCCCAATCTTCAGCAGACCCCAAATTAGACTCCCAATCTTCAGCAGACCTCAAATCAGACCCCCAATCTTTAGCAGACCATAGATCAGACTCTCAATCATCAGCAGACCTCAAATCAGACCCTCAATCTTCAGCAGACCTTAAATTAGACTCCCAATCTTCAGCAGACTTCAAATCAGACCCCAGATCTTTAGCAGACCGTAGATCAGACCCCCAATCTTCAGCAGACCTCAAATCAGACCCCCAATCTTCAGCAGACCTCAAATTAGACTCCCAATCTTCAGCAGACTTCAAATCAGACCCCCGATCTTTAGCAGACCGTAGATCAGACCCCCAATCTTCAGCAGACCTCAAATCAGACCCCCAATCTTCAGCAGACCTCAAATTAGACTCCCACTCCTCAGCAGCCTCAAATCAGACCCCCAATTTTCAACAGACCCCAGATCAGACCCCCAATCTTCAGCAGACCTCAAATCAGACCCCCAATATTCAGCAGACCTCAAATTAAACTCCCAATCTTCAGCAGACCTCAAATCAGACCCCCAATCTTCAGCAGACCTCAAATCAGACCCCAATCTTCAGCAGAACCCAGATCAGACCCCCAATATTCAGCAGACCCCAGATCAGACCCCAGATCAATAAATAAAAACTTACTTCTCCTGATCCGGACATGCCTGTTTTAATAGCTACGTATATTCCTCATGTAATAACAATTCTGGAGCATCTATTCTTATGACTCTATGTTGTGTCATTCCTTTATTATTTCTACTTTAAGTTATGAATGAATTGCTAGCAGTCTGCAGTAAGGGTACAGAGGGGAGTTACCAGTTTTGGGGGTGTACCTGCACAGACCGAAAATGGCAGCACTGATTGGATAGAATAAGTCTGTGCAGTTACACCCCCAAAACTGGTAACTCCCCTCTGTACCCTTACTGCAGACTGCTAGCAATTCATTCATAACTTCTAGTGGAAATAATAAAGGAATGGCACAACATAGAGACATAAGAATAGCTGCTCCAGAATTATTACATGGGGAATGTATGAAGCTATTAACACAGGCATGTCAGGAGCGGTGACAGGTCCTCTCTGTTCACATCTGTGTCATGGTTTCCATTTACAACAGAAAACATGGTAGGGTGTCGATACCAAAGGAGCCCCTGATTTATAATGGGGTCCACTGAGTTACATCAAAGTGTCTGTCATTTTGGCGTAATTGTTGAGGGACCCTCAGACACAGATGTGAACACAGCAATAACTCTGGCAGTGTGACTAGAATGGAACCATGTCATCAATATATAAAGCTCATACCCTACACCCATATTATCCATCATGGGGTCTTTCATGGGATCACCATTTATGTGATAATAGTGACTGTCATACATAATGATTAATAGAGATGAGCAAACATGCTCGTTACGAGCACTGTAGCGCTCAGCTCCCGTGCGCAATGCCCGCAGGCATTGCGGATCCGTCCTCAGCTCCATGTAAGTCAATGGGGACGGATCGTTTGGTATGACACTCATAACAAACGGATCCGTCCTCCTCACCCGACTGAAAGTCAGTGGGGACGGATCCATTTGGTATGAGTGTCATACCAAACGATCAGTCCCCATTGACTTACATGCAGCTGAGGACGGATCCGCAATGCCTGCGGGCATTTGTTCGCACGGGAGGCGAGCGCTACGGTGCTCGTAACGAGCACGTTCGCTCATCTCTAATGATTAACCATTTACACACCGCAAGTACGGCTATAGTCGATCAGGTTGCAGTAAGGCTATCAGTGCAAACGCACCCAACGAGAAGAGATTTGACGAAGACGTGAACTGTACATGCGTCTAAGCTGCACCAATAATAGTATCATATCAATATAATAGCGCACACAATAGTAACGCTGGTTTACAAAACACAGGAGGATCATGTATTACGGATAACACAGCGAGAAGAGGTTTAAATCGGCTGAAAAATACATTACGTAAGCTAAAAGTTCCCCAGATAAATTAGTTGTTTCAGTTTAATGATTTTGGAAGCAAGTTTGTCTCCAGCACAAATAATTGCTAGTACCCAAATATCAAACTGAGCATCCAGCTGATGTCTACAATAAAGTGGCAGGTTAAAAGATACTAAAGTTTAAAATCAGCTTAGACTAATCCCATATTGAGTGCAAAATTATAGCTTGTCATCAAATGCAAGCTGGCAATCCGGGGGCCAGATGGGAGACTGGATGGGAAAAAGAGTTCATGCAGGTGGGAAAGTGACGGAGACTCGACAGAAGAGATCACTGCTCCCTCTGCTGGTGAGGACATCATCTCCATGTACGTTTCTCAAGTCGAGGGGAGTAACATATGGAAAATCTATATGGCAAATCATTCGGAATACCTCACCACCAAATATCAGCATCTTTGGAAATCCGGTTCCCCATTGTGCTTGCAAAAATCTTAATTTTTCCAAAAAATTAAGTAAAAATTCAGTTATGGCCAAGAAATTCTTTCAGGTTTCCTTGTAGGTCGTCACATTCCTCCTTACCCATGAAGCTTGAAGACCTTGAGTCAATGTGACCACCACCATCTCCTTGCTGGAAGCCAACAAGCAATGGAGTTTTATAGATTTAGAGTCTGGAAATACTAAGAACCAAAAAATATTGACCCCGATGTAATTTTTTTACCCCATTATCTTAGTCTAACATTCTAATCTTCCACAACTGGAAGGCATGCTGGCGACCAAAGGGGTACTCAGCAATCTTTACAGACCGCTCAACTGGTATGCAGAGTTACACCCCCTTAACCCACCTTACATTCTGCTCATGTGTCACAGTAGTTCTAGCATTCTATTCATGAAACAGTGTGCCATTGGATTTTCCGAAATAGGTGAATGGTGGATTATTTTGAAATGTAGGACTGCAAAGTATAAAAATGCCATACAGGTGAGGTACTCCTCTTTGGACAATTCTTTATTAGCCAAAAAGGAGAACCCATGATGGCACAGCTCTTGCTCTGGAGAACTTGCCCAACATGTAATACTACAATATCCCCGCAGCAGCCACTACAAGAGAAATGTATAATGGAGCTTACGGTGTTAAAAACAGTTGAAAGCTCGGGGCCATGCAGCGGAACCTGCCAAGAACAGGTGATTTCTGGGTTGGCTTTTAAGGGGTTTCCAGGATTTTCATATTGACGGCCTCAGGATAGGTCATCAACATGAGATCAGGGGGTCCTACTCCTGGCATCCCAGCTGATTAGTGGTTTGAGGAAGCTGTGCCGTTCACCGGACTGCTGGTGAGTGCCTAGGTCTCCTCACAGCTTCATTAGAAAATCGCCATCCATTGACTAGTGGCAGTGCTTGATACTGCAGCTCAGCCCCATTCACTTCAATTCTCTCTTCCTACGCCATGTGATGTCACGGTAATAGGTCTCATGGCCTAAGAAGAGGCCTAAGTACTCACCGAGTGCCACAGCCTCTTCATGCATCTGATCGGCATGGGCGGGGGGGACGTGAGTTGGACCCTCATCGATCAGATACTGATGATCTATCCTAAGGACAGGCCATCAATATAAGAATAACAGAGAAACCCCTTAATCTGAAACTGTGTTGTCTGCACAAGACTACCCTTAAACTATTCAAAAGGAAATAGAGGATGCTACATAATAAGTGGAAACACTGATTATGGAAATAGCTATTGCCATTTTGTGCTGTCATTTCATGATATGGTTACAGTAGTTAGATTCAAATTGTACATGGTTTCAATTCCCTTCATAGACATATGGCTAAATGATTACATTCTAGATGCCTGCAGCCACCACTAGAGGCAGCTAGTGAGTAAAGTGCATACATGTAGTCAAATAACTCAATAATAAAATAATATACAATAAGCTCATCCTAGCAGTGGTTCTATCCTAAAAAATGAGTGTGGTTTCTATAAAAATGTATTAAAAATATAATCGGCACATAATGTTGAAACTGAAAACAAAAAGGCGTTAGAAGGCAAGCATTCACTTTAAAGGGGTTATCCCATGAATAATGTAAAAAATGAAAATCAGACATCATTATAGTACATGACAGTCTCTTTCTAACAAAGCTAGAACCAGCCCTGTACCTCACATGGATCCAGAGATCTCCTCATTCTGCTAGATTTATATCAAGCTGACAGCTCAGGGGAGTGTCTTTTCTGCCGCAGTTAAGGAGGCGTGTCTCAGCTCTCCCTATCACAGCTCTGGGGGCGTGTCTCAGCTCTCCCTATCACAGCTCTGGGGGCGTGTCTCAGCTCTCCCTATCACAGCTCAGGAGGCAGTTGAAAGATTAAACTCAGCATGTGCGGCCATCTCAGTGAGCAGGTCAAAGAAATAAGAAATTAAGTGGCACTATATGGATAAATTTTATTGAATAACTCAGTAGATATACAAAATTTTTAATGACATGCAATTACAAAAGCATTCAGATCCAGGTGCTGGTTTGAAAACTGTAGAATTTTTTTTTTGTGGGACAAGCCCTTTAAAGTAGAGCCCTAGAGGATGTAGTAATTTCTAGTGCAAGGCTGGGTTCATATACGTATATACGGAGTCTGACGCAACTGATGTGTAACTGCACTAAGCGCACAGGTCTGTCGTCTATAGACTCACAGCGTCGGACAGAAAAACGCAGATTGCAGCTTTTCTCTCTCTGGCGCTATTTGACATCCAGTATCGCTGGATGTTTATGAACAATCCCATAGAAAATTATGGGATCAGTTCTGGGTTCAGTTTCCTTCCAGTGTTTTCTACACCACGGCAGGATGGAAACTGAGCTGGGTCGCAGGACATATGTGAAGGGGCCCAAATGCAAAAAATTACTTTGCAATACACGTCATATGAGTTGATGTATATTGATTTCAGATATAAATGAAAATTAAAAACATTGGTAAAGGCATTGAAGGGGTCTTCCATGAGTTATATAGATGAAATGCAGTCTTTCAGCCAAAGCCAATACAGGATCCAGCAGGAAGTAGAAGCATCGTTTTGAATTTACTGATAAGTTAAAAGATACATCAAAACTGTGTCAGTGCTTCTACCCTAAATGACACCAAGTAAAAAATAAAACCTTTTAAATCTTTCGCCGCTCCAATGCTGAAACTCCAATTGTCCTTGCCAGTCTTCATTTTCCTGCAGCGATGACATGCCGTACACTCATGTGACTGCTGCAGCCAATCACAGTGATCACTGAGGACACAGATCGCTGATTGGCTGCAGCAGTCACGTGGATATATGGCACAACATCGCAACAGAAAAATGGAAAAGGACTCTTGGTGACCACTGCAGCATCAATGCTGGAGAGGAGGAGGATTTCACAGGTATGTAGCCTTCATTTTATACTATAACATTAGTTAATTTGTTAAACTCTTGGACACCCTCTTTAAAGGGAATCTGTCCTCAGCGACCTCCCTATCCGACTGTTGGCATAGACACGCAGCTGTGGTTTGCATGATTACAACGCCATATTTCTTTTGTTGATCTGAAGTTCTGTTCCTGAGTTATAATACTTTTTCTTAATATGCAAATTAGGCCTTTGGTGTAACAAGGGCATAACCATTGCACTTGTTGTACCCACGCTCCACTCCTTTCTGTGATCAGCCACTTCCTTGTTGCTTTGCCACTGCGTGGCCCTGTAAATCAAAGCAGCCAGGAAGGGGCTGGCGACAAAATGGAGCGGAGCTTGGGTACAACAAGAGCAAGGGTGATGCCCTCATTGCACCAAGGGCCTAATTTGCATATTAAGAAAAAGTGCCATAACTTAGGAACGGAGCCTCGGATCAACAAAAGAAAAATGGAGTTCTAATCAGGTGAATCACAGCTGTGTCTATGCAGACACTTTGATAGGAAGGTCACTGGGGACCGAATCCTTTTAAATAGGTGGTCTAAAAGTTTAACAGATTAACTAATGTTCTAAGATAAAATGAAGACTACTTCCATTAAAGGGGTTGTCTCATCTCAGACAATGGGAGCATATCGCTAGGATATGCCCCCATTGTCTTACAGGTGTGGGTTATACCGCTGGGACCCGCACCTATATCGAGAACAGAGCCCCGCAAAGTGGTGGCTGGAGGAATCTGGTCCGGCCACCACCAAGCCGGCTCCCCATAGAAGTGAATGTGAGCGTACTGCACATGAACGCCCACCGCTCCCATTCACTTCTATGGGCCAAGCGGAAATAATCGATCCAGCGCTCCCATTCACTTCTATGGGCCAAGCGGAAATAACCGATCCAGCGCTCCAATTCACTTCTATGGGTGCTCAGCTACATTCGGCGGCTTCATGGAAATGAATGGAGGGCGGATGTGCATACGCAGTGTGCCCTCCATGACTTTTGGGGCTCCGCTCTCGATATAGGTGCGGGTCCTATCAGACAATGGGGGCATATCCTAGCGATATGCCCCCATTGTCTGAGATGAGAATACCCCTTCAATTTCTTGAAAGAAATTCATAAATACAAAATAAATACTTATATATCAATTAAATAATATAAAATATTGATACTTATTTTTATAATATATAAATTATAAACTATTGTAAATACTTTATGATTTATGGAGGGGGGGGGGTTGGGGGATGGTCGGGGGTGCCAAAAATGGTCACAGTTAATTCTGTGCCAAAATATCTTTTAAAAAAATTCCAAACCCAACCCCCTCCCCCCACAAGAAAATAACAAATATCTGGGAAATATGACAGACACTTGACCAATGATGAAAAGGATTCTGTACAGAGATGACGACTATTGTTCTCCTTTGAGCGCACAATTCAGAGGAGCTGTTGTGTAATATTGGCTGGTGACCAGAATCCGCCAGAACATGAGCGCAGTCTCTCTTTCCCCCACTGTTTTCATCTGAATTCTGGCTGAAGACCCGCACCAGCTCCCAACCTTCCAGAAGGCCCCCATCCCGGGAACCCTGCTCTACCATTTGCTTTGCTGATCTTAATCTCTGTAGACTTCCTAGCGGAGACTGTTCTGTGCTGAACTTGCACTTGCTTCTCCAAGTGAGCTATTAAACTTGTAGGTCAATTGTGGCACTAACAACTCTTAGGAAGCTTTCAGCCGCGGCGTACGATTTGTCAGTGGAATGAAATATTCATTCTAAGTGTTATTTCTCGTGGCTAAGAGCTTCATTTTCCCATCACTGGTCTATGGCCGCCAGTGTTACAGCACTAATCTATTTTTATTTTCCTTTAATGCAATAACCTGGTAAATACAGTACCTGCAATGTAATGCTTCTGATGTAACCGTGACGCTCACCTTAGGAAAACCTCTAAATGACACCTTAAAAGCTTTAAAAAAAGTCAACATCACACATCTATGCAGGTTAAAAAAGTTTAAAAAATAAAATATTTTTTTAACATTTTCACATGACAATCCTTTTTAATATATATATATATATATATATATATATATATATATTAGAAATAAAATATTTATATATATATATATATATTAAATATATATATATAATATATATTATGTATAATATGTGCATATTTATATATATATATATATATATATATTTAATATATATAAATATTTTATATATAATATATATATATTATATATAATATTATATATATATATTTTTTTTTAATTGCCATATTTGCAATTATTAGTTAGATTTTCTTCTGCATTTGCAAAAAAAAAAAAAAAAACAACACCCCCACCCCAAACTGCCATCTTCATTATCCAGCTTCCAAACAGGGTCTCTACTCATCAGTTTACTGAACAGTTGTGTCCACTCCTGGACATGGAGTATTAATGCAGTGAATACAGTCCAGTAGCCAAACAATCCATATGTCTGAACAGATGACTCTGTCTACATACTGTGTTGGGACACGGAACCGCAATTTCATTCCCCCCTCTTAAAAAAAAATAAAAGTCTAATTTATCCCAGTCTGTTTAGTGTACAGTATGTGTTTTATTGAAAGGAACTACATGTGTCGACAAAGAATATTCAAGACAATACAGCAATAAAATGAAAAATAGTTACAAAAATTATAAAAAATAAAATAAAATTTTACAAAATAAAGCTACAAATATATGAATCTGAATGCAGACCAGTTCATATATATGTAAAATGTCTAAAAATAGAAGGAATAATAAGTAAAAATGTTTTAGAACTAAAGGCCCTTTTACACGGAAAGATAAATCGTATTAGCGATCGTATATTAACGAACGATGAACGATCGAACGATGCAATGTAAATACCGTTTACATTGAAAGAGAAGTCGTTCACAATCTTCGTACTTTCGGTCGTTTTATAATCGTTATTACGATCGTTCCTTGCTTTTACATTAACCGATGTATTGCTTACAGGGGAGGGGAAAGGTGTGAGTGAATTAAAAAGTGAAAAGAAGTAGGTGTTTACAGGTGTTCAATTACCACCCATGAACCGCCCTCATAACCTCCTACTGTACAAAAATACAAGATTTCGCCAATGATGGCACAGCACAATGGTGGATGAAGTTGCGAGCGCAATAGCGAGCAGAATGGAGGACGAAATACGAACGCAACAACGAGCAGATCTTCGCGCCGAAATAAAACCAGGTTTGAAATTCAAACTATTCATACGCGAGAAGAAGACACGTATTTCCGGTCGCTACGTGAGCCAATGGAATTTTAATGGGACGTGCCGAACTATTGGACTAATTAGAACGAATAACGCCTATATAAACAATTGACTCCTCCCATTACCATCTGCCAACGACTAAACGATTTTCGTTTAAACTGGAAGATTTTCGAACGATTAACGATTAATTTATTGGCAGGACAAAAGATGCGATCAATGAGAAGCGAACGAAATCTCGTTCGTCGTTAAATCGTTAACCGTGTTTATACACAACAATAATCGTGCAAATTCGAACGTTTTAACGATTATTTGAACGATAATCGGCTAGTGTAAAAGGGCCTTAAAACTTTCCTTGCTAATAAGATTACTGGTAACTGTATCTACTAGAAAACAATGCTGAGGTTGAGCCAGTGTGGTAAGAACATGTCACTGTCCCCAAAGAAATCATTTCTGGAGCCCAAGGTGTTCAGTTTTTTTCCATAGGAAAAACACTGCTCCTTTAGATGGTTTCCAGCAAAGCTGCTATGTATTACATATTGATATAGACCAAAAATAATTTTTAAAAAATGCACTTAAATTATACATACTATGTCACAGCTACAAACATAAAATCCTAAAGTGATACAAAGGAATGCTTTAATATCAGACATTGATAGATAAGATATGAGATAGATAGCTAGACACGAGATAGATAGATAGATAGATAGATAGATAGATAGATATGAGATAGATAGATAGACATGAGATAGATAGATAGATATGAGATAGATAGATAGATAGATAGATAGATATGAGATAGATAGACATGAGATAGATAGACATTAGATAGATAGACATGAGATAGATAGACATGAGATAGATAGATAGATAGACATGAGATAGATAGACATGAGATAGATAGACATGAGATAGATAGACATGAGATAGATAGACATGAGATAGATAGACATGAGATAGATAGACATGAGATAGATAGATAGATAGATAGATAGATAGATAGATAGATAGATAGATATGAGATAGATAGACAGACATGAGAAAAGACAGACAGACACAAGGAATGATAGACAGAATAGATAGGTAGATATAAAAAAGATAGATAGATAAAGAGAGAGAAAGAAAGAAAGAAAGAAAGAAAGAAAGAAAGAAAGAAAGAAAGAAAGAAAGAAAGAAAGAAAGAAAGAAAGAAAGAAAGAGATGTGCAACAGACAGATAAATGTGAGAAAGATAAGGGACAGATAGATAGATAGATAGATAGATAGATAGATAGATAGATAGATAGATAGATAGAAAATAGCATGGGTGCATTACATTTAACCTTCTCCAATTTACCCAGCCCAAAAAAAGATGTAACACAACATCCAGTCAATAAAAAGCTACAGCCAAAAAATTGATGGGGAAGGAGAAACAAGTTGAATGTACTTGAATGTGTATTCACTTTAGTGATTTCTGAGGCACCCAGCCATTAATATTTTAAGAAATGAATATTTAAACATTTCAAATGGAATAATGAAAATAACACATTAAACTCAACCTCATTAGTCTCCCAAGGGGAAGATTGTGGCGAGGCTGATTCATCTGGAGTTTTCATTACTATATTAATTTCCCTGGGTATGTACTGCTGACTAATACCCTTGGTAGCAAGCCTGATGCACACGGTCTGTAGTGTGTACAACGTGGCGTGTACTTCACAGGGAGACCTCAACCCACAAGCAAGTGAACTCCCATTAACGAGAGCAGAAACATTCTCATATCAAAATAAAATGGTCATAAAAAGATATAAAACAAAATATTAGAGGAAAGTGACACTCAACACAAAGAAGTGACCATGACCATGCAAAGCCTTGTGCAGATGTCGGCCTTCACAAACAGATTATTATTATTATTTTATTATTATTGGCTGCCATATTACAGATAAAGTGAAGCTGTGGACCGATATATGATCCTAGAAGCCTGTTCACATGCTCCTGTGGTCCTGCCATTCTCAGTCATATTACCTGTACTAATCAGTGCCTATGCTGCTGTAATTACAGGGCTTCATTAATGAGCAAATTTCCTTTACAGACACAAACAGCTTGAAATTCCCTTTTTAGGTCAGATATTTTATCTATCTAGCTCTTATATCTATGTATCTATCCTTCTGCTCCTGCGGCTGACATCAGCAGGGAGGAAGAAAAGGGCTGCAGTAACCAGAGGCTCCTTCTTCTCTGCCCCTTTACAGAATTTCTTCGCAAATTAAAAGACAAAATCCGAAGAAGATGGTCTATAGCATGTAACAAGAAAATGTGTATATGTTGTACAGGAACAAACAGGTGACAGCAAGTATTTAGGGCTCACCTAATAACTGGATATTATCGGTGTTATACAAGGTATCTCTGTCAGTCCCATAGACTTAAATGGAACGGCAGTGCGCAAGCTTGGTTATGGCCTCATTGAAACTCTCTGGGGATGGAAGAGGGGACTTGAGACTTCCACTTTAGCAATCAGTAGTGGGGCCCAGTAAGAAGATATTTAGCTCCTATATAAACCTATCAGGACAACCACTCCTTTAGTAAGCATAAATCTTCTCCAGTTCATTGGGTTGTGCCATTGCCTCCCGTTGCAGCGGCTGTTAGGAGATTCCAAACTGAAGGAACATTGACAAGACATCAAATAGCCTGAAAGGAAAGGGTTGTCCTGGTGAGGCAACCCCTCTAATCGTAAGCTCCAGGATGCACGGCCCCCATTTCTATGACTTATCGACGTTGTGTTTTTAATGCGTTGATAAAAAAGAGGTATACTGACGCTCGTAAAGCAGTGACGTATACAGCAGTATCAGAGGAGCACTCATATGACGTGATTTTGCAGAAAAATACTGTGCTTACTATTTTTGACATAGAAACGGCCTGTCTGTATGTAGCTTGGGTAGACTCTTTTGGTGTCCTACACAGAGTGTGTAAGTGCTGGGACGGACACTGTACAGATGGATAAAGACTCCCTAAAATGTCAATCAACCATTGTAATAAGCGCAGTGTATTAATGATTTGTTCCGCCCGAATAATGTAAAAAAATATATATATTTTTGGGATATAAAAATCAACTTTACAGGTCAATATGGCTGAACTGACCCTTGTTTCTTACATGAGCGGTCTCAGTTGGTCATACTTTTTTTTTCTTTGGCCAAGGACCTAACATTCAGCCCTTTAATCTTCTTCTGATCAGCTGTTTCTGCTGGAAGCACTGGTAGAGTCTGGTCTATGGCGTTTGCATGCAGTCGTAAGATTATCAGCATGATGGGCTGTAATTCATAATACTGTGGCCTCTAAATGATAGCTGGCACTTAATGTTATCTTTATTACTTTTTATGATATGCATTAGACTTGATTTTGTTTGAAGCACAGCTTGTCAACCTGCTAATTCTAACCAGGGACTACTAAGCAAATACAAGCCTTATTCAAAGCCATCAGAAAGGAAAACTACCCCTTACAGCCCCATCCTCCCATGTCCATTCTCAAAAAAACTTTCTCTGCTGGGTCAGAAACCAAAAAATTCTAACCTGTTAACTGCAGTGCAACTAATATGTTAACTCAAAAATATTCATGCTTGAACACCTCAATGTCAATCAGGAACAGTAAAGCAGCTTTCCCGTGTAAAGTCCTACCAAAGAAGTAGGAGGCACCCCAGCTTATCAGCTGTTTGAAGACCCAGCAGAACTTCGGTGAGTGTTGCAGCCTCCTCATAGTATACCAAGCACAGCGCTCTACACTGTATATTGCCTGTGCTTGGTATTATAGGTCCATTTAATTAGAACTGAGTTGCAAAGAGGTCATGTGATCAAAGAACATGACATGACCGGCCTAGGATGAGGCCTTGCACTCCACGCCTCTTCAAATAGCTGATCGTTGGGGCCAAGTGTTGGCCTCCCACTAAACAGATATTGATGACCTATCTTGAGGTTAGGCCCAGGGGCATAACTACCATGGCGGCAGACCATGCGACTGTTATGGGGCCCAGAGCAAGAGGGGGCTCATTCTTAGTTGAGATCATCTCCTCTTCTACTGGAGGTGAAAACTTGGTCAGGACTCTACCCTCTAAAGGAACAACTTTTAGCAAATGAGGCAGTGAAAAATGGCCCAAGGGTCATTGAAAGGGGTTTAGGCGGAAACCCTTCTGTCCTGTGTGGGAGGCCTGGTTTGATCCTTGCAATGGGGCCCTTACGTCTCTATGTACGCCACTGGTTAGGCCATCAATTTTGAACTCCCTGGAAACCTCTAGGTGTAACGCCAACGTCCCTGTTGCTTCTAGTGGCTCATTTTGAAATATTAAAACTTCACTGTTCTCAGCAATGTGGGCACGTATGAACTGTGGACCAACACAGATGTCTTCAGCTGCCAAGCGCACATGTAAGAGGTCAGCCAGTGTCATAGGGACAAATCTGCTGACAGATGCCCGTAAGGTAAAAAGCCACTCTGAGCCCACTGCCACCGATTGTTTTTAAACTGGAAAATCCTCATAATGAAGCCTCCATAGAACATTGATCTCAAAAAAGCATAAGAGAAGAATGGGCTGACTAAGTCCATATACTTGTGGTAAACACAGAAAGACAATGTCACCGCAGTATGCCTCCACGGCACAGACCCCAGTCAGGCCAAGCGTCCATGTGCTGGTGTCCCCTTTCTTCTTGTTATGCCCACATACTTCACTGAACTCTACAATGTAGGTCACACTTTCAGAATATACATAAAATACCAAAAAATGGGGGCAACCACGTTGTGTCCTGGGGAAAGTCAAGAGAAAACCATCTCCTAACACATTAGAAACCATATAATTCTGAAAGTCTCAAGCCCGTGAAAATTAGAACAGCCAAAGTTGTAGAAAGGATATTGTGGCTTTCAGTTTCATGGATAGCTTATATCTGGGTAACTTCCAGTCCAAGATGGTCTGTGTAAATGGTTAACATTATGAAAGTAATTACTGACAATCAAAATCTAACATGGCTATCATGAGAAATATGGCCCAGAGAACAAGCATGACCTCTACGTTACAACACCTTCAAAAGTGTATTTCACACTATTCCCAAACACTCATTCCAGCTGGTTTTACAACATATCAGCGTCAGTAAAGGCTATGGGTTAATATAAGTTTAAAGTCAAGTCTGCGACTCTTCAGTCGGCTGCTGTCGCTCAGATGTGACAGGTTACTGAGGCTGTTTTTAGACTTCAGTCGTAAAAGTAAAAGAAATAAATCATAAGAGAGATAAAGGACAAGAGTTTCTAACGCCTAAATAACATATGTGGGCAGTTATATAGCGATCCATTTCCTACTTGTCATTGGGGCATCTCAGGTGCCAACAAATTTGGGAGCTACAAGGGCCAATTAGTTGTCATGTAGGGTTATAAAAAAAGAGACATCTAATCAGACTTTTTGATGACTTTACAGAAGAAGAAAACTCAAGACTTTGTATTTTTGAGCACAGTCTTCCTAATTTTGTGGGTTCATCCCCAAGTAGATGTTCACCTTCTTCAAGCTGGGAGCTATAAATGGATATTCGGTTGTCATGCACCATTGTCAAAAAAATAATAACGTCTAATCAAACTTTTTGATAATTTAACACAATTAGAAAACTCAAGACTTTGTATTTTTAGAGCACTTTCTTCCTAAATTTGAGAGTTCATCTCCAAATAGTTGTAGTATTAAACTTTTTCCCCAGACTTAAATAATGAAGACCGACACTATGGTATCCGGGTGTCAGGCTCACAGCAGTGCTGCAGCCATCTCACAGTTTTACCTAGACCGAGTGACAATGCGGTCATTGGTCACCTGGCCTAGACGTAGCTCAGCTCCATAGAATGGGGCTGAGCTGCGATACCAAGCACAGCCACTATACAATGTACGGTGATGTACTTGGTGAGCACAGAGAAGGCCATGGCGCTCACAGGAGCATTCGTGCCTTCTCAAACGCCTTCTCAGTGGGGCTCCTGGGTGTCGGACCCCTACCATCATTATTTAAATCTCAGAATACCCTTTTAGTATACCATACCCTACATGTCCTGTTGACTCTGATCTAGTCCACTCTACTAGATAAAATGTATCTGTATGGAACCACCTGCTGTTTATTAATTTACTTCTCCGTCCACCTTGCTAAGGTGGACGCACATGCTCAGTAGGGTTATCTCACAGGACGACCAAAGAGGCTTGTAAGGATGGTCCAGCAGTTTAGTAAAGGGGGTACGCTCCCATGCCTTCCTGCCAGTGACAGGGTTTTCATGTTGGCTTTGTGGGCCAGACGGTGTTATCCCTTGCTTTCAGGTCAGATTACCAGCAGACCTTCACACATATACATGAATCATGGGATCACATATGTGTTGAATGCCCCGCTAGAACCTTCCATGGCAGAGTTCATCAAAAGAGGTGGAAAAATAGCACAGAATGATGGACACTATAGCAAAAACCCTACGGAACTCATCACACTCTATGGGGTCTCTGTTATGTGACGGATCCTGTACTGCCATCATTTTCCTGTTCCTATAGAGAAAAAGCAACATGGAAATACGAGCGCAGATGTGAACATAGCCTTAAGCCTCATGTATCGAACTCCGACTTGTCTCCGTCAATATGCTATGACTTTTACTGTTTACCGCGCACATGTACACAGTTGATGCATAATGCATACATTTCTTTAAAATGCACGTGCCCAAATACACCCCACATCTCCACGCTCACGGAGATATCTGTGTAGGTTTCTAGCGACAGCAGCTGTGTACGTGTGCACTGCGGATCTAGCAGCCCAGTTCCGAAAGTAGGTTGTCTAAGCCCTCAGGCAAAACGAGAGACAAGCAAGATGTGCAAAGCAACGTGACGTTGGCCCCTTCCAGGAAGCGAAGGGGTTAAGCAAAGTGAGCATCTGCTGTTATTCCAACCTAGAGGTCCGTGGAGTGGAGTGCCGGAGCCTGAGACCACATGTTCGCCTGTCCTCCCCATCCTGCCATCTTCCCCAATTATCTATTAACATCCAGGGCTCTACACATGCTCTCAGAGGTTCTTTAACAGGCTTCTAGGAAAGCAGAACAAGCACACAGCAGGGCTCTGGGAACGCGGTAATGCAGGCTATACAGAGCCTATCGCTCCTCTGGCTTCCTAATGGCATTTTACTCACTAGCAATGCTCTTCCAGAGGTTGTTAAAAATTTAACCACTGTCTTCTTCTCCGTGTAGGGTGCAGAAATCCACTCTCCATTAGAGAAGAGAGATGGCGAGTGACACCTAAACTATCCCGAATCGTTCCAACGGTTTACGATGCACCAAAAGACAAATGGAAAATAAATGATCGGCTGGAGAGAAAAGTATAGAGGGGCTACAGATTGTATATTCTGGCCATACTGGTTATCTGCAGGACGCAAAAATAAAAAACGCAACATAAATGTATTAAAGTAAATGTAAAGTAAATATAATAAATAAAAACAGTCCATACACATGAACACAGAGTACAGTACCGATTGTTAGACCCCATTTTTAATCTAAATAATGCACCTAGGCCATGTAGTCTCCTGACATGTCTGTTTTAATAGCTTCATACATTCCCCATGTAATAACAATTCTGGAGCATCTATTCTTATGTCTCTATGTTGTGCCATTCCTTTATTATTTCTACTAGAAGTTATGAATGAATTGCTAGCAGTCTGCAGTAAGGGTACAGAGGGGAGGTAATCAGTTGGGGGGGTGTCCCTGCACAGTCTGAAAATGCCCGCACTGATTGGATAGAGTCTGTGCAGGTACACACCCCCAACTGGTTACCTCCCCTCTGTACGAATAGATGCTCCAGAATTGTTATTACATGGGGAATGCATGAAGCTATTAAAGCAGGCATGTCAGGAGCGGTGAAAGGTCCTCTTTAAAGGAGTTGTCCCATGAAAAATGTTTTACATTTTTCAAAGCAACCCCTGGATCTGAATAGTTTTGTAATTGGATGGAATTAAACATTTAGTATAGTTTCCGAGTTATTCAATAAAATCTATCTGTTTGGCGCCACCTGCTGTTTGTTGTTTTCCTTATTTCTCTGTCCACTTAGCTGAGGTGGATGCACACGCTCAGTTCCATCTCTCAGATGCCACCAGCTTTATATACTGGTCCCACCACTAGGACTCGCATCTAGAACAGAGCCCCGAAAGTGAAGGAGGGAACACTGCACATGTGCAACCGCCCTCCATTAATTTTCTATGGTGCTGGCGAAAATAGCCGAGCACTGGCTTGGCCATTTCTGTCAGCTCCATAGAAATGAATGGGAGCGGGGGCCGCACATGTGCAGTGCGCTCCCATTTACTTCTATGGGAAGCTGGCTTGGTGGTCGCCGGAGTCCTCCAGCCACCACCTGGCGGGGCTCTGTTCTCGATATAGGTGCGGGTCTCAGGGGTGGGACCTGCACCTATAAGACAATGGGGGCATATCCTAGCGATTGTCTATGATGAGACAACACCTTTAAAGGGAACCTGTCATCACCTTTATGCTACCCATACTAACGGCAGAATAAAGCAGAGACAGGTGAGTTGATTTCAGTGATCTGTCATTAATAAGTTAAAAGTAAGTGGTTGCCGAGGACCAACATCACAAACATTGCAGACTGGGCCTGGAAAAGAGTCAGATCTTCATGAGAAGAGTCCTGGTTATTCATGAATTCCTGCTCTCCCTGCCCACCTGCTGATGACTGACAATCTTCTACCTAGTTTTCTCCCTTTCTCTCTAGGAGAGAACTGCCAATCATCAGCAGATGGGCGGGGAGAGCAGGAGATTAGGAATAACCATGACTCTTCTCAGGTAGATTTGACTCTTTTCATGGCCTGGCTGTGATGTTGGTTCTCAGCAACCACTTTCTTTTAGCTCAAGAGAAACACACTGCTGAAATCAACATTTCTGTCACTAATTTATGCTGCCCTCAGTAGTGTCAGCATAAAGTTGATGACAGGTTCCCTTTAAAAGATAACCCATTTAATGCAAACCCTGCCAAGAAGGACAAAAGAGGAACAGCACAATTACAACTACATATGGAACAAAAGTATTTACCACAAGAGACATGTCAGGTCCGCTTTTAATATTCACTTTCATATAATGTAATAATAATAAAAGTAATAATAATAATAATAATAATAATAATATGTACATCGTAATAGTAACAATGACAGTTGTGATTTTCAGTAAATACTTTCACGTCTTGTAGAATAAGAAGGGAAGAAAGCAGAGCTTAAATGTAACCAGGAGAAAACAGGGATTGGTGTATTTGATGGTGGAAACCGATCTAAATGTTAGCACACACTCCAGCGTAATTGACAGCCTTAGCTATGAAAAGCACTCTCAGGCAGCAGGGTTATCTAGGTCAGGGCTAAAACGCTCTCGTTGTACAGGATCGGAGGTAAAGAGAAGCGCTTTCAGCCTTTTCTCTCCCTCAAATTCCAGACAAATAAACCAGATTTTCATTCCATCAAACACAATACAACATCTCGGTATGTCAAACACACGACGGCGTGGGCAGACGTATCAAGCGGACATGCAGACAGACATGGTTTAGACAGACATCGATAGAACAAAGAGCGCCCATTGTCAAACATCACAAAGACACTGACGTGAATATTAAAGGCATCTCTCGGATGTGATGGGTTTACTTAAAGGGGTTGTCTCATCTCAGGCAATAGGGGCGTATCGCTAGGGTATGCCCCCATTGTCTGAGATGAGAAAACCCCTTTAAAGGGGCACTAAAAAACAGCGACACTCAGACGTAAGCCATGAGCTGCTATATACATAATTTGAGGTTAATGGACATTATGTAATGCTTCATTGTGCCTGTGGTGGCGCTGCAGGGAAACTGAACACTTTTAGCTGAGTTGGCACACAGAATACAGCTGATAGATGGGGGATCCATTTTTTTTCTAGAGAAACCTTGAGAAATTGTCTAAATTGGGCAACCCTGAGGATGTGGTCTACAAACATAGATGCAGAGGTTGTCCTGTACATACATTTACAGTTGAAGAAGCTGGAGGTCGTTAAAGGGATTGTCTAGGATTTTCATATTACTTCGCCTACCCTCAGGACCGATCATCAGTATCTGATCTGTGGGGGTCTGACTCCCAGCATCCCTGCCAATCAGCTGCTTGAAGAGGCTGCGGCGCACTGGTGAGCACTGCGGCCTCCTCACATCCTACCAAGCACAGCACCATACATTGGATAGTGGCTGTGCTTGGTATTGCAGCCCAGGCCCATTCGCCTGAATGAGACTAAGCTGTGCCTGTCGTGATGTCACTGGCCTAGGAAAAAGACCCACTGCTCACTGGAGAGTTGTGGTCTCTGCAAACAGCTAGTTAATGGGACCACCATAGATCAGATATTGATGACCTACCCTGAGGACAGGACATCAATATCTAAATCCAGGACAACCCCTTTAATGAGGTTATCCCACAAACAGCAATTATCACCTATTCCCATGGAAGGTAATAAATGCAGGATCACTGTGCGCCCGACTGCTGGGAACAGGGGTCCCTGAGTTCTCCATTTAAAGGGAGTGTTTGTGTGAAGGTTGGTCCACCGCTTATATTCACTTTTATGGGGCTTATGCAGCCACCATTCCCACAGAAGTGAATGGAGCAGTGGAGTGACATGTCCATTACTGTTCCATTCAAACAGGGGGATTCTAGGACCCCCATTCTCGAGATTAATTTACGATCGCTGGAACCCCAAATTATCACCTATTCTGTAGATGGATGATAAATGTTTTTAGTGAGATAACCCCTTTAGAGAGGCGGACTGAAAACTTAAAGTGGCACTGGAAAAAAAATAAAATAAAAGTGGCCCCACGCTGTAGGCGGGTTCAAACTTACTGAAGGCGGGCCAACAAAAGTGGGCAGGGATAACAGAAGTAGGAGTGGCAATACCATCAAGATACCGCCCCTGCAGAACCAAATACCACAGTGTATCTGAATATACTGCCCAAGCAGAACCAAATATCACCGTAGAGCACATAATTCTGCCGCCTTCACCACAGTATTCAACTGTATCATCATCCTGAGGATGGCGATACAGTTGAATTCAGGAGCATGGAGCATCTGACCATGGTGCCATCAGGAAATTACCCTGCAGGGTCTATGGCCAGTCCGCTCCTGCCCCTTTAAGAAACACTGGTCCTGATGTAAAATTCAGGGTCTATTCTCTACAGGCGATCAGCACCGTTGTAAGGGACCAGGCACATTTATCATGTGTCAGAAGGATGATACTTCGAAGCAAAGTCTAAAATTTTAATTAGGTGTGAATTGCAACAAATTTATGTAAATGGTGCATGTTGTATAATACAACTGCTGCAACACATGGCACACCGTGCACGCGTAACCTCATGGTGGTCGCCTATGTTATGCTTCTGTAATTGGTGCCAGATTTTGGTTTTGAGAAAACAGTTCTTGGACTTTCTGTGTAACCCAGCCCCACATGTAGAAACCATGGCTGCCTCACCTGGATGAGATGTGTAGGTACGGTGATGACGCACACTGACAGCGACGACCGCAAGAGACCTCGGAGGGCATACAAAAACCGGGTCAAGCTGTGGAGATTGTGAGGCTGCTCCTGAGTACAGATATCGTCGCCCCACAGCACCGACGCCAGAGACTGAATTCCAATCCGCAGAATGTTTTTCTGTCCTTTCTGCTGGTAAGAAAAGAAAAATGTATTATTAGCTACAAATACTCAAGTCTCTGAACTTGCACATCCCGTAACTTAGTTCACAGCTAGACTGTTGCTGTCAGCAGGCAGAGATGGGGGGAAGCAGTTCGGTATGTATGGCATTGCCCATTTCAATTTGCAGTATCAGAAGACTAAAAAGAAAAAATTAAAAATGGATAAGGGGTACAGAAAATTGTCATTTCTCAAGCTTGAAGTGCATCTGTCAGCAGTTTTGACGATGCCAAACTGCTGATAGTGCTCTCTGTATTGAGCTACATCATAGCCCCTCCCCTCTGCTTAGTCAGAGATGTAGCATCCAATCAGGAGACAACTACAGCAGTTACTCAGAGAACAGGGGAGGGGCTATGAAGCAGAGAGCACTTTACAGTAAAGCTCCACCTTCAGAACAGAACCTAGCAGAATAAAACTTTCTATTCTCACTACTCCTGATGATAAATGCTCCATAAAAGGTGTGTTTTTTCTGCTCTGCACAGTCCCTACCTAGTGCTGTGAAGTTTAGCACTGTCAAAACTGCTGACAGACTCCCTTTAGAACCCTGCTGTCAGAGGTTTAGCACTGTCAAAACTGCTGACAGACTCCCTTTAGGACCCGTCAGTTCTCCTGTTATATCTGTTTTAGTGAACACCTGTATTCCCATGATATAACTATTCTCGATCATCTTTTCCTAAACCAATATACTGTCATGCTCCTCTATTATTCCTCCTAGAAATCTGTGAATAAATTGACAACTCAACTGTATGTTACCATGTAGCTATTGAGGATTTTATCTAATCAGTGCTGACAGCACCAGACAGTGCAGGGACACACCCTCAACTGGTAACACCCAGTAGTCAATTTATTCATACATTTCTATGAAGAATATGAGATCGGTGGGGGGTGATCCGTGGCACCCCTGCCGATCAGCTTTGGTGAGCGCTGCGTCCGCTTCCTGGGCTATGTAAAGTCACTTTCATTGGTCATGTGGCCTAGGAGCAGCTCAGTCCCATTTAAGTGAACAGGGCTGAGCGCAATACCAAGCACAGCCACTATCCAATGGACGGCACTGTGCTTTGTAAGCTGCGAGGGGGTAATGGCGGTAATCAGAGCCCTGCAGCTTCTGATTGCCGGAGGGTGCCGGGAGTTGGACCCCACCATTCTCATATTGATGTATATCCTGTATTACTGGTACATGATCCTCATACTCAATGTTACTACCTTTCTGGTCTACACTGGGGAAAGGAATGCACTCGCTGAGCGTCGCCTGAAGATGACCTCCTAATTAGAAAAAAAATAAAGGTGAAAAGTTTGAGCTTATTAAAAAAGCCGAAGTTTTAGCTGACAGGTGTGTGACTACCCCTGTCTGCTATGTAATATGAAGGACAGGCGCTGATCGGTATCGCACATTTCACTATGGCTGCTGGTGTCACATAGCCAAGTAATGTGTTACAGGCCCTGCAGTAATAGGGGGGAGCATGCCGCCTCCCAATCACCCAGAGGTGACAACTTCAACTAATCCATTGCCCCGAACAAGAAGATATTAAAGACTCAGACGGCAGGAGAGCAGAATACTTTCCTGGGTTAAAGGGGTTGGCGAGAAGAACATGCAACAAGTCCTAATGCTAAGACACAACTCGCGTCTCCAACTATCCCTTCTAATTAAGCGTAAGAAATATTTACGAGGGTTAAAAGGGCTGGGTCTGCAGCTTCAAGTCACTATTTGACTTAAAGGTAGTTTGACCTATGAAGACACGAGATGTCAAACGGGTTACTGTTTTATAACACAAAAGAGTTTTTTTTTCCTTCAATTGTTTCAATTTGTTTTAAAATTTATTTTATTTTTAGGGGTGACTTCACACCAGGCAGATTTTTTTGCAGAAATTTCCGAGACTGAAAATGAGTTCTTAATGGAGTTGTTTTGGCAAGAAGAGCAAGCCTCATTCAGATGAATGGAATGGATTTTAGGGCACACAAATTTGGCGCTCATGCACACGGCCGCTGCCCGGCCATGCCCGTATTGTGGCCCGCAAACAGAAGAGTCCGCAATCCAGAAGGTTGGTGCAGAATGACAGATTTCATAGGGTTTCTGTCCCTGTTTCCGCGCTGCACGCACTACTTTTTTGCAGTGTGGACAGACCATGGACCCATTCAAGTTTAATGGGTCTGGATCCGTCTGCGGAATCCGCACGGATGTTGCCCGTGCATTGAGGACAACAAATTGGGCGATCAACGGTCATGTGCATGAGCCCTTATGCTGCTGCAAAGTCTGCTGCATGTGAAGATACCCTTAATGGCCCTGAATCAAGGGCCATTAAGGGCCTGCTCATATCTACATAAATACGTATCTTTGAAGGGTTTTTTCTGAGTTTTTATTATTGATGACCTACCTTCTGTGGGGGTCTGACCCCCGGCATCTCCGCTGATCAGCTGTTTGAAGAGACTGTGGCGCTCCAGTGAGCGACGCAGCCGTCTCACAGCACACCAAGCACAGCGCCGCACATTGTATAGTGGCTGTGCTTGGTATTGCAGCTCAGCCCCATTCACTTGAGTGGCCATGTGACTGATGAACGTGACGTCACCGGCCAAAGATGAGGCTGCGGCTCACGAATGCGCAGTTTCATCAAACAGCTGATTGGCGGGGGGTGCCAAGAGTCGGACCGTCACCTATCTGTAACTGATGAACTACCCCGAGGAGAGGCAATCGTTATCAAAAACTTGGACTACCCTTTTAACTAGTAATAGGAAGGGCATGTTCAGACTGTGGAATTTTCCCATGGATTTCAGTGAATGTGCAGCGTCCACATCCAAGTGAAATCCACGACCAAGTTGCCCCTCACGGAAATGATATTAACTGGAAATCTGCAGGTAGTTCACATGCTGGCGGATTCTTCTGTCTAATATTTGAAATTCCCTCTTTCTGGAAATAGCTGGGGGTATCTGAGATGGAACAGGCATCAGATATTATCCTGTAGATATGCCTTGATTATCTGTCTAAGGGGTTGTTCACATATCATCATCTTTTTTATTTTTTTTATGAAAGCTTTTGTGTTTTAAATAAAGATTTGAAGACATCATCTAAAAAAAAAAGAATACATTTAACGGATGGAATTGTAATGCCTTTCCATCCATCCCTCATTTAAAACATTAAAAAAAAAAAAAAAGTGCATATTTCTATACTTTTTTTTTTTTTGCAGGACAGAAAAGCGTGGTAAAAAAAAACCATATAGAAATGTGAACGGGGCAAAGAGAGTCAAAAGTATGTACTTTTGAATTGCGTTTTCCCAATTATAGTCTATAGGTAAGTCAAGCAATATGTATTCAAGCAAATACGCTTGACGTAAAGCAAAAATGAGATGTGAACAGTCTATTCTATATATAAATATATATATATACACACACATACTGTATATATAGCTTGAGAACGGTCCCAGTAAGCAGACTGAAACGTCGCACGGGTGAATAAAGGACTACACATTTTCTCACTCATTGGAAGTGCTGCGGATTTTCTATATATATATATATATATCTATATATATATATATATATATATATATATATATATATATATATATTTTTTTTTTTAATCACTTTAACAAAAAATAATAATAAACAAACTAACAAAAAATAACAAATAAATAAAAATACAATTCTAAACTCTTGTTAAAGGGGTTACACAACCTAACAACAAAATTTGATTTGGCCAATTGCGTTCAGTCGAGTTCAACGGCAAAAGTCGAAGCACAAAACTGAGTTAAGAACGAAAAACAACTAAAAAAAAAAGGCAAACAGGAGAAATCAGGAGTCCACGAGAGGGAAAAGGCAAAGCGAGGGACTCTCAGGAGTCGCACCGTGCACCTGAGGCTCATTAAAGGACCTTTTAAAAAAAATAAATAAAAACGAGGCAGAGACTGGAGTAGTACATTGAGGAAGGACTCACATGTCCCTGCTGTGGTTTTAAAAAAAAAATGAAATAAATAAATTAACAAGAAAAAAAAAAGAGGCTGCAGATGGAAAACCATGCCCTGGGAGAGAAGGAGAAGCCAGAGAAGAGCAGACAAGCCGAGGTGCCAGGAGAGTGCTCTGTGTGAGTCTGGCACTATTTTGAGAGCAGGCAGTAAGGAAGCGGAGACCACACTGGGCACAGGATGAGCGCGTATAGCGGCTGCTGGGGCCAAGACGGATGCATAAATCCTATATTATCATCAGGGATTTACACCAAGAAGAGCAGATCTCCTGACACAAGAGCTGCACCAAATAAAGGCAATTCCCATGTATTCCTGGAAAGTTACATAGACGACTGGAGTCATAAGATAATAAGACGGTAACAAGCTAGATAAAGGTCCAAGAGGGGACCTCACCCAGGGTCACAGCTGCTTAATATATAAGCCATCAGCATCATTTCAGTAGTGCAGAGTAGTCCCTCGGTTTGGCTACAGCTGACAGCAACATGGATCACTATGACGCAGTGAGTTCAGGACAGCTGAGCTGCGGTCAGTACAGGTCAGACATGGACTCCCCCCCCTACCCCGGTCCATCTGTAATCGGCCTGAAAGGTCGTTCCTGCAAGACAATATTTTTTGGTGTACGTCTGAAAATACAGCTTAAAAATCCAAAGCGTTTCAGCAGCAAAAAAAAAAAACAAAAAACAAAATTGAATGTATTTCATGCATTTTTTGGCCACGAACTTAATCCTCTTCAATGCAAAGGGTGAAATCTGCAGCGTAAATTGATGTTGGGCAAATTTCAATTCCGCACTTCAGTTCAACTTGGGGCTCATGCACATAAACGCATTTTCTTTCCGTGTCCATTCCGTTTTTTTGGCGGACCATATGCGGAACCATTCATTTCAATGGGTCCGCAAAAAAACGGAAGTTACTCTGTGTGCATTTCATTTCTATATGTTCGTATGTCCGTTCTGCAAAAAAATAGAACATGCCCTATTATTGTCCACATTACGGACAGGCATAGGACTGTTCTATTAGGGACCAGCTTTTCTGTTCTGCAATATACGGAATGCACACAGACATCATCCGTATTTTTTGCGGATCCGTGTTTTGTGGACCGCAAAATACATACAGTCATGTGCATGAGCCCTTACACTGCAGTGTGTGGAAGGGAATACTGAAGTTCAAATCCACTTTGCTGGTACTGTACAACACTGCAGATCTGCCGCACAGAAATCTGCAACGGCGAATCCGCAACTAATCAGCTGCGCCTTAAATAAGGGTCAGAATCGATCAGAATGATCCTCTGATGCTGACTTGGTCCCCACTGGTCTCCAGTTCCTGATCCCGGCGAGACAAACAGGAAATGGCAGGAGACGCCTGCTCGTCCAATCACTGGTTGAGGCCAGCGTGTCAGGCAGGGACCAGGAAGCGGAGACCATGGGGACCAGGATGACTGCCGGAAGAGAAGTAGCAGAGGATTCCTGAGGAAGAATAAAGATTCTTTTTTATGCAACTCATTTTCACTACTATAAAGTCCAGCTGGAACGTCCTTTTAAATATGAACAGATAAATTAAAGGGGTTATCCAGCCTCTATAATGACCCCCCCAATGCCCAGGCCCCTCATATCGCATCTCCCAGTCGCACAGTTCAAAACATCCGGCGATGGGGGGTGTTTGGTGCCAGCCAATAGCAGGCCGTGACAGACACTAGTCTCCCTAGCATCGCAGGTTCTGCTAGGGAGGCTCGTCCCCATCACAGCCTGCTATTAGCTGCTCCCCCCGTCGCTGGATGTTTTGATCGGCGGGACGGGGAGATGCAGCAGTGGCCGTGCGGGGATCAGGAGCGACGTGGGTGCTGGTGACAGGGTAAGTATAATCAATATGAGGTATATGAAGGGCCTGGGCACTGGGAGGGTCATATAGGTGTTGGATAACCCCTTTATCAATCCAGCATCAAATCGCAGATGGGCCCAACAATACACACTACACCCCATTCACTTGAAAGATCTTCCAAGCCAATAGTCTAGCAAGGGGCACTATCGACAACAAATGGCTCCACTGGTTCTCCATGGTCATGTGGAGAGCACGGTTTAGGCCAAATTCTCTTGACAACAGACCATACTTTTCCTAAGATTAAATTTAGCCAAAATGACAGTTAGGGCTCATGCACACGGATGTATTTTGGTCCGCATCCGATCCGCATTTTTTGTGGGTCGGATTCAGACCCATTCACTTCAAAGGGGCTGCTGTCCACAGTCCGTATGTCCATTCCACGGCACTCGAAAAAAAATCAAACATGTCCTGTTCTTGTCTGTTTTACGGACAAGGATAGAACAGTTCTATAGAGGGCAGGACGTTCCGTTCCACACAATGCAGAACACACACGGCTGGTATCCGTGGTTTGCGGATCTGCAATTTACGGACCTCAAAAACGGCAAAGACGGTGTGCATGAGCCCTTAGAAAGAGAAATCCAGATTTAGTTGATGGACTTCTTGGTCCATGGTGCTCTGAATGCAGGTTGCACGCTTGAATGCAATGCCCTGGTGCAAAGCATAAACCAGTATTCTGCTAATTGCATTTTGGGCAAAAATTTGCAACTTTTTTGAAATTTTTCGCTGCTCGTGTCTTTATTAAAAAGTGGGAGGGGCCTTCTGGGGGGGGGGGCTTCTTCACATAGTTAACATCATTGACTAAACTGAATTAAATTATAACTGAAATTGACACTAGCTTTTCAGGGAAATTGCAGAATGTGCCAAATTTTCAATGTAATGTAAAACTCACCGTATGTTTACATGTAACCAAAAAGTGCTAAAAGGAACAGACATAAAAGTAAACATATCACCAGCAAAAGAAATCTGCAGATAGACGCAGCCTTTTATTTAAGGATTGAGCGCAGCTCCGGTCATGTTTTCCCTTCCACTGTACATCCAGTAACATGTCCTGATTTTAAGATGACCTGTCATGCTACAGAAAAGCAAAATTCTGCACGACGTACCGTGGGAAGTGTTATGACATGCCTGTTACTATAGTTACCGCAGCAAGTGGGGAGAGGTTCCTGTCAGGGACCAATTTACTTCTCCAGAGGGGCACTGCCACCAAAGGCAAAGCATGCATTGCCCACGAGTCTCTGCAGACTGAAATCTGAGCAGCAAGCTAAATGAGCTCAGATATTCCACACCGCTCGAAAATAAGGAATGAGACAAAAAAAAAAAAACACACCAAAAGGAAAACAAAAGGAACAACAAAACAACGAGCATCGAGAAAAACTGGTCCAAAAACGAGACACAATGCTCGGCCGGGTAGATTACTGATGGTTAAAGAGAACCCGTCACCTCTCCTGACATGTCTGGTTTATTACCAACTTCAACTCCCCATATATTAACAATCCTGGAGCATCTGTTCATATGACTCTGTGCTGTGATGCTCCTTTATTATTCCTGCTAGAAAGTATTGAAGTTTGCAACGAAGGTCCAGATGGGTGTGACCAGATTGGGGTGTGTCACTGCACAGTCTGATCCTGGATGCACTGATTGGATAGTGTCAGACTGTTGGGATACCTGTCCAACTGGTAACACCCATCTGGACCTTCACTGCAGACTGCTAGTAAAAACATAATAATCAATGAATCATAAATCATAATGTATATATTTTTTTCGTTTAAATGGTTTCTGTCACCAGTTTTTTCGGTATGAATCAGGCTGACATTAGAGATGTGCTAATGTCACCTGATTCCAAATATATATCTGTTTTATTTACTGGTGCTCCCATTTTTATATAAAATGAACTTTTATTTTATGCTAATAAGGCTCCTAGGTGCAAGGGGCGTTACCGCTGCTCCTAGAGGCTCTGTTGATTGACAGAACCAGGCAGAGAAGAAACACTCCATTCACCCTAGCTTGCAAGGACCTTCAATGATGTCATGACCATGTGATCAGTCACATGGTTAGGATCACACAAACAGCCTGTCTCCTACTAAACCATGTGACTGATCACATGGTCATGACATCATTGAAGGTCCTTGCAAGCTATGGTGAATGGAGTGTTTCTTCTCTGCCTGGTCCTGTCAATCAACAGAGCCTCTAGAAGCAGGGGTAACGGCTCTTGCACCTAGAGGCCTTATTAGCATAAAATAAAAAGTTAATTTTATATAAAAATGGGGACACCAGTAAATAAAACAGATATATATTTGGAATCAGGTGACATTAGCACATCTCTAATGTCAGCCTGATTCATACCGAAAAAACTGGTGACAGAAACCCTTTAAAGGGGTTCTCCGGGCTTTTAATATTGATGACCTATCCTCAGGAAAGGTCATCAATCTGAGATCGACAGGGGTGCCGGGTGTTGGACGACGTGCTCAGTGTGCACGTGCCATCTCCCGTTTCTCTTCATGCTGCTGCTATGTCTATGGCACAGCACAGCAGGAAGAGAAAAGGGGAGCGGCACGTGCACACTGCGTGCGCCATCTCTTCATACAGCTGATTAGCGGGGTGCCGAGTGCCGAATGTAGGACCCCCGTCGATCTAATATTGATGACCTATCCTAGAGTTGAGTGATGCGAGCGTCGGATGCTTCACCCGAAGTCGCTTCGTTCAAAACTTCGGAATAATACTGTACGGAGATCCGTCTCCGTTCAGTATTAGAAAGTATGGGCTCCGATGAGCCGAAGTAAGTTATTCATGAACTCGAGCTCGGCTTCATTGAATAACTTCGGTAATTGATTTTTAAAGTGGAAAACCACTTTAAAACTCTAGTCTAGTACAAGTCGGAACCGAAGCAGAGTTCGGTTTCAAGTTTTAAAGTGGCTTTCCACTTTAAATATCAACTACCAAAGTTATTCAAAGAAGTGACATGAGACTTCATGAATAACTTACTTCAGCTCATCGGAGCCCATACATTCTAAAACTGTACAGAAACGACTCTCCGTACAGTATTATTCCTGAAGCTTTGAACAAAGCGACTTCGAATGTAGCATCCGAAGCTTGCATCGCTCATCTCTATTGATAACCTATCCTCAGGATAGGTAAGATAGGTCATCAATATCAGATTGTAGGGGATCCGAAACCCAGCACGCCTTGCTTTGCTCAACTCTAGTCATCAATATTAAAAGCCTGGAGAACCCCTTTAAATTCACTTAATTTAAAAAAAATAGCAAACCCTTAAGTTTTAGGGAGCTGCGACACATGGGGGAGATTTATCAAAACTGGTGAAAAGGAAAACTGGCTTAGTTGCCCCTAGCAACCAATAAGATTCCAGCTTTCATTTTTCAGAGCTCCTATGGAAAATTAAAATATCAATTTGATTTGTGGCTACTGGCAACTGATTTGGTCAGCATTTTTGATAGGCTTTTTTTGTTTTTTTTAGGTGTTTTGGGGATATTTTTGCCCATAATGTTTTTTTCAGGTGTTTTTGGGGCACTTTTGCCCATAAAGTATGTTTTACGACCTGGAGTTTTTTGTATGTCTTGTTTATATATATATATATATATATATATATATATATATATATATATAAAAGTATGGAGAAAATGCAGGTACAAAAAACGCCATGCAAAATTACCATGACAAAACACGACACACACTGCTGCTTCTGTTTTGTCAAGTAGGACGTAAGAAAAAAAAATCCCAAACCGATAGATGTAAACGGGAAAAAAACTTCAGACAATGATGAAAAAAGTGATAGAGCCGGAGCATGCAAAGCGAGATAAAAAAAAAAACAAAAACTGTAAAAACGCACCTCTTTTTAAGAAGAGTCAGAATAGCATTGAAAAGGACTATGGAAAGCACCCGAGCATGCCCAGTCCACCACAGTCTAGCAAGGTCTATGACTATAGTAAGTGAATTCCTTGGTTCTCCTAGCACTTGTGGAGAACATTTTTACCCAAAATTCTCTAGAAAGTAGATTCCGTTTTCTAGGACGGGTCAAACTCCCTACAATGTCTAAGGATTAGAAATCCAAATGTAGGACTGTATAGACCTCACTGCTTGGCGCTAGGTTTATGAATGCAGGTCACACACCCTCTACAGACACCATGTAAGTATCAGCACATACGAGAAGTGAGGTCAAGAACGTCCACGCTGTCTTGTCATGTCCACTGAGAGCTCGTTACACATTAACATATAAACCACCCGGCCCTGTGCTTAGTAACAGCTTGTTCACTGTTCCTTTCTTCCCGAGATCCTCCGGGCTCACTCCTGAGAGCTCCCACTATACAATTAGTTACATGATTACGGCAGATAGTAAAGGTGATGGATACCTGGGGGTTGGATCCGTCAAAGCCTCCCTGGTGTACTACACCCTGGATAGACTGGAGAAGCTGGAGGTAGTCGCAGGCCATCTCATTGGAAGAGCTGTAGAAGAACGGAGACGTTACAGTGTTCATTAAAAATGACTATTTACTTGGAACGTTCAACAAAGTATCAGAACTAAAGAGCTGTTTGATAAATATACTTGCTAACAATCACGATTTTGGCGGGAACATTGTACAACCCGGACAGTAAAAGGGCGAGGTTTATGCAAACCCCAACAAAAGTCGTTATTTTGGGGGAATTCCTGGATTGGAGCTTAAAGGGGTTGTCCGGGTTCAGCTCTGAACCCGGACATACCCTTAATTTCACCCATGCAGCCTGCCTGACTAGAGCATTGGAGCATCTCATGCTCCGATGCCCTCCTTTGACCTGCGCTAATTAGCGCAGGGCAAAGGCATTTTGCCCAGTTCCTGTGACGAACCGGGCTCTGCCAGGCGGAGGCTTCCGCCCAGCAGTGAGCCCGGTGACGTCACCAGCACTGATGGGCGGGCTTTAGCGCTGCCCTAGCCAGTAAAACGGGCCCATTAGAGCCGGTGACGTCACCGAACACACTGCCGGGCGGAAACAGCCTGCCTCCTCTACGGAAAGAAACATACTTGCCTGCTCCGGGTCCTCCATGTCTCCATCTTCCAGTTTGGGGTTTGTTTTCTTCCTTCCCAGCATGGTCATGTGATCCTCTTCAGGCAACCGCTGGCTGCAGCGGTGATGCGTCCGCAAGAGACATGTCACCACAGAAGCCAGCGGTTGGCTGTAAGAGGATCAGGTGAACATGTCCATGCCGGGGAGGAAGAAAACAACCAAATATGGAGACGAGCGAGTTAGAGCAGAGGACCGGAGCGGTGGGGAGCAATTAAGTATGACTCTTTCAATAGGTGAGGCTGGCTGCCAGCACCTGTTAGAAATGATGTATACTAGGACAGCTCCTTTAAGCCCCAATCCAAGACAACCCCTTTAACTGTCCATCTTGCTGATTAAAACTCTACCTTTCTTTTGTCTGTATGATAAACAGCTGCCGAGAAATCTGTGTTTTTATTCATATGCAAATGAGAAGTTCAAGCACCAGGAGGCGGGGCTGAATCCTTTGAGCAATGCTTTGTAACACCCCCTGTGCTCTCCACACTCCCCTCTTCCCTTGATTGATAGGGCTAGACAAGGTTTGAATCCTGGAAGAGATTTACATAAACTTTTTTTTTTCTGTTATTTTTTTCTCTCTCACATGTAACTCATAATAAAAAGCTATACTATAATAAATAATATATAATCATATAACAATAAAAGGCCTTACTATATTGAGAAAGGTATTTTGTTTTTTTTTGCTTAGAAACCTAAAAACTATTACTGGTTTATTCACAGGCACAATACAGTTGAGTAATTGGTTCCAAAGCCCCAAAATGTCATCCAAGATAAGAGAAAATGAAGATTTAAGAAAAATAAGCAGATAACTAAGACAGATAAAACAAGTCCTTACATATAACAGTCAGGAATAGCTGCTAACTAGCAACTAATCCAGATATTTTACCAGAGAAGTGGCCTTGATTGGTTGGATCTGAGTCTGAGACATTGTATGCTGAGTCTGGTTTCAACCTACGATGGGTCAGAAAAGACCATTGTATGCTGGAAATATTGTATCCTAAGGCCATTGTATCTTGAGGGACCACTGTATATGATTATAAAGAAACCAGCAATATTTATTAGCTTTTTAAGCCTAAGAATATTATTCTCAATATGATAAGGATGTTGACTTTTATTATGGGTTAAAAGTGGAAGAAAAAAAATATATCTGAAGAAAACAAACTAGATGTCTTTCCCAGGATTCAAATCTGGGATCTCTACATGCAAAACTAAGTACTTACCACCAAACTATAGCATTACCACATAGAGGAAAATATTTTTTCTATGCTTATAAGCTAACACATATTACTGGTGTCTTTATAATCATATATTGTGCCTGTGAATAAAGCAGTAACATGTATATTAGCTTTCTGAGGAGATCTCAGTGTGGTGAAGCTATAGTACATAGAGCATATGATATGTACACGCTAGGACACAGCTCTGCCCTCAGCATGCTGATGTCTAGCCCTGTCAATCAAGAGGAGGGGGTGTGTGCAGAGCACAGGGAGTGTTAGGCCCCTTTCACAAGAGCGGGAGACTCGCATGTCTCCCGCAACGGATCTACAGGGCTGGACTCCGCACTGACAGGGATCGCATAGCATTATATGCGATCCCTGTCCGTGCGGAGTCCAGCCCTGTAGATGCGTTGCGGGAGACATGCGAGTCTCCCGCTCGTGTGAAAGGGGCCTTACAAAGCAGTCCTCCAAGGATTCAGCCCCGCCTCCTGATGTTTGGACTTCTCATTTGCAGATGAATAAAAAAATGATTTCTCTGCAGCTGTTTAGCATACAGACAAAAGAAAGTATTGTTTTAATCCGCATGATGATCCCTACCAGGTAGTATGTCTGGTTTAATCGGGTTGATTCTGGTAACAGAGCCGCTTTAAAAGTTGGTGAATATAAAACAGCAAACCAAAGGCTTGTGTTGTTAGTGGTGCTACAAAGTGGCCCAACATTGTTTCATGTTATGCTAGACACAGCTGAGAGATGAAAGTGAAGCCAACTATATTCCAATATGGCAGCCAGCAAAGGCGCTCATAGAGGTTGTCAGGTCACTGTGGTCACACATGGGGCCATCATATCCGTAACATGTCCATTTCCAGTTGATGGAAATATAAACCCATTGGTCGGAACTTCTATTAAACAGCTGATCATCAAGATCCCGGATGTCAGACCCTCACAAACAGATAATCGGCGGGGGTCTTAGGTGTCAGACCTTCACAAACAGCTAAACGGTGGGTTTCCGGATGTCAGACGTTCACAAATAGCTGATCGATTGGGGTCCCAGGTGTCAGACCTTCACAAACAGCTAATCAATGAGGGTCCTGAATGTCAGACTTTCACAAACAGCTGATCAGTGAGGGTCCCAGATGTCAGAGCCTCACTGATCAGATACTGATGAACTATCCAATAGTTAGGTCATCAGCATAAAAACCTAAAAAAAAAACAACTTTATTGGCTTAGGCTGCATTCACACGTCCTGTTTTTCTTTCCTGATTCGATCCTGATTTTTTCAGGACCCATTGAAATGAATGGATCCAGATCAGGATCAGGATCGAATCAGGAAAGAAAAACAGGACGTGTGAATGGAGCCTTATTCTAAGAGTCCTTCCCCATGGGGATACTGCTGCCCCGAACAGGTCAGTTGGTGCTTGCTTAAAGGGCATTTCACACGGCTCAATGCAAACAGAATGTGCAACAAATTATCCTCATTGAGATAGTTCATCCCACATTCAGCTTGCATATCATTAGCAGCAGATTGCTTTATATGAGATGATGTGCTGCCGGTAAAATTTGATTTATGGCGCCCCATAAAAGAGACGGCATGTTTACATGGGCAAGGATCTGATTAGTTCCCAATCAGTGGCCCGTGTAAAATGGCCATAAGGACAGAAGACCAATTTTAGAGAAAAAGGACACAGCAGTCCTAGGGATTTGAATTCCCAGTCAATGCTCTCCCCGCTACCACATACGGCTATGGCTGCTCTCCCCGAACCATCAGCAGAGTGATGATCCTACAATATACTGTCTCACGGAGCTCATTCTCCTTTAAGACATTTCTATAGGAAGGAAAAACCAGACCGCACAGATAATGAGTTTCTGGACGAAAAAATTTAAATATTAATTGATTTGGTTTTGTTTCTCGGTTAACGTTAATAAGGTATAACTTTTTGGGTGTGAAGGTTAAAGTCATCAATAGCCAATACTGGAATGTTTGCAAATGAGACGCTGCCTTGTTTATCCCTTCAAAAGAGCTCTCCCCGCGGAGGGAGCGGAGGCGGCTGCTTTGGGTGCAGCAGAAAAGAAAGGGTTATAGGTGAAGGCGTTGGAAACTGGGATGACTTAATTATATCAAGCCAGTCTCACAATGGAGTACGTAATGAAACCGCCATTGCATTTAAATAGTAATCACAGATAATTAACACATAGTTAATGAGCTGCTACCCCGAGTACACCTGATCATTATACCTCTGAGTCCACAGTTTGCCACCGCTGAGAGGAGACTCGAATGATAAATGAACTTGCTGTAATGTCTATGCACAACGTACTGATTCTTACTGAGCTAAAACTAGGACAAAAATCAAAAACTAAAAGCTAAATGTCCTCACACATAATAGACAGTAGTACCCAGGGGTGTAAATTGAAGTTCTAGGGCTCAAAAAATACAAACAGCCCCCACATACCATTTATAATACTGATGTTTTCTGACATGCATGGGGCATAGAGGCCTCTCAGTCTCTTCGGATACACAATCGTGGATGAAACTTCTACTTCTGTCCATACAAAATCGATAACTGTCGGGCGGAAAAGCTATTCCTCACACTCAGCTGCACACTCAGTTTGGTCAAGAACGTATGGGCCTTCAAAGAGAGGAGAAAGGAGATACCAGACACCTCTGGAGGCAGCTCACATCCTGCCAGGACAAGAGGATCAGGACTTGAATTTCAACTTGCCCACCCTTCTTCCCCCCGATTGTCAGCATTAGATTGTCAGGTTTGGCCAAGGATAATTCAAATTGTATGAGAGTTTTCAGGTTCCTTTTAGATGGTTGATAGATAACTCAGTGCCCTCTGGATGGTGAACACAGATATCTTTTTAAATAGACCTTTCACGGATAGCGTCCATGTTGCGGTCCTTGGTCTTGAAGACCCATTCACTTGAGGATGGGAAACTCAGAGCAGGATGGTGCATGCTGCCATCTTCTCTGCATGGACCATTGAAAAATTGAACGGGCCACCATTAAGACTCGACAGTACCTCGATGGAAATATTGTCCATCTGAAGGGGCCTTAGGCTGAAGCTACCGACAAAAGGATAGGGCAGTTCAAATCCAACTGCCTGATCCTTATCTCACCAGAGATTTGTGGTTGGAAATGAGTTGGAATGCCCCTATACATATAACATGAACCAGTCGAATGTGGGTGAAATTTACTTATTGTGTACAGCCAGCTTCAAACCAGTCCATCGTAAATAAAAACATGAACTTGGGTCTAAGAACAATCTCTACATTGGGGCTTGGGGGTCTGTCCAATTTCGTAGAATGGCTTTTATGTGCTGGTGCAGAGATTATGTGGAGCAATTTTCTGGTCCCTGGAACACAACAATGTTGCGGAGGGTCCACCCAGCCAAACAACAAAAAGGTAGAAAGCTGGTCAAGAGTGTTTGGGTAAAGTCACAGAACCTTGACCAGAAAGACTGAAGAGCATCACAAGATGTGCAATGAGTAGTATCCGCTCATGGAGAACCTCGGAGACAAGAGTCCAAAGGATAAATGCCCATCTTAAAACCTCGGACAAGTCAAATGTATAATTTGTGGAAAGTTTGTAGAACCATTTCCATATATCTGGCTGACAGAAGTGTTTTGAGGGAGTAATCCATTATGTTTAAGAGATCTGGAATGTCCAGCCCAGGATAGACAGGGAGCGATGTCACCAATCCAGTGGAGTAGGTACAATAATTCATCATAGGGTTGTCCAGTTTCCAATACTGATGGCCTACCTTCAGCTGCCTCAAGGTCGGTACTGATGGCCTCTTCACTATTCACCACAAGCAGTGTAATTACAGCATCTTCGTCCTATTCCCTTGAATGGGACAAAGTGTAAGTACAATTTCTCTATCCCATTGAAGTTAATGGGACAGAGATGCTGTGATTACATTTTCTCTCCTATGCAATGTTGACGGCAACCACTTAAGTAGAAGAGAGAACGCAGCACTCATACGATGCCCCTTTAATACTGATGACCTATCCTCAGCATAGGTCATCAGTATCGGATAGGTGGGGGTGTGAATTCAAGTACCCTTGTCAATCAGCTGCTTGAAAGGTAGCGGCGTCGCTGCCTCTTCCTGAACCAGTGACATCATGTTCATCATTGATATGGCCTAGGCACAGCTGAAGCTCAAGTGAATGGGCTGCAATACCAAGCACAGCTGCTAACCAATGGATGGTGCTGTGCTTGGTAAGCTGCAAGTGCTCACAGCAGTGCTAGGATCTCTGTAAACAGTTTATAAGCGGGGTGCCGGGAGTCAGACCTCCACCATTCACATACTGATGATCAATCCTGAGGATAGGACATTAGTATGAAACACTCAGACAACCCTTAAAGGGGTATTGCAGTAAAGTAACTTAATTTTTGAAAAACTGCATTAAGGCTGCAAGCTGCGACCCAACCAGAACCCATACCTCTACATATAACCAGAGTTTCATTTTACCCTGCAGTCCATTTGTCTAGCTCCTGTGTGAGCCTGCAGCACACTGACAGTATCATGGCTCCTGATCTTCCCTCACAAAACTACAATTCCCACAATGCCTAGCTTTCCTGCTGTGAGTTTCTGCTTGTTCATGCGTGTTACTGTTCACTGATTGGCTGCCTGACATTCCAGTGCAGACACGCCCCCTCTACTCAGTAATCAGCTGCGCACTGACATTTAGCTAGAGAACTGATAGCAACACACTGAGCATGCCTAACCTGACAAAGGCTCAGAACTACAGGTCGGTGCCATGGTAACTTATGAAGAAACACAGTGGGTAGTAAGGAAGAAATTACTTTATAACTACTAAACGGTAAATATGAGAAACTGACATTATATTAGGTAATGATTGATGATGAATTAGTCTAAAACATAAGTTATATTTAAGGTAACCGGAATATCACTTTAATAATAAAATTATAATTAAAAAAAATAATGAATATTAAAAAAAAGTGAAGTATAAAAAAATAAAATAAACATTAACAAAAGTTAATGAATAAAAAGGATGAAATTAAAAACAATAAAAAAACAAAAAAGACTAATATAAAAATAAAATGAATAATAAAAACTAATAAATAAAAAGGTGAAATAAAAGAATAAATACAGCTTCAAAAATAGCCCAAACACAGTTTTTCCTCCCCTTGGAGGATCAGATTATAAAAAACAGAGAGACACTTACAAAATATGCAGACGCTTTGGAAACACGAGACAATAAATGGCAGCTCCGGCGTGTTTTGTCACATTACCAGGCCACTTTGCAACCAAACATCTCCTCTTTTAACAATGGTTTTTAAGCTAATTAACTTTTATCCTTTAGCCGAGCGTTCTAGTAACTGATAACGCACAAGTTGGCAAGAGAGTATCCAGGCGACACGAGAGACCTCGACTTCCTTATTGATACAGTTTCTAAGCATTTATGAAAGGTTAGTTTATCAAAGATATGACAAATAGGGTTATTATCAGGAGGTGGACTCCATTAGGAACTGTTGCCTAAGCTGCTTCCACCAAATGTAGCTGGAAACTGGAGAAGTAGAGAAAATGTAAGTACATACGCCCGCGTTTATGGGCTTGTTTTGGGGGGGGAGGTAAGACTATTTGCAGATTGCAGAGAGGGATGTGCAGCGCAGATTAATTACACTGAAAAACAGATGCAGATTGCTAGATTGTTGACTCTTATCAGCAACTTATAATGGGTCCTCATTGTGTCCTATTTCTGCCCTTACCTTATCTGCAAGTGTCTTGCATGCAGAGTCCTTTCAGGTTCTACCTGAGCCAACATGGGGCTATTGTGCATCCTTCAGTAAGCAATTAGTTCCAAGGTACTGTAGGTCATACCAGGTACTTGATAGGTTTATTGCAGGGCAGTCCAAATAGTGGGGTCTACCACAGCTGAAGACTTCTTCTGCTGCTTACCATTATATTAGATCAGGGGTGCTCAACCTGCGGCCCTCCAGCTGTTGCAAAACTACAACTCCCAGCCAGCCTACAGCTATCAACATACAACAGGGCATGGTGGGAGTTGTAGTTTTACAACAGCTGGAGGGCTGCAGGTTGAGCACCTCTGTATTAGATGGTTCGCACAAGTCCACATAGGACAGTGCATCATTGTAACTCCAGCTAAGGAAGATCCCAACCGAACCGGCAGAAGGCTTCACCAATCTTCTAGTGTGCCATTATCACATACTGGCCAGGGATTTTCCCACGTGTAGGATCATTGGGACGCCCATCGATCATGAGTAAAGAGGGCCTGTGTCCTCTGTATGAATGCATGCATGCTGCCACTCCATTCAAACTCTAGCACTGATATTGGAGCTCTGTATTTGGCTATCCTGATCATTCCCCTAGAGTTTGAACTGCATGGGAGCATGCATGCCAGATGTGGGCAGGAGTGGACTGGGAACTTAAAGTGGCCCTGGAAAAATACTAAAAGTGGCCCCGTTTTGTAGTCGGGTCCAAATTGATGGAAGGCAGGTCCAGCAATACCATATTGTGGCACATTATACCACCCCAACAGAGCCAAATACCACAGTCCATCACAAAATACCGCCAGCAGCACAAAATACATCCCCAAAAACTTCCACTGGACAGACATGAGGAGGGCTCAGGCGGCCCCCTGGGAAATTTCCCTGTAATGTCTATGGTCAACCGGCCCTGGACCCTTGTTCTTGCGATCATGGAGGTCCCAGACATCTTGGGGATAAATGATAAATGTTGCTCATGGGGAATACTACTTATTTGCACTTTCTGTGCTGAGCGGATTTTCTGGTGCTCAAGATACTGATGGTCTATCCTCAGGATAGGTTATTAATATCAGATGGGTGGTGGTCCAACACCCATATTGATCAACTGTTTGGGGCAGCCACTGAGGCCTGGAACTACACATTGGTCGAGGCTGTAATGGCCGTGGCAGGGTACTACAGCTTAGTTCCCACTGACAGTTGAGTTGCAGTACCCAGGCACTGAAAATGTTTACTGCGCAGGCGGCTGCTCAAAACAGCTGGTGGGTGGAGCTGCTGGATATTGGACCCCAACCAATCAGATATTGATGACCGATCCTGAGGACAAAGCTTTAGTATCTAAGACCGTAAAAACCCTTATAGTATTTGGAGCCCAGTTTTTCTAATACAGAACTCCAAATCCCCTACCTAAATGGTCTTAAAGGGGATGTCCTACCATAAGAACTTATCACCTATCCACAGTATAGGGGAAGTGTCTGATCAGTGGGGTCTGATCACAGGGATCCCTACCAACCACCAAAATGATGGTCCCTGAGATCCCCATAAGATGGTATGATGGTAATGAGTCACTTAGAGTTTGTCTACTTATCCATTTGTCCATTGACGTACTGACGATGCTTTCACATCCATGGTGGCTAAAGATCAAGTTGTCGTCTTCCTTGGTGACATTGACAGATAATGTAGTTCACTTAGATAGGCACAAGTAAGATGGCATCTGGTTTGGTATTCTCAAGTTCCACCTCAGGCTCTGTCTCTGCAGGGTAATTTTCTCCCCTACCTGTTGTCATTGTTCATGAATTTTCTCATTGTCCTTTTACCTTCTAGGTCACTCAGCTTAATTTTCTGGCGTATCCCTTTGTTACACACCAGGGCTGTGGTTCCAAACAAGGAGAAATGAGTCACTTGACAATAATGTAGGACATGGGGTGAAGTGGCCAAGTTCTGCTCAATATACTTTGTTAAAGGGTCACCACAACTTATACTGAAGTGCACGTTACCCTTTACACAAGACAACTCAGTAGGCAATTATAGGAATAAACCACTTGTTCCCAATAATTGCCCACTTGTCATCTGAATTGGGACGAGCGAATAATCCTGCGATTACTTGTCCGCATAGAGAATCATTGTTTCTCGGCAGCAGATCCCTCTTTACACAGGAATATCTGTTGCCCAGAGACAATGATTTTGGTGTCTACATCAACGATGCTGTCACCCGAGGAATGAGCATTTGGTCATTCATTTGGTAATCGGTGGCACTTTGAACACAGGACAACTATTGTGAATGCTCCTGATAACTGCCCCTTATAAATGAGACTTAAAGAGGTTGGCCATCTTTTGCATGGGGTTTGGCAAACAACTCCAGGCCAGACGTGCAAAAGGGTCCAGGCTCCTTTGCTCCTTTTCCTCAGGTACCTCGGTCGGGTCCCCCTTTCAACATCCACTTTGACACTGCTGCAGCCAATCACTGGTGACCTGCTAGCCTTGTGTCAGGCCACATGGTCACGTGATGCATGGAGTCCGCGGCAGCGTCAGTGAACGCTCACAGTGTGGGGCGCCCAACCGAGGCAGTTGAGGATGGGGAGCGAAAAGGCCAGGACCCAGCGGAACAGGTAAGTATGCTTCACTTTGCAGGTCCTGCAAGGAGGGGGTTTGCCAAAAAAACCCCAAAAACTTAAGCCAACCCCTTTAAGACGCTAATAATACAATGTACTGATGTTAGATATAATGATCAGACCGAAAACTAGGTAAAGGACTCCCATGTGGAAAAAGGAGATACTTAAAGGGGTTGTCTCAAGATGGACAATGGAGGCATATATCGCTAGGATATGTCCCCATTGTCTTATAGGTGTGGGTCCCACCGCTGGGACCTGCACCTATATCCAGAACGGAGCCCCAAAAGTGAAGGAGGGCGCACTGTGCATGCGCTCCTCCATTCATTTTCTATGGGGCCGGCGAAAATAGGCGAGCGCAGGTGAATGAAGGCTATTTTCCTTACATAGGACTGCCTAGACTGGATACAAATTTAAGGTTTTCAGACTCCAGAGGCAGGCAAAAATGTTTCCTTTTCCTGACTGCAAGAAGAGCTCTTACAAATGGTGAGGAACTGAAACGCGCAGTATACGAGAAAGCTGTAAAACTAGCTATAAAAGGATAAAGCATATAAAGCAACAGCAATAAGCACCCCGACCAAAGCAGATCGTGAAATAAGGTTATTTAAAGGGACTTTCCGCTAACACTAAACACACATGTAAAGAGTAACATTCCAGAGTCGTCCTGTTTTCTCCGGTTGGTAAAATGTGTATTTAACCATTTCCTAGTTATATCTCTTTACGGGAAAGCTTTTTGGAGTGACAACAAATACGGCCATCGTTACTACCCCTACCGAGGTTGTCACCACAAACCCAGAGGTGGACGACAGACCGAATAAAGAGTCTTTAGCAGCTTCTATAACTTCTATTGGGTAAGGACAGCGGGTCTGATCGCTGCAGCACACGGTAACGGTGATACCTGAAATAGAAGTGACAAATGTATTCAGGTGGCGGGTAGTTAGCAGCTCACGTATGGCGCTTCTGCCGCTGTGCCCCCCGATGGCTCTCACCTTCTCAATATCACTTTATGGATGCCAGCTCACTCCCTCGGTGCCAGGCGGCACTCAGCTATATTCTGACAGCATAATGGTAACCAGCGCTATCACAATATAGCACATTACTGTAATATAGGGACGGATGAGAGGCATCAGGAGATACCAGTCGTCACGAAAAAATAGTTGTGAGTGAGTGTACTGTGTGCAGAGCGATGGATGCAAAAAAACAGATATATAACTATGTGTATGTGTGTGTGTATATATACTGTATACATATATATCCATAAATATATACAGTGTGTACACACAGTACAGTATATACTATAATCATGTATAATATCTACATCTAGTTATTTCTCTCGCTATCTGTCTTTTGAACGATTGCTTCTATCTACAGAATCTCACATTTATCTATCCATCCAATATCTATCTATCTCCTAATATCTATCTATCTATCTATCTATCTATCTCATATCTATCTATCTCATATCTATCTATCTACCTACCTATCTTCAAATTAGCTTTATTGGCAGGACTAAACACATTTTAGATATTGCCAAAGTAAGGCCCAGTTCACACTTCAGTTATTTTTTATTCTAGATCTTTCCATTACACCTGATCGTTGAGTCGGCTTCACACCTGGTTTTGGCTCACAATAACTGGAAATAACTGATCAAATAACTGAAGTGTGAACCTGGGCTTAGTGAAAATAATTGGGTAGGAGTGAGGGATAGGGACACATCCAGGGTAGAGGTATAAGAGTCTATCTATCTATCTATCTATCTATTATATATCAATCAATTATGATCAACATGGGATAAATGAACATTATTTATAACCACATTAGTGATGGGGATAGAAGATATGATGGTGACGGCTGATAAGAGGCCGCAGTAGACACTGGAGATGTGTACAGTACTTCGTCTTGTGCTCTCTATTACCTTTTGTTTCATAGAGTATTCCCTGTGACATATCTGTGATAATAGGGAAGGGGCAAGTGCTGTTTACACAAAGTCAAGAACCCTGATTTGCCATTCAAATTGTATCTTCTACTTATCTTTGAATTTTTTTATTTTTATACATAAAGAACATTGTTTCCACTAAAATAAAAAACTAGGAGCATTCTCCAGCCATAAATGTCAAAAAAAAAAGAAAGGTATAGAGATAGAGCGAGGTGATGAGGAGGCTTCTGGGATATGTACGGAAGGTTTATCTGTAAGTGCAGTTAACAGGCTTAATGTTATTTACTGTAAAAATAAAACCCTTAAAATCCTTCTCCATCTCCCCAAGGTGTACAGATTGCTTTATTTGCTGACCAGAAAAGGTCTAACAGAAAGGATGATCCGGATCGCTGCGACCTTTGTCCATGTCCTGTGCCGCCTCTAGTGCTGCCAAACATCTCTTTCCAAGCTGTTTGCATTAAGGAGAAAAGGCAAATACTTAGCACTAACCTTGTTTGCTTTTACTGCCAGGAAAAGCTCATGAAATTGCCCCCGCACCTCCGAACACATGCACATACGTAAAGGCCATACGTATGCATGTCAGCTCCGCTCTGGCTTTACAACAATAATTATGTTTTTTTTTAATTTTTATTACGTTTATCTACTTTTTTGGTAAGTGCAACACTCTATATTCCTTCTATGTCCATATCTGCTTTTCCAACAGTTCTAACCTTGGTTGCATACAATACATATCTTATACGGTATACATACATGCACTATACATTTTTTACTTGCAGTTGACGTAATAATGTAAAACACGGGAGCAGAGCTGCAGTAACCAAGCGCGGCCACTACACAGAAGATGGAGCGGCGCTTCCGTCTGTCACGTACTTACCTGTCCTTGTCCTTATGCTGCGAGTCCGGTAGCACCATCGCTCCTGCTGACAGTAGGGTTGGTCAACCTATCAGGACACTGGATCAATACTGAGGGCAGGATATATTTACAGGCAGCTGCTGGCCACAGTTGCCTGTGATTGGTATTCCTGCCTCACTAGTTTTTTGCTCTCTGGATCGCTGACCTTTTGCCTGTTTCTTTGACATTACCCCTGGTATTTGACTTTGCTTGACAGTGAACACTGGTTTTAGACTCTGCTAGTTTGTGACCTCACCTTTGCCTGCTGAATTTGCCTCCGATGTTATCTCCTGGTTTCACTCTGCTGTGTATTTGACTTAGCTTTTGCTTCCTGATCCGGTCCTGGTTTTGCCTGTCGGATTTTGACCTCTTTCTGTCCAACTACTCTTTTACCGTACTAAGTTTAGACCCCTGCACTGAGCGAAGTCAAGAATCGTCGCCAAGATGTGGGCCGACATTTAGGGCAGATCGTATAAGTAGGTAAGGGACAGTGGTGCGGGTGGAGTACAGGGCTGCACTGTTTCCTACCCTGTCATGACATCGTCTCTGATTCACAAATACCCCAGCTAGGGAATTGTGAATAAATTGATGAAGTCGCTTGTTTAGGACACTCATCTACTACCACAGCAGCTCCAAAGATTGTCTAGAGCAGAGTTCCTCCATGTTTGTAAGCCAACTGCTCTATACTCTACTAATAAATGACATCAAAGACCACCTAAGACTGGTGCTGGACCCCAACTAACCATAATATTGATGACCAATCCTAAGGTTAGGTCATCAATATGTAGAACCCAGCCAACTCCTTTAAATATCTCAGCCTCTGTTCACGTTGGAGGCTTCATTAGGAGCTTTCTTCTCAGAAAATGGTGCAGAATGCAGCATTATTTTTTTTAAAAGGCAAGGGTGTCGATCGAGGACCATTGGGGTCTTCCATGTGACAGATCCAGCACGGCTGTCAAGTTCTGTTCTTATGATGGAATGGAAAATTGGTAAATGTGAATGCAGATGTGAACCTAGTCTTTGACGTTTATTTTTTGCACATACAAAGAATAAGCCATATATGTCTGATGGATGCGGGTCCCGCCTCTGGCATGGTGGCCACACATGTAGAAAGTGCTCTCATTCACTTCTGTGAGAGTCACGGCAACAGCTGAGCATACATGTGGGGCCACCTCTCTATTCATTCTCTACTTTCATGTGGTGGTTGCCTTCCCAGACGGGACTGGGTTTAGGAGACCCCTGTTCTGGAGACAGGTGGGGTGGCATCCACATCTATCAGACATTCATGACATATCCTGAATTTTCTAAAATATGAATAATTTGTCTGGTTTAGAGAACTCAATTTCAAATTGAATAGGAAATTGTGAATTAATTGATGAAGTCGCTCGTTCAGGACACTCATCTACTACCACAGCAGCTCCAAAGATTGTCTACAGCAGTGTTCCTCAATGTTTCTAAGCCAACTGCTCTCTACTCCACTAATAAATGACATCAAAGACCCCCTAAGGCTATGATTAGACAATGTGCTGCATATTAAAAGCATAGTACAAGAATCGTGCAAGCCCCCCTAGAGACATGACGTGTACCTCCTGGGGTCCACGTACCACCAGTTGAGAAACTACTGTCTAGAGGTCCCAGTGCTTCCTTGTATTACACAGACAGAAACCCTGTGATGTTTCATTTGCCTTATGGTGGCATGGTAGGTAAACTGAACACTTGGCTGCCAGTTTCTCCCATAGTTTACAGCTGATGGGTGTGGGTTCCACCAGCGGGACACCCCATGATCAGTTTATAGTCTGGTCAACAGAGGTTGTCTAAACTGGACATCCATTTTAAGCTACACAGCAGACAGAAAATCATCACATAATCTAGAAAATAGACATCTCAGGTTATAGATCACAATTGTACACGATGGAAAAACTTACCCGTACGTTCCATCCAGAGGTATACTGCTGGGAAGGTAGTAGCTGTGCGTCTTGGCAGATTGCAGCAGATCTGGAGATATACTTTTAGATATATCGTAATAATGGCCAAATCTTGACGAGGATAAAGAAACAGACTGTGGGTGAGATTAAAGGAACAGAAAAAAATCTCAGAAAAGACATTAGGTTCAGCTCCTCCTCATCTACATGTTCATTTATATGTTATAAAAATTCTAAGACTTTTAGTTGGATGCATTGGACAGATGGGAAGACGTTATGGCTATAGTGACTGTTGGCCGTGACCTAAAACTGTCCTTCAAAAATATCAGATTGTTTGACACATGCGATACATGACCATCAGTTACTTGTAGGACAATTCTGCTGATCTCGATGGGATCCAGCCAAGCTCTACTGGGTATGGGGACAGCACGGTTGTACGTGGGTGAGAAGCACAGAACACGTCTGCCAATATTGACTTGGATTACCCCCAAGCCAAATGGTTACTGGCTTCTACCCAAGTTTTGTCTGGAACGGACAAAGGCCTTTGAGGGATGACCCAACTGTCCTCAACATCTTCCAGTGTTGGACATCAAGCTAAGACATGTTGGGTTTAAAGGACACCTGTCAGCAGATTTGGCCCGATGAAACTGGTTGACTTGTTGCATGTGTATTTGGCATCTGTGTTGGTCCCATGTTCATATGTTTTAATATATGCCAATAAGCCTCTAGGAGCAATGGGGGCGTTGCCATTACACCTAGAGGCTTTGCTCTCTCTGCATCCTCTCCACTTTAATTGAGAGGACCAGGTAGTGTTAACGATTACACTGTCAATCAAAGTGCAGAGGGTGTGGAATTTGCATGGAGAGCAGAGCCTCTAGGTGTAATGTTGCTCCTGGAGGCTCATTTACATATATTTAAACATCATTTTTCGCGGCAATGTGGGCACATATGAGCATGAGACCAACACAGATGTCTTCATTTGCCAAGTGCACATGCAACAGGTCAGCCAGTGTCATAGGTACAAATCTGCTGACAGATGCCCTGTAACCTCTCAGACCATTTGTTTTCCCTGGTGATAAGCAGTGTCTAAGTAGTCTCAAGTCATACAGTTGTCCTTCACCCTTCCTCTGCTGAAATAAGTGCCCTTCCATACAGCAAAAAAAAAAAAAAAAAAAATATATTCTGATATATAACAACCTTATGTCCTCGGTTAAGTGACAAGTCGGACTTATGTTCCAGGAGCTTTCCCGATATATGGCATATTACAAATGGCAAGAAGACAATATGAGAAAGCACCCTAACATGTACTTTTTTCTATATGGAACTTATCTCCTACTTGGTTTTCACGTCTTATTCTTCTGAGTCTGTGAAATTTTAGACTCTTTTTCATGGTGACAATTTCACCAGGACTGAAGGGCATCCTACAGTCACTGTGCAGCTTTAACCCAAAAAGAATATTCTGTCTGCATACTAACCCCCATTAGAAAACGAATTGTCCAATTTCATAGCATTGCAACATCTAGATCCTATGGAAGTCATTATATTCTCCTGTACAGATGTATTAGCAAAAAATGTATGCAGTAGTGTTATATTATGTTATATTAAAAAAAATATTGTAAGTGTTAGCCCGAACCCATAGATTATTTGCTCATTTGTCTCCTTTCGTGGTCTTCAGCATGGTCAACACAGGACAATTTTAGTTAATTTTTGGGAAGAAAACTCACATTAACAGTTTTTTTTTTTTTCACGCCTTGTCTGAATTAACTTTTTCTTTTTTTTTCTTCTTTTTTTAATTTTAACAGCAATAGTTTTATGAAAACGAACAAAACAGTAAAAGGCATTAAAACACAGCAAAGGTCCAAAATGGAATATTTGGTAAAAAAAAAATCCAAAAAGGTTTCATCCTTCTCAAACACGTCAAGTTTCAAAGTAAGACGTCTCTATAACTCTACTTAACAAACCTAAAACCAATTAAAAAAGGGTCTGTTTCTGGTCTATAATCTATCTTTTATCCGGATTAGCCATCCGAATGTTTTCACTATATAGTCTGGAGGAGCTCATCTTTTTATTGTGGAGCTCTGGCACCTCTTTATGTAGAAGAAACATAGGCCCTGACTAAGTGAACTTTCATCTGATGTCTTCATTGACCAGAACTCCGGGGTTGCTTATTTTAGATGCTAATCCTCCAGCAAAGCTCAAGAGAAGTTAGTGAAGACACTGACAAAAAAAAAAAAAAGTCGAAACAAGTATTTTTTTTTCCCCCTACTTGTGGATCCTCTTTGGGAATCCTGGGGCACATAGCTGAGTTTAATCCATGCTGCTCGGCGGATTAAGGTAGGTGATAACCTCTTTTGATTGAAGAGAAAAACCATAGTGCTTACAAACTGGGTGGAGATGGATTTAGCCAGAATGTAACACCATGCAATAAAAGACTGGTCTATGTCAGAAGCCTCTGAATAGCTCTTCAATATACTCAATTCCCAGGCCTAGCAGGGAAGCTTGCAAAGACCTACCTGACTCAAATAAGCATGAATAATCTGTCTTAGCAGAATCATAGTGCAAAAAGAGAAAGACACGGAGTCTGTGCGACTTACCCGGGTCAGCTCTGTCCCTCTCTACATTCCTGCGAGCCAATCTGCAGAAAGGCATCAAATTGGCAGCGGCACAAAATACCTTTCAAAATACAGCTGCTGGGTTTCAATCCAGATTTAGTCAGGGGTTATCTTTTACTGCTTAAAGCCCTTTTTTTTTTTTTTTTTGGCCATCAGATAAGATTTATCATATCCGAGTGGGATTCAAAGACCTACGTCGTAAAACTTTGGCAGAAAAGAAGTTTAGAGCGTGTTAAACCCCATGCTGCTAAGAGCGTCTGGAAACATATTGGAAAATGGCTTAATCATTTTCCCGTTGGTATGGGAATTACTCATCAGTTACAAGCAACAGAGTCAGCCATTTTGAATTAGAAATCTTGGAAATAATCATGAGATTACAGATTTTTATTATTTTTGTTTTTTTGGTTGAATTTTAGACTTTTTTAAAATTTAAAATTTAGATTTTAGATTCTAGTTATTTGGTAGAATTCCTTTGCAATAAACTTTGGTCTAAAGGGCTTTGATACCTCTCAAAAAATAAGATCCAAGCTACCGACTGAGCATAAGCAAAAAGTCTGCTGTATGGCCAGCATGCATAGAAACATAAATTATTCAATGGCCATAGAAGTCAGAAGGAAATAAACAATATTTTCCTCAGCGATCCAGTGGTCAGAGATCTCAAGATCCAAGTTTGGAACCAAAAGAGATAACGAAAGTAAAAATAAATTTAGTGCTTTGGTATACGACCAAGACCAACCCCTGTCCTTAAAGGGGTTGTCCCAAGAAAAATATTCTACAGTTTTCAAACCAGCACCTGGATCTGAATACTTTTGTAATTGCATGTAATTAAAAATTTAGCATAGCCGCTGAGTTATTTGGTAAAATATATCTGTATAGCGCCACCTGCAGTTTGTTTTTTTTCCTTATTTCTTTGTCCTGCTCACTGAGATGGCCGCACATGCTCAGTTTCCTCCTTTAACTGCCTCCTGAGCTGTGATAGGGAGAGCATGGACACGCCCCCTTAGCTGCAGCAGAAAAGACACTCCCCTTGATCTGCTAGCTTGATATAAATCCAGCAAAGCAATGAATGGGGAGATCTCTGGATCCATGTGAGGTACAGGGCTGGTTCTAGCTTTGTTAGAAAAAGGTCATGTACTATATGATGTCTGGTTTTCATTTTTTACATCAATCATGTGATAACCCCTTTAGGCTCTGTTAGGGCATATGGCCATCTTAAGACCCACCCTCGAAGAGCGAGAGTATCTAAAAAGCAGTAGTTTGATCTAGTTGCACTCTGTTACCAAAGATCTTAGGACATACTACATGCCCTTTATTTTCTGTATAGTTATCTGACAATTAGTCCAATGAACTGCACTGATGCTATATTTTATTTAATACAATATGGTGTGTGATGAGAATGCTCATTTGAATTGTATCTTCTAGAGGTCTCACTGTGTTGCAGCAAGGTGCGGGGGGGATGTTGACAACCAGGATGTGTCCTATCAGTTACCCAAGAACCAATGGCATTACTAGTGTACCCAATTACTAGTGTACCCAATTACAAAATCATGTTGCAAAAGTGAAGTGAGATGAAAAGATGGCAAGAGAAATGGTTAATGTTGGTATGGACTGAATTACTAAACATATCCTGAGTATACTGAAGAATAACCAAAAAATTCACAGAGACCTATGAAGACAAGAGCATATCAACACCACATGTAGACCCCATGAAAACCTACTGTGAGGGCTTTGATTCTTAACATGGTGTTGAGAAGCAAATCTCTACTGGGCCACTGGTGACATGTGGAGATATCAAGTGCCTACCTGTCTAGCCTCTCTAATGTGGCACCACCATCGTCACTCTATTACCGTGGCAAACTGCCCAGCCAACAGTTGGGCTGATCGGCCTACCAGGGATGTCAGGCCAATAAGGTGAAGGTTTGGCACCGATGTCATGTGCTTCCTGTTGGCAGGGTACTTAAATAGTCAACTGCTGGCCACAGTTGCCTGTGATTGGTCTTCTTGCATCACAAGCTTTGTTACATGCTCTCTGGATTCCAGATCTCTGAACTGCTGCTGTTTGTCACCTTGCCTCTCTCTGCTGACTGTCTCTGACTTTACCTCCTGGTTTTGACCATGCGTGTTGTCTCTCCTTTGGTTCTGTGATGTGACCCTCAGGTTTTCATCCTGTTTGTCTAACTATCCTTTACTCACATTAGGTACTTTGTACTTAGGCTAGGGACCATCGCCCAGTTGAGGGCTGCTATTTAGGGTGGATCATCCAAATAAATAGGGACAGTGGTCTGGGTGAAGTATATCGCTGCACTGCTCCCTATCTAAGGAGAAAGATGCATTGACATTTGTTTAAAAAATTCAAGTGGTCGACCTAAACAAAGCCTCACTCATGGTCAGCTGTTACAACCAGAAAAGCTGCCCCCAGCCACGGTATTACCTGACATCCATGAAAATTCATGAATTAGTCCTCTACAGTAGGAGCCACTTTTAGCATTGCCTGATGGGACAACCTGGGCCCACCAGGGGAGAACTGGTGATGCATGGGTGAGCGTCACACTCAATCTTACAGATACAGTGAACCTTGGTGGTAGAGCTGAGTGCCATATGCTCCCTACCATTCGTAACCATAGGATTTTTTATTGAAATTACTTTGTTTCACTTGTACATTAGATTTTGTTTTCTGGAGTATTATGCTCATGCAAAAAATAATCCAATGTAGTCAGTGTTTCACCTCACTTATTTTTTTGTATTCTCAAATAAAAAGTACCGTAATTAAAATAAATAAATAAAATGCAAATTAATAAATATTAACACAAATAAAAATGAATAAAAGTCAAAGACATATAGAGTAAAGGTTCATATTTATCACTTTATAAAAACGTAAAAAAATACGATAAGTTTATTAAAAAAGGAAATATATATATTTATACGAAGACTGACTGCACACAAACTAATGTGGCTGAATTAATAAGCATTCCCAAGATGGCTGCCTAAAATCCCTAATGTAAAAATGTTCTGGGGCCCGTGGGTAACAAAATGCTATGTTAAATTAAGTCATTCTTGCTAGAAGAGACGAGGACTTTCACTTCTGCATCTGCATAACGAGACTCTTAGTAGGTGTCTAAACATGAGAAAAATCGCCCCATAACCAAAAAAAGGGGGGGGGGGTTTCGTGTCATTCTTTTTTTCCCTCGCTGCCTCGTGTCGATGGCTTTCACCTTAATAAAATGAGATTACGTGAGGCGCCTAAAGGCTGTTTGAGTTGGCACGTCACCACGTGTAATCCAAACTCTTCCCACGTCTGCACAAATCCACCGATAACCAAAACAACGCCAAACCCTGTCCTGATCCGACCCATTTCTGGGTTAATCTTCTTCTTCTTCGTCTGCGGTTCGAAGCTCCAAATAAAAAAAAAAACTAAAATTTCAGTTCAGAAAGAAAAGAACTAGAAGAGGAAAAAAACAAAACAAAAAAAAAAGCCAGCGGTGAAGGCTTTGGTGGGACGCCAAGGTGTCCTGAAGTGAAGCAAAGACACATTGTCAACTGGAAAGCAATTGTCCAACGAGGCGGCGTGATGTGAAGATCGGGACAGGTAGGAAGGTATCGGAGAAGACGACGAGCCCACCAGCTCTGTCTGCGGCATCCATGTCTCCGCACGGTTAGATAAGTAGCAGGCTTAAGTAGCCTAAGGATATATCTAACGCGCGCGACACTAACGGCAGCAGAAGAAGTGACCACTGTGCTTGCTTCTTGCAGGCTGACTTCCCAGCGATTAGCTTCTAGTGACAGTGAAGCTGATACAATCTCAAGTGCTTACTTTACTTATTACGCACTTGGTTAAGCAAGTCAACAGCGTGCTTCAATACTTTCACTAAAGGGATTTAATAAGTACTGCTCAGTCAACCTTTCAGGCTCTCAATGGAGAGCTACGTTTCAGAAACGCCGAACGTAAACACTTGTGTTGGGCGACTGCGCCCTCCCCTCCTGGTCCAGATAGGGGCTGCCGGGCGCCGCAGACAGTTTTTGGAAGTGACAGGAGAAAAAAAAAGGAGATTCTGTGGACTCGATAGAGAAGCTTAGAATTTGCTATTTGCTGCCAGTTTGGGAAATTGTTTTTGTGTGTTTTTTTTTCACCTTTTCTCTCTTTTGTGCAAAAACTTTTCAAAAAGTCTCAGGGGGTCATTGACTATCAGATATACACCAGTTTTCTGGCATATTTATCTGTCGCAGATTTATTTGCGCCGCAATCTGCAACTTTTCTCCACTCACGCTATGTCTAAGGAGAGTGTGAAGTGGGAGGGGACGTCTCATTTATCATTTTCTACGCCTGTTTTAGGCATAGAAAATGGACTAAATTTAAAGGGGTTGTCCAAGTAATTTTTTTGTTCTTTATATGTTTCTAACTTGTCAGGTATAACAACTTTCCCATATACTTTGTGTTTCTAAAGCTGCTGGTTTCTCAGAGTTGACTGAGGGTCACATGACCTGTGATGTCACCTTATCTCTCTGCTCTGTGATGTTTCGTTCACAAGCCTCAGAGTTCAGATAACAGTCTGTACACGAGACGTCACTGGCCACGCCCCCTTTCTTTGCCGGGCTGCTATCTGCTTTCTTCCTGGTTTCCTTCAGATAAAACATTAACCCCTTCAGCCAGAACACACTGAGGGCTCAAGGCTTTATAACAAACAGTAGCTGCAGCAGTGAGAGGAGACAAATGCTGGGCAAGGAGCTATAGAGGAATTGTACAAGAACAGGTAGGGAGAAATTCCTGTGTGTATAAGCAGTGTCATTGTACAGCTGGGACTTGTAGTCCTGCACATACAACATGCTGCTGAGTATCCCAGCAGGCAGACATGTACTCACAGCACTTATATTCACTGCCTTTGCAGAGAGGGGGGGAGAAGGGGGAGGGGCTGAGATTGTTGTTATTGCATGTAAACAAAGGCCAGAAGAGAACCAGGGAAATTAGGAAATATGGATTTTTTTTGCCTAAAACTTGCTGAACTTAGTTATATATTGCTGCCCATCAGATTTACAGTGCTATATATTTTTTGTCATAACTCGGACAACCCCTTTAAGCCGCCATCGTCTCTTCATAACTTCGGCAGATCTACCACCAGCGCCTTGGGGTTATTACTACTAGCGTCTAAAAGGTCAGTCTTAATAAATGACCCCCTTAGTATTTTGGCACGAAAGAGGAAATTTTTAGTTATCCGAAGCGGTCCGATAGCGGCCGACAGATGGCATCCGTGGGATTTTTCGCAAACGGAGACAGCGACTGGGGATTACGTTTTATTTTAAGGTACTAGTATACAATTAGAAAAAAATAAAAACATAGAATGTACCAAAAATTGTATTTTTTATTACTTTTTTCAAATGATAAGGCCATATGCACGTGACATATCCATGTTGTGGACCTTGTCCATCCCGCATTTTCCGCATGTCCCACCCTAAATGGACAAGAATAGGACACGTTCTATCGTTTTTGCAGGACGTCGGGAACTGACAAGATGGTCAGTGGTTCATAGAAAGAAGAGGTCCATGAAGGATCCGTGTTTGGTCCATGTGTCCGTTTTTTGTCCTTCATGTGTCATCCGTATTCTACAGACATTGCTTGGCTGAGAATTAGTTTCCAGAGAATCTCCTACCAATAGTCCGTGAAAACAAAAGACCAAACACGGGACATGACGGACAAAAACAGGGCTTGCTTCCATGGAGTCACCACCGGCCCGCGGTCCGTGGAAAACCACCGATGTGTGAATGCACACATCAAAGTCAATGGATATGTGAGCGGTCTGTGGAGAACATCGACAGCACAGGGCAGTGATTCACACGTGAAAGAGGCCTAAGTCAAAAATCAAAAAGTATGGGATGTCTCTAAAAATGTTCAATGTATGGTATGTGTCTATAAATCAACTGTGTCTTGGACTCGAAGATCCAAAATACCAGCACCCCTGCTGATCGGCTGTCTGAAGGGGCCGTGGCACTCAAGCAAGCATTGAAGGATACTGCAGCTCTGTCCCATGCATGTGGATACCAGCATAAGGCCTCATGCGCACGAATGTATGTGTTTTGCTGTCCGCAAACAGACGATCCACAAAGTATGAATACCGGCCGTGTGGGTCTGCATTTTCCCGCCCTGTTGTAAAAGCGCCTATATTTATCTGTAAAAAAAGACAAGAATAGGACATGCCTTTTGCTTTCTGGACATGACCACGACTCCCAGCCTGCTCCATTCATTTCTATGGAGTTCTGAGAACATCCAAGCAAATGTGCATCTTGGGACTCTCAAGTTTTACCACAGCTGGAGTGCCGATGGTTAGATATCACAGGCCTAGGCACAGAGATGAGCTGCAATACCAAGCACAGCCACTATGCAACGAATGGCGCTGTGCTTGGTGAGCAGCGAGTCTCTTCAAGCAGCTGATCGGCGGTGGTAAAAGGAGTTGGACCACCACCGATCTGACATTGATGACCTCTCCCAAGAATAAGTCTTTAATATTAAAAACCCAGACAACACCTTTAAAGGGGTCATCCCATGACTAATGTAAAAAATATAAAATCAGACATCATATAATACATGACAATCTCTTTCTAACAACGCTAGAACCAGCCCTGTACCTCACATGGGTCCAGAGATCTCCACATTCATTGTTCTGCTAGAGATATATTAAACTGGCAGCTCAAGAGGAGTGTCTCATCTACGGCAGCTCAGGGGGCGAGTCTCAGGTCCCCCTATCACAGCTCAGGAGGCGTGTCTCATGCTCTCCCTATCACAGCTCAGGAGGCATGTCTCAGCTCCCCCTATCACAGCTCAGGAGGCAGTTGAAGGATGAAACTGAGCACGTGCGGCCTTCTCAGTATGCAGGTCAAAAACAGCAGTTGGCGCTATATAGATACATTTTATTGAATAACTCAGTGGCTATACAACATTTTTAATTACATGCAATTACAAAAGTATTCAGATCCAGGGGCTGGTTTGAAAACTATAAAATATTTTTCGTGGGACAACCCCTCTTAGCAAACATTTGGTTTAGGGAACTCAAAACCTTCAGTGGAGGAAATAAGTCTGTCTCCAAACTATGAAGTGAATGTAACAAAAATGCCAATAGCTCTTTATGTAAGTGATGCTTCCATCGAGAAGTATGCAGAAATGAGAATGGCCCTGGGACCTGTGTTAAGCATTCCCATTAGTAAGCCTTAAAGGTCTCTATGACTCAGCAGTCTCATTAAAGAAGTCTTAGGTGTCCTACCAAGACCCCTGTATTACCGCCGCGGTGCCTTGTGTAATTATTCGACTCTTCTTCAAGAAACTCATCCAAACTCTAATCTCTATGCTAAGCAGCTTGACCTTTCTTACACCGAATAGTCTCAGGTTACCAGCAGCCTCCCCGATGTCTCCTCCTGAAAATCCAAATGTTACCTGAAGCTTGACACATTGAGCAAATGAACTCTGTATCACCTCACCTGAAGTATATTGCTTAACTGTTCCATTGTCACCGACCTCACTGCCCGGGGCTCACCTTGTCTCCTCAGGTGTCAATCTCGGCTCCATCAAGGGAGCAATGATACTGTCAACTTTTTTCGAAAAGTTGTTTCATAAGTTTGTGGTCGAGGACTGACCCTGAAGAATCACAGATAAGCCATGGCGTAAGTGGCCAAATATGATGACACATAGGGCGACTAAGTGTTCATTATGCTTCGGTACGTCAAAGTCACGGACGGATAAATGTTGACGTCTAAGTCCGTGCAGTTCCTCCTAGTTCAGCGACCCTTAATGTGGTATGACGTAACTGGGCCAAGAGGTCTTAATAGTGTTGATTCCAGGGAGGGCCGCAGTTCTCATCCATTAGAATCTGCTGTCACGTATAGATTGTCTTTGACAACCCAGGCTTAGTGTAACCGTTGAGGATGTTTTCTATATATCTGTCCATCAAGTGAGACATCCATACTCCAAGAGCCATCAGATGGAGTATATGAGGGCTACATGAAAAGTTGTCTGGAGGGATCAGTGGTGAAAGCCAACCTCAAACCCTGCTGTGAGGTTAATATTCTGGTTTCAAAGTGATTATCCTACTGGTTGGAGAAGGGGCTGGACTAACTCCATGACTCTTGGTACCATGCTGATAAGTGTCACCTGTAGCTGGCATAGACCTCTTAACAAATCAGGCACATCTGACGCCAAACCAGGGAGATCAAGACTGGTGGATGCATCCTCCAGTCTTGCTATATCCCCCGTGTGTTTATGGAGAAAGAGGCCGTCCCTCATTAAAGAAGAACTTCTGCAAAAATGTTTATTCTCTGATCTGTTAGAAAGGTGCATGATATAATCTGTAGTGAATGTAATCTTCTCATCAGAGACTGTATTTATGAGTTATCCCCTTTCTTCTAATTGTAGCTGGGTCATATGACCAACTCCCTGACCTCCAACTGACCCAGGACAGGAAGCCAGTCACTGCTCTATTCATTCCTATGAGACTGAAAGTGAGGCTCCTATAGGAATGCATAGAGAATTAGGCTTCCTGTCCACACATAAGTCTCTGTGTGAGTTGGTGGGTCTAATTCCTAGTCACATGACACAGATAAGAAACTTCAGGGAGATATAAGTCAAAAATACAGACACTGGTAAGAAAATGACTACAGATCACATCATGTACATTTCTAGCAGGACATGGAATAAATTTTTTTGCGGGAGTTCTTTACCTTACCCATGGAGGATCTATCAATGACCCCAGTGACTTCTGTGCAGCTGAGCTGCAGTTCCAGACAAAACCCATGGACAGGTGAGGCGCTGTTTCTGGTGGACAGCAGCCATGCTTTTCTAATCCTGTTGAACCCCTCAACTTTCTAGAAGAAGAGGTGCTGTGGTCCCTTTTTGAACTGAGCAGGGGTCAAGCATGTGTACTGTTCCATGCAAACTCCTGAAAATAGCCAAGCTCTGTAACACGGCTATCTTTGCAGTCCCATGGTCTTTGGAAGGAGCTTGACCGGCGCTCCATTCAAATAGGGGACACTCCAGTGTTCTAATGGTACATTGCATTTGCTAACTGTGTAAGGGTACTTTCACACTAGCGGCAGCACGGATCCGGCGGGTGAAGGGTCCCGCCGGATCCGTGCTGCTGCAGGTGCACGTGTGGGGCCGGAGCCGCACTCCGGCCCCATTCACTGTAATGGGGGCGGGCCGTAGATCCTTCCGCAGCACGTTAACTCCTGCTGAGAGGCAGCCGGAACGAAAATACAACATGTTATTCATTCATTACAGTGAATGGGGCCAGAGCCACACGTGCACCTGTGGCAGCACGGATCCGGCGGGACCCTTCACCCGCCGGATCCGTGCTGCCGCTAGTGTGAAACTAGCCTAAGAAGGTTAATGGAAGTTTGAAAGTTTGACCGGAGCTCCATTCAAATAGGGGACTCAAGACTCAAGGGGACTGAGGTTAGGTGATAGGTTGTCATTCTGGGACAACCCCTTCAAACAGTTTCTACGGGATTAGAAAAACCATGGCTGCTTTCTTCCCAAAACAGCGCCACACTTGTCCACAGGTTGTGGTTATCTTTAGAATTGCAGCTCAGCTCCAGTGAAGTGGATGGAGTCACCGGTAAGTCCTCCAGAGCCAACAAATGTGACATCTGGACGGAGAACACCCCTTTTCCTCACACACACACTTTTAACACAAACCTCCTCAGACCATCTGAAAAACCAGTTCCCTAAACCGGACAACCACTAAAAGCTGTACCTCCAATTTCGGCAGGTTCTGGTAGCGCCATGCTATCTTCATTGTGTCTTCTGCTGATCCAGGACCTTCTGTTACCCTTGTTTTATCGTCCTGTCGAGGTATTTCATCTGTAAGAGGTGCTGGAAGGTCCTTAAAAGAATAAGAAAGGGCGTTAGAAAAAAAAAAAAAAAAGTAACATGAAATACATCCCTAGGATGGACAGGAACCAGTAACAGAAGATTAGTGAGATTTTACTCAAGAACGAGTCTGCATGGCTGCAATCTAAGGCTTCATTCACACGACCGTATTTTGTTTCCGTGTACATTCCGGTTTGTTTTTTTTGCGGACTGTATACGGAACCATTCATTTCAATGGGTCCGTCAAAAAAAATACGGAAGGTACTCCGTGTGCATTCCGTTTCTGTATGTCCATATTTCCGTTCCGCAAAAAAAAAAAAAAAAAAAAAATAGAACATGTCCTATTCTTGTCCGTTTTGCTGACATGGATAGGCAAAAAAAACGTAAACCCGGATGCCATACGGAACGTCATTGTTTTTTTTTTGTGGATCGCAAAACACATACGGACGTGTGAATGAAGCCTTAGAAGGCTTCACGCAATAGCTATAAACTGTCAAAGTAATAAATAACACATAAACATACTTCAGTTGTAGCTATATACATATATATAATCTAGAAGGTAAGTGGCCTAACAAACCTATGTGAAAAATTTTTTTTTTGAAAAATGCACCATTAACATAGCCTACAGCTGTCACATAAACATCAATATCAATATCGCCCATCATCCACAACCCCAACTAATAGCCTCGCGTGAATCATGGGGATGATTAGTTGTAGCAGATGAAGGGTAATGATCGGGGTAAGTCCTTTGTATTTGTATTTCATAATTAAACGCTTGCATAATACTATGAGGTTATTAATGTCTTCCCTGAATGCAAAGCTAAACCCGGGCTCCTATTTTGATTAATATATAACCATTTTCATAGAAGACGACAAGAAATTTATGGTATTTAAGCTTTCAAAAATTACCCAAGCAGTAACAATCATAAAACCGCTACCCGAGCATTAGAAAAATGCAGCTGAAGAACAGGTCGTTAACGTAATCTATTATTTTAAAGAGCGAAACATCTTATTCAATTATAACTCAGTGGGATACGGGTTTTTTTTCATGATTTTTTTTTTTTTTGTTATGAGTATGAATAAAATTAATATTGTATACGATGAGTCAAAGCAACACAAAGAAATAGGTATATATATATTTTTTTTTTAATTATGAACCATTTCTATATGGAAAATTATTTAAAAGGACACACCCATATCAGACCACCAAGGTCAGATAGGTGCAGGTCCCACCACAGGCTTCAGACACAGGACAGCACAGTGGACACTGCGCATGCTGTCCATTCATTTCTATGGGAGTGAGAGATCGGCTATTTTTGGAAGCCCCATAGAAGTGAATGGCAAGGGCGGCCACCGAGGGTGCCGGAGATAGCCGAGCCAGTGTGATTTGCCATGAATATCCTGATGGGACCACCCCTCTAATTTTTTGGCCCATTTAGTTACGTTCTCACCAGTATGGCACCCTATTCTTTTTTTTTTTTTTGGATGTTCTCTCGCCTGGAATGTGCAGCAAATTAAAAGTCCTCTTTAAACACCTTATTAATGTAATTAAGTGTTTTTCATGTATTAGTGCGGTGAATAAAGAGTACATGTCTACTTTCTATGCGCGTGCTTTAATTCTAACCTTATCTAATAATTATTGTGCTTGCCTTTTAGCAATGCAATTAGTCTGATGAGCGACAGTTGGTTTTGGCGGCTTACCTTGACTCGCACAGCCCGCCGTCTGCTTCGCAAGGCGCAGTACAGCGTTGTGTGCCATATTCCTAGTCATAGTGCCCTCTAAACCTTAAAAAGGCGGCTCATGCAACGCCCATGGGGGGGGGGAAGGGGGGGGGTCTAGAAAGCTGAGATTGGAGGGTGGCTCAGTGATCAGCATTGGTGCCTTGCAGCGCTGGGGTCCTGGGTTTGAATCCGACCAATGACAACATCTGCATGGAGTTTGTATGTTCTCTCCGTGTTTGCGCGGGTTTTCTCCCATACTCCAAAGATATAGAGGGAGATTTATCAAGACTAGAGATGAGCGAACGTGCTCGTAACAAGCACTGTACCGCTCGGCTCCCCTGCGCTCGCACGGCCGCAGGCAGCTGCTTCCGTCGGGTGAGGAGGACGGAAGCGGCTGCCTGCGCCCATGCGAGCGCAGGGGAGCCGAGCGGTACAGTGCTTGTTACGAGCACGTTCGCTCATCTCTAATCAAGACCAATGTTTTCTGCGCCAGTCTTCATAACCCCTGTGCTGCTGGACAATGTGCCAAATTTATGATGAGGCACAGGCCTGGTCCCAAATTAGATGCATCCTCCTGCAGTCTGTGCACTTACACTACTTTCACACCTCCATTTTTAAAGGGCCTCTGTCAGCAGATTTGTCCCTATGACACCGGCTGACCTGTTACATGTGCACTTGGCAGCTGAAGACATCTGTGTTGGTCCCATGTTCATATGTGCCCGCATTGCTGGGAAATATGATGTTTTATCATATGCAAATGAGCCTCTAGGAGCAATGGGCTCTGCTCTCTCTGTAATGGCGACACCAAATTTGCCTCGCCTTTCCCACCCTTACCACACACCCATTTAGAAAGGTGGCGCGGGCGGCGTAAAAAGAGGCAAAAAAAAACCTTGCATTTAAAAAGACCCAACTTGCGACTTTTTAAAGCTACTTTTCTGAAGCAAGGGAGATGATAAACCATGATGTTAGAACTTAGGTTTTGAGCCCCACTGGGGACAGCGTGATGATAATGTCTGTACAGCGCTATATAAGCGAGTGCCTTGCAGCGCTGGGGTCCTGAGTTCAAATCCGATCAGCGACAACATCTGCATGGAGTTTGTAAGTCCTCCCGGTGTTTTTGTGGGTGAGTGGTTTCCTCCCACCCTCCAAAAACATACAAATAGGCAAAATTGGCCTCCTACGAAATTGACCTTAAGCTGGATTTAGACGGCCCAATATTCAGCTGATTATTGGGATTCAACGTTCCTATCAAAGCTCGTTCCTGATAATCTGCCCGTTTAAAGGTGTCGCAGATCAACTAATGAAAGAGCGAAATGCTTGATCATCGACTGAAATGATCGGAGGTGTGGACACCTCAATCATCATTCCCTGGCAGCAGGTCGCGGTGTCTAAACAGCCTCTGCCGCCCAGGAAAAATGATTATGTGTGGGGACAAGTGATAACAGCAGCGACCCCTCGGCCTCATACTGTGGAGGTGATCGCTGCATGCAGTGCAGCGCTTCACCTCCATATAACGAGCAGCCAACTGTTGGGAAACAACGCTTGCTTCCGGAAAATCTGCTGCTCATCTAACTAAAAATTCCACTTGAATTTTCATATCTGAAGCTCTGAAGCAGACCGGTCGCCATTTTCTCTCATATAAAAGAAACAAGATACAACGGTCACCTCCATCTGGGGACGATCAGCGCCTATTTTGTTACCTATAAAGAAGAGTCCCCCGCCTGTACTTAACTGGTAAGGCCTCAAGCACGCCGTATCTGTTTTGCGGTCTGTAAATCTTGGATACGAGCCGCTTGCATCCTGTATTTTCCCCTTCCGCATGGCCCTGCCTTATGTTATTAATGCCTGTTCTTGTCCGCCAAACGGACAAGAATAGGACACGTTCTAACGTTTTTAGTGGAGCCGTGGAAGAACATATATTTGGAAGCATGCGGTGCGCTGATCACTTTTGCGGCCCCAATGAAATGAACGGTTGCGAATCCGAACCCCAAAAAATGCGGACCAAAAATGACGTTCACACATTATTAGAAATTATTTTGCTTTTTAGTTTGGACGCTGCTGACTTTTCACAGGTTAGTCAACGAGATTTTTAAAAGTTCTGTTATCGGGGCATTCATTTCCTGTAGCACACATATAAAAACCAAATGCCGCAGCGCTGTACGCAGATTGTCCTCACTGACGTCAGCCCTGTCCCCAATGGCGCTCTGATTTCCGTATCTCTTACACACTAGGGCCAATTGTATGTATAGAATTAGTGTATTAAATGTAGGAGGAAACCGGAGCACCTACGGGAAACCCACCAGTCAATTACCTAAGGAGCCTTTTGGACGGGCGATGGTTCTGTCCTGGTCCTTTCTGAGTTTAAAACGAAAAGCACCCGGACTTAAAGGGATAGCGGTCCGCAATACACGGACACCGTTTACGGATGCGGACTCATTGACTTGAAGGGGTCCGTGATCCACAAGAGACGGTCCGCTCCGCAAAAACAATAGACGTGTTCTATTATTTTGCGGTGCGGAGACACAGACCAAACTTCCAACGAAGTGCTTTGTAGAGCCTCCATGAGCGTCCGATCCATGCCTCTGTACCGCACCGCTCCGCTCCATATACTGAGGATCGCAGACCCATTAAAATCAATTTGATCCGCATCTGTGATACGGAGTGCACATGGCCGGTACCTGTATATTGCAGACCCACTGGCTGCAGTCCTCAATACGGGCACGGGGCACTCTCTCGCAAGAGCCCTTACACATTGGACAAGATAAAATTGACCAGTGCCCCAGGTGTGTTGTTCTTTCCAACATTGTGTCCTCCCCGCAACATGTGCAGGACGTGGAGAACGCAGATATCTGCTTATCTCACTTACACAATGGTGGTGACCTGAGCATTACCAGGGATCCCAGCTAACTACCCCGCTGGCCATTGTTTGAAGTTGTGCTGGTGCAGTCATGAGGAGCACACCTCTCGTTCCTCTCTGGGCCACCGCTTGTTAAAACCTGGTCACTTGCACTAGAGAATTCCCAAGTGTGGGTTAACCATTTTAATTCCTTGATTTACAAGACCATCCCCAAGTAATGCAGTTTGTAAGGATAACCACTCTACTGAGTATTCCAGTTACCATAAATATAACTTATGTTTTAGACTAATTCATCATCAATAATTACCTAATATAATGTCAATTTCACATATTTCTTGTTCAGTAGTTATAAAAGTAGTTTTCTTCCTCTGCTACCCACTGTTTTTCCTCATAAATTACCATGGCATCGACCTGTAGTTCTGAGCCTTTGTTAGGTCGAGCATGCTCAATGTGTTGCTATCAGTTCTCTAGCTAAATGTCAGTGTGCTGCTGATTACTGAGTAGAGGGGGCGTGACCGGACGGTGTATCAGGCAGCCAATCAGTAATCATCAACACTCACAGCAGAAAAGAAAGGGATTGTGGGGATTGTAGTTTTGTGAGAGAAGATCAGGCGCCATGATACTCTGTGTGCTGCAGGCTCACACAGGAGCTAGACAAATGGATTGCAAGGTAAATTGAAGCTCTGGTTATATGTATAGGTATCGGTTCTGGTTAGGTCACAGCTTGCAGCCTTAATGCAGTTTTTCAAAAGTTAAGTTACTTTACTGGAATACCCCTTTAACGGGTCCCCTCCCCCACCGTATCATGCAGATCATACAAAAGTGCACTATAAAGTACTGTAGGGGTATCAACAATTAGAACTTATTGCGAGTGTGAGTCTAGAAATTTAGGAATATTAGGGAATTGCTTATTGGGCTTCTCATGCAACTTTTTTTTTTTTTTACTCTGCAATCTTCACATCAGCGCAGAGGACGGAAAACAACCCTGAATATGGCTAACATGGGCCTATGTCCTTGGAAAGATGGCGCACATCTACTAAGGTCCTTGGGCCAGAAATCTGGAATATCTTCTGACTTCTTTTAGGTGCACATGAATACAACAAAAGTATTACTAATTACTAATTTGCAGCTAAGAGAACGGATGGTTGCCCTTTGCTAGATATTTTCCAAAAATAAATGCACCGGATTTTTTACAGGTATGTGCTAGTTTTTCAGGCACAAAAAAAAAATCACCTGAAGTCAGATAACAAGGAGGGGTAAATTTATCAATTTCTGCCCTATTTTTGGGTTCCAAAAGTAGCAAAGTAGGATTTTACAACTTTTTGGGCTTATTTGCAAGAAGGAAAAATAATTCAAAATTTTCATTTTTACACAAATCAATCCAGTTTAGAAAAGCGGGTGGGAAAGTGGAATGTCGTTAGTCTGTCCAGCCGACTTAAAGGGGTATTCCGGGTTTATTAAAGGGGTTGTCCAACCCCTAGAATGCCCCACCCCCCCAAATGCCCAGACCCCTCACACAGATTGTACTTACCTCGCTTCAGATGCCCACACAGCCGCAGCTGCATCTCCCCGTCATGTGGATGAAAACATCTGGCAACGGGGGTGCAGCCAATAGCAGGCTGCGTCGGGAACAGGCCTTCCTAGCATCACCCGCGATGCTACAGAGGCTCGTCATGAGCGAGGTAAGTACAATCTGTGTTAGGGGCCCGGGCATTTGGGGGGGGGCATTATAGGGGTTGGAGTTATCCCCTATCCACAGGGATAAAGACCCCCAAAGAGAAGTGGAGAAAGGGGGGCGTGACAGCCCATTTTAAGGTGTACCACATTTACCCAAAATTGTGCAACATCCGATAAATTTGGTGCATCGAACTGTCTTTGAAAATGTCCTCATGATAAATTCCCCTCCTCTAAAAGTTGACTTAAAATGAGAGAAGTGTCTAAGGCTAAGTTCACACCTCCGGTAAACGTATCCGCCAGCTGTACTGTCTGAGAACAACCTACCAGAGTTCACAGGATCCAGCATTGCTTGATGCTGCCGGATCAGGTTACCGGTGACGTGAATGTAGCCCTAGGGAGAGTTTGCATGACCGTTATTTTTCTGTTGTTCTTAGGCAGAAGATGCGCCAAATTTTTCACTATCCCGCCCGCTGTTTGAGAAATCTGGCTAATCTTGCACGTTAGGGAGAATTCACATGCATGCAATACTTTTTAACTAATACTATACTAATTTTTCCGTCTAAAAAAATGGATCTCTAACGGAAACGGCTCAAAATGTCAAATGTGCATAACTGACGCACAGGATTTGTATTTTTACTAGATCCGTTTTTTTCTCTTTTGATGGATCAGAAGAACAGAAAACGGTCATGTGAACTCTCCCCTCACTTGCAAGATTGGCCAAATTTACCAAACAGCGTGTGAGATGGTGGAAAATGTGGCGCATCTTCTACATAAGTTTACACTGTGTAACTAGTAGCATTAATAAACGTGGGTTATAATTTCCGACTTCCATGTACAATCGATCACGCAATCCGTCGACTTTTGCAACCAATTTGGTTTATTGTCCAAATGAGGCTACTTTCACACTAGCGTTTTTGTTGGATCCAGCAGGGTTCAGCAAAAAAGCTTCCGTTACTGATAATACAACCGTCTGCATCTGTTATGAACGGATCCGGTTGTATTATCTGTAACATAGCCAAGACCGATCCATCATGAACTCCACTGAAAGGCAATGGGGGACGGATCCGTTTTCTATTGTGTCAGATTGTGTCAGAGAAAACAGGTCCATTGACTTGCATTGGGGGTCATGACGGATCCGTCTTGCTCCGCATCCCATGACGGAAAGCAAACCGCAACATGCTGCTCTCCAGTATGAGAACGGAATGTATTTTGGAGCACTCCGTTCTGTTCAGTTACGTTTTGTCCCCATTGACAATCTCAATACCGGAAATCAATTAACGCTAGTGTTAAAGTAGCCTGAATAAAATATACAAAAAGGAACTTTATAACAGGAATTAATTGAAAATTTCCTAACTTTTTCCACATCTCCTACACAGACAATGCATCTCCATGGCAACAGACTACAAGAAACCCCTATGTAGTCTGAGCAGCCAACCTCCTTTTTCTCTTCTGGTGATCTAACCAAGTATAAACACAATAGTCTCCTCTTTGGCTAACAGTTCTGAGAAAGGGACCCCCCAGTTCTGAGAAAATGACCTAAAAGTGGTTGTCCATTTGAAGCAGGCAAAACGTGGTGAAATGGTCCCAACTCTATTACTAGAGGAAGACGACGTCACTCTATAAGCTAAGGCTACACCAAAAAAACACTTAGGAAAATGGGTTGTGTGGAAGCAGACAAATCCTTTATGTAAATATGAAAGCGGAGACGTCTTCTACCCTGCGACTATCTGGAGACGCTGCATAATTTAATTGCATAATTGCTTATACTAAATGTAAAAACAAATGTTATTTGTTCCGAGCCACCCACATAGCATTTAATCTTCATTTGTACCATCTGTAATTAAAGCATATACAAATTATTTAGTAATATTATTTGCTGTAACAACCCCGCACCTTTTCTCAGTGGAGGCTGATGACTTGAGCCCCGTCTCGCGCTGCCGAGTCCCAAGGTTAGTTAGGAGGCCTGAAGCAAGTGTCAAATTCGGAATGGGTTCCTGATCATGCAGGATGCATTGGGCCAAGGCAAGAGATACGTCCGGCACTGCGGAGGACGTTACTGCAGCTTCTGGGGGGAAGATTTACTAGTACTGGCGGACTGAGAGGGTGGTGAACTGATGCCACCTTCATCAACAGGCTGATGAAAGTAGCGTTTGGCTAGGAAAAGGATGAAAATATCAAAAATGAGTTGAGCTCATTTGTATGGGTTGGAAAAAGTGGCTCAGGGGCTTCTCAAATCTGGCTTTCGGCTCTACACAGGCACAAATTGGCTATTACTGCTTCAGCCGCTAGGTGCAACTTCTGTGAAGTGCTCTGAGCTTGGTGTTGGCAGACTGATTAACGCCATCATCAGCACCGGGAAGGAATGGCCATTCATGATGTTGTAATCTTAACATACATGGATAATTGGCGGCATATCGCTTGTCTATTTTCGGTGCTCCCACAGAAGTGAATGGAAGGCAGCTGAACTTTGGTTGCTCCGTTGTAAAAACCCTGCACCTATCTCACACTGGTGGCATAGCCTAAAGGCCTCTTTACTTAAAGGGGTTCTGCAGTTTTTTCAAACTGATGATCTATCCTCTGGCGGCGTCTGATGATCTATCCTCTGGATAGATCATCAGCATCTGATCGGAGGGGTCCGACACCCGGGACCCCCGCCGATCAGCTGTTTGAGAAGGCAGCGGCGCTGCAGGAGCGCCGCGGCCTTCTCTGTGTTTACCGCAGCCCCAGCGATGTCACGACTACTATCACTGGCCTGGGCGTGGCTTCACATGAATGGAGCTTAGCCCCGCCCAGGCCAGTGATACTAGTCGTGACGTCACTGGGCCTGCGGTAAACACAGAGAAGGCTGCGGTGCTCCTGCAGCGCCGCTGCCTTCTCAAACAGCTGATCGGCGGGGGTCCCGGGTGTCGGACCCCCGCCGATCAGATGCTGATGATCTATCCAGAGGATAGATCATCAGTTTGAAAAAACTGCAGAACCCCTTTAAGCCGACTGTGCAGAAAATTATTGAAAAAAAAAATTGTTCCCGATAATTGCCACATTGTATGAGGAGGTGAGAGCTTCATTTATGTGTAGCAATAACCTCCGCTGCATGGCAACAAGCGACCGTTCCCGTAATCGCTTGTCCCAGAAGAGATACATAATTTCTGGGCAGCAGATTGCAATTTTGGTGTCTGCATCAACAATGCTTTCACCAGATGAATAACTGTTTGCTCGTTTATCTGGTGATCAGTGGCATCACTATACAGGGCAATTATCAGGAAGGAGCATTCCTTCCCGATAATTGCCCTGATCATCGTATAAAAGGGGCCTTTAGGTTGGGTTTGCAAGTGTTGGAGCCTGAGTGAAAGTAGTCTAAAGCGAGCAACCACAGGAAATGATCCCACGGATATTTCTGTTGCAACCCTATCTTCTTTTTTTACATTGTTGATGGAAGAAAAAATTAACAAAAAATTGTATAATCAAAAAAATTAAAAGAAAAAAAATGAATTCTCATTTTAGTTCAATTCCTATTTAAAGGGGTTGTCTCACTCCAGTAAATGGCATTTATCATGTAGAGAAAGTGAATACAAGACACTTACTAATGTATTGCAATTGTCCATATTGTTCCCTTTGCTGGCTTCATTCACATTATTTAAAACTCGTTTCCAGGGGTTACAACCTCCGATGAAGCACAGATACGAGGTGGCCAGGACAGAAGCTGCTGCGCATGTGTGCCTATGTGAGCTCCCCTGGTCCCGGCCACCAGAGAGGCTGGCACTTTTTCCTATAGTGTACAAGCACAACCACCACTGAAGGATTGCAGGGTGGTCGTAACCCCTGGAAACAAGTAGTGTACAATGAGATGGAAAAATGAATCCGGCCAGCAAGGGAAGCAATATGGAGAATCACAATACATTAGTAAGTGGCTTGTATTAACTTTCTCTTCATGATAAATCCCACTTGCTGAAGGGAGACAACCCCTTTAACTTAGCAGCAAGGAAATTCCACAATGACAAAAGGTCCCGGAAATACCCTCCAGACTCTCTGGATTATACAACATTAAAAGGCCAGTATCTTAGGAGAGTGCTTTGAGGGTGCAGATGTCAGATGTTGGTAGCTCAAGATATAAGATCACATAGGTCGGAGAACGCAGCTCTCAAGGGTGTTTCGTTCAATGGAATCCAGTGAAACAGCAATTAAGCTCTTAGAGGGGTGGTGCGGAGACGAGATTATGCCACACCTGGAGGATTATGACAGATGAGTTTAGCACAGGTGTTATGTAAGCAGCCGGCCTGCCAAGGTGCGACGAGCGGCTTAAACAATAAAACAAGTCAATTATCTACGGTAATTAAAAGTAATGAATTGATTGCTTACAACCATTTACTGCCGGGGCGATCGGAATTACAGACCTTGACGTACACATCAGCTCGTTCTGAAGGCTGAGCCAAGCCAGCATACCAAGGCTGCAGCGACTGTGAGGGTCTGCCGTGGACGCCTCAGGCCAGAAACCGCTCATTAATCGGATAATGGGATAATTAATGGATAAATTATGCAATTTCTGTAAAAGGTCCAGGTATTTCAGGATAAGGCGATTCCACAGACACAACACTGCAAATAATGCGTGGGTGACACTAGGGAGGCTCGCCCCCGACGCGGTCTGCAATTGGCTGCTCTCCCCCTGTCGCTGGATGTTTTGAGATGCAACGGTGGCCATGCGGGAATCAGGAGCGAGGCGGGTGCCGTGGAGCCGGGTAAGTATGATCTATATAAGGGGCATGTTTTATAGTTTGGATAACTCCTTCAAAGGGGTTGTCCAAGGAATTTAAAACCCATTCTCTGGAGGACTTGCTTCCCTTTCTATGGGTGGGCAGTAGCTCATTAAGCACCTGCATCTCTCAGTAAGCATAGCAATTAGCTCTTGTTAAAGGGGTTCTCCGAGTTATCTATATTGATGAGCTATCTTTAGGATAGGTCATCAATATCAGATCGGCGGGGCTCCGACACCCGGCACCTCCGCAGATCAGCTGTTTGAAGAGGAGGCGCGCGCCACATCAGCGCTGCCTCCTCTTCACCGTTTACATGCTGGCTGTAACAGGGGTAGTGGTGAGTAGGTGTAATTACACCTCACCGCCCCATTCATTTCAATGGGGAGGCTCCTCCTATTGAAATTAATGGGGCGGTTAGGTGTGCGGGGTGTCGGAATGAATGGGGCGGTTGTGAGCAGGGGTGCCGGGTGTCGGACCCCCACCGATCTGATATTGATGACCTATCTGGAGTCTGAGGACTGGTCATAAATATCTACAGACTGGGTGTAACAAGTACTAACTTACTCATTCAGGCCACAGACTCTACCAATCAAATCTAAATATAACATACATATCTACGACACCGTAAAAGGTCATTCTTGGCTGGTTCCCCTTTAAAGGGATAGCATCATGATGACAACCCCTATTGGAGCATATGAAGTTCATGGAGGGGGATCATCCTCTTGTGACTCTTCTCTATGAGGTAAAATGGGGAAGCTTCCACACTTGTGGACCTATGCATTACATGGACAAGGGTCACAAAGGCATTCCGATAACACTGAGGTGGCTTCCCCGATCACAACAGCTGTTCTTGATGGTTAAGACAGCAGGCTTCCTGGGATAACCCCTCTTAAGGAATTGGCCACCATTATTAAAGGGGTTGTCTCACATAGTATATCCTATTCATTTCAATGGCTACAATGTGATATGAATTTGGACAGGGCTTCCATCAGTCGTTACAACCACAACATAAACCTGTGATCGGCCGATCGTCAGGTCTGCTTCTATTTCTTGAGGAGACTATTTTTGTAATCGAGTATTCTATCAATGAATCCAACGATTAATCGAGTACTCTAATAACAAAAAACAAAATAAAAGAACGTTTTTCTTTATAAAAAACTCATCAGCCCCCCTGTGTCATCAGCTCCCCCCCCCCCCCAATGCCACCAGGTTCCCACCTGCCATCAGGCTGCCCCCCCAGTGCCATCAGCTTACCCCCCAGTGCCACCAGCTGCCTTCCAGTACCATCAGGTTCCCCCCAGTGCCACCAGTTGCCCTACAAGGCCACCATCTCCCCTCGTAGCCATGTCGCCAGCACCAGTGAAATAAAATGCTTACCTCTCCTGCAGGGGCGGAGCTCCACAGCTCGTCCATCTTTTTCTCCGCACACTGCACTGTCGTACTGACGTCACACAGCGTCAAGTCATGTGCGCGCTTACGTGCACTATGTCCTGACGATGTGTCAGGAGAAAAGTGCAGCGCGGTGCGGGCCGGCGGGTGACCACGGAGTAACAGCAACGCTTCACTCAGGCTCCACAGTCCCATGACACAAATGAATCCCCGACGCAGATTTTTTTTTACTCAATCAAGTAATGGTTTCAGCCCTACATGGAAATCTTCTGGTGGGCCGATGCCCAGGGGGCCGCCTGAGCCCTCCTCACGGCCGGCCAGTGGAAGTTCTTGGGAATGTATTTTGTGCTGCTGGCAGTATTTTGTGATGGTGATATTGGCTCTGTTAGGGTGGTATAATGTGCCGCGATATGGTACTGCTGGACCCTCCTACTTGTGTTGGCCCTGCCTTCCATCAATTTGGATCTGACTAGAAAATGGGGCCACTTTTAGTATTTTTTCCAGGGCCACTTTAAGGTCCAAGTCCGCCCCTGCATGTAGAATGAATGGAGTGGCAGAGCACATGGCCAACCACCACTCCGTTTTTGTGATCGGTGGAGGTCCTAGTATTGGGACCCCCAGCAAACAAAGGCTTATCCCATGTCTTGTGTTTCCCACAATGGCCTGACCCTAGATAAAAGGTCTCCCAACAACTTGTCTTCTCAAAGAAGAACTCCCACAAAAATTTTTATTCTCTGACCTGTTAGAAAGGCGCATGATATAATCTGTAGTGATTGTCATTTTCTTATCAGTGACTGTTTCTGTGAGTAAAAACCTCTCTTCTTATTGTAGCTGGGTCATGTGACCAACTCCCTGACCTCCAACTGACCCAGGACAGAAAGCCAGGAACTGCTCTATTCATTCCTATGGGAGCCTCACTTTCAGTCTCATAGGAATACATAGAGAATTAGACTTCCTGTCCACACATAAGTCTCTGTGTGAGTTGGTGGGTCTAATTGCTGGTCACATGACACAGATAAGAAACTTCAGGATGATGTAAGTCAAAAATTCAGACACTGGTAAGAAAATGACATCCACTACAGATTACATCATGTACATTTCTAGCAGGACATGGAATAAAATTTTTGTCGGGAGTTCTTCTTTAATAGAACAAAACAAGGTCTCAGGATTATGGAGGCACATACGACTGGCAAGGGTTAAACGGTACTTGGAATAATGACAGTACCCAGAGGCTGACACAAGGAACGTGTTTACCACTGTCTTGCCCTAGTGTAAAGTCTAAACTTTCATGTCACTTTCTGGAAGAAGAAAGAAACATTAATTGCTTAAAGCAGTACATGCCCTTTTAGCATCCGGGAAGCAAACGATGACAGATGAAAAATGTATATTTAAAGTGATATTTCCCAGAAACGCTAATTTTCAAAGGAAGAATTTAATCGAAATAACTTCTACAAAAAGGATAATAAAAATATGCCTTGGAAGAAAAGGCTGTGACAGTTATTAAGAGCTACAGAGTTAAAAAGAATTTGCAAGGAAATTAAAGGCTATGGACACCTTTGGGGCAATATTTTGTATAAAAATTTTCAGCAGTTTTTGTGATACATGGAGTTAAAAATCAGTCTATTTGCAGGCTGTCCCTTCTGAGTTCCGTCAGCTGAAGGCTCATGTGAAGCCTCATCTCTGATCTATTGATCTCATAAACACTCATTATAGCTAAACTCTTATCAAATGGATAAGATTATGACTTAAATAAGTGTTTATGAGGACAGGAGATCAGAGATAAGGATTTTCATGAATGTTAGCTGCAGCTCAGCTCCTTTCATGTCAATGGAGAGGAGTTATGAACGTTTTTCTAATGCAGTACAAGCCCTTTAAAGGTTATGGACACCTTGAAGGCAGTTTTTTTGGCTTTTACTAATTTTGGACTAAATATCATTTTTTTCAATTGCTCTTTATTAAAAACTTTTAGAAGTTTTTGTGATATATGGGGTTAAAAATCATTCTATTTGCAGGCTGTCCCTTCTGAGTTCCCTCAGCTGACAGCTCATGTGAAGCCTTATCTCTGATCTCTTGACCTCATAAACACTCATTATAGCAAAACTCTTATCTTAATGGATAAGATTATGACTAAAATAAGTGTTTTTGAGGTCAGGAGATCAGAGACAGGGGTTTTCATGAACCGTTAGCTGCAGCTCAGCTCCTTTCATGTCAATGGAGAGGAGTTACGGCACGTTTTTCTAATGCTGTACAAGCCCTTTAAAGGCTATGGACACCCTGAGGGCAGTTTTTAGGCTTTTACTTATTTTGGACTAAAAATCATTTTTTTCAGTTGGTCTTTATTAAAAATGTTCAGCTGTTTTTGTGACACATGGGGTTAAAAATCAGTCTATTTGCAGGTTGTCCCTCCTGTGTTACTGTTTGAAGAGGCAGCAACGCTTGGACACGTGCTGCGGCTTCTTCACGTTATACCAAGCACAGCGCTGTACATGGTAAGTTGGCAGGGCTTGGTACTGCAACTCAGAAAGGTACATGACGTAAACTGTAGTGAAGGTACATTTCTTACCAGTGACTGTATTTGTGAGTTATAACCTCCCTTCTGTTCCTCAGCTGTGTCATGTGACCAACACTCTGATCTCCAACTGATACAGCATCTTATGTGCAGACAGGAAGTCAGTTTCTCTATGAATTCCTATGGGACCTCAATGTCAATTTCATAGAAATGAATACAGAAGTAACTGACTTTCTGTCCTGTGTAAGTTGGAGAGACAGAGTGTTGGTCACAGCTGAGGATCAGAAGGGAGGTTATAACTTAAAAATACAGTCACTCGTAAGAATATTACCTTCGCTACAGGTTACATCATCAATCATGTACCTTTCTAACATGTCAGGGAACAAAAATGTTTGTGGGAGTGCTTCTTTCTACAAATAAAAGTGTATGCCTTTATTGTGGGAAATCTCCGCTGATGATCATAGCTCATCTAAATTCTTGCCTGTAATCATAGTATCTGATGTCACAGCATACTAAAATATCTGGGTCATTGCATAACAACAATCCAGCAATGCATCAGGTGACGACCACAAATCCTCTGTGCCTTTTGCCGTCGTCACTGCTGCCAGTCATTGGTGCCCTTCCCTGCAATGGGCCACAATTAGAGATGAGCGAGCATGCTCGAGTGCCATTTTTGCATATTTGTGTACGCATTTTAAAATTCGTACGCTATTCATACGCATATTTTAATCTATACGCAAATGCGTACGAATAGCGTACGAATAGCGTACAAATTCAATTTGTACGCTATTCGTATGCATTTGCGTATAGATTAAAATATGCGTATAAATAGTGTATGAATTTAAAAATGCGTACGCAAATACGAAAAAATGGCACTCGAGCATCCTCGGCCAAGCATGCTCGCTCATCTCTAGCCACAATGCCTGTGAAATTCATGCTGCTGCGCAGGCACAGACTTCGGCCTTTCCTGTGCCTTAGGACTTTTATCCTAGTCTCATAACTGGGATCAATTCTTATGACTACAGCATCGGAGCTACCTGTGCGATGCTGGAGCACGGCATTATGGGTCTGCAGTTACCAGAGCTACTGACGGCAGACCTAGTGACTTTGCCATGGCTGCGCTATGCCCATATAGATGGAGAGATGGAACACTGTTACAATATTAGGGAGGGGAAGGGTGACGTGTCTGTTTCTCTTTAAAGGGGTATTCCGGTTACCATAAATATAACTTATGTTTTAGACTAATTCATCATCAATCATTGCCTAATATAATGTCTATTTCACATATTTACCATTCAGTAGTTATAAAGTACTTTTCTTCCTCTGCTACCCACTGTGTTTCCTCATAAGTTACCATGGCACCGACCTGTAGTTCTGCGCCTTTGTCAGGTCAGGCGTGCTCAGTGTGTTGCTATCAATTCTCTAGCTAAATGTTAGTGTGCTGGTGATTACTGAGAAGAGGGGGCGTGTCTGCACTGTGATATCAGGCAGCCAATCAGTAATCATCAAAGCTCACAGCAGGAAAGCTAGGGATTGTGGGGATTGTAGTTTTGTGAGGGAAGATCAGGAGCCATGATACTCTCAGTGTGCTGCAGGCTCACATAGAAGCTAGACAAATGGATTGCATGGTAAAATGAAGCTCTGGTTATATGTATTATATGGGTTCTGGTTGGGTCACAGCTTGCAGCCTTAATGCAGTTTATCAAAAATTAAGTTACATTACCGGAATACCCCTTTAAGGCAGCAGTTGTTTTTTTGTGCGCTATTAAAAAATAAAACAAAACGCTATTTACAAAAAAACCATAATAAATAAAAAAAATTAACAAAAAGTAAATGAATAAAAAGCCGTAAAAATGACAGGCTAGACACCGGGTGATCACATTATACAGGTGCAAGGCTGATGTTCTTGTGCGGCAGCGGCGGCATCATTTCAGCACCCGGTGACAGCCAGGACAGATCCTCAGAGCGGGTGCAAACAATTCTGCCTGTACTTTCAATCTGATAGTCTAGAAAAACACTAGGCACGACACGTCTTTTTCTCTTCCTTGTGAGGTCTTCCATTGTTGCGTTTCGTAGCTGATTTTCTGAGCGAGCTGGGAGTACAAAAGGCATGAATATGTTTTCAAAGGATGATGGATAAATTGCCGGGTGGTATATAATATACCCTACGCTGTTGATGGGGCTTTTTATCTTTTACTTGTCTCTTTTCGTTACGCGCAGGGTTTTTTTTTTTTTCCCCTCCGTAATTATGGCCTGAACGAATGTCTTTTTACCCTTCCAAGTATCAGCAATATTTGTCTTGCTTATAGGTTCGGGATCCTCCCAATTACATATCATAAAATTAAAGCAGGACAATTATAGCATTTCACTGGGAGTGAAAGACGCTGCCGGCACCATTGTTTTGGTCACTGGCTTTGGTGCGCTAGCGGGTTGGTGTGATGCGCGGGACAATGTAATGATATACAGCTGGACGCCCAGGGAATTCTTAATAGTCTCTTCTGAGTTACAGTGTGGAGATTGTTCATGTAGCAGAGCAGACTTTGTTATATGGCACAACTGTGTAGTAATTGTGTACACCAAGCTTCACCTTCAATGAACAGGGTTAAAAGGGTCTGTCCAGATTTTACTAAGTAAAAGCCTATCCTCACCCTATCCGATACCCACTGTTTGGGTGCAGCTCCGTCCACTGCCTGGTGGAAGGAGACTGTTATGACGGCGCTGTTCCCATTAAAATCAACAGAGGCAGCGCTGCAGTGACCAGCTCCGTCCACTGTGTAGTGTGGAAGTTGGCGCCTGAGCTGTTGTTGAAAAGCTGATCATCGGAAAGGGGGGAGGAGTTACAGTGTCGGACCCCTGTCAATCAGCTACGTTAATTATGCAATGTGCATGGAGCCGCTAGCCTTTGGAGCTACTGCACTGGCGCCGATTCCGATTCAGTGGCTACTACAATTGTTAAGGAAAAAGTTAAGGTACTGTATGTTGGGAAAAATGCAAATATACAGTACAGACCAAAAGTTTGGAGACACCTTCTCATTCAAGAGTTTTCTGTATTTTCATGAGTATGAAAATTGGACTTTTTCGGACTGACTGATCTTCATTTCTTAAAGTAATTATGGCCACTCGTTTTTCTTTACTTAGCTGCTTTTTTCTTGCCATAATACAAATTCTAACAGTCTATTCAGTAGGACTATCAGTTGTGTATCCACCTGACTTCTGCCCAACACAACTCATGGTCCCAACCCCATTTATAAGGCAAGAAATCCCACTTATTAAACCTGACAGGGCACACCTGTGAAGTGAACAACATTTCAGGTGACTACCTCTTGAAGCTCATCAAGAGAATGCCAAGAGTGTGCAAAGCAGTAATCAAAGAAAAAGCTGGCTACTTTGAAGAACCTACGATATAAGACATATTTTCAGTTATTTCACACGTTTTTGTTAAGTATATAATTCCACATGTGTTAATTCATAGTTTTGATGCCTTCAGTGTGAATCTACAATTTTCATAGTCATGAAAATACAGAAAACTCTTTGAATGAGCAGGTGTGTCCAAACTTTTGGTCTGTACTGTATATACTGTATATCTCTGTACACAATACCTAGTACTGTAAGAGGTTTTCAGGGGGAGTTAAAAAAAAAAAACTGTTAAAAATGAAAAAGAATCATTACTCACCTCCATTGATCTCCACCCGCTGCTGCTCCGATCCTGTACGAACTGCCTCAGCCAGTGACTGACTTTCGAAATGTCAGGCAGCGAACAGCAGCAGGGACAGGAGCAGATTTGGAACAGCAGTGGCCGGGGATCAAATCTGCCACTTTTCTTTGATAAAGGCCCCTGGAAACCCCCTTTAGGATCACAGACAACCAATTTAACATGGTTTATTTGTGGTTTGTAACCATGGAGACACACTGGGCTGCATATCAGCCATGTACAAAAAATGTGAAGTCTATTTCATTTATTTCTTTATTTACTTTAGATGTAATGGTTGCAACACTGCCTTAAAGCAAAAGTGTGAAAAAACCCAACCCCTATCCAGGGACAGTAATGGAGAACGACGGCCACTAGCAACAAGTCATTCTGTGAGAGATTTACCTGATTTAAATCGGACTTGGCTTCTGGTTAAACGGTGGATTACTTACCCTTAAAGGGGATCTGTCAGCAGTTTTGTACCTACGACACTGGCGGAGCTGTTACATGTGCTCTTGGCAGCTGAAGGCATCTGTGTTGATCCCATGTTCATATGTGTCTGCATTGCTGAGAAAAATGATGTTTTAATATATGCAAATGAGCCTCTAGGAGCAACGGGGGCGTTACCATTACACCTAGAGGCTCTGCTCTCTCTCTGTACTTTGATTGACAAGACCAGGTAGTGGAAGCATCACACCTGATCCTGTCAATCAAAGTGCAGAGGGCGCGGCAACTGCAGAGAGAGCAGAGTCTCTAGGTGTAATGGTAACGCCCCCGCTGCTTCTAAAGGCTCATTTGCATATATTAAAACTTTATTTTTCTCAGCAATGCAGGCACATATGAACATGGGACCAACACACTACACTACAAAACTGCTGACAGATCCCCTTTAAGGGTAAGTAATCCACCGTTTAACCAGAAGCCATGTCCGTTTTGAATCAGGTAAATCTCTCACAGAATGACTTGTTGCTAGTGGCCGTCGTTCTCCATTACAGTCCCTGGATAGGGGTTGGGGTTTTTCACACTTTTGCTTTAAGGCAGTGTAACAGGTCATCCAATGTCATAGGTACAAAACTGCTGACAGATGCCCTTTAAAGGGGTATTCCCATCTCAGACTGTTAGGGCATACCCAAGGGATATGTAATAAAAGTCCTGTTGTGGCCGAGGCCCCGTATGCTGACTACAGTGTATGAAAAGGCGGCCGCGCTTGCACAGTTTTCTCAGTTCAATTCTATGGGAGTTCTAAGACCACCCAAGCAACTGCGCTCTAATAGATGCGGCCCCCAGAGGTGGGACCCTCATGTATCGGATTCTTATAACATATCTTTTTCTGGGGTGTGAGGGGGGAGTGATATTATTTGTTCATGCAAAATAAAATTCATAACACTTAGGACTGATTACCTTTAAGATTTTGTGTGGACTATCACTGGTAGACGCGACAAAGACCTCATGTCCGCAGATTATTCCTTCCGCCAGGAAATACTTGAGCAGAAGGTTGGAGTAAGTGCTGTAGGTGTCCTCCTCTGTGAAGAGAAACCGGAGTTACTTGCTGGAAATTATAGATAATCTATTATACATGATGTAAAACTAATCTGCATGACGGGTGATAAATGGCTGACCGCTTGAGGCCCCGCCGCTGGGACCCCCATCCATCTATAGACATCTAACAAAGCTAGAACCAGCCCTGTACCTCACATGGATCCAGAGATCTCCCCTCATTGCTCCAATTGCTGCAGCTCTCTCCCTATAACTGCTCAGCGGTGTGACCTTTCTGCTGCACCTAACTCCCTGTAACTGCCATGGCTTCTAAGAGAACATAAGGCTGGTGGCAGGTGAAGATGTAAACGGAGCATGTGCGACCTCTTCAGTGAGGTGGCCAAGAAATAAGAGAAAAGAACAAACAGCAGGTGGCGCTATACAGATGAATTATATTGAATAACTCAATGGCAATACAAAATTTTTAATTACATGCAATTACAAAAGTATTCAGATCCAGGTGCTGGTTTCAAAAATGTGGAGTATGCTTAGTGGCACAACCCCTTTAGAGATATATATATATATATATATATATATAGTATGTACTAATCGAGGTATTACTTTACAATAAAAATGAAAACTAATTCTACAATCAGAAGTGGGCTCCAAAGATGTCACATCTATCAGATTTTTAGCAACCTCATGTATTCACGTAATATATTGTTGGTAGGAGAGGAGCAGCTACCACCGCCATGTACCTGCTGAGAGGCAGGATCATCCTTCCATGGTACAAGCTGAATTACAGAGACAATCTGTTTGTAAAGCTCCTGTCAACAGCTGTAAAAAGTGGTGCCCAATTCTCCAAAACCAATTATAGGTGCAAAACGCAATATACATTTACCAGTGTAAAGGTGTTACTGCATCCGAAGTTACGAGCAATTTCACAGATGCAAACATTTGCATATATTCATTTCCACTTCAACTTTATGTAAATAATGGCGATATCTTTACCTGTTCCTGAATGTAAATCATATACTCCATCCATTCATCCACCATAAACATATTCTTAGTCCAATTCCATAAATCCAGCGCTGGTTAACGGCACAGAACTACCCCGAAAATGCGAGAATTAAGAAACCTGCATCTTTAAAGGGCATCTGTCAGCAGTTTTGTACCTATGACACTGGCTGACCTGTTACATGTGAACTTGGCAGCTGAAGACATCTGTGTTGGTCCCATGTTCATATGTGTCCACATTACTGAGAAAAATTATTATTAAGTATTTAATATATGCAAAAGAGCCTCTAGGAGCAACGGGGGCGTTACTGTTACAGCTAGAGGCTCTGTTCTCTCTGCGACTGCCGCGCCCTCTGCACTTTGATTGGCAAGGTCAGGGATAATGACGTTTACACTGCCTGGTCCTGGCAATTAATTATCAGTAAGTTGCCTTTATCATGTAGAGAAAGTTAATACCAGGCACTTACTAATGTATTGTGATTGTCCACATTGCTTCTTTTGCTGGCTGGATTCATTTTTCTATTACATTATACACTGCTCGTTTCCATGGTTACAGACCACCTTACAATCCATCAGCAGTGGTGGTCGTGCTTGTACACTATAGCATCAGCCTCTCTGGTGGCCGGGACCATGGGAGTGCACATAGGCTGGTGCTTTTTCCTATATTGTGCAAGCACGACCACCACTGCTGGATTGCAGGGTGGTCTGTAACCATGGAAACGAACAGTGTATGTGATGGAAAAATGAATCCAGCCAGCAAAGGAAGCAATATGGACAATCACAATATATTAGTAAGTGCCTTGTATTAACTTTCTCTACATGATAAATGCCACTTACTGCCACTTAGTGAGACACCCCCCTTAAAGAAGAGAGGGCACAGCAGTTGCAGAGAGAGCAGAGCCTCTAGGTGTAATGCTGAGAACCACGGGATCCCCAGTGACTATAATGGGATCCGAGCACTTCTTTGGCATAATGCTGGTTTTCGCCCGGACATAAAGTTGTGCATACAGGACCCTTTGTCTGGTGAAAGCCTGCATTTATGCCAGACAGCAACCAGATCCCTGTTAGATCCCTTTGTAGTCAATGGGGATCCAGTGGTTCCCGGATATATGTGGTGAACCCTCTACAGGAACAGCCAGACGGATTTAAAAACACTGATGTGAAAGTAGCCTTAATACCTTATACTCACCGCACCAATAGTTTCCCAGGTCCCCCCAGGACTCCACTTCCTGCTCCCATCCCGACACAGCAGGAAATAGCTGTCAAAGCACCTCAACCAATCACTGACTGGAATGACGGCCTGCCACAGCGGGCGATTGCCTGAGTAGCATTCAAAGCTACTCCCTGCTGTGTTACAACGGGAGCAGGAAGTAGAGCGCAGCGCGAACCTGGGCCGCCGCTGGAACAGCAGCAGTAGACTGGTGAGGTATTTTTTTTAAACACCCTGTATATTACTGCCATACTTTTTTATATAGCTGGAAAACCCCTTTATCCCTTTCAAGACTGAGGGCGCTTTTATTCCCACAGGTCAGGATATGTCATCAGTATCTGATCGGTGGGGGTCCGACACCTGGGACCCCCGCCGATCAGCTGTTTGAGAAGGCACCAGCTCTCCCGTGAGCGCCGCAGCCTTCTCTTAGCTTTTCCTAGGCCAGTGACGTCACATTCATCAGTCACGTGGCCTAGGAGCAGCTGAGCCCCATTCAAGTGAACGAGGCTGAGTGCGATACCAAGCACAACCACTATACAATGTACGGCGCTGTGCTTTGTGAGATGTCATTTGTATAGTTAGATATAGCCATACCAATATTATTACTAATAGAATGTATTTATATAAAATGTACCGTTTAGAAGATTTCCCTATTTGTATATCCGTTGTCCTACACACAATAGTCAGGCCGTTGCCCCTGGTTACGACCACCGCAGCCATGTAGTAGTGATGGCCGGCTTGCTCTTCTTCAAATCTGCTCTGAGGTAACTGCTGTATTGTGAATGTACATTACATGAGCATGTGGAGACACATCTTAGGGTTGCAGCATTTTTGTCTGCGCTTCCAAAATGCAGAGAAACGGATCCTGTTCCAAGATCAATTCATCTCTATGAAGCAGGATCCATTTATAAAGTCTGCATTTTGGACGGATCCTGACCATTGCGTTTTGGACTGGTAGCGTCCAAAACGCAGATGTGAAAGTACCCTACGATGTGTCTCCGCATGCTCATGTAATGTGCGTTCACAATACAGCAGTTACTTCAGAGCGGGTTTGAAAAGGAGCAAGCCGGCCTCCACTACTACATGGCCGAGGTGGTCGTAACCAGGGGCAACGGCCTGACTGATGTGTGTGGGACAATGGATATACAAATAGGAAAATCTTCTAAACGGTACATTTTATATAAATACATTCTATTAATAATAATATTGGTATGGCTATATCTGACTATACAAACTACATTTGTGAGATGGGAGTACTCCTTTAATAACGCAAGTGTGAAAGTAGCCTCACCATAACTCACCTTTTAAATCCACCACCGCTCCAGCACAGACACCAATCTTTGTCGAGGAGCCGTACAGCCACATGACTACTGCAGCCAATCACTGGTCTCATCAGTGATGCTTGCACAAATGACTGGCTGTAATGGTCACGTGCGTCATCCATACAAGACAACTAAACAAAGAGAGTCGGCGCTGGAGCGGTAGGACATTCAACAGTTATGCCCCTTCCACACGAGCGGGAGACTCGCATGTCTCCCGCAACGCATCTACAGGGCTGGACTCGGCACTGACAGGGATCGCATATAATGCTCTGCGATCCCTGTCCGTGCCGAGTCCAGCCCTGTAGATGCGTTGGGGGAGACATGCGAGTCTCCCGCTCGTGTGGAAGGGGCATTATGGTTACTTTTTTTATACGGTTTGCTGCTGTTTGGCTCCTTTTTTAAAACTCTTTAGATTTTTGCACTAAAAATGCAACACTTCGTGCTATGGACATATGATATTTTTCCCTATTATCGGCATTATGCATGTGAGGAGATCAAGCGCATCTGTAATAAGCCTTCATATAACAATATTGCAGGTTCACGCGGGTGATAATGCTGCACATATACGTGAGCCCACATCAGGTATGACACCCTAATAAACACCGGCTTGTTTTAACATTGTGCACTTCACACGTTCTTTTCGCAAGAGAAACCATTCTTTTTTTTTTTAAATCCTAATTACCACATTTTTAAACAGTGAGATTATGCAGGGTGATTATCAGCCACTCGACAGAGGCCGATCTTGGGATGGAGACTTGTGGAAAGGACTTTTTTTTTTTTTATATTATTGAGTTTTATCAAAAGAAAAACATTAAAGGGGTTTTCTGGGATTTTACTACTGATGACCCATCCTCAGGATAGGTTATAAGTATCTGATTGTGGGGGTCCAACACCTGGGACCCCCGCCGATCAGCTGTTTGAGAAGGCCTTCTCTCAGCTCACCGAGCACAGTGCCATACATTGTACAGCGGCTGTGCTTGGTATTGTGCTCAGCTGCATTCACATGAATGGTGCTGAGCCGCTCGTAGACCACGTGACTGATGAACGTGATGTCACTGGTCTAAGAAAAGCTAAGAGAAGGCCTCGGTGCTCACGGAAGCGCCGGTGCCCTCTCAAACAGCTGATCGGCAGGGGGTCCCGGGTGTCGGACCCCCGCCAATCAGATACTGATGACCAGAGCGCAGTAATCTCGCGCATGTGCAAGTACGCCGCATGTCAGTGCCAGCAGTGTTTCTTCGCTGTGCTGGCATCAGCCTCAGGGAACAAACTGCGCATGCGCAAGCTGGCATGCGCAAGATTACGCAACTCTGAATGTGTGGCGTCAGGGGAGCAAGGGGGAGATTCAGAGGATGTGGGGCGGGTTCATTCAGAGTGGACGTAACTGGGCTCCAGGAACGTTGGTAACCACCCCTTGGGCTCCATATAACCCCTATTTGCATATGTATAAACTCCGTTTTGTTTTACTAAATAAAGGCACTTAGAGCTATGGGAAATGTATATTGTGGAAGGGCTAGTGGTGATATAGCAGCTCATGTCCTAAGCTCTATAGGCTAAACCTATTCCTTTAAAGGAATATCAAAGAGACAATTCAAGAAGTTGCCCGGTCATTAAACGGGTTGTCCCACGAAAAATATTCTACAGTTTTCAAACCAGCACCTGGATCTGAATACTTTTGTAATTGCATGTCATTAAAAATTTTGAATAGCTACTTAGTTATTCAATAAAATGTATCTGTATAGGACCACTTCATTTCTTATTTCTTTGACCTATTCACTGAGCAGGCCGCACATGCTCAGTTTCAACTTTTAACTGCCTCCTGGGCTGTGATAGGCAGAGCTGAGACACGCCCCCTGAACTGTGATAGGGAGAGCACAGACACGCCTCCTTAGCTGCAGCAGAAAAGACACTCCCCTGAGCTGTCAGCTTGATATAAATCTAGGAGACCAATGGATGGGGAAATCTGTGGAGCCATGTGAGGTACAGGGCTGGTTCTAGCTTTGTTAGAAAGAGGTTGTCCTGTTCCGACACTTTCGGGGTCCCCCGGTTCCCAGTCTCTATTTTCTAGTCCTTCTCCACGCAGACATGAGAAGCTACAGCCAATCACTCATGGTTTATTACTCACTATTTATTTTTTAGGACATCAATATCAAAATCCTGGAGAACCCCATTAAGACAATCTTAGAAAAACGAGCGAATTTAGATTAATAAGCATAAAAACTCTCCGCTTCAGGTGCCTACCGATCATTTATATATTTTTTTCCTTCCTAGGAAGAGAAAAGAGCGAGATAAAGCAATCGAACTGTCAACGTGTAACCTGAACACCTCCCAGAATCCTCTCCTCCGCTCGGAGGATTATAGGTCTGAAAGAAGCCTTAAAGACAATGCATCTTGGATTGTTAAAGTCAATGCATCTGCAAGGATCCTTCAGTTCTTCAATTTGTCACATAGAAAATAGCTTTTTTATTGATTCATTTCTAGGTCACTAAACTTTTGCTGTTTTAAAAAAAGATCTAAAGTGCAGACATGAGGGCCTTCGCCAATATTGCCTATTGTATGTGGGCTTCAATAGCGTGCTGCCATTCAAACGAAGCCGCTACATAAGAAACCCGGCGGATTTACGGGAAAGGAGAAACAGACAACAAGGCAGCAAAATGTTCTTTATTAACCCGGTAGAGGCAATAGAGGTCAGTGCAACCAAACTGCCGGGAAAACACAGGAATGATATTACATTAAAGGGGCTGCTTCTGGCTCGGCATCGGCAGTAAACCTACTGTAGAATGAAGGCAATTCTCTGAGGAACACACCGGAGTGAAAAAACAAAAAGAGAGAGGAAAAATATCTGGCTTTTTTATGGGCTTTTACATCTTTTTGGATATAACTGCTGCCTAGTGTTGACATTTTTAATAGTCTGTATAGCAAGGTATTTTAGTGGTTCCTCCCTTTTTAATTCCTTGTAATGTAGTTGGTTAGTGGTACCTTGTACCTGGCCGCATTCCTCAAGTACTGCACATCGAAGACCTTTAGGAGGGTAGAAAAGATCTAGCGGTGTAACAAAGAGCTTATTAGGGTAAGATGTGTATACCATCACCTGTCTTTGTATCATATGGGCATGGGCCGGGTGCCATCTTGGGAACTGGTCAATGGGGAGCTTGCTCATTTGTTCACGGCTTTGGTGACTGTTACTTAAAGGGGTTATCCAATACTATAAATGCCCCCCCTCACAGGGAAGATACTTACCCCGCACTGCACACCACCGCTGCTTCTCCCCATGCGTCGATGAAAACATGCGGTGTCGGGGGGGAGAAGCCAATGGCAGGCGGGGTCGGGGACGAGCCTCTCTAGTTTCACCCCCCATGCTAGGAAGGCTTGCCCCGATCCCCGCCTGCCATTGGCTTCTCCACCCCCCACCCCGACACCGGATGTTTTCATTGGCGCACCACGAAGAGACCAGGGGTAAGTATATTCCAGGAGTGGCGCAGGGTAAGTATATTCACTGTGAGGGGCCCGGCATACGGGGGGGGGGGGGGGGGAAGGGTCATTTTATAGTATTGGATAACACCTTTAACTTACTCTGATCGGTGGGGGTCCAACACCTGGGTCTCCTGCTGATGAGCTGTATGAGAAGGCACCATCGTCAGCAGTAGTGCAGCGGCCTTCTCCCAGCTTACCCTAAGCCATGTGACATCACGTTCATCAGTCACATGGGCTAGGCACCGCTCAGCCCCATTGACGTAAATAGGGCTGAGCTGCAATACCAAAAAAAAAAAAAAAAAAACACTATACAATGTGCGGCGCTGTGCTTGGTGAGCTGAGAGAAGGCCACGGCGCTCACAGGAGAGTTGGTGCCTTCTCAAGCTAATTGGCGGGGGTCCTTTGTGTCCCCGATCAGGTACAATGACCTATCGAGAGGATAGGTCATAAGTATAAAGTACCAAGCCACTTGGTCCTTTATATTCACAGGACCAAGCCACTTCCAGGTCCTGTAGGGACTGGAACCAACCAGGAACAGGGCAATGGTGCAGGCATGGCAAGACTGTGGATAGGTAAGTATAGGACCATATAGGATCACTGGGGTGGATGATGGCTCCTCGACTGGACAACCCCTTTAAAGGAGTTATATATATTTTTTATGTATACATCATACGCATTCAATCCACCTTGTTTCAACCACACAGAACTAACTTTTCATCATCGATATGACACACATCTTGAGGGATGTCCATGGGCAGGTAGGACCACCTAGCTTTACCTGGGTGCAGTTTACAAGGGGATGGCACGCCGTGGGCACTGTGGCAGGCAGCATATGTTTGCCCGGCCTCGGCTTGCCTTTCGAGAGGATATAAAAATGAACTGTCCCAAATTATTTATGTCCCTCAGTTTGCTGCCTGTACTCTCGCTTTAGATTCAGAAAATCACCTCCTACCCAGCATTGCCTGCAGTGGCAGCGCTGGCATTTAAGCTTGTTCTGTTCAGTCAGTGCCCCCTGGCATCCAAAGCAAAACCACAGATCTCTCTATATTTAGATGCCATTCTGAATCAGAGGCTTTTTATGTTTTTTTTTTTTTTTCCCCAATGCTACTCCTCGGCTAGCATCTGCAGTCAAAATGGCATCTTACCTCTGGCTCGTACAACAGACGAGCACCATCCCCCGGGATGCATATGATTATCTAGAGGCCCACAATAAAAAAAAAAAAAAGCATGTTCATTAGCCTAATACCGTTATCATTTTAATAGCAAAATAGCCGTTATATATAATAATATAATTATAATATATATTAGGAAAATTAAATAGTTGCCACCTTCAAAGCATTAAAGGGACTATCCCATAACTAATGGACTAATGTAAAAAATTAAGATTAGACATCCTATAGTCCATGACAACCTCTTTCTAACAAATCTAGAATCAGCCCTGTACCTCACATGGATCCAGAGATCTCCTCTTTCATTGCTCTGCTAGGTTTATATCAAGCTGACAGCTCAAGGGGAGTGTCTTTTCTGCTGCAGCTCAGGGGGCGTGTCTCAGCTCTCCCTATCACAGCTCAGGGGGCGTGTCTCAGCTCTCCCTATCACAGCTCAGGAGGCGTGTCTCATCTCTCCCTATTACAGCTCAGGAGGAAGTTGGAGGATGAAATTGAGCATGTGTGGCCATCTCAGTGAGCAGGACAAAGAAATAAGAAAAAGAACAAACAGCAGGTGGCGCTATGCAGATACATTTTATTGAATAACTCAGTGGCTATACAGAATTTTTAATTACATGCAATGACAAAAGAATTCAGATCCAAGTGCTGGTATGAAAACTGTAGAATATTTTTTATGGGAAAATCCTTTGTAAAAGGAAAGGGCTTAAAGGGGTTAAATTGGTGGCATATCGCTAGGATATGCCATCAATGTCAGATAGGTGGGGGTCCCACCTCTAGGACGGCTCCTATCTCCAGGATGGGACCCCCGAAGTGAACGTCAAGTAGCAGCCCTCTATTCATTTCTATGGGAATTCAGAAAATAGCCGGGACCTGGCTCGGCGGTTTCCGGCAGTCCCATAGAGGTGAATGGAGCGGTGGCTGCTCTTGCTCGATGCAGTCTCCATTCATTTACATGGGACTTCTGAAAACAGCTGAGCGCACTCGATCGGATATTTACCGAACTACCATAGAAATGAATGGCGAGCTTGGCTCACACACTCAAACCCCCACCGATCAAAACTTTTGATATGTCTCTATGACATATTAAAGGTTTGATGAAAACTCAGTGACCCCTTAAACAACACGACAGATAACAAGTACAAGGAAAATTTGGACTTTAGGGAAACAATCATTAACGGGGTAGCCAAAACTGGGCAACTCCCTATGGTAAATAAGTCACACTTGATCACTAGATTACTACAGGTCAGACAGCTGAAACCCCTAGTAGACATATATATCTGCTACAGTGGCCTCTACAGGAGAAATATGGTATTACATGACCATGCTGAGCCCTGCAGAGCAAGAGTCATTTTTCAAACCACTCTCTTCTTTGAGGATTGCGGTCCTCAGACCCTGCATATGACTAGGGTACATTTACGGAACAATCCATGCATGGAATATCACAATGTCTAGAAGATTAAAGGGCATCTGTCAGCAGATTTGTACCTATGACACTGTCTGACCTGTTCCAGGTGCACTTGGCAGCTGAAGACATCTGTGTTGGTCCCATGTTCATATGTGCCCGCATTGCTGAGAAAAATGATGTTTTAATATATGCAAATGAGCCTCTAGGAGCAACGGGGGCGTTACCATTACACCTAGAGGCTCTGCTCTCTCTGCAACTGCTGCTCCCTCTGTACTGTGATTGATAGGACCAGGGGTGATGACGTTTTCACTGCCTGGTCCTGTCAAAGTGCAGAGGGCGCGGCAGTTGCAGAGAGAGCAGATCCTATAAGTGTAACATTAACGCCCCCGTTGCTCCTAGAGGCTCATTTGCATATATTAAAACACCATTTTTCTCAGCAATGCGGACACATATGAATATGGGACCAACACAGATGTCTTCAGCTGCCAAGTGCACATGTAACAGGTCAGCCAGTGTCATAGGTACAAAACTGCTGACAGATGCCCTTTACAGTAAACGGTTAATGTAGAAAAAAAAAAAGAAAACACACAGTAAATACGCCGAATAGATCTCAAGAAAACACGGCGCTGGTTGCAGTGGGATTCCTTTTCAATTTTTTCCCCTCTGGTTGCGCATTTGGGAACCTAGCAAATGAGTCCCTAAGAGAGAGACGCCAGAAATCAGCTCCGCAAATTAATAGCAAAACAATCCTACACGAAAAAAAAAAAAACACAGTAAGACAATGCACATTTTCCTGAACACAACCGCCACAAGATGGAAGTCTCGCCCTCGGATATCTATGACACTTCTGAGACGTTGCGCCCAGAACAAGGCGTATCACTGACCCCCATGTACTCAGGCGATTACGTTATGTCAAGTACCTGAAATTCCAAAATGAGGTTTTTTAGTTTTTTTTTTCACACGTCTATGGCCACGAGGCTCGGGGATTTTAACCTGTGTCAGCCGCATTTAATATGCACACGACAACACAATTTGGCAAACATATATGTTACTGAATTTGGCGCGGGGCCACGGAGCGGGAAGGTGATTTCTGACAACTCGCCTTCAGTCTAATTGCATCTGGCAAATCACTGTTTTGTATCTCAGTGGAGATTACCCTTCTAAACCTATGCAAGGTGATAAAGTCAATTATATTGACATGCTAAGGGAACGCCGAAGAGTCAGATTAAATTACATACCTAAAGGAAATAGTGTCAACTAATTAAAATCGCTTCGGTCGGAATAAAACTTTTGCTTCATGTTTCATCCTGTCTATAAAAAAAAAAAAAAGGAGACAATTCGAGAGCTATTCCAGCAATGGCACGCAAAAATACCGCAACGTAGTACACGACGAAAAAAATCACACATATCTACACAAATATTGTGCTTTCCACTAGCGGAAACTGAACCCACGGCATAAACAAGTAAAACAAAGAATAGGGAAGAGGACTTAAAGGGGTTCTCCAGGAATTAAGAAAATGAAAATACTTAAATATTACTTTATTATAAATATATTCCCAAATACCTTTCATTAGATATAATGGCTCATTTTGTCTGGAGAGCAATTATTAGGAGAAATAAAATGGCCGCCGTCCTATTAGTACACACAAAACCTGTCCTAATCACACAGCAGGACAAGTTACTTCATAATACTGAGCCAAAGAGCTGTCTCATCCTCCTCTATTTGCTCAGGGATTATGATCCTGAATACAGATGATAAGAACTTCAGCTGAATCTCTGTGGGAACGGAATTCACGAGGAGACGTGAAATACAGAGAGGATGGACAGGACAGAATGTGGTTATGGAGACTGCGTACAAGGTCTGCTGCTCATCAGCCCACCTCCACCTCCTCTCTGTACTTCACATCTTATGAACTCCACCCCTACAGATTCATCTTATCATCTGTATTCAGGATCAGAATCCCTGACAAGTAGGAGAGGAGGATAAGGCAGCTCTTTACCTCAGTGTTGTGAAGTAACTTGTCCTCCCATGTGATTAGGACAGGTTTTGGGTGCACTAATAGGATGGTGGCCATTTTGTTTCTCCTAATGATTGCTCTCCAGACAAAACGAGCCGTTATAAGTAATGAAATATATTGGGGAATATATTTATAACAAAGTAATATTTAAGTATTTTCATTTTCTTAATTCCTGGAGAACCCCTTTAAAGGAGTTTTCCCATCTCAGACAATAGGGGCCTATCGCTACGATATGCCCCCATTGTCTAATATGTGCAGGTCCTACCTCTGGGACCCGCACCTACAAGGAGAACGGAGCGGGGAAATGAACAGAGGGCACACTACGCATGCGCAGCCGCCCTCCATTCATTTCAATGGGGCTGCCAAAAATAGCCAAGTACTGGCTCGGTTATTTCCGTCTGCCCCATAGAAATGAATGGCTGGCGGTGACGCATGCGCGGTGAGCTCCCATTCACTTGTATGGGAGCAGCGCCTGGTGGTGGCCGGACCTCGGGAAATCCATGGTCCTCCAGCCACATCGCTCCCCGCTCTGTTCTCCTTGTAGGTGCAGGTGCCACCCCCTAGCTCTATGCCCCCATTGTATGTGATGGGAATATCCCTTTAAAGGGATTGTCCCACGAAAAATAATGTACAGTTTTCAAACCAGCACCTGGATCTGAATACTTTTGTAACTGCATGTCATTAAAAATTTAGTATAGCCACCGAGTTATTCACTGAAATCTGTCTGTATAGCGCCACCTGCTGTTTGTTCTTTTTCTAATTTCTCTGCCCACCTCACTAAGATGGAAGCACATGCTCAGTGCCACCAGCAGCAGCACAAAGGACACACCCCTGAGAAAGGGCACTCCCCCTAAGCTGCCAAGCTTGAAATAAATTTGGCAGAACAATTATAGCAAGGAATGTGGAGATCTCTATATGATGGCTGATTTTCATTTTTTACATTGTTCATGGGACAACTATGGATATCCCAAACCAGCACCTGGATCTGAATACTTTTGTAATTGCATGTCATTAAAAACGTATTATAGCCAGTGAGATATTCACTGAACTTTATCTGTATAGCGCCACCTGCTGTTTGCTCTTTTTCTAATTTCTCTGCCCAGCTCACTGAGGTGGTCGCACCTGCTCAGAGCCACCAGCAGCAGCACAAAGGACCCACCTCTGAGAAAAGACACGTTCCCCTATACTGCCAAGCTTGAAATAAATCTAGCAGAACAATTGGAGCAATGAATGTGGAGATCTCTGGATCCATGTGAGGTACAGGGCTGGTTCTGGCTTTGTCAGAAATAGATTGTCATGCACTACAGTAGGGTATTCTCATCTTGGACATTGGAGTCATATCTCTAGGATATGCCTCTTATGTGCAATAGGTGCAGATCCCAACTCTGGGACCCCACAACTATACTTAGAACGGAACCCACATGCGCGGCCGCCCACCATTCATTCCTATGGGAGCGCGGAAAAAATAGCCGAGCACTGGCTCAGCTATTTCCGTAAGCCCCATAGAAGTGAATGGAGTGGTGGCCATGCTTGCATGGTGTGCTTCCTATTCATTTCAATGGGACTTTCATGATGCTTCCATAGAAATGAATGGAGGGCCACGAGCGTGCAGTGCATCCCCCGGCACTTTGTGGGTTCCGTTCTAGGTATAGGTGCAGGTCCCAGACGTGGGACCTGCACCTATCAGACATTAGGAGCATATCCTAGCGATATGACCCCAATGTGCCAGATGGGAATACCCCTTTAACTGCCCATCAATCTTTGGATTTCATGTGTTCACAGGCAGTGCCGAAAATCTTGGTGGCGCTGACTTGTATCTTTACCCCTGCACTCACATCCATAAGGCCTCATGCATACGACCGTATGAGTTTTGCGGTATGCAAACCGCATATCCACAAAACACGGATATCCAGCCTTATGCATCCCGCATTGTCCCGTTTCACGCACTCCTGCCCTATTGTATAAATGCTTATTTTTGTCCGCACAAGGATTGCACGATATCCATGCACTGTTCACATTTTTGCAGAGCCATAGAAATGAATGGGTCCGCATGCAATCCGCAAACAATGCGGAATAGATGTGGACCAATCATATGGTTTTGTGCATGAGGCCTAAATCAAACAGACTCAAAAAGGCCGACAGAAAAAGAAAGAAGAGCGCCCAAGCATGGAGACTCCAAAATGATGGCTCTACAGAAGGAGACAACTGCCCCTTCAGTCCATGCCACTTAAAAGGGTGGACCCACAAAAAATAACTATTAAAAATAATATTGAGTAATTCAAGAAAATGTACATGTATAGCGCCACCTGTTGTTTGTTCTATTGCTTATTTCTCGGTCTACCTCACTGAGCTGGGCACACAGGCTCAGTCCCTCCCTACTACTGCCGCCTGACGTTTCTTCTGTTAGAAGCTGTAACAGGAAACTAAAGGGGTTGTTTCACTTCATCGAATGGCATTTATCATGTAGAGGAAGTTAATAGAAGGCACTTACTAATGTATTGTGATTGTCCATATTGCCTCCTTTGCTGGCTGGATTCATACATTTTTCCATCACATTATACACTGCTAGTTTCCATGGTTACGACCACCCTGTAATCCAACAGTAGTGGTTGTTCTTGCTCAGTACTGGAATAAACACCGGCCTCTCTGGTGGGAGTGCACATAGGCTGGTGCTTTTTCCTACAGTGTGCAAGCACGACCACCACTGATGGATTGCAGGGTGGTCGTCGTAACCATGGAAACCAGCATGGTATAATGTGATGGAAAAATGTATGAATCCAGCCAGCAAAGGAGGTCTGATTGGGGTCCGAGCTGAGGTCTGATGGGGGTCCGAGCCGAGGTCTGATGGGGGTCCGAGCCGAGGTCTGATGGGGGTCCGAGCCGAGGTCTGATAGGGGGTCCGAGCGAGGTCTGATGGGGGTCCGAGCCGAGGTCTGATGGGGGTCCGAGCCGAGGTCTGATGGGGGTCCGAGCCGGGTCTGGATGGGTCCGAGCCGAGGTCTGATGGGGTCCGATGGTTGTCCATATTGCTTCCTTTGCTGGCTTGATTCATTTTTCCGTCACATTATACATGTTTGTTTCCATGGTTACAAACACCTTGCAGTCCATCAGTGGTGGTTGTGCTTGCTCAGTACTGGAATAAACACCGGCACTCTCTGGTGGCCGGGACCGTGGGAGTGCACATTGGCTAGTGCTTTTTCTTATAGTGTGCAGGCACACCCTCCAATGATGGACTGCAGGGTGGTTGAAATTCCTGGAAACAAGCAGTGTATAATGTGATGGAAAAATGAATCCAGCCAGCAAAGGAGGCAATATGGAGAATCACAATACATTAGTAAGTGAGGATAGGTCATCAGTAGTAAAATCCCGGAAAACCCCTTTAAAAGCTCTATAAAAGATACTGAAAATGAGGATCTAACAGTAATGTGAAGTATTGATTAGTTACTCGGGGTATTGTTAAAATTAATAAGACCCGGAGGGTAGGAGAGAGCGTCTTATAGAGAACATGGGGCCCTACGACTAGATTATAAATAATGGCCGCTGCAAGTGAGATAGAGAAGACGATGCCGCACGGCACAGACGGGTGTAACAAGAAGGACCCATAAGACGCTCATGTTATGATTTTGGCGCTTTAATAACAGGTGACCCCGGCATTCGGATTTACAAGTGCACGATGTTAAAAGCAGGCCGAGTATATTAAAATCCTCCGTATAGACCTAAAGCAGCTAGGTGCACTCATTAACGCGTCAGTTAATGAACCATAAGACGCGCCGGCCTCTACGAACATGACATCTCCTATAAGTGTTGATGCAGTTTCCATAACAATGACAATTATATCCTTTTTTAGTCGTATTAATTCACAGCGCAAGCCTCTGGATAACACTGCGCAGACCTACGAGAAAAGAAAAAAAACCCTGCACAGACATAAGTGAGTGTCTGACTGTTTTCAATAATCATTTCCTAACCTTTTCTCGGGAGAACCTGGACAATTAATATAAACAGTTTCACGCCCGGAATTTACCATTAAGTGGTTAAATTAACCAGGATAATGAGCATCAAATAACCACGACGAGCTTTTCATTTTTGAAAGGCACTGATCTTACAGTAATGCAACATATAGCCCCCCCACACACATATTTTACGGACTATAAGAAGCACTTTTTTTTTTCATTCAAAAGTCGGGAAAGTGGCAGTGCGGTCATCAGCATGCAGGAGGCACGGGGAGGTGGGGGCAGAGATGTGCTGGCTGCACTCGCCCTCCAAGGTCTTCTTCCGGGTCCCGCTGTGCACTGTGTCCTGACCATGTACAGGGTCAGGATGTAATGTACGCAGTCGCACACTGATGCTGTGTGACGTCAGGTAACAGTGCAGTGCAAGCTGGAAGAAGCGGTGAGGGGAGTTGTGAGTACTGGATCTGCAACACCGTCCTGAGCAAGCAAGATTATTTTTAAATGTCCGACTGGCCTGAGGCCCATCTGACGTCTGGGGGTCCATCATACGTCGATGGGCGTCATCCGATGGCGATGGTCGCGTCCGATCATAGGTCCGATGGCGGTGGCCGATCATAGGTATCATAGGTCCGATCAAGTCTAGATCATATCATAGGTCCGATGCGGTCCATCATAGGTCCAATGGCTCGATCATAGGTCCGATGGCGGTCCGATCAAGTCCGATGGGTCCGATCTGAGGCCTGAT